>OZ020267.1:48260457-49576923 GCA_963971225.1 Melieria omissa | reverse complement strand
ATATCCTTTTCATGAAATTTTCCATAACCAAATCGCAAAGTGGCTGCCCTATGTCCTCGATAGCCTCACGAATTCTATCTTTGAGGTCTTGAATCGACGCTGGGCTGTTGGCGTACACCTTATCTTTCACGTGGCCCCAAAGGAAGAAGTCGCAAGGTGTTAAATCACAAGATCTCGGTGGCCAATTGTGATCACCTCTTCCAGAGATAACACTCAGAGGACCCAATCAGCAAAGACACGACGTTGTTGATGATCGGTCGGCTTGAGTTCTTGTGTTCACTGAACTTTATAAGCCTTAAGACCCAAGTTTTTATGCAAAATACGGTGCAATGACGTTTTTGGAATGCCCAATTCCAAAGAACGACGAGGAATCGACAAACCTGGGTTTTCTTCAACACTTTGGGCTACAGCAGCAATATTCTCAGTTGTTCTTGAGCGACGTGCACGGGTTTTATTCTTCACATCACTAACTTGTCCCAACAGCTCGAATTTTTCCACCAATTTCTGTATTGCGGTCCGACAAGGTGTTTCACGACGACCCAAAAATGCTTTAGTTTTGCGAACTGTGACTGCAAGATTTTCACCATTTTTGTAGTGAATTTTAATAATTTCAATGCGTTGTTGAAGCGTGTATCGTTCCATTTATGGAATGGCGTAGTTTCTACTTGTCAAATGTCAAAGAATAAAAGCTTCAAAAGTGACAGCTACCGAAATAGCGGGTGATTAAAAATAACACCTCTTGTTGGAAAACCCTATTTCAAAGTTCTCAAAAGAGTTACACGAAACCCCCCCCGAAATGAAATCCTGCGTGCGCCACTGTGCACTTGTAATACACTCGGCAGTTGTTCCAGTGCTAAAGGAGTTCTTCTACAAGAAGCGAGCTTCATTGATTTACATTTTTAATTGGCGAAGGAATTGCTAGAGTGGTTACCAACAAGAAATCGAGTGTATAAAAACGATATGATAGTTTTGTGTCTAGAATTCAGTAATTATGCAGTAGGGGGTTAACTAATAAATTATTACATTTAAATATTTGTATAAAAACAATTAATTGTTGATCGTTATGCTTTCATTACTTATTCTTGGAAGTTTTGCGGAGGAGTTTCAAATATGTGAGAGGTATTAATACTCGGAGACGGTTTTAGCTGCATAGGGTTAAGAATGCCTTAATGCGAGACAGTGTATTGCACATACGTAAATAAATACGCACATACATTCATACATAGATGTGCGATAAATTACCATTTGTAATTGTTTAATTTGTATGCGCCTAGGAAATATGTACCAAGCGATGGGTATAGCGACAAATGCGTTTTCGCTTTCTGCATACCTACGACACTCTTCTATGTGGGCTCAGTCCGCTGTTCGTACTTCCACGGGTTGGCATGTCGTCGACACTATTTACGAAACTGTCGAATATTTTCGCAAAGATGTCGCACTACGTCAAAACAAATATGGCGTTCGCCGTGGAGCTGTCACTGGTGTCGTTGTTCTTTGGCGCTGTCCTGTGCAAGTTCCTCATCTCGCAATGAGGCGCGCAGTGGAGTGGCGCGGAGCGGAGCGGAGTGGATCGGAGCACGAGTGCTACATGCAAATATACAAGTTCATGTACAATACTATTTTATTATTTGTATAATTTTAATCTTCCTCTAATAAATTGTTTGCGCATTTGAACGAGAAAGCAGTGCCGTTGTTGCATTTCATTGACCCGCTGCATCGCGAACAACTGAGCAACACAACACCGAACAATTCCATTTGTATGTAAAGAAACAACAGTTGGTGCAGCAAACTGAAGCAGCGCACTCGACGTGTGCATCAACATCTAAAGTTTCTCGGTCAAGTGAATGTAGAAGGCCGGATTCTTGATGACGTCAATTTCCTTGAAGTCGCCGTACAACTTGTGCTTGGCCTTTTCGCCGAAGATCTGCTTCAGCATCTCGGTGAATTTTTGCAGTTCGTGCGGGTAATACGAGAGGCGAAACTCGCTGCTCAAATTGTTGCCTTCGATTTGATAGTCGAGTGTGACCATCGCTGGCTTTCCGCAGTAGAAGAGAACGGAGGTTTTGATGTCAGCGGTGTGGCTGGTCTGAAAGATAACAATTATGATTGAGTGCTGGCTCAAAGTGTTTTTAAAAAGTTTTGAAGCGCTTATCAGCGAATCGAGCTGAAAGTGTGCGAAAGCTTTTCGTAATCATTGGAACCGAGTGCGTGCTTGTGATGACTTTTAATTAATTTAGTCGAGTCACTGATATTTATTGTTACATTTACTCTAAGTTATTATGAGCGTAGGATGACTGGTGATTTCGACCAATTTAAAATTGACAAACGCAGATAGACATTTGAGTTCGGGGGGCAGGAATTGAAATTTGTTGGTAAAGAGCAGTAATTGTATTGCGGATGGAAAGAGGAAACCTCAAACGCATCTGAAGTAAATATGAAGGATTTGTGTAACTATATCATGTAGGATATCTAAATGAGGTGTTCTGAAAGTGATCCTTGAAAAAAAAATCAAATTTTCATGTCATATTTCAGATCTTAGTTAATTGAATATAATTTCTATTACATTTCCAAAGATTATTTTTTGGGTTCAATGGATTGAAGGAATTCTAAAACCTTAACGTAAAGATTTATTGAAATTCCGTGCTTAAATTTGCAATCGCAGAGTTGTTTGTTCAACCTGGGTGATATTCGTTACACATATACATAAATATATAAAAAATGTGCAAATATTAAAAATTTTTACACAAAAATCAAAATAACTGACCTTCATTAAATCATTGGGCAATTAAAAGATCTAAGCTAACAACACAACACAAGCCAACGCTTTGAGAAGGCAGCTCCATACTTACATTGTAGTATAGACTTTTGGCGGGTGTTGCTCCCGTCTCCAGAATGTTGTCATAGTTGCGATGATCGATGAGAAGAATGCCACCTGGCTTTAAGCATTTCTCAAAGTTACGAATGGCCTGTTTGTGTTCGCGCTGATCCCCAAAACTGTCCATTAAATGCGCGAAGGAGTTACCCAAGCAGATGACGGCATCGAAACCGTCCTTAATAATGTCTTTGATGTCATCGTAGAGCGTCAGCCAGTTCGCCTCCTCAATAACTATGGCAAATAAAGTAATGAGCACCAGATCCAACTGTTGGTAGTGGGCATAGATGAATTAGTTGTAAGAAAGACTGCTTACCCCAGTTATCGAATGAGGGTTCCTTGCGGCGATTCCAGCGCTCCTTCAACGCGTACTTCAACATTTTGTCTGATGCATCCACGGAAACCACTTCGAATCCCTCTTCCACCAACATAAGCGAATCAACTCTGACGGTGATCCAATTTCAGTTATGGAAAGTTGATGGACGTTATTTGGCCCGTGTACTCACCCTGTGCCGCAGGCCACGTCCAATAAACGTTTGCATCCTTTCGATCGCAGCAAATCGATGAGGAACTTTTTGTAATTGTCTGTGCGCGAATTCTTGTCGCCAATGAATATCTCCCAGACCTTGGCGGCTTTTCCATCTGCGTACTGATCGCGCACACCCTCGGCAGAGATGCCCTCAGAGCGAGCTACGAAAACACTATCGGCGGAGGCGGGCATCTTGTATTCTTGACCAGTCGAAATGAACTGAAATCTGAATTGGCAGTCAACTGAGACTTTTCACAGATCTGCAGCGCGAAGTGCGCAGCCAATTCCCGCTCGTGTTCGGCCGGCTTGTTATGCTGCCAAGCGGATGGGGAGGCAGGCACCTATGGCGCACGACTGCGTTATCAATAAAAGCGCTGGATCGCTATCACTTTCTGCGGAATTGTTGTTTGGTGCTTAGTGACGTTGGCTTTCTCTGCGGTTCTGGCCGACGCCGACCTCTGCTAAATGTCCATGTGAGTAGCGAAATGTTGCTGATTGCCGAATTGCCATCTAGCCATTACCGTGAAAGCTTCTCGATACGAAATGCTGCGCAAGCGATTATTTGCGGAATGTGCGGGGCACTGTAGTGACCACTGCTGGCCGAAAATTGTGTGGTAAAGATAACCCGAAAGCTACTATCGACCATTTTCGCTCACTTGCTCGGCCGCATCGCGTGCCACAATGACGATTCCTGTATATTTTGCGTGTTAATTTGTCATTTGCCTACTCCGTATTGACAAGAGTCCGGGTTTGGACAAGAGTTCGAATATGCGTGCGCCATTCGAAAGAGAAAAGTGAAACGAAGAAGCAAACAACGATAACAACATTCTGTGGATGGTCGCAAAATAAATGAACACAATATTAGGTGTTTTGCGGTTTGCTGTGGTCGCATTTCCAATACCCTAAAAACTCATAGCGCGAAGTATGGACTATTCAGGAATATTAAACTAGAGGAAACTTGAGATGCCTTGCCCTTCGTTTTATGCTATGAAAAGGTCAATGAGTGAACTCGCTCTACAATGAGAACGACGAAGAAACCACACACAATTGAAAAGAGAAATTATGTTAAATTTTAGTTTTCCTACTTATTAAATTTTAAATAAAAATTAAATTAATTAACTGGGTCTAACATGTAATTAGACTGTTTGCGCATCGGAAGACCTTAAATAACACTTAACATTATTTCTGACTATTTATAAAACCAGCTGAATGTTTTAGTGTTTCATAACAGCAGCCACTTTAGTAAGGATTTAAAAAAATCAGTCAGTTAACTGATGCTAAGATTTGAAAGGATATTGTAGGGTATTTGGCGGTAGCCTTAGCTCTACAAAACGTCGAACTTGTTTACAATGGTTTTGTGTTCACAATAATGCTTTCGCCGACATGGGCGAGTACTGATAAGAGCATTTTTATTCGTAGCTTTCGAATATTGTTTTGGATCGATGGTCAGTGTGTTGTAATCAGAGCTTGCAGGTAACACCAAATCTATAAAATTCAACTTCTTTCGGAGGCTGCATTCTAATCAGGAGTCGACAAACCTCTGAGGGTAAAATAAAACTACCTATGGAAAAGTACAAAATTGATTGCAAGCACGGATGGTTGTGAGCTACTCCTCATAATCGTACTAACTATATATGTACGTACACGTACAAATGTAGATAAATTATAAATAGGTTCATTGCTATCAAGTAAAGTGCACACAAAGTATGACTTGAACAGGGGAACTTTATCATATACAAGCATACATCATGTTTTAATGTGTTTTCGCCTCACAACAATTCATTTCGATAAATATCTGTTTAGATAGACCTTGACATTGACATTGCTCGTGAAGTCCGCCATGCTGCCGTTATCAAATCGAGCGGATTGCGTGTAGGGTGCACAAATATAAGCTTAAGATCGAAAGCGTTACGCTCGAAGCTTTCGTATCATGTGCAGCTTTCTTAGCAGAAATTCAAATGCTGAAACTGTTGTCAACCCAAAAAATGTAAACATTGAAGGTCAAACCTAAAAGCCCAAACAGAATAAAAGAAAAATTAAAGTCAAATTCAATCTAATATATGTACAGTTGCGGTCAAAATAATAGTAGCGCTGCTACTAAATATAATGTGACATGTTGAATTTGCTGCTTCGCCTTTTTTTGCTTTAATCGTGGGATACTTTTATATAGACAGAACACAAGAAAAAAGCATTGATATAATTGCATGCGTTTGTAGCTAATGTTGAAATTTGATTTTTGGGTTAGATTTACTCGGATTTATTGGGCATGTTTTGCGTTTTATGGAGGTGGTCATATTTAATAGTTAAAACAAACGATGAATCGAAGCGTATATGGATGAAATTAGCAGGAAACCGTGCTACCGTATGCCCGTGGAAAACGCCACTGCTTTGGGTCTTCTAACAGGATTATGACCTAAAGCATACAAGCAAGGTCGCGCGAAGGGGCTTCGCATGATCAGGATTAGGGTTATGGAATGGGCCACACAATCACCAGAAATCAATACAATTGGAAATTTGTGGTGCGTCGTGAAGAGAGCAGTTGGTCACTATCATCTAACAAATAATAATAAACTTTGAGTAGCAGTAGACCAGGCATGGAAGTTAATACGTCTACAGTCATTATTACTTTTTATTACGTTATTACTATTTAATCACTAAATTTTTTTAAATGTGGCACAATATTTTTTTTTTAATTTTTATCACCTATTTATCACTATTTTTTTGACCATCCATATTTCGGAGCTTTTGGCGCATTTAATTTAAATCGAGTTAAACTGAATTTAATTCTTAAGATCTTAAAACGCCACTGCTTTGGGTCTTCTAAGAGGATTATGACCTAAAGCATACAAGCAAGGTCGCGCGAAAGGGGCTTCGCATGAACAGGATTAGGGTTACGGAATAGGCCACACAATCACCAGAAATCAATACAATTGGAAATTTGTGGTGCGTCGTGAAGAGAGCAGTTGGTCACTATCATCTAACAAATAATAATAAACTTTGAGAAGCAGTAGACCAGGCATGGAAGTTAATACGTCAACAGTCATTATTACTTTTTATTACGTTATTACTATTTAATCACTAAATTTTTTAAAATGTGGCACAATATTTTTTTTTTAATTTTTATCACCTATTTATCACTATTTTTTTGACCATCCATATTTCGGAGCTTTTGGCGCATTTAATTTAAATCGAGTTAAACTGAATTTAATTCTTAAGATTTCTTTTATGATTTTATTGTCAACACGTAAAACTTGTTAAAAAATATACAAAGTAAATGTTTGTAAATAAAAACAGGTTATTTTTTCTTAATTTTCTTTTCATAGTGTGCGTACTACCAAGGAGTGAACCAGAAAAAATTTAGAATTTTTAAGGACACATTAAAAAAAGTAATAGTCTGATTTTACTAAAATAAATTTCAGTTTATTATAAATTTCCTAAACTCCAATTTACAAAAAATTTTATAAAATATAATTAGTGGTTACAAAATGTTTTTATATTTTTCTTAACGTTCTTAGTTAGAGACTGGACAGTACATTTGGTGACAATTGCATAGGCTTGCTTCCATCGATTTCAGAACTGTACATCATTTTTGCAAACTTTGTTTTTCTTAGGGTTTGTGTCATTATAGCCTAATATCTTCCAATAGGCCGAAGTTCCAGGCATTTGGGAGGATTTTGCCTCTTTTGGGACCATCGTGACACAATTTTCTTCATACCATTTCATAGTTGACCTGGAGTAGTGGCTTGTCTAGGTCTGGCAAAAACAAAACTGTTCCTTTGTGCTATTCAATAAATGATAGAAGACGTTTTTGCATACATTCTTCTATATAAATTCTAGACTTAATTGTTCCTGTCGTAATGAACGCCTTGCTCAGTAGACCGCAGGACCAAATAGCTTGCCAAACCAAGAAGCGGTTTGGAAATTTGGTGTATTTCACTTCGGAATATTTTCTTTGTGTTCCATTCTTATTGAAATAGGCATTCCCAGGCAACTGCTTGAAGTCCACCTTAGAGTAGGTTTCATCATCGAGAATCACGCAATCGAACTTGGTTACGTAATCGTCATAAAGTTTTCGAACCCGCGTCCTTGCTATTTTTTCTTTTGCTTCCGACTGGCATTTTCGTGTGCTGGATGCGTAAAAATTCTAAATTTTTTCTGGTTCACGCCTTATTATTTTGACCGCAGCTGTATACTTATGTACCAACTCCATAATCTATAGTCTCGCTAAAAATCGAAAATAGCTCGACTGATTTGAATAATTTTGTTGTTGTTTTGTCTGCCTTCAATCAGGGGTGGTTTAAAGACTAAAAAAATAAAAATTTGACGAACGCTGAAGAAGGGACGTGGAATTGTTTTGCGACCCAAATTTTCCGCATTTTTGCGGCACGGTGTGGGCCCTGGACAATGGGTGTGGCATCGACCATACAACTACCGCTACCGTTGTGTCACGTTATTTCATGGACTTTAATTAATTGCATTTTGCGATCATTCATTTTGACGGTTAGACATAGCCACGATTTCGGATTTAGTTGGAGCACATTATCAAGTTCTCATGGACAGCTTGACAGATTTGTTGTTTTTGTACAGTGTGCACTCAATCAAAACAATTTCAAGTGGTGCGACGTTCCCCGAGCCATCTATGCTGTGTTAAATAAAAAGTACACTTAATTTCTGTACTTGGTTTTGTGATAAGATCGGCGATTTGATACTTGACAGGTAGCTATTTTTATTTATGCTTCACAGAGTTGCAGATTTAAATATGTTTCTTATTTAAATATGAAATATTTCTTGAATTATACAAACATTGGGGGATTTCCATTGATTTCACTGAAAATGCAAGTTTCCAAATGTTTATACATAAAATGTTTATTGATATTGCACAGGCGCTCTCTGATGTCATACGTGTATAAATATGTAAAAGTAGCATAAATATTACAATTGTTCGAATTCGCTTAGCATTGGTATGAATATTGCACCGTTATAGAATATACTATATATCCTGTGTATGCTTTTATATGCGGATGTAGCAGACGAGGTTTAGGTTGTTGATGAAACTAATTGTAAGTAAATTTCTAATCGATAGTTGGCATTGAACTATCGGAAGCATTGAACGATCCTTGTCAGTCGGCCACCTCTCGACCGTTGTTCGTTATTATAAAGTAGAAACTGAGATATTTTTATAAATATAAAGACGTTAATTATATGGAAGATGTATTGGAGCTGTTACGATGTCCCGATTACGTTTCTCAAGAAATTTTAATGGTGACAGTGATTTAGTTATTAACTGCAGTTTGCCGAAAAAAGCCTTGAGAAACATAAGCTTGAGTGTGTCGTGGTTGAATAAAGTTAGTAATTCACTTAGGAGTCGCTTGCTTAACCGAATATAGTAATTATAAATGCATACAAGTTCTTGGATCTAACCAAGGCTCGAAAATATTTTGAATCTGGCTTATGGCAAATACCCTAGCGTGTCCTCCAGTGAGGCGCTGACCGCACGCATCGACTGATAGTTGTTGTGGAAGCTTTCTCGAATGCTAAAATGCTCCACCAGTTCCCGGTGCTTCGCGCCACCACTCTTAATGGAGCCCGCGTAACTGTCTCTGTCGATGGCGTTTAGTTTGCTGAGCAGGTCGTCGGCACTGCAGGATTTTTGCGACGAGCTCGACGACAGGGCGACCATGTTGTTGCGTTCATTGCGGCGATCGATGCTGATGGACTCACGCTTCTTGGTCGACTGGGCATACTTTCTGGTCGAGCTTTGAGAACGGCAGCTGCCGCCACTGCGCGCGCTTTTCGAGAGCGTGGGGTTGCCCTTTGTTAGCGGCGGCTGCGGCGGACACATACTTTTGATGTCCGTGGTCTGGCTGAGCTTGACATCGGCAAAAATAGCAGCCGCTTCGACGCTCTTCTTTACGCTGAGCGCCTCGTGCGGCTGCACAGACTTACCGTTGCCACTAATTGTGAAGAGCTCGTAGTCCAGTGCTAGCTTGTCGGCAGCTTTGCGCGCGCTGGAACGCGAGTGCCGCACGCGGGCCGTGTTGGCGTCCCCTTCCAAGGTACGCGCGCGCCGCTCGGCACGCTTACAGTAGCATTTGCTGGTGCTGACGCAGCTATCCGTGTCGCACCATGTGGTGTCCGAGTGCGTGTTTGCCGAGTCGTCCTCCTGCTGTGCGTTCGGCTCTTCCTCGACCATGGAGCAGTAGCACTTGTCGTCCGATTTGCACGAAATCAGTGAGCTGCGCTTCGTGTTCTCGTTCTGCCGCCTGCTGCTACTGTTTGCCTTCTTTGAAAGTGCAGCATTGCGCTCATTCTTGCGGTGCAGGCGGCTGTTGACGTGGTCTGCGCGGAGACTGCAATAGCAGCGGTCGGCAGAGACGCACGTGCACGCCTCCGAGTCGTAGCTGCACTCCGAGCAGGAGACGTAGCTGCAATGATTGGAAACGATTTTAGTGGGAAATGACTGGCTGAAACGGACGCATTGTGAGTGACAGGCTGCCTGTGGCAAAGAACGACTTTGCGTACCCACTGCTGCTGTTTCTGTTCGGTCCGTGAAAGGTGTTCTCGTTGCGCACTACCGACACGTCTGAGCCGCTGGTGGCCACGCGATTGCGCTGCTGATGTGCGTGTGCGCTGCCTGCGGGCGGCTCGATCATAAGCTCTGTTCCCGATCGGCGTTTACTTTCGATTTCTTTGTTTCGCGGCGGCTTCGGCGGTTTTCCGCGGCAGGCGCGAAAGTGACCCAACTGAAAAACCTTCTTCAGATTCTTGGCGCCAAAGATAAGAGTTCTCGGCTTTTTCTACAATGAAGAATATTTAGAACAATTTTATATGAACTGCGTATAGCTAAATCCGCCAGTTTGCAATTCCCAACCTGCGAACCTGCGGAGCTCGTGCGTCTTTTCAATTTTTTCTTCTTCTGCCTCCGCATGATATTCTTCGATCGCTGAAAGAGCTCGTCCTTGGTCAAAGTGACCGCCAACTTTAGCAAGAATTCCTTGTAAATCGGTTTCAGATCGTTAAACGACATTCCGTCGGCGTCAATTATGGCATACAAAATTTCATCCAAAGAGTGCAGGTTCTCATGCAATCGAAACTCATTGAAAAGTTCGCTGAAACCAAGTGGTGAACTAGAAATACAATCCAGACAACTTGTATGAGGCCAACTCGTTGCCAGCAAGATTGTAGAATAGAATAGAAGCCCGAACTGGGTACTGGTGGTACTTACCCTCCGCCGCCGCCCAGTTTGCCCGAATGACGCCGTGCTGCTCTGGATTTATACCGCGTAAGTCCTCCCGTGTTCAGGAAGCTACCGGATCTAGGTATCGCCACACGTGTCAGGATGTCGCCGTTCATGTCGCTGCGCAAGCCGCTGCCGGAAGTGGCAGCGGCTGCAGCTGCCACCACTACTGGGGCTGCACCCCCGCCGACAATTTCCGACGCCTTGTACACAGTATCCACTGACTTTCGGTTGTGATGTTGGCTGCGGTGAAGGCTTCTGTAGTTGCTGGCACTGCTGCTCGCATTTCCCAAGTACATTTTTGGCAGTTCACTGCCACAACCGCCGCTGCCGTGTTCGCTGTGTGAGATTACCGCTCGACAGCTTTTGCTGCGCAGCGAGCCTCCAGGCAATGCGTTTGGAACGGGTGGCGCCCGTCTGGTTTTGTGAGACTTGCGCTTCCGCTCCTCGGTAGTTGTCTCTGTTGCCTCGTTGATTATGTTGCTGCTCGAGTTGAGCGAGTTGTTGGAGCTGCGTTTTTTACGCGCTGTGCGAGATGGCGTCGCCATGCCACTACTGGCATTGGCACTGGCACCGGCGCCAATGCTATCGCTTGAGCTGCGGAACGAGTTTTTGCGGCCATTGGATACAGCCTGGGAGCGCGACAGGTAGTTGGAGCCGGTGTGAGCTGAGCTGCTGGCAATGCTGACGCAGCTGACGCCGTTCTGATTGCGCGGCGTACGTCTCTTGGTGCTGCGGTGCGAATTGGCGGTGACGTGCGCCATAAGGCTCTGATACAGCGTGGCGGCAATAACGATGGCATCTTCGGTGCTCTTGCAAATGAAGGCATGACACTCGAGAGTTTTTGGCGATCCCGCCGAACGCATCACTACTGCGAAAATGGGGGCATGGCCAGTGGAGGGAACGTGTTTCTGCTCAATAGTGCTGCAGGAAAGAAATCACTTTCAGTTCAGTATGACTGGAGGAGTTAAAGTCTCTGATCTCACCTCAGCGGCCGAAACAGAGACGTTTTGTCTATGTTCTCGGGGTCTGTTATAAGCGGTAGAAATGCGGCGCCGCCGTCAGCGTCAGATACCACAAATTTCACCGCCGACCACACGGCGATATTGTGGAATGGTGTTGTGTTTCCGTCGCTCTCCTTGCTTACGCAACTTATAATGTTGTTGTTATTGCTGGAACAGCTGCTGGAGCTTGAATTCGTCGTGTTCATTTTTACCCGCAGTCCGGTGGCACATATGTCCAAAACTCCAGCGTTATTCTTCTGAAATCGCACATTTGGAGTTAACTACAGGTGTAACCGATTAAATACTTGTTTGTAGCTTTTACCTCATTGATCAGTTCTCTAAGGTACAGTTGACGCAGTGGCGTTTGAAGACCCTGCAGGCTGGTCACCTTATCCTTCAGCGGCAGCGATCCCAAGTACATGACAGAAAAACTGCTCGTGGCGTCCTGAGCAACGTCGGTGAAGAGCTGTTCGATCTGCGCCTGAACGCTGTTGCTGAGTCGCTGGACATCTTTCTTTGTACTGCTGGACAGGATTTTAGCGGCTTCGGTCGACTCTCGAAGAAGGCTAGCGAAGGAGCGTGAACTTTCACCACCAGTGCTCGCCAACTCGCTGCGGCCGTACATAATGATGGAACGAGTGCGGTGCGAGCCACGGGGATCGTCTAGGTGATTGTTGCTGATGGACCTGCTGATTTGGATATTGGAAAATGTTAGCTTGTCAGAAAGTATAAGCCATTTTGTATTATTTCTACAGAATCAAGTTATAACTGTAAAAATGGAAACGTGGCTACTAGTTAGTAGTATATAGTTACGAAGTATATTAGTATCTTAAGAAGACACGTCAAGCAATACAACACAGCCAAATTATTTGGCGGAATACTCATTCGCCTCAGGGCCTCAAAATATGCAAAGTTTTTAATCTTTTTTTTGTTTCGAGCAATTCAAAATCTTTTTGTTTTTTGCTTGTATTTCAGACTATAAATGGAACATATAAAAGAGCATATTTTGAGGCCCCTAATTTTTTAAGGAAAAAGTATGAAAAGTGATGAAAATAACTATGGTACATTTTTGCTATTATTTCGATGTGGATGTGTATTCCGCCAAATAAATTGGCTGTGTTGTATTGCTTGATGTGTCGGCTTTCATTATACATCTAACTCGTTAATAGATTTACAAAAAATATAGAAGGTTTTGACCACAAAAAAAAAACGCCTGGAAATTCCATATTTTCGGACTTTGAGATCCAATTACCGCGGAATTTTAAAAGTTATAAAAATAAAATGCATCGGAAAAGAAGCCGTGCGGTGTTGTTAAAGCGATAAGGTAAAAATCATGTCAATAGGTTTTTCGGTTAAGAAATTACGATCAAAAATATGGAACGAGTAAAGGAAAAACTGAAAAAATTAAACACGTTACCTATATCTCACTAACTAGAGCTGCTAGAAAAAATCTGAGGATAGATTTGAAATAAAATTAGTAAGAAACAGTAGAAAAACTCCGTGCAACAGAAAAAAGTGTTTTTTGTTGAGCTATGTAATTAATTGCTATACATAGTTATTTACTTCAATAGTTGAGCGGAGAGTTTGCAATAGATGTTTGAAAATCATGTTCTTTAAGTAAATAAATTGATTAGGAAGTTAATTACAATTGTAGCTTAAGATTTTGTGTATTAGTCTAAAAGATTAATTCATTAATTAATAAAATAAAAAACCCTAATTAATGAATAATGACTTGTAATTACGAGGCTATCGACCTCGTGGATATTATCAAAGAACTAAAAATATAAAAGAAAATGTTTGCGTGCTCTTTCATATTATACAATTTTGATGATAACCAAATTGGTGTTTTAAACATAAAGTCTGGTTTCTGGTAAAGATTCAAACACAAAAAAATTAAGCTGTCACTTCGCATGGGTGGAAAAGGGAGGTTTATTTTAGTTGCTTAACGAAACTCGTTAAGCTGCAGAAACGTAATTGTTTTTATTAATTTTAACCACCACAAGTTTAGGTCGAATCTTCTCACACACTACGCACTTTTCGATTTCAAGCGGCTCTTGTGGCTTATAGATGTCGCCAAGCGGAGTGTGTGAGTCGATTTATTCACCGCTAGTTGACACAAAACTCAAGCCAGTATATGTATGTAAGTATTCTGAGATGAAGCAATTTGAATATGAAAGGTGGGCAACGACCCACATCGCGTGGCATCCGATTGTGCTTGGCGCGATTGGAAATTGGGGTTATTGAATTCGTTGAATGTTCGCGCGCCTGCGTTCACTTGTGTGGATTTATCGGAAAGCACAAGCACAATGATAACGGTTGGTTTTTATTGGTAATTGTTCGGTACTTTCAAACGGTATCGGCCAGACTGCCGACTACACTCTCAAACGCAGCACATGTAACAGCTGCAAGGTGATTAGACATTTGACCACCGGCGCGATGTAAAATGCAAGAATGCGAAAGTGTTGTTTACACGTCAGTTGTTGTTGCTCGCTCAATAATTGGATGGGAACCAGTTTCCAGTCGATAGCGACTCACACAAGAATCTTCTAAGTCATTATGGGCGATTAAGTTATTCTGCCTGCTGGCACTTTGGAATGACTTTCTATTGGTGGCTTAGGTAAATGATGTTGCGCCAGGAATTAAGGCCGTAATTTCAATAACTGCGTAGCGATTTTTACTTTTGAATGAATTCTGGAGGAGCGATTAGCGTTGAAAGCGAAACTTTACACGATTCACAAAGTGATGTCCATTCCCAAAGAAGCAAGTTCTGACTGGGCTAAAATTTGTTGTTGTTTTAAAATTTGACTTGCGAAATGAAACATTCAATTAGACGGTGTATTAAATCATCTGTTTTTGACACTTGTAAATATGTAAAATATGCAATATGGCCACTTTATTGCCCCTGTAACTATGCTGATATCATTTAATAAAGTATTAAGATGTCATTTGTTAAGTTCGAATTTTTGGACAAATCGTGGAGTTTGTTTACCCGCAAATTAAAATGTTTACTTCAACAATAGATTCATAGACAACCTTGGTAGAGAAGAGTGGATTAAAAAAGGTATCTAATTACGAGCATGACTGAATTGACAGCTCTATGTTCGATAATAGAGTGGGTTGTGGGAAATGATCTAGTAGACTGGGAGTAAGTAATCTTATCCGATTACTGCAGCGTCTTTCAAAGTCGGAGTTTTCTCGAAGTAGATCTGTTAAAACGATTTATATAACGCAAAAACCAAAAGTTACTCTGGTAGTCGGACAGAAATCAAGTCCCTTCATCACATCGAAGATCGTGTCTCATTGCCACCAACTTCTCAACATCCTAGCAAACGACTTATGGGTAAAACCGAGAGAGAACTTGGCTACTTTTATCACATCATAGTCGATTGTATACCCTATGAATTGGTAAATCTTATGTGATTTTTTCTTTTCTTCTTCTTCATCATTAGTGTCTCTTTTGAATCGGTTAAACATACTTTCAAGCAGCGTGATGTCGAAAACGCAAACAATCGGGGAATATATCGCACACGCACTACAAAAGTGACACAACTACAAATTTTTAATTTTCGGTGTGCACAATGAATCAATCTACCAATAAGCAAAAGCTCATTATGTTTTGTTGTTGTTAACTGTTGCAAAAATACAGTTAGGTCTCTCTTCATGTCAGAAGTTTGATGCTATTTGATCGCTGCAGCTCAATGCAAAAGTGTCCTAACTCGAATTGTGCCATTTTTGACGAAATAAATTTTTGTTGAAGTTAATTTTAAGCAAAGTTCTGATAATTTTAGTACATATTTTCAAATCCAAAAATTAATTTTATAATTTAAAAAATTTTTCTTTCAGTTTTTTAACTGTCATTTATGATATTTAAATTCAGAAAAATTGGCATAACGTGAAATAATTCGGTAATTATTGAATTAAAATATCATCAAAACAGTCACAACTCTAAATTTTGGATTTTCTAGCATAATATTAAAAATAATCTTTGTAACTCATCTTAAAGCATAATCTGTAAGGATTTTCTACTAAACGGTCTATACGTTATTTTAAAAAAATTTGTATTCAGCTCAAAAACAGTTTTTTGCGTTTTCTGAAAATTAAAAATTTTGAGTTTTGTCACTTTTGTAGTGCGAGTGCGATATGTATACAACTCAGACAGCACATAAGCACAGAAAATCTTGGTTATCACTTTTCAGAAGTCTACTACTCCAAATTGATTTAACCTTACTCTAACTTAACCCGGTAGCGCCCAGCGTGGCAATGTGTCCACACTAAACATGCATTAAAAAAATATAATTTTTAAATTATGCTTCATATTAAATCGCACAAAAAATGTTTTCGCTAAATTTAAAAGAAAAAGAATTCGGGCACATTCGGGTTAACCTAGCCAAATCGGAATGAAAATGTTAAAGATCTCATAGGAAGCTGCATACGTTTGTATACGAATGCGGGTAGGAGCTATAATGCTTCTATTGAAAATCAAATTCCTTTGAAAATGATTTAATTTTATGCTGTGCATTGGTCCGGTCCATTATGCTGGGTTCGCAGCGCAGGCAAATGTGAAATGTGAAAGTAACTTTGTAAACCGCGAAGGCAATCAATATCTGTATTAAACGGTATGTGAACCAGTTTTGCTGTTTTTGCTCTATGCTCAACAGCCGCATGGAATATTCTGGCAAAGGGGAAATTCGAATTTTGCAGATGTCAAGAAAGTGTCCTCAATTTGGTATTTGGTGACAGAGGTTGCAGTGACTGCTGGATCTGGTTTTTGATTTTCCAGTTGCTGTCAAACGCAGCCACTATTGAACTTGACTTGAATGGTCACAAAAATATTTGAAATCTAAGCAAAGTGGAATAGAATTGATTTCTACACCCTCGCGTCTCTTTTTCGTGACTTCATTATCTTGAGAGGATTAATTCTCAAAGAGGGATTGTTTGTTCAAATTGTTAGAAAAGTGAAAAAAATGATAAAATTAATTTGACAAATGATTCTGTTCTATCGTATTGCGTGCATTCTACTTGTGTGTAGAAGAATACATTAATATATTTATAAGAATACATTAAGAACTTAGGGTAAAGAGAAAATGGGGATAACTTTTGGTAGAATAGACATCTGTGTTATGATTAGTAATTTTAATTAAAATATTATTGCAATGAACTGAAACTAAACATTTTATGAATTACCTGGTGTCGTCGAACATGAGATCGATTTTCAGTTTGTAAACAGAATTCTTGCTGACACTGGAGGCTGCCTCGAGCTGATCGTTGTCCAGCAGGCGGAAGCCGGAAGAGTTGCTGCTGGATGGTTTGCGTGCGCGCACAGAGTTCATTTTCGGAACAGCTACAGTGTCGACCACTTTGCACGTTACCATCGTCGTCGATGCGCGAACCAAGCCGTCCTCGGCGTGCGGGGTCCGCTGGCACAGCAGCAGCCAGCACAGCGGCGAGCGGCGAAAATCGCGATAATTTGTATTTACGCGAAGCACAAACTTCTCAGCATATTTGCGGCTGTGTTAACCATTTTGTTTGCACCGCACGAACGAAGTTGCACTGGCGTTGACGTTGGTGGTCGGATGCGCGGACGGCGCGGTGTGCCGTTGCGCGTCTGCAATTAATTAGCGGCAGCCGCTTCGCTAACACACACGCACACACAAACACGGTACTGGGCACTCGGTGTTTACAAGTTGTCAATGCTGCGGCCGGCAGCAGTTGTTGCACTGTAATAGAGGAATTTCACATGATAGACTCTTGAAGACATTGAAATGTTCGTTAGACGAAAAATCGAGTTTAGCGCTTTTGGTGTCACAAATTTGCAATGCAGAAAAAAGCAGCCCACATAGTGAGCACATCGACGACCTCGCTTTGCGGCTGGAACGATGCAGCGAAGTGTGCTCGGATCGGATTTTACTTTTTTGAGAGCACGCGGATCGATACGATAACTTGTGCTGCCAACCGCAATTAAGATCAAATTAAAGTCGAGCAGAAACAACTGCAACGTTGCGTTGTGCGCAAAACGCTTTCAACACAATGCGCCGCTGTTGTTGCTGTTGTTTAAATGTGTTTGCAACCAGTGGCTGTATCCGCAGTTGCGGCACTGTTTAGGGGGACTTTCACTGTAACATAAGGTGGGCGCACTCGTGCCACATCTTAAACGTTTTTTATCGTCTGAATGTGTGTGGATGAGATATGCGCGAGAGCGAGCAATTAGTGAATGCTGTTTGTGCGCGACGTGCCCAAGCTGGAAAGGTCATTCACGTGGTCCTTTTTGGGATCAGGAAAAGCCGTTAGCGGCATCTTTGGCTGCAGGAGCGGCAGCGCTGCGGAAATGAACAGTGCGAAGCCGAGAACAATTCGAAGCACGCCTTTCGTTAATAAGTTCAAGAAATTGTCTCAATACACAATTCACATTTAATGTTTCCATTGTATGAAAAGCGCCAACAAAAACTACACAAAACTGACAAAGCTCTTGCTGTATCCAATTGGCCACACTAACCGATCTTTGTTTTCCGGCTGAGGTATAATAATAGAAAAACGTTTGCGAAAAACGAAAACCGCCTCGCGAGGAAGACACAATCTATTGGTTGAAATTTCTTTGTTTGAAATTTTGAAGCGCGATTTGCCGCACCTGTCGGACTGATGCGTTACGGCGCGTTGCTTTACTGCGAATGCGCGCACCGCCAACTGTCGATGAGCATCAAAAGCCACATTACAGCCACCGCTGCACTCGTACTTGAATGAATGAATGAATATGGTTGGCTGGTCGGTTGCTAGTTTGGTGGGTTGACTGGACGGCGGCAGTGTACAGGGAAGGCGAATGTGAAGGGCGGTGTTGGACAACGTAGCGTATTTAGAGTTGTTTACACTTATGCAAAGTAGGTAGAAATTGCCTAATTGTGAAAAAAGGAGAAATTTAACCGCGGAAACAGTCGTTTTGAAAATGTATCTTAGAGAGTAAAAATTTGAAGTAGGACACAATGTTCAATTGATTGAGACAACTTTAACTCCATTATCTCGAATTAAAATATGTTCTCTAAGCATCTTTCATTTTATCTCATTTCCAAGTCTTCTGAAATTGTTCAGTTTTTAGGGAAGACAATAACACTGCACAACAAATGTTAATGTTAATGTCGAAAAGTTGAATGCCGATCCATTTGTGTCCAAACACTTAACAAAATGGTTTACCACACCAAGTTTTTTATGTAATGGTTGTAAAAGAATTTTTTTTTTGGCACAAGCGGTGCATAGAAAATATTATGCTCGGCTAATGTGCCTTCAGCTCTCGCCTTCCATTGTTTTTTCCATTCTACGTGCAAGTTTTGTAGGAGATTTTAGTACCAATTTTGAATAAGTACGAAATAAACACTTGAACACATTTTCAGTTTTGGCTTAATTCTGGCGTTCAAGTTAATTTCTGAGCTTTGACGTATTCAGAGACCTATAGTAGAATTTTATGGTGAGTATTTTCGTGGTAAATGTTGTCCTTTAAAAGTCCTGTTTTACAGGACATTTTTGGCATTTTAGAAAAAAAGGGTCAAATTGACCCATGAAAATAGGAACTAAAGGGTTAAAATGTTCCACAAAAATGTTTTTCGTAGTATTTTACATCAAATTGCTGAACACATCATATACCTAAAATGTGATGTTACATGGTTTTCGTATGCCGAAAGCAAAAAGGGGAAAACTCTGACCCCGCCTAAAAAAAATTCAGACGTAAACTTTCAAAACGCCGATACACGTATATCATTTTTTTTGCCCCTTCTACCAGAATCCGTTGTCAGAACCTTGTTATTTTAAAAAAAGTTTGATTTTGTTGTGCAGTGTAATTCGTTAAGGTTTTTGTACGAGATGTGCTAAGTGCTCAGGTAGGGGTTTGTCGCTTGTGTTTGATGGCCCAAGCTCTACGTTTTTTAAATCATACACTCCTTTCGTGGAAATGGAGGATTTCTCACAGTGATACTGAAACAATGCCACAAAGAGACCCAAAAAAAACATCGCGGATTATTTTTGCTAGTAAGAGCTGAGAGTTCGAGAGGAAGGTACTTCGCAAAATCTTCGGCCCTGTTCGTGTTGGTGACGACTATCGCATACGAGCCAATAACGAGCTGTATAAGCTGTATAAGGACATAGACGTAGCGCAGCGAATTAACATCCAGCGACTACGCTGGCTCGGTCATGTCTGCCGCATGGGCGACGAAGCTCCGGCGAAAAAGGTGTTCGATGCGATGGTTGGAGGTCGACGGCAAAGAGGGAGGCCGTGTCTCCGGTGGAAGGACCAAGTGGAAGAGGCCCTGGTATCTCTTGGTGTGACCAACTGGAGAAGGCGCGCGCGAAGCAGAGGCGCCTGGTGAGAAGTTTTGCGGCAGGCCGTAACCCGATAACGGGATGTTATGGCCAGTTAAG
Organism: Melieria omissa; assembly: GCA_963971225.1. NCBI lineage: Eukaryota > Metazoa > Arthropoda > Insecta > Diptera > Ulidiidae > Melieria > Melieria omissa. Next base: position 49,556,881 of record OZ020267.1, on the reverse strand, counting down.
TAAGTAAGAGCTGAGATTGCCTGTAACGCGGAGAAGAATCTCATCTATTCATAAGCATAGTGTGAATTTAGTGTAGTGTACACAAGATTTCATTTGGGGAGGGGCGTTGCGCACAACTTTTAAGCCTTTTTGTGTATGGGAGGGGTTTGAACCCCCAAAACTCACACACGTATGCAGAATGTCCGATGTCACAGACAAACCAAAGCTAGTTCGGATCGTACTAGATGGTTAACTAAACTTAACTAATCGGAATATTTTGGTTTACTGCTGGCCAGGTATGTGGTTTGCAAATGTAGAGAAGTCTGCACAACGCTGTTAAAAAAGGTTGAAAGACAGGAAGGCAAGCAAACTGAGACAGAGGCAGAGGCAGAGGCAGAGTGGCCATTAAGATAGTTGCAGCACTGTTTTACTACTACGCGTGCTAATCACAGCCGAGTCTATGTATGAATGTGTGTTAGTACGCAGTAGTTGGCCAACCAGCCGAGCAGTGAGCCAGACAGTTATTGCCACAACGCTATCATCACCGTTGTAAGCTCTATTGAGGCGCTGATGTTGCCATTCCACATCGCTCTGCATTTCTTCGTCGCTGACACATCTGGTTCGTTCGATAGACGATGTGTGCGTTAGTAGCACTCGGCCCGGTGGGTTTCTTTGTAGCGGCCAGACCGATGAAACTTGCGCTGCCGCACGCATCTGCTTTTCTAATCCATTCCAATCATTTGCAACTAGTCTCGTCTTCACACTTCGCTATTCCAATTGACAAATATGTGCAGTAATGGCCATAGAAATTTACTCCGATTTACATGCTTTTGCATTCCTCAAAACTTACTCGCCATCTGCCAGGCCTCAGCGATGTTCGCTTGGCGGCGCTCAGCGTGAAATGCGCCGGCGCTGCAGTGAAACGTGTGTTGGTCTGAATCGGTAGCAAAGTGGCGCGCAACATGGTTTGTTGACCGTGCTGCCGCATTGCAATGCTGCAGCAGCAACAGTAACAGCAAAAGCAGCAACATCAGTCGTAGCCATAGCGACCGCGGTTGTGCTAGCGGTGCGGTATCGGCCACAGCATCAACGACAGCGCAGAGCAGCGCATTTTCTAAACCAATGACCGTGGTCGGGTTGAGTGCAAACCACATTCAAGTGGGATACTGTTTGGGTTATGGTTGTGCTACTGTGCTTCGAGAATCCGGTGCGCCAGTTTTAGAGATAACACGCTGTACCGGTCGAGCTTAGTGGCTATCGCCATGGCATCAAGGAAAAATATATTTTTGGCAATGCGTTCTATTCGAAATACTAATAAAACTCGATTAGAACTGGGCAGGGAGAGAACTCCTAGTGAAGTTTGAATATTTTTTTGAGGCTCCTAATTTTTTAAGGAAAAAGTATGGAAAGTGATGAAAATGGCAATGGTACATTTTTGTTATTATTTCGATGCGAATGTGTAGTCCGCCAAATAATTTGGCTGTCTTGTATTGCTGGATGTTTCTTCTTAAGATATTCATTTACTTCGTAACTTGATTTATGAAATATCTGTAAAATTTTCGCCATCAGAAAATACGCCTTGAAATTCAATATTTTCCTACTTTGAAAAGATGGCGTGAAATGTTGTTAGTGCAACTATATAAAAATCATGTCGATAGGATTATGGGTTCAGAAATTACAGTCGAAAACGAGAAAAAAGCCGAGGAAAATTCGAAAAAGTGACAAGCCCATTTTTTGCGAAAACTAGAGTTGTTACATAAAAACGGAGTATAGTTTTGAAAACAGCGTGGAAAAACAATTCAGATTCATGTAAAAGCTGTTGTGCAGTGTTATTGATGTAAAAATACTTACTGCCGCCCCGGTAAATACTTTTGCCAGTTTTCGTGGTTTTAAACCTTTTTATCAGACTTTGCAGTACTTTTTTGCAAAACAAAATTGCCTTGATCCACTTTCATACTCATCAATAAGTTTTTGTTTGAAGCCGGAGGTTATAAACCAGCGAAACAATTAATTGGCTTTTCCTATATTCTTGCAACTTGAGGTTCCAACTTTAAATTTTGTGAAGCTCGGCAAGTCGACACCTTAACTTGCATAGATATATATTTATACATACATTCACGGAAAAATGTATCCCATTTCATTAGGCTAGCAATTTGTTTATTATTTAGACAGTTGCAAGTGTTGTATTCGGAAAATGAATTTGAATTGGTTCTTTGCGGTCAGTTAAGTGTTGCGATGCTGCTAAATCCCAACTTGTTTTGCAGTCTGCTTCGTTGTACCCAATTTTTTCATTTGGCTCAATTCTTCTCATGGCGCTTATTTATTGCCAATCGTACAAGAGCTCTCCCAGTGCTATATTGTTGGATTAACATATTTAACGGTGTGTTGGAAAACTGCCATCACAACAAAAAGCGACCATGGGCAGAAAAATGACAATAAACAAAGCAAATCGTGGGGCCAGGCATTAATGCAGGTTTACACACAACGTTGACTGTGCGAACGCGCAGATCGCAACGGAAGCTGCATTTGTCATCATCACAAAGATTCCATAGAATTCGAAATTCTATTTAGTTCTTCAAATTAATTGGTTGCGATTTAGCATATTTGTAAGAAAATAGGCTCGTATGATAGTTGCGAATGGTCCCATCGCAGTTTATTTTACGTTTATGTTTTAATGAGTCGATCCCATTTTTTTTACTTTTTTGGCTCATATACAACGATGGTACACTAATTAGAACACAGTGGAAGTTTTCCTGATGAAATGTGTTTTAAGTGTTTATGTGTTTACGGAAGATTTGTTTGTTGAAATTCTAAATCAGTCATTCAATTTAAGTTTTTATTAGTTTATTTATTGCGGTTGGCATTTCAATGAGCACGCCCGCGCTTTGCAAAAAATATTCTCGGAATGAAGTAATTTGTATTTTATTGTGTGAAACATTGCGGCCAGAACTATTAGACAGCGCATTTTAGAAAATAATCTCCGCGGATGTCAAAGATGTATAGATAACCGAAAGTGTATAAGATCAGTAAAAAAATGAAATGCTTGTTTTAATAAATGAACAAATTATTGTTCTTTATCAATATTTTGTACTTTAACTTGGGTTTCATATTCGTTTCGTTACAATTGGGAAGGTATACCAACCCTGTATTTTTTCGTCCTTTCGAAATGAGGAGTTCCACAGAATCTTTTGGCAGCACTAGCTAAGGATTGCAGTTAAAGTTTTAAGGACCATTAAAAACAAAAAAAAACGGCATCCCCAGATTTCTTCGGGGATGCCGTTATTTGTAAGGCACTCAGACTCAGATATTAAGTTAATTTTTTACTTAATAATAAATATATATGTCAAATAATAGAAAATTACATTAATTTGCAGTTTGTAGTTTATTTTCCGAGAATTTGCAAGATTGTATTGGAATACATTTCTCTTGATTGCCGTTCGGATACGGCGTTAAACTGTAGGTCCCCCTCCCGTCCTTTCCCAATCCGCTTGAAATGTGTGCTATAACATATGTTGAAAAAACAGTGTTGCATACACATTTCAAAACGGGTGAAATATGATATATCACTCTCCTCTCCTTCCTTATCCCCCATGGGTATAGTACAATGCACAGTGATTCGTTCCATAGACAAAATTAAAAACATTTATGGTCTCAGAATTTCACGATTTTGATGTCATTTGAAAGAAAAAACTCCAACTAAGAAAACCCCAAAAAATCTGTGCAAAAAATCAATTAGCGTCTGTGCAAAAGCGACTCAAAGTTGAAACTTTTTTCTCAAAAAAATTGAAACTCATATTTTCTGTTTTTAGGTCTATTGAGTAAAAAAAATTGTAAAAATAAATGGTTACCAATAAGTTGCTAAAAATTTCAATATAGAATAAAAAATGATGTGGCCATTTTCGCTTTTGATGTTTTCTCAAAATTTGCTCAGCTTGGCTTTTATTTCAGTTTTAATTCAAAATATTTTTCTAAATTAAAAATCGGAAAATTGGCAAAACTTAGAGGAAAATATCTAAAAAGTATGTGAAAGTATGTTTCTGGATTTTTTTTTATTTTAAGAAGCATTCTTTCTTTGTCGGATAATGTAATTACATCCTCCGATATCTTCCGATCTCAGAAACTAATTCTATTTGAAAAGTGGTCTAAACACGTATTTTTCGACAAAATTTATTTTTTTCATGCCTAAAAGTATGCAATCAGCATGAAAAATTGAGAAAACTGCAAAAAAGCAAAACATACATCTATAATTATCGTTTTTATTGCAAAACCCGAGGGTTCTGAGAAAATGTCTGTTACTCTTTGGAGTAATCAATGTTGACGTTACCGATTAAATGTAAATGTAATGTTGGTGCTATAGCTCTCCAAAAATGACGAAATTTTAAAATTTAAGTCGCAGGCATTGCCAAACTACAACAGTTTAAGAAAAACAAAATACAGATTTCAATTCAGAAGACCATGTTTAACTAGTATACCAAATTTTATGAAGAACGGACCACTCCTTCTAATTTTGTCCCGCGGTTGTATGGAGTCGAATCACTGTGCAATGGTCCAAAATGGACTGAGTACTATGGAAGGCTTGTAGCTTTCCTGCCCACATCACATCACAAATTTTTCCAGGAAAGCAAAACATATGATTGGATGTTGCATGATTGCCAAATAAAACATTTTGTAAAAGACTAAACACTAACAATGGAGGAAGTAAATAAATATTATTCCAGCTGAGTTTCTAAAGTTAATTTCAAGCATTTCAAGGCAAATGGCATCAGCAAAGAAACTGTCTGTTCGTGAGACTACTGACCCTATTGACTGCCTGGCTTGGTTCAGCGTGTCTTTGAAATCAGCTGTTTCTGTAAACAAATTGATGTTTGTTTGCTTGTTTATGTTTGTATAAAAAGTACTTAACCAAAGCATTGTTCCATTGAAAATGGTTAGCTATTTTTCTTTCGATTCCGGGATTTTGATTTTTTAGTTCTGAGATTTTTTGGGACTAAAAGTGTTTGGCATCCCGGGATCCTAAATCTCAAACAACAAGCAAACTCGTATGTAAAAAAACCTAACAACAACAGGTCACTGAAGACTGGTCCTGTCTCGGAGCGTTCAAGTTGTAGGGACGCAGTAGAAACGGCTTTCTTCTGGTGAAGTGGAAGTGGGCCAGTTAATTGTTTTGCATTTCTAGGCGCTTCCCACACTTAAATACAACTTTTTTGTACATACATACATAAGTAGTTTAGAGCAGCGCATGCAAATATTTGAAGGCATTCATCGATTTGCCACTGAAAATGCTACAAGCATTATGCACAGCATAGAGGGATAAACTAAACGACATATAGTAGGAATGTATATATTTGTCTATATATATTGTACTTATTTATGCATATATAATCGTTTGATGATAAAATTAGGCATATATTCCGAACAATATGGGGCTATGTAAGTATGTAATGCGGCCACTTTCACTTGCCGTCTCGCATTTGTTGGTTTTGCTTTACAAACATTCGGTGCGCAAAGTTCCATAATGCGCTACAATTGCAAATTAGTCATACTGCACGGTTAATACAGGTGTACGCACATACATATGTAGTATGTATGGTCGTGTAACTGGTTACGTACTCACTCATGTAAGTATGCCCAACATATGTGCTGCACATGTGCACAATTTGAGCGAAATGTTTTTTTTTTGTTTTTTCTGCTATGAAAATTAGACATCATTGTTGAATTCTTTGAGTTTACACATTGGCTGCGCTACTGCTTTCTGAGCGATGGGCACTTGCGGTTGGGGTTAGTTTGCGGCGGATGACTTGGCAGTGGTTGCTTGCGGCAGTGCCCCGCGCTACAGTGACTACGCGCAGGTGCGTTGGCGTAGTGGCGTGGAGAGCGCGCGTGGATGCGGTCATGCGGTGCTTTACATTTGAAAGCGCAGGCTAATGAGCACCTGCCATCGTCATTCGAGTGCGATAACTACCTCACCACTGCAACCTTTATGTAAAATTCACTTTTCAGCCTCAAGACGCGCCATAACAACTTAATTTTGTTGTTGGGTGTGTGGTACGGATAGAAATGCATAGAGAACCCACCTACTGCTCCGACGACAACGCACTCGCTTTTCCATTTCGCCAACAGCTGAGCTGCCACTGCTTCTTGGATGAATGTAAATGCTTGGAACGAGCCAACGGCGCATCCACCAGCTGGCGACCAGCATCTGGAGCAGCTATGCATGTTTTTTTGAGCGTGTGTGCGAAATAAAAGTAGGGGGGACAAACAAAGGAGGCGGCGGATGAACGAGACCAAAATGAGTTGTGGCGAAACTTTGCACAATTAAAAATTTCGAATTGAAATTAAGCACCGCGTTAATTGCGGCCGAACGATGCGCCGCCGTCGAAATGCTAATTTCGCAAATTGCCAAAGAAAATTAAAAGTCATTTCGCTGGTGGTCGGTGGAAATGTGCGCATTGTGCAGCAGCTTTGCGCACTTCTATTTTGTTTTCAATGCTTTCTTTACATGTGTGGATTTTCGCTTTTTACTGTGTGTGTGTGTGTGGCATTTGGCAGTGGCCGTCGACAATGGCACTTGCGAAGCGTTTGCCGCGTGTTATGCGTTGTGCGCCCATTCGTTGCGACTTTCACAAAGCGCTTGTTGAAGATGCTCGGTGTTGCCGTTTCTGTTGCTGCTGACTGCTGCGCCCGCCTCAATGCTGGCGCATCCATTTTCGACAATGCAGTGTGCCAAACTGCGCGCAATGTAAATCGCAGCGGCTGCTGAGCCCAACGCGTGCGTAAGTATCGCACAGCCAGCGCCCGGCTCGTGCGCGAAAGTGGCGGAACGTGAGCGGCGCATAGCGTCGTGCGCTGACGCGGCCTAATGCAATTACAAACATACATAGACAACCTACCTACCTACATACGCGAACTCGTCTGTATTTATTGTCACATTACATGACGCAATAACGAGATGAGTTGAGCAGGCATATTTAATTGTGTAGCTGCTGCCGTTGTGGCTATTGTCGCAGCCATTATGTAACCGCGCAGTGATTCGGTTTGACAGTTCATTACAACAACAAACAACTTCACTTGGAGTGCGGAGCGTGTGCGTCTTTCTTGCGCATTTGCTACGCCAGTTAAATGTATGGAAACATTTGAACAGTAAAGAGCTCTCGATGTATTGAATTATCTTCCGCGGCGCTTGAGAAGTTCTGTGGAGTTTTTATATTTAAAAGTAGTCATAGAATGCAAATTAACAAGTTTCATTGAAATTCCTCGTACAATGCTTAATACTTTAGGCGATCTATTTTTCGAGGAGTGGCCCATTTGATATATTCCAAAATATCTATAAAACAATCAACGATTTCATTTAAATTCATTTTATAGCCACAGACCTCCGAGAGTCAAGAAGTGCCATGAAAAGTGTGATGTACAAAATTTGATCGATCATTAGCTATTTAGGTATATTATAACTTCAATAACTTTGTGCAAAGTTTTGAATTATCGCTTCCGTTGTACGATTTCGTTTACGATTGGTCTTTCGACGCATGTACATATTTTGACATTTCACAGTATGTCCAATTAATATGGGAGCATTTCTACTCGTGAACACTAATAACACGGTGCGACAGCATTTTTCACACTGGAAAAAATCCATATGGGCGTGAAACTAGAGACCAAACATAGTTATACTGCGTACTCAGTTTTTTATTTCTACATCCTTTGTCCTTTTAAAAGGACTTCAAAATTTTGAAGGGGATAAACAATTAAAAAAAATATTAAAAAAAACTTAACTCCTTTGAATATGGCGATATGTATATCAGATGAAAGAGGAAAGGCTCAAAAATTTAAATAAAACTGACTTATCTATTTGTAAAACAAGGATGCGAAAAACGTCCTTTGAAAATTGTAATCCTTTATATCCTTGGAAATTTATGTAGAATTTTCTTGAAAAGTAAGTATGTTAGAACCCAAAATCTCCTTGATCACGTGTCAAAATTTTATTACTCTAACTTTATGGGTTCGAAAGTTATTAAAAAAAAGGCGGAAGCTTCAAGTCTAATGAAGTAAAAAATTTCTAATTTATTTGCGTATCAGTATTTTAAATTATAAATAGATACAAAATCAATTAAGCGAGAATAATGAAATTTTGACACATGATCAAGGAGATTTTGGGTTTTACCATACTTACTTTTCAAGAAAATTCTACATAAATTTTCAAGGATATAAAGGATTAAAAATTTCAAAGGACCGTTTTCATATCCTTTTTTTTACAAATAGATAAAAAATCAATTTTATTTAAATTCCTGAGCCTTTCCTCTTTCATTAGATATACATATCGCCATATTCTAACGAGGTTAAGTATTTTTAATATTTTTTTATTTTTATCCCCTTCAAAATTTTGAAGTCCTTTTAAAAGGACAAAGGATGTAGAAATGAAAAACTAAGTACGCAGTATTAATATGTTTGGTCTTTAGTTTCACGCCCATATGGATTTCTTCCAAAAAAAATGAAAAATTTTTTCATTTTTGTCGCACGGTGTAACATGGAATATGTGTAAACAAATTACAAGTGGACACAGCAATTAGTGGTGACCCCAGAGTAGATTGCCGCGAGCAGTTCACCGCAGTAACCGTGGACTGAGGTCGCTTTTCGAAGCGCCAAACTGCTTTTCGGTGTTAATGAATAAAACTAAATAAACAGAGATTTATGACGTTATGATAGCAAAGAGGAGTATCCCGCTCATGTTTCCGCGTATACCGGATCACAACACGCGCACGCACATACAAACATACACATTCATACGTAGGAAACTGCTTCGCGTTGCTCGAGTTCTTGAGTAGTAAAAGTTCAAAGGCGGGTAAAACCTTGAATTCGGATATTAAAAACGCACTGCAGTAATCGATTCCATATTTCTGCCCACAGCAAAGTGTTAATTAGTTTGATTGAACCAGGTCGGATATGTCATCATTTGAATTACCACATAAATATACGAAATCAAGCAACTTTGCGCTTTCAGCTTCAGTTGGAATTGCCGAACAGCTGAGCTGTCCATGGCAATCTGGGTTTTGTTATTCAAATATTTATGAAAAAATATGTAATATGTGTAAATTGTCAGTCAGTTCAGTTGGCTTTCAGCCGCAGTCACATTGACCTGCAGCGCATTTGACTTTGAACGGATCAGTGGGCAAGCACTCAGTCACCGGAGGCGCAGACTGACCTCTGCCGCTATCATTGCAGTTGCCTACGAGCATTATTTGGGCGGGTACGAAGCCTGCTGGGTGTGTTAACCCAAATTTTTGGTGCAATATTTTAGCGTTGCAGCTACACATACAACTATCAACTCAAAACAACAAAGCCAAGTAATTGTGTGAACAGCCGTGAATTGTACTCGTTGGTGCAGATCTGTAAAGACCAGCGATTGTTTGGGTATTAAGCGAAATGTTGTCACTTTATGCCGCAGCAAATATGAATGCTGTATGAGTATTATTACATATTTGCGGAAACACTGGTTTTCAGATTAGTTGTACATATGTTTGCCCCTTACGTATTCACACAAGTAGTTGAGTGCATATGAGATCCACCAGGTCCAAAAGCAACAATGTCCAATGAAACCAATTATGTAAACAGAAAAATAGCAATGCAATTTAAAGTTTTCGTTATGCCGATTCTATAAATTTCCATGCTCCAATTGCACTTAATGAGGGCACTCCATGCTTGTAAAGTTAAACTCTGAAAAATATGGAGCTATGAAACAAACATAGACTCTAACCGAAAATGAAGTTAAAGGCGAACTCTCTATCTATCTTGTTTTTTCAATGCAATTCTCCTAAACCAACAACAATCAGCGTGATGATTAAGTTTATGCCTTTGTTCAACTTATTTATTATGAACTAAATGGTAAACTTTTGCTGACGAATTTATTAGCGAACGTACGTGCATTCACCCACCCACGCATGTGCGCTTGCTCCGCTGCACGTTCCAACATGCAATTACAGCTCCCATAAGTGTGAACCCACCGCCCACTGGCCGCTTCGTAGTGGAAAACATCCGTTGAAGTGCTCAGAGATCCGTGACCAAGCGCGCAAACTCTGCAAAGGGTCGTCGCCGTAAGACATTGTTCTGTTCACCCCCTGGATCTTCTGTTCCTGTTGCCAGACAATTATAACCCGCACTGCATATATCACATCTGAATGCTCGCGGCCAGCTGAGTAGAAGCTATGAAATTCTACGGTAACTTCGGTTCATTATGATTTCAATGAGCTGCCCGTAAAAACACCGTACGGACGAGTATCTGTGAAGCTATTCAAAACGTTTCTTTTATTGTTGTCCATAATTCGGTAATGAGTAATGGGTAATGAGACTGGTAGCTGTTTCTGTTCTATGTGCGCGGCTGCGGCACTTTCGTTGATCGCGACCGGTCGAACTGACTGCGCCGCTGCTTTGTTTCTGGGTCAGTGGTACTGTTCTGGGGGAGTTGAAGTGGCCGATGGAATGCTCAATGGAACACATGCTCAATTGCTGGTGAGCGTGCAGCAATTAAGAAGTAATAGCACCTCTGTGCAGCAACGCCATCTGATAATTACGCAGCCTTATTAGCGGCACGATACAATCATAATCGCAGCCGTAATCGTAATCGCCACAACGCTGAGTAAATTGTTTGCTGGCGTTGTTCCATTGTTGCTGGCTGCAACAGGTGGCCGTAGGTTTCAACGCATTTAAATGATGGACTGAGAAGATTGTTTTTGCAAAATGTTAGCTGTTTGTTGCGTTTCATAAATTTAGGTGAAAGTTTTCCAATGCGAAACTTGGGTATGTGCACTGTGTATCAATGTTGAATAAGTCAATTTCTGTCAAGTACATTTTATATAGAGGAATGTGATTTATGAATACGGTGAAAGCATTCTATGAACATCGGCCATTACTTAATGTAACGAGTGAAGCTTGAAGTTTCAGTAATCGCAGTGTCCTTTATATTTAATTAGAGTCTGGTTAGAGTTAGAAAAAAAAGTTATTTGTATATATTAATTATGCAATTCAGGCTATTCGTAAGTCGGTTCTAGTTTTCAAATGTATAACTTCTACTCGCGATAGAACATTAAACCTTCGCAATAAACGCAACACGTGTGATTGACACGCTTGTGAGGCCCATCTCTATTTATAACAAAAACTATTGAAATTTGTTCCGATTACATTGCGAAATGTCATCACCTGGAATAACGGCATTGAAGCAACCGAAACACCGAGCTCGTTACTTTGTTAGTTCGGTACTCGATAGTTTTCTATGTGTATTTTGTTTAATTCAATTATTTTACAAGGACACAATACACGTACAAAACCACTCAGTACCGAACTAACGAGCTCGGTGTGAATACCCCTAATACAAAATTACATGTACGAGTATTTGGATATGAAATTAATATAACTTGAATAGCGCCCAGTGTAAGAGTAGTAATGGCCAACAAACCATGTACCTACTAAAGTACCCAAAGATAAACAAATTTTTTATTGTTTGTTCTTTTTTAAAAATGCCTGAATGTTTTTCCAAATTTAATATTTTTTTGCAATATGGTTAAACTTTATGTGCATTTTCTGCATACATGAATACATATGTAAGTACAGTCGTGCCTGGATATAGTGAACTAATTATTGCAAGGCCTGTTCACAGTTTTGAGGTTGTTCACTATATCAAGGTTAACATTTTTGTTCAAAAACTCGTTTTATTTGAACAAAATACACTTTTTATTTTTTGCTTAAAATTGCTTTTAAAATTTTTGTCAATATTTAGAGGCTCCATGTCAAAATTTGAGTGTTCACTATATCGAGGTGTTCACTATATAGGGTTTTCACTATACCCAGACGCGACTGTATGTATAATCAACAACAATACATACAGCAATGCGATTCCGTGAAGACAATTAAATGATTGAATTATACGTTTGCAAATATTTGTTACATTTAACGGGCCTTTAAAAGCCTTCGGATTTTATTAAAAATAAAATAAAAACGCATACAATTAAGAGAAATGTCTGAAATCTTTATTTGAGTTGATAGAACGATCTATATAATTCAATGTTTAAAGATGATTTCATGTAAATGTTGACCGTAGCTGCGCCTCAAATGGTTCATACGCTGTACTATCTCCAACATATCAGCCGGTATTTCATGAATAAATTCTTCAATATTGGCTTTCAGTTCGTCAATCGTTGCGGGCTTGTCGCTATAGACATGAGCCTTAACATAGCCCCACAAAAAGTAGTCTAAAGGCGTTAAATCGCACGATCTAGGCGGCCAATTGGAACTCGAACTCGAACTCGCCTCTCAATTGGGCCATTGTTTCGCGTGCTGTGTGGCATGTGGCACCGTCTTGTTGAAACCACATGTCAGTCTACGTATGCGTGTTTAGTCACAATATTCCGAATAGCCGCCTCAGAAGGTCGCCCAAACTGACCAAGAAGTGCACGATGGACTTTGTTAAACGAGCATGAATTTTCATAGTAAAATGCAATAATCTGCAAGCGTTGTTCGTTTGTAAGTCAATTCAGGGTTAAATTATAGACCAAACTGAACATGTTTGACATGTTTGGCTAAAAAATCACCCTTTACCCTAAAGATAGTAACTGACAAAACCAATGCTAAAGGTTTGCGAGCTTGTGGCAGTGCATGGATCAGCGTTGTTGGTATTCAGACATATTTTGGTATTTCAACTTTGAGTGGTGTTTATAAGTCGAATGGATAATCTCTCGATAATCTGTAGAGTTACACAACTGGCAGACTAATTTTTCGTTCTGTCGGTGACAAAACCACTCGCCAAGAACGTAACGATTCTAATGAAGAATGAATCTTGTTAACACCCAGAGAGATATATGAGAAAACTGGGTTTAGTGACAACTGCTGTGTACGTCCTATGAAACGGTAAACAATTGCTGGCTTTTCGCGGAAGATGTCCCTTTGAGCACTTTTCATTATAACCACGATATGTTGGTGACAAAAAAATACCCGAAATTATATCGTTTTACAATAAGTCAACAGCAGTAGTTGACACTTTAAACCAATTGGTTGTTCACTAACTATTACTGTCAAGCGAAAAACTACAAAAAGTACAAGCGGCGAATTTTCCTTGAATATTAGATTTGAGTTTAGTATGTAAAGCTAAAGATTTTGCGTAGAGCAACGTTACCGAAAGGAAAATCTGCATGCTGACTTCTTATCTCAATATAGGCAATTTCCCAAACCTTGTCAGAAAATCAGAGCTAAAGAACTATGGAAACACGGTGCCAATTTGGTATCAAAAACGATCGAAAGGCATATTCTGCTTGCAATTCTTGAAAAAAGTATACATGTGGTGGGCGCAAAGTTTTAGTTAACTACTGTCCTTCCTTGCCCCCTTTCCCCATCCGCTTGAAATGTGTGCTGTAACATATGTTGGAAAAAACTGTGTAACATACATATTTAAAAACGGGTGAAATTTGTTGTATATCACAACGGGTCTCATAATAGGCCTCCGAGTGTGTCTCTTACAGAGGCAGCCACAATAACCTAACCTAACCTAGTTGCCCTAATTGCAAATAAATATGGACAAATTTGTTAACTTATTTATCTGTAAGATAACAAAGATAATAAAGACTAAAGATAACAAGTGATTTGTTACTATAATTGGTCCAAAAATTCACTAAAACAGTATAAAGTAACATATGAATGAAATTTCACCCGAACATCCTATGTGTGAGTTTTTTTGAACGTCGGATGAGGGTTAATATTTTAATAAATTTAAAAATTATCCTTATTTTGACATCGGTCAAAAAATGCGATATTCGAACACACCCCAACTGATTTCCATTCCAATTTTTTTATGTTTTCATATCAAGTTAGCACATCTATCTTCAACTTTTGGGGTCTTATAGAGTTCAATAAAACGTATAACAAGTTTGATTTGAATTTTGCAACGCCTAAATTGTCTTTTTAAATGGCCGTTCAATAGTTTTATTCCTAATTTTTTAAGTTCAGGCTAGGCCGGTTAGGGTCGTCTAGATTTGAAATATTGTACGAGAGTTGCCTTTTATATTTTTTTAAAAAAGGATAAAAATGCATTTTATTATCATCACAAATGGTTTTATTGCTTTTCAAAGTATTCTCCTTGAAGATTGATACACTTTTGCATGCACTCAAACCAATTGTCGAAGCATTTTTTCAACTCCGATTGAGACACCTCAAACACATGGTTTTTGAATGCTTAAGCAGCATGTTCTGGCGATGAAAATCGTTGACCACGCAATTTTTTTTTTATGTGCGGGAATAAAAAGAAGTCACTGGGTGCTAGGTCAGAACTGTATGGCGGCTGACCCATTAAATCGATGTGTTGGTCGATCAAATAGGCGGTTTTTTGAGCCGATGTGTGAGAGCGCGCATTGTCCTAGTGAAGAATGATTCGGCGTCGGCGGTTGTTTTTCCGTATTTCATTCAAGACTTCTGTCAACAAATTGTTGTGTACCACTCAGAATTTACCGTTCTACGTTGCTCTAACGGCACAGTAGCCAGATGACCAGTTTTGCCGAAGAAACAGGCGACCATTTTCTTCAATGTGCTGCGTGCCCGAACAATTTTTGTTGGATTTGGCTCGTCTAGGAAGACCCACACGGTCGATTGCAGTTTTGTTTCGGGCTTATACGCATATATCCATGATTCGTCACCTGTCCAATCTTATAAACGTCCTTCGAAGTACCGAGATCGAATTTTCCCATCATTTCTTTGCACCAATCGACACGAGCTTTTTTTGGAGCGATTGCCAAATTATGCGGGATCCAATGAGAACAAATCTTTCTGACAGCTAAATGTTCATGCAATATCGAATGCACGGCCGTGGAACTAATTGTCAAGGTTGCCTCTATCTCACGGTATGTCACATGACGATCTTTCATTATCAGTTCACGCACAGCATCGATGTTTTCTAGAACAATGACCGATTTTGAACGACTTTCACGAAATTCGTCCTGGAGCGAACGGCGCACCACGCTTGAATTCGTTAAACCAGTTATAAATTTTCTTGAAGGTTGGTACTTCATCACCAAAAGCCGAATGAAGGCGATCGAAGCACTGTTGTTGAGATAATTTACCTCGAAAATCGTAACAAATTGTTACTAGGAAATGTTCACGAGTTTAATCCATTTTTTGACCGAGATGAATTTTTTAAGTCAGCACAAATAGCGCTTAAACATCAAAATGTTCTAAACACGTTTATGGTAAAAAATTACTAACTTTTCAATGGCAATCTCAGATTTTTTGAAAACTTACTTACTTACATCCCTATTGAAAAAATATAAAAGGCAGCCTACGTTCAATTGCCATAGACAATATTCCATTGACACAATTAACTTAAAAAAAAAATATTTTCTATTTACTGCATTAAAGTGCGTGGATTAGACGAAGATGCACCAAGTGCAAAAATCAATTACGGAGAAGTTGTTGTACAAATAGCATTGGATTAGATGCCGAAGAAATTTCTATGTCGCTCGCTCACACCGGTCAGTAGCGGTACACTTGTGCGCTTTTCAGACGCGCACACGTTGGCAGTCACGCAGCATCGACAGATACCCTTGAAATTGGATTGAGAGTTGCCATTGCTTGCGTTCGTCATAGAACTGAGGATCGTTGGCCACTGGCCACTGGCCGCTGGTCTTGCGGCAATTCGAGCCGTTGTTACTGTGCTTACTTCGTGAGAGGTGCCCAGATCAGAAATTGGAGCAGCAACATTTTGCGCTGTTGAGCGCGGATGCGAAACCACTATTCCAAAGGTGGGTCATAGACACAACAACAACGACAACACTAGCGTACGCAGGCATCGGCGAAGTCATATGTCTGCACACAAACACACACACACACATCTGTTGATCGGCGCCGCCGACTACGCCGTTCGAAAAAACGGTTACAAATGCTGGTCGCAAAACTGGTGTTGTCTCGATGTTGGAGTAGCTGTTGGTTGCACCAGTATTTCCGCCTTGTCTCGTGGATATTCTCTTGGCGATTTCCAATTGACTTGGCAATAAGTTTGAAAGAAGCAAGACGCGAACATGATTTTTGAATTTAGCCATCTTGCTTTTTATTTTCCAATATGTTATTTAGTAAATTATGGGGAAAAAATTAGCTGCATAATAACTGTACATAAGCTAAATACAGTTTAAAAAAAATTGAACATTGGTAGACAAAACTGAATTTTTAATAAACACAAATATTCATTGCAATACACTGAAACGATTTCTTAATGACGAATAACCACTAACAACTTCTGTGGTTCATTGCCACTGTCGATAGCAGATTGTGTTCTAATTAGGTCAGCGACAAGAGAAGCACCAACTTCCCCAGCCATGACAATTCCATATATGGAACATAGGTAGAAAGGAATATAAACAGGTATTGTAAATGGTAACTAGTTGAATCAGGCAGCGAATCGTCTTGTGTATTAGAAGAAGTGTGCCTAGTTGGTATGTGGCTGAACTAGATAAACTGGCGCATTTATATGAATGTATGTAATATGTGCATTCATATGTATACGAGTGTGTTTGTTATGCACAGGTATTAAATGTCACCAAATAATAATAACAAGTGGATGATGGTGATGGTGATGGTCTATCGGTTTCGGAGGATCTGCTGGCTCTGATTTAGCAAATAAAAATGCATTATGTTGAATCTATATTGGTGTACTTATAAACATGAACACTTAAATCACATTTTAAAGCGTCTAATTACTCATCCTCTTATTCAACTCTTTGCTTCCCAAATTTTGGTTTTGCGGTGTAGAAGTAATGTCGGTTTGAGCTTGAGTGACGAGATCTTAAGAACGTGAAATAACTGGCTTAAAACGTCCACTTATGTTAAAATGTATGTAATAGAAAATTTTTTTAACGAACATAGGAGGAGTTTGGGGGTTCAAACCCCCACATTAAAAAATTGCTGGTACGATATATGGTTTCAAATGGTATTCGGCTACAAAAGTTGTTCGCAAAGTATTCCCTCCAAAACTAAATCCTGTGTGCGCCACTGGAATACACTACAGTGGGTGGTCAAGCAATTAGCACGCTTCAAGCAATCAAACGCTTTTTGTGTTTAAAACAAACTCTTATAAATTTTAATTTTTGAATTTAATTATATTTTAATTGCAGAACATATGAGAAGATATGCTTATCGTGAATTGTTCAGTTTTCTGCACCATCCTTAAAAACAGAAATTTGTTCAGTACACCGTTCCAAACTACTTAAAACATTAATTACCTACCCCCGATGAGAGTATTTTTCATTATATTGTTTTCCTTTTTATTTTATTCCCAAAAATTCACGATTTTCTTATAGTGATTTCACAATTCGAATACACACTTCACTATTACAGATTTGAAACAACTGTTCAATTTAACAATGCTGTTAACAAAGTCCCGTTATCGTGCTCACCAACGGCACATAAACTCAGAAATACCATTAGAAATACTGTGGGACAAATAAGCTAAGCAAACAAGAAAACAAAAAGCGTTTGGAAACTATTTTAGTACATCTTACTTCCACTTAAACATGAAAATTCAGATTTTTCGTAAACGTGCTAATTGCTTGACCACCCACTGTACAGTTATAGACGGGTGGCGCAACCGAGTTTTGCGAGTTCAAACTTTCCTGAATTTCTGTGTGTTGCAAAAGTTGGGAGTGGCAAATATGGTTCAAATGGTATTGAGCTCAGAAATTAAATCCTATGTGCGCCACTGTCCATATGTAAATACAGTACTTTTCGCTTATAACGAACCCGTTTAAAACGAATTTCCGCCTAAACTAACCAATTTCAAAAGTACGCGCTTTATGTTTTCGCTTATTACGGACCCTTTTAAAGCGAACTTTCGGTTAAAACGAAAACAAAATTTTTTTCATCACAGCAGACCTCACATTCTGAACTATAATACTTCTGCAACAAAAAAAATGGTATCAATAGTTTTTTAGTCGGTCAAACGGCCTTTGAAAAAATTCAAATTGCCTGATATATTTGACCGAAAAAATAAAAGTAAAAAATAACAGTTATTTTTGCCTGAAATAATAAAAGGCACAAAATAACAGTTAATTTTAACTTTTATAGTAAAAGTCTAAAATTTAAAAGGCGTTTAATATTCGTGAAGCTGAGGCCATTACGATTATAATGGTATATTTGAAAAAGTCCACCGACAATTTTTTCGTTATGCCTTTTTGATTTGAAAATTGTAAAATAACAGTTATTTTCGGGCCAAACTTGGAAGTGTTAGAAATTTTAAGTGCCATACTACTCCATTTAAATTAAGGGGGTAGTCAGGTAGAATCGACATATTTATAAATAATTTTTTTTTCATAAAAATTTTTATTCCACATTAACAATTTTTTTATATGTTATTGTACATAGTTTTGAGTACTGAAAGACGCCATTTTGAAACGCTGGCTGACACGATTACGGCCGATCTACTGCACCGATTAGCTTAAACTTTTTTTTTTATTTTCAGAAAAGGTTTGGCTATCGCATGAACTACGATCATTATTGTCCATTTCTATGTAACAAAGTTATGACACAATTATTAACAAAAAACAAGCAAAAAAAGAGAAAAAAAACTTTACAATTGCACTAAATGTTTATTTATTAACATTTTTTTACCGTTGTAGTTCAAACGATAGCCATTCTTTTGTACTTCAAAATGAAATTTGTTTGGTATGTTTCAGATCATCCAAAATGGAGAAATTGTGTCAGCCAGATTTGAAAATTGGCGTCTTCCGGTCGCCCATATTCAGTACTCAAAACTATGTAACACTTCGTTCAATAATGTGTGTGACTGACACATAGATGGCGGCACTAATACTAAATCAATATTTTTTTTCGAAATTGTGAACCTTTTTAGGCTTACTGTCAAAATTATATGTCATTCCGACCATTAGTTTACAAGTTACAGTGCTTTAAGTGACACTACTTTTGAGTTTTCAAAAAAAATGAATTCAAAGCAATTCCGTGTGCTGATTTATCATTGTTTTTAATGAAAAAAAATACTGTTCAATGCCAGGAATGGCTTGAAAAACATTATTCGGACTCTGCTCCATCAAAAAGAACCATTTGTTATTGGTATGCCGAATTCAAACGTGGTCGTACAGACACCGATGACATTCCATCTACTGGACGGCCAAATGACGCTGTTATTCCGGAAAACGTTGAAAAAACACTGAAAATCATTATGTCCGACCGTAAAGTGAAAGTGGGGGAGATTGCTGACATTCTAAAGATATCAGCAGGCAGTGTACACACCATAATACACGAACATTTGGTTATGAAAAAGGTGTTTTCGAAATGGGTGCCGCGTTTGCTCACACCGGAGCAAAAACAACAACGAATCGATGATTCAAAGAGCTGTTTGGACATGTTTACGCGCAACAAGTCGGAGTTTTTGCGTCGGTACATCACAATGGATGAAACATGGATCCACCATTTCACTCCAGAGTCAAATCGGCAGTCTGCTGAGTGGCATGCAACCGGTGAAAGCCGCCCAAAGCGTCCAAAGGCACAAACATCGGCTGGCAAGGTTATGGCGTCAGTATTTTGGGATGTGCACGGAATAATATTCATCGACTATCTTGAGAAACGGAAAACAATCAATAGCGACTATTATATAGCGTTGTTGGAACGTTTGAAAGAAGAAAGAGCGATTAAGCGGCCCCATATGAAGAAGAAAAAAGTGTTGTTTCACCAAGACAATGCACCGTGTCACAAGTCGATGAAAACGATGGCAAAAAAGCATGAATTGGGCTTCGAATTGCTTCCTCATCCCCCGTATTCTCCAGATCTGGCCCCCAGCGACTACTGGCTCTTCGCAGACCTCAAAAAGATGCTCCGTGGTAAGAGATTTGGCTCAAATGATGAAGTAATCGCCGAAACTAACGCCTATTTTGAAGGCAAAGAAAAATCGTTCTACAAAGGCGGTATCGAAAGATTGGAAAAGCGTTGGAATGATTGTATCTCCCTAAAAGGGGACTATGTTGATGAATAAAAACGAATTTTGGCAAAAAAATGTGTTTTAATTAAATAGTCACACACATTATTGAACGAAGTGTTACAATAACATATAAAAAAATTGTTAATGTGGAATAAAAATTTGTATGAAAAAAAAATTATTTAAAAATATGGTCGATTCTACCTGACTACCCCCTTAAAGAGAGGGTTGCTTATGGCCCATCAAAGGTAAGAGTTCCCTTTTAAAAAAGTTTGATTTAAAAAAAAAAAACATTTATAAATCACTTTTTTCAAAACTCTTAAACTCTTAAATTGACAAAATCAGTCTACTAATTTTTATTAAGATCACTGTTTTTTGTTAATATGTGTCGTTTTGAAAATAATAACCTGTTACTAAACTACTTTAGGATCCTTCATGGCAAAGTGGCTTATTATCTACTACTTAATGAACCTGAATGGACGTTTTCGACACATATCCACTGGGAACTTTGGGTGGAATTGTAACAATTTAAGTAAGAGTGGTTCATTTGAAGCTGTTTTGCTTAAAATTTAAATTTAAAAAAGTTTGACAGTGTAGACATTTAAAAATTCTTGAAAGTTATAAAAAATGAAACAATGGAGTACGGCCCATGTTAGTTTCGATATTAAGAAGTGCGGCGATGGAATAAAACTGTACTTTAACTTTAAATTTTTTTATCCGATTTGACATGCAAAATTTTTCACTGTGGTATTGTGGAAAATTTGTTTCATAAGAGTCAGTGCTGGATTGTGAAAGAGATCATGAAGGAACAGACTGTTACTCAAGTTCAGGAGCATGCAAATTTTTGTTCTTTATATAATACTTTTATGAAAACTTTTAAACAATTTGTCTAGTTAAAATACAAATCCGGAAATGTCATAAAGGCATATTGACATGTAAGTTATTTTCACATAATTACATCAATCGGGTTTTTAGTACAAAGATATTTCAAAATGTTTTTTAATCTTTTATATTAGAACCTCGTTCTTCAGCCTTTAGATTAGAATTTCAAATTTTAGAAAGTCTGATTAAAAATAGACTTATTAATCAATTTGTTGTTCTAAATTTTCTTTCACTTTGCTCAAATATATGTAGCAGCAAAGAAAAGAGTTGAGTTAGTGACAATTTATGACTATATATGTATAGCACCACTTTTAGATCAACAAACACATTCGAAAACCAGAGAGCATGAACACTTGAAGCTTAGTAGCTTGACCTGATAAGTAATGATACGTACCGTTAACTAGCGTTCAGGAAGATATTGAATATTTATGTCCGGTTAATTTTAATAATTATTCGACGACACACGAGTGGGCAATAAACTTGCATGCTAAATTTTTAAAAGGCCTCTGTTAGCGGCAATGTCTCCCTTAGGTAAAATGGTCACTTTTACGATATCACGTGAGTTGCACTTGACTTCGATGCTGGCGTCACCTTTTTGCATTGAATTGAACAATTAAGAGTTTTGCTTTTTCGAGGGAGACTGGCTGCGCAGCTTAATTGCCGCGACTTGCAACCGTATCGGATGAACACAAAAACGTTACTATCAAAGTGGCAAAGTGGTGCTGGCCTCACTCGCTGCGCGAAAGCTCATAGAGCGTGCGGCATGTGCGGACTCATGCGGATACTCGTATTCGATTGCAGTTGTTGGGGCTGCATTGCACAGCACAGCGCAGCAAAGCAGAGAGGAGCAGAGCAGCAGCGCAGAGGCGATGGTGCGACAAATTGTGTTGAACTTGCATTTGCCGCTCTGTTGTTTGGCCGGCGGAACAGTGAGGTGCACCACACTTGGCATGGTTTTCGCGTTACCAAACTGGAGATCTGCGAAACGTGTTTGTGTTGTGTTTGACCCAGAATTGTCCAATGCTGATCCGTCGATTATGTTCGTTTCGTTTGAGAGATTATCGAAATGATGACACGGAGTTTTTTGTTTTTGATATCGTGTTCATGACTTCTGGTGTGTAATAAAAATATGGGTGACATAACAGAACACTGATTCACTTTAGACAGCTGTCGGTCAGCTGAAGAAGGGAAAAGTTACTTCTTAAATGTTAAATCTAACTGCGGATTTTATTTATTGTTGTGTGAGTTTGATGAACTTCAAATTTGAAAATGACTGAGGAAGTTGTCTTGTCAATTTAATTGGTTTAGTTTTGGTTATTTTATTTGCTATTATTGCAAGAATCCTTTCGATAAACGTTAACCAATAGAAAATAATCTCGTAAATTGGACATACACACATGTGGAGATTTTGTTGTATATGTATCGGAAAATGTTGTAAATTTTCTTTTTTTTTTAACTTAATTATTTTCGAACCGAACCATTGGTTTAAGAGTGAATTTGAAGCCGTTCATAAAATAATCATGAAAATCACAGAATTCTGTGGTTCACAGCTCTGAAATAAATATTTTTTATTTTTATTGGTCAGTCGTTTTTTGTCGTAAACTTTATTGAGGGTATTGCATTTTCAATTCTGAATATGCACAAACAATGTTGAAAGCGAAAAAACGATTCTGGACACTAAGAAGAAAGCAATCAAAAAACCTATTTGCGTTCTTTTGAGAATAGGTCGCAGGTGTGAGAGTGGCAAGGCACCGTTCGGGATTCTGGTGTAACCAGTTACCACTCTCCGCTTTCATTGCATGACTGGGACGCATTGTTCTTTCATAGATTATCGGCAGCTCGCGACAAGGAATGCACGCTGCAACTGTGCCTTAAGTATTGCGAAATGAATGTGCCATCAAAAGTCTTCACTAAACATTGCTGCGAAAACCAGCAACTAAGGAGTGCTGGCATCTTGCAGTACCCATGTCCTCTGTACTCTGGGCATTTTTACGAGTGCCAGCCGAAAGTCTGTGGGCCATTTTCTGTTTTTTGATGTTCTCTTCTTGTATCTCGTTGCCTGAGCTCGCACTGCACGCCAGAACGTTTTGATTGTATGTCAGCCGGCTGGGAAAATTGGGTCAGCTATCGAACAAAGCGGCCGACTGCGTAGATTTTCATGCGCTTCTGCAACAATAAATTTGAATGCTTAACATTTCGCTGGCGCTTGTACTGAGCAAGTGGCCATACGCAGTGCCTCGCTAGTTGCTTGAGCTTCGCTGCATCATCGATTCCTTGGTGGCGTGCGCAGTTAGATGATGCGGGAATTGTGTCAGCCAATTCTAGTTTGTTGAACATTCTGGACTTTCAAGTTTGGAAATATCTCATGCGCCTTCGACGGTATTCGTATTCGTGCCTATAAGCCTACATATATTTGAATGTTTGTATGTGTGTGAATGTTACAGTTAGATAATCTAATAACCTCGTTCTTTGATTGTTGCAGCGAAATGATGGCAATTATGCGCTGCTTTTCGTTTTCAGGAACAATATTTCTATTCAATATGTTCATCATGATGTAACTATACAAATACGGCATCATTTCAATACTATTTAGTATAGAAGGATAAACTTGTAATAAAAATAAATATAAGAAATACACATAAATTTTTAATAATATTGGACATCGTTTGATTGGTCATTAAAGTGCTGAACTAATATTGAAATATGATTGAGTTGAGTTTAAAACTGAGTTAAGTATAAAGAATCGATAAGGTTAATACGATGGCGGCAGGAATTTCATGAATTTTCGAAATTCAGCAGTTAATGTCCAGTCTTCAGAGGAAGAATAACTGCAACTTTTCCGCTGCTTAGTAGATTGGCATCATTCATTTCGCAGTTGCAGGTTATTCGAAGAGTTGCCCTCTTTCGGCGGTACGTTGACTAAATTTGTTGCCAAGTGAGGCTATAATAGTAATCATAGTTCTTAATAAAATGCAGAGTTCACTTCTCTAATCATTATTATACATAGTATCGCCACCAGTGGCGTCCCCAGGGGGGGGGATTAGGGGGATGGATCCCCCCCTTGGTCGGAGAATTCACTTATGCAATTTGCTATAACAATATGGAATTGTGAAACATTTTTATTATTTGCTTTATCGCTTCTGTAATCACCCACTTAAAACCTAATAACTCAAGCACCCATGATCTGGCCAGACCATAATGTAAACAAGATGATAGTCGAGGATTGTTGTTAAGGATATAAAAAAACCAGAAAGTGTGAATACAATGATTTCTTTTGCTTGTCTACATTATTTTTACGTAAAACGGTGAAAATATACTAGAATAATTAGGTAAATAGCGAGTTTCAACTTCAATGAGTTAATTTTGAAATTAAAAAAATACAGTAAAGGCAGTAAAGGCAGTAAAGCAAAAAAATAAAAAAAATGTATAAATGTAAAATACGTTACTTATGGATCTACTTCAGCTGCTTGACCAATGCAATTATTTCAACAATATAATGCAGTATCATGACTAAACCACATTGAGATTTTACATTCGACACATACAAATCGGGTTTTGATATATATATTTCTGGATTCCTTGCACTGTTAATAATTCTGAACTGCTTTGCCAAAGAAAAATATGCAAAACATGCTCTACATGTTGTTGTTCATGCTGAATTGGCCGGATATCGTTTTCCTTGTCGCCTTCGTCGTTGCTATCTTCACATTGAACTATCTAAACGACCATTTTTTCTATCAGTATCAGAAGCTTCGTTTTGTTCAGGGCCAAATGAAAGCGTGAAATTGGCAGCACCGTTATTATTGCCTCTCGCAGCAAATTATTTAATATCTTAAATTCGTTGCTCTAAAGCATTAGTTTCCGCTATTGCTAAGGAAATTTTTTTAGAGATTTTCCTCTCTGATTTAACTCCAGCGTCGAAGTTCAAAAACAATGTCCACCTGATTCTCAAAATAGCATTCTCTTCCTTTCATCTCTGTCACAGAAAACACCCAATCGAATTGGAAAATGGATAAGTATTAATTTTGAATATGTTTCAACATTATTTTCCAACAAAAATTATAATTTGTTAACCCAAAGAAAATAAAAGCCAAGGCGAACGAAAAACACTTGGACCAGGTACATTTTGCGCCAGCTAATTTACGTCACTATTAACGGGATGGCACGAAAAAAGTGCTTCAAATCGGGTCAGATGGAAAAACCTAGTTGAAACTATATATATAATATAAAAAAATATTTATAAACAATTCTGACAATAATTACGTCGAAAATAACAAAAAAAAAACTGAAAATAACTGGCAAATTTGTATGAAAATACACCATGGTCTGGCCAAGCCATGGTTTTGGGTTTTGTGCTTAGAAAGGATCAGTTAAGGATATCATGAAATTTGAGCTCGATAGCTTAATTACAACATTACTAAAGTGGATCCAAAGTTCAATATGGTCTGGCCAGAACCGGATACCCGCAGAAGGGTTAAGAATAAATGAATAAAAAAATCAGCATTGCATTTGTTCTCGCAGAATAGTTGTATTTTCAATGTTCCCAAAAGTGTCGACTATTTACCAAAATAGTAATCAAACGCAGGCTTCATGCCAACCCTGCATCAGCTGTTGAAACTAAAAAAAAATTCACTTACATAGTTTTGGTGAATTGCGGGTAAACATGGAAACATGGTCACCTCTATCATAACATAATAAAATTTCAGAACGTCATACATTTTGTAAATGTTTGATTTTTTTTACATAGCTGGTGTGCTTTTTAAAATACGTCTTTTCGTAATTCTATTAGCAGTTGTTTTCGAAATGTCATAACTTAAAACAAACTTGAATTTTTTGGTTGGGATTTTATGACTTAAAAATACATGTCACTTGAATTTTTTGTTTTAAGAAGTTTATGTTAGTATATGTATACATATATGTATGTACAATTTTATTCAATTCAATTATTATTAAAAATAATACGCAAAGATGAAAGTATAAAAATGGCGTTAAACTGGATTTTTTGCATATCCCCCCCCTTCCCGAAATCCTGGGGACGCCACTGATCGCCACAATAATAACTTCTTCAGAAATGTATTCTTTACCTATTAACCCATATCGGCCCAATGTTCGGTTAATCGAACAGTAAATTTTAGCATTTTCCATAAATTTTTTTGGGCTCTTTTTTAAACTTTAAACGCGAAAGTTTTGCATAATATGATGGTCCGATTTGTAATAAACAATAACAAAAGTTAACATGGGATATTTTGTATAATATGGAATAAATATATTAATTTCTCGCACCTCTTCCCAGTTGTATGAATTCCCCAAACAAAAGGTAATTTTTGACATAATCTCAAAAGCACCGAAAAACTTTAAAAAACCATATAATATTAAAAAATAACTATGCAGTCTTGTTAAAAATTGATCAAACTCTCGAAAATATGTTTACATTTTTCCCATAAAACCAATATTATAGCCACAATATATATTTATAGTTAGGTGTTTGATTTATTAAACACCAAATATCTTGAAAACCAAAAATCGAAAATTTTGTTGACCCCAAATTTGAATTTTCCGACCCCATTAAACACCAAATATTTGTTTACCTCAAATTTGAATTTTTCGACCCAATTTCCCCCCAACTGTTTCATTCGAATATTGACAAAAAAAAATC
Organism: Melieria omissa; assembly: GCA_963971225.1. NCBI lineage: Eukaryota > Metazoa > Arthropoda > Insecta > Diptera > Ulidiidae > Melieria > Melieria omissa. The sequence goes on along the minus strand of OZ020267.1, from coordinate 49,530,416 downwards.
GCTGGGCTTATATGGGTTAAACCACACATACACATTGCCCACCAATCTAAATATTTATTTTGATATTTTCATGCTTTTGAGTTTTTAAATTTTGGGCTTTTCTTTCTCATCTGCAGTACAAAATACCAAACCACGTTATCCAGGAATCCAGACTGAATATTGATTGCTTTGCTACGGGGATATCTTCCGACTCGCTGCGGCCTTTCACTTTCGACAAATGGATACGGAAAAAAAATATTTGTCAATACTCCTTCTTTTACAAAAACTGTAAGCAGTCTCAGATGGTATTGAAATCAAAAGCTTTTTGCAGAGCTCCGGCAAAATGAAATTCTGTACGCGCCACTGGTTACAAGGAATGGTGTACTCTCTCCATATGTAATTTGACACTTATTCAATATTTCCACAAGATTTAGGTTACGCTGAAACTCTTAAAGATTGACAAACTGAATGGTGCTGCAATTTATACCGACTCCGACTCTTTGTCATTAAGTTTGTGTTTTCTTGTCTCTATTTTGACTGCTAGCTGTGATACTCCAAATGAAATATCGCCAAATTAGTTGGTATTTTTGTATTTGTCAAAAATATATTTCACCCTACCAATTAAGCGAACTTTTGTTAGTCCTTCCGTATGAGTTTACCAGGAAGATCGGTGTAGTTGCCATCAGCATGTGACACGTAACTTCGATTACGATACTATTTTTATATCACTTTTAAAATGTGACTTACATATTTGTATTGATGAATTACATTTTGATAAAAGAAACTCAGAAATCAAGTGTGAAGGAATTAAGTATAATGCTTTTCTTATGCTTCATCCACATGTAATCTGTCTGTCCATGACAAATGCAATTTGACCGTTTCAGTAGTGATTCCTACTGGATATGGACGTTGCATTAACTTGTGCTCTTATTGTTATATAAAGCAAACTTTAGTTGATTTAAGAGTCAACTTCTGTTTTAAGAAATGGTTAATACTTTATTTCTTTTCCCTAAGCATGGAACCAACTTTATTCTCCGATTGACTTTTCTTAGCATTGCGTTATGCAGCAAATAATCTTCAAAAGCAGCATTAAGACTTAGTTTTCGAAACGCTCGCCACTTTACGCCTTTACACAAGTTCACTTCATTCCTTGCAACACACATAAAAATATTTGCCTTCAGCATAACAATCAGTCTGCTGTGGGTGCAGCATCAATCATCTGTCAAATTTGTCTTTGAGGCGGTAATTGAATTTCACATTTTGCATTGCAGAGCTGTGCGCCGACAATAGGTGAATATTAAAAAGGCAACCAACTAACCATCAGCCTGGCAGGATTTACCTTCGCGTTTAGTCGAGCTAAGCTGCATTGCGTCAACCGCGACGAATTCACCGATTTTTTAGTATAAAAGGAGACCGCGCCCAGTGTGGCGGAAGCATTCACTTCAAGGACTCCTCGAGGGATATACCAATGATGGCTGAGGCTCAGAGAAGCTCGTTCGTTGTAGTTCTTGTGGCGTTTACCATAACTCTGTGCGTGCTTACAAAGTCAACGGCGGCCAGCAATATGGACGGCGTTAAGACGGAACTGCGTGATGGCAGTACGAGCGGAAGTGGTGGTGGCAATGCGCTGAACACGGCGGCTGGCGGCGGTGGCGGCATATTCGGCAACAGGCGCAACCTGCGCTCCATATATGGCTTGGGACCGAAAATGCTGCAGATATCGCGGTCGAAAATTCCCATCGAACTGGACCTGCTGGTGGAGAACGAGGACGGCGATCGTTCGAAGCGCTTCGATGACTATGGACACATGCGATTCGGCAAGCGGGGCGGCGAGGAACAGTTCGACGACTACGGGCACATGCGCTTCGGCAGGAGCACCTAAGGCGATAACAGACTACAAATGACGGAGAATTGCATGACGGAAGTACGATCAAACCAGCATAAAATAAATGTCGATAAATAATTGTAAATATTGCATAAAACACACACACACGCCCATACAATAAATTTACATGGTGAGCATTCCAAAAATTTTCCTTTCTCTCGCTGGAATTGACCAATTGGTGGCAGTGTGAATAATTATTCACCACTCGCAAAAAAACTCTCGCGTCTCTGCCTACTTTCGGGCTGTTCTTTGCTTGATCGCTTGCATATTTTTAGGGTTGTCGATTGAAATCTGATTCACGCAACAGCTATTGAAATACAGTGCAGTGCCGTCGAATTGGGAATGCGGTGTTTTTGAACGTAACTTAGTGTTCGTAACTTGACTTCGTGTTTTTCCCAGACAAGTGTGTTTTCTCAATTAAAAAAATCCTAACTATTTTACAGAACTATCAGAGTACAGTTCTGCAACAACAAAATTGCGCCTGAAAAAGTACTGATAGGTACTCTCTCCTTTATGTGAGATACACTTTGGCCTATATGGCCTATGCTGTTACCACGAATTCCACTCATAATCCTCATTTTAATTATTATTTTTATTCAAATGTAAAATATTGAAAAAAATATTGAAAAAAATCAATATTGAAATATTGAAATCTGACCTTCCACAAACAAAAAAGGATCTTTCCCTTTTGTAATTTAAATGCCTGCACTTTACAGATGCTCAGCGTTTTACAGCTCCTTTACGCGTAACGTTTTTGATAAAAGAAGATTGAAAGTAAAAATTTTTGTGTGTTGCGTACGGCGCACATTGCAACGAGTGCGGCCAAATACGTAAAATCGATGTTCAAAATGTGGAAAAGTTGTTTACACATCATAAGATAAAACTTGTATTTAAACAAATCCGAAATATTTTCTCCATACTTGAATTATTATAGCTATTGCAGGCCATTGCACAGTGATTCGTTCCATAGACAAAATTCCAAAAATTTATGGTCTCAGAATTTAATGATATTGATGTCATTTGAAAGGTAAAACTCCAACTAAGAAAACCCCAAAAAATCTGTGCAAAAAATTAATTAGTGTCTGTGCAAAACCGGCTCAAAGTTGAAACTTTTTTCTCAAAAAAATTTAAACATATTATTGAGTACAAAAAATTTTAAAAATACATGGTTACCAAGAAGTTGCTTAAACTTTCAATATAGAATAAGAAATGATGTGACCATTTTCGCTTTTAATGTTTTTAATACCTAAAAAGTATGTGAATGTATGTTCCTGGTTATTTTTTTTGTTTTTAAGAAGCATTGTTTCTTTGTCGGATAATGTAATTACATCCTCCGATATCTTCCATCTTCAAGTTGAAAAGTGGTCTAAACACGTATTTTTCGACAAAATTTATTTAATTTATGCCTAAAGGTATGCAATCAGCACTTCTGTTACTCTTTGGAATAATCAATGTTGACGTTACCGATTAAATGTAACATCTGAAAAATCTAGCCAACACACTCGTTGCTATAGCTCGACAAAAACGACGAAAATTGAAAATTGAAGTCTCAGGCATTGCTAAACTATAATAGTTTAAGAAAAACTAAATGGAGATTTCAATTCAGCAAACCATGTTTAACTAGTATACCAAATTGTATGAGGAACGGACCACTCCTTCTAATTTTGTCCCGCGGTTGTATGGAGTCAAATCACTGTGCATTGAGTTGAACGTTCTGGAGGAAAAATTTGTTTGCAGAACGAAGCGAAGTTTTTACGCACTACACATACTATGTTTCACTAATTATTTTATGCAGATTCATACTAATTATTTTATGCAGATGTACTTAATGAAAATATGGAATTCTACAACTTCACAACACTGTATTTTTTCGTTTTGATCATTATCTTCTGACTGCCGAAACTTTAAAGAACGTGCGATCTGTTAAACGAATAGTGAAAATAATCGAAAACTTTAATCATAAAAAATATCAAAAATATCGCCCAAGTGTTTACGTACAACTTTCGAAAAAAAAATTAACTGCTACTAGCTGATACACCGTTAACTAGATACATTTAACTATATAGTGGCACATTCAGTACAAGTATGTGAAATATTTTAAGTTTGACTGGCCGCGCACAAGAAAAGTGGCAAAAAAGTGATTTGAAAACTGGTTGAGTACTTGTCTTATCGCCCTAAGTTTGAAGAAAATCACTATGAATTGCTTAAAATAATTTTTTCATGTAAATAAATTGAAAAAGGTTTTAATCATATTCGTAACAGGTTGTGGTTTTTAAGTTCGAATGAATAGATTTACAGTCATATAACTGTAAATAGTTTTTTAGTTAAACTTTTAATATTTTTTATAAATGAAATATGTTCATCTATCTATATCATCTATGTATATGTCCAGATTACATCTAACTTTATGATTAGTATTATAATAGGTCATTATTTGAAAGTAGGCGTGGCAGAGCGCCCGTCTGTGTCAACTTTAAGATCAACACCGTAAGTTCAACTATCAAATTTAATAAAACGATCTCTAATATTGAGAAATTATTCCAATATTCGTTTTTGATTCGTATGGAAGGTGGGCAGTTGTGCCATATTTATGATTTTTTGCAAAAGTCTTAATTTTAATCACAAAAATATGCTCACCAAGGTTCATCGAGATTGAACAATGTTAACCCTTTTAGTGCCGGGCGAAAATTCTCGCCTATGCGAGAATAACCGGCCGAATTTCACAGTTCTACTAGGGTTTGGGAAAATGCTCATAAAAACAAAACGAGAAACAATATTTACATGATTCAAAAAGCAGTACACTAAGGCTGAAATAGAGAATGAATAGCATTTTTGAAATCCTGTATTGCTAATTGTTGGTTTGTCAAAAACAACCATGTTTGACACAAGCGGAAAACAACGGCAATAACAAAAATTACGCTTTCAAACTGCAACTGGGACGAAATATACTGTTCACAACAACGATCGAGGAGACACTAATTGATCCTACGTCTCGCTGCGGCAATGCAACGTTATTTCGCGAGAGTCTTCAAACAGTTGTTTACATAACACGCTGTCGGAAAGTTCCGATAACATAAACGTCCATAAAGAGTTAAAACAAAAAACTATTTTTTTGTATTCTCTCGTAATGAAATTAGATCAATTATAACGTATTACAAATTTATTTTGAGATAGAGTTCTCCCGCAATGCGAAGAGTAAAGCGGTACTAGCGAGAAGTGCCAGAGCCGATATATCGGCCCCCGGCACTAAAAGGGTTAATTATTTTTAGTTATATGAAATACAACGTAATAGAAAGTGGAGTCAAATGTTGGGACCACCTTCTGTGTTCTTTCTTCACTCTGGGTTTTGCTTTTTCTTTGATGTTTTCTGAAGATCTGAAGTTGTTTGAAGCTTTCCGCTAATATTAAGTGTTAAAGTTTTTTATTAAAAAGTAACAGAAAAAAAAAGAAAAAGTAATCATTGTGATGCCATCTTGAAAGTGGAAGCAATGTGCAATTCAGTGTGATTTCTAAGACGGTTTTGTTCTTTCTTATAGAAATATGTATATGGTCCACTGTTCGTAGATTTTATTAGTGGCCATGGAAAACAATGATTTTATGAAGTGCAGGTATGTGAAGTATATACTCGTACACACGTACGTGCAAACAATGTTGTGCTACATATATACAAAAAACATTCATTGTGATTGCTGCCTCCTAACTAGCAGCATTCAATTGTAAATATTGATCTTACCAGTTATTAAACCATTTCGTGCTAAGCTTCCGCAATAGTTTTGGTTTTTGCCAACGAATTTAGTTTGGGCTCAGAAACTCAGTTATGAATGCTGTTAAAAGCTGGTGTAAGTTTACGTTTTAACATACACACAGCACATTCTTTGTGGCTTTGGTGGCTACATTAATAATTAACAGGTATTGAAATTAATTTATTCATCGGCAGTAAACCATTAAATATCGTCGTTAAAAATATTTATATTTTTATTGCAGTTCCTCGGCTGCCATTAATATTGAATCGGCGAAAAATATGCTTTCGAACCTGCAACCTGAATCGCATTTGCCATCTGCAAGCAAATCGAGACCTCGCCGACACAACAAACACATTTGTCCGTGTGTCCGTCCACCTGATCGCTGTTCGTTTGTAGCCAAAAGTTGTGTCAAGTGTTTTTCGCCTTCCTGCCCCTTTACCCTTGTTCGTTAACTCGGAACGCATTCATAGTCGTCGTTCGTGCAGTTTTGTTGGTGTAAAAATTCCATGTGCTGACCAGATTGTCCGCATTCCAACGATTCGATCGAACCGTACAAGTATAATACTTATGCCACACACATACTATGCGTGTGTGTGTGTGTGTATGTGTGTATAGAAAAGACCAAATTAACAGCTATGCACATTGAGTGTCTACGGGTTTTATCAATAAACAAACCGGACCAGCAAAACTCACCACTGACCAACCGGCGGCCGAAGTCAACTCACCAGCCACCACCAGCTACCATCAGCGGCGGGCAGCAACACTCGTCTTACGTGCAAAAAGCCAGCTTAGAGTCCGATATTATAAAAAGCTGCAAAGAAACCACAACGAACGAAAGCAACATTTAGAAGAACACTCGCCAGGCTTATTGCGAGTACACGCAGAAGTACGCGTAGCTATGTGAGTCGTTGCACGCTGCACAATTTCGTATCTGACACTGGCCCAATCGCACAAGAACACCTGCAGCTATGCCCGGTAGGAAAATTATTAAAACCAGATAGTTTCCGTTCAAACGTTTCAAACACTAAAAAATATGTTTCATTCGGTGCCTTCTCAGTAGGAAATGTCAGACATCCCAGTTTCAGCAGATGTGTCTGTTTGAAAGTTTTCAACTTAATGTGTTAAACAACACCTTACTTCATCATCGACCTATACTACCAGTGATGTACTAAACATTCATAAATTATTACATGCATACGAGTAAAAATAATTCATACAAATCTTATGAACGAATAAATCTTCTGTAATGTAAGTGTAACTTATAATAAATATATAATAAAAATAATCAATTCTAATTTCATAATTTAATTAAAGATTAAAGAAGAAAGAAGATTTGACAGTACATTCAATTATAATTAATTAGTCCAGGGATTGGTGCGTATATCAGTAGAAAGAAATCAACAAAAAGTCGAGTCCTTTTCTATTTCTCATCGGGTATAAATGTCTCAATATATGTTTTTGTGAATTTGGCGCTTTCGAATTATAGCGAAGAGAATCACACGTAGGATGTTACTGTTTTCCACCAAACAACACTTAGAGCGTGTTCCTGTTGGACTTCTATAGGCCAGAATTGTAAGTAAAAATGTTGCAACAACAAATTGTAATTATTTATTGTAAAGTGATCCAGGGCCAAATGCAGTTTCGATTCTCCAAGGAGTTTTAGTGCAATGGTGAATTTCATCGATACACATAGATTTGATTTTACTTTTATATTTGATTTAGTGCCAAATTGAAATTTTTATGTATACGCACATTTTAATTGATTTGGTCAATTGACTCCAACTGAATGAATGATTTTTTTTTGTAATTTTATATTTATTATATCTTATTAATTAAGAAATTAAAATCTAAATTTTTCAATCGAATATGACTTTACTTCTAAAATTACGTAATAGGCAAGTAGAACGCAACGGGTACATCTGTATGAAGTGAGCCCTTTTTTTACGAAAATAAAACACTAATTTTTAATGGGAAAGTAAAAACATTTTATTCAAAGAATTGGCCATTGCTAGCCACACATTTTGTCCATCTTTAGGCAATTTGTGGACACCGCGCTAGTAGAATTGTTTGTCTTCTGAAGCAAACCAATCAGAAACCCAATTTTCAACTTCCTCGTAGGAATCGAAGTGCTGCTCAGCCAATGCGTGTCCCATCGATGAAAACAAATGGTAGTCGGAAGGAGCCAAGTCTGGTGAATACGGCGGGTGGGGTAGCAGCTCCCAGCCAAATGCTTTGATTGTATCCTGAACCGGTCTTGCTTTGTGTGCAGGTGCATTGTCATGGAGCAAAACTATCTTGCCGTGTCTTCTGGCCCATTCTGGTCGTTTTTCGATCAACGCCTAGTTCAAATTGATCATTTATTGTCGGTAGCGATCAGTATTAACGGTTTCGCCAGGTTTTAACAACTCGTAATACACCACGCCACTCTGGTCCCACCAAACATACAGTATTGTCTTCTTGCCGAATCGATCTGGTTTTGCAGTCGATGTTAAAGGTTGTCCCGGATTAACCCATGATTTTTTCCGTTTAGGATTCTTAAAATAGATCCATTTTTCATTGCCAGTAACAATTCGATGCAAAGTTGATTTTCTTTCGTGTCTTTGAAGCAAAATTTCACAAGTGTTTTTTCGGTTTTCCATCTGCCTTTCATTCAATTCATGTGGCACCCATTTTTCACACTTTTGGATGTTTCCCATAGCTTTTAAACGGACAGAAATTGTTGCTTGTGCAGCATTTAACTTTTTGCCATTTGCTTTTGACTCAAAGTGTCATCTTTATCCAATATCGTTTGCAATTCGGCGTCTTCAAACTTTTTTGGTGGTCTTCCACGTTCTTCATTTCTCACATCAAAATCATTATTTCTGAACCGTTGAAACCATCTTTTGCATGTTGCTCTTGATAGAGCATGATCACCATATGCCTCGACAAGCATTCGATGGGACTCTGCAGCACTTTTCTTCAATTGAAAACAAAAAATTAATGCTTTCCGCAAATCATCACTATCTGGTACAAAATTCGACATTTTTAACACGATGAAAAATATGATATTGTTGGTTCAATGACTTGATGTGCACTAAATATGCTTGACAGATGTCATAGCAACAAAACAAAAAAAAATTAAGGCTCACAACAAATATTCCCTATCGAGACATTTGTATCTTGAGGCTCACTTCATACTGATATACCTGGTATTTATTTTTTTCGTACTAATTATAAATGTTGTTGTATAATGTTTTTAAATGTCATCGGCGAAAATATGTGATTAAATTTTTATATCTGAATTTAATTAATTTTTCCGACCAAGAATATTTTATTTGTGATTTTGTCAAAAACAACACAAAGCAAAAATACAGACACTCATATTTCAAAGCAATAAATTGTCATTTTAATAAGCTTTGATAAAAACTGAACTATGAGCTTTCTTAGACAATTTTCTTTTACACACATACAAACATACACTTTTAAAATATCAATAAGTAAATGTAAGCCTGACAGTGTTTATTTTTTGTGCATCATTGAAACCAAAGTGTGTAAACTATCCTTCATTACTTCTAATGGTAATTGTTGATAATTTAATTTTTGTTGCTGTTATAAGTTTCACAGTTTAACGATGACATTAACGGATGAAAGTGCATGCATTTTATTCATTCCAAGCAGCGAAAATCAAGTCAAAATGTACGTATACAACATTTTGGCATATTCGGCTTGGCTGACACTTGTGAGTGAGTTGTGATGAGAATTTCATTTCTTTTCGGCATTTCGTCGCCCTTGCTCCGTTCCCTGGGATTTCTCGTTTTGCTTGTAATGAGAGGGCAGTGCGGAAGTGGCGCGGCACGTTTTCAGTCATTTCGATTTCACTTCCAGTTTCGGTCAACAGCGGCTTGGCGCAAGGTACATGGCACTTTAAACGCTGATCAGCGAGCAACATCAAGATTCAGGTGAACAGGTTAATTTTGAATGAGCTTTGCTGGGCTGGCTTGTGGCTGTGTTTTCGTAGGTAATTACGTGCGCTGAGGTTGCGGCAGAACTTGCGTTCAGGTATGTGAAATCTGTATTGTTAACGCGCTCGCGGCATCTCTGAGCCCGAAGTAAACGCATGCACGCATGTTTGGGTTTGTTGTTTCTGTGCACATGCAAAGCATGATTAATGATTAAGAAGCGGAGATTCATATTGATTTATGCTGTGGTTGGATTATGTTGTACGAAGTGCATTTGCCGTTCCCTGGGTAGGAAAATCGTCAACGGGCCAGCTTACTTTGAATCCTTGACCAAACAAAGTTAACACCACGAATGCTGTGAATAGGTTTTCGTGTACTTACAATCCCAACTCTCGGCCATTTCTTTCGAGCGCTTTGCCAAGCCCGAAATGCGTAAATCAAAATTGCATTTCTGGTTTCCGCGCTGGCAAAACATTTAAGGTGAGTGCAGTGCACAAAACACGTTTCGCATGGATTAAATTCAGGCTAAGATGGTGGAAAACGAGCGCTTTGTGAAAAATTGCGTAAGACATTTTCAATCAATAGTGCGCGCGGGAACGCGTCGGCTGGCGGCATAGTGTAGCTGTCGGTGTCCAGTGACAGACGCAGGCACTGGACGCTTACCTGCGCTTGCAGCATGCAGTTGTGTCTGCGGGCAGTGGGCATTGAGGCTAAACCCAGCCTCAGCCCGGCACCGGTGTGTGTATGTGTTCATCTACAAGTTTCTCATCGTTGACATCTTTGACGTCGACGTACGTGCCGGTGTTGTAGTCGTTGCTGGTGCTTCCTTTTCATTCCACACTGGCAACAGGTTGCTTGTGCTTGTGTCTGTGACTGTGCGTTGGTATCGACTTGATTGTATATGTATGTATGTTGGTATACCCTTTAACACAGTAACAAATGTAGAAAATTTGTGCAGTTTGGTTGAAATCGCAGTTTTGTCATGATGCGTGAATAGTTTAATTTTTTGTAGAATATACTGAGCGGCAGCCATAACTCGATTTGGGTTCGAGTCCCGACCGACCTCACTCTAAATAAAAGCTACTTGCCATTTCCTGCTTATAAAAATCATTTTTGTTTTATATCAATGTACAGTGCGTGTCAAAAATAAGTGTTGGCCATATCTTTTTAACTGTAGAAGTTTGCCATGGTTTTAATATCAGATCATTTTCTATATTAAAATACCGTTTTCGCGTGTGTTTCTGTTTTCTTAGTTGGGTACAAATTTTCGCGGATATATCAAGAATTAAAAATGAGTGCTGTATTTAAAAAACGTTTCGAAGTAGTGTTTTTGGTCAACCATCCAAATGGTCTTAAAATGAATCCTCCACAAGTTGCAAAATACACAAAAACATGAGTTTAATTTGTGAGGAAGTGGGTCAGTCGATTCAAAGAGTTCGGAACTGGCGACGACGAGCCACGGAGAGGCAGCAAGAAAACCATTCAGAACAAAGCGGATAAGGCGATAGTCCGGATGTTTGATAACACTCCAACTCTTAACCTGAAGCTAGCGAAGAAAAGATTGTCGCAGAAGAGAGTCGAAGTATCAACGGCCACTATCCGATGCAGGCTTCTGGAATCGGGCATTCCTCATAGAAGTACCATGTCGAAATAGCTATTGGGTAAAAACATGTGGAAAATCGTCTGAAATGGGATAGAGAAAATTTGGGGTGGAAACACAAAATTGGCCATCTCAAAGTCCAGATGCAAACCCGATCGAAAATGTTTGGTCCTTTATGAAGCCAAAGCTTAGAGGAAAAAGAATATCAATAACAAAACAGCTCATTTTGGCATTAAAACGGATTTCGAGGGGGGTTTCTTTGGAGTACACTCAAAATTAAGCCAAAATTTCAACAAAAGATGCCAAGCTATTACTGACAACAACGGAGACTGAACAAAGTTTTGATAATAATGCGAAAAAGACTGTGCAATCTTTCAGAAAATATATATAATTCATTAGTATACCTTCTTTTGTAAGTTTTATAAGCATCACTTGAAACGCACTGTATATATTTTAGTATTGGCTACAAAGGGGCTCGAACCTGGATCGAACATCGGCTGGGATTGGCTGCCAAACACTGAGCCATGGCAGCAGTTTCAATAAGCAACATGTAGTTCTATTGATTTTTGACTTTGTTTTTGAAAATTCATATTTTTCAGAGGCATGAGAACAATTCAAATTGAAAAAAATCTACGTTGAAAATCCCATCCTACCACTGCTAATGACTACTTGACACCACGTCGTCGCGGCCTGTGTTTGAGCATTTGCGTACTTCTGCAAGTAGGGCCCTGACCCTATTTGTGCGGCGATTTTGGATTTACGCGCGTATAGTTGCGACCTGCACCAAGCTTGTCCCCGAGCACATGTCGCGTAAAATTGCGAAACAAGCATTTATAATTTGCGTAAAAGGTTTTGCATTTTGCATTGGTGCGCAAGTTGCAAAAAGTGATCGACAACTGACAATCGGCACACCTCTTGCATGTGTGTGTTGTTTGCTTTTTTGTTGCTTGGCAGTTTGTTTTTGCAATTTTTGTCGCTGGCATGCGCACTGCAAGTAGCTTTCAAAACAAACAACAACAACACATGCAATCGGTGCGTGCGAAACATTCCAAGGCACGCAGTTTGCTAATTTCTCTGCCAAGTCGTTTGCCACTGCGGCGCACGCCGCGCCGTTTGCCACTTCTCGACTGTGCAGCCGGTGCGTTCTCCTACAAGCCGACACACGAGTACGCAGTTGTAGGATCGGCGGCGTCGCGTTTGGAATTACTTATCCACGGTTCACTAATGTTCATTGCCTTCATCAATAAACAATACGCGCTTACCGGGGACAGCGTAAGCGCTCAAGTGCGCCAATGCAGCAATGGCCTCAGTCCGATGGATTGGCTTCGCTTTCGACTCAACAGTGGACCTAATGCAGGCGAGTTGCGGCAATGAAAAGTGAGTAGTGGTCAGAAAGGAAATTCTCTGGGGGCGCTGGTGTACAGGTTGCGCCCGATGTTGGGTCATGGAAAATCTGAGCAATGCGAAGTCGTTGTGGAAGTGAAAACACAGAATTGTCGCCAATGACTTCGACGCGAAGATTCGGCGAGGAACGCGCGTCATTCGAGCGCGTAAATGTGGGCGATTGCGTCTCTGATCTTTGCACGTATCACTTGCGTCTGCTCGAAGAAGCGTCAGAAAACATAGTTGTTAGCAGTAACACGCCCGATTTTTTAACCTTGCGCGCAGACATCACTTTTAAATGATTTTGACTTTAAAGTCGAACTTATGATTTGAATCTCGCAATGTAGATAACTAATGTAATCGAGAAATCTGCGCTTTCGTGGCAGGAGAGCGCCAAGCTCGCACTTCTTTGTATTGTCGTCGTGTTGATTGACCGAATGAAATTGTGTAATTCAGTTTTTGGGCTTTGTGGTGTTTATTTATTGAAACACTTTTGTGGTTGACTGAATTCCTTTAAGAAAATTGATTTTCAATTTTGCTTATTCCTAAAGCTAGACCTTGTTGTTGTTGTTGTCGCTGCACATTATGCGTAGAATGTCTTGTTTCACTGGCACAAGGCACCAGCGTGGAATCCGGTAACATCGCCTCCACCAGATATTATGGTGGCAATATTCTTTAAGGAATTTGTTAGAATAGATATAAAAAAATATATATAAATATTAGGGCGGGTTAATTTTTTTTTTATGAAGCGTATAGCAAAAACGTAATCTATAGGTGATTCTGAGAAATTTTGCTCAAGAGACCATAGCTCTAAGTCGGATTTGGAGCCCCCAGAATTTCAAAATAGATATTTTTCAATGTATACATAGAATAATTTAATTAAATTCGTCATAAAATCGGATAGAGTTATAGTAGATTTCTCAATCTGGGCTTGTTTGAAAGGTATTTTTATCACCTTTCAGAATCTGTATTGATACCAATATTGTTTTTAATTTTTAGTAGACATATTAGGAATTTTTTGTCGAAAAATAGCCTAAAATGAACTTTTTACTAATAAATTCCGAATTTTCTTCGATTTTTTTCGATAATTGTTTTTTTTTTGCAGATTATGAAAGTTCAGATAATTTCCAACAACTTTTATTACGATCAATTTTTTTGTTTTCGAACTCCTTTTTGTAGGAAAATCGATCTGAAAAAATCAACATTTTCAAGGTTTCAACAAAAGAACACTATTTTTACATTTCTATTTTGAAATTTTGGGGGGCTCCAAATCCGACTTAGAGCTATAGTCTCTTGAGCAAAATTTCTCAGAATCACCTATAGATTACGGTTTTGCTATACGCTTCATCCAAAAAAATCGTTCCATACAATTTGACCCGCCCTAATAAATATATATTTCCAGTATAAGAGTCATAGAGAGGACAGTCATAAGAGGGAGAGAGAGAGTAGTCATAAGAGGACATGCCGCATTGATGTGTACGCTAGTTACTTAACAGCTCGGAAAACGAATTAGCCTGGACTGAAAAAAAAGAAAATATATTCTTTCGCTAGCTGCCATCGCAAGTTGACTTTTTGCGAAAAAAATATTAAAAATAACAATAATAATTTTGTTAAAAACAGCGTACCTCGCAAACTCATAATCGATATCACTGATTTACTTTTGATTGGTCTCGAACTCTAATAAAATATTTTTTGTACCTTTTGGACTTTCAAACTTTATAACCAAAAACTTGCAAGCACTACTCAAAGCACTTAATCACACTGACTGTAAACTATTTAAGCATACATATCCAAAATAATGCAGGACGAGTTTTAAGTTATGATGTTCTAAATGGTTCATTTTAAAAAAGGTCAACGCACTTGTGAAATAAGCCACTATATCACATTACCCGATCATATCACATTACCCGAACTTACTCTATATTATTTGACTATAAAAGCTTCCAAGCTGCGGTTCAGAAAAAGTGTATATTCATAGAACAAAGTCTCTCCATAGTATGAACGGTTGCGGAAAGCACGTTGCTAGTTCCCTAGAAGAGATCAACCTCTTGGTTCCGTTTTAGTTGTTCAATGAAATACGCTTTGCTTGTTTAAAAACAAAGTCTATTATTGTTAAAACTTTTAAAATACAATAGATAATTATGTTTACGTTGTATATTGTGGGTATACAGTTAATATGGACAATCGTAGATACAAGGACCTGCTTGTCCTCTGTTCCATTTCATTTGTTACAATATAATCATTACATTTGTGCAGTGGTTGCGTCTTTACTTCAATTACAATATTTGCGTATGCTATATAGAATAAAATGAATTATACAAGATAATGAACGTACTTCTGCGCACGCTGTACGATTCATTCTCGTCGATAGTAGTATATATGTATATGTATGTACATATTAATTGTTTATGTACTATGCGTACTCTTGTTTTTGCTCTTGCAAATTATAATCGAAATAAGCATTGCATATAGTTTTAATATAAACCTAATAAGGCACACAATATTCATTGTCTCAATTCAAATAATCGTAGCTCGAAAGTAAAAATATATAAAAATATAAGCATTTCGATATTCGTACAATAGTTGTGTCACATATTCGAATTCAGTTTTACATTCCAAAACGTTCAGCTCAATTCCATTCGACTCAATTCAGTAATCAGCAATTCTATTATTGACCAGCATCGCTATTATTATTTCTAAATGACTGCAATCTTGCGTCGCGTACTCTAGTTGCAGTCGAATTATCCACAAACACTTTCGGAAAGGCAGATACAGTGTGACATTGCGCGTCTTAAACACTTGTTAGTTCTTTTGTTAATAGCAGAAGAAAAACGTGATACCAAGATAAGACATTAGTTTTACTTAAACAATTTTCATGTAATGCATAACGCAGGTTTCACATCAATGGCGATTATTTGGAAGATTTTTGAGTTACTAATAAGTGGTCACCCATTTACTTATTCACGAAGTCTTTTCACTGCTGAGCAGTCAAATTTAAAATACACTTCAAAGTTTCGTAGAACTTATCACTTGGCGTGTTTTGAAACAGCTTTTGAACTAACCAAACTGTTTTCAAACTTGGGAGATAGACGTCTAAGATTGTTTTATTAAGTTAGCGTTTAGTCGAGAGATTGGGTTGGTGGAAAATGTTCTTGCAGTGCATTGAACGTGGGATTTTTAAGAAACAAAAGTTATTGAAAAGCCATGATGGCGGACGCAGAAAACTGCATATATATTTCTGATGCAAATCCTTAATATTTCTGTTACTATTCCAATTTTGCCATAGTTTATGGTGCGACGAAAAAGCCTACGTTTCCGTTTTTGCACGTACAGTGTGTTTGCTTTTAATGACTCAGTGACATTCTGACAACTACGTCGCCAACTGGGAGTTCAGCGCTCCAGGGGCCGTTATTGTAATGGCCAGTGCTTGTCATTTCCTGGTGATCGATGGCCAGGGAGAAGGAAGTTTGGTATTCGTTTTGCAGTTACTCAAGTTGACTCAATAATTGCCTTCGGTAAGGGTAATGCGGTTTCAGTGAATGTGAAAATACTTTCGTTATAACTAATTAATATAGCTACGGAAATTATAACTACCGTCTGTAACGAACTAAGTATATGTATGTATATATGTAACAACAAATCTGTTAATGTCTTCCGTCACTCCGACTGTCCGCCAGATTATCTTCGGGGTTTGCCGTAGTTGCTGTTTCCGTAAATGGCGTTCGCGGTCCCATTGCCGTAGATTGCCTGCTGGTGTTGGTGCTGGTGTTGATGCTGGTGTTGGTGTTGGTGCTGACTGTTGCTTGCACCAGCGCCACCTCCGTTCGCCATGGCTGCCTGCTTGCGCTGAAGCGTCGCCGGTCCCATTGGTCGCTCGTCGCCGTCGTTCAAGTCGAGGCCCGCCACCATCTGAGCGATTTCGCGTTCCTTCTTCATGTCCGGTGGATTGAACTGCAGACTAGCGAGGGAGCCATGGCTGCGGCTGCGGTGCTCCTGGCGTATCGAGTAGCTGAAGGCGCGCTCGTTCAGGTGTCCCTTTCGTCGGTAGATGCCGGTTCCGCCCGGCGATTCGGTGCCCGAGTTGAGCGCGTCGTCCAGCCCGTTGCCCACGGAGGCTGCCAGCTTGCGGCTCGACATGGCCAATGGACGAGGCTCGCCGATGAGGGATTGCGCCATGGCAGGCTGCGGCTGGGGCGGTCCCATGCCCTGATGATGATACGCATAGAGTGGTGGCACGATCGGCATTCCCACCGGAATGCCGCTATTCATTTTGTCTTTTTTCTTCTTTTTGGTTGTTCGAGAGGGCTGCAGGGTGGCATACTGCTGTGGCATCATGACGGGCACCTGCATTGGTATTCCCATGTGCGGCGAGTGCATCATTTGTGGGTGAAGCGGCTGCGGTGGCGGTATGCCGGGATGGTGGTAGTGCGGCAGTGGGGGCCCGGGAGGGCCGGGCGGAAAGCCGCGATGACTGATGGTGTGGTAATGCCGACCGCCTTGTTGTGGTGGCGGTGGACCGGCCACGGGTCCGTACATGACACTGGCCGGGGCGCCCGGATAGATGCCAGGTCGCTGCATCGTGGCTGGGTGTATGGGCTTCGGCCGGATAAGGGTACCGGATAGGCTTTGGCTTCCCGACGATTTCGACGATTTTTTGTCCTTTTTCCGTTTGCTGCTTTCATCGCGCATTGGCGGCGGCGGCACATCTATGGGTGTGCTGATCTGGCGTGCGCGTATGGGACGTCCCAGGGTGGAGCTGTTCCCCGAGAATAATTCGTACGGACTTTCCATGGCGATGCCGTCTAGTTGATCTTGTGAACCGCTCCAGACTTTGTGATTCTGGTCGCCATTATAGATGGACGTCTCACCGTCGTCGACGGTTACATTAAGGTCAGCGCTGCTACCGTAAACTGGAATGAACAGAGGTGAAATTGAAATATAGTAAAGTAAGGAAAGTATGGGAATGGATATCCAATAGTATATTTTGCATTTTCATACTACTAACTGATCAATAGATGGATTAGGGTCCGACCAAATATTGGGTTTCGGCCAGAAAAAGTGGTTTCGGTCGGACACTAAGACGGATGTATGCACATATGTTGGCACAGTTTCATAATGGGATAACTGAACCTACAGTTTTGTTCTGAAATTCTGATACTGGGACTTACTTTAAAAATTTTGATCGGGTAGAGCAAAAAAAATGGTCCAGTCGTCTTATTTAGACGAAACTAGTAACCATTGAAATCAATACATGATATATCAAAACAAATAATTTAATATGGGTTTTAGTTTAGGTTCAACTGGGTTAGGTTCAAAATCAGATACTATGAATGCAAACTAATAATTCCAGCTGCCCTTCATGGGTTTCGAAGGCGCTCAATAGTCGCCGGAGGGATATTGATTTCATAGGCAGGTTTTCTGTCGGCGTACTTCAAGTTGTACATGCAAACATACATACGCACCACTTACACACATACATACATACATCTTTTTGCAAGTGCATACAGTCGACATTTAATGATTGTTGGCATTTTAGAGATGTGTGGGGCGTGCATACAAAACGACAGCGCAACCTTGAGCGTATCTATCACCTTTCGATTAGCAATGAAATTTTGCGTCCAAAAAAGCAAAACAAATCAAAACAAATGAACAAGTTAAAAATACCAAATAAAAAGCGAGCAATGCATAATGAAAATATAATAACCGGCAAAACTGCAAATCGAAATAAAACGACAGGTAATAGCGTACGAACAAAACGCGAGATTGTTGCTCATATTGCTGAAAAATTGCTTCTCTGAGTCATTGCCAACAAATTTTTCAAGATCGCATGTGTATTCACATACAAACAAACACAATATATATGTATGTATTAGACGAGTAAATGCATTTTTATGAAGCAATTTGTTTCCTCAATTGCTTTGAATATATTAATAGTTGAAATTACAAACCATATATAAGATGAATGCAAATTAAGTTACAATCTATAAAAAAGTGCTGATAATTGTGATCAGTGAATCCCACAATTTAAATGTATTTATTAATACTTATTTAATTTTTTGAAATAACTTTTTTAGATACTTTCTGGAATAGTATTCAGCTACGAATTGTGTGGCTTCAATTGAGGCAAAACGGGCACACTGGAGCAGTAATTTGGATGTTTCGACCATAAAGTAACGAAAGCGGTGGTTGTTCGATGGTCTTTGTTATTTGCGGTTTCAAGTTTGTCCTTTTAGCAAATTGGAATGATTCAGTTCGGCATGATACTACTTACGAGTATTATTGAACGAATTTGTGATGCACTTTGGTACATCAATTGTCGAAGTAAACAGAAAACATCAGCCTGGCTTTTGAGCGTCTTTAAGGGATTTTTTGGTTTCGACTGTTTTTTGGTCTTCCACTATGATGACTTATTTGCACATTAAACTCAAACGACTAATGCCAAAAATATTCACAAACAAACAAACAAATATGCAAAGATCAAGAGGAATCTCTCTTAAGCTGTAAGAGTTTGCTTGCACCAAAACGGTGGTGTTTTCATAAGTTCGGAGAGATCGGAGATTGTCCAGAACGAGTCTTAAAACAGATAACCCATAAGCCCTGTTTCATCAAATAATAACATTTATATATATCATAGTATGTTTTTATTACTACCCACAAATAGTAATTTAACTATCGAATATTTATTCAAAATATAAAGTATCTGTTTCAGCTTTCCAACAAAATGCACTGAGGTGCAAATGTAGGTACAGTTTTCAAGTGGAGTGTAAAAACCGTGTCATACTGCCGAAGTGAATTGATTCAATCAGCTGTAGTAAAGAAAATGATTGAACAGACTTTTTCATCTTCGCAGTTATATTTCGCCCAGACTTTTTGACAGAATATGAATGTGAAATGACACGTAGATAGCGATACTTTGCTTGTCTATTGTTGCTTTGTTGCTTTTTTTCCTCAAAGATCGGAGCAACAAGTGTCCAAAGCGTTGACCGCACTTTGTTTTCCCGGTACTTCACACAGTACCCATTTCGTCTATCTAACTAACTGTAATTACATAATTAAACTGTTTGCTTGCATCCATCAGCAAAATCTCGGCGAGTCCGGGGGCAACGTTATTTTTACTTTCTTGCTTGTTGTAATTTTTTGTATTTATTTTTATAATTCCGTTATTTTTATAAGCTTAGCATTTTTGAAAGCTCCATTTGGCGCAATGAGAAAAATTGAAAAGTCTGTTGACCTTAACACTGACTTTTATGTATCGCACACGCACACTTCTCTATTCGATGATGGATGGATGGATGTGTGTGCAATGCACTTTGCTTGAGCATAATCGTAACACATAATATTCGCTGCGAATGTAAATAAGAAGTATCTCGCTGAGAAAGAAGCGGAATACAGAAAGACTGCAAACGGCAAAGAGCGCGACTTCTTATGTGCAAAGACGAGAATGGCACGCAAGTGGGCAAAGTAAACGTGGTTGTGACTATGTACAACTATGACTATCGTCTCGCCTATGGCGGTGGCAGTGTCTATGATTATAACTCTGTCCACAGCTGGAGATGGAGACAGCTTCGGGCTTGCTGCTGGTTTCCTAAGCGTGTTAGCGGAAAAGCGAAGGCGCACAAAGCATGGTCAAGCCGTACGGGGTGACAATGCAAAGGCAGAGGCAATGAACTTTGAATTCAAGTCGGGTCTTTAATTATCCGAAGACCAATTAAACCATGACCTTTTTCTGTGAATGTTTCATGAGCGCGTTGGCTTAGTTTCGCATAAGAATTTACAACCTGGTTCAGTACTTAGCCCAACATCAAACTTGTGTATGTGAATGCATGTATACCGACTAGGTTCGTTCTCATAGGTTTTGCTGCTTGAAGGTGGGCTTCATTGCTATTGAAGTAAGATTACGACAAAGAATACTTTGCTTTAAGCTTTTGTCTCAGAAAGGCTAAAACTGGCATAGTTCATTTCAAATGACCCTGAAAGATATTTTAAGAATATGAAACAGCAAGCAACACGTTCGACGTTCTTGTTGAGGCTAAGTTTATTAAAAAATTCGATTTTTTGCATCTAGATGCAACAGAGTCGGTCACAGAGTGAATTCTTAAAGGCTTAAAGGCCAAAGTTCACCCTAAAAAATGACCAGTATTCCCTGCTTTTAACAATCGCGCCAAAAGAACAGAGCAGAGCATATAGCACTATTTGAACGACGCACGAATCGACTGTTTCATTGGCATCGATTACAGCATCGACTAAATGAGATTTGACCGATCAAAATAAGCACAACAATGGTTTCGGCAGCAAACTAAAAATCTTCAAAATACAACCCTGGATGATGTGTACTAAAAATCGACTTAAAGAGAAAACCAGTAGAAGAGCAGAATGTCACCAAAGTATTCTGCTGTCGTTTGGAATAAGAGGATCAAAATATGTCAGGTATGCAAAATATAAATGTTTTGGATCTTAGTTTGTAGATTCATACATCTAAATTTTTTTCTATTTCAAACTTCTGAAAGTTCAAAATAGAAAATTTATTTAAAAGGAGAAAATTTTTCTCTTTCATTTGATACCCATATCTTCATCACTGCACAATCGCAAATATTTAAAAAAATATTTTAAATGTGCATATCCTGAAAATTTTAAAGTCCTTTAAGAAGGTTTTTGGGTCAGAAAATGAAAAGCTGACTATGCCCGGATATTATAAATGACCTCTAGTTTCACGTTTTCAACTCATGCCTGCGTGAGGGTATTTTCCCAAAAATATGGAAGCGCCAACGGTTGGTCCTACTCCCAAAAGGCGATAAGCCGCCAGGCCTCCCGTCCTCCTACAGGCCTCTATGTATGCTTGACACGGTAGGGAAAATACTGGAGAAGGTCATATGCCGTAGACTCACCGCTGTTACAGAAGGCCCGACTGGACTGTCTAAACACCAATACGGTTTTAGGAAAAACCGATCAACACTGGACGCAATTGACGCGGTTTATAAAATAGCCAAGGAAGCCCTAGCTGGTACAAGATGGCGTGATGGCAAAAAGCAATACTGTGCGGTGGTCACTTTGGACGTAAAAAATGCATTTAACAGCGCAAATTGGCAGCGGGTGTTGGACTCGCTTTTCGACATGCGCGCACCTGACTACATTATTAGAATTGTGGCTAATTACTTTAAGGACAGAAGACTCTGGTATGATACTGACGACGGCCCACAAGAGTACGTAGTCACAGCCGGAGTCCCACAGGGTTCGGTTCTAGGGCCAGTCCTGTGGAATACTATGTATGACGGAGTCCTAAGGATACAAAAACCTGAAGGCACACATATAATTGGATATGCGGATGACATAGCTTTAGTTGTAGTAGCAAAGCAATTGACAGAATTGACGACCAAATGTGACGAAACAATATTTAAGATTAAGACGTGGCTTAAGAATGCGGGCCTAGACTTAGCTGATCACAAAACAGAAGTTGTCCTGATGTCCAGTCGGAAGAAAGTGGAGCGGATCAAGGTACGAGTAGGGCAGCACCTGGTTCCATCTGCACCTTCTCTTAAATACCTAGGCCTGCTTTTGGACCATCGATTGAATTTCAAAAGCCACCTTGTCCATGCATCAGACAAGGCGGCACGGGTGAGCGCAGCTATGACGCGACTACTGCCAAACATTGGCGGCCCAAGACAACGAAGCAGACAACTACTAGCCACAGTCTTCGGCTCTACTGTCCTATATGCAGCTCCAATATGGGCCCACGCTACGGCCATCAAGTCCTATATGCGGGCCATAAACTCTGCCCACCGACTAATGGCACTAAGAGTATGCAGTGCCTTTCGCACTGTCTCTGCTGACGCGGCCTGCGTAATTAGTGGACAAATTCCGGTCGACATTCAGGCCAAAGAATCTGCAAAACTTAGGCAAAACAGAGCGGACAAAGTGGCATTAAGGACGCAAAGCATGACAGATTGGCAAACTCGCTGGAATAACTCGACAAAAGGACGATGGACACACCAGCTCATTCCTGACATAGAGACTTGGACCTCCCGCAAACACGGAGAATTAAATTACTACCTGACGCAAGTTTTAACTGACCATGGGTGCTTTAGACGATATTTGTACAAATACAAACACGTTGACCATCCTTTCTGCCTATACTGCAACGGAGAGGAGGAATGCGCGGACCACGTAATGACGAACTGCAGTAGATTTACCGACGCGAGAAATAACTTAAGACGACGGATGCGGATAGAATCTGAACCTCTGACGGCAAAGTTGATAGTTCAACTCATGTTGACAACCGAGGACGCGTGGAACGCTTGTATGGACGTAATAACGATGATGATGAAACGAGTCAGATCAGACGAACGGCTTAATGCCAACATGATGCGGTAACTGACCAAAGCCTGCCCTGCGAAGGAATACCTAATCAGGTGGTGCCGCAGGGTCTCACAGGAAGAGGATACCAGGGAGGTTGGTTTAGTACGTAGGCGCTGGTAGCTTTTCACTGCCAGTGAATCGTGCAGGCTGTCTTGTACGGACAAGGCAGTTTCTTTCGAAGATTCCAACCTTCCTACGTAAATCAAATACAAAAAAAAAAAAAAAAAACCTCTAGTTTCACGTCTATATCAACATTTGGATGGGTCTCGGAAAAATACAAAAATTTTTTCGCACGGTTTAATAAATGAAAAGTTTGTGTTTTCACTCCGTGCATTATAACTTTGTGATTTTTCTTTCAATTCCATTGATGTTAGGCTTAATATTTGTTTAAATAATATATCTTTCATCTTAGATCTTAAAACCAGAGGAGCTCATTTATTTTATCTATAAAAAACAATTGGAAAATGTATAATTTTTGAAAATGGTCAAAAATTCACTTTTTTAGAAATTTCATCGTCAGTAACTTCCCCAAATCTCATTTAAATAATCTATATATTGTTGGAAAGGTTAGTTAATTACCTTCTGAACGACGGGCCACATGTGTTAGTCGGATGGTTGGTTTACGAGATATGTGCTCATAACAGAAATAAGAGGGGAAAAACGTGTTTTTCGAAGATTTTTCGAAAACGCTTCTTAAGAAAATTTTTTGATTTTAAGTTTCGTGTTCAGCAGCCGAAGATTAGTCTAAAAAATACTTTTGTTTTTAGGAGCATTTTTTGTGTCAGGTTTTTATATTTTATTAGTATTTAACATTTTTATATTAATGACTCGCATATTGATGGAAGATAGAACAGATTTTTAATGACCACATATCCATGGTTTATTAATTGATTGATGATTTCCGATTTCGGTTACGCCTTTCTAGTTCATTCAATTACTATTTTAAACACTTTTTTTGTTATTTTGAAAAAGACGGATTAATTTTGCGAATATATTTCCGGTAAGTGAAAAACCTGAAGGTCCTAACAAATTGATTATCATTAAATGCATTTGGTTTTTTCAATGAAAGACTTCACTGCCGTTCGATATGTTTGATTAGTCACTGAGAACCAGATTATTTCAAGCTCAAAATTGTGCAGTTCAATAAAGTTCATAACAAGTGTGATAATTATAAACAACAATAAATTAGTTTGCTATGCAGTAAGCAGCTGCAATAATGGTTGCTTTGCACTTTCTGAGCGATTATTTTTTGTTAGTGCAGTCCGCCCGCAAAGTGAGAGAAAGGAAAAGAAGCAAAGCCATTATGTAAGAAAAAGTGATTTTCTATGCATGCGAACCAGTCGGCGTGTAAGGCGTGCAAAGCGTAGGCCGCGCATGCGTGCGTGAAAATGTATTTCCGCAATGCCGATGTGAAAATATGTGCACAGTTGTCCGTACCCGCGCACATTGCATTCAAACACAAACACACAAACACAGATGTATTAATGTATGTGTTTGGCGGAATGGAAAATGAAAATCTTAAACGAAATATTAGCTAAATATGTGAGCAAGCTTGCATATTGGGAGTTCCGATTTGCTTGCATTGACTTAAGGAATGCAGGCGGAAAGTGCGGTTTTGGAAAATACAGTTCGTTTCTTGCAAACACGAGGTTAAGCTTGGCATTCCACACTCAAGTATGTACATAAATGTATATTCGAACACACACACACACACTGTATTTGTGTTCGAATGACATTTGCCAGAATGCGCAAATGTTGCACCACTCCAAAAGTTTTCAGTCGCCGGCATTCGAGGAGTGGCAATGACGGCAATGGCAGCATTAAAAGCGACCACAAAAATATCAACAAAAGCCAAAGTAGCAAAAACGGCCGACACCAAAACAAATAACACCACTGACACTGCAACCGTTGTCAGCCCAGACTGCTGACGGGCCAGCAAAGTCTGCCGAATGGTAAAAAGCACAGCGCTGCAGCTGGAGGCTGCACTTCGCAAATGCCGCTGCACTGCGGTCCAGTGCAACGTTATGCAAGCGCGGGCGCGGGCACGGGTACGATGCGCAGAGGCGAGAAGCTTGCACACAAATGCGGCCGCCGCTCGAATGCAAATGCGCGTGCGTAGCTGGCTGGGAATGGAAATTGGGACACACAAAGCTCGGGTGGAAAATCAAGCGAAACCAGTGAAAATGCAGACAGACTTTGCGACTGACTGCACTCAGCCAGACAGTTCATTAAGGAGTACCTACATACATAAATATGCACATACTTATGTACATTCATGAATATAAATATGCAGGCGATGAATGTTGTGGGAATGCGAATTATGCAGTTAGAGTTCACGAAAACTTTTGCGAAAATATGAACATACGAATATATTTTCGAGGAAATGCCCGATTATCTTGCGTGGGGTTAACTTATATACTATAAGAATATACTATATATAACCCATATATATAAATATTGTAGTGTTTGTTTACAAAACTTGTGATGAGTTCAATATTTTGTTGTATTTCAATGATTAACTAATTGCGCCCGTTTTAATAGTTCATACGTTGAGGATTTAGCATTCATTAGATCAAGACTGACGATTGGAATGCGTCGTCGTTACTTTGCATTCCTTGTTGTTGAATTGTTTTTGGTATTCTGGCTAACATACAACTTCCACCGAGAACGTTAATAAATTACTAAATTGTTAACCCTTTACATGGTACAGTTGCATATCTGCAACCAACCGTAAAATTGCCCGTAATTTCGGAAGTAATTATCAAAACTACTCTTTCTTGCGATTTTACAACTATGCAAGGTCCCTTTTTTGAAATACTGGCATTAAAGGTGGGAAAAAGTAGCTAAATTTTACTTGACAGCACTTATTTGACCGTTTTTGCGAAAAGTTGCACGCATTTATTTTAGTGAAACAAAAGTGATTAAAACTTATTAATAAAAAACACACAAAAACTTTGCGAAAAATTCGGAATAGGACTATGCTACAACAAACGTATTAATTACTTTAAAAATTTTCATTTAAAACTAAACATATTAAAATAAAAAACAAGTTTTAATGCTCTTTGTTTTTTTTTTGTTTTTAATGTTTTTTACAAAAAAACCTTACAAAATTAAAGTATATTAAAAAATGGAAAAATACGTGTTTTTGTAAATTTAGGTTTATATCTAAAAAACAACATTTGATGAACAAATTCGCTGTTGCCGTGTAAAGGGTTAATTGTAAATGTAGGTCAAAAGTCATTAGGAATGAATTAGACATCGCCGAAATATTTACTGTCAAAGTTATCAACAGTCAGATTCACGTCAAGAATAGATTCCACTTCTTGAAATACTTCTCCAGAGTATTTATGGTATAAATAGTACCAAGTCAACAACAACAACAACAACAAAACAATGCTACCAAATAAAATTGACATGGATAATCAAAGTCTACAAATTACAAATTGTTGGCTCATTTCATTTAGCAATGGAAAAATTCAACTGCAATTGCAACGAAACTGCAGCCATTGTTGCAGTTGGCGCGGCCGTTGCTGGTTTTTGCTGTTTTGCATAATCTTGTGGCAATAATAACAGCGGAAAGTGCGGAAACCACTTCAAATTTTGTTGTGTTGCAAAGTGTTACACCGGTGGCTCCATAATCGAAGTCTTGTGGCGGAGTCAGAGTGCTTTGCACTGCAGTCGTTGTCGTGGTTATTGTTGTTGTTGTTGCTGTTGTTATGGCCACTGCTGTTGTTGTAACTTGTGGCAACAGTTGAATTACTGCCGGCCGATATTTTTGTCATGGTCAAGTGATCAAATCTTTGACGATGGCGTGCGAGTGTTTAGCCAAATCAGGAATTACAAAACGAAATATCTCGACTGAGGCGAGTAACGGGTTTGAGCTCTGCTTTGATCCGCTAAGTTGTGGCTGTAAGTTGTTGTGCGGAATTTTCGCAGTAAAACATTTGATTCAAATTCAATATTTTGGAAATTATAAGTATCGATTTACTCTGAAAGTCTATACTGTTAGTTGCATCTCATAATTGTAATTAAACATTGTAAACGGCTGAAAATTCCATAATCGTGTGGTAGTAGAGCAGACACGTACATAGATGCAACAATAAAGCTGTTTTGGGCCATAGTGAGCGAAACTTGATATGGGTGTCGTTAATAATACATTTTCGTGGTTGACAACTGCTGTGCACTGGCGTGTTGGCGTTGCACTTCCCAAGCGATAAAAACAGACTTGTCCCGCTTTGGTTGCTGGCGCTCGAACGAGTACATGCTCAGTACTGGGTTGTTGCGAATTCACAAATGCTCCTCGAGCAATTAGCGGACGGCTGGTTGTCGAGTCGCGCCAGCCAGCGCGAGTGCGGCTACTCAAGAGGTCACATTGTTGTCGCGCAGCTGTGTGAATAATTCAATGTAAAATACTGGAGCAAGTACTCGCATGAGTGTGAGTGCACTGTACAAATGACACCTAGTTACACACATGTTCACTGACACTGCATGTGTGTAGCAAATGCGCGTTTACGCTGGCATGCAACGCTAGTGCTGCATACGACTAACTGTCAATCGGGTGTACTGTATTCACGTACAAATGACAATGTTTCTAAACAAACCAAAGACTTAAGTAACGAACGGCATTTCACATGTGGCTGCGACATGCTTTATGCAAAAACAATGGCATTATTTATTTGTTATATGTACATAAATGACATATTGTAGAACTCTTTTCAAACTATATATACCCTTTTAACCCGTTGCTGCCTAATGGGTAAAATTTTATCCATGAAAATTGATTTTTTTTTTAAATCACAAAAAAGTCAATGCTTGAGGTCTCTCAAAACCATTGATAGGGATAGTTAGGGTAAAGATGAAACTACCTTAACCTAATGAAGGTCACCCTAAAATTTCGTCATCTAGCTAGAGTTATAAGACTCAAAAAATCGTGAATTTTTCGGAGGTGGAAAATGTGGCGAAACGTAGTTTGCTTAGAACTTAACAAAAATCTGCCTCCTAACTCACCTGTAAAATATACAACTTTTACAACTTGTTTAGCTGATCACTTCATAAAGTATGGAAAAAAGCTACCATTGCTGCGTAATTTGTACAAAATACCTAATGAATATCTGAGCAACGTGCAGAGATATAAAGCTGAAATTTGTTTCTGATCATTTTGGGTCACTTCTAGGTCGTGTATGAAATTTTATCAAAATCGTATGGGCGGAACTGGTACCCGGCAGCAATGGGTTAAACTAGAGAGGTGTTTGTATGCAAATGTATGAACAATGTACACAATTCACTGAAGTTCTCTTCTTTGGGCGAAATGTAACCCATGCAAATTCTAAAATAGATCTTTAAGTTAATGTTATTTGCAATAATTTGAGTAAGAAGCATTGCTTGGGCTAATTCTGTCTACACGCACTTTACAGCTTTTCACTCATAAGCCGATAGTTCTTATACGAACTGCAATCTTGCAACTTCCTATTAAGGGTTTGTGGTTGCCGATTGGGAAAGCAACACATAACCGCAACATCTGAATGTATTTTTTAATGTTTTTGTTTTATGTAATCTGTACGTAAATTTCAAGTTGCAACAAAAATTTAGAAAAACTTGTTTTCCTATTCAAAGATGTACAGTTTCAACATTGATCGGTCTGGAAGTCAATTTTGTCATGTCGCACTTGAATTATAACTTTGAACTTTACAAGAACTCTGATTAGTAATAATTTGAACAGTTTAACTTCGTCTTGTGACCTTTTTAGTCAATTTACATTTTGAGTTTGTAAACACTGAAAGCCTGGCCTTCATCTTGAAAATCTAAAAGAAGAAACACACAAAAACTTGAATATGCAAATGCAAAGAAAATTTGTGTGTATTCAGCTACTAGTCATATGAAAAACTCTATCTCTCCATAGCAACGAGCACGCTTTGGAATAAGCGGCGTCAGCTTTTCCACTTTTTTGCTTCTCTTACCCCTCGTCACTGACATAACGTGAACAACAGACACTCGCCGCATGAAATCGGTTGCCGCGTCACAAACTTATTCACCAAATTAACGGCACAACGCAAAGTTGTAGCCAAACGGAACATTTTCTCACGCGCCAAGCGTCGTCAGCCCAACGCCGACAGCGATTAGACAACAGCCTGCAGCTTTAGACAGCACCTTGCGATGCGGTGAGAGCGTTGTTGAGGAGGAAACATGTGCATGATTTTCATAAAGAGAAAATGGAAGTGTAACCACGACAATATACTTGGCTGGTGATAGGGCCGATCTGACTGTTTTCCTTCAGTCTATGAATTGCGCCGAGTGATGTTGCATGAAGTGATCATCTGAGAAAAAATCGCACGAGCTTTTCAAATTCAACACTTGATTTATTGCGGACTTGGCGCGAAGTGAATTCTCACCTCGAATTAATGCTCCGCACTGAGTTCGAGTAGAACTATCGGCTGCATGGCATTCATATTAAAATGCATATTCAAACATAGCAAATCATTGTTAATATTTCTGGGCCAATGGGACTGGTTACCATTGTCGAGTGGGAACAACGAAATCTTTGCGAAATATGTGCCACCCCAAATGTGTTGGTGCTCGTAGTTCGATTTTTAAATGTGCAAGCTATCGTTTGAATAATTCATACGCTTTGGACTGTCGAAAAGCCATTTGGTCATGGGCTGCCCAAGCCAATAAAAGCCAAAACAAAAGAATTCGAAAAGTAAACCACATATATGCACATAGGTGTGTGCATGTACCTACTGGTTAGTTATGTGTGTGTGTGTGAGCATACGAAATGTAAAAATCAAAAATGCGCATAAAATGTAAATTCAGCTTGATTTTGTGTGTGACATTTATCGTCTACCACCACCAGCGAGTGAGTCGCCTCGCCTGAGTACAATGACATACGAGCACAATTGGTGCAATCAGATGCAAGCTCAGCGAATATGCACAGACACCAACTGCAACTCCAACACGAACACTGCTGCTGCTGGGTCTGCGCTTCATTCATAACGAGGCAAGACCAGTCCAATTAGTTAGAGGTGGTTTTTGTTGTGCCTATGTATGTGATAGACCCGAATTTACGTGTATTCCTATAGCACTACTCGACAAAAAATGGGTTCATCGCGTGCTCCTGAAAACAAAAGTATTTTTTAAACTAATCTTCGGCTGCTGAACACGAAACTGAAAATCAAAAAATTTTCTTAACAAGCGTTTTCGAAAAATCTTCGAAAAATACGTTTTTCCCCTCTTATTTCAGTTATGAGCACATATCTCGTAAACCTACCATCCGACTAACACATGTGGCCCTTAGAACATGTGTCGTTCAGAAGGTAATTAACAAATCTTTCCAACAATATATAGATTGTTCAAATTCAATGAGATTTGAGGAAGTTACTGACGATGAAACTTGTAAAAAAGTTGCATGAATCTACAGACTGAGATCCAAAACATGTATGTTTTCTATACCTGACATATTTTGTAGATACTAATGAAATTACTTTTTCACAATCAGCAGACAAAAGGACGAGATTGTGTTTTGTCTCATTTTTTGTCCTTGTCTGGTTGTTATTTGTTTGATATTTTAAGGGAATTGACTGATCGACTGACTTCATGAACGTGTCCAACTAGTACAATTAGCGATGGGTAATTGGAATGAAGATATTTAAGGTCTGTGTGCCTTCTCCTTAAGGTTCCAAGCTGCCTAATCGTCACCCGGTTCGCCAAATCAACTGTGCTGGAATATCTTGGCACACCATGGCTCAACACATTTATCAGTTATTTAGGCTGGCGTTGAGCAAGCAATGCGGATTTGGTTAAATCGCGCTTCCGTCCAAATTCTTTAACACGTTTCTCCAATTTCAGTCGGTGGTCAATTTTGTATTAGGTATATTTTCGTTTGTTGTTGTGCAGTGTGAAGCCACAAGCTATGAGTTGCGCAGCGACTTGAGGTCGAAATATTTCTCGCTTGCATACATATGTGTGTATGTGTGTGTGCCTGTATGTATGTGTATATAAAATATTTTCCATTTTGTACTTCTCTGCGGTTTCGTAGCCAGTTTTCGTTTTCTTTTTTACTCTTTGGTATGGCCCGTCCCCCTGGACGATGGCACTCTGCGTTAGCTGGGTTTATGTGCAATAAAAACCGAAGTGGTCAAAAGGTTTCTATTCTCAGCGTATTTACCAACACTCGCAGAAGTAAGTGTGTAAGATGAATTTATGACCAAGTCAGCTTTGCTAATTTGCATAGCAATTAACATATATTTATTGCTGTTGCTGTTGTTGTCAAGTAGAAAAATGTTTATGTGCAGCTGACATGTGCGAAAGCATGAAGCTACCACACTGCATACCATGTCATCGATATTTAAATAAGTGGAAAGTGTTTTGGTAATAAGCTCCGACGTCCGTCAGTCATCCACCATCCACAGTATGCCGGCTGTTTGTTTGTCGGTCTGTTTCACTTCAATATTTGACCGTTGGTCTGCGTGCTTTTTCACTTTTTCTAATATTCGTTTCGTGCGTCTGTGCTAGCGTTCTCTAAACTGTGTACCGCACGACTTGTTAAGTCTCGGTCAAGTGTTTTGTCCAGATACGTTTTTGAATGCAGTGTCGTTTTGATCAATCAGGGTTTGAGAAAAAGTTTGCGAATAGAAATGATTTCGCGGCCACAAAAGATTGAACACCTCTGGGCTTGCGCTACCCAAACAGCCATTCAGTAAAATGAATAGGTAGTGTCTCTGTTGTGATTGTTGTTGGCTTTGGATTTAAGGTGTGTTAAGACGGCGCGAGGCGAGGCTCATCCTCAAGTCGGCAGCTGGGTATTTTGTTATTGTTTTTGCTGTTGCTTTTCTGCTTTGGCAGCGCACAGAAAAGAAATTTTACATTTCATTCCGCCACATGCCGCAGGTGAAAACGGCTGTAAATACACACATTATGCGTAAACAAATTCTCAACTAGCGAAATCACATGTCCATGTTGTAATGACACATGTGATACATATCTCTGCTTTGACCCGATAATGCGGGAATCAACAATATATGGCTTGATGTATTCTAATCTGATTTAAAGCACAGCTTTCAACTGTCGACGAATGTTTTTAATATACACAGTGGACTGAAGTTTAACCCATTGCTGCCTAATGGGTAAAATTTTACCCATGAAAACTGACTTTTTAAAAAAATCACAGAAAAGTTCGTAGTAGAGATATCTCAAAATCATTGATAGGGATAGTTGGGGTAAAGATGGAACTATCTTAGTCTAGAGTTACCAGACTCCAAAAATTTCGAATTTTCCGGAGGTGGAAAATGTGGCGAAACTTAGTGGCCCTTCACAAACATCTGCCTCCTAACTCACCTGTAAACAATACTTCTTTTGTTCACGTGTTTAGCTGATCACTTTAAAAAGTATGAATCCCAATGAATATCTCAGCAACGTGCAGAGATAGAAATCTGAAATTTTGTTTCTGATCATTTTGGGTCAATTCCAGGTCGTGTATGAAATTTTATTAAAATCGTACCCGGCAGCAATGGGTTAAAACATGCTTTGTTCAATGTTAATTTTAGAATTTAGTCATCGAAGAAATCATTGTAAATCGATAAATTTTTGCTGCCCATCACACGTTAATACGTTTACTCGTATAGATACACACATTTTCTAAAAAAAATTACACTTTCGCATATGAAGTTTTGGAATTCACGTGAGTGGTTAACACGAAGTAGTTTGAGTGACGTTGACGTCACACATACGTACGCAAAGACAAGTATGTAAGAACACTTAAAAATCCTGAAATAGCAGTTGGCATTTGTTGGTTACCAAATTGTTACTGTATGCATGTGTGTTCAAGTATGTCAAGTTTACAACAAGTAAAATGTAAATACAAAAGAAAAATGATGTTAGCACTTTAACCCTGCATAGCCAACCATTTTTAATATACGTTAAAGCCAGTGTTTGTCCATTCGACAGACAGTTTTAAAATCGATTTTAAGAAGTCGGTAGTGCATAAAAAATCAATTAAAGTGAATGAAAACGAGAAGAATATAATATTTTTAATTAACATTCAGCAAACAAGGTGGTTTTTACTTTGCAAGTAATGACTAGCATCTTATTTCATGAGATCGAGCTGTATCAGAACAATGATAGTCGAAACGACGAACATTGGCTAAGCAGAGTTAATTGTAGATTAAGTTGTAAGGAGTTGGACGATGGTAAAAGAAGTGAAAGGGCCTATATTAGCAAGCAAGCAAGTTTATAGCACAATAATGTTCTCCCGGTCCCTCTGCAGTGGGTTCTCCAGCATAGACACAACAATGTGTTTGTTTACAGCCAAACAAATGACTGAACAATATTAAGTCATAACGGTTACGAGGCATAAATTAGTCGTACTAGCGTACCGTAATAGGTAAGTACGCGCTGCGGAAGTCTATGGAAATAGCCGATGACATAAGCCAATCGGAATTGAAACTTTGAAACGAATAACAATCGAGCGATTGCGGTACTTTTGGTAAACAACACAGAGTTTCTCTTTTGTTCACTCGTGCACGACTGAAAAAGCATTGGTGCTGTTGACAAACAAAAGACTCGAACAACGAACTCGTCTTTGCAGTTCTGCAATTTGTTGTGTTGCTTGGTATGGGCATCTCACTTACAATTCTTCACCGATGTATATCCTTCGGCAGCGCTGCTGTTGCTGCCGCCGCCGTTCATGCTCAGTCCGCTCGTGCCGTTCGCCAAGTGTCCGTTCGATTGCCGGCCGACGCTGTTCAGTGTGGTGGTGCTGCCGGCACGCGAGCGCCAGCCGCCCTGGCTGGACGAGGCGCCCAGGTGATGGTGGTGGTTGCCGTTCGTCAGGCCGATGCTGGTGAGGTCGCCGTTCGACTTACTGCCGCCCGCGCTTTTGAGCGTGCCGTAGACGCTGCTGCCGGCACCGCCGCCCGTGCTGCCCGTCTCCAGCTGGCGCGCGTACGAATTGTCCGCGTATGCGTGGAAGCAGCATCTGACTAGAGCGTTGGCGGCCGCCTCACGCTTGCAAATGAACACGTGACACTCGAGCACCTTGATACCGGTGGTGCGGCGCAGAATCGCGGCGAAGATGGGCGGATGCTGGGCGCGCGGCATGCGTGCGAACGGCGAGTCGAGCGGCAGAAATTTCGGTTCCGGATTTGTGTTGCCGCGCTCCGGAATGAGCACCTGGCGCACAGCGGCGCAGTAGTGCAGCGACTCGATGGGGAAGAAGCGCGTAATCTGCTTCAAGTTCTCATCGACGTTCTCTAGCAAAATGCCGTTCGACCAGACGCTCAGCCAGGAGTCGATGCCCTTGGCGCCGACGGCACCCTCCGACGGATAGAGGCTGCGCAGCGGCTCCTGTATGCCCTGTAGACCGTCCTTGCTCTGGCGCGGCACAGCGCTGCCCAGGTAGAGCACGCGGCAGCGGCAGATCGGCGTCGAGTCGTTCATCGCTGCGAATCGTTACGCTGCGCCTATGCCAGCGGGAGCGGCCAGCAGTTTTAATCAAATCCTGCTGCTGACGTTGACGTCGCTGGCACCAAGGCCCGAACCGTAGGGTGGCTGAGGGCAGGAGACGCGCTGTTAACGCAGAACGGATCGGAACGGAATGGAATGAAGTGGAAGGAGAACCAAGAAGACACACAGCGAAATGGGCA
Organism: Melieria omissa; assembly: GCA_963971225.1. Taxonomy (NCBI): domain Eukaryota; kingdom Metazoa; phylum Arthropoda; class Insecta; order Diptera; family Ulidiidae; genus Melieria; species Melieria omissa. Next base: position 49,495,899 of record OZ020267.1, on the reverse strand, counting down.
CACGGTGGATGTGGCGTTTGCAGAAGTGGTTTTTCTGGTTTTTGTCGGGTTTCGAAGTTGTTGCTTTGCTTTGCCCGGTTTTCTTAGCTTCTTCGTTATTTTCTTTTGTGAGATTTGTTACTTATTTTTCTTGAATTCTTTTCTTTTCTTTAGACCTCTTTTGTTGCTGTACTATGCAAACGCTTATTTCTACACCGACACAAATGTATTTTTCTTTTCTTGCATTTTTCGGATTTTCTATTGGAACTAACTCGTGTTGGTGGTGGTGGTGGTGGTGTATCTGCACACGTGTGTGCGTTCGTATAGGTGCGCGTGGAAATATTCTTTATTTGGGACACTTGTTGTACGTGTGCTGCGGAGGTAGCGGCTATAGTTTTGCTTTTGAATTGCTCAACATGCAATTTTCTTTGTTCCGCGTTCAATCAATTTTACGGAATGCACAGTAACACTTTAAATATTTCGTGGTATTCTGAATTCTCTCTAAACTGTTCAAGCAGTAATTGCTCGACAACAATTTGCCGACGTTTGAAATTTCAAAATTCAATCACAAAACTTAAGTATTTGCACACAATGTCGACTCCGTCACAAGTCGAATCGGGCAACGGGCAATCTCGATATTGCTGTGTTGGTGTTGGTGTGGTGCTGTCGTTGTGGATGTCGGCGCTGCTGTTGATGTTGCTGTTGCTGCAAAACAAATATGGCGGAGTCAAGGAATTCCTTCTTTTTGCACATTCTGTGCATACGCCGCTCCCGTATCGCTGTAGCCAGCAGTGTAGCTGTCTTAGTGGTCGATGCCGCTGTCGTTTTTTGCCAATTAACACTCAGACACGAAATGAAAACAATCGAATTTGTTGACTTTGCCTACTTCGCCGCGAATTTTATTCGAATAATTCGTTATTTTTTCGTTTAGATTGCGTTACTCTTGTTTGAGCCGAGTTTAATGTGGGATAAGGTGCGCGGACGGAGCGAGCGTTGGCGCACTTGATGTGATCCGCGCTGACTGTTGTTCACGCGACGCAGGTACACTCAGCAATAACACAACTGGCGACAGCGGACGGCTACGTGGTGTTTTCATCATTCATTTTGTTGCTATTCGTCGTCGCTGGTCGATCGGCGATGATCGTCGGCTTCTTGAATGCTTCTCGAGTTGCGAGTCTTTTAACCTGCTCAGTGTCGGCAAAACGCTTTTCAGTCAAACGCTTAACAGGGTGCTCACAATTAAACTGTAAATGTTGACGGAGCATTGAAAAAGTCATCTTAACTTAAGGGGGGCACTCCATGAAATGGTTTCGAAAAATAAATTTTTTTTTTGCTTTAATCGAAAGATATATTATCCGAGAACATTATTGCAAAGTTTCAAAGTCGAACTCTGAAAACTTTCGGAGACACAGTTCTTTTCATCGACACGCGCTCAGCCACACCAGGTGTTCCGAATTACTTTGGAACGCGTTTCCTCATAAACACTTTTTTGTAGACCGTCCACATGATAAAAAAAAACTACTGAACCGATCTACACGAATATATACTCGTTTTGTAGGATATTGAACAGAGAAGTGCATGAACCTCTGAAATGTATTAAAAAAAATCTATCTATCTGAAATCTATTTTTTTCTGTTTTTTTTAATAAAGAAAATGAAGAAAAAACTAACTTTTTTGTAGTTTATATGGCTTTGTTGCTAAATTTGGAAAATTTTTATAGTTTTTGAGGTTCACGCACTTGCGACAAGCCTGCTGATTAATTTGATATATAATTTGTATGTTTCAGACTTTAACTTCGGACGGCATCGTGTGGACGGGAAGACATCTTTTTTTAAACCAAGCCTCGGAAGATGTTCAATATGTTTGCCATTTTTAATTTTTTTTATGTATAACTTTTTTTTTAACTTTTAACTAATACCTACAGATGTTCCAAACGGATTGTTCCTGTCTCTTTCTTTTTTTGTACAGTAAAATATAGAAAATTGGTCATTTTTTTGAGCGTTTCATGGGGTGCCCCCCTTAAACTTTGTTTTGAATTTTCAGCAAAGTGCACATAAAAACTGTCTGAAGCAGACAATGGGAAAGTACATGTCTTCACAAGATAGGTAGACGGGAACCTCTCACCGAAATCGGTTTAGTAGTTTGGTGTCGCTAAGGCCCCTCGTTTCCAAAGTGGTTAATTGCGATGTTGTCAGTGCATGTGCGTGTTAGCCAGGTATTCGGTGTCTTAAACTGCTCTCTTGTATTATTTTGCTTTACCTCCACTGGTGACTGAGCTTAAGGCGAGAGGCTTTCCAGAGAGACACGAGTAAGACTTTGTTTAACACTCTCTGTTTTACTTTGTTTAAAGGTGCGCAAGTTGAGCACAAATTTTATATGTATTGGAAATGAGCGACTACATTCTAACCTACGTCACATACAAAATTAAAACCGATTTCGCCTGCATGCAAAAATGTTTGTGTCTATATTATTCGTTTCATAATTTCGTAAATTAGTGATGAAATTTGCAGAAATTAAAAGTTCAGTAGGAATAATATGGAATAAGTTGATTCGATCCAACGGGAACTACTAAGTGTGGTTGGAGCGTTTGTCAAGCAGACAGTGGGTGATAAGTGGTGTGATAAGACTGTGATTTATTTTCAAGGTAGTTCAGATCAAGAATCATTACATTTTCAAAATCCCTTTAAAAGTGCAAAGTGCCTCCAATTCTTCGCTATGCAACTCTGCGGCGCTCTGGCTTGATGCGTAATTTAATACTTACATATCTCAGCTTGTACTAAGCTCTTCTCTATTGCCAGTTTAGCAAATATTTTAGCCAAATTCTACACAAATACATTAGCGCGCTACACACCGCGTACGTACATACATCAGTATACACATAAATATTTTTGCCATAATAGAAAACAATTGCCTTGTCACAGGCAGATTTTAACGGGCTGACGTGCTCGAAGATGGCATCGACTGTAAACACATCCAAATGAACATTGCTTCTTGTTCTCATTTTCGAATACTGAATCCATATAAAGACACACACTTACATACATATAGTACGTATAGTAGAGAACCGTTTTACAAATTTATCGACAACTAATGATGGCATTTTTCGGCGCTGCTGCCAGAATTGAGCACTTCTACAACGGCTTTGCAATGTTGTGATCGGGGCAGCTGGGCTTGCGGAGCGGTTAACTAAGAGCTTGTTTCGAATTTAAATGTATTGTGTTCACATTGTTGTAGATATTCAAAAGCACACACAGGCAATTTAATCACTTGGTTTACTCGTTAGCCCGCTGGACCATTTGGTATCTGCATAGCGACTACATTGAAAGAATATTTAACATTGTTGTTGAATGTTAAATGTCATAAAAAATGCTTTTAATAAAATATTCTCCTACAGGAAATGCCCAGATTTTGAAGCGTTCCATTAGGTATCTGCTTTGAAGACCAAAATTCGCATATATTCTCATCCTCATAACTTTGATTGGATATTGGGTGGGACACACTGAGCTAAAGATCCGCTGAAAAAATTACAAATAAAATTTCATCAAATGTGTAAGTGCTTTCAGTTCGTAGCTGGTTGTCTGCGGCTATATCGAATATGTTCGATTATGTAATTTGACCGTCGATAGGGAGCATATCCAACGCGCACAACAAAAGTGACACAATTCAAAATTTTAGATTTTCGGTTTTATGTGTTAATACTGTGCACAATGCATAAATCTACCAATCAGCAAAAGCTCAGTATATTTTGTTGTTGTTAACTGTTGCATTTGCTATTTGATCGCTGCAGCTCAATGCAAAAGAGTCCCAACTCAAAATGTGTCACTTTTGACGAAATAAATGTTTGTTAAAGTTAATTTTAATCGAAATTCTGACAATTTTTGTGTATATTTCTAATTATTAAAATTAATTATGAATTTTCAAAATTTTTCTTTCAACTTTTTCACTGTCATTTATAATTATTAAATTCAGAAAAAGTGGCATAACTCGAAATAGTTCCGCAATTATTGAATTAAAATATCATCAAAATAGTCACAACTCAAAATCTTGGATTTTCTAGTGTAAACTAAAAAATTCTTGCAACTTATCATAAAGCATAATCTGTAAGGATTTTCTACTGAAAGTATTTAAAAAAAATGTTTATTTAGCTCAAAAACAGTATTTTGCGTTTCCTGAAAAATCAAAAATTTTTAGTTGTGTCACTTTTGTTGTGCGTGTGCGATATGTAAAGAAGAGGGGTGTGTAAAATAGCCAACATAATGATAGCCAATTACTTAAGTATGCACACGCGATATCTGCGAGTGCAAAATCACACAAGTTTTGTTTACAGTGCACTGGCACATACGAGATTAGTGACTTTATTCAAGAATTTCTACCACTCCACTGTATCACCAGAATTTGCAGAACTACGCCGCAGCATCGAAATTGACTAAGACGGCCGCGCGCTCCACTCCGCAGTCTCCTACAGTCAGGAGATACCGGTTCGGTCGCGCTTAGATTTTGTTATTCATTAGAATTACAAATAGCTGTATCGGAAAAATAGCAGAATGATAGGTTAAGGGGAGAGAAACGCAGAAACGTCATGTAAAAGAACAACGACAACAACACATCAACAGTAAGCCGCCTTCTATTCGCCTGAATTGAAAGCGTTGCGCGCTGCCGTGGAGCAATTGGGGATGGTGGCGGTGCTAAGGAATTTGAAAATTATGCCGCGCATGCGCACATTGACGGTGCAAATTAAATGAAATAATTTGCGCAGGAAGGCGCTGTCTGCTGCCAACGATAAATATACGCAATAAAGCCATTGAGGGGTTTGTTTTGCAGCGAAAGGTATTTCATTTGCCATGGACTAGAAAAAGTAATTATTTAGAAGTAATACTTGGATTAATAGGCAAACACCGTGAACATTGGTCGACACTCGGAAATTGTTGGTACATATATGTATTACTATATGTTCTAGTCTAATTGCGAAAGACCCCGAAGTACATAGGAGTTTCATATTTAACCTTAGAACTGTTTTTGGGGTCGCTGGGCTGGCTAATTCATCGGTAACTAATATTTGTGTATTTACAAATATCAACTTATTTAATTTGCCAATTATTTATTCACAATAACAAATATCTGTACCAGCGTCAATATTTCTAATTATAATTCTCGTCAATATTCGATTCTGTATTATCGTTTATTTACAAGTCAATTTTTATGTTCTTAGCTGAAAAACACAAAAGTAAGACGACCAAAAATGCTTGTATCAGAATTTTGTTTTCGGTATTTTTGATATTTTTTCTGTATGATAATTTCAGAGCTCGAAATAAACAATGAATGATTGAATAAATAAATGAACAAAAAAAAACTTGGATATTTTTAGCTTTATTAAGAAACAGTTGTTACACGTTTCACGAATAAAAAATTCGAGTCATGTATGAGTCAAACCAAGTATGATTTTGTTTTTAATACAAAAATAGGAAAATTACAGAAATACCAGCAATTTCGATTGGTGTCAATATATCAATACTGGTCATTTAATGTAATTAAAAGATTGTTTCATGTAAATTATTTCAGTCCAGTGGCTGACTTATAGCTCATAACAGGTGTAATGTCTTGTCTGAGGCACAGAGGATGACATCAGAAAATAGTCCAGAGGTGTCAAATCATTCGACGATCTTGGCACCAAACCACTGGTTCGCAACGTGAGATGAATTGCTCACCGATTTCAGCTCTCAATTGGCCCATTGTTTGATGTGCTAACTGAAATGCAGCTCCGTCTTGTTGAAACCATATGTTGACCAGATTCAGCTCATTCATTTTGGACAAAAACTTCAAAGTCATTGAACAATCACAAAACGTTGTGGCAATTGTCAACTTTGAAGAAATGCGAATCAATGAGCTGGTGGACCCATTAACCGCATCAAACACTGCATTTTGCTGTATGCATTGTGATCGGTTCCTCTCAGACCAAATGCGGACACATTGTTTACTAACATAGAAATAAACAATCAACTAGAAATAAGCTTTTTTTTAAACGAATCTTCCTACAATTGTCCTAAAGAGAAGAGAAAGAGAATTTGACCCTTTGGGAGACGGCCCGGCTTCAGTTCTTTAACGATGTGTATTTGAATACTTTTTTTAGATAAAAATCCGTGCGTAATAAATTCCAAATTGCTACAAACGACGACGGCTGGACAAATCGCGGTCTTTATCAACACATTTCTTACAGAGCGCAGATCTTGCTAATAAAAAAAAAACAATATTTTTAGGAGTCGTTCGGAATGTAAAACTTTGACATATGTCACATATCAAAATTGAATGGCCGCCACCCCTTCAAAGCGTTTTGGAATGCTGAAATGTTGTGCACCTGTACGCAGCTTGTTGCCGTCAGTCGACTTGTTATCGCTCAATGTTCCTGCGAACTGCAGAAATCAATGATAATCGGCTGAAAAGCAACTAAGTATTTGCAAATTTTCGTCCTTTTTCTAGGTCGATTGCACCTTTGATTAATTTTCGTTTTCTAAATTTCTATCTTCTGCGGTTCTGAATCAGTGTTTGTTGAGTGCATCGAGTGCTGTCGATGGAGGAGTAAAACGGCAAAAAGAAGCACAATTAGACAGCTGAGCAAAGTGCGAAAAGTGCCAAACCGTAAATATAATCTTTATTGTATTTGTAACTTTGCTTTTGGACTGACCACTGCGCAGTTGGTGGCTGTGGCTTTGTGTAAGTAGGTGCACATGTGTGCAAGTACATACGTAAGTAAATACTTATAAGTATGTACACATGTAGATATCTCCATTGATGGTATGTGATGTATGAAGTCCAAGCCGTTGGCAATGGCTTTGGTGTTGCGGGAGGGGCTGTCGCAAAGTGGAACTCTGATCAAAAACTGCGAAAGCAATCCGGCAACGGCATAGTGTTGTTGTTATTATGCTTTGAAGTTGTTTGCTTGACTGCGAGCTTGAAAAGTGCGCTGCTGTCAGTCGGTAACATTATTTTGTAGTATCAGCCGTCCTCAGTTGGCCAGTTCGTCTAGCCAGCATGTGACAGCCTTGTGGCAGCTGATGCTGTTGCATCGTGTTTTTCGACCCAGGGAGAGCCACAATTGGACGTGCAGCCACTCGCACGCAGTGCGTAAACGAAAATATTATGTTTCACGTGTTGCTTCAACAAATGCATCTCGAACCAGTTTCCTTCGAAGGAATGCGTTTGTCATTCAGCCACAGAGGTCAAAAACAATAATTGTTTTTGGATACATCACATCATCAAATTCGGTAGTCTTTGAATTTGCAGTTCTTAGAAATTCCAAAAGCCATAATAAATCGTTACTTAACGCTATTTGTCAAGGTCATTCATTCTTGTAAAGGTTGAATTACTGGGCTTGTTCTACAGGTTTTTAGTTGCACAGATTGCACAGCTTAACCTGCTTTAGGCAGATTTATGTCACGTTTATATGAGGTCAGAACGGTTATTTGACATGGACACGAAACTTTTTTAACTGGGTTTCATCACTCACCCATTTTCTTTTAGATCTTTTATCAATTGTTGAAATGTGTCTAATTTTTATAAGCAAACAAATTTAACCTTTACTTAGGGGAGTACAAAAAACTGGCAATGCTGAGAGAAAAATGTTTGTGTTCTAATATTGTTTGAAATTTTAACAAGACATTCTGTTATGCCAGGAAACAAGTGTACACTTCAAACAAAAACTTTCTATAATTAGCGAGTGCACATAACATCCACAAATAAATGACACAGTTCATTTAGCTAACACCAAAACCAATTTGGTGGATGTTGTATAATGTAAGTGAAATCCAAATTCATTTGTGGATCGTGATATATTCCACTGTGGATGTTGTAGAATGTAATTGGAATCCAATTTCATTTGTGGGTCGTGATACATTCCACTGTGGATGATGTAGAATGCAATTGAAATCCAAGTTCATTTGTGGATCGTCATACATTCCACTGTGGACTGCAATATGTTCCACTAGAGCTCTCAAACTTTGGACACAAATTGGTTCGTGTCTAATTTGACTGAAAGTTTGAAAATACTTGCATTGAATTATTCTACGGTTTGAGGTACAGTCGAAACCGTTTAACTGCAAGTCACTCAACTGAAAAATACTATTTGGTATTTTTTCTGAAAATTAGTTCGTTTAACTGAAACTTTGCATAATTGCGAAAAATTCGGTAAGTGAAAGAATATTTTGGGGCCAAAATAAAGGTAATACGTTATTTCAACTCAATTTATGTGCCACATTCCTACATTTAACGGGGTAGTCAGGTCCAGGTAGTATCGACCATATTTATAAATAATGTTTTTTTTCATACAAATTTTTATTCCACATTAACAATGTTTTTATATGTTATTGTACATAGTTTTGAGTACTTTTTTTTATAAATTTTCGTTTATATCCGGGGGAGATATGGGCGACCGGAAGACGCCATTTTGAAACGCTGGCTGACACGATTACGGCCGATCTACTGCACCGATTTGCTTAAACTTTTTTTAATATTTATTTTTTGGCTATAGCATGAACTACGATCGTTATTGTCCATTTCTATGTAACAAAGTTATGACACAATTATTAAGAAAAAACAAGCAAAAAAAGAGAAAAAACTTAACAATTGCACTAAATGTTTATTTATTAATATTTTTTTACCGTTGTAGTTCAAACGAGAGCCATTCATTTGTACTTCAAAATGAAATTTGTTTGGTATGTTTCAAATCATCCAAAATGGAGAAATCGTGTCAGCCAGATTTGAAAATTGGCATCTTCCGGTCGCCCATATCTCCCCCGGATATAAACGAAAATTTATAAAAAAATTAAAAAAAAAAATTTTTTTTTTTAGTACTCAAAATTATAGACAATAACATATAAAAAAATTGTTAATGTGGAATACAAATTTGTATGAAAAAAATTATTTAAAAATATGGTCGATTCTACCCTTAAATAAATAAATTTAAAAAACATATAAGGATATGTTTTGAAGCATGAAGATTTTCTTTGTTGTATTAATCAAGACAATCTGTTTATTAAGGAGTATTTAGGCAAAAAATTGCTGGCCCACAACTTATTTAGAGGCGAATCAGTTCAGTGAGCTTGCATACATTTTTCTAATATAATTTATTTTCAAACTTCGACTGACACCACTCAGGACCCGATAGGGTCAAGTATAATGTAATCTATTTATTATCCATTTTTCATCGTCAATGGATAATGCGGAAAGTACTTGAAGACTGATAAATGAAACCTCGCTATAGCACAGGGAATAAAGAAAGATAAATAAGACAAATCTTTGATGCAGATTTTTTTCTGAACAGTTCTTTCTTCAAAAAAGGTATCCCCAGATAAAACTTCTCAAGATTAAAAGTCTGGTTGTTAAAAGTTAAGCAATTGATGAAATATTTCAAGAGCAACCAATTTGAATTGATTTTGTTGTATACCAAATGCTTTAAATGTTTGAATTGACCGTATTTAAACAAAAGCCGCCACCTCCATCATTTCTTTGTTTGTCTATTTTAAGTTGTGTTGATTTTACGCACACAACTTTTTTGCCAAACTTTTGTACTTTGCCCAGACTAAGTCAATGGCAAATAATCGAAATCATTAATCAAAAACTGTGCGCATTCGCATAGATTTCTGTATTTTTTTCATTTCTTTCATTTTTTGCTTCCAATGAGCATAAATTTGAAGAAGTTGAAGCTTCCGCTTGCGGAATATCGGATGTGTGCGAGACAATTTCCCCGTATGGCAGCCAGACGAATGCTTCATTGTCGACCAATAAATGCCAATTTACCAAAGTGTCAGCATTATGACAATCATAATCAAATCTGCTAGCATGTGGTAAGTTATGAAGACAGGCCGGCCTCTGTCCATTAATGGGAGAGTTTGCTTCGTCCAGACGGGCGCACTCACCACCCACTCTCGTAGCCGATATTGTGGACATATATTTATTATATACCTACAAGTGTATTTTGGCTATTCTGCGCTTCCGTTGCGAATATGTTTGACGAAGGCTGAAATTGCAACTCATTTGGGGAGTTAATGCGAAGTGACAGTGTGGCATGCACCGCGCGCCGTCAGCTGAATGACTAATGCCAATCAAAATTGTCAATCCATTAGATATGTGGCGTATTCCGGCCGTTGATCAGCTTTTGCGGACGCGTCGACTTTGACAGCAGCCCACCGCACCGCACCGCACCGCACTCGGATGTTAAAGCCTCGAATTTGTATTTGGCCTGTTAACAGTTCTATTTCGGGACACTTATTGATATTTGCAGCAGTTGCCAACAACCGAAATAGACAAGGTTTGTATCGCGCACAATATACATATGTGTACATATGTAAGTACGTTACTGCAGATCTGCACAATTTCTGCCAGGAAATGATGCGGCGCTGAGTTAAATTGAAGACTTGTTGGCATTCGTCTGCGAGGAGATGGGGACTATTTCGTATTTAATTAAATAGTCATTTATTCGTGTATCCTTTTTATTGCTGTCGTGTTCAATTAATGTTTTGAGAGTAGATGGATTCCGGGTAGCGACACTCGGTGCCAGCGAAATCTTCACTTGTAAAATATTTAACTGACATCAGTTAAGATACTCAGTTAATCCGGTCTGTGCGTTTGAATGGTTTGAGGCACCACAACCACAGGTTTGTCTAAAAAAAGCCCAAATTCATGTTCATTCTAGATTAGCTAACCCTTTTGCTCAGCTTGCCGTCGCCTTTTGCTGGGGAATGTTAAAATGGTTTTGTTTTTAAATGTTGCCATATGGCAGCAACTCATGTTTAAAAAATCGCTCTGGCGGTAATAATTACTCAAACGTAACATTTTGTACGGTTGAGTGATCAATCATATACTTCTTCATTTCTTCTGGCCACACACATATTTTTGAATTAAAGTCAAAAAGTTCATGTTTCAAAAAATTAGCACATGCACTCTACTCTATTTCGAACTTAAACATTCAGTTATTTAATTAGAAATGTGCTTAAAACTATTCTTTAAACATAAAAGAAAGTTGATCTCTTCGACCGTAGGAAACTAAGACTTCCTCAAAGTTGTATGTTGTATTTTTCAGAGTACCAGCCCAGCCCCAGCTAATCACAAAAACACTTTTCAACTGAAAACAACAAGAAAGACAAAGAAATGGAAATGACTATACACGAATCTGTTGAAGTGATTTTTCAAAGTGTTGACAGTGTTTTTAATTCGAATTTAATATAAATTTCCATGAATAAGTTTTGGAAATTTGGAGCTTCCTTGCAATCTGACTTAGTTAGGGCCACTAACTTTTCGGATTCGCAGACCCAAAGAATCAATTATCTTTAGAAACCATTTTGTAAGAAAGCAACTTTTAAACCAAAAACTAATACAACAATTAATTTTGAATAAAATAACAATTAAAAAACTCTAAAAAACATAAAGTAATTTGTGTTTCAAGTAAGTCTTATTTTGGTAAAAAACCATACATAAAAACCATGTGTAATTAAAGGACTAAGATTAACAACAAGTTCAGACAACTGCAATGGCTTCTAGGCACACAATCAAATTTATCTCTAAGCAACAAATAATTCAACAATATACAACACATACAACACACAACATAAATATAGTAATTCAATAATATATAACACTATCATTGCTCCTATTTGGAGATATGGTATTCAGATATGCGATACGGCATGTAAAACCAAACACTAATGCGTCTAGATATTACAAAAAGGAAATGGGGCTGGCTTGGTCATGTCTTGAGAAGACCACCAAACGACATTACACGAAGTGCAATCGACTGGAATCCACAAGGCAGCAGGCGAAGGGGCAGACCCGCGCAAACCTGGACTAGGAACTTAGAAGCAGATATAACAAGAAAAACAAAACCTGGGGCGAAATCAAGATGCTGGCGCTTGACATAAAAGAATGGAGGAAACTCGTTGCGGCGCTTTGTTCCCTCGCGGAACTTTAGGACTCTATATATATGTAAAACAAACGTTGACATTATACAGCGTACGTAATCAAAAATAATCTGAAAAATGGTAGACGCTCCTTGATACATCACAAACGACTCTTTGCATCGGGACCTTACAATTAGCACAGTTGAAGAAACAATAAAAAAACTCAGCACGAAACATATTATTGATATGAAAAAGCACGGCAACGTCGAAATACAGCATATACCCTTAATCGAAGAAAGACGAATCCGAAAGCTTAAACAACTCATAACTTCTCACTTACCATCTAAAAATGTTTAATGAAATGAAAATAAAATAAAATTTACATGTAAAAAAAAATAAACTGAAATTTATTATTAATTGTTAAGTTATTGTTTTGTTAAGTTCGTAAATGTATGTATATTCCGATACTGATCTATGTACATGAATTATTTCCAAATAATGTTAGAATATTACGAGATGCAGGCAGATGTAGGCAGGTGTAATAAAAGTGAAAGCTAAAACAAAAAAAAATCTATTGGCTTCTCACCAACGAGACTATATAGAGACTTCAACGTTTGTGGGTCCATAGACTTATCCTTTTCTGTTTCTTCTGATAAAACCATTGCAAACGAGACAATCAGATCTATGTGTTTCGCGAAAGAAAGCTTAGAATCAAAAATAATTTAAAGATCGTTTGTTTCAAAATGCCGATTCAAAACAGAATTATTTAGGAAAATTCTTCTATTACTAGACGAAAGATGAGGGATTCATTCAATCCAATAGGGCTACCGGTGTTATGATAAGTAAAATCAATATTTTCAATTTCAATATTAAATTATTTTGATTTCATAGCTTCCAAACAAAATACCGCTTGGCCACCGCTTGGCTTCCATTGCTGTTTAGTATTACCGTTATTTTATTTATTTATATATTTAAGCCTATGGATGCTAGTAAATCCTTACAGACTAACATAACAATAAATTGGTGCATAAAAATACTAACGACAATAGAAAAGAAACAAAAGATCGTTACAAACTACTGTGACAAAGAACAGTAAATTTGAACATAAAAGTTACTAAAGCACTACGAGCATAAGAGTTTTGCCCCATGACTTGTTTTTTATGACGCTCACTCAAACAGTTTTTGTTTAAATTGTCGTGATTCTCCATAAATTCTTACAATATCTTCATTTGAGCAACGTTCGTTTGTTGACTTCTAAATCAATAATAACATTTATAAAAATTACAAAAACATGTCAACTTTTCACTTGCTTGTTTTTAACAGAGGTTGTTGTCTCTGTTGAACATTTGATACGACCAGACGGCATTTTGTGTTACCGAAAGTAAAAACGGTAGTTCGATACGCGTATTTGCTTGATATCGATTTACGGAAAGCCACCCAAGGATGCTTACATGTAGTTATAGAAAAAGACAAACTAACCGTAAGGTTAAATACATTTTTTGTATGTACCTTAATAAAGCCAAAAATGTGTTAGCTTCCAATGCAAAGTTCCATGAAATTCCACCAATTTTAAATGTTACACATAGTAGTGGTTGCATTTTGTGCTTGCTTAACCCTTTCGCTACAGGTTTTTACTAGGGAAAGTAAAAATTTTAAATTTAAATTTTACGTGTTCTCTGTGGTTATATTAGCAACATTCCAAAAGAAATTTTTTAATTTTTATACTTGGACCCTGTATTTTAGAGTGTTTTTCTATAAAAGCAACCACATCGTTGTGCCTTTAATAATTACTTAAACATAAAACTTTTTACGCATAACGAAAATTTGCCAGCTAAGGATGACTAATACTGAATCAATATTTTTTTCGAAATTGTGAACCTTTTTAGGCTTACTGTCAAAATTATATGTCAATCCGACCATTAGTTTACAAGCTACAGTGCTTTAAGTGACACTACTTTTGAGATTTCAAAAAAAATGAATTCAAAGCAATTCCGTGTGCTGATTTACCATTGTTTTTTAATGAAAAAAAATACTGTTCAATGCCAGGAATGGCTTGAAAAACATTATTCGGACTCTGCTCCATCAAAAAGAACCATTTGTTATTGGTATGCCGAATTCAAACGTGGTCGTACAGACACCGATGACATTCCATCTACTGGACGGCCAAATGACGCTGTTATTCCGGAAAACGTTGAAAAAACACTGAAAATCATTATGTCCGACCGTAAGGTGAAAGTGGGGGAGATTGCTGACATTCTAAAGATATCAATCAGCAGGCAGTGTACACACCATAATACGCGAACATTTGGTTATGAAAAAGGTGTTTTCGAAATGGGTGCCGCGTTTGCTCACACCGGAGCAAAAACAACAACGAATCGATGATTCAAAGAGCTGTTTGGACATGTTTACGCGCAACAAGTCGGAGTTTTTGCGTCGGTACATCACAATGGATGAAACATGGATCCACCATTTCACTCCAGAGTCAAATCGGCAGTCTGCTGAGTGGCATGCAACCGGTGAAAGCCGCCCAAAGCGTCCAAAGGCACAAACATCGGCTGGCAAGGTTATGGCGTCAGTATTTTGGGATGTGCACGGATATTCATCGACTATCTTGAGAAAGGGAAAACAATCAATAGCGTTGTTGGAACGTTTGAAAGAAGAAATCGCGATTAAGCGGCCCCATATGAAGAAGAAAAAAGTGTTGTTTCACCAAGACAATGCACCGTGTCACAAGTCGATGAAAACGATGGCAAAAATGCATGAATTGGGCTTCGAATTGCTTCCTCATCCCCCGTATTCTCCAGATCTGGCCCTCAGCGACTACTGGCTCTTCGCAGACCTCAAAAAGATGCTCCGTGGTAAGAGATTTGGCTCAAATGATGAAGTAATCGCCGAAACTAACGCCTATTTTGAAGGCAAAGAAAAATCGTTCTACAAAGGCGGTATCGAAAGATTGGAAAAGCGTTGGAATGATTGTATCTCCCTAAAAGGGGACTATGTTGATGAATAAAAACGAATTTTGGCAAAAAAATGTGTTTTAATTAGTTAGTCACACACATTATTGAACGAAGTGTTACTTCAGTGAAAATTAAAAAAAAGGTATCTAAATTGAAGACAAGTCAAATTAAAAAGTTATCTAAAGTTTTCTGCTTCTTCTTCCTTTACTATGTCAAGATATATCATTAAAAAAATGTGTGTACTTCTCTTCTTTAAACTTTAATATCCAGTTTATTAATTTTGTATTTTTCCTTAAACTTCAAACTATTCTAAGGACCAACAAAAAATGTATTCTTGAAACCACAGAGGGCTCAGACGTCCACAAAGTAGCAATGTGCCACATGACAGCAAAATAGCGAAAGGGTTAAGTGCTTCAGAAAGCATAAGTATTCTTAATTCAGTATTTGTTGGTTGCGTTGCCACTGGCGACCTCAAAGCATAATTTACATGTGAGATTTTTTGCTGAGAATTGTACAGCACATGCATATCTGTGTGGGAGGGAAAAAGTACGTATTTATTTGTATCTACTTGCATGGTGGGACAGAAGAGAAAATAGATCGTTCGAAAGTGTTTCGTTCAATTGATAATGTCTTGAAATATGATGTTTACTAGTACTAGTGACCAGTGGCGCACGCAACGTGGTTTTTGGGGGGCTTAAGGGGGTATTCCGTAGTGACGCGCCTTTTTCTGGTAGATTTTCAAGAATTTTTTTCTCAGAAAATATAAAAGATATTCAATTTTTGTTTTCTGCCATATATTTATACATATTTCATGTATACTGTTATGTATCATGTATTTCATGTATTACTGTTGCCATACACAAAAATTACGGCTTCCAGAGCGAGTTGAAATTAAGTCGTTTCCAACGCAGAGGAAAACGGTAGACCTGATTGCAGCTGTTTCGGAAGTCTAAAACAAAAAACAACAATTTTTTTAGAATCTGTGTAAAAATATTGAAATTTAGAAAAGTTATGCAAATTTAAAAATATATGTGATTTGAGGGTTCTTTTTTCAAAGTAAATGTTGGATTAAGAAAAAGCTACTTATTGTATAGACACAATTTTAGACGGTACGATAGCGACATGTATGTAGAATATTCAGTTAAAATTTGAAGCAAATCGGCTTAATAGAACTTGAGAAATTATGTGTACCAGTTTGAAAAACATGGTTTCGAGAAAAAGAGGATTTAAGTTTTGGGTTAAGATAATTTTGCGGTCGGCGCGCCGACTTTGACATCCCATAACTTTCGGAATTTTCGAGATATTGGAAAAATACTTTCACAGTTTGAATTGTAAATACGTTGAGATTATGAAAATGTAATAAAAAAAATTTCGAATTTTTGAAGCCGTCACTGCGGAAGACCCCCTTAAACCCCTTCCTTATATCCCTGTCTTGCAAATATTTTAGGTGGCGAAGTTGTAGAATTATGGTTTTGAGCTCAAGAATTTCTTGTGGTTTTTTCGCGTCGACCATAGATTTCACAAAACTCCCAAAAAAGAAGAAATCGCACATTCGATTTGGACTTCGTTGATACAACAAATCAATTAAAGTTAAATCAATCAAGAATGCGTTCTTTCTTTGTGAAGCGCTCAATTTTTAATAATCGGATGAATTGTAGACGAGAGTTGCTACTATCACAGAAAAAAATGCCACAACATGTAAACATTTACCACCTTGAAACGTTGAAATTCAAACATCTTAATCCCAGATCTTAATCCTATTGAATATATCTGGTCCAGGATTCAAGATTCAGTATTTTGGAGTCCAAAACCTGCCAATAGACTGCAACTCATTGAGAGAGTAAAACAAGAGTTGGATGCCATATCATTGGCCGAAACGTCGGTCTTGTGCGAAAGTTTTCGAAAGCGAGTCCTAGAGTGTTACGAAAAAAATGGCACACATGCGCAATATGAATGATCAATTGAATTTTGCTTGGATATGATTTAGTGGTTTAAATAGAAACAATCTTTAAAAACAATACAAATGATCCTTAACGGTTTTTTTTTGTATGCAGAAACTTTCCGCCCACCCTGTATATGGTTTTATTGATTCTTCTGATCACAGAACTAATATATTTATTCATATTTATCGCCATAAAAAACAGTATTGGAGAGCAGTATTGGAATGGAAAGCAATATTGTTGTTGCTATTAATTATTCGATTAATTTTTAGCTCACAGCAAACTTTCACGCATACATACATACGATCGGTAACAATTTGCGAGATTTTAATAAATAAATATTTGCTCTACTAATCAGTACTTGCTAGCTTGACTTAATCGAAATCATTCAACACGCATATGGACATTCAATATGTAAAATGTACGAATTAAATTGTCACGTTACGAAATGAGAATGGCACAGAAAGCAGGGGAATTAAAGCAGAGCAACACGGGCGGCAATGCGGATTGCACTGCTTCAGATCTAATCGCCGCATCACCGCAGACTGCGATTTAGCGTTTACTTAATTCAATTATTTTCATTTCATTTTATTTAATTACATTTCGCAGACGTTCATGCCCATCACACGAACATACCCACACACCTACAGTGACATGCAGTGACATCTACTTGCAGAGTGTAGTAAGTGCAGATTCGCAGATAAGATTTCATTTTACCTTGAACGCCCCGAAGGGAGCCGCAGTACAATTCGGGCAGTAATTAAATTAGGCAATGGGCCGACGCCATACACTAATACGCCCAGTCGCACCGCAAACCATGCAAACAATGCAATGGCAATGAGAAGCCAAAAAACTACAACAAACGCTGGAAGTAATAATCGGAAAATAAAATTAATGAAGTGAACTAAAGCGCCGCAAAGGGAGCACACACACACACACAGATACAATCTCAAACCTTCATATTTCTTGCCTCGCCAGCAACGTAATCGTTGGGCAAAGCAGATTGTCTTAGGCGTGGCGCGTGATTTTAACGCCGCCATAATTAAATGTAAATACTCGCGCCGCATTTTGCAGCACGCAGTCGCACTCGGCTCTGGCATATGTTGTGTACGCAGGCTTGAGTAATTGTGTGTGTGTGTGTGTGTATTGCACACACATTTGCGTCGCTGCTACAAACATATATAAATTGCGATGTAAAATTAGAGTTTTGCAATTGTCACGCAGCCAGACGCGTAGCGATGCCTGAGTCGTGGCGCAAAATCACGAAATCCCACTGAAGTTATTGTACTTCAGCAAGGCAGCGCACAATGGGGTAAACATGCCAAAAACCCGCGCATTGCCTATTTTATGCTGTAGTATCTATACGGTTAAAGATAAATACCTCAAATTTGGACATCTCCTTCAGGACTCTTCAGAGATTTGTTCACCATAATTTTATTTGATTTACTGTACCGTGCACCGGCACCCTACAGTCGGCAATTAGGCACTTTTAAAATCTTCATTAGTAAAAAACAAAACCAAAGTTAAAGTATTTAAATCGACCCAAACTGACTTATGAATACTCTAGATTGTAGCCACGCCCCCATTTTTTCCTCCTTTCATAAAACACCCACATAAAACACATACATGTAGGGTAATTCGTATTTAAGCAAAAACCATTTGATACGGGTTGATACGGCTCATAACGGGTTAATGGGGAGTACCATGCCCACTTACCGTTATAAATAACCACAAAAGGGCAGATGACGTTGGTAAGTATATAAATATAATACATTTTCCCAATTTAACCAAGTATGCTTATATGGCCACCCTACTTAAAAGTGGGCGTTCCATGCCCATTTTTACGTCAGAGTTTAGTTAGGTTACTCGTAAATTCCACACAAAGTTTTATTGAAATATATTGCCTTTTTCAAGAATCATCATGCGTACCCGCCGAAACAATTGATACAAAATATTTTTTTAGCATATTTATTAATTCAGGTGATAAATCACATATATTTTTACTTTATTTATTTTTTTTAATACTATATATATGCACCAAGTGTTTTAAACGTACCGACCCATACGCGCGTTAAAAAGTTTTCAGTTCATATATATTTTTTTTCTTACTAAGAGAAGTGAATACAAGTCCAAAAATCTAACCATTCCGCAGCTTTCCGCAGACAAGTTGGGTATCATTTTTTTTATGAAGGTTCCTACTTACCTTCCCTAAAGATTTTCGATTATCCATGATTATCCATAAAAGTTATACACCACGAAAGTAGGACATTTTCCTAATAAAATCGTTGTTTTTGCCCAAACTTTGAGAACTTATATCTTTACAAGAAAATGTGCCATGGAAAAGAATTATATGTCAAATTAAATATAGGAATATGCTTATTATATGTACCAACAATTATTTGATTATATTTAAAAATAACGATTTAATTGACATTTCAGCATCACCATCAAAATAGTTGCATCGACAAAATGATATTGAGTATAAAAACACCCAACTTTGAACGGCTATACAGCAGACAGTTTCGGTCCAATTTACATGCAAAAAGCATTTTCTGACTGCTACATGCATGTAGATTACGAAAAATAAAAAAAAAAAGTTAGGCCCGTAACTTTAAGATTAGCCGTAATGCGCGGGTTTTCGACATGTTTACCCCATTGTGCAGCGCCGTGGTTAGATAGTTAGAGCGGCCACAAATAAAACAAGGTGTATGGGTTTAGATCCCGACTTAACCAACACTAAATAATAAAAAGTTTCTCTTGTCTCAGCACACAACAACTATCCTCTGTTCTGCGTACTCAAAATACAAATTACAGCCCATTTAGTTATTAACTGCAGTCCACACGCAGAATACGAATTATTGTGGGTATCTTGTCCTTAGTCTGTCTTAAGGCTGCCCTGCATTGTATCGAAATATTTTCAAACACATGAAAATCATCTGAATACGGCGGCAGCGTATTGGATTATTCGACTACATTAGATTCCAACCCTTGAACGCAAAAAAGTTGTATTATTTCGGCATTCATTGAAGGTAGGCAGCGCAGCTCTCTCCTCAATCATCGTGGAAAGTCAGTCAAACGGCAGAAGTAACATATTGTTCGAATTCCGATACTGCCGGAATATTTTAGAAATGCTTTCTCTAATGTAACCCACTGGCAATGAGCTTCCACAAAAATATGCAGCGGGGCGCATGCCGGAAAAGAGACGCGCAAGTGTGACAAAATGCCTCTTTTGGCACAATCAACAGAAGCACATTAGAAACGAATTAAAAGTAAACACTTATTTTGAAAAAAGAACACTTTATGCGTGCACACAAACACCCACATACATACGAGTAAATAGCTACGTACATTTGCTGTTAACAGCAGAGTGAGACATGTTGGTCATTCCGTAAGTAATTCGGTCCATTTGTTTAAAGTTTATGTTAACAGCAGTGCAACCACAAATAAATAAACAAAATTGTGTTTTCAGAAATATTCAGGAATTGTACTCCATATTTTATATAATTTTTTTCATTTCATTGCGATAAATTGCCAAACGTAACTTTTTTTTTTTGACTCGAACACACGCGTAGGGGATGACCCCTATTAATGCGAGGCAGGAAGGATATCAAGGTTAGGAGATAGGGATTTGAGAGAAGTGGTTATGGATTTTTGACTTGAACCCATCGAGATCATAAGTGTTGGGGAAAATATCCGCAGGGGGACCATTCCACAACTTCGATGTATGGGCCAGAAACGAACTTTCTCTGTAGTGCGTAGTGCGCTGGAACATCGTTTCAACGTGGGCATGGGCGCCAGTGTTCGAACGGGTTGCCCCGGGGCAATATCCGGAGTAATGGCAGCAAGCTGCTCATCTCCACTGAGCAATTACCGAAAAAGTATCGGTAAAATAACACCACACATGCCACGTTTCGACGATGTTCTAAGGAGTCAAGAGAGCTGGATGCCTTACTGCCCCCTATCGCACGGTTTTGCATCCGGTCCAGGAGATCCAAATGGGTTTTTGAAGACCCCGCTTATAGGTGCGAGTGCGAATTTTAGGTCGGATATAGGTGGTATAGATGATGCAGAGATCGGACGGATCGACACGCCAAAAATTAGATCGTTCCAATGAAGATCGTTCTTAATGGACATGCCCAGAACATCAAGAGCACACACTGCGTTTGAATTTTGAATTTCCAATGTTTTCTTCTTCTTCTATAATTTTATTGATGAGCAGAAGCGCAGTTACTTTGTTTATCATTTCGTCTGCACTCAGCTAAATTTATGAGAAAAATGAAGTTGGGCGTCAGAAATCGCAACGTGTGTGTCCTATCGACCAACCTGTCGGACGACCGGTCGCACGACCAGATTGTAATGTGTATGGGCCGATTTAGAATGCTGTTTCAGTTGGGTTATGAATCTGAATTGTATATATTTTCACGTGGTTGAGGAAACTTTTGAGAAGGTGGAATTCGTTTTTAGATTGTAATGTGCTTTAGGGTTACTGCAGTACTGTCTACTCGAAGCACAGTTTTGACGCTTTCTAGAAACCTCTTAGTTGTCGATTAGCGGTGGAGTGTATGGTTGACACCTATTCGCATGATTCGTCCATGCTTTACAAGTCTTAATTTGATCCAGATTAATACCTATAATTTCACCGCGACCACAAACTTTGCATTGTTCTTCAAAGTTCCAGCTTTAGATTTCCGCTGCCGCAGCAAAAAGCTAAACTTGCCAAGGAGAATTTCATTTGCTGTCAGGTTGAACTTCTCGGTGTAAAATGTTACTTTGACTACTAAATGAACCTAAATCATATTTCCGAAAAATGTGTATTACTTATGGGATGACCCGAGCATTCGTACAGACTATACATATGTTCCCTGTTGTTCATGTCACAGAAGGAGTTTACAAATACAAAGTGCCAAAATACACCGCCCCCAAACTTGTCTTTCGACGGCCGACCGTTCGCCTTGGGGAAATTTAATTAAGTAAACTTCAGAAAGTTGATGGAATTTCTGCTTGAACAAACAAACGTACTGCATGCCGCGAACGTGAAAGTCGGGCAGTGTGTGGTTGATGATCTTTTATTTAAGTAAGTAAGACGTTGCGTACGAATGCTGCGTCTACTCGCATGTAATCCCATCTGCCAATGCTGAGGTTTTAATTACATTTTGCGGCAAATATTGGGACTGTATACACAAGTATGAGAAGAAGCCTGCTGTTGTTTATGAATTCAATTGCACATTAAAATTACAATGCTTGCAAAAAATTCGGATTTCTATCGTTCACGGGCAAGAACTGAGGGAAACGAACTGAACTGCCACAGTACAAACACTCGCAATTGCGCAACACCGCGATGCACCAACGCAATTAAGAGCTCATTTATCATTTAACAGTGGCACAATTTTCTATATGCAAATATGCACTTTTAAAATGGCTGTCAATACGTATACACATTCGGTAATAGTGTGTGGATGTTCGCAATAACAAATCTGCACGCGAACTGCAATGTGTAAAAAGCGCAATTTCCATTTCGACCAGTAAATATTTTCACTTATTTTGCAAAACAAACGAAATACGGCTGTGGCAAATTAAAAATAACACAGTAATTGATGAAATCTATTATCGCGCAACACTTTTGCACGCATGCGATGAATTATTTATATGTGATTTGTTTTCATTTGCATGTAAAACATTGCCACAAAAAAATAATTACGATGAATTTGTGTCTGTAGCGTGTCTGCGTGGGAGCTCAGAACAATTTTAAATGTATTCATGTATCCGTAGTTGTGTTGTGATAATATTTTGCAATGGGTGTGTATGAAAATTTGTGAAGATTTTGTATAATTGAGAGAAGAAAAAATGTCCAAATTTGATTCTTCACAACAGTTGATCTATGAACTTTCTATTGGGATTGCCTGGTTTAGACTGCAGCATCTTTACTTACGTACTTAACATACTTAACTGGCCATAACCACCTGTTACCGACATGTGGCCTGCCGAAAAGCTCTCTTCAGGCGCTTCTCCTTTGCGCGTGCCTTCTCCAGTTGGCCACCGGAGACCCGGCCTGCCTCTTCGCCATCGATATCCAACTAAAGCATAGAACACCTTCTCTGCCGGAGCTTCATCTTCCAATAACCAATAGATGTGGCCAAGACAGCGTATAGGGTGCCGGGTGCAGGGCCTGTTGGCGGCTCATGCGCATATGATGAATTTGACAGAAAGCGAAGGGTGCAGAACGTATGGGGAACGTGACGCTTTCGAATCATTGGAGCACATTCGCTGTTTCTGTCTCTTTTTTCAAAACTACTGGCAAGCCTGGAGGTGCAGGAGTTAACAGGACTAGACGGGATGTCGTAGCTGTGTAACTATGGATAGTATCAATGGTTTAATTTTGACACCACTATAGGTGGTTCTTTGGCACTATCGATACTATCGTTTGTTTTGTAATGTGATGCCAATCAGTGTTGCCACAACTGAAAAATATTTTCTACAAAACTTACCTGAAGAATTTTAACAAAATCGTCCCAAAACTGCTCTGTCAAACAAAACATCTTATCCATTTATAAACATTACATTTACGTTCTCAACACAATTGCTGCAGTAAACACGACAATAGCACAGATTTAAGATAACCATGAAAATATTTTCCAACGCTATTCGCCTTGATTGCAAAAATTAGACACAGACTGAGATCCAGAGCTAAGAGCGGCTGTAAGTAATTAAATTCAAGGTTTTTTTATACTACACTTTTGAAATTGGGGTTTGGTTCGAAAGTATTCTCAGATAGTATTCAAGCAATTTTCCTTTCCTCCTGGTTGTCTTTCCGGTTTAACCTGAATTTATTTTATTAAAATGCGTAAAATGGTATTAAAATTCATTCTAATATTTCTTACGGAATTACTTTGAAAAGTATTGAAAACTTTATTACTGTGACAAAACTCATCGGACTTACCTAAAGCGATACGCGTAATATAAAGTAAATATTTTCAAAGAAAATAAACTGCAATATGCCTGTTTTGGTCGTTCAAAAAATTATATAATTGCTAATGGAAATAATTTGAAATCATTTCTGGTCCAGACACGCAATCGATGTAATTTTCCTTTGTCATGCGTCGATTTTCATGTGCACCTTGCGGTTATTTATTTAGTGATTTGCCAAATTCATGTACATAATGCGCACATTTAAGTACATGCATAAATACAGAAAATATACATATATACATATACATGTGTCTGTATGTGTCTACGTGTTTCGACAATAATTGAATTATTTGAAAATTGTTCGCTCGTGTGCATAGGTTTCGTTTAGTTGTTGCATCAAATTTGCCCCAAAGGCGCGTTACGGGACATTATTCATGAATGTCTGCAATCATGTTTTTTACGCAGATTTCACACCTTTTTCTATTGCGTTCTTCAGCTGAACGTGTTTGCTGCGGACACAACACATTTGCTTGGCAACGGGCGACAGTGTCCGTTGTGCGCGTCGCTCACAACGGGCCGATTGTTGTCGCGGCAACGCATCGCCCAAATGGAACACAACAAAAGCAAATGCAAAACCGAGGTGGCCAAAGGTAACTTTGCCATGGACTATTTCAGTCCAATAGTTTTCGGTTTACATGGCGGTAGTGGAATCGCGGCGCTAGGCGACGTTGAAACATTGTTTTCCATTGATTTTTCCATTGTGAACGTTTCTGCAATTGCTGCCATTTGGGTTGGTTCAGCTGTTACCCGGCTGGTGGCTGGTGGGGCTGTTAATGAATTTTAATTAATGCAATTGCAATGAGCGCCAAAAGTTTGCTGGACGCCAGCGGAAATACGTCCGATAATGCTGCCGCGCCACGCGTCAGCGCGACCACAGCTGCGGCTGCGGTTGGAGCTGCAGCTGCAGCTGTAACTGCAACTGTGCCGCCGCCGCCGCCCACCGCCGCTGCACGTCCGCCCACGTCGCAGCTGTTTTCGGCAAGTGTCACAAGCACACGCGAGTGTCAACGCTCACGGATTCTAATTAAATTTTACTTTCAGCGCGGAAAC
The DNA here is from genome assembly GCA_963971225.1 of Melieria omissa. NCBI lineage: Eukaryota > Metazoa > Arthropoda > Insecta > Diptera > Ulidiidae > Melieria > Melieria omissa. Next base: position 49,471,122 of record OZ020267.1, on the reverse strand, counting down.
CTGGTCAGCAGCCGCTTGGGAGGGGAGCGCACTACGACGGCACGTCCCTCGACGGCCGTACGTGCCGTTGGATATGCGGCGAACAACGGCTCGGCAGGCCAGCGTTTCGATCAATTCTTTTTGGAAAAGGCCAAGCAGCAAACGCTGTCGGCGGCCAATGCATCGGTGGAAACGGCAAAGGAAGTGAAGTAAGTGCGTCCACGTCACGCACATAAAATTTGCAAAATATTCAATTCAAGTCATGGTATTTCACGTAAAGTCCGCAGATCAAGTACAAGAACCTTGAGACGAAAATTGTTAAACTGTTGGAGTCGTCCATTATGTTGGCTGCGCGAAGTGCGGCGTTGAAGCAAGCTGGCGGTAGCAGCGATGGAAACAATGCAACAGTATCTGCGGAAATCAAATCCACTCAGGCGGAGGCGCTCAATAAGGCCAAGGAGGCATTCTCACTGGATCGAACTTTGCATCGCTTTCGCGATCAGCATGGCGAAAATATATTCCACAACTTCGATCTAACCTATGCGGTACGCTCAAACCATACGTTTGGCTGGTTTTTCAGTCATATGTGATGACAAACTTAGTCAAAACACCAAATATTGCACCATAAAAAGTCGCTTAACTACTCTTATTTCGTATCAACCAGGTATGTTGGGTGGCATGTCGTGAATTCAGTTCATTACCGCTTTGCAACTCGTAGGAGTTCTGATAACAAATGCTACTTAGGTTCTGTGAGCAAAACACACTTTCGGCTATTACAACTGGGTTTCGTCGGAACAAAGGATCCTGGCTTCAGAGGCCTTTTGGGGGTTTTAATTACATTCGCTGCAGGGATGAAGGGACTTGCGGGGTGTACGGCCGTCAACATGCCACCCTGATAACTACATCCTACATATCCATTTATATATGATAGAGTGGTCTATAAGTGGTCCTCTCCTGTTAACGGTTGTTGCGGTATAGCGAGTCCACCGCTCGATAGGGCGTGAGCCATTATTATTATTGTACTCCTCGTTAAGATCCACGTTTTTTTCTGATCGCGTTTATGCTTTGTTTCCAAAAGTATTAAAATAGAAGTGCAGGATTATTGAATTTTGAAATTACCTTATAACGCAACGTAATAAATACTTTTCCGGTCTGTAGTCATAATAGTCTTTCCTACAGCCTGTTGCTAATAGTTGACAATATTAAAATTATTAGGGGAATCCTTTGTAAGGTGCCACTCTTTGTAAGGTGCCACCCCTGCTCGATTTCGACATTCCAGCAATCCAAGAAAAAAATTCCTATTGTCATTTATGCTCAATTTTAATGTGGTTTTTGAGGGAACATGCGCAACAACACGGTCTGGGTAAATAAAAGTGTAAAGTTAGGTTAAGAAAAAACATAAAAATTAAAACTGAAGGTTTTTCTTGCGGAGAAAAAGTAACCAAAAACTTATAAAAAACTAATGTAAATATCAGTGTTGGACTTAATTTTTAATGGTTTTTCATAATCCGAAATGATATCCGAGCATATCGTAAAAGGAACAAATTTCATGATTTCCAAAATAGCATAAAAATGTAAAGTGCCACCTTTTTTTCTTTGTAAGGTGCCACCCCCTTTTTTCATTGGTTTGTGTTCCTATATCGGTAAAATGACTTTTTATTGCTCGGAATCGTCAATACAATGAATTTAAAGTATTCTTAGTCAATTTTTCTCCAATCCTATCATGAGGAATAAATTAGTTCAGTTTTGTTTATTAATTTCCATACAATTATTCGTTTTATTCGATACCATTCAATTCGCATTTTGTTTTCGGAAATTTTTTATTCAATTCAAATTAAATTCAATAATCTTTCGTAAATTTTCTCAATCATAAATTTTTACTTGAGATTTTTACGTTTTTAGCGTTTTTTTAAAGGGTGGCACTTTACATTAAGAAATTTTAGGGTGTCGATTTTGAACACTTTGGGAAATTGGCTGTAAAATTCGTATTTACGAAAAATTCAAATGAAGTGTTACCTTGGATCATAGCTCTTTAAATCCTCTTTCCAACGGTATATTAAAATTGGCGATACGTTAATTTTAATTTTTCCTATCATAATAGGATTTGGCATCCTTACGCGTAACTGTGTTAATTTCACTGTGTGCCCAGTGATCAGTGGTCCTTGACACCTACTAATTCCTCACATGTAATCTAAATGACTCAGAAATGAATTAATTTGTTACAATGACTTGTCCGTTTTGTCCACAAACGTATATAAGTAGATTTTATTTTGGCGGCGCATGGTTCAATCGCCAAACGATTATTTGCCCACCACTTAATCTGAAATGTTGTCTCTTTAATTCCTGCATGGACGCACATGTGTATTTACGTCATTGGCCGTTCGCTTTTATTTATTTTATTACAATGTTACCGCATATCTAAATGTACACATGTATGCAGTTTTATTTACGTTTGCGGTTGCGTCCACCTATACGCAGGTTTTCTTTAATCTGGCCGAACAATACGAGCGCAATGACATGCACATCGAGGCGCTGAACACATACAGCATCATGACGAAGAACAAAATGTTCCCGCATGTGAACCAGCTGAAGCTGAACATGGGCAACATATACTACAAGATGGGCATCTATCCGAAGGCCGTCAAAATGTACCGCATGGCGCTCGACTCCGTGCCGAACAACCTGAAACAGCTGCGCCTCAAAATCACACACAACATCGGCATCCTGTTTGTGCGCATGGGTCAGTACGCGGACGCGGCGTCCAGCTTCGAATTCATTATGTCGGAGCGCGCGGACATCCGCAGCGGAATCCACTTGATCCTGTGCTATTACGCTATGGGCGACGTGGAGAAAATTAAGAGCACATTTCGCAATTTGTGCGATGTGCAGCCGATGGAAACCGACAACGATTTGGAAATCGAAAACAATATTATAAAAATGCAGCAGCATGCCGCGGCAAACTCCAGCAGCGAGCAGCCGGAGCAGCAGCTGGGGCAATTCGAGCAGGCGGCGCCGCAGGTCGAGGTAATCGATGGCACGTTGTCCGCTGCGAATGGTGGTGTTAACAGTGATGGCAGCGCGGACGTGAACGGAGACGGGGCGCCCCGGCGGAATGGCGCGAACGCAGATAAAAACCGTTATGTTACTCAGGCACTCAAGTGCGATGATTTGGCCATCTACACAAAGCAGCGCCGGAACAGCGAGAAGCGGGCTATTACGATGATTGTGGATTTAATTTCGCCGATTATCGAGGAGAACTACAACGACGGTGAGCCATGAGCCATCGCCGACCACTAGCAATAAGTGCATTCCGTGCTTTCCGCCACTCTTAAACCATTTTTCATTTACCACCACTTCAGGTTACAATTGGTGCATCGAGGTCATCAAAACGTCCAGCTTGTCGTGGCTGGCTAACGAGCTGGAACTGAACAAGGCCCTGGTGTATTTGCGACAAAACGACGTCAATCAGGCGATTGAAACGCTGCAGATGTACGACCGAAAATCAGAAGGTTCCATGACCGCAAGCGCGCTCATCAATTTGACGTTTATTTACATCAACGTAAGTACACCGCACGCGCGAACTAACGCAATGACATCATTGTGACGAGTACTGGGCACTTGCAGCTGGGCAGCCTGGACATGGCCACCCATTGCGTCAGCCAGCTGAACGACATCGGGGCCCTGCAGACCAACGCCATGGCCCTGGTCAACGCGAGCATAATCGACTTTCAGCGGCAAGACTACGGTGCCGCGCGCGCCAAGTTAGAGCGGGCACTTCAAATACAGCCGGACAATTTCGAGGCGAACTATAACCTGGGTCTGGTGGGGCTGCACGAGAACGACGTGGAGCTGGCCGAGGAGCAGTTTGAGCACCTCAAGTCGCAGCTGATGGTGCCGCACTCTGTGCAGCACAGCCACGTCTACTACCAACTGGCGAAACTGCAGGAGAAGCTGCACAGCAGCTCTTTTGGGGGATCTGGCTTCCGGCCGCCCGCAACGCCCGCGGCACTGCAGTCCTATTTGCAGGTGCTGGGCATATCGGCGTCGGAAACCGACTCGCGGCTGTACGAAAAGGTGGGCTCGATATACGAGCACATGCAGGACCATCAGGAAGCGAATCAGTACTACAACGAGGCGTATCGCATCAACCCCAGCGACATAAGCATCGCCAGCTCCATCGGGTCGTATTACATCAAGCTGCAGGCGACTGAGAAGGCCATTTACTACTACGAGCGCGCCGTGCTGGCCGACCCTAACGACCCCAACCTGATGCTGCGCGTGGCCAGTTGCTTTCGCAACTCCTACATGCCGCCGAAGCAGTACCTGGGCATGTTCGAGAAAATATATTCGCGCTTCCCCGACAACTTGACGTGTGTGCGCGCGCTGGTGCAGGTGACAAAGTCGCTGGGCATGACCGAGTTGCACGAGAAGTACTCGCTGGAGTATGCGCGCCTGCATAAGTTACAAACGGAGCGCCAAAATGAGCAGCGTTACCAGCAGCAGCGGCTCTCATCGGCAGCGTCGGGCAGGGGCAGCAGCCGACTGCGCAGTGAGGCTTAAAACTTAACACTGCAGGGAATATGAACATTTATAGCAATTGTGCTGTCTATTCCAGCATTGAGAAGCTCCAATGACGAAAGCGTGACTGCACGGAGAATTCCCGAGAACGATGACACGTCCAGCATTATAACAGCGAACTTCAATGGGGATCACTACGTGCGCGCCACTGAGACGGCCTTTGCGGGTAAGCGCGTGACTTTTTTAATTTAGGAAAAAAATATCTGATTTAATTGAACAATGTGACTTGTGTTGTTGGCAGCACATCACATGGATCCTTTGGGCCCACCTGCAGAGCGACCACGCACTGGAATGGTTGCATCGCAAGATCATGACTCGGATGAGGAGGAAATGAACGCCGACAGTTTGTTGCCCATATAGACAATCGGCTGGTGACTGGTGACTGGCACTCAAGTTGCTGATACTTACTTGTGTAGTGCTTACTTGTAATATTAAACAATAAAATTATGCCTGTTTCTAAAGACCAGGGGATCACCGATAACAAATGGTTCGATTGTACTCGCAGGAAAATGAAGCCTGCAGGAATAATTCCACTTTTGGTGCAAAACGGGGATGGTTCGAAAATATAAATGATTATTAAAAGTAGGGTTAAGTTAATGTAAGGTTAAGTGAAATGTAAAAAGTTCACATTAGCTGGAAATGGGTTTGTCATGTCTTAACTTTATAACGAAATTTTTTGTTTTTTTTTAAACAGGAACAAACGCGCAGGGGATGACCCTTGTTAATGCGAAGCATTGCGTTGGTTCAGGAAGGATATTAAGGTTAGGAAACATGTATAATACTAGCTTTTGTTGCACGAAACAAAGGCCAACATGGAATAATAAATTTTCTTTAAGAATCTGGATCAGCTATTTCGGCATTTGAATACCCATTATCGATTTAAGATTTGTCAAAAGTCGGTTTTTCTGAAAGTTGGTTTTGAATAATAATTACAGCTGTGATTTTTGGCTTAGCAGAAATATTTAGTAAAACGTTTCCTTAAAAAGACCTTCGACTATTTGGGTCCGAAAGCGTTCGATGAAACTTTGAATCGCGTCACGTTGTATATAATTGCGATTGTTGACCGGTTTTTTAGTCCTTTTTAGGGAAAGAGAAGCGCGAAAAGATGTAAATGTGGACTTGTAAGTTGTAAGGTGGGTTGAAAAGTTTTCGTGTTCCCGATCGCAACACAAGCCACGTCAACAAAACATACTCGCCTACTTTGGTCCGTGAACATGAAAAGTCGCGAATTATGCAGCTGCAGTCAAGCCAAAGTCAAATAAGGGCGTTCCACCAACAACACCGGCAACAACACTGTTTTACTAAATTTGAGCGTAGTGAAAGTTTCTGCGCTTTGCGTTCACTTTGAGTACCAAATTTGCGGCGTGTGACTCGACCATTACACGAAAAACAAGGCACTCGCAGTCGGCGACTGCGGCAAATCGTCTTCGCTGCGTGCGACGAGTACGTTGAACGTGGGGCACACGGGTGTGGTTGTGGGCGTTGGCGTGTAACGTGGATAGTGCGGCTGGTCTTTCATAAAAAATGTAAATTACAATGTCCGCTTCAGGTTACGGCACTCCGTCGGAATGTGGGAGTCGTAACGCGTTTGCGTTTGTGTCAACGCCGTGACCGCGTCAGCAGTGCGGCGGCGGCATTGTTGTGCGGGGCTGTAGTGGACGGCGGGTTTGCGGGTTTCATTATGCTCGCATGTGCCCTTGGTGACAGTGTGTTAACTGAATATTTAAAACGAAATTTTAATAAAAGGCTTTTGCGAGCTGTTGTGCCATTGTTTTTGTTTAAGGTTCGGCAGCGATTCGCTACAAAATCCGGGGCGGATAAATAATGTAAAAATACACTCAGAGGCGACCAACGCCAACGCTGTCATTAAATCTAATGAAGGGACATTTGTATTTTGGCTTTCAGCAGGCGACGAGCCGATGCCGCAGCCGTCAAAGCGGAGGGGTGGGTTGAATTCAATTAGAACCTAATTTAAAAATAAAAACCACTGGAGCATGGCAAATGAATGAGAACGTCCCTTAACTTTCTGCGCGCCGAGTTCGCGTAGTAAAAATAACAACTAGGCTGCCCTAAATTTGTTTTCAATTTGAATCAATGTTTCATTTGTAAGATGAAAAATGAGTTTCAAAGAATTTTTCACGCTCCAATGAGTTCATATACCCGAGTCTGAAAATAGAGGAAAATCGAAGCCAAACCAAAATTATCGACTTTGGAAGACGCGCACACAGCCGCACGCATCTACAAACACAAACGCGCTCGCATTGCGGAGGCCTTTTCGCATTCAAGCAATCTACGTATTCATGTGTGTTTGTGTTTGTGTGTGTGTGAATGCGGATTTTGTGCGCTTTCTTGCAACTTTTTCTATACGATTCTTCCCCGTAATGGCGTTCATTTATACAATTTTCGGCGTAGATAACGCGTATGAAGCAATTTGTGCTCAGTCCGATTTGCTTGCAGTTTCGTTGCTACGACTGGCAATGTCCTTGTTGTGGGTGTTGCGTAATTCCGAATATTTGCAAAATTAATTGAATAAGAGAGAATTTGCGATAAGTAAACAATAAATGTTTACGTCTGTACACTTGTTTCGCATTTGTTTTCGATATATTTGTGCTCCTTTCTGTGCACTTTCGTTATTATTTCGTATGTGCGATTGCTCCATTCACGGTTTCCCGCTACGTTGGTTAATATTAGTGACACTGGCGCACACATAAATCAGTTTTATGGGCGTCGTCTGTGGCCCGTCGACCGATGCCGCCCACATTCGACGGCCACAAGATTTGTTTGAAGTCATGCATAACCAATAATATCCGATGGACGGATAGAGGACGCTCTCCTCTGGCCACACATGGGCACAAATTGGGCGGCGTTGTGTTTAGCTGGGAGATATGCTAAACTATCACGTGGTGTTAATTAATTGTGACCTAGTTCATATACCAAGTCATTACTTTCATCTCACTTAACCGGCCTAGGCTATAGTTCAACACGGCACAGCGGCGAGCAACAGATGCAATGTACGAGCGCTAGAAGAAGACTCGAAATTTGGCCGGAATAATGTGACACTGTTGCTTCGTCTGCCACAAAAGTTAACACCTTGGTAATAAAATTTAATCTTTCTAGGTGTTGTTGTGAAATATAAAATAGTGAAAGGATGCGAAACGCATAAGAAACCAGTAAACCAGTTAAGGCTGAAGAGAATTATATATTTATATGTGTATATAAAGCAGAAAAACCTGTAGTGCTAATTTGGATACATGTAATTTGTGAAAGCACTCATCGGTTGGTATTCGCTTAAAGTATGTAGTGATCGGAAAGAAAAATTGAAGAAAATTCAGTTAGTAATTTTCTTTTTTTCTCTCTAAATGACTGCAAACAGTATTTTGTTTGGTAGGCAATATATTATATCGCACACGCACAACAAAAGTGACACAACTCAAAATTTGTGATTTTTCAGGAAACGCAAAAAACTGTTTTTAGCTAAATAAACATTTTTTTTAAATAACGTATAAACCGTTTAGTAAAAAATCCTTACAGATTATGCTTTTTGATAAGTTCCAAGAATTTTTTTTTATTTTACACTGTTTTGATGATATTTTAATTCAATAATTACGAAACTATTTCAAGTTATGCCACTTTTTCTGAATTTAATAATTATAAATGACAGTTAAAAAGTTGAAAGTACAATTTTGAAAATTCATAATTCATTTTAATAATTAAAAATATACAAAAAGTGTGAGAATTTTGCTTAAAATTAACTTTAACAAAAATTTATTTCGTCAAAAGTGGAACAATTTGAGTTAGGACTCTTTTGCACTGAGCTGCAGCGATCAAATAGCATCAAACTTCTGAAATGAAGAGAGACCTAACTGTATTTTTGCAAAAGTTAACAACAACAAAACATAATGAGCTTTTGCTTATTAGTAGATTGATTCATTGTGCACAGTATTAACACATAAACCCGAAAATGAAAATTTTTGAGTTGTGTCACTTTTGTAGTGCGTGTGAGATATATACGTACATATGTGTAAGTCGCACAAAGCAGCAAAGTACTGAAAATTGGACGAAGGGCCGTGGCATATTTTTCGCGACCCAAATTTAAAGCGAAACGTTGGATCTATAGTGCGCTCACCAAGAAAACTTGGTCCGAACTTACCATCGACTTGGAGATTGGAATGGGTATTAAAATAGGGGCGTAGGGGCTATAATATTAAATTATTTCATAATTACAAGTCGGGCAGCATTAAAATTTGGTATATCGTCGTTTTAGTGACACATGACATATTTGCTGATAACTTTGGAACTATAAATCGCATATGAATCGTACTCGGTACGAGCTTTCTATTTAGATGTCCCCTTCGTACCAAATCGAAATTGGTATTTTTGGGATTGGATTGTCACTTCCGATTACCTTTTACTTACTTTTTGCTTGACAACTGTTATTTATTTCGTGCGATTCTGTGTAATTGTCATTCAAAGGTAGTGGATTTTAAGAATAGAGATGGTTTAAGCAAATTTGATTGCAATTTTCGAATACTTGGACTTAGTTCGAAGATTTAAATAACGTAAAGTCCTCAAGGAAAGTTCAACTGAATCGTACACGATGCGACCAATGTTATCAGTCTCAATAAATTGGAGTTGGAAGGTTGTTTAGAATTAATAATCCCTTATGAAGAGTTACAACCGACTTAATTTTAACATAGCTGGCACGAAGTTCACCGTCATCTAGTACGCAAAAAAAAACCGCTGAACCATGTATTATGATTCCCGATTTCTTCTTTCAGTGTAAACTTTCGGGAACGATTTAGGACCATAATCTTTAATTAACTTTACAGCAAAATAACATGCTTATGCAGTTCTTGAGCAGTCATAAACAATTTCTCCATAACAAAGCATTCTAAATCATATGAGCTTGGTCGAGCATTGTCAAGCACGTTTTACGTCCTATATAATAAATTAACAATTATTAACTTCAACCACAAATATCTGCTCTTACTTATTATTATTTATATGAATCAATACAGTTATAAATATTTATATAAAAATTATAGAAAATTATTTATAGTTATCCAACGATTATATTACGAATTAATAGTGGTTAGGACTTGTATAAACTTGTATATCAAACACATAAATAAAAACATTGTGGTCGTTTTTTTTGGCTAATTTTATGTTCATCTCACATCCGTTGCGCGCACTAAATAGAAATAAAAAAATAATCAATAATCAATCAATCAATTACTGTTACTAGTTCCTATCGAGTCCCGCCCACCGGGACTAGTAATAAACTTAGTACACGTGGTTTATTTGACGAAGGAGCGCGCGGACGTGCAGGTAGATGCTCTCTTGAAATGTTACCTGTGTTTCATCATAAATACTTTGCGACGAAATTCGTTTCAGCCAAACTAACTAAACAAGGCTACATTCCACCGCTTCAGCCCCGTTCCTGGCCATTTCCGTTCACCATGGCAGTTGCAATTCGAAACCGTTCCACGTGCAAGTTCTTTGCCTGACTCGCGCACATTTTCTCATTTCGGATACAGTAATTGGAGCACGCCGTCTTACTGATTTCGGCATTAAATCGCGCGCCTTTGCACGGTAACAAGAAACAGCAAATGTGCTTTGTAGAGTCGGAAAATAAGCGCAACTAGGCGCATCGGCAAGGAGAGTGCAACCGGAAAAATGCAGCGGGGGACAATGCAAAGGCAACAGAGGCAAGAATGCATTTCCAATACACAAACTTCAGTGCGCTTTGATGTTGAAACATTTTTTAATGAAAAAGTATCCAAGATATTTTTCGCTTCGCTTACGTTTTGTTAATTAAAAAAGTTGCCGAAGTGAATGGCGCAGCGCCCGAGAGAACAGAGCGGCAGGGAACCTCAGCGCTGAGTGCCCAAGAAGCGCTGCAACGACATTCCGCGCCAAATGCATTGGGCGCTTGCTTGCAATTATTATCAGAGCGTCAAAAGCATTAATGGCTTTGGCTGCGAAAATTGTTCATTAGGAGCCAACGTTCGCAGTCCTCGCAAGAACGCTGGTGTGTTGCTTGGCTAAGTGACACAACTGTGCAGTTCGTGTGTCTCTTCCGTCGACGGATCCAAAATTGACTTTCGAAAGTATTATTCCCTTCGCAACGACTCATGTATGTTTGTGTGTGAATGCGTGCGCGCAGCTGTGCTTTCGCATGCATGGATTTGTATATTACTGCCATATTGTTTTCGATTGCGTGTATGAGCACACACATACATACAAAGTGGCATGAATAAAATTGTGCTCCAAATGAAATTCGCAACGCCACACGGCGTCCCATATCGATTGTCAGCCACGTCTGTCACTCGCCGATCAATCGAGAGCAGCTATTGACACGTACCTCAACAATAACAGTCCCACGTTTACGACGTTTACAGCGGCGTGGCACACGCATCGTCGCCAATACAATTGTGCAAACATATTGACACAATACTCATCGCGTTTCGTGTTCGGCATGCTGGTAGCAGAGGCTTAGCTTCTGCACTAAGGACATCGCACTCGCTTGTCGGTGTCTAGTCGAGTCGACTGCCTGTTCTATTACAGACGGTCTGATGTCTGCGGAAACGATTTCAAGAATTTCTAGCTTCCCCATTCGCAATTCACAGCGGAATTCACGCACATACACACACGCACTCCGTGAAGGTGTGAGTGTGTACAAGTGCATGTTGACTGCGAAACTTTTATCTATTTCTCTGTTCGACACGTTTGATTTGGGTTGCAAATCCATATCCGCACGTCCGTCATAAGAAATAAATTGAAAAATTGAATATCTGCCGCTCACCCTTGCCAGCTCCAGCACAGCCAATGCGCTGCGGACCAGCCCCGGACTGAGCACGACGACTTTATTAATTGCGTATGCGATGAGGTGTTCGGCTTTCAATGACAGTCTGCGTCAACATGACGTGGCGTCTGCGTTTATTGAAGTTGCTGCTTGTTGGAGTTGAGCATTTTACCTCAATTCAAACGCAAAACAGTCAGAATCGCTTCTTTTGCTTCACTCTGGAGAGCCACAGTACACTTTTTTCATGCGGACATAAAGAAGTGAGGTACTCTGGTGTATTTGACTGTTGGATTTGGCCAAAGTAGCCATAAAGTCCTTATTGTGCTAAATAAAGTGCTTTGTACTCAGAAAAGCGATATTTCCTTAAAGAATAGGAAATCGACGTTTTGTTGCTTTTAATTCAAATACGATATGAAAATACGATATAAATGATTATTAAAAGTTATCAGGTGTACAACTTTGCTTCCGCCGTTTTTTTCCAAAATTAAAAGCTTTATTGCGAAAAAGTGCTTACAGATGTATTATTCAAAGTATTGTCCGTCGCTAGCGACAACTTTCTCCAATCTTTCCGGCAATTTTCGGATCCCGGCTCGAAAAAAGGAGTCCTCTTTTGACGCTATCCATGAAGCAATCCATTTTTCCAATTCTTCGAAGGATTGAAAATGTTGATCTGCCAGGCCGTGTGCCATCGAACGGAATAGGTGGAAGTCAGAAGGGGCGACATCTGGGGAATACGGCGGGTGGGGCAAGACTTCCCATTTCAGCGTTTCCAGGTACTTTTTGACCACTTTTGCGACGTGAGGCCGAGCATTGTCGTGTTGGAGGATGACTCACCATTTTCACTCACCACGAAATCACCATTTTTAAAACGTTGAAACCACTCCCGACGTTCTTTCACTCAGAGCAGCATCACCGTAAGTTTCTGAGAGCATTCGATGCGCTTCAGCTGCATTTTTTTTCGAATTGTAACAGAAAAGTAAAACTTCCCGCAAATGGCGAGAATTGGGCACATAAACGGACATTTTCAAGCGTGAATAATACGAAAACAAGAACAACTGTCACTGAAACGGCGATGACAATTCGTTAGGCACTGTCCACACTCACTTTAAAGGCATTACCATCTATGCATTTCAACCAGCCTCAGCCGGTACAGCCACCTATCGGAAAACGGCGGAAGCAAAGTTGTACACCTGATATTTAAAATGAAGTAAGCACAAACCATCATGAGCTGTGAAAATGCCTTGAATATGATGCAAGATTTGCAAATATGAAAAGTTCCCATACGAATTTGAAATTACAATTGTAGACCCCTTCCCCTCACTGCTGACGTGCTACGTGATTGACTTGAACGGTGTGATTTTTATTAGATTTTGAAAGGGACGAAATTCGATTTCAACTAGATTTCCTGGGTACCACCATACAAACATTGTCCTACATATTGCACACCCACTTCAAAAGTGACATAACTCAAAATTTTTAATTTTCAGGTTTATGTGTTAATACTGTGCACAATGCATCTACCTAGCAATAAGCAAAAGCTCAGTATATTTTGTTGTTGTTAACTGTTGCCAAAATAGAGTTAGGTCTCTCTTCATGTCGAGAAGTTTGATGCTGAGGGAAAGACGTCAACATTGCAATTTCTCCTTTCCGTCTATGCTACCAAAATATATATGAATGTACTGTAAGTAGATATTATTCGTGTAAGCACTACTATACAAGTGATAATGGCAAGTTTTTAGAACAAATCGAGCGTAATCCGCCCAAAGCTTCCACTGAATACTTTGACAAGCCATGATAGCAACGCTCCAGGCATCAATATTGCCAAAATGCAACAAGAGTTATTTGGATACATATCGCCGTATTCTAACGAGGTTAAGTATTTTTTATATTTTTTTTTATTTTTTATCCCCTTCAAAATTTTGAAGCCCTTTTAAAAGGACAAAGGATATAGAAATGAAAAACTGAGTACGCAGTATTACTATGTTTGGTCTCTAGTTTCACGCCCATATGGATTTTTTCCAGTGTGAACAAATTTTTTCATTTTTGTCTGTATTTTCTGACTTTTATTTGTTTGGGCGGAAAAAGTTAAAAAATAACTTTTATTTTATTATTTTTTTAAGTTTGATATTGATTTGATTGACATTGATATTTGATTTTGAAATTAAAATTTGAAACTGCTACAAAATGGGGTTTTGTTTAGCTTACTAGAAAGTTGTGTTATTTTAATTTAAAACTGGGACTGTGTAGGTTTAGTTATGGAGATTTAGTCAGAATTTGTGCATGGAAAGTCATCAGGTCCATCACAAGTTGATCACATTTGAATGATTTCGAAAAAATCGATGCAATGAAGGAACTTTACTAAATTTCGAAAATCGTTTCCATACACCATATTTCTTAGATAACTTGAGTCGAGGCACTATCTCTCAATACGTTACCAAATATATAAAATTTCCACGCTTTCAAGTGACTCGCAACGTTTATCGATATGACTTTTATCGATATGACTTTTATCGATATGACTTTTATCGATATGACTATCGATATGACTTGGAATGCTGAACGTGGTAATAAACATAGTAAGTTCACATCTTTTAGTAAAATCTCACAAAATGGAGACCAAGAATATATGACTGTAGAGGACTGGATGTCGTATCAGTTGGAAATTGGGCTTTCGATCTACTTTTTTTTTACTGGTTTTGTTTTTTCGAGAATTCCTCAAAAAAAGGCAAAAACTGGTTCCTAAAAATTGTTCATTGATTTGATTGAACATTTAGTGATTTGGTTGATGTATTTACTGGAAATATTAGTGTATTATTGACTCGTCCCCGCACTCGCATTGAGTACGGCGAAAGGGATTATTGGTTTGTTACAAATTCAACAAAACCACTGAATGATTGAGCAGTTCTGCTCACGTGATTTATTTGCATTTGCATGAAAGGTTCACATCGACCGTGTACTGTACACATGTAATATGCTCGTCCAGAGTGCGAAATGGAATTAAGTTTTCCAATCAATTTCAGCCCTTTGCAAATTGTAAGCACACCGCCATCCACACATACAAACACACACACACACAAATGTGGGTGTGTGCATGGATGCGTGTGAATAGCGCCAATTAAATATGATTCGTCTAATAATAAAAGTGGTGAGTGAACTCGGAAAACAAAAAGCGAGCTCGGGAGTCTATCGTTTTTCAACAGCGACACTGCCGTTCGACAATCAATAACCCAGTGATTTCGATATTGAGCTCCACATGAAATAAAGTGGGTGGCCCGTTGCTTTGGAAAATGAAATTTAATTTGGAAATTTTTGCTTCTGCAGCCAGCAATTTCTATTCATTTCGTCCGTCTTGTTGCATTGCTCCGTGGCCCCGTGCAGAGTGGACAATGTACACACACAGTCCGTGTGCCCAGCAGTTTGTGTCAACAGGGGAACTCAAAGCAAACCAATTAAAAGCGGCTCGATCGAAGTACCGCAACACAGTTCGCCCTCGAAGATAAATGTCCCAGTGCGTGAAGGCAGGGCACAAGTAGATGCAAACACAAACACACGTTAGGAAAAGAAAAACAAAACAGCATTGCGACATCTCCGAAAAGACCTTCCACAGCTGAAGTGAGACCAAATGCGACGTTTGGGGCAGCTTTCGTGGGCATCGGTGGCTACGTGATTTGCATGCAGACGAGACGTGGCGTAAAGTAGCTACCGCAGTTGTCGTTGCTATTGTTGCTGCTTGGTATTAGCTGGCCTGCTGCCTCCATTTTCACTGCCAGCATTCGCAACACCGAAGCGAAAAGAATGAACATATGCGGCAGCCGCAAAAACAACAAATGCAAAGGAAGACAGTTGTGGTCTGCGAATCGCTTGCAAGCCCCTCGATGGAAAACTCCGACTCCACCTACTGCGTCTAGTTTGTTCCAGCGTCGGTGCTCCGCCGGGTGCGTTATGCATTGAAAATGCACTTGTGCATCCGAGCACCGGGGCCTGGCTCACTGGTGACTGACTGCACGTACTCTCGGCGCCGGCCACACATGCTGTCTTCTGTTGCGGTTAATAAATGGAATTTTGATTTGTTGTTTTGCAATTTTGGAAAAGTGCATTCGGTTATCACGCGTCGTGAGCACATTGCGCTCTGTGGCTCACGTCGGCTCGCAGAAGGAAATACATATGTATCTACTGATAATTTCTCAGCATGCATTGGGATACAAAATTCGTCATGACCAAATACGATGGAAATGGCGCGTGCCGTTCTAACTTTATCGCTGACATTTGTTCGTTACATAAGAAAAACAAAAATGCTTAAATATGATTCTTATGTTGTCAGTGTAAACCGACGCAGTATATGTAAGGAAGGAACGTTATAAAGGAAGGAACGTTAGCGGTGAGGGTCTTTAGTTCACTTGAATTTATTCCATAACTTTTTAATATTCCAAGGTACAATTTAATAATTAATTAATATTAGAATAATTTTGTGGTAAATGCTCAATAGCTATGACTGCTTGTTTTTCTGACGTTTCAGGTGAGTGCGACTATATTATTCAGGTTTGAGTTTTGCTGGGCAAAAGTCGAAATGCTTAACATTTGTTATTATTATTTTTTCGTGTAACATTAGTTTCCAGATTGCGTTATTTGGCAATTTTGAAAGACTTTTTTCTTGACCAATAAAACCGCAGCCATTACAACCGTAAAAATTCACACACAATTCGTATCAACTGTAAACATTGAAAGATTTCACCAAACAAACACCATGTATTGATTGTATCTTAGTTCACTTGAATGAAGATATTTGTTGTATCTCACTCATTTAATCAATCAATTTAATATTTTTTCTGTCACCTGATTTCAATGGAAACCATAAACGAATACAAAATATTCCCTTTAAGCTCAGTTTATTTATTCGCCATTGCAATTTTCGTAGGTCGTGAATATCGCCAATATTTTTATTTATGTGCACATAGATAATTGTTTATCCTGACTGACTGAGTTACACAGTGCAACACTGAAAAAAAGGGACAAGGTCAAACCCATCTCATTCGATAGAGGACCTCAGTAGATGAAAAAGTGCCAAGGGATTTTTCCCGGAATGTTCTAGTTTTTTTTTTTTTTTTTTTTAATTAAGTTTAAAGACGGCGGCTTAATGCCCCTTCCCGAAACTTTTAAAACATCAAGTATTTTTCAATTTTTCGAAAATCAAAATAGAACAGGATGAACTAAGGGTTAAGGTTCTTATACGGAAAGACTGCGAAAAAACTAGTGAGAAATAATTCGAAACGTGTTTTTTATTTTTCAAAAATAAAAAACTGACGGGGTGAACGATGAGTTAAGAGTTTGTACGGGGAAACATTACTTAATACGTTAATTGACCTAAATGTTGTGAAAGCACTTCAAATGAGAAATAATTCGATAAGTATTTTTGTTTTAATAAAAACTAACGGGATCAACAAAGGGTTAAGAAGAACATTGACTTCAAACTTGAGTGCAAAGCCGCGGAGCCCTGCTAGTAGGTAAATACAAATTGACCCCTATGGTTGACATATTTTAACTGTGTTGCATTGGTCTTGTTGTGAACTACTCAACAATTCAGCCTGGTGGATTGACTTTTTATTTTACCACCTACCAGAAAAGAATTCAAAGAATTACAACTGAAAGTACGCTCTCGATGTACGAGCTTGCAGTATTTTTCAGTTGGATATAAACCATAGCCAATTGACAATGTAAATATGATATTTCATAGAGTATTTGTCAGAGCACTTGCTGGCACAGTGCCGTGTCCGAGAAATATGTACATATGTCTGTCAGGATTGAGACGGAATTGTTCGACTCTCTCGATCCCGAAAATTAAACACACACACACACTTACGTATCGAACTTTGACGAAATATATTTTCATTCAATTTTGCTGTTGCTTTCGGTTAGATTTAGGTATCTGCATATAAGAGTATATCTGCTATTGCGAACTCTAACGGAATAAATAATCGGCATTTTAAAATGATATAAAGGAAAATAGCACAGTTTCGAATCACATCGATTCCACTTATTTGTTGCCACGATAAATGCAAACGCATTGCATGGCCCTTCAAAGCGCTGCATTTGCCAATATTTACATATCGGCAATAGTCAACTTGCATGGGGACAGTAGCCACTCAGCTAAAATTTGTATGCTGATACTTTTGTACATATGCATATATATATGAATGTATGTATGTACACAAAATGGGCAGGAGCCACGTATTGCATTGCATTGCTTACATTTGCAATAAATCCCAAGATTTGCGCAAAATATTTTGCACAATTTCGATTTTTGAGTTGCGCACTGATTTATTTTTATGAGAGACCAAAGTTCAGAATTGCTGAGCATGTGTGCAAATCAGCGGACTTTGTGAATAAGCATAACAAAATCAATAAACGTCAATTATGTACATAGATGGCACTTTGGCTGGTTTGAATAGTTGGAAATTATATCAGTTATTCAGAGTTTTAATTGTTTACCCGAAGTTATACAACAGTTCAAGGGCTCAGATTGAAGGCGCAAATTTCTGTATGTAGTTTGTAATGAGGTAAAATTATTTAAGCGGGAGGAATGTGTGAGAAACTCAAGGTGCACCGGGACAAGGGGAATTCGTCAACAGTTTGAAGTGTTTAGCCGAAGTCCTCAAGTTCGGAGCATCAAATCATACTAATCGCCGACGAGTGCATAGCCATCGCGAAGTCCGCCGGGCCTGCTGAGCTATTCAAGAATGATTCCAAGGGTTTTATAGAGTGAAAGCTTTAGTTCTTCTGCACATTATGGCTCGACTACATTGGGAATTTCATCATTGTCGTTTTCCATTGCCGAAGAAACGTGAGTCGATGATCTGTGAGAAGTCCTAGAGCATCATTCTTATTGCCATGGCATACAAAGTCTTGTTCAGCGCATGGGACTTTGGAGTGATGGACCTGATTTTCGCGTTGCGTCAAACTGAGGTATAACCTATGAAAAACTAGATCGATACCCGCCTCCTCTTTGTCAAATATAAATCTGTGTTCAATAGCCCGACACGAAAGTTTTATGTTTACCACCATGTCTGAACTGATTGAGTTCTAGCAGAGCCCGGCGGCTTTGCACGCATGAATTTTATGATTTCATTGAAATAATTTTTACTCGGTTTCAGATACGAGTACTTTCTAAACAAACTTTCAGTTGTTCAAACCCAGTCAGCTGTTCATCTCAAAACTGAAAACGAGGGATGTCAATTGGGCCAATAAATCACGGTTATCTTAACCCTTTGTTGGCTCGTCAGATATTGATACAATTACTAAAAATGGTTGCCTTTATTTTTAATTTAAATTGCTGTTTCTTTTTCAAAATGTTCCTTTGTTTTTAATTTTCAAAAATGAAATGAAAAATAGGAGCAATTTTAAAGTCAATCAGTCAAGTAAATCGTCCAAAATGTATGCACAGTTCAAGCGATGATGAATCAGTCAGTTAGTAAGAACAAATATTTATTTGTATAGGTGTAGATTCCTGCGAAGTTCGCGCGATTTCAAAAAAGATGTGCAGTGTTTGTGAGCTGCCTTTTTTGTATATGTGGTTCTGCGGATCGAATCTGCTGTTGAACGTCGCAGTTCAATGCACTAATCAGCTTTAATCAGTGTACCAGACACGAAAAATTAGAGGTTGGTAAACTAAATTTGAACCACATCGTAAAGAACACAATATAAGCGGTTTTTAATATCATCACAAAGTTTAGTGATTTCGGTTTTTTTAAGTTTTTTAAAGCTAAAAATGGGGCCGTACCTGACTTTCTGCATTTCTTACACGTCAACATTCTCTTCTCCAGCCATTGATTTATGGGGAAAATGTATTATCCTCGTTTCACTTGCAACTTTAAGCTTGCGCCGAAATTGAAAAAGAAAAATTACGAACGTATTTCTACCATATATTAAAGATTTCTATCTTATCATAGCATTTGCATTTCGCAGCTGCCATAAACAGACTTTTGCCACTCGAAGTATAAACAAAACAAGGAAAACATAGTAAATCTTAATTTTTAATATAAATCACCACGCGCACACAGGCACAGGAACCTGCCAGCGGAATTAGGCCATTCTGCCAGTCAGCAAACAACTCAGGAGCAAAGCAGGCCAGACGGCGAGATGCCGCGGCTTCAGCTAGCAGAAACTAAAAGTTATTGGTTTCGTTTCATTTTTATCTGCAGGCTCAGCACGTTCAACTTCTCCGCACAGCAGGCGGAGAAGTTGGTACACAACGCGGAGCTTGTCCGCGTTCAGTTTCGGCGGCTGCAGGAAGCTAATTATGACAATGTCCTGCGAGACACAACAACATCGATAAACGGGACGCATGCACAGCGGACTGGTTGAAGTGGGTGTGGTGGATTATGATTCCGTGGATAATGGCTTCCTGGGCACAGTATTTAGTTTGTCGTAAAGTGCCGATATGCCGCTCCCTGGCTGATGGCCCTGGGGGCGGTACTCAAGTGCGAATTCATTTGAGCGGGATAACGAAGCAAATAGTGTGCAGCATCCTGTCTGGCCTGGAGGTGCGAAGGCCGCAGCCCGGTACAGAATCGCCCTGAGTGTGTAGGAGCCAACACTTAGCGACACAATTGGCGTTCATGGACGGACTTGGCCGGCGTCAGACTGACAGCTTGCCGCACGGTAGTTGAGTTAATTCAATGAAACGTCCTTGAAAGTGAAATAAATGGGCTGAACGAGACGTGGCTGGCCGACGTGTTGCTGGGGTCACACACCAATTGATGCGGGCTCATACCGTAAGTGATTGCTCCGAAATATTTTGGCAGCCAGGCGTGCCGCAGAGAGTTTTCTGGCTGTCTGGCGCTGCGGCTATGTGACTGCTGGCCAACTACGCGCAGCAGTGCGGCGTTAATTGCTGCAGCACAAGTTTAGATTGGCGCGCGATTCACCGTCGGGCAATCGAACGCCAAAACACTCAGAGACATCACTTGTCCCAATACTTGCGCAAAGTGCTTTCGTGCTTGTGGCGCACCAAGTTGAATTCTTTCGAATTTAGAATTGCCGCTTCCCGGTTACCGCTGCCACGCGGCGCTGCCGCTCGTCTACCGCACCTTAAGCGGCACAAATTACACGAAAATTAACTCAGTGCAAACGTAATTGCCTCAGTAAAAGTTTGCCCAACTTTTCTTTTACAACTTTATTGTAATTGAAAATGCACGTACTTCATTGAGCGATCCCGTGGGTTCAGCGTATCATCGGCCGGGCGCATGGTCCTGCAGAGCTGGTTTCAATTGGAGCGCCCGAGGGAATGTTTTTAATTTGCCCATCAAATGTTTTATGCATTCACAGTTAATAAAAGCACACAAGCGTATTTCGTCCTTGTTTAGCAATAACTCACAGTATGAACTGCAATTTGGCTCAAATTTTATCGCTATGCGTTTTTGTAAAGCGTGCATTATTAACAAAAATTCTCACTTTGGATATTATTAAAACTGTAATGTGTCTATCTGTCGACACTGAATCATTGATGCTCGAACCTTGGGCATTTTATTTAAGTATTTGAGAAAACATACTTAGAACACAAAATAAGGAAGTTATACTTATTAACCCATTGCTGCCTAATGGGTAGAATTTTACCCATGAAAATTTATTTTTTTTTTAAATCACAAAAAAGTCAATGTTTGAGATATTTCAAAACCATTGATAGGGATAGTTAGGGTAAAGATGGAACTACCTCAACCTAGTGAAGGTCACCCTAAAATTTTTCGAAACGTAGTGGCCTTAGAACTTAATAAAAATCTGCCTCCTAACTCACCTGTAAAAAATAAAACTTTCGTTCACGTGTTTAGCTGATCACTTCACAAAGTATGGAAAAAGCTACCGTTGCTGCGTAATGGGTACAAAATACCTAATGAATATCTCAGCAACGTGCAGAGATATAAAGCTGAAATTTTGAAAATTGTTTCTGATCATTTTGGGTCACTTCCAGGTCGTGTATGCAATTTTATCAAAATCGTATGGGTAGCATCCGGCAGCAATGGGTTAAGTAAGTTCTGTAAAAAAAGATGCATGCTCCGGTCTCTAGTAAACTTGAATGTTTGTAAGAAATTGATGAAAACTTTCCGAATGAAATTGTGTCATTGTGGAACATTTAAAAACATCGCAATAATAAATTGTGACATTCTTTTGGTAATTGTTTTGAATTGGAGGGAGAATGAAAGCAAAAAGTGGTTCTATTTTTGAAATTAGATAATATAACTGTTTTCCATTTATTTATACCTTTCGCTATCTTGTTGCCATATGGCAACATGCTACTTTGTGGACGTCTGAACCCTCTATGGTTTCAGGAACACATTTTTTATTGGTCCTTAGAATAGTTTGAAGTTGTTGGAAAAATACGAAATTAATAAACTGAATATTTAAGTTTAAAGAAGAAAGTATACACAATTTTTTAATCGTATATCTTGACATAGTAAAGGAAGAAGAAGCAGAAAAATTGGATAACTCTTTAATTTGGCGTTTTCTTTCAATTTAGATATCATCGATCAATCCACCCGCAACCAGATATCATCACATTGGGATTGATGGAAGGTATGCTTCTAGCATTCTAGATGTGCGCACGTTCCGAGGGACGAACATCGACTGGGACCATTACCTTGTTGCGATCACAAGGAATAGCCGAAGCCTTCTTCGCTCAATTCTCCAACCAGCTCGGTCGCTCCTCCTCTCCACCTGATGACATCGACGGATTGTGGGCACATATGTATCCCACTCTATGCGCGCCGCCGCGGAAAATGTCCTTGGTTTTCGACGCCCACGACCAACAGAATCAATGGTACGATGATGAGTGTGGCGCGAACACTGTGGCTAAGAATGCTGCCTACAAGAAGACTCTGCAGTCGCCTACTATGCGAGTCGTACGGGAGGAAAGGAAAAAAGATAGGTGTCTTTTTAGACGCAAGAAACAGGAGCAAACAAGATACGAGCGGCGGAAATTGAAGAGTGCGGGAAAAGGAACGATGCCCGAAAATGTTTCGAAAAAAGTCAAGCGTCTGACATTTTTTGAGCCGGGGTGTTTTCCTGCAGAGATGAAAACGAGTATCTGCTTACAGATGCGCAGGGTGAGGTACTGCCGTGGTGAAGATGTCCAGACGGCACCAATTGATGACGACGTTGTGGATGTGCCATCGCCTAGCTATGATAAGGTCAGAGTCGCTATCCAATAAAGCTGCAGGGCCGGACAGGCTTCGTGCAGAATTGTTCTAGGCCGGCGGTGGGGATCCGATTGGGTACGAAGAGGAACGTATGCCCATTGATTGAAACCTTAGTGTTGAATAAATGCGACCCAACAATATGCCCCAACTACAGGGGAATCAGCCTACTTCTCATTGCGTAAAAGGTCCTACGAGCTTGGAGATACAGCGAAGGATTACTCTTGCCAATAGAGGCTACTACGGTTTTCAATTGAGTAGCAGAGACATCTCTCGATCGACAAAACTCAATAGCACGCTTATTCGGCCCGTGCTCCTTTATGGCGCAAAAGCATGGACATTGACGCGAAACGAAAAAGCCCTTGGGGTGTTCAAGGGGAAGGTACTTCACAAAGCGTATTGGCGACTATCGTATCGCATAGGAATAAACAACGAGCTGTATGAGCTGTTAAAGACATGGACCTAGCACAGCGAATTAATA
Source organism: Melieria omissa (assembly GCA_963971225.1). Lineage (NCBI taxonomy): Eukaryota > Metazoa > Arthropoda > Insecta > Diptera > Ulidiidae > Melieria > Melieria omissa. Next base: position 49,448,096 of record OZ020267.1, on the reverse strand, counting down.
TCCAACGGCTATGTTGGCTTGGTCATGTCTCCCGTATGGACGATGCATCGATTAGCGCAGCGAGCAGAGTTTTCTGATCTACCCACTATCATGAGGAGGTCGAGGAGGTCTCCTTCATCAAGAAGGTTGTCAAGAAGTTAAGTCATCGTGACTTAACACATTTAAAAGCGCTAGACTTGCAAGTTCCCGTAGCTGCTGAGCATTGCATATACAATAGACGCATGGAATGCTATAACTTGAACTGATAAAACTGTCCATGCGCACTTCAGTTCTCAATTGGATTGAATCATCATCGATCCATTGACTTGTAAAATAATCTCTTCACTTGTTTAATTTGAAAATTGGACCATTTTGATTTTACCCGTAGTAATTGACGTTGGCAACACTGATGACTTCATTCGAATGTTTAGCATTAAGCTAAAGCACTAAGTGCATACTTCATATTAGAAACGACCGTGTGAGCGTTTTTTTTTTTCAATTTCATTTTGCGCTCCTATATTGGGAGACAGTTTCGCACTCATAATACGCCAGTGCGCCAAGCCGTCTGCTTCGCATCGTTTGCCTCTAAGGACACACATAAAGGGAAGAACGAATCCCCAGTAGGAAAAAGGATGCTTCGTTCCATTGTTTGCGTAGAGCAACACATAAGCTGAAATAACAGTTGAGCTGAAAAGTTCGTATCGTTTCTATGAGATGGCGCCACTGGAATAAAATCCGTATCATTTTTAGGTAGTGCCAACCTTCAAAAGAAACGTGTATAAATTTGACAGCTGTCTGATTATTAGTTTGTGAGATACAGCATTTTGAGTGAAGCAAGTTTTGTTATTTTGAAAAAAATGGATAAAAAGGAATTTTTGTGTTTAAATGAAACACTATTTTTTTATGAAAAAAAGTGCTGCTGATACCAATAAGTGGCTTGATGAGTGTTATCCGGACTCTGCGCCGGGCGAAGCAACCATTCGTAAGTGGTTTGCTAAATTCCGTACAGGCCATATGAGCACCGAAGACGATGAACGCAGTGGACGTCCAAAAGAGGCCACAAAATGATTTTGGAAGATCGTAAATTGAGGTTGAGCTATACAAGCTGACACTCTAAAGATATCAAAGGAACGTGTTGGACATATCGTTCATGAATATTTGGGTATGCGGAAGTTATGTGCAAAGTGGGTGCCGCGCGAGCTCACAATCGACCAAAAACAAGAACGTGTCGATGATTCAGAGCAATGTTCAAAAATGGTATTGAAAAGTTGGAAGATCGCTATAATCGGTGTATCGCCCTCGATGCCAACTCTATAAAACGATACGAACTTTTCAGCCCGACTGTTATGATCTACAAATTTGTTATAGTAGTGAAGTATAGGATTTCAATTACGGCATCAACGCATTTTACAGGTATGGGCGTCTGGTAATGAAGATTATAGTGTACTATAAAAGTGCAGATCTTCTAGGTCTGGACTGAAGTGCAGTAAATTTAGTAAATAGTGCAATTTTTAGCTAAATAATGTTAGTGTATTTAGTAATAGTGGGAAAAATTCCAACAGACCCGTGTTGGTTTAGTGGACAACTCTCATGTCTGATTTTTTGTTTAATATACTCGGGTCATTTCACATTTCAACCTAAGATGCACAAAAATTTCGAAGTGTTACCACAGTCCTTAAGCATTTACTGGAAGTGTTTTGGACCGTAATAGTTCCTTTGACTTTATAGAGTCAACAGAGTTGGTTGGAGAGTCAGTTCGTTGGTCGACAAAACTCCAACCTTGGATTGAAGAATTCTTCACACGACTCCACATGCGATCTCTTCCGCTTGAGTATTAACATTTTCGCACAGGGCGCGTTCACGTGTGGCGATGTGTGTGCTTGATTGCCCGCATGTGTGTTTGTGCTGCGCAGAGAGTTCGTAATCTATTTATTCTGATGGGGTTAATTCGTGCACACACTTTAATGCACACACATCGATAAAATGCAGCGCTCCACAAACGGGCGGCGCCGGTGGCGTGACGAAAATGAAATAATTTAAAGTCACAGCAGTCGGTCGCTCGGTTGCCGTCTCCTTCCGGTTGTAGTAAGTCAATGGGACTGTTGGTGAGTACTAAAATTAAAGCGCTCGAAGATTCAATCGGGGCTTGCTTTCAATTTCCACTCGGTTTTTTGTTGTTGATTGGCTTTTTTGTGTGCTTTGCTGTTTTCTTCGTTCGGTGGTCGGAAGCTGTGAGAAGAGTTCGCTGATGCTCGGTGGCGCTGCGTGCCACCGCGTACTGTCTGGCTTCCTGTGCTCCTACTCGTTCTATTTATTGCGGTTCAGTGGTTTAGTTTGGGCTCGGCAACTGCCATTGTTCGGAGGAAGAAATGCAGAAAGTAAGCACGCGACGAGGGCCGGACAGGGAGGGCCACTAAGGAGAAAGTGAGCACGCGGCAATGGGAAGCGGAGCAGAGCGGCGATGTGACACTGTGGCAGAGAAGCGCCAGCGTGGCAGGAAGTTCAAAAATAGTTGCTTTGGTCGCAGGACGTGTGTGTGGGTGAACGGGTTATTTTTGTAGGTCGTGCGGGTGCTTGGTGGGTTGACTGCTTGTTTGGTGGGTAGGCGAGTTGTTCGGCGGTTCGTCGAATTGGTGAATGTGGCTTGATTGGGCGGTTTTTACTTTGCCGCTCCGTTCGGATGCTAAGCGCTCGGATTAAATTGTCACGTATAAAATGGAATTAACTTGCAAACCGCATTGTCTCGTTCTGGCCAGTCGGGTGTGAAGTTTCGCTTTGTTTTTGGCTTCTTTTAATTCAATTACTGTTCATTAACTTTGCATGATGATAAGTTGTCGGAGCTTAAATATGCTGCATGTTTGAGTTTGTTGGGGAGCGGCAGCAAATTTAATGAAATTCTGTGATTAATTTTAAAAGTGGACAGAATGAGTGCGCTGAAGAGCTAAATTAGTAGCGAAAACGGGATCACAAGAAAATCAACAAGCGATTGGTTGTTCGGTTGATACTGCAGCAGAGTTTTCATTTACGTCGCTTCCCTGGAACTGCTTTAATTGCGAAAGAATTTGCGGCGACGGTGTGGGCAAAAGAAGGGGTGGATGAATCAATTTGAATGCTGCGCTTTTAGCGTGTTCGATTTTATGGGACTATGGTACTGCCATCCAACATTTCTAGTTCCAATTAATTTACGACACTTTTGTCAAATTTACGACTCCATAAAAGCAACGAACGATTTGCAGATCATCCAACGGAAGAAGAAATGGCAGAGTAAGTGCGGAAGCATAAAATAATTTTGCTTGCTCTTGCTGGGTTGTAAAAAGTCGAAGGAAGTGGTTTCCTCTCAACCGAGTTTTATGCGTTTTATTGGACGATTGTTCATTGATTATGTTGCGCGCTGTGTAAGTACTGTTTCGTACTTATTTGCTCCTAGTTGTCTCCCGCGGCTTTGCTCACGGTGACTTCGTAATTAATTTTTTAAAATGTCTGATAATTCAATAAGTATAAAGGCCCTAAATAATTGAGCTTTACTGTGCAATGTTTCAATGCCGGTGACTTGTCCAACGCCTGTAAAATTTTCCTGTTAGAAAGACACGACTAACTACCGATCAAGCTGTGCGACCTACACTTTGAAAGATATGCCCATGGTAACAATTTCTGTTATGTGTGGCGCCCTTTTTGCTAAATATGGCCCATTTTCTAAAAACTATAAGATGTTGTCGAAATTTCAAGAAGACTGGTTCAAGCATACGTACTCGTACAGTGACAGCAGGGTATGATCAACCTCATTTTTAAATACGACGAAGCCAATTTCAGTTTCTATAGTGTCAGGCAACTGACGTGGCCAGCGAAAGTGGGCGTGGCCTATGGTTGCTTTAATTAAACACAAAATCGTGAGTAATGCCGTAAAGCTTATGCTACCCTATTGAAATCGTTTAATACCCATATCGTTTTATAAAAGTATATCGTAGCTGATTTCTGTCACTGCGGTGGCCGTAGAAGGGATGCGCGTCAGGTAGGCGTGGCCAACATTTAATAATCTATGTTTGATATTATTATTGATTTACAGACATGTGCCGTAGCTTCGTTTTGTTAGTTTAGTGGGCACGGAAAGTGGGCGTGGCCGATTATAATATAACCTATGTTTGCCGCAATGACACGTTAAATCGTTTAATATCCACATTGCCAAATAAAAGTATGCCATAGTTGAGTTTTGTTATTCTAGTGCACGTTAAAGGTGGGCGTGGACAATGTTATATAGAATGCGTACTATTGCCACACAGACAAAATCGTTTGGTACTTATTTCATCTAAATCGGTTCAGTGGTTTTTGCCTGATTGTGGCTCAAAAAAGCAACGTCACATTGGTTTTTATACAATAGTATAGATTCGCATACGCTTGTGAGCGCCCTGCAGTGAAGCAGAAATTCGCTGAGTAATCTCTAATTGTTTAATTTGGCATTGGAAGCGGAGTGGCTTTAATTCACCGTTGACTTGGCAATTGCAACGAATGAGCACTTTGAACGGTTAAATTTAATTGGTGTATACAGATGTAGTACATTTATGTTCATTGAAATATCAGCAAAATGTGAGAACATATTTTATTACAACAATATTTTTGTCATCGCATTAAGATATTTCTTGGAGTTTGAAAAACGACAAAACTTTGTTTAACCCTTTCCTTCCCGAATTATGAAAAAGCCATAGAAACAAATTGGAAGTTGGTTATTTGAAGCGAGAGAACTATTTAAAAGTATTTTGCATCATATTTAAAATGGTTTCGACTTTCCAGTGGGGGGTGCGAGGAGGAGGTAGCCATACTACACTAGACTACACTGGGCTTTTATGAAGCAAAATTAAAACATATTTTATATGAAAACAAAATGTCCCTTATTTACAAGTTTTTTGAGTTATTTGTTAGAATTTTAGAGTTATTTGGTGTCCTTTGTTAAACATACAGCAATATTAAATTTTTGCCATTTAATTCTGCTGCCCTGTCGAGCGGGAACCGTTGCAAAAATGTTAACAATTTCCAATGTTCCCATAAAAACAAACTACATATTTTGCTGAAAAATCTCAGAACAATGTTTCTTTTAAGCGATACAATTCATAGAATGGAGAAAAATCGAAAATTATACATCGAAATTCCAAATTTGAATTTGGTAGCCATATGGCTACCATGGGAAGGAAAGGGTTAAAACGAAGTACTCGCGGACGTTCACAAAAACATATACTTTAGAAACATATCGCACACGCACAACAAAAGTGACACAACTCAAAATTTTTGATTTTTCAGGAAACGCAAAAAACTGTTTTGGAGCTAAATCAACATTTTTTTTAAATAACGAATACACCGTTCAGTAGAAAATCCTTACAGATTATGCTTTATGATAAATTGCAAGAATTTTGTTTTTATTTTACGCTAAAAAATCCAAATTTTTGAGTTGCGACTGTTTTGATGATATTTTAATTCAATAATTACGGAACTATTTCAAGTTATGCCACTTTTTCTGAATTTACTAATTATAAATGATAGTTAAAAAGTTGAAAGAAAATTTTGAAAATTCATAATTAATTTTAATAATTAAAAATATATACAAAAGTTGTCAGAATTTTGCTTAAAATTAACTTCAACAAAGATTTATTTCATCAAAAGTGACACAATTCGAGTTAGGACACTTTTGCATTGAGCTGCAGCGATCAAATAGCATCAAACTCACCTAACTGTATTTTTGCAACAGTTAACAACATTAAAATATATTGAGTTTTTGCTGATTGGTAGATTGATGCATTGTGTACAGTATTAACACATAAACCCGAAAATGAAAAATTTTGAGTTGTGTCACTTTTGTAGTGCGTGTGCGATATCTGTGGTCATATGGAAGAGTGGCTTAAGTGGACATAAAAAAAAGAATCGAGTTTTTGCATTGGGATTTTTCATGAGTTTTGAAAAATCCAGTCGCTGTGGCTCAGTTGGTTAGTGCGTTGGACCGTGAGTCAAAGGCAGCAACCTCCGGTTCAATACTGCCTGTAATAACACCAAAAAAAATAACGGGAAACTCGTTTTCACTTTCGGTGGCTGTCCTCTCAGCTGGAAATGGCAAACCTCTGAGAGTAAAAATTGCTTATGAAAGCGCTCCCAACCTGCCGTTCGGAACCGGCATAAAACTGTAGGTCCTTTCCACCCACGTACAAATTCACACGCACAACACGGGTGGTTGCGGGAAACTAGGCTTTAGTCTCGCGTAAGCGGGCTGTCGTGCCAGTCAATTATTAATTATTATATGAAAAATCCAGTTCTACACCACAGATATATTCAACATATATAATTATTTGTACGTTATATGTAATAGAGTATCTTAGTGAAAAACTTTAGCTAAAAATTTGCTAACTAAAACAATAATTTATTGCTGATAAGAATGTGTGTATGTTATTGTTGTAGACCAGCACCTAACTAAATAACGATGCTTGGAACAAAGTACGCAATTGCGTTTTCACCAGTTATTTCTCAAAAATATTGACTCAAAAATCCCAAATTTCTTAAACAGCACAATGTTAATTTAACTGATGGACGGGGTTAGGCAGCTGGCCGATTGCTCGGCTAAAACACTGGCAGAGTCCAGATGAGGACTGTCTACATCCCAGGGAAGGGGGTTTCAGGTGTTAAACCCTCCTCATAGCCTATCATTATTTAATATTATCATGCCACACTAGGAAAACTATTAGTGAACTTGTGCAGAACAAACCGGGCGCACACTTTTCTATAGCCAAATGTTCAGTTAAAATGCAATGAATTTGTGTCATTGAGATGCCTTCACCCAATTTAAAAAATTTCAATTAAGATTTTGGGTGACCACTTTTAGTCAATAAAATATCACGAAATTTTGACTGAAAATCGTCAAAAATTTCAACTTTAAATGCATCAAGTAATATATAGGTGGCGCCACCAGAAAATTTCCTATTTCAAGAGTCACGTAAAACTAAAATTGCTGAAAACGATTTTAGAACCCCCCGCCCCCCATTACCAAGTTCTGGTTACGACCCTGTTTTCACCATCTAGCGCAACCTAACTCAGTAAGCGTCGATTGCTACGTACAACCAGTGAATGATAAGCGAATGTTGTCCTTATCTCTGCCGAATATCCTTCTAATGTTCATTTGCCGAGCATCCTTCTGCATCCTTTTGCCTTGCTGCCCTCTCCTCCCAGTTTTTTTTCCCAGCATAGATTGCTATTGGTGGACTAAGAACGAACTTCTCTCTGAACTTTCAACTTATAGTCTACTCAGCCTCAACCACTGAGCCGCATTGATTGTAAATTCTCTTTTATTGTAAATTTTTCTATTTGTTTCTAAGTACTCGTTACGTCATTTCCGTAACTACTTAAATACATATGTATAGAATATGTAGGTATGTACGTTTGATCATTGTGCCCCGCTTGAATCCTCAAATGGTGTTGGTTGTAAATTTTTTAATTCATATTCGCTAAACAAATGCGCTTGCGGGTTTCATAATGTGTCATACACACGCCACATCCTTGGAAATGGAAGAAGCTGGGTTGGTGCTCAATTCGTAGTTGTTTGCATTTCCACATTTTCCGCGCTACCAGATCTGTGCGAAATTCGACTCGCATTGTTTTGCCGGGAACAATGGGTCCATGTTGAAGGAATTGTGAATGTGAGTGGTGCATTTCGCTCAATTAATCATGGCCAAGGGGTGCTAGAATCGCAAACACCAATAATCACTGCGCTGTTCGGGGAAGGTGAATTGCGTTTTAACATTATTAATGAACACAGCGCCGGAAAAATTCGAAAGAAGTGTGGAACAAGCAGAACAGGCAATCAAAATAAAGAGGCGGAAACGGAAAACAAAAGAGATGCGATGGTGGAACGTCGTGTTCAGATGCAGAAATGCAAATACGAAACGAAAGCGCGGCGTTTCAGTCATTTACGGCGGCCCATCCAATTATAAATATTTATGCGCAGATATGCAATCACACTGGCCGAGAGCGGGTCGCTGCGGAACGCACACTGCCTCACACGCAGTGGCCCTGCCGGCACTGCACGCAAAATACGGCCAGCGCCGACATCAATCAGTCAACGTTAAGGGGGAATGAAAATGACGACGGTGGAGGCGAAGTGACGGGCTGTGCTAGCAGGAGCATCAGAGCCGACGCGATGATCAGCGCAGCAATGCGAAGATGTGTGCGTGCGCGTGTCAGTGACTGGCGACTGGCAACGCAGCGAGTGCGGGGGGATGTACGCTGGTGTGTGGATCAGCACTCGATGATGAAGTATTTCGCTGTCAAAAGCACTCGAAGGATAATGGATTTAAGCAACAACAGCAGCAATGACACGCACAGAACGACGAATTCGGCAGCTGCGCACAGCGGCCGCAGTAGCGTTAGTCGTGGCACGGCAGCAAATCAAAGCTTAGTTAAGCAGAGCTTGGAGTCAATTACAGAAATTGCTGCTGGCGTTCGAGCATGGAAAGTGGCGCGCTCCTCGCCGCCGAACAGCACGACATCATCACGTAACGCACAAATGACAAATGATGCACTTATTGCTGAAATATCCATAGGAAATAATGACTTGCAAAGTATTGAAACGGGGAAATTAAATAGAAAAGAGAATGTGCTCTGAACACCCATCCATACCTACATATTTATATTACTCGTATGTACGTACATACATACAATGCCACATGTGTTCGAGCACGTGAAAGATACTCCGGAATTTAATGCCCGCGGGAATGGAGTGCACATTTTTTTCGGTTCCCATTGGAAATTCTTACATATGTATGTACATTACGCCGGAGGTGTAGCCACATTGTCAGGCTCTAGCAATTCAAGCTTTGAAATTTTTTTTATTTAAGAACGACAATTCATGGCGAAGCGGGTGATGTAAAAACGAGGATAAATAAAAAAATAAATAAATACATTTGTGTGTGATTGTAGATATTTAAGACGAATGAAATTGAAAAAAAAAAAATTAAATGAAATTAATAATGTTCGACTAGAGTTACACTAGTTAGTTATAAAACGCCGCCGGTAAAATTTTTCTAAAAATACCGCACAATGTCATTTTTGATTGTGCAAGAAAAGCAAAAAATTAAAATAAAAGTAATTTAATATCATTCCTTTATCGAAAATATCATGATGCCCAGTAGCGAGATTGGGAGGCTTACCTTCTCGCCACCATCAGTGTTGTGCATGCGAATTCGAAACTGATTTCAGGTACAGGGACTCAGAGATTAAATGAAAGCACCCACTCAACAAGACTCAACAAAATGCAGATCGAAAATATTGAATCATCGCACAGTAATTCGTTCCATAGACAAAATTCCAAAAATTTATAGTCTCAGAATTTAATGATTTTCATGTCATTTGAAAGGTAAAATTCCAACTAAGAAAACACCAAAAAATCTGTGCAAAAAATTAATTAGTGTGTGTGCAAAAGCGGCTCAAATTTGAAACTTTTTTCACAAAAAAATGTAAACACATCTTTTTTAGTTTTTTAGTCTATTGAGGAAAAAAAAATTGTAAAACTACATGGTTACCAAGAAGTTGCTGGAACTTTTGATATAGATTAAGAAATGATGTGGCCATTTTCGCTTTTAATGTTATCTCAAAAATTTGCAAAGCTGAGGCTTTTACATCACTTTAAAATCAAAATATTTTTCCAAATTAAAAATCTGAAAATTGGCAAAACTTAGAGGGAAATATCTAAAAAGTATGTGAAAGTAAAGAAAGAAAGCAGCCGCCGTGGCTCAGTTGGTTAGTACGCGGTCCAGCGAGTCGAATGCAGAGCGACGCAAGTTCGAATACTGCATGTAGTAACACCTAAAAAAATAACGGGAAACTCGTTTTCTCTTTCGGTGGCTGTCCTCTCAGCTGGAAATGGCAAACCTCTGAGAGTAAAAATTGCTTATGAAAGCGCTCCCAACCTGCTGTTCGGAACCGGCATAAAACTGTAGGTCCCTTTCACCCGCGTACAAATTCACACGCACAACACGGGTGGTTGCGGGAAGCTAGGCCTTAGTCTCGCGTAAGCGGGCTGTCGTGCCAGTCAATTAAAATTATTATGTGAAAGTATGTTCCTGGATTTTTTTTTTTATTTTAAGAAGCATTCTTTCTTTTTCGGATAATGTAATTAGATTTTCCGATATCTTCCGATCTCAGTAAATAATTAAATTTGAAAAGTGGTCTAAACACCTATTTTTCGACAAAATTTCTTTTTTCATGCCTAAAAGTATGCAATCAGCATGAAAAATTGAGAAAACTGCAAAAAAGCAAAACATACGTCTATTATTTATTATCGTTTTTATTGCAAAACTAAAGGGTCCTGAAACAATTTCTGGTACCTTTTGCAATAGTCAATGTTGATGTTACCGATTAAATGTAAAATCTGAAAAATCTAGCCAACACACTTGGTGCTATAGCTCTCCAAAAGTGACAAAATTTGACAATTTAAGACTCTGGCATTGCCAAACTACAAAAGTTTAAGAAAAAAATTAGAGATTTCAATTCAGCAGCCCATGATTAACTAGTATGCCAAATTTTATGAGGAATGGACCACTCCTTCTAATTTTGTCCCGCGGTTGTATGGAGTCGAATCACTGTGCAGTGTCTCGATAGAAGTAAAACATATTTGCAATACCAAGTTTGCGCATACTTTTCATCGGGTTTACCAAGTGTTAAGGTGTATTGTTTGGTTCATAATATCATCGGGTCCCTGGACCCGTAGATGATTTTAGACAGTTTTAATCAATAAATATGCCAACTCTGTTTACGAATTTTATTAAAAAACGCTCATTTTTATCATCCCCTATGAAAACTTGGTATATATAACCTCATCAATAATAACAACTTTATGCGTCGATCTAACTACGAGCTAACTGCCGGGAGCTATCTCCCAACTGAACTCACCTTGCGCAATCGCCACCAGTCATTGGTCTATGAGTACCCCTAAGATTTTCAATACAATTCGTTTGAATCCATTAACGATCTACCTACGTGGGCAGTCCGATAAGTACTTAGCCCCACCGCCCGATGGTGCCACTATCGTAAGAGAAATTTACTATCGTACATCCTCGTAGACGGCTACTGTCAAAATTTCAGCCATATTAAATTTGTAGTTTTGTTTTGACCGCGTGTGGAAACCAACGTGTCCGCGGATTTTAGAAAAATGGAAAAAGAGCAATATCGGTCGGTGATTCGCCAAATTGGTCGCATTAGGCTACGAACAGCTGCCCATCCACCATATTGTCCAGATTTGGCGCCGTGTGACTTCTTTTTGTTTCCAAACTTGAAAAAGTCACTCGCCGGGCAGAAATTTGAGTCGAATGAGGAGGTTATCGCCGCCACGGAGGCCTCCAGAAAACGTATTTTTCAGACGGGTTAAAGAAGTTGGAGCATCGCTGGGTCAAGTGTATCGAGTTGAGAAATAAATCGCCACTTTTCCAAAATTTTGGTTTTTCTTTTTTAGGCTAAGTACTTATCGGACCACCCACGTACATCAACTTTGCTGACCCTATAGGTATTTTGATTGTTTCACTGGGCTTTCGGTTTTCTCTTCATGTTTCAACTAGATTTGCAGTCTACGGTTATTTCTAAACTGGACCAGCAATGACAAACTAATTTACAAAAATTGTATTCAAATGAATTTGAAACGAAGAACTAAAAGTAGCAGCCATCCCATGGGCTTTCTGCTTCCTGATATTTAATTTACTTAGTTGCGTTTTCTTACAATTTTATAGGAATTTGATTGCCAAACTTGTCGAAATTTACCCTAATTAACTTAATCAACCTGCCTGATCTTAAAACCCAATTTGCAAGATTAAAGTTGTTGTTGTTGCGCAAAAAAGAAAAACCATAAATTATTCGAAATAATTTTCGAAGCTCCTCCCGCAGGAATGGCGGATCCGCTGTTGCTGTTGCATATACAGAAATTATCACATTAATTTGTAAAATAAACAAAAATAATTACCCAAGACAAGAAAGTAAACATCAGCGCCGAATGAGCAGAAAAACGGAGAAAAAGAAAAATGTAAGTGCAGAAAAATTAACATAACATTTTCCCAAATGGTTAGCCTGAAAGCCTGGAAGATGCGATGCGATGCGATGCGATCCTTGCGCAACGAGAGTAAAAGCCACGGCGGCAGCGGCGAAAGTGAAAAGGAAAGCAACAACCACTTCGCTGTAATTGCACGGAGGGAAATAAAATCAAGGAAGCGAGTGGCGGTGGAGTGATGGGAAACAGTTAGGCGTGGGGTCGGGGCAGCAAAAATGAAAGTGCAGAAGACAAGTGTAAAGTGATAATGAAATGCACACACACACAGCCACACAACGAGGGCAAGCAGGAGCATTGGCGGGGATGTTGCTCGTTGCCTTTAGTGCGGCAAATATCTGCGAGGTAATTTTTGAGATGCATCTTCGCCTCACAGGGCACACTATCAGTGTGGCGTTGCCATTGCCGGAGCGGCGCCATAAGCCAAAGCTGGGCGGCGAATAGAAGGAAATGACGGAGGAGCTGTTCTTTCAGCTCTTGTGGATTCTTCCTTGCTGTACGCGTTAAAGCAGTTCTTTTTTGCGTTTTGTGGTGAGCGTGTCGAAATTTGTTTGTTTGTTTGTTTATTTGTGGGTCTGTTTGTGCACTGGCTTTGTTTCGCTGCAGATGGTTCTATTTATCCAATAACGAAAACAACTGGCGCACAATTAAAAAAAAACGTATGACTAGAAGCGGAGATTGCGTTGAACAAGGAATGTGCAGACAGTTACAGACGCTTTGGCCAAACCGGTAACGGGTGTGCGGAATTCCTCGAGGATTTATCTTGTTACGGCCTTGTTAAGTCAATGGGTCGTATGAGCAACTTTACGAGCAACAGTGTTCGAGTTTAGGGTTTGGCGTTTATTGCGGGATTGTATGGAATATTTTCATTACGAATAGCATTAATTATCCAGTGAAAGTCATAATTGTTTCATACCGAAGCCGAAAGAGTCCAGTGCTAGTGGCATGTGCCATGGATTTTTAAAGTTGTCAAGTTTATTGCACCGATTTGAATTGTTTTTAAACTAAACTGAATTTTTATAATAGAAGATTTCTTAGCTAATTGTAGTCCTCGCTTTGGGTTTTTTGGTAGCAATGTTGAAGTGGTGTAGGCTTATCTATTTGTAAGGTAAGTCTATCGGATTTAAATTCAGTGAAAATGACAGCCCAGTGTTGTATTAAGGATTTACATAAAACAACAGTTTTTGTTACTAAACAGAATATCTACATATATTTTTACTATATATATAACGTTGGTAGGATTCAGCTGTATATCACTTAAAATTAATTCGCATACATCTGAAGGTCAGCGCCTAAGGTCATACAACTGAGCCCACTGTCTTTACGTACGGCGTCCCAAGATGTATTTGACCGTATTTAATTTTCTAGTTGTTTGTTCTTTTTCTGTTTTCAAATACTTTGCAGTTTTTCAATTATTTAAACGTGTTTTCAGCGAACGTTTTCGCCTGTTTAAGCTTTTCTCCTCCCACTTTCCTGTCGCTGGCTATGCGGTGCGGTGTCATTTTCCGCTTGGCAGCACCATCGAAATTTAAACACTTGTGGCGGCAAATTGAGAGCTATTGTTAGTTACGAACAGTTGAGCGGTGCGGGAATGCTCAAAACAAAAACAACAACAACAAAAAACATCCAACATTTTGCAGTCTGACAATATTCGCCAAAAACAGCAGCAAGCAGCACGAAGAATCCTCCCAAAGCGATGACACGGCAGTGATTCTTCTGTGTGGGCAAAGCAAGAAATAATAGAAAAAAATGGGAAAAATAGAAAAGTCGCAGAAAAGGCACAAAAAACGACAAAACAGCGGTTGTGAAAAAGTCAAATGAGAAAGAAGCAAAACTGCAATCCTTGGAGAGAATGTTTTTCACTCCTTTTGACAGGATTTGCTTTCGCTCCGCTTTTTCCTTGTGTCGGCTGCAAAGTGCCGCATAGCGATGGTGACGGCGGGCGTTGACTACAAGTATTTGCGAACTGGTGGCGGCTGCTGAATTTATGTGGATGGTAATGCTGTGCGACCAAGCGAACAATCAGTAGCTCGCCGCACAAATACACACACACACACACTCGCGTTTTCACGTGCTAAGGTGAGCGCGGCGCACATTCGCTCCTCAGTCGGCATTTTCGGGCAATTTGAACGCCTTTGTTTGGGTTCACTGTCCGTCGTCCTAACGAGAGATAATGCCGCGCAGTGTGCCCCGGCAGACGATAGCCAGCTCGACACTTCGTGTGCCAGTTTTGCGGTCGTTCCGGAGAATGAAATGACACAGAAATGTTGGCCGCTGTCTACCATAAAGGTGGCAATTGTTCTTCTGCAGTGAGGGGGAAGGCAATGTTTGTAGTGTGATTTTCACACCGACCTAATTGATTTGAAATGTGATTTTTGTTTCTTTTGTTTGCATTTTCGGCCCCAAACTCTTGTATTCAATGGTTTTTTGACACTTATGTCTATTAACCGACTACACTGGAGTTTCTCAATAAAGGACTACAAGTATTTTACGCACATACGACTATACGGCACATTGGTTTGAACTGAACGAGCATTTAGAACTGTGTAACAACTAATGACACAAAGCATTGTTACCCTGATGACCACATGAATGGCTGCTCAGTGTACTCGGCATTCTTCATTATTCATGCTAAGATGTGTATGTATGTAGTTTTCCGTAAAAGGCAGTTGAGTATTTAGGCATGAAAGGTCGATCAATCTCGACCTATCTTTCAAAGATCTTTATTCGGTATTACCAGCAACAATATTTTGAATTTAGCAGACAGACCAACAGACTGTTATGACAGAGGAGGCATCAAAAAAAGATTTTAAACATATTTTGCGAGGGGTTACTAGACGGCCTCTGGTAATAGTGTCCATTTACAAAATAGCACAAGAGAAGGAATTAAAAAAATAGTTATTTAACACTAGAAAGACTGCAAGTTTTCCATACTTACAAAAACTACATTTCATATCCGCTAATATCTCGAAAAGTGCACATGGGATTTGTCTAATTTTTCACAAAATAAATTTAAAAAATATATAATAGGGGTACCGGTTAATTCGTGCGGTTTTTTTTTGGGAAAATTGAAGCTTTATTGTGAAAAAATGGTTACAAATTTAATATTCAAAGTATTGTACATCACTAGCTATAACTTTTTCCAATTTTTCTGGCAATTCACGAATACCCTTTCTGAAAAATTCGGCCGGCTTTTCCGTTATCCACGAATCGATCCAATTTTTGACTTCTTCATAATTGGAGAAGTGCTCGTCAGCCACGCCATGTTGCATTGATCGGAAGAGATAGTAATCGGATGGCGCAAGGTCTGGATTATACGGCGGGTGGGGAAGGACATAACATTTGAGCTTTTCAAGGTAGGTTTTGACGACCTGTGCAACATGTGGCCGAGCATTGTCATGTTGCAAAATTACCTTGCCGTGCCTTTGTTCATATTCCGGCCGTTTTTCGCGCAGTGCTCGGCTCAAACGCATCAATTGTCGTCGGTAGACTTCCCCTGTGATCGTTTCATTCGGTTGCAACAGCTCATAATAGATCACACCCAGCTGGTCCCACCAAATACACAGCATAACCTTCAGGCCATGAATATTCTGAACGGCCGTCGATGATGATGCATGGCTGGGGTATCCATACGTTGCTCGACGTTTTGGATTATCGTAATGGCACCCAATGGCCTACCTTCCGGATCATTCCCATTGCTTTTAGATGATCGGAAATGGTTGTTGAGCGACGCCAAGTGATTGTCCAAGTTCTTCTTGCGTTTGGGATAGATCTTGGTCGAGCAATGTCTCCAATTCGTGATCTTCAAACTTTTATGGCTGTCCGGGCCGTTCATCGTCCTCCAAGTCAAAATTGCCACTTTTAAACCGTGTAAACCACTTCTGGCACGTACGCTCAGCTAGAGCATGCACACAATACACTTCCACCAAAATACGATGACTTTCGGCAGCCTTGTCCTTCATATTGAAGTAATGAAGAAGTACTCCACTTTATTCGGCACAAAATTCGACATTTTCAGAGAATAAAAATGTATTGCTGTTTACGCTTCAGCTAAATGACACATACTGATTCTGAAACTATATGACAATAGCTTTCCAACACATATTTGTAAAGGTGAATCACTGTTCACAAAATCAAGTTACGCCATCTGTTAGAAAACCGCATGAATTAACCAGTACCCCTATTATAAAATTGTTCACGATTGAATAAGAATAAAAGTCACCAAAGCAAAAGTTGATAGAAATACTAGAGAGAATACAAATATTTAAAAATGAAAACCCCAAAAGTTGTCACAATGGGCTTTCTAGTGTTAAGTAATAAATACTTAGACATACAATACTGGCTTGGAAAACATGTCGGCGAGTCTCTAGTTGCATTGCGTATTTGGTTTTGGTCGAAATCAATGGATCAAATACACAACTGGAGCATTTTCTTATGTGCACCCTTTATGAAAATATGTTGTTTTAATTAACTTTATTGTTTTATATGCATAACACAATAGACAGCACCCACCCTAACCCATATGTGTAATGATTTTTAACATTCATTTGGTATGACGTTTCTATTACACCGATTGCACAATCTGTACTTCGCAAACATTCTCCAAGGCGATTATTGGCATTTCACAAAAGTTTTTGTGTTGTTTGCGTTTCTCACTTCATGGCTCGTTCAAATCTATCTCAATCAACAGCGAGCACACGTGCCATACGGATGTGTTTATACGCCAACGGCCCTTAATTGACGGAACTGCCTGCCCGCCCCGGGTTTGTTTATGTGGCTTCACCTTGACTGCACCCCACCGGCTCGACGTCAAGCCCCCTGTTGCGGCGCTGCTGCGAGTATTTACTGCGTCTAGTCACGCACACTATAAATTCGATTTGAAAACGCTCTCGGGCTACATGAACTTTAAACACATTCTTGCTGGCATTTTTCAGCGCTCTGAACAGGTGTGCGCCCGCCTCGCCTCGCCTCGCCTCGCCTCGCCTCGCCACGCCACAAGCCAAAAAGCCAAAAGAAGAAACGCACAACCGCTGCTGTCTGTGCAGTATGTGGCGTTTTCGTTCAAGTTTCTGCTAAGGCCATATTTGTTGTTTTGCCGCTGATGATGTTGTTGATGTTGCTGATGCTGTTTACGTAGTTCTTGCTGTTGGTTTTAGCCATGAATACTCGCAGCATGTGTTCTTGAGCGTCCGCCACTCGGCTCTGCCCAGTTAACTTCTTGGTTCATCTTGTGGCGTCGCCGCAGCTCGGACCACATTCTCTTATCTGCGCCATCGTCTACTGCTTTACTTACATGTATGTGTGTGTGTGTGTATACATGCGCGCGAGCACATCCGCGAACGTAGAAGTCGTCCTCGAAGTTTGGAGAAAGTTTGTTTGAGCACACCGAATAACAGTTTGCATTACTTCGTCTACCACTCGAGAAACTTATAAAAAGTGATTTGTTGAATGTTCCTTTTAAATATTGCATAACAAATGCAATGGATTGCTTTCTGTTTTTGCGCTGTTGCTCCATTTAAATTTCGTTTGCGCTGCTCGCGTATCGGGTTTGTTTCGGATACAGAAATATTTGGATGGAGCAATCTGTTATCGGCAAATTTTAAAGGGTAAAGTTTTCGTGTGGTAAAAACGCTGGCATGAATATTCAATACTTTTGGGAATGTATGTATTACATTAGAAACATTAAAAAGAAGAAATCGAAGAAATATTTGTGGCAACGCTGAGGTCATAGTTGATCAACAGCGCGATCAACCGAATAAAAGTTAGATTTAACAAAAAGAAATCCAGAGAATTAAGTCAATGCTAGCAGTTTGTAAATTAAACGAAATTCTGGTTCAGTTCTGTGGTGATTTTACAGCTTAAGTATTCGAATATCTGAATAAATAATTAATATGAATAGAAATAAGTGCCATAAAGCAAAAACTGGGTTAAATAGGTCAACGCGGCAGACAAACACCTGTTTGTAAAAATTGTGGTGATGAATGACCCATTGGATATATCGCACACGCAATACAAAAGTGACACAACTCAAAATTTTTCAGGAAACGCAAAAAAATGTTTTTTAGCTAAATAAACATTTTTTAAAAATCACGTATAGACTGTTCAGTAGAAAAGCCTTACAGATTATGCTTTAGGATAAGTTACAAGAATTTTTTTATATTTTACACTAAAAAATCCAAATTTTTGAGTTGTGACTGTTTTGATGATATTTTAATTCAATAATTACCGAACTATTTCAAGTTATGCCACTTTTTATGAATTTAATAATTATAAATGACAGTTAAAAAGTTGAAAGAAACATTTTGAAAATTCATAATTAATTTAAAAAATTAAAAATCAATACAAAAATTGTCAGAATTTTGCTTAAAACTAACTTTAACAAAAATGTATTTCGTCAAAAGTGACACAATTTGAGTTAGGACTCTTTTGCATTGAGCTGCAGCGATCAAATAGCATCAAACTCACCTAACTGTATTTTTGCAACAGTTAACAACATTAAAATATACTGAGCTTTTGCTGATTGGTAGATTGATGCATTTTGCACAGTATTAACACATAAACCCGAAAATGAAAAATTTTTAGTTGTGTCACTTTTGTAGTGCGTGTGCGATATATGCAGCTTTGTTGAGCGAGTAAAGGTCGGGGGCGGGGGTATTAATACGGGTTTTCGATTTTCAAAATATCTCATAGGACGAGGGTTTTAGGACATCTGTGCATTCTGTCAATCAACAAGCGAGACTTGTTTGCTTTTTTCTTTTAACGAGGTGAATTTCGCAGACGAGGTTCCAAGCGGCCAGTGTAAGTGAGTATGTGCGAGGATGTGTCGCTGAGTGAGTTATTTTCACTTAACATTCCGAAATTGATGTAGCGACATGACACTTTGAACAATGCGCCATTCATGGGGTGTGCCGCAAAATTCCGGTATAAATTAATTCATAGTAGTTTGGCTGCATGCAAACACACGGATGTTCAAATGTTCCTGAGTCCATATGCAAGTTTGCCAATGCACAACCGGCGCACACGACGCTCAGCCGAAGCGACAAGTCATATTTGTCACCGCACATGACATCGCATCACACTAAACAATTAAACTGCATTGTATTTGTAGGCATTTGTGTTGGGGCTCGTGCCGGTGTCGGGAGGGGCGACGGGCGCTTTGACTGCGTTCGAGCACACAGCCAACCCACCAGCCCGCTGTCGCGACAATGGAGCGGAACGAAATGTATGCAATAACTGAGAGATGCCATGCAGTGATAAGGTTGAGTTATTATTTTGTTACACAATGTGCTGGTTGTTGTCGTGCGGCTGTGCTGCCGTCGCCGTCGCCGTGTGCTGCCGCTCCCTGTCAGCCACTGGCAGTCATCCTGAAACTGCTGAAGTTGGCTAAAAATATCCAAGCACCATTTGTCAGTGGCTGCTGCCATCTACGAGCGAGCACGAGCGGCGTTTCGCAGAGCACTTCGAGATCGGCGCGGAGTGTTTTCGGTGCGGTGCAATGCGGTGGGAAGGTCGACAGCGTTTCTTAATTCTTTCACTTGTCGCCGGAATGGGGACTTTGGCCTACTTGCTGCGCACGATGCGAGCAACGAAACGTAGTATTTTATCTTATAAAATTGTCCAATTCGGAATTATTGTTGTTACTGTTGTCGCTGCTTCGAGTACGTTCGTGTGTAGTTTTTGCTCAAGAAAAGTGCTGACGATAAATTGTGATGTGCTGTCCGCAGGCCGGCCGGAGTGAATTCCTCGATTGCTAAATGCAGCTCGCATTATTACTGCATTCTGGCATTTTTGGGTGTTTATGCTGCAGCCGTGAGTTGTTGTTGTTGTTGCTGCTGTCGTTGGTGCTGCTCACTTACACTTCCACTGTTATTGTTACTGATGCTGTTGCTATTGTTGTTCTTCTTGTTATAGTTTGTAGTAGTTGTTGTTGTTGTTATGATTGTTGTTGCCAGTGCTGGGGCTTACGTGAGTATTATTTATGCCTTGTGGATTTGGCTGGGCCAGTTTAATTGCTCTACTGCTGTTTCTCATGGTGGTCGAAATTATGTCCTGATAAATTGCTGTAGCAGCAGCAGGAGCAACAACGCCAACAACAGCACAATACCACCATTAGCAACAGCCACGACACCAACTACGGCAGCTCGTCATTGAAGCCGGAAATTACCATTTTGAAATTGTTTTCCTGGCTAGTATTTATAACGTATTTATGTTTGTATGTGCGTACGCTCTGGGTGCGTGAGATGGAATATACATGTGTGTGTGTGTGTGTATACATATACGTATGGCTGTGTAGTCATGGCGATAATTTTGCAAGAATATTGAACTCCGACTGAAAAATCAATAAGTTGAGTCCATCCGTTGGGTTATTACTTAATTTAACAGCAATGCGCAAAACCAACCAAATGTACACACAACCATATAAATACTCATTTTTAAATTTTCTCTTCGCCGCTATGAAGTGACATATGTGTTCACAACTTGCAACGCCGATGAATTTTTATTTTATAAAAACGTTGGGCTTGAAACTAATTTAGCAGAAATTAATTCTGAAGTGCGGGACTTTCGGCTCACCAAATAGTCGAAGCTAAACGGCTTATAAAAATATTCGACATAATAAATAATTAAAATCTTAATTAACAATTAAACACTTTTAAAAGATATTTTGACGTTAATGCTCTGCGCAGCTGCGGGCCCCTTAGCACAGGTAACACGACGACTCTGAACACGTATTTCTCGGCAGCAGTTGCATTGCGTACTTTTAGGCAATTTTACTGGAATTATCGCAGAGACGGTTCGAAACGATGCTCGAATGTTGCAGAACGAGTTACACTCCGAGTAGACAAGCTACGAGACAGTTTGGTTTTGACGAGCAATTGTGCAAAGTGAAAGTAAAATGACATGGAAAGTTTTAAATAAAGTGATTACTAGTGTTGAGCTGCGTCAAAGAATTTCAATGTGTTTTATTTTGGTACAATCGAGCGATACCAACTACGCCTGCGTTGGCCAGCCAAATGATGTTTGCAGCAGTGTGTGGCTTTGGTGCAGTAAAGAAGGATTCGGGGTTAGTTTTCTGTCAGAGAGATTTTCGTACATAAGAAAGTGGAAGAGGTAGTGAAGAGAATGAAGGAAAACTCAAAAAGCGCACTGAAGTCAGTTTACTACGAGTCAGCGTCTTTTCGTCAAAAATATTATAATTGTAGAGGGCACCGCTTTTCAACCCTTGAAATTCAATAAGTTCAACACCTGTTTACTAGTTTTTGAATAATTGTTGTAAAATTTGTTTTGATTTTTAATTACAGTTATTCTTAAATTGTAGCCTTTTTTGTCTGCAGAGTTGGGCATTATGACAATGAAAATGTTTTGGCTTACATTTCTGTCGAGTGTTGTATTGATTATAAAAAAAATGTCTGACCATCCAATATGTTTGAGTATTGGTTATGCGATGAATTGGCGCATCCGCCTTGACGGTTCCTGAACCGTTTCTTCTTTTCAACGACAACCATGATAGAATTTGTTGTATGGCAACCCAAAGATTTAGTCAATGTTTGGTGAGCACAGAAAATTATTGTGTTGATGAAGTTTCTTGAGAAGTTGTCTGGATTGCCAACAGGTTTTGTAATTTCCAGGTTCGGCCGGCAATGCTGAAGGTGTGTTTTTCCTATCTACCGATCGTTTGCGTCTTTAAATTGACGGTCAAGTGGAGTAAATCCAATGAGGTAATCTGAATTGTTTTGGTTCGTTTTAATTATATATCAGTAAACGTTAGTGTGAATATTTACGTTTTGCTATTGGGAACGCTTTAAAAGACGAGGAATTTTCTCAACAAGGACTCCGAATGCGAGATGCGGCAGAAAATCGGGCATAAATAATAGGTGTAGAAGAAGGATCCAAAAATTAAAATTAAAATATCAGGTGTACAACTTTGCTTCCGCCGTTTTCCGATAGGTGGCTGTACCGGCTGAGGCTGGTTGAAATACATAGATGGTAATGCCTTTAAAGTGAGTGTGGACAGTGCCTAACGAATTGTCATCGCCGTTTCAGTGACAGTTGTTCTTGTTTTCGTATTATTCACGCTCGAAAATGTCCGTTTATGTGCCCAATTCTCGCCATTTGCGGGAAGTTTTACTTTTCTGTTACAATTCGAAAAAAAATGCAGCTGAAGCGCATCGAATGCTCTCAGAAACTTACGGTGATGCTGCTCTGAGTGAAAGAACGTGTCGGGAGTGGTTTCAACGTTTTAAAAATGGTGATTTCGATGTCGAAGACAAACATGGTGGTGGAAGAGAAAAAACCTTCAAAGATGAACAACTCAGCTCGGTGTGATTTACTACGAGCTCTTAAAACCGGGTGAAACCATCACAGGAGATCGCTACCGAACGCAACTGATGCGCCTTAGTCGCGCGCTAAAAGAACAGCGGCCACAATATCAAGAGCGACATGACAAAGTCATCCTCCAACACGACAATGCTCGGCCTCACGTCGCAAAAGTGGTCAAAAAGTACCTGGAAACGCTGAAATGGGAAGTCTTGCCCCACCCGCCGTATTCCCCAGATGTCGCCCCTTCTGACTTCCACCTATTCCGTTCGATGGCACACGGCCTGGCAGATCAACATTTTCAATCCTTCGAAGAATTGGAAAAATGGATTGCTTCATGGATAGCGTCAAAAGAGGACTCCTTTTTTCGAGCCGGGATCCGAAAATTGCCGGAAAGATGGGAGAAAGTTGTCGCTAGCGACGGACAATACTTTGAATAATACATCTGTAAGCACTTTTTCGCAATAAAGCTTTTAATTTTGGAAAAAAACGGCGGAAGCAAAGTTGTACACCTGATATCAACATAAATTCTTCACAGAATTAAAAGCAGAGAAAAACCAAGAATATTTTGAGTGCAACAATTTCCGAATAGAGATGGAGCAGTGAAGAGCAGTTGTGCAGAACCCGCGCTTGAAAGTTGTTCAGTGACAGCTGACAGTGACGACAAGAATTGATTACTGTGTCGTGGATGACGGGACATATAGCTTTTTTATTTTTATGAAATACTTGGTTTGGAGTTTTATATGGCAGAGAAGAAAGAAAAGTGTATACAAAGTTCAAAAACTCAACAGCATCAATATATCGAAATACTAGTAAATATTTACATAGTTTGAGAGGCAAGAACTCATTCCTGAAGTTCATTTGGGGATATTATGTAAAATAATGCTCGGAAAAATGAATTCTGCTTTATGATTATGATTAAGATTATATCTTCACTTGGCAACAAACCACTGTTGCAAACAAACGCACAATTTTACGCAATTAGTTATTTAAAAAAAAAAATTTTATTTTTTACTTAGGCACATACATATATCCAACCAACATTTGGATATTACACTCGAACTTTGTTTGATGAAGAATTGATGTTTAATATTTGTATCCTTAAAATATAAAAATTCATTTATTACTTCAAATGCTTTATTGCTACAAGTTGAAATAAATAATTTTCATTATCAAAGCAATGAATTTAATGGGACAATATAATACCGTTGGACTTCGAACCTCAATTGCCAATTTTGAAAATATATGTTTGCGCTAATGAATGCGAAAATAGTTTTACTTGATAAAAAAACAAATTCGTTCCACAAAAATCCTAGTTATGCTCTCGTTCAAATGTTCGAAAGACAACCGTTTAGTTCGAATTTTGGATAAAGAAATATTTAACAGATGTATTAAGGGGTCATTCTCATGTGAAATTTTGTAAAAATCAATTATTTTTTAACATATTTGGAATGTATCATCCTTGAAGAAGGTGCTGTCAAAATTTTATTGGAAAATTTCAAGTATTTCGGCTTCTACAGATATTTATATAACCAGCGGTCAAGGATTCTAGCGGTTAGTCAAAACTTTAAACGTGTTTTTCTCGGAACGCCTTTTTTTGAAATGGCGGGGATGATTTAAAAAAAACCATTCATCCGATTTCTCTGCGATTTTGTCACGTCATTCTACATACTGTTAGCTATCGCCCCTAGTAAATTCACTCCGATATGTTAAAAATTTCATATTTTTTATAATTGTTAAAATCTTCAAAAACAACAATTTTTTACTGTTCTAACTTCCAATGCCTGCCATTTTGTGAGATTCTTATGAAAAAATTCAAATTTACTACGGGCGAGAGGTACGTTCATACTGATTAAGAATTTCTTTGAAATTTATGTTTCAGATAATCCTGTGACTCAAAACAATCCCCGCCAGCTGACCATGACGCGGCAGAAGCCGTGTTTTTAATCGAAAAAAAGTGTTTGAAAAAATAAAAAAAAATTTTTTTGTTTTTTTATTTTTGTACCATAACAATGAATAAATTAAAGTGGAATATCTTTTTTTGATAATTCCTCGTATTCACAAAGGAAATAATTTCTGAAGAATGTCCATTTTTCCTGTCCGCGCATGAGAATGACCCCTTAAGCAAAAAACACAAAATTATTTCTGAGCCATGCTTCCTCATTTAGTGGGTCCCTCCACTAAAATTAAAATTTATGATGCATCACTAAATGAAGATGCAAAAAAAGATTTTTGAATTCCTTGCATTTTCCACCACTTGAGAATGTTTTGTGTTGAGCTTGTGTGTGTACGACAATTGCCAAAGGGAACTTTTCTCATTAATTTGTTACTCCGGATTTGCATTGCATGGTTTCGGTTTATTTATTCTCTTTCACTAGTTATTTTTTCCTGGACATTTTCTTTTGTTTCGCATACAAAAATCACACAAAATGCTCGTGTGTGTAAAATAGCTTACCTCCTGTCTGCACATACCAATTCTAGCTAAAAGAAGTCAGGTAGTGCGTATACCTACACAGTAAAACATATACAAATCGAATCATTTTGCTATAGTAATTTTGTAAATTTCCCTGGACTGTAACGAGTTACTAATTTACTTGCTTAACTGGCCACAAAAACCCGGTAGGGGGTTACTGCCTGCTGCAAAAGTTCTCTCCAGGCGTATCCAAGAGATGATGGGACGTCGTCAACTTGGTCCTTTCACCGAAGACATGGTCTCCCTCTTCGCCGTCGACCTCCAACTAACGCATCGAACACCCTTTTCGCCGGATCTCCTTCGTAACGAGTTGTTTGTTCGATTTTCTAAAATTCCCTAAAAATTTTGGACTTAGAACCACTGTTTTAACTTTGAAGATCTGTAAGATCTGTCTAGAAAAATAGGAAAATAGAATGTTTAAATTAAAAAATAAAAAAAAATTAAATATAGTATATTTAAAAATATTATTTTAAACAAAACTAGTTTTTCTTACACTTCCAATTGACATGGTTAACTGACTGAAGATCTTTTTTTTGTTTTTGACACTCTCTGTTTCAACACTTGCGGGACGGTTTTTTGTACAATTGATATTATTATAAATTGCATGAGTCTTTGGTTTTTCATGACCTAATGGGTAAATTGCAGTGGTGTCCATGTTAAATAAGTATTTAAAAAGGAAAATGTGAAACCAAAAATATTGCTAAGGTCTGATTCCTTACTTAATGTGTGTGTGTGTGTATAGTTTCTCAATCATCAAAAGTTTTGAAATCGTTCTCTTAGATAAACGAATAGCGCCCTCGGGACATAAAATTTGTGTACAGAAAACAATACAACGAACGCAGGAAGAACTTGGCAGTGACCTGTTCGGCTGGCGGCTGGAACTTTACAGAGCTGTGGCCACATCAACTTTAACAGCAGTCAACAGTCGCTGTCGTTTTCTCTTTGAGACGAACCGAACTCTCTTATACTGTCGGGTGGCAATGCGCCGCGGATGCTGGCCAGACACCGGTCTGCCAGGCACAGTGCCTGTGCGCGGCATCATCGCGACGGCTGCCCGAGCAGATACGGCGTGGACATTTGCATTTTACGAGTTTTATGTTTGAAATGTTATTTAATTTAAGCACTTGTAAACATGACATTTCCATATTTATCTGCGCATAGGATTTGTACGTGTGTAGGTATCGTTTTATTTTCGTTAACGTATGAGTCGCAGTGGGGGAGGCGGTGAGGGGACAATTGAATATTTGCATTTGGTACAACACAAAGTAATCACATGATGCGAAAATTTATTGCAAATGAAATAATTTATGACCATGCAGAACTATAGGCCACACAGAACACAGCACACAGCGTGCTGCATGGATTTAATGCCATGTTAATGTAGTGAAATAATCGATTGTAGCGGTAAATATGATTTATGGGTTTGTACTATTTAGTCGAAATATGCAACAATTTGACATCAGGCTGCGAATTCGATGTGCAGTGAAGAGACGTAAGTGCAGTGCTCGCGCACACATCGGCGCACGTAAAAGGTATTCACGATGTGCCAACTGCCTTGGCAAAAGAGCAAATTTATAGTAAACAACAACATAATACAAGTACATATATATGTACGTGCATTGCCAGCTGAATTGGCAAGTTCTGGTTTTTCGGTCTTCTTAAAATCTCGAGCAGAGTTTGAATGTACTTCTACTTAACCTAAATTATCTACTGGCGGCGTGCTTTAATTTTATGTACTCGTTTCGTGTTACGCAAAGCTAATGATATGTTTAAAAAAAATCCAGGGTGAAGTGGTACCTAGTACTGTCAGGACGTCTTCATTTAACATTCCTATAACTTGGTGTTTTGCTTGCCATTTCTGCAAAAATTTATAAAAATTAAATAAATCATCATACGCCCTAATTATTCAATCAATTAATTTTAAGCGTTAATAAGAGTTTAAAGTTAAGGACGTTGTAGAGAAGCGATACGAAACTCAAATTCGAGTTGTGTTATAAAAAAACAACAACAAAATAGTCCAAAAAACGAGATATAAAAACCTTATTGACTGTTATTTGTTTGTTTATTTAACTGTTTTGAAATAACTTTGGTAAAAAGCATTGATTTGAAAAATTTAGATGCAAGTTTTTTGTAGGTGCGCTTCAGCAAGTTCTAAGTGTTTCTAAAAAGTTATAACCACATATTATACAAATTTCCTATTATTAAATGTGCTTCTTTAAAAGTGTTATCAGCTCCAACTTGTCACTGTTAAAGGTAGCTTACCGTATCATAGGGTTTGTGGGGCAATTTCGCTTTTCTGCCCACGCAGTTGCCGCTGATTGTGAATACCGCCATAATATTTATGATAGAAGCTTTGCTGCTGTCATAATGAAAGCGGAAGCTTATAAAATCATAATTAGCTTGTGGTAATTGCTAATTTTTTGATCTGCCGATGTTGCCATATTGCATGGCGTGTTGCAACAAAAAGTTGCCGAGATAAAATTTTTTAAAAATTAAGTTTTAAATTAAAGAATTTTTCTTTTAAGAACCCTGCATGCTTATAACATTTCTGCTGAGGAATATATATTTTTTACAAAGCACAATGAAATAATTTAATTTGTGTCGCTAAGAATCTGTTAAAAACTCACTGTTTCGTTCGTTTAGTACGTTTGAATTTGTAGGATTTTTGATTATGTTTGAACTTTGGATGGAAGAATACGGGTTGTGTGTGTGTGAGATGTGACATAAAATTTACATTGTGAATTAAAACACTAACAACACCAATAAATTTTAAAGCAACATCTTTAAACTGGAGCGAAGGCTTCGTAAACAGTATTTGATCCGAAGTTCCAATTTCCGTTGCATCAATGATAAGTCATCAATATCCTTTAATTATTATGGACATTTGTTGCTTGTCGTTAACAGTCATTGTAAAGTCACTTTGGTATCACAATCAGAAAAAATTTGTGTTCAAAAGTTAAAGGTCTTTAAATATTTCGCTACACAATTTGTTTACTTGCCTTAAATGACTTAAATTGCCTTAAATTAAAGCGTAAGAAATTAAGAAGCGATTATTTGGTTTTTTAATACTACAGTTTTTACAGTTTGAAATATACATATATTTGATTTTTGATATATTTATATTTCAATATTAACTTGTTGGTGTCTGTTGAATCTGAAGTTTATATTTAGTTGCAGCTTTCGCTATGAGACGACACACAAAAAAGGCAACTTTGGGGTCGAAAGGGTTACATTAACTGATTTGTTATTTTTTGTTTGTCCATTGAATAATATTTGAAGCGCATTTCGGATCGGCGCGTTTCTCGCTTCTGCCTGCAAGCCAATCCGATAGAATGATTTTTTCCAGGAACTACGGAATGATACACGGCACATGTGAGTATGTAAATATCAATTTTTTCAAATGAACGGTTTTTCAATAGATTCGAAAAAGGCATAACGTGCATCAGGCAGCTATTGTGTTTTTCTTGTAATTGATTTATGTGGGCTGAGGCTTAAAAAACGAAGAAAAACACGGAATAATCCGAATAATTTATATTGATTGAGCGCATTTACATTTGAATGGATCACGGAACGCAACACTAGTCGCGCTCGTGTGTGAAGTTATTTAAGACAAACACAAATAAAAACACACCAGTGCGAGTGTGTGCGTGTGTGTGTGCAGAAGCCACGATTGTATATTTGCGTTTTATCACCATTGCCGAGGAGCAAGTGTTGATGTTAATCACAAGCAATACGTAGCTATGAATGCAGCGAGTAAACACCAACCTCGTGGTCCTGCTCGCAGGACATATAAGAAATGGCACTGTTGCGTGCGCTGCGATCATTGGCGCGTGGCGATTGGCTTTTGCTTGCGTGCATGCAACATGTTGTTGTGTTTGTTCTATCTGCGAATAGTTGTCCATCCATTGGTGGTTATCGGCGGCAGGCGTTCAGCGAGTGTTGTGTCTACTGTACCGACGCGTATGTGCATCTGTAAGGCTCTGTGTGCAAATATGTGACCGCTTGCGGCCTTGTTGAAGGTAGCGGCAGACCGGCATCGCAACATCAAACAGATTTAATACCGCAGGTTAACACAAAGCCAATATTAATTATGCATGAAGTCTGCGCCCCGAAACACACACACGCACACACACACACACAGTATTAACATTATTGCTTCTCGTCCTGCGCTGCCTTGCTGCGTGCAAGTGTGCTCTGGGTATTTTTATGTTTGCGAAAGCGTTCCAGGAAATTTGAATAATTTTGAATATTTCAATCGGTCTGGCATTCGGGGATTTATTACCTGCGCCAAAAACATGCTCGGGGCTGTTTTGATTGCGAGAGTGATGGTGGTAAGCTGTATGGATTGAAATTCCACCACATCACAAACACACACTCACCTACAAACCACGTGGAGCAAGAAAAGTGCAATCCCGTTCGTTGCGATATGTGAAAGTTGTTTGGATGAAAATTTAATGAACTTCACCGCAAGGTCACTGAAGGGGAAAGCCTGGGCCAACGCAATGTCAGGTGGTAATGTTGTTAGTCCGCAGAACACTTTGAGTATTTCACGTAAAATTGTGTTTTGTATTAGTTTTATATTTAATAGCTTTGTTTATTGCGCCGTTAGAATGGAAATATTACAAAAGTAATTTATGCGTCCCAGACGCAGCCCGCTGACCAGTGGGGGCACACGAGGGGGTTGGGGTTTCAACCCCTCCCAATATAGGTTTCCTACAAAAATTTTAGATGGGGGAACCTCTGTACGCCACTGCCACTGCCTTAACATGGTCCTATGGTTTGGCAGCGTAGGAACGGCGGATTTGCTTTCAAGTGGAGGATACAATTCCAACGCGGTTTATACAATCCGTTTGTAAATCACTTATGTGTCATGCTAAGCCATGTCGCTGTACATTGTCATCGGCCAGCTTTGTAAATACAACCTCACAGAGTAAGTCGACCCTTTGAGTTTTTCAAGCTAGTCCGAAGTCTTTTCGTTGGTAGGTCATGCAAATCTGATCTAGTCATCGTCATCATGTTTACATGATTGGCAAATGCGATTTTTCAATAGTTGTGCCAAGTCCCTTCACTAAATGAAATCCTACAGCGTAAAATAGTTATCATGTATTTTGTTACCATCTTACTTTAACCACGGGCCTCGCTTCAAGCACTATGAGCCCATGGAGAATATACCCAGCATATTTCAAGCAGAGTTATATGCCATCAGGCTCTGTGTGCAGATTAACCTCGAGCGTTTGTACAGGGGGCAGGACATAGTCATTTGTTCTGACAGTCAAGCAGCTATCAAAGCACTAATCTCGTATGAGATTACCTCAGGGTTGGTGTTGGAATGCATAGAAGCATTGCATAAACTGGGTACAGATAAGCAGGTTAAAATCCTCTGGGTTCCAGGACACAGAGGATTAGAGGGGAATGAGGAGGCTGATAGTCTTGCTAGAACTGGGGCAGCTATGATCCCCCTTGCACCCGAACCTTTCATTGGGCTGGGCAAAAGCACTCTAGCCGAGTCACTAAGACTTGAGAAAAGAACCAGGAACTCAGAACACTGGTCAAATGCCACATGGTCAATCTTCATTAAAGGTTATAACTCCAGATGGAGTGAAGAATGCCTCAGACTGGGAAAAACCCAGCTAATACTGGTCACCGGGCTTTTAACCGGGCACTGTAGGATGAGGAAACACATGCACACAATCGGGATAGAACAGGTTAGCGTCTGCAGACTCTGCGAAACAGCGGAGGAGACTCCTGAGCACGTCATACTGCACTGCGATGCGGTATGCCGTAGTAGGAGACAGCACCTGGGCCAGTACTGGCTTGCAGACGAGAACGTCAAACACCTTCTCCCACGTGAGTTGCTAAGCTTCATTAGGTCGGTGGGACTGGGGGACGTTCTCTAAAGTTGTAGGCGACACAATAGATCAACTTTGGTCTCAGTGCACATTTCCCCTTTCAAATCTATCTATCTATCTACTTTAACCATATCCAGATTTTAGCCACTACCGCTGTGTTCTAATCCAGCTACATCATGCTACGAAAATTCGTTTTTCTTGCCAACATTGGCGTAGTTCGTATCGCTGAACTGTGCCAAATAAAACACACTGAAATTCTTTAACGTAGTTCAACATTGTAGTTACTTTATTCAATATTTTTCGAAGTTAATTTACTTTAACTTGACTGATTCTGTAGTCACTTTTCTTGAACTTCACTTTACTTATCCGTTGCTTGTCAAAACCAAACTGACTCACAACACCATTCCCGGCTGCCTCTTACACTCGTTTGTTCGGAGCGTAATACGCTCTCAACCATTCCAGCATCGCCTTGCACCGTCTCTGCGAGACCCTAAAAATTACAACGGCCCCTAAAAGTATTTAAGTAGTCTATGCTAATGGGGGCCTCAGTTGCGCAGAGCTAATGCATTATGGTCACAATACGTGGGCAGTCCGTTAAGTACTTAGCCCCACCGCCCGATGGTGCCACTATCGTAAGAGAAATTTACTATCGTGTAGTACATCCTCGTAGACGGCTAGTGTCAAATTTCAGCTATATTGGACTTGTAGTTTTGTTTTGGCCGCCTGTGGAAACGAACGTGTCCGCGGATTTAAGAAAAATAGAAAAAGAGCAATATCGGTCGGTGATTCGCCAAATTGGTCGCATTAGGCTACGAACAGCTGCCCCATCCACCGTATTCTCCAGATTTGGCGCCGTGTGACTTCTTTTTGTTTCCAACCTTGAAAAAGTCACTCGCCGGGCAGAAATTTGAGTCGAATGAGGAGGTTTTCGCCGCCACGGAGACCTCCAGAAAACGTATTTTTCAGACGGGTTAAAGAAGTTGGAGCATCGCTGGGTCAAGTGTATCGAGTTGAAAGGAGACTACGTTGAGAAATAAATTGCCACTTTTCCAAAATTTTGGTTTTTCTTTTGTAGGCTAAGTACTTATCGAACCACCCACGTATAGCTTCCTCAATTACCTTTCATGCGTATGATGTGCTTGCATGCGCTGACCCCAGGCATTTTGTGGTCGCCTATCCAAAGCAACACTCACTTCTTCTAACTTCTATCACTTCTGTATATTAAGTACGAGTATGTAGGCTTAAATTAATTTTTCAAATTTCTTGCCAGCAGCACTTATATTCGCTTTTAATTGAGTTTAATTCATATTTGTGAGCAATGTGCTCTACGAGTATTAACTATGCATCGAGAACTCTTAGAGCGAATTCAAACCCGTGCTTATAAAAGCAGGATAAGTGCAATAAGCTTCAAAAACTACCTAGAATGGGGTAACTTTTGGTGCATAAAACGCTTTTTTATGACAGTTGATTTACGGAAATGTTCCAAGTGAATCCATCAATAGGTACGAAGATTTCACAAAACCCCCCGAGCAACCGCATTTCATGTTGAGTGCTCGTACAGCAAAGCTTTGCTCTAAAAGAGTCCGCGCGTTGTCCCACACATCTGTGGAACAGGCTCACTGCACCTTCCTCCCACGATTTCTCGACCCTTGTGGCTTGGATTGCTTCAAGATGAATATTAATGCGTTCCTTCTCCAATGTTGCTCACTTCTATTTATAAACCACCAAAGTGCTTGGCCCTCATGTTGTTAATTGGTCTAAAAATTATGAGCTTGTCATTGCATTTGAACCTCTTTAGTAAGAAGTGTATTAGTTAATATTTGTGCCACACACGGCCGTAGTTTCTTCTTAAAAAACTTGTTGTACGGTCGGCTGTAAATTCGTGCCATGTCAGATAAGGAACCTTTCCTGACTGTCTTGCCAAGTGGTGCAAATGTTCGCACGCTTTCCTAATTCGTCGTAATTCGTAGTGTGACGCAATTAATACTTCGTTGCTGAGCACGAAAGCCTTTGAATGCGGAAATAAAGGGTTGTTCGCCAATAATTTTAATAATATGAACCAGATAAAAAGTTATGCAAAGATAAAACTCTTTCTTTACGGGGCGATAACCGTTAACCTATGATTTATGTGCGTGTGCGAACGCAACCAGTGCCTAGTCGCCATCGAAAACCGTGCGGCACGTAATAAACATAAACTAGGCATAATTTGTAGTATAAATTTAAATGGGCCAACGTAAATCTTTGGAGCAATTAAGTGCTCCTTGCGGTGCGATGCGGTGCGGTGTCACTGCGTGAGCATTGCGGGGCAACGGGCACGGGGTTCATAACTCATGCGCTTCATTTGGAAGCGCTAAAGCACAGAAGCAACGACGGCAGACGGAAACAACAGCAGCGCCTACAACGACAACGACAACGACGACAACAATAGAAACAGCAAACACAGTCAACAACACCCGCCCAAAGAAAACTACAAAATGGCATCGGCATCGGCGACAGCGACAGCCGCAGTCTCAGCCTCAGTCACCGAATGGCAATCGCGCGCGGCGAGCCCAAGCGAAAGAAACAAGTCCAAATTGCCATAATTTATCACGATGAGATTGCAGGAGCCCAACAGATGAGCAAATTGCCAGGAAGTGCGCGGCAGTTGAGCGAAAGGGATGAACGGGCGAGCGGCCGACTACGCGGTAATTAGTTAAGCTGTCACCTTGTTTACGCCCCGCCGTGTGACAAAAGCTCGTCGCTTCCGTTATTCTATCACTATCGCGTTATGTATTGGCAGCGATAAAGGGGGAATTAGTCGCTCTGCCAGGGAGGTGAGGCTGCGCCGACGGTGCGCATGCCGAATTTAACATTCACCACTTAGCGATGCCGTCAATATGGTTGCTTCAATAAATTTAATTCAAAAATAAACAGCGCCATAAATGAAATCATGTAATGGCACACCTTCTAAGTAGGTGATTTCATTTGAACAGAATTATAAATTAGGCAGAGAGTGCGCCGAGGCTGGGGAGAAGCGTCTGACCAATAAAGAGCGCTTGAGGAGTCAGTGGCAGAGTAATCTGATAAATTATTCGCAAAGCAAACAATTTGCGAAGTGAAAAAAAATATGACTGCAAAAGACGCAACCCAACGCAACGCTAAAATCAGCACGGGGCACACAGCCGCCGGGCCAGCGGTCGAGCAGAGAGGCGGCGAAAAAATTAAACGAAACGCAAACGCAAACGATGAGGAAAGCGGGTTTCCAAAGAAAATATTCGCAACATTTGGAAAAGTGCTGCAGGGCGAGGCACTGGTGGGGCCGAGCCACGCACAATGGGCCCCCAAAAAAAGAAAACGAGTGCTCCGCTCCAAGCGGGCCAGAGAAACCATAAAACCCCGTCGCAGTCGCAAAGTTTGGCTTGAGCTCATATTTTATTTAACCATCGCCACAAGAAGAAACTTTCAGACGAAACAAAAAGGGCCAAGCGAGCGGCTCCATGCCGCCATTGGACAGTCGTCGCGGCGTTGCCTTTTCGGCTTCGGCCGCTTTTTGTGCATTTCGCCCGTTGGCCCCTTCCCGCAAGTCTTACGGTCTTTTGTGAGCGGCTCATAATAAACAAACTTGTACAGAAAATGCAAATCATTGTTCTTTCCTTTTCACGTTCGTCTCTGCTATTATCCAATGGATATTCTTTCTTGTTGTGCGCTAGTTTCGCTTCGCGTTGTAGCCTTAACAACCTGCGATAATCGCCGCGGGAGCAGTTACAGTCGGCAGTAAAGGCAGTGCAATGTATCGGCGGCGGAGGGAGGCTGACGCATCGGAATGGAATGGACCGAACGAATTTGTGGAATTGCAGGTTCTTCTAGTTTATCATTTCATTATTATTTAGCAACAATAAATGCGGTTTTATTGCTTTGCCCCTCCGCGAATGTCAAGGGTCATATTACGAGCTTCTCTCATACAGCAAAACAAGAAAACAAGCACTGCTGGCAATGAAAGGTTGTTGTTATTGTTGGCACGCAGTAAGATGTCAGAAATTTGCCGCACTTTGTTTGCTCTTTCAATTCAATTCAAAGTGCACCGCTCGCACCACCACACCGCGGGGCGCAGCAGATAATCGGTTATAACCTGCTCTTCAACTTGGCCATTGTTATAAATCTGCGGTTGCACCTGCTGCGCTGTTATTTTGCGAAAGTAAGTAGGTAATCGAAAAAAGGAGAGAAGTAGAGGTTGCT
This sequence comes from Melieria omissa, assembly GCA_963971225.1. Lineage (NCBI taxonomy): Eukaryota > Metazoa > Arthropoda > Insecta > Diptera > Ulidiidae > Melieria > Melieria omissa. The sequence goes on along the minus strand of OZ020267.1, from coordinate 49,413,208 downwards.
ACAATAATAAAATGACGACAAATTTTTTCAATTACGAAATTTAATCATGTTTCAAGCGTTAATCGAACTGTGTGTTGTACAAAAACATTTTTATTTTCTTGTGCTTCGGAATGGTATATTTTTGAAGGTATAATAATTGTTTCATATGTAGAAAGTAATTTTTTTCAGCTGCATTAGGTCCATAATTTTTTTCTTGGTTTTGTTGAAACAACTATGTCAACAACACACGTTTCAAACGGTTTGTCGGAAGGGGGAGGGAACCTAAAGTTCAACGCCGAAGCTACATTGCGGTTGGTAGTTGGCAGTTTTTCTTCCACACTTGGAGGTTTTGCCATTGCCTGCCAAAAGCACATTTGTGCATATCTTAAAATTTGTATCTCTTTCATGTGGATAGCGAGAGAAGTAGACGAGTGTTTACACAGCTCGCGCTAGGAATCGAACCTAGGATCTGTGGCAAGAAAAGCCAGTGCGCTACCCGCTGGACCATCGAGGCTAGGAACAAGTTTTCACAGCCATTTGGTTCATCATTGCACAAATTATAAGTATGTAATGTTTTTCTTTAATGAAAATTGTACTTAAAAGCAAAGTTCTTGAGAAGTTGTTGAATAATGTTTTCCATTACATCTCTCACTAAAAGTGTATCGTATCATTCAAATTCGATTATTGTTTACCTGCAAATTGAATAGTTGTGCGTACAAGTCGTCTAAAGATTGGGTGATAACGGTCTTTACTGATGATGTTACTGGATCTACCTAATATAGATTTACAAAGTCTTCCACAGGCAGTTCTTGTCCCATTCCGTATTATTTTGTGTCAATGTCTTAGAGGTGAAAATTCGCTCTGGTTTTGAAGTAATTTTTGAAAATACCATAGACAGTCAAAATTATGGAAGTTCTTAATGGAAGTCATATAAAGGAAAATATATAAGACAATTATCTTATAAGATTTTTAGAATTCTTAAACATTAAAGTCCGAGATTCATACAAAATTTACTCTCTTGGATCGAAATTTATAAATAAAGTCCTAATGTTACTTGACTGATGTCAGTATTAAAATTAAATTTAAATATTTAATGTACCTACTTAAAGTCGAAAATGAAAAGGGGCCACGCCCACCTAACGGATATTTTCAATGTTCAAGACGAACATTCCGCGAAAGATTCAGTTCAGTTAGCCGTCTCGATTTGGTGTTTTAGTGTCGTGTGACCAACAAACAAACAAACGGACAATAACTTTTATATATACGTACATATGTATATGTAGATAAGAGATCACTTTGCGTCATTTCAATTCGCCTATTTCTTGCGTAAACATGAGTGCTTGAAAGTTTTGCTTATTCGACCTTCAATTCTGAGCAGTGTATTTCGAAGTTTAGACACGTTTAGCATTTTCAATAAAAACAAATGTAGAAATCCTGAAGACTGTAGTAGTCAATAACTGATAACTTAAACTTATAACATTAAAATGTCCATAACAAATGACATTCGAAATCTGATCGCTAAGCAGCCACTAATTCAAGTGTTATTGAAAAATTCAAATAAAAATGCATTATTTGACAAAAGCAGAAAAATAAATTAAAACAAAAACTAAAAACATTTTAGTGGTGCCATATTTGTAATGGAGTTTAGTGGTGCCATATTTGTAATGAGTTTTAGTGGTGCCATATTTGTAATGAAAATGGAACCCTAAATGAAGAATGAACCCATCAGAATCCATTTTGTCGGTTTCAAAAGATAGTTGAAAGCGCACTACCCGCTCCCAGCTGTGTACTTGACCTAATTTTCACTGGCAAACATGTTTCCTCAAGGGATATTTTCAAGGAAAAACTTGTTCGGTACACGCGCACACATGTCGCATAAGGATTTACATCCGAGAGGCCTGCGAGATGTAGATAGCGCGTGCAATAGACGGATCCGGTATGTACAAGGCATATGTACATTAAGGATGTGTGTACAGCCGTTTCGTAAAAATACAAACCAAAACAAAGCATCAGCACCGTTGTTAAAATTGTGGATGTTTGCTGTGCAAGAAACAAGTCTGGCGGCAGGAAAATTAAAATTTTACAAATTTACAAGGCTTTATGCTTTTGAAGCCACCCGCGTCACCCGCTGGCATCCACATTCGGCCTGTTGCTCCTTGCGTGGTGCGCAGCGCACAAGTAAACGAACAACCGGAAACCGTGCACGCTCGTAAACGCAAAGCGCTCCGCCCTTCCGCTCCGTAATTAACAAGATCTTAATATGCCTCAAATGACGTATAAAACTAATGCATATTTTAATAACTCATCATTTTTCGGGCTGCTATTGTGTGCCTACTGTTGAAATTTGCATGAGCGCCAGTGTTTGCGCTCCACACACGCGCAGGACTCGTCTGCCACTGGGGATGAGCCTACACACATGCCGGCTTGTTTGCGCAACCGGAGAGAACAAGCGGCGGACGGCAGAAAGGAGCAGCCTTCCGCACTTGCGGTCGACTGCAATTGTTTGGAGTGTGTGCTATTTTTGTTAAGTCGGCATGTGGAGCCTTATCTTGCCCAACTTGCAGAAGGCATGCAAACACAACAATAGCATATTGAGTATTTGTGCTGCTTACACGTGGAAGTCTTGCCAACACAAATAGGTCCAACAAATAATTAGGAAAATGAAAGCATGCAGTAAGTACCAGTCATAGTACTTACTGCATGCTTAGTGTACGACTCGCACTTGGCAGTACCTGAGCTTAGAGGTTTGTAGCGATTCTTCGTTGAAAAACATTTCAGCAATTTATTGCTAGCTGGATGAAATTGGCCGAGTAGCCCAACTCGAACAATGTGCGTTTTTCGCACAACAAACTCGTTTTTATTCGAAGCTATTTTCTGTACTAAAAATATAGGGGAAGATGGGCAAAACATGGCTAAGTTTTGTTTTTTGAGCATAAAATCTCAAACCTTTGAAAACGTGAGGATTATGTCTACTTTTTTGATAAAAACTGCACTTGCAGTCTTTTTAATTTTTCAAAAGTTTAGAAGTCGACCAAACTTGTTTGAGAGATCAAAAACAACGATTTTCATTTCTGATATCCTGATATCAATGAAAATGAACTAATTACATTAAATTTAATTTAAAAAAGCAGTTCATCCACCAGACACCGAATCAGGCAGCCGAGTTTCCTTGATGCTGGAAAACAACATTTTGTAGGAATTAATTACAGTACCTATTTTGATTATTCCGCGATCGGTCGATGTGGATGAAAAGCACTGAAAATCTTAATGAATTTGTAAAAAAATTTCGCAAACATAATTTTCTAAAATTTTCCAAAAATTGTATTTTATTGAATTGACGCTGATATTTGCAGCTCAGAAGTAATGTGTGTATGATGGGTTTTCGCAACAACTATGCTATGTTTATGATACTCATTTTAAAAAATATGTGAAAACGGAAATTTTTGTTTTTAAATAACGTTAAAACACAATTGTTTTTGTAACCCTGAAATCGGGTTGAAATGTGCAAACATTTTTCTTTTCAAAACGGTGGCTCACCGATCAAATCAACTTTATCTTATGTCCCACTAAAATCAATACCCAAGGCAATGTCCTCCACCAGCCTGAACAAAAACGTTTCGATGCTTAAATGCACACGAATTAAGTATACTTATTTACTCAACGAACTAACTTGGCCAATGGCTTCTGGAATGCCAACAATGATGGTGATGTGGTTCAGGGTGGCGGATATTTCAAACGTAAACAAAGGAAGAACAAAGAAATTTTCACATTACATCGTGGAATATTGAAATTAAAATAACTTTCTTAAAACTTTTCAATTCGTTAGAACAATATTAATATTTATATTTATCTTTCGTTTGTTTTCTTTCATCTTTAATTCACTAAGAGGAAGTGGACATGTGAATGTTATTACAGAAAAACAGGTTCCATATAATCTGGCCAGATAAATCATAACAATGTATTTGTTGTAATTTATAAGTAAGGGAAACTTCCAAAAACCAGATTGGATAACTTTTAACGAGGTCAAAACGAGGAACCGCAGTCCATTAGTCCCGAGTGTGCGTAAAAAGAGGCATTTTTGAATTCCGTAAATTCATTGACAAATTCTAGGTGCATAAGATCACAACATACTGTGACTATAGAGTGTGAGTGTGTACCATTGTATTTATGAAAGAAAGCTTTTAGATTGCAAATACAATCGGGATAAAGATGGGCAAAATGGATGAAACCGGCAGACAAGAGGCACAAACCGATAAAAATTATACAACTAAGAACAATTTTTCTCTTAAAAAAAGCTTGTGAATTGAAATACATAGATAATTCATTTTCATTCATATTATTCATTTGCACATACATAAATATATGCATACATTAAAATACATACTTATTGCATATACATAGTACAAGTATGGCCCGACGGCATGCAAGTTTAAAGTCAATGGGCCCAATAAATCAAGTTTACTCAACATTTTGTTGACACCGTCAGATTTTTATAAAAAAAAACTTGTGTAATTATTTCTGATTTGAAGTGCTTTCAACATATTTGAAGTCAATAGACGTATTAACCCTTCTGTCAATATGAAGGTACCTTTTGCATTTTTTAGGTAAAAATATCCTACTTTCCGCCAAGTATGCGGTATGTATATGTATATTTTTATTGACTACCTATTAGATAACTTATATAGACAGAAACCTTTTTCTTTGTAACTTTTACAACCAATTTTTGAACACTACCCCTTTGTTCTATACGAAGGTACCCGGGTACCACACATAGTGTGTTAAGTGTTACTCGTGGGCAGACGTGCCGTCTTGTGCTCCGCGGCTCTTATTGTTTATGTCCGTCGCTCGCGTGTTTTGGTGTTCGTCCGAATGATCTCGTCTCGTTGCGTTGCTGCTACGCCGCGTGTGCCCAACAATTAAATAACTTAAAATAATATAAATAAATAAATTAAGAATCCGATCCAAATGCAAATGCAAAACCAAAAATCAAACATAAAATGCCGTTAAATCGTTCTCGCTGTCCGCTGCGTTGACCTCTGCTCGCGTTGTCTTTGTTATGGTTCATTTTCCGTGTCTCCCTCATCCGTCCGTTTTCAGTGGCGCTACATGCGGTCTTGTTCGACACTGAGAAATTGACTGTTCTGTGGTAAAGGCATAACACTTACCACAGGGCATAATCAATTTCTTAGTGCGACAGATCTCATTCCCAGCTACTTTCCTTGATCTTTAGCCCATATAGACCATGGTGGTGGACAAATTCCGCATAGCCTTCTGCAACGTGCGCGGGCTCAGGGCGAACTTTTTTGCTGTATATGCGTTTGTGAACCTCCATAAACCCCATATAATGGCACTAGGTGAAACCCAGGTGTGTGGGGATGCAGATCCACTGGATTTTCACATCCCTGGTTACCACCTACTGCCATTATTCTCTCCTCACAGGGGTCTTGCCATTTATGTGTGCAGTAATGTTGCGTACCAGTGCCAGCAACAACTATACACGACGGATGCCGAATTTAGCTCCATGTGGGTTAAATTCAATATCCAGTCGCACATTCTGCACTTCTGCTTCCTATATAGAAGCCCAAATTCAGGGAGAGATTTTACATATAACAAGTTTGATCTTCTCTCTGATTCTATTTCTCAGATTCTGGAATCGTATCCGAATAGTGAAATTGTAGTTGCTGGTGATTTCAATATTCATAATTCCAATTGGCTACGCCATTCCAGCCACACAACTCCTGAAGGCTTATTTGTCGAGCTCTTTGCCGAGTCTAATAACTTGACTCAATTAGTGCATGAACCAACGCATATCCCCTGCGTTGCGGGGCAAGCTCTCAATACTCTAGACCTTTTTCTCACTTCACATCATGAAAAATATGATGTTGAAATGCACGCACCTCTTGGAAACTCGGACCATTGTACCATTTTGGCGTCTTTCTCATACTCTTCTATCCGCAATGCTTCGCTCTTAGCCCCGAAGCGCCTAGTGTGGATGTATGATAAAGCTAACTGGAGTGGACTTAATGAATTTTTCGCCCACTTCAATTGGAAATTGTGTTTTCTTGATAGAAACATAAATGCCGCAGCCAAAATGGTTGAAGAAATTGTATTATTGGGAATGCGGTCCTTTATCCCCAATAAGCAAATTTGCATTAAACCCAAGGACAATATCTGGTTTAATGAGACATGCAGAATTGCTGTCAGGTCTAAAGAGGAAGCTTTCAGAGCATGGCAGGCAAATAAAAATGCCACCACTGAACAGCTGCGTAAACAGGCTAGAAATCGATGCAATGCCATCCTAAGGCGCCAAAAGTTTCTGCACGAACAGCGCCAAAGGAAAAAAGTTCTTCAATGCCAGCGTGGTAGTAAGAACTTCTGGTCATTCGTTAAGAAGGTGAAGAACCAAACATCATCTTCAATTCCAACTCTTCTTGACAATGATCAAATCATCACTCACTCGGTTGATAAAGCTAATTTGTTGGCTAAAATTTTCGCAGAGAATTCCTCCCTGCCCCCCAGCGATCAACCACTACCCGTAGTCGAGAATGTATCTTAATCTATGCCAGAAATTCATTTTCGGACACGGGTAGTTAAAAGAGTGCTTGCAAATCTCGATGTAAATAAGGCTTCAGGGCCGGACGGCATTCCAGCCCTTGTTTTGCAAAAGTGCGCTACCTCACTGGCTTGTCCATTACGCAAACTTTTCAACTTGTCATACACCACAGGTGTATTTCCGACATGTTGGAAGGTAGCAAATGTTCAACCAGTTCCTAAAAAAGGCAAGACTACTGACCCTGCGAACTACCGACCTATAGCAATCTGTTCGGTGCTTTCTAAAGTAATGGAAAGCATTGTAAACTTCAACCTTGTGAAATATCTGGAGCACAATAGACTGCTAAGTGACCGCCAATACGGCTTCCGAAGACAACGATCGACGGGAGACCTTATGGCGGTACTCACCGAGAAATGGAACCATAGCATTCTAAACCTCGGTGAAAGCAAGGTTGTTGCATTGGATATTTCCAAGGCCTTTGACCGGGTGTGGCATAAAGCACTCGTGTCAAAATTGATCGCCTATGGTGTCGGTAGTACCTTCTCTCGTTGGATTACGAGCTTCCTCTATGATCGCTCTATTCGTGTTGTAGTAGACGGCATAGCCTCGGAAAAGCATTCCCTTAGCGCGGGAGTGCCGCAGGGTTCGGTCCTTTCTCCAACCCTCTTCCTGATCTTCATCAACGACCTGTTGTCGTCGACGAAGAATCCCATCTACTCGTTTGCGGATGACAGCACCATTTGTCATTCATACTCTTTCACAAAGCGTCCCAGCTCTGTGGAGATTGAGAGAGAACGGCGCCGTATGAATGACACACTTAATAGCGACCTACAAACAATCTCCAAGTGGGGTCAAGCGAATAGGGTCGATTTTAATCCCCGCAAGACCCAATGTTGCCTGTTATCCCACAAACGAGTTTCTCCACATCCCAACACATCCCTGGTTATGGGTGGTGTGGGTATTGCGGAATCGGCAGCTCTTGATGTTCTGGGCATGTCCATTAAGAACGATCTTCGTTGGAACGATCATATTTTTGGCGTGTCGAAAGAAGCAGCCAAGTGCCTCGGCTTCCTAAAGCGGTGCAAAAAATATTTCACTCCGTCTGATCTCCGCATTATTTACACTACCTATATCCGACCTAAAATGGAGTTTAACTCGCACCTATGGGCGGGGGCTTCAAAAACCCATTTGGAGCTCCTGGACCGGGTGCAAAACCGTGCGATTAAACTTATAGGGGACAGTAGGGCATCCAGCTCTATTGACTCCTTAGAACATCGTCGAAACGTGGCATGTGTGGTGTTGTTTTACCGATACTTTTTCGGCAATTGCTCAGTGGAGATGAGCAGTTTGATGCCATCACTCCGGGTATTCCCACGGGCAACCCGTTTGAACACTGGCGCCCATGCATTCCACGTTGAAACGATGTTCCAGCGCACTACGCATTACAGAGAAAGTTCGTTTCTGGCCCGCACAGCGCGGCTGTGGAATGGTCTCCCTGCGGATATTTTCCCCAGCACTTATGATCTCGATGGGTTCAAGGCAAGAGTCCATAAACACTTCACTCATAACCCTATCTCCTAACCTTTATATCCTTCCTGAACCAACGCAATGCTTCGCATTAATAGGGGTCATCCCCTGCGCGTTTGTTCCTGTTAAAAAAAAAAAAAAAAAAATACAAAATACAGTAAAACAATACAGTTTCAACGTGAAATTACTCGATCATATTCGAGTGGGCCCCATTTTAAATTTGAAATCATAGTTGTATTCAAATATAAGTTAAATTTAGAACATCCGATCGAAGTCATCGACTTCACATGCGTGTTACTTCAAAATGTTTGACCCTTTGAAAGGAATACATATTCGCATCGAAATAATAGCCAAAATGTATCATTGCCATTTGCATCACTTTTCATACTTTTTCCTTAAAAAATTAGGAGCCTAAAAATATGCTCTTTTATATGTTCCATTTATAGTCTGGAATACAAGCAAAAAACAAAAAGATTTTGAATTGCTCGAAACAAAAAAAAAATTAAAAACTTTGCATATTTTGCATATTGAATATTTATTATGGAAAGTAGAGGAACAACTGAAGAAAAGACAGGGTACCTATATCTCACTAACTAGAGCTCCTAGAAAAAATCTGAGGCTAGATTTGAAATCAGCGCACCCAAATTAGTAAGAAACAGTAGAAAAACTGCATGCAACAGAAGAAAAGGGTTTTTTGTTGTGCTGTGTAATAGGTGGACATTTTTTGTATCGACAGAAGGGTTAAATCTTCTTTCTTCATACAAACTTTAAGCCCATCGTTGAACCGTCAGATTTTGATTTCAAGTGTTTCCTCCAATTTCAAAGTCAATGGGCGGATCGGTTCGTGGTTTTATCGTAGCCTTAACCCATTGTTGACCCCGTTTAATTTTTTCGAAAAAATAAAAAAAAACATGTTGCGTTTTTTTTATTTGAAGTGTTTTTACCAAATTTGAAATCAATATCGCGTTTTTTCATACAACACCTTAACCCATGTTTTGCCCTTTTAGAGCCCGAATTTTAAAAAATCCCGTCTGAGCGGAGGTTCATTTTTCTAGATGTACCTGCAGTTTAACCTTCACTCTGTGCATGGTTTTTACAGCCTAATCCCGTGCAATGGGGAACTGAGTTCCCCATTTTTGAACCAGTATAGTTTGTATGGGAATGAGTAAAATAATAGTTTTTTGGGAAATAATTATATTATCATTATAGTATGAAAATTTATTAATGTTGTTGTTGTTTGTTTGTTTTTTTTGTATTAGTATTTTTAAGTTATTTATTTGCACACCGTCTTTGAATCTGTTATTCCACCGCTGAGTCTGCTCGTGATTTAAAACTTGAGTGGTTCAGAACTTGGATAAGTTTTGCATACAAAATGTATTGGCAAAAGAAACGGGGTCATTTATTCCCCGAAGCACAACAAACAGTTAGTGTGCTTTTTTTTGCTATATCTGCCTAATCATACTTGAACTGAGATATTTGTTTATGTTCTTAGATTCCTCTCATCAATACCTTTCCAATGTTATACGTGTAAATATATCGTTTAGAAATAAAACCCATCACAATTTCATGTTTTATGTCGTCGTGGGAACTGTATACCCCAAGCACGGAGTGAAGGTTAAAATTCATGTTTGTAGCTTTAGCGGTTCGGGCTGGGCGATGATGAATCAGTCAGTCAGTAGGACAGAACAAACAGTTATATGTATAGAGATAGGTGCATGTTAATAGGCGGAAAGCAGAAATGTTTTAACAATATTAAACTGTTATTGTTATATTATTGAGAAGTCACATGCGAGGCCTAGCCAAAATCTGTTTTCAATAGTTTTCTATCATACTCTCAACAAAATTGAACATCTCAAATCGACTCGTGTTCTAAATGGAGCGTTTTAAGCCTTTGAGTAATTTAAGTTTAATCATTGGCAGTGATGAAACACATCGGAGTATTCCACAATGTTCTACGCGAACCGTTGAGCATAATGCTAGGTTAAAAAAATAGTAGTATGTAGAGCATTATTCAATTCAAAGCCTTAAGTTGGTTGTGTTGTAATTGCCAGTAAACAGCATGAAAAAATTCGAACCTACATATTTATCTTATTATTGGCCAATTTAAAATAGAAATCGTAGAATGTGTTAGTTACTTTAAATAAATATGACTAGTTGCATCCTGAACATTCTTCTTAGAACGCTCTTCTTCGAAAATATTCGTTCTTTCATTATTTAGGGGAGGAAAACTGAATTGTTCAACGGCAAATAATTTGTTCGCCACTCAAAGTAAGCGATTGGCAAGCTTTAACCTCTACACCCAGTCGCGTTCAAAAATGTTTACAAAACACAAATTAATGCGAAGCCATTGAGGTATGTTTGAGAGTACGTGGGAAATTGTTCAAATTGCTTAGGCCATGTTTTTAGCACTGTGGGTATGTTTTTAGCTTGGACTGCACATTAAGCACGCCGCACACATGCGTCCAAAACTTTTCATAATAACAACATTATGGCCCGAGGAACCAGTGACGCAGGGACCGGTATCTGCTCGTATACCAAGTATGCTTCTATGTATGCGTGCATGTGTTCGTGTGTGCAGCAGTGCGCGAATGAAATTGACGAAGGTCAAATCAAACACGGCTTTGCTGTGTGATCAATGGGGGGCGCCTCCTAAAAATGACAGAATGTATCTGGCGTACGAAACCAGTCAACCCGCAAACCCACCGAGTGTGTGCGCCCAAACTACGAAAAGGCCGTCGACAATAGGAGCGTGTACGTGCGGGGGCGTGCATGGAATCACAATGGACATTTACTTTTGCGAGGAGTTTCCCGAGACGTGCACCATGTCAATGGAGAGTATTAGGAAATCTTTTTGTGACTGTGCCTTTAAGTTATTGGCGTTAACGCCAGCCGATGTCTACAGCAGCGCACACAAAGGACACAAATTCGCCAATGTGCCGTGCACCCATCCCCTCCAAGGACCCACATTCCCCACGCGGCCACAAACCAACATGTGTACCTACAATACCTACGTGCAAATGTACGCTGGGGTACACACATACGTATTTGTGTTCTAAACAAGCAGCCAAGTGCGAAGGCTGTGCTGGCCATGCGGTATGCCTGGCGGCGGGTCCGCATGGCTTTGACTTTGGCAAACTAAGCAAAGCAAAGTGGCAAGACAGGGGGCGCGAAAGGACAAATGCGGAGGGTTTAATTGGAGGTTCGGGGCAATGATGACTCAACCATAATAAAGGTTCAATCGGCTTTAAAGGCGAATGATTAATTTCGGCATCCGACTCGTCTCACATCAACATAAACAAATCACAATCACACTTAACTCCTTAACCAGATTTATGAAAATATGCTCCGCAGCCCTAGAGCGCTGGCTGGTTTATTTGTTTATAAAGGTTCTATATATCACGGCTGAGAAACACGCAAGTCCTTTGCCTACTAGAGATGCACGAACTCGATTCTGTTTCCAAATGATAGCGCTTATCCCATAGCCCACAGTCGTGATGGCTTTTTGATATTATTTTATTTTCGCTTTGCTCTTTCGAAAATCGAGCAAGCTTTCTGCTGCGCGACTTGTTGAACGGCGGTCCGTGCGGCTGGTGCGAGTCACGCGTTTCGGAGCCAGACAACTTTTTCCTTGGCTATCACCGCACAAGCGCTCACGTATAGTTCGGCATGCTTGCCAAACCAAACGCACAATGCTTGTGCCGCTCCCCCATTGGCCATTATCGATCTGTTTTTTAAAGTTTGGCCATTAAGCGGCTGCCACGTTTTCTTCGTTTATTAAAAAGTTTCCGCCCAGCAATTGGAGTCGTTTGTATGACGCCGTGCCCGCCACACGCACACGCACACGCTCCCACTCGCGCTGGCGCGCGGCACACATCGCATCGGGCGCATCGGAACTCGTTTGCTTGTACCTCCGCTGCTTCTGAAGCGTTTGCCGCATTTCTCGACAATCGAATTCCCAAAGTGAGAAGTTCACGCCAAAGGCTGCAGTTACAACAGCGCCAGCGACAACGACAGCCTCCACCCGCAAAGCACAAAGTGCCCAGCGCCGAGCAACAGCCACCGATGCTTACTCGCTCACGAAGTGGCGCAGAACAAATTCCAAAAGATTTAATGCGATTTTTGAATTTGTTTTGTTTACAAAAATCTTCAGGATAATAACCATTAAATTAGCATTTTTGTGTTTCTGTTTACCGACTGAGCTTAGATGAAATGTAAATGATTTTACGGTTGCGGAAAAAGAACCAATTTGAATATCTTAACGAAGGGCAAAACGGGCGCGTGTCGGGTTGGTCTGTATGATGACATTTAAATTAGAGCGGCCATTGCCACATTTACCGCCTTTTAGCAACTTTCACTTTCACGCCGACTACGGCTCGCTGCATCGGAAGCGAGCCCCTCGGCAACCACCCGCAAGGTCCGAGCGGTTGAACTACTACAAGCGACAAGTTGTTCGCAAGTTTCTGCTGCCATTTTGCACGCTTCACGTGCTCCGTCGCACTTGAACCGGCCAACATTATTGCATAGACTGAGGAACTTCAGTTTGAATATACACTGTAAAAATTAAAAATCGATTTAATCGAATGATTTGATAAACCAACAAAACGACTCGCATTAAAGCGTTTCTCCTTAGGGTCCAAAAAATTACTCACCTTGCAATGAAACTTATTGCGTTTTGCGGGCAAATAAAATAAATGTTTCATTTTGATTCGAATACAGTCGTGTCTGGATATAGTGAACTAATTATTGCAAGGCCTGTTCACAGTATCGAGGTTGTTCACTATATCAAGGTTAACATTTTTGTGCAAAAACTCGTTTTATTTGCTCAAAATACACTTTTTGTTTTTTGATTAAAATTGTTTTCAATATTTTTTCAATATGGAGCCTCATATCAAAATTTGGGTGTTCACTATATCGAGGTGTTCACTATATCGGGTGTTCACTATACTTAGACACGACTGTAATTCAGAAAAAACTCAGATTTCTTGCCCATTTGTACATAAATAAATAACACAGCACAACAAAAAATACTTTTTTTCTGTTGCATGGAGTTTTTCTACTGTTTCTTACTAATTTGGTTGCGTTGATTTCGAATCTATCCTCAGATTTTTTTTAGCAGCTTTAGTTAGTGAGATAGCCGGCCTCGATAGTCAAGCGGGTAGCGCGCTGGCTTCTCATACCAAAGGCTCCAGGTTCGATTCCTGGCTCGGGCTGGTGAACAACTCATCTACTTCTATCGCTATCCACATGAAGGGAATGAGAATTACAAGAATCGCACAAGTGCGCTCTTGGCAGGCAATGGCAAAACCTCCAAGTGTGAACGAAAAACTGCCAATAGCCGTTCGGATTCGGCGTTAAACTGTAGGTCCACCCCCCCCCCCCCTTCCCCATCCGCTTGAAATGTGTGCTGTAACATATGTTGGCAAAACAGTGTTGCATACACAATTCAAAAAAATAGAAATATGTGATATCACAATGGGCCTTTCAGGCCTCCGAGTGTGTCTCTTACAGAGGCAGCCACCGCAACCGAACCTAACCTAGTTAGTGAGATATAGGTACCGTGTCATTTTTTCAGTTTTTCCTCTACTTTTTCCAGATTTTTAATCGTAATTTCCAAACCAAAAAGTCGATTGACATGATTTTCACCTTATCGCATTAACAATTCCGTACGGCTTTTCTGATGCAACTTATTTTTATAAGTTTAAAAATGCCGCGGTAATTGGACCTCAAAGTTGGAAAATATGGAATTTTAAGGCGTTTTTTTATGGTCAAACACATACAAATTTTTTTTTAACAATTAACTAGTAAGGTGTATAATGAAAGTCGACACATCAAACAATACCACACAGCCAAATTATTTAGCGGAATACACATTCGCATCGAAATAAAAGCAAAAAATGTACAATAGCCAATTTCATCACTTTTCATACTTTTTCCTTAAAAAAATTAGGGGCCTGAAAATATGCAAAGTTTTTAATTTTTTTGTTTGTTTCGAGCAATTCAAAATCTTTTTGTTTTTTGCTTGTATTCCAGACTTTAAATGGAACAAATAAAAGAGCATATTTTGAGGCTCCTAATTTTTTAAGGAAAAAGTATGAAAAGTGATGAAAATGGCTATGATACATTTTTGCTATTATTTCGATGCGAATGTGTATTCCGCCAAATAATTTGGCTGTGTTGTATTGCTGGATGTTTCTTCTTAAGATATTCATATACTTCGTAACTTGATTTATGAATCATCTGTACAAAATTCGCCATTAGAAAAAACGCATTGAAATTCAATATTTTCCTACTTTGAAACCTTATTACAACGCCAATTTAGAACGCATAAAATTGATTAATATCAGAAAAGATAACGTGAAATGTTGTAAGTGCAACAATATAAAAACCATGTCGATAGGATAATTGGTTCAGCAATTACAGTCGAAAACGAGAAAAAAGCCAAGGCAAGTTCGAAAAAGTGACACGCTCATTTTGTGCGAAAACTAGAGCTGTTACATAAAAACGGAGTATGGCTTTGAAAACAGCGTGGAAAAACGATTCAGATTCATGTAAAAAACTCTATGCAATAGACATGCTGTTGTGCAGTGTAATTCCTAGATTTTTATTCTTTTCAAGCGGACACTTGTTCTGGACTAATATTTATTTTACCTCAAGAATACTAATAGCTTTTTAAGTTAAATTTTTTTGCTCAAGAAATGAGAATTCGAAAAATGCATACAGCTTTTGTTTAGCTCGTGGATGCAAATATGTTTGGTTATATTATAAATATTATTTTGTGCACTACGCTTTAAATTGTTTTTTAATTGTGTGATTGAATAGTAAAATTGGTCTGGAGTAATTTTCAATGTGCTCAAGTTAATAGTAAAAATTTTAGTTATTGTTTTCAGTGTAGGCGCTATTGGAAAAGTTCTATAGCCATTGTTGATGTTTAATACATACGAACGTACTTATGTACATATGTACATACATTTAGACTTGTTCATTAGGTGCGAATACGTGTTACTATAAATTGCTGTATTTATCCGCAAGGAAATTGCAAATAAGAGTAAAAACAAATCACATTAAGGGTATTCACGAGTTGATGCGAATTCCTAAATTTGCAGAGAACGAACCAGCGATGAGCAACAATTGACAATTTCAAATACAAACATAACAATTACCTCCTCTATTATTGCCTGCTTATTATTATTAAATTGAACGAAAAGGAACTGCACTGACTAATGTAATATGTAGTGGGAGGCTTTTGTTGTTGGGATGTCTCAAAAATACTCACCTAAGATCGATGATTTATGTGAGATATGTCAAAATGCAACAGCATTGGTCAAGATAAAAGCCGGCAGTAAGCATTTATGACGGCAATGCTGAATACAAATGAGTTTGATGCCTGTCTGACTGTAGTATCGAAAGTGCTTCGGCGCTTTTGGCCCCATCTGTGGAGCAACGCACAGCTCGCCAAGGCATTAAATCAGCGTCAAGAGGCCGAGATTGACTGTTACGTCCGGCCATTTGTGTCCGCGCATCTGTGTGCTATGCACATTTTAACTCAAATATACACACACACATACATATACAAAATATATTACACGCCTGCTTTCTTGAAATTTCAATGAAAAACTGTATTGTGTCGTTCTTTCGCTTTTGGTGCGTCGCCATTACTCTTTGGCTCCGTTATTTGCATTTAATATAAACGGCAAAAGCGAGCAGTCTGTTGTGAATGCACTTTGCTTGTGTTTTATTGAAGTGAAAAAATTGCGAAAATATGCTCCGTCAGTGCGCAAAGTGCGCCGAAGGAAGATGCGGAAAGAGGAAAGGCGCAGCAAAAAATGGAAAGGACAATATGTCCCAGGACAACGAAGAGATAAGCAGGTATTGTTTTTAGCCAATTTGTTGGCCGTTATTTATGCTCTTGTTGCGTCGACAACGTTTCGAAGCAGCGTGGCGTGATGAATTGCGGTCGGGCGGCGGAGTGCAGTGAAAGTTTGCAGTTACAACAATTAAATGCCTAGACTCCAGGCATAGAGCAAGTAAACCGCCGCTTCGAATTTCGTCGATTATTGTGGGAACAATTGGAAGAGAACTTTGTTTCCAGTTTTTTTTATACATGTACAAACAATCTGTAAGAGGTTTTTGTTATCACCTTTGTGTAAACTAGTGGGTAGGTCCTAGAACACCTTTTTTTTGGGGTTAATTCGCTTTCGTGTGATGTTCAACTTAGCATCCTTTCAGCTTAACAGACTTTGCCCAGCTTTCCTTCATACTTTCGGAAGGCTCTATAAATGGGCATCGGATTCGGCGCTGGTTTTCTCATTCTATTTAATTTCCATGATTCGCTACAACAAATTATTGCTGGGCATCAAATCAGTTCAGTTCGGAACCTTTTGCCATCGACACTGCACAGATGTGTATCCGTGATTGTTTTGCATTCCTCTCGGTGAAGTTTCTTCTCTCAATTACCTCACTGATGTATTCGAATTTCGAATTATCACTCGTCTATTTTCAAACAATCAGTATGAATGAGTTCTTACGTCTTCGAAAAAACATAGACCATTTATTGTTTTGATAGTTTTGCCTCTGGAGTGTAGTGGTGGCTCTATGGTTGTTTATTGATACAAAAAGCGTCAGGGCATTATGAAAAAATGTTTAGATTCTCTAAAAAGCATATAGAAGTTAAGTATAACGTAAAAATTATATATTTTTGTGCATAAATTCCAAGTCATTGATAAATTTTATTGGAGGTCTAAAAGTGATTATTTTTAATTTCATGAACTGTGCTTTCGCACAGTTCAGGTTAAATATTTTCTCAATTTTTTCCACATTCGATAATCTCAAGCCCTCTGAGCTTTGCTCTTACTTCGCGGCCGATGACAAGGCACTGATTTATGTCCCCTGGCGCCTCGGCCTTGCTCGCCTCTGGAGCACGTCGCAGTCGACGACTAGATGGAATTTTAATCAGTAAGCATTTTGCAACAGTCGTTTCATGTCACTTCGATGATTTCTAATCATCAGAAATGTTCACTAATCAACATGTCGAGCATTCTGCAAACTGAAAGTGTAAAGTGTTCCAGACAGGGTTGTCAATTCTACATTCTAAACTGTAGAAATCAAAGGGGTAAGAATAATATTTCGTAAATTTTTGTTAAAGAAATGCATGAATAGTATAAAAAATATTATATTATAACTTTATCTTATATACACATGCACACTTTTTATATACACATATGTATATACTTATATGTATATACTAAGTATCAACTTCATCACATAATTTTAAAGCTGTGATTTGGTTTGGACTAGAGATTCTTCTATCTTGGAATTTTTTTTTTTGTTATTTCTTGGCAAAAATGTATGTACCAATGTACATAGAATGTATTGAAAATCATATTTCATTTTTCTGAGTATACATTGAGCGAAACTCATTATATTGTGTTATTGTTTGATAATGTTGTTTACGGTAGAAACAATAGAAAACATTTTGATGGGTGATATAACTTCCTGTGGGAGGTATTTTTCTATTACCAGCCCTACAATTCCTTTTAAAAGAATTCGTTAGTGATTACCGGTAGGATAGAAATATTAAAAGCTAGCAGGGTCCCGCGCACTGCACGCAAGACTGAAGTCAGTTGGTCAAATAAATTACGTTTATCTTAACCCTTTGTTGACCCCATCAGATTTTGATGAAGAATAATTTTCTAAGTACTTATTTCTCATTTGAAGTGCTTTCATTATATTGGAATAGGCTCATTAAATCATGTTGCTCTCTTTTTCAGTACAACTGAAAACTGAAAAAGAGAGAATCATGATTATGTTGAAGTAGATTTACTACAATTGTAGTAAGGTGGCAACACTGTTTACAACCTCGAGAACAACGTCAATGCCGTTGAATTGAGTTTCTCTCGCTGGCGGCAGCCTTTCGTCTTCTGTGCCGAACCAATTTTGGAATATTTAATATTCGTCTTTTCGGCGATGCTGTCTGTGCTGTGTGTCTACATAATTCCTCTTTGCGTTTTTCCATTTTAATTATTGATGAGTGTTCGCAGAAAAGGAAAATGAAGATAACTAGAACTTTTCTAATGTTTTATGAATGAAAATGCGCGCTCGGCTCGGAAGCAGTTACGTATAGATTAGTTCAAAGAGGGATTAATGCTGAGATGGCGCGACGGCGCATTTATTCCACGTATCTACTGTGGAATAAAGTGATGCTTTAAAATATGTTAATTTCAAAACCTTTGCGCATATTGTGTAGCTCTGTGCATCGATCGAGTAATGACTATTCGTCCTACTCTAAATTTCCTGGCTAATATTCACGATTGACCTATGAAGAGAAATGCGATATCAAAATAGAGCAGGTTGCAAAGAATCCTTACGTAGCTCTCGATTTAATTTTGGTTACTTTGAAAACAACACTCAACATTTTTCGGTTATTATCGCTGGTATCTTAACCCGTTCGATGTAGGGTTTACCCTTTAAAATTGTTTTCGTATTTTCGGATAGTATGAAGAGTTCATCTAAAACCTTAAACTTAGCGCAGAAAACATTCGGATCGATTACCAAAAAAAGCACAATTTACCTAGTAAATTCTGTAATGGATTTTAATGAAGCTGCCATGTTCCAGCTCCACTGTGCAATGCACCAGGGCAGGGAAATGAAAGTGCCGTGCTGTCGCTTGACAGTGTGCGTGACTTATGGTTACATCCGGGCAGCATCCAATATCGGATCACATCGCACTAAACCATTGATGGTTGCTTTTTGCGTGTTTTAATAGCAGTTGCGGGCTAAAATGTGATTGCCACCAGGAAACCTCAAGGTTATGTACTTAAGTATAAGTGTTCACGATAAGAAACATCGATTTGTTTAATCGCGTTTGTGCGTGTCACATATGCACTTTAGTTTGCAACAAAACTTAAAGAGATATTTTCGATTCGTCGTATTCGTTTTTGAACCGACATCATTTTAAAATTCAGGAAAATTTTCAATAAATGGGCGATGATAATTTGTTGACAATTTGGTAATATTTTAAACTAATATTAGGTCTGTTTGGCAGAGAATAAATTTTACGAATTTGTACAAATTTGTACACATTTTTACTGGATCCTGTTTGTTGACGCCAAATCTCCAGTAACGAGAGAGAAACTGAGAGCGTAAAGTGGCAGTTCATTTCGTGAGAACTTGCAAGTTTTTACTGGAGAAATTTTGTCCAGTAACTTTTTGCCAGTAAGAAGAAGAACAAGAAAAACATATGACTGGCTGCCATATGAAACATAAATTTTGAAAACATTTGGAGGCAAATGGAAACAGCAAAGAAATTGTGCGTTCGCAAGTCTGCTGACCCACAACCGTCTTGCTCAGCTTTACCCGCTGAAGCTGAAAGGAAAGAATTGCAGATTTAGCGCAACGAACTACTTGCATTTTGCATTAAATGTCTGATTTAACTTAATTTTCCCTACCACTTCAAACCTCAAATGAAACTTTTAGATCAGCTGTTTCGTTCTTTAACCCTTCTGTTTACACCATTTTTACTGTGTATTGTGAGTGGGCAAAGTCCCAGTGGTGTAACCAAAAGTTAGAACTTGCAAATTCTTACAAATTGCTGTTTGTTTACTTTTTGGATAGTTTGATTTTAGGGAGCGTACGCTGGCTTACTCTCCTGATATTTTTTACTGGATAATTTTTACTGGAAATCTGGCCAAACAGACCTATTGTCAAAATGATCCTTGTGACTGTCTATTGGAAGAAAACATGTTTTTTATTACTTTGGTAGTGGCTACGGGGAGAATCGAATATGGCCAATGTACTAAATGAAGCCACGGAGTGATTTTTAGAAAAATATTTGGGTCTATTTACTCGTTTATTGCAGCATTGTCCTGTTGAGACTACATGTGTCCCAAATTTGCGGCTTGTAGCGAGTTGTACGTTGATTTCCGAAGAAGTGCGAATGATTCATGATTCAGGGAGAATACTGCCTTAATTCATTCTATCTAAACAACTACTTCAAACAAGAGATTTCTGGTTATTGAATGATAAGTTAGTTTGCTGAGATGAGCACCGGGTTGTGCACCGTTGCCGACCAAAACTTGTGGTTACTCAGCAAGAAACTCGCTTTACATACGCGCTCCATTCAGTATTCATGGCGCAAGTTAATTTAAAAGATACGAAAACTACTCGTCGAATGTATCAGTTTTCACTTTTATATGAAAATGTTGGCAATATTTTAAGAGATCTAAGCTATATGCGTCGCCGCTGCTCGTCGGCTGCAGCATGCACCTGTCCTCGCCTGCACTCGCCATGTTCTGGCATGGCGCCGTAGGCTATCAATTATAATTGACATTCCGCCATTGTTATGGCTTCGGCTTGGGTTTTATTTTTTACGGTTTCTGATGATCCTGCGCAAAATAAAATAAATCTTTATCAACGTCGTTGTACTTATGTGGAAAATTCGATTTTTTCGCTCTGCTGGAGCCGTTTCCATTTTTCACAACCGAACATATCGAACACACACAACGGTGTGTATGAACGGCACGGATGTGTGCGCTGTTCGTCCTAGGAGAACGAGGGGAAAGCGGTTTGCTTTGTTTTCGCCGAATTTCTTGGCTCGCATTCGGTCAATAGCAGACGGCACGAATTGCTTGTACACAACGACCCCGTCAGTGTAATTTTTGGAAAACATATAAATTAAATTTCGTTCTTGTCGCTTGGACGTGTGAACCTCATGTTACACATAGCTGAAATGTCGCTGTTGTCCTTTAGATCTGTGCACGGTTGGCTGTCTCTGGGCGAAAATAGATGATGAAAATGAAATTGCATGGCAAGCAAGTGGTTCTATCTGTCAGCTTGCCCCTTTATGAGAGCATATGCTTTGATGTCTGAAGATTGCTTCGGTAATGTTGTTTGGAAGAAATATAGACAGCAAATGAGACAAAATGGTTTGGCGAGTACAGAATCGACATTGCGTAAGACAACCGAATTGTTAAAATATGCATGAGAATTTACGAGTATAGTAGGTGAATACGCTGTATAAATTAAATTATTTCTTCTAACAACAAACATTACAGATAACAGATTGTCGACTGCGATTGTTTATGAATGTGTAGATTAAAGCAACAAAATGCTTCAACGAGCAGTAAGTTCCCTCAGATGGGAGTAGTTACAGCTGGAATCTATATGATGGAACCATTCTAGCGAGAACCAGAGGCACACACAGAATTTCATTTTGGGGGTTTTTTGTACACAACTTTTGAGTCAAATGCTATTTGACACCACCTTGTATAACTATATTTTTGGCATAGTGTCAAATTTCTGTGATTCTTCATGAACTCCTAAATTTTACAGGCATCTTGCAAGATCACTCAGAGGCCAGTAAGGAACGAAGTGTGGAAAGCCTACATCATCATGTCTTTCTTATGAAACTAGCGGCTGCATTGATCACATTGGCCTATTTCGTCAGGATGATGGTGGTTTCGTGCTTCAATTTTTGAAATGAAGTAATAGCGGAGTTCACAAATTCAGCGCATTTTAGGTGTAAACTTGTTATCGTAGCAATTTTTTTCAATTTCGCATTGTTTTCGAAAGCAGTTGTAGCAACAGATTGTTACGATAGCAGCTTTACACCTAAATGCTATGAAGAGCACTAAGGTATTATCTTAGTCTTTCTCCACAATATTTTGTAGATGCGCCAGATTATCGACAGTTTGTTGCATTTTTCCATTGCCTGTATTAACATATAAAATTTGTTCAACAAAACAGAAAAGGTGAGAAGATAATTGTACTTGAACTCAATGACCATACAGATCCATCGTAGCTGCTTTGTGAACTAGAGTTTCCGACTAAAGCTTTATACCGTTTGAACGGGTACCGAAAACTTCACTGCTCTTGCGGGACTTTACTTTTCTTACGTTAGTCAGGCCCAAACAGAACCTTGACTGCAGTACAGAGTCGTTTTCCTGGAAGTGCCGAGTAGAGGCATACACAGTGTTGTATTGTTTTTACTGCCTGTTTATCTCTAAGTTCTAATGAGCCAATGAGCTTTGTTATCTAATTTCCCTTTTGGGGCTTAAACCCGACTGTGCGACGCATAACTACAGCTGCTGCTTTAGCTATAAGAAATATCACAAATTGTTTGCTCTTACATATATTCATACATATTTATTCACTATCAGAGCCGATAGCCCCGACAACTAGTGTTCTTATTTTAACTGTAAGATAATAATGTGTTGTTATCCTATGTATAATAAAATAAAATACTTAAAAAATAAAATAAATATATATTCACTATCATCAATGAAATTACTACACTCTCGCTTGGCTTGGCAAATCTAACGCCCAACTACCTGCAGGGGGTAACTTTTTTTTTTTGCTATGGTCTTTCCGAGAGGTCTGAGGTTCCGCACTAATTTCGACAAACGATTTATTCTTAACATAAAATATTTGTGTTTGATATTGGAGGTTGCCATCTAGCCAACAAAAGATGTTAAGTACACCTCGCATTCATTCTAAGGAAATTTTGCGGGCGGCATTGGCTGTCCGAAAGTCAATTGCATTGTTTGCCATTATTTATGGCGCCCACAAATATTTATGTTCATTGCAGCCGCGATAACTGAAGGAACGAGGCTGTGCTCACCAACGACCGGTGGGATAAATGAACTGAGTTTTTGTTTTTTGCTCCCCTCAATCCTAATTGCACTTAATGACCGTATCAATTCCAGCTAAATGTGAAATTATTGGGCAGTAATAAAGACGCAAGGCAAACTCTTGCGGACACACATACATACGTACTCGGCGACGTTGCGCATCTGTGGGTAATTCAGTAATTATTATTGTAATGCGATTTAATGATGCAGGACTTCACATTTAACGCCTTAGGTACGCGATTTCGCACGCCTACATGCGCTCAGAGTGACCGCTTCGAGCGTTTCACACCGGCCGGATTGTGGCCACACAAAGCGAGGTCTTCATTATTGTGCTGAATAAACTAATTTGGCCGGGCCGGCACGGTGTGTGCCTGCTGCCAGTGGTTTCTTGTCTCAATTGGGCAAATGTGATGAACACATTTAATTTCCTACGTGCAAAAAGTGTCCTACGAATTGGCCAGCAGCAGGTTGGCGTCGTTGAGTGGCTTCAAGCAAAACTAACTGTTTATTATGCAGGAACGCATTTTCGTGCTCATTTGCGCGGACTGCACCGACAAACTTATCAAAGACGAAAATACCACAATTAGTTTGTTTCGGTCCAAGTTGTTTACGAATAATACACAAACATCGTTTGTGTTCGCACCCAGGCAGGTGAACTACCACATCTTTGTGTGCTATATAAATATATATATATACATACGCATACGTATATTTGCCATATGTATTTACGTGCAACGAGTTTGATGTTAGAGGGGCGCTAAACACTACGTGCTGGCTGGCACTGAGCAATTTCCGTTTATATTCGTTCCCAATGGCTTTTGAGGTTAGTTTATGTGAGAACATACTAAGGACTGTATCGAAAAAAAAGTGCACGCTTAGTTTGAAGTATAACTTTAATTGAAATTTTGAATTTTTTTTGATCAGATTTTTTGTTTAAACATTTGTTAAATATACTTTAAGGACTATACATTTTTGTTTAAATAACAAATTGATTTTTCAAATAAATTTATATCTAATTTTTTGTTTGACCCTCTTCATTAAATGTTCTACAGATTTTTGCGTTATTTGTTTTTTTGATTTTCTCCAATTTTTTTATTCCTGAAGATTTTTAGCTTCTTGCCCATCTTTCATAAGGTTTCTTTCGTCTTTATTGGACGTAGTTCTGGTGCATTTAGCGGATTCTTATTTTTTCCTGGCAGTGATTTTGAGTTCATTTTTACATATGTCTCGTCGTCCATAATGATGCACGAAACTTTTTCTTTGTAGAGACGAGTGTATAGTTTTCTGCATCGCGTTTTGCCACCCACTTTTTGATTTTCGTTTCTTTTTGGTATTTTTTGTTTTTTATATGTTTTTAAGTTATTCCTCTGCTTCACTCTTTGCACCATCGTCACACTCGTTCTAGCTAAATTTTCAATACAAATGCACTTGTTTTCGACAATCGAATGCTTCAGTTTTTCTTCCATTTTTGGGTCTTTAGGACCCTTTTTACGGCCACTTTTTGGTAGGTCGTTGATATTGCAATGTTCACCATACTTAAGAATCATCTTTTTAGCGGAGTTTATGGACATGCGATGTTGTTTGGCTGATTTTCTGTAGGAAGCACCTGTTTCAGTGAACCAACTGTACACACATTTTTTGAGGATGTCTAACTCGATACGCGTAATTTTCGTAACAATTATATATATAAAAATATATGAAACAAAATTTGTATGAAATCAGGTTTTCAAGGCCTACTCTATTTAACGGCATTTTTCGAATTAAAAAAAAGTATATGCTGCGAGAAAATTACGTTAGAAAGTGTGCACTTTCCTTTCGATACAGTCCTTAAAAATTAAGCACAGACAGGTTCTTGAAGACGTTTCGAGGTGCCAATCGGCGTTTCAAATTGCTTACAACACGTCTGTATTGTTGTAATTAGCTACTGCTGGTAAAGTCGTGAGAGTTCGGAGCTGAGTGTAAAATGGGAGATGCGTTCGTGCGGTCTTGGAATTTTCAAAGCGCAGTATCAGCATCACCGAATTAAACTTCGTATAGGGGACACTTTTCACTTCACGTACATTTCATTTATGCCTACTTCGTCCAATCCATATGCAAACACTATTTGTTCCTCTTAGTTGAGTGCAATTGCTACTATTCCTTCCTTAAAATCAAAAATTTGTTTTTTATTTGAAATGACATTCGTTGTCTTTTAGGATGTCCCACCTGTAGCATGTATGTATCTGTAAGTCGGTTGTGCCACGTTGATAGATCAAGAGAGGAAAATCTTGAACATAGTAGTAGTAGCCTGTTGTAAAGTTTGAGGAATTACCAGGACAAATACTTAGTTACAGAAATAGCTGCGTTTTCCTGTGATGTCATACAACCCATTCTTTGGCAGAAGGCAGGCAGACAGATATAGTCAAGCACAGCTGGGTCTAAATATATGCACCAAGCAAACCTAAATGACTAAGACCTCTTAAGGGGGTCGTCTACGTAGCGGCCTGATTTTCAAACCTGTTTTTCAAAATTTATTACGAAGGAACGAAAAAGATATTCACTCACTTTTTTTTTTGTTTTTTGTTTATTTAATCGTAATCTTTCAAAAGGCAACGTCATAAAAATTATATTTCTACATATTCGACTCCAGGATGACCTTGAACGTGCCCTCATCAGAATTTTGATATAAATTTTCCTGCAAAATTTTGGGCCAACCACGTAACCTACAACAAAAAATTAAACTAATCTATAATTGATATTACATCAGCTATACTTAGAGACGAGCTTTTTGTAAAATTAAAAAATCTCTCGAAATGGTGGACATTTTTGAATGAAA
This sequence comes from Melieria omissa, assembly GCA_963971225.1. Taxonomy (NCBI): domain Eukaryota; kingdom Metazoa; phylum Arthropoda; class Insecta; order Diptera; family Ulidiidae; genus Melieria; species Melieria omissa. The sequence goes on along the minus strand of OZ020267.1, from coordinate 49,387,710 downwards.
AGTTATTTTCCCTGTTTTTTCAAATGTTTATTCCCTGTTATAATAAAAAAAACAATATTTTGTCAAAAGCTCGTGTCTTACCATAGAGACATGTTTTCTGAGCAAGTAAAAATAAATCGAATCGATGCGTGTAAAACTTTTCTCAAAATCGTGCAGGTAAGTTAGAAAAATACGACTTTCGGGAAAACGCGTTTAAAGTTCATAGGGAGCGTGCGGAAACACCGTGAGCGAGCGTGCTCAATGCTCTACAGCTCAATAACCGTGAAGAGTTTACCCAAATCCTTGGAAAATAACATTCCTCACGTCTTCCAAATGAAAATCATATAAAAAAAAACATTTTTTAAAACTTTGTACGTAGACGACCCCCTTAATATTCCTCATGTTAAATTTTTGCTGTCAGAGAGATTCATATCTGTCTCACATAATGTATGGTTTGATTTATATATTACGGGTATAATATATTCATATATCTTTGTATTTACAGATCTTATTATATCGAAAGAATAGAATGAAAGTTGTTCTTTTATTAAGACAGAAAATTAGCTCATTTAAGGACCCGTGACCAAACAGACGACATTGTTTTGCTTAGTTATAACACACTCTCTCATTTTTGTTTGACTAAAAGTAAAATATGTTTAGGTGGAGAAGAAGGTTCTGAAAGGATCTTAATTTTGTTATTTATTTCTGTTGACGCTTTTGTATATTCGTAACTCACAACAAAAGTGTGACGCCAGCAGTTCAACTGATGCTGTGCTGTGCAATCTGCCAGCGTCGTTTAGCGAACAAAAAAAAAATTGGTTTAGCTCGATTTGGTGTATCAGGATTCACAGTTTCAATAAATGGCACAATGTCTGTTGCCACTTTAGCACCAACTGTTCACTATTTCAGTGCCACCAAAGTTGCAGCGAATGTCGCTGTGAAAGTGCCCTCAGGCATTTTGACAGGTCCATTTGCTTTGCAAACATTTTCCGAAAAACACGACACATTGCCAGCATCTTAAATATGCTCGCAAGCAAATGCATACACAGTTTTACTTGTGTATGTGTGTGTGTATGCCCGGCAAACTGCTTCCGTATTGCACTTCATCGAGTGCTGAAGTCCTCGAACGACGTTTGCATATCTAATTGGAAGTGGTATATGAAAGGCGAGAATCGATATGCGCTGAAGGGATCTTGCAAAGATTGCGAAATTTAATATCTCTAAGCGGCTTATGTGATGAGATTTGGTGCATTATGCGCTGCATGCGAATATGAATATTCATAGCCGCATCTTTTAAAAGTGCAAGAGTGAAAGACGCGCGGGCAGATGGCGTCTGCTGCCAATGCACACCAACTAATCCCCCTTCTACCACGTTTCTGTGCTTATGGCGTTGCATGCGCTAACGTTGTGTTGTGTTGGCTGCTGTATGTTCATATGTGTGGCTAAACATGTGAAGATGCGAATTAAATTTCAACACGCTGCATTCAGAGGCCAAATGAGCATAGTCCAAGTGAAGCGAAACATGTGTTGCTCATACGCCCCGGGTGCCAGTGGCAGTGGGGGTGTTGTCGTCGTTGGCGTCTGTGCGATGGTGGCGTTGAGTCGGCGCCGGAATGTGAGAGGCAGATAATTTCGACTCAATTTTTTAGTTTTAGCACACGCACTTTATTTGCACACGGTACACAAACACGCGAACTAAGTAAACATTATCGTTGCCGTGACGAGTCGTCGGCGAGCGGTGTGAGGGGCGTGCGCGGGACAGCATTCTTGCATTGTTGCGTTGCGGCATGTTTGCCGAAAGTTACAAACTTTTTTGCATGCTAATTTTGTGTGCTCACCGCTGTTTATTTTAGCTTGAGAATATATTCCTTCGGCGTAATTAGCATAGTTAGTTTTATTATGAAATGGGTGTAGCGGTGTAGCGAGCAGCGACGCACAAAGCCAGACTGGTGTTAAACGAATAAACAGGGCAGCAAAGCACACATCCCGCGAGCGCTAAATGTGCACACTTGCGACACGGCCGCACACACACACTAACATACTTGCGCAGCTCTGCGTGCTATCTACGGCACAGATAGGGAGATGTGGCCGCTTTTATGTTGTCCGCCGAATTTTAGTGGAATAACAGTCTTGTTACCAGTAACTGAACAAACATATTGGAAAATTTGCTTAAGAATTTGTCTGTAGAGAGCCCATTGTTAAGTTGGGAGTGTTCTGAATTCTCGGAAGGTATTGTATTGGCTTTAGCTAGGTCTGGTAGCCGCCAACCTCCTTGTAGGTACACATTCCCTCAAACAGGGGCAGCATGAAGCAGAAGATGAAGAAAATAAGAACCAGAAGAAAGGCACTACTGTCCGGCTTTTGTAAGATGCAGGACACAAGTTCTGCAAGATTTGGCAGAAAATGCCTCTGAAAATTTTTTAGGTTTTATAAATAACTAGCTGGACCCCGCGGCTTCGCACGCAAGCTGTCTTCTTTCACCCGATACATATTTTGAACGCATGGTTGAACCCATTTTGATTTAAAAATAAACATATGTCTATTATCTTTGATGTCAAGTGGTTCTAACAACTGCGAAGTCAAAAGGCCCTTTAAATCATGAGTCTTCACATTTACTCTAAACAAATTCTTAACTCTTAGTTCACCACGGTAGATTTCGATTTTCGAAAATATGAAAAACACATTTTAATTATTTCCCGATTGAAGTGCTTTTTGTCTAAGTTTGAAGTCAAAAGGACCAATAAATCGTGTTGCTCCATACAAACTCTTAACCCATTGTTTACACCGTTAGATTTTGATTTTCAAATAAGTGAAAAAACACATGTTAAATTATTTCTCACTTAGATTACTTTCACAAAGTTTGAAGTCAGTGGCCCCATTAATTCATGCTTTTTTATAGTTTCGCCATACAAACTTTTAACCGGTCGCTGACCCCGTCCGATTTTAATATTCGAAAAAAATGAAAAACACGTCTCGAGTTATTTTACATTTGAAGTACTTTCACCAAGTTTGAAGTCAAAAGGCTCAAAAAAATGTGTGTCTTCATACATACTTCTAACCTGTCGTTGATCCAGTTAGATTTCGATTTTGAAAATAATGAGAAATTTTTTTATTTCAAGTATTTTTACAATTTTTAAAGTCAAAAGGCCTATCGTTATATGTTTTTTTCGAGTCTACCCTTAAACAAATCTTAACCCATTGTTTGTCCAGGTAAATTTTAATTTTCGAAAAATAAAAAAATACGTGTCGAATTATTTTTGGCTTAGAGTATGTTCAGGAAGTTCGAAATCAATATTTGTCTTAAATCATTTTTCTTCATACAACATCTTAACACATGTTATGCCCCTTTACACCCCGAATTTCAAAAAATTCCAACTTAGCGGAGGTTAATTTTTCAAGATATATCTATCTACAGTTCAAATTTCATGTTTGTAACTTCAGCGGTTTCGGTTGAGCGATGATGAATCAACCAATCAATCAGTCAGTCAGTTAGGGCAAACAATCTATGTATATAAAAATGGAGGCGGTACCACGCCGTCTTGTCCAATGCTCACAACTTTCTTCTAGTCGAATTGTGCTACTAAGTGCAAAGTTCGTACCAAGTTTCACTGATGTGTGTGTGTACTGCATAACTGTCTGAGCATAAAAAACGTGCCACGCCCCTTGACCAACGCCGATCAAATCTCATCAGTAGAATGACACATCTATGGAACGACGGTACACCAAATTTACTGTGCGGCTTACAACTCCGAAGCTATTCCATTTAAAAGATTTGAGTTGTACGGGCGATGCCACACCCCCTTGTTCAATACCCACGCCATTCCCTCTATCGAAGTACCTGATTAAATAGTAAGTTTGTACCAAATTTAATTGATGTGTGACTTATGGTTCCAAAGTTATTGTCTAAAAATGTATTCTTGTGGTGCCACGCTCCGTTTTCCCGACTTTTCTTTTTTCCTAAACCTTCACGTAACAATTTCAAACAAATCCGCCGAAGGAAGCATCCACGGTGGTCCAGTCGTTTTCAAGTTTTAAGCAGCCGAACGGACCACGATTAATTTTTATATATACAGAAGATATGTATATGTAGATACGTAAACAATAATAAATTACATACAAACTAATATTCAGCTTATTTTGCAATTGAGTTTATTTTTATTACTTTAAAGCAGAACTATGAAATGCTTCGAGTAATTTACTTTTCTAAACGATTCTTGAAAGTTTCTCGACTTGGAATCATTTGGTTTGTTTTCTTGCTACCAGCTTCCGCAACACCGTGCGGAATTGTGTGAAAATCAAAAGCGAGTCTCTATGGCCACCAAATGAACTTCTGGAGTTCTGCTGAACCGTACTGCGAACCGTGTTATGCCCAACGAGCCGTATTTAAAACGCATAAATCAATATAACAGCCACTCGCACCTTGTTGCTTTCCATTCGGAGCGCATAAATAAGGGAAATGTGCATACAGATAAATAATGCAACAAAGGACAGTTTTTGTGGGTTGGTTCATGCAGTCATCGAGCGGTCCATGATGTACAATAATCGCTTGACTACATTATTGCTCAGAAACGGTAAATAAAACATTTCAACTCATAAATATTTTATGCCACTGTCAAACCACGAACACGGCAATGAGTCGCGTGGAAAATCCCCATGTGGGAGTAAATAATGTGATGAGGTGAAACGAGAACTCATTCTGATGCAATAGGCTCGGACATTTATCTACACACATAGATATTATACGCGCACACAAAGTTATGCAATTGTTTGGAGTGCTTTAAAATTGCTTAGGAGTAATGAAACATTTCTTTACATGCGTAATATGATTTTGTTGCACGTATTTGGGGTCAAAGATACAAATGTCACTGTATGTTATACGTAGGTAGATTGTTATGAGCATTTCATTTTACCGGATTCCATGTTTTCATACTCGTATACAGTTTTACTGCGAGTCAGAGTTTGCAATAGAAAGTTTTCAGAAAAATATCATCGGACCAAGAAAGAGACACACTTGCGCAGGACTCTGCGAGTTTTACATAAATTCAAAGTGTGCCGGACTCTTTGTGCTGTTTACTTGCATTTGTTTCTCATTTCCGTGAAGTGCAGTGAGATTGCTGCAATGGAATTGCAAACCGGTTGAGCATTTGTTGGGTGTTGTTTATTTTTACTCAAATGAATGACCTGGTGCTGCTTTCAGCAGATTGCGTATAAATCTAAATTGAAGGTGTGCAAACTTGCTCTCACACACGCACTCATGGCTGTACCTAACATCGAACAGTCTGGGCGAACGAATAAGAAAGGATGCGCTATATAATTTTGAACCGACTTTATAGTATTTACACTCTGTATCCGAGTTTGTTTCTTTAAAAGAAAAAGAGTGTTTGTTTCCGGAATGCTGCGGTTCGATGACAGTGCTTTCCTATTCTTCGGATGTGAATGCCTCGAATTGGACAATGGAGATGATATCTGTCAGACTACGGTTTAGCTCTTCTACCCTCAAGCCACCATTGCGTTTGCCCTGAGGATGACGACAATTAAAGATGAATCTATGGCAATAAGCGATGACCCGAATCAAATGTGTATATGACTACACTGCACCGATGAATGTTGTAAGATGTTGTCTCTCTGTGTTGATTAAATTTACGTCGATACTGGCATTGGACATTGGGGTTGATTGTAGCATCTGGCCAATATTTGTGATTTTGTTGCAGCCACAAGTGACTGGTCTCCCAGTGGATGCTGTGCGAGTTTTGTCGGATTGATGGGTTATCTTTGGATGCTACGTATCGCCATTGATCCGCATCCGAGACCGGTTTGCAACGAACACCTTCCAGCGCATCGAAACACTCCGGATCCAGCCAAGAACGAGCATTGAATCAGACCAGAAAACGGTTTCTGAAAAGTCCAGATTAGAATGCATATTTCTTTTCAAAAATTTTATAATTTTGACTGTGGTATAGTTAGCTTAGGCTTGATAGATGCCACCTTACATTTGGCGATGAGCAGAGCCGTGTAATAACGTCCATTTTCCCCTTTAGATCTGAAATAGACGGCGGCCGAATAAGTGTTTGCTGATGCATCACAGAAGATATGAATCGTATTGTGTGGACTGGAAGATAGCAGCACAGTAACTATGTACAGGAACATTTCGAGCTTAGAAATGAAAAGGTTTACACTTTGCCACTTTTCCTTTTCAATTTGTCAACTTAACTGAACCGTTTAAACTATCAAATCGTATAGAGCCCAAAAAGTGGTGTACTTGAACCATATGTCCGGCCTTAATAGTCCAGTGGGTAGCGCGCTGGCTTCTCATTCCGAGGCCTTAGGTTCGAATCCTAGCTCTACTTCTATTGCTATCCACATGAAGCAGATGGAAATTACAAGCATCGTACAAGTGCGCTCTCGGCAGCCAATGGCAAAACCTCCAAATGAGAAAGAAAAACAATGCCAACTGCCGCACAGTGCTTCGACAAAATTTGGACAAAAATGGAAGGAGTAATTGAAGTTCACTGAAAATTTGCAATCCAAGTAATTTTGGGCTGCTGACTTCAAAAATTTCTGGGCCATATTTCATGATGCCCAAAAACCACTTTTTCGAACAATATTTAAAAAAATTACTTTTGGCTATTCATTGGCTTTAACAGTAATAAAATGGGAAAGAATGATTTTAAAGTTACAAACAAAAAATAAGTACCGAAAGGGTTAAAGGAAATAATTTTTTTGTTTGATATTCTTGGAGCTTAACATGGATATGACACAGCCATGAAGATGTAATGCAGCTCAATTTATAACGACGAGACTATTATAAAAATGATTCGTCAAAATCAGACATTCCTCCTTTTTTCTAGAAATTAGCATTAAATCACATTTTAGCGAACAAATTCCATAATAATGAAAAAATTGGATAATATGGCTCATTATGGGTGAAATAGGCGTGCCAAACCTATTTTCATAAAAAACATTAATAATTCGTGGCATTGACTGGTTACACATTTTGGTCGCAATTTTAACTCAAGCGACTTCTGTAAAAAAATCAACATTAGTAGGTTCGAAAAATGTAATATTTTCCAAAGGCGCAAAAAGACGCAGCATATTCATTCATAATATCTGAATCAGATATCATAATAGACAAGTATGATAATAGACAAGCGCCGTTTTAACTAAAAATCACATATTTCTGTATCTAAAAACAGAGCACAATGCGTGTGAAGCGGTTTTTGTGTGAGTGACATTAGAGGCCAAAAAGCTCTTATCGGAGGCCAAATTTGTCGAACTTTTTGACAAATTTTTTCCTTCCGCTAGACATCTACTTGATGAGTTATCTGTGCTTCAGCACTCTAATTCGCCTAGCGTTTTGGATGTCGTTAGACTTCACACTTCTCAAAACAAGCTTCTTAACCTCTGATCACTAGAGACTATTCTCGACCGGTGCCGGTGTAAATGCTATGAAAATGACGAAACTTAATAGTCGCAATTATTGTGACAACGAATTGTGTTGAAGTAACAGCCGCGCGAAATTTTGTGCCCTGCGTCCCAATTAGCTTCTTAAGTGTAATAACTAACTCAGTTTAATTCAGTCGGTCGCCTGGTCTGGAGGGCAGAGCAAACAAACCCAGCACAATGGAATCGGTGGACAGGTCCGAGATGCTCAGGTATGGGATGTGGATCACGGCTATAACACTTTGGCTGTACTGGCTGTGGACGCGCCGCCATTTGTACAGATTCGCGTTGAATTCGCCAGGATTCATCGGTTACCCCATATTTGGTTCGCTGACGAGAATAAGATCGCTGAAAGGTGCGTGAAAACGACAAGACGAAAGGTGTCTGTATGTGTCAGTGTGCAAACTATCGCAGAGTACAAGTGAGCACACATCTTTCAGATATCACGTCGAATTTAGGCAAAATGTTTGAGGAGTGCAGACGGTACACGCTGACGTTTTGGCTGGGTGTCCATCCGGTTTTCCTTACTGCCGATCCGGATGTCATTAAGGAAGTGCTGTTGTCGCCGGAATTGCTGAACAAAGCGCAGCCAATGTATAGACCCGTCAACGAAATCGTGCAGGGCGGCCTTGTTGCCAGTCCAGGTATATGCGACTCGCCAACTCCTCACTACTCGCCCGCATAACAAATCATTATCTCAGCATCCGAGTGGCAGCATCACCGCAAAATGATCAACCCGTCGTTCCACCACAAAGTGATTGTCGGATTTGTGCCAGTATTCAACAAGGCGAAACACCAAGCAATTGCGAAGCTCGACGCGATGGTGGACAACGGCGAATTCGAACTCAAGGAAGTTCTGCAGAGGCTCATTCTTAAGATAACCGTAGGTAAGGAGTCGCTGTAGCCAGCGAAGCGTCCATCCGTACCATTTCTAATGAAATCTGCTCGTTGCAGAGACAACGATGGGCAAGGTGATGAAGGAAGGCGACGAGGTGTCTGAGGGCCTGCTGAGAGCGTTTTCGTAGTAAGTGAAATGTGGCGTGCGTTGTATGCAGCATTACACAAGTCTGTATTGATTTGCAGCATGCTGCAAAAAGTTGCCGCTCAAGTGCTTTTGGCTTATTTGAGGCTCGATAAAATAATCTATTTTCTAACGCTTAAAACAAGAACTTATTTATACCACAATATCGGCCAGGTAAGTGACTCCACTTGCGGTCTTTTCATTTCACCGCATTTTCAAGAATTCCTCTCAGGTTATTCGTCAAAGACTGGATAAAATAGCCGAATTGGAGACTGATAACAACACTTCGAATGGCAATGACGCGGCTGGAGCGGATGCAGACGACCCCTCGCAGCTCGTCAAGAAGACCCCAAACATTTTCATTGATCAAGCTATACAAATCTACCAAAGAGGACAATTTTCGTTTAACGACATTGTGGGCGAGTCCAACACAATTGTCGCAGCCGTAAGTTGCGCAATTCAAATTTGCAACATATTTGTATGCCACAGTCTCTTGCAGTCTCTCGAGACTACCTCCAATGCTATGCTGTCGGCGCTAATGTTGCTGGCGATGCACCCCGCGGTGCAGGAACGGCTCTACGAGGAAATCGTGAACGTTTTCCCCCAGAAAAACTTCTACATGGAGAACGACCACGTGGAGCATTTGCCGTACCTGGACATGGTGGTTCAGGAGACCCTGCGCCTAATGCCGTCAATCCCACTCATCGGGCGACAAGTTGTCAAGGATACGCAGCTGACTAAGAGCCTAAGTCTGCCCAAGGGATTGACCATCTTAATATCAATTTTTCACCTGCATCGCCGACCGGATATTTGGGGCCCCGATGCCGCCAAATTCAACCCTGATCACTTTTTGCCCGCAAACATGGCAGGAAGACACCCGTACGCCTACATGCCCTTCTCGAAAGGCCTTCGCAATTGCATTGGTGAGTGTCAGCTGGCGGTTGATTTAACTCTTCGATTGGCAATTTCAATGTGTGTTTGTGTTTTAAGGTTGGCGCTATGCGCTCCTAGTCATGAAAGTGTCGCTGGCATCCCTCGTGCGCAACTTCAGGTTCACAACAAGTGCCAAGTTCGAAGAGTTAAAGTACGTAAATAACATTTCGCTCAAGTTTGAAAACGAGCCCAAATTCAGGATTTACCGTCGGGAAGACTAAAAGCACTTGTTGCACTTTTCCATGACAACACGCAATGGATAATATACAATACAATTATTTTAATACAATAATAATGTCTTGCTCTTTAAATTCCACACGGGTCACACTAAAAGCTCAATTAAATAATATTTATGAAGGATTTGGACTTTACGGACGGACAGTAATAAGGCAGAAGAAATATGGCAACACGGATGGGCAAAGACTAATATGGTTACCCTGTTGAATGAACCAGAAGGATGGTAAAGGTATTGAACGAGACAAGGGACATACATTCAAATTTCTAACGTTGATGCGGACGGACGTGAAATACTCATACAAACAATTATAATGAAATAAAAACATAATAAAATAAAGTGAAAATTTAAATAAAGAAATTACATTTATACTTATACCTACACGCTCCTTGACATAGGGCGCTCCTTCACATCCAGGTATTTGCAATGATGCCCTCCACTTTGTAGGAAGATCTTGGCCCACCTCATTTCTGAGCCAATGTCGTATCAAACTGCGACACATAATTACCCTCACTCCAATTTGTGCTCTTAAAATTTTAGTTTTGATTTTAATGAAAAATTTTAAATTAGAGTTTATTTTACTTATATTCTAAAGTATTTTCCTAATGAATAAATAATAGAGTAAGTTGTTTGTTTTACGGCGATTCCCGCATACTTTGCCTTAAGAGACATTATATAGTACGTAGGCTGCCTTTTATATCTTTTCAATAGGGATGGTCTAGTAAGTTATCGAAAAGTCTGAGATTGCCATTGAAAAGTTTGTCATTTTTTTTTACCATAACGGTGTTTAGAACATTTTGATGTTTAAGCGCTATTTGTGTTGTTTACACTGACTTGAAAAATTCATCTCGGTCAAAAAATGGATTTAACTCACGAACATTTTCTAGTAACAATTTGTTACGATTTTCGAGGTGAATTATCTCATCAACAGTACTTTGATCGCCTTCATTCGGTGTTTCGCCTTTTGGTGTTGAAGTACCCACCCTCAAGGCAATTTATAACTGGGTTAACGAATTCAAGCGCGGTCGCTGCTTGCTCCAGGACGAATTTCGTTGAGGTCGTCCAAAATCGGTCATTGTGCCAGAAACCATCGATGCTGTGCGTGAACTGATTATGAAAGATCGTAATGTGACATACCGTGAGATAGAGGCATCCTTGGGCATTAGTTCCACGGCCGTGAATTCGATATTTCATGAACATTTAGCTGTCAGAAAGATTTGTTCTCGTTGGATCCCGCATAATTTGGTTATCACGAAAAAAGGCTCGTGTCGATTGGTGCAAAGCAATGATGGAAAAATTCGATCGCGGTACATCGGAAGACGTTTATAAGATCGTGACAGGTGACGAATCATGGATATATGCGTTTGAGCCCGAAACAAAACAGCAATCGACCGTGTGGGTCTTCCAAGATGAGCTAAATCCAACAAAAGTTGTTCGGGCACGCAGCACATCGAAGAAGATGGTCGCCCGTTTCTTCGACAAAACTGGTCATGTGGCTACTGTGCCATTAGAGGAACGTAGAACGGTAAATTCTGAGTGGTAAACAACAATTTGTTGGACAGAAATGTTCAATGAAATGTTTAATGGGTCATCCGCCATACAGTTCTGACCTAGCACCCAATTACTTCTTTTTATTCCCGCACATAAACAAAAAATTGCGTCGTCAACGATTTTCATCGCCAGAAGATGCTGCTGAAGCATTCTAAAACCATGTGTTTGAGGTGACTCAATCGGAGTGGAATAAGTGCTTTGACAATTGGTTTGAGTGCATTCAAAAGTGTATAAATCTTCACGGAGAATACCTTGAAAAGCAATACAACCATGTTTGATGATAACAAAATACATTTTCATAATTTTTGAAAAAATATAAAAGGCAATCTTCGTATGTCTAAGATTATTAATTCTTTAAGATAAAGTGTTGACGAGTTTTTTAATTACAAATCAAAATATCCAAATATTGGCGTCTGGTAAAAGTGGCGGATAATGTGATATACCACCGACGGGTAACGAAAAAACGTTATTTCACAGACCTATTAGTTTCAAACTTGGTGAAAATACTCATAATCAAAAAGGATAAGAGACGTGATTTTCATTTTTTTTTTCGGAAATTCACAATCTGACGGGGTAATCCAGGGGTTAAAAATTTGTATCGAAAAACATGATTTCATGGATTTTTTTAATCTGAAACGTAACCATAACAGATTTTTAAGATTATTCCACTTCAAATATTACCTCTCAAACTCATAATCGATATCACTGATTTACTTCTGATTAGCCTCGAACTTTCTAATAATATTTTTTTTGTACCTTTTATGCTTTCAAACTTCATGACCAAAAACTTGTGCAAACACTACTCAAAGCACTTCATCACGCTCACTGTAAACTATTTAACTCTTGTGTGCGCACCCACTTAAAACCTCATACTTGAACCCCCCATGGTCTGGCCAGACTAAATTAAATTAAATTAAAAAAATTAAAAACCTAAAATACGTTGTTATGGATTTGCCTCAACTGCTTCACCAATGCAGTGGTTGCAAGGATATAATGCAGTATAACGACTCAAACACATTGAGATTTTATATTGGACATATACAAATCGTGTTTTGATATATCTAACACATTTTTATTTCTGGATTGCTTTCACTATGGACAATTATGCTTTGAAGTCGAAAAGGTAGCTGACTAATACAGAACACTGCGAACTATTGGCTGTCGATAAGACAAAATATCTTCTATAGACCACTTAGTTCCATCTATCTAAAACAACTTTCCGTTCAAGCATAACATGCTCAACATGTTATTGTTCATGCTATCGGATATCGTCATCGCTATCTCCACGTTGAACTATCATATTGTATTTTCCATCAGTAACGAAGCATCGTTTTGTTCGGGTACAAAAGATAAATTGCAGCACCGTTATTATTACCTCCAGCAACAAACGAATCCTCCATCAACTTTAAAAAGTGCAGGTGGTTCATTCAATTATCCCACAGAACTACGTTTTCATTCAATGAGCCAATTGCGAGAATTATTTGCCTGTGTAATTTGTATGCTTCCGTATTCAACATTTAAGTTAAGCTTATTCAAACTATTTAATTAATAACATAGAATAAATAAATAATTAAATATCTTAATTCTGTTGCTCTAAAGCATTGGTTCTCGCTTCTGCTTAGACTATTTTTTTTAGAGAAATCGTCCTCTCTGATGTTACTTCAGCGTTGAAGTTCAAAAATAATGTACACCTTATCCTCGAAATAGCATTTGCTTCCTTCAATCTCTGTCACAGAAAACATACAATCCAATTGATTAAAATCAGACACGATAAGAGCACAAATACTTCCTTTGCTTCAGAAATGTAATTGAATTGACACCAAAAACACGAATATAACCGCGAATACAATGGATAAATATTAATTTTGAATGTGTTCAGACATTCTTTTCTAACAAAAATTATAATTTACTAACCTAAAAGAAAATAAAAGCCAAGGCGAGTGAACAACATTTGGACCAGGTACATTTTGCGCTAGCTAACTCATGTCACTATTAACGAGATGGCACGAAAAAAGTGCTCCAAATCGGGTCAGATGGAAAAACCTAGTTGCAGCCCTATGCTCCGTAGAGGACTGAATAAGGACCAAACGAAAAAAAATATTTATAAACAATTCTGACACTAATTACGTCGAAAATAACAAAAAAAACTGAAAATAGCAGGCAACTTTGTATGAAAATACACCAATGGTCTGGCCAGACCATAGGGGGTTCAACTAAGGGGTATAAATACGTTTTGCACGATTCTCGCCTTGTTTTTGTAAACATTTTGTTCATGTATTGGATCAGTTGAGGATGTCATGAAATATGAACCCGATAGCTTTACTACAACCTTACTAAAAGTAGACCCAAAGTTCAATATGGTCTGGCCAGACCTGGGTGCGCACACAAGGGTTAAGCAAACACATCCAAAATTATGCAACACGAGTTTTTTAGCTGTTACCATGTTTTAAAAAGTTAAATGTTTAATTTTAAAAAAGGTCAACACACTTGTGAAATAAGTCACTATATCACATTACCCGACCATATCACATTACCCGAACTCACTCTGTACTTTGGTAGTAAAAATATTTAAGCTAATTGGTATATAGCGATATGCAAGCACGACACTTGATTACCCGCACTTATAATAAATTAAGAAAAAACGAACAATTATGGGGATTTTATGTAATTTTTATTATTAGTACTTAGTTGTACCGCTCGTTGTTAACAATTACATTGAAAAGCCGATTTGGGACCGAATCATACAAATTATTTAAGTAGTCGAGAGAAATTGATTCAAAAGCCACTTGAATTGCTTCAATAAGCTCAAACCTATTGTTAAACTGTCGTCCTGCGGCATAAACCTGAGATAGCCATTCCCAAACATTTTCTATTATGTTTAAGTCCGGTGATAAGGCTGGCCAATCCAAAACCGTCACATTGTTATTGCAAATTGATTGCAGCGTTGTCGTGTTGGAATGTCCATGGTTGACCTTCAAACATTTCAGTAAAGTTTATGATTTCTGTTTCCAAAAGCTCGATGTAGTCGGTTGAGGTTTGCCGACCTTCCAGCACGACTAAATTAATGTGACCACGAGCTGAAATAGCTGCCCACACCATTACGGAGCCAACTGATGAGTGACGGCGGGACAAAAATTGTTCCGATTTGCTCAGGTCATGAAAATAATATTGAAATCCGTCAGGCCCATTGAAATTAATTTTTTTTTCATCCGAAACAATTAGATTTCTCCATTCAGCTTGCCAAGTCATGTGTCTTTGTGCAAATTCATGCCAATAAATGGTTTTTTTTTAGTTTTTTTCGTCGTAGGTTGGTTGACGTATTGATAACTCTCTGCACTGTACGCACACTGGCTGCCGTCAAACCATTTGCTTTTATTTGACGTGCAGCCATTGCAGTGTTGGACGCTTCTCGTAAAATAGCCCGTCGTTCTATCTCTGTGGTCGCGTTTGCTGTGCGTCCTCTTCGGTTTTTGTCATAGTTTTCTGTATTTAAAAAAAAAATTTTGATTACCCAAGGATCACGATGAATTTTACGGGCGATTTCCCGGTTTGAGTAGTTTTCGACGCTCAGTCGTCGTATTCAAATGTACACAAAATTCGATGGCTTTTGCTCATAAAATGAATGTGTTATGCCCAAAAATCAAAAATGTATCTATGCGTTTGCCCTGAGGATGACGACAATTAAAGATGAATCTATGGCAATAAGCGATGACCCGAATCAAATGTGTATATGACGACACTGCACCGATGAATGTTGTAAGATGTTGTCTCTCTGTGTTGATTAAATTTACGTCGATACTGGCATTGGACATTGGGGTTGATTGTAACATCTGGCCAATATTTGTGATTTTGTTGCAGCCACAAGTGACTGGTCTACCAGTGGATGCTGTGCGAGTTTTGTCGGATTGATGGGTTATCTTTGGATGCTACGTATCGCCATTGATCCGCATCCGAGACCGGTTTGCAACGAACACCTTCCAGCGCATCGAAACACTCCGGATCCAGCCAAGAACGACCATTGAATCAGACCAGAAAACGGTTTCTGAAAAGTCCAGATTAGAATGCATATTTCTTTTTAAAAATGTAATAATTTTGACCGTGGTATAGTTAGTTTAGGCTTGATAGATGCCACCTTACATTTGGTGATGAGCAGAGCCGTGTAATAATGTCCATTTTCCCTTATTTATTTATTTTGTTTAATCGAGCGCGGCGGAGCGGTGGAAATGAAACGCGGGGTTCGGGTTTAAATGTCTTTATTGGTCGGGTGTCGCATAAAGAGTGTTACGAAGAATACACGAAACATTAAACGATACAAACGGCCGAAGCTGGGGAGCAGAAAATAGTGGGGAAACATGAGTACAAGAAGATAAGGAAAGGAAGGGATTAGTGGTGGGTTCGATAGGTCACTGAACAATTACAGCACTCATTTGGCCAATTTGAAAATATTGACACTATAACTAAATTATAGTATAATATGGTTAGAAGCTATGGCTATGGTGACCTTAAGCTAATTATTTACATTTTGATGGAGTACGATTGTGTGTTAATGTACATGTATGTTTTATGTGCATATTAGTGTTGAGGGATTAATTTGTATTTGATGGATTTATTTTAAACGTATTTTTATATTTCTTTGTATATATTGCAATATTTTAGATCTGAAATAGGCGGCGGCCGAATAAGCGCTTGCTGATGCATCACAGAAGATACGAATCGTATTGTGTGGACTGGCATGGTTCACATTCAACCAGCCTGGTATGCGTATCCGTTCGATAGAAGGCGTTTCTTTGATGTACTGTTCCCAGGATGCTTGAACTGTTTTGGGTACCATGCAACCTTCACAATCCACAACTGTTGTATCATGAGTTTGGCTTTGATGATCATTAAAGGATCGAACAGACGTGCTCTAATGGAAATCATGATTCGTTTTGTTGGCGAACCGCTCGGCAGGTTGAATTTAATACCATAGTAAACTCGTCTGATGCCGGATTCCAGTACATTCCTAGGGTTTTTCAAGTTTCGGTTGAATTTAAACGGCTCTTTTGTTTCTCGCTGTTCGATGGGAATGGGCTCCAACAATTTGTTATGATTGCTGAACGATTTGCGAGGTGAAAAGGAACTACGATTAAGCATTCCGATTGTTTGAGTTTGCATCTCGAGCGCGTCTTCGATCGTGTTGCATCCTAAGAGAAAATCCGAAAATCCGGAAAATAGCAGCACAGTAATTATGTACAGGAACATTTCGAGTTTAGAAATGAAAAGGTTTACACTTTGCCACTTTGCCTGTCCTTTCCAGTGGGTAGCGCGCTGGTCTCTCATTCCGAAGCCCTAGCTCTACTTCTATTGCTATCCACATGAAGCAGATGAAAATTACAATGATCGCACAAGTGCGCTCTCAGCAGCCAATGGCAAAACCTCCAAATGAGAAAGAAAAACACTGCCAACTGCCGCACAGTGGTTCGACAAAATTGGGGCAAAAATGGAAGGAGTATTTGGAATTCACTGAAAATCCAAGTCATTTTGGGCTGCTGACTTCAACAATTTTGTTTATTTCCAAAAAAATATATACATAGTTCAAAAAAATTGAAAATATATAACGATTATTTTGTCATCACTGAGCCCAAACCGCTGGAGCTGTATTGATGAAATTTGGTCAAATTTTGTATTTTAGAAATTCAACCCTTAAAATGAAGCGAATGTTTGATATTCTTGGAGCTTAACATGGATATGACACAGCCATGAAGATGTAATGCAGCTCAATTTATAACGACGAGACTATTATAAAAATGATTCGTCAAAATCAGACATTCCTCCTTTTTTCTAGAAATTAGCATTAAATCACATTTTAGCGAACAAATTCCATAATAATGAAAAAAATTGGATAATATGGCTCATAATGGGTTAAATAGGCGTGCCAAACCTATTTTCATAAAAAACATTAATAATTCGTGGCATTGACTGGTTACACATTTTGGTCGCAATTTTAACTCAAGCGACTTCTGTAAAAAAATCAACATTAGTAGGTTCGAAAAATGTAATATTTTCCAAAGGCGCAAAAAGACGCAGCATATTCATTCATAATATCTGAATCAGATATCATAATAGACAAGTATGATAATAGACAAGCGCCGTTTTAACTAAAAATCACATATTTCTGTATCTAAAAACAGAGCACAATGCGTGTGAAGCGGTTTTTGTGTGAGTGACATTAGAGGCCAAAAAGCTCTTATCGGAGGCCAAATTTGTCGAACTTTTTGACACATTTTTTCCTTGGCCTCTAGACATCTACTTGATGAGTTATCTGTGCTTCAGCACTCTAATTCGCCTAGCGTTTTGGATGTCGTTAGACTTCACACTTCTCAAAACAAGCTTCTTAACCTCTGATCACTAGAGACTACTCTCGACCGGTGCCAGTGTAGATGCTATGAAAATGACGAAACTTAATGTCGCAATTATTGTGACAACGAATTGTGTTGAAGTAACAGCCGCGCGAAATTTTGTGCCCTACGTCCCAATTAGCTTCTTAAGTGTAATAACAAACTCAGTTTGATTCAGTCGGTCGCCTGGTGTGGAGAGCAGAGCAAACAAACCCAGCACAATGGAATCGGTGGACAGGTCTGAGATGCTCAGGTATGGGATGTGGATCACGGCTATAACACTTTGGCTGTACTGGCTGTGGACGCGCCGCCATTTGTACAGATTCGCGTTGAATTCGCCAGGATTCATCGGTTACCCCATATTTGGTTCGCTGACGAGAATAAGATCGCTGAAAGGTGCGTGAAAACGGCAAAAAGTCTGTCGGTGTCAGTGTCCAAACTATCGCAAAGTACAAGTGAGCAAACATCTTTCAGATATTACGCCGACTTTAGACAAAATGTTTGAGGAGTGCAGACGGTACACGCTGACGTTTTGGGTGTGCGTCCATCCGGTTATGCTTACTACCGATCCGGATGTCATTAAGGAAGTTCTGTTGTCACCGGAATTGCTGAACAAAGCGCAGCCACTGTACAGACCCATCAACGATAGCCTGCAGGGCGGCCTTGCTGCCAATCCAGGTATTTGCGATTCGCCAATTCCTCACTACTGGCCAGCATAACAAATAATTATCTCAGCATCCGAGTGGCAGCATCACCGCAAAATGATCAACCCGTCGTTCCACCACAAAGTGATTGTCGGATTTGTGCCAGTATTCAACAAGGCGAAACACCAAGCAATTGCGAAGCTCGACGCGATGGTGGACAACGGCGAATTCGGACTCAAGGAAGTTCTGCAGAGGCTCACTCTTGGGATAACCGTGGGTAAGGAGTCGCTGTAGCCAGCGCAGCGTCCATCCGTACCATTTCTAATGAAATCTGCTCGTTGCAGAGACAACGATGGGCAAGGTGATGAAGGAAGGCGACGAGGTGTCTGAGGGCCTGGTGAGAGCGTTTTCGTAGTAAGTGAAATGTGGCGTGCGTTGTGTGCAACATCATACATATCTGTGTTCTCTTGCAGCATGCTGCAAAAAGTTGCCGTTGCAGTGATTTTGTCTAATTTAAGGCTCGATAAAATAATCTATTTTC
This sequence comes from Melieria omissa, assembly GCA_963971225.1. Taxonomy (NCBI): domain Eukaryota; kingdom Metazoa; phylum Arthropoda; class Insecta; order Diptera; family Ulidiidae; genus Melieria; species Melieria omissa. The sequence goes on along the minus strand of OZ020267.1, from coordinate 49,368,989 downwards.
TAACGCTTAAAACAAGAACTTATTTATACAACTTTATCGGCCAGGTAAGTGACTCCACTTGCGGTCTTTTCATTTCAACGCATTTTCAACAATTCCCTCAGCTTATTCACCAAAAACTGGATAAAATAGCCGAATTGGAGACTGATAACAACACTTCGAATGGCAGTGACGCGGCTGGAGCAGACGCAGACGACCCCTCGCAGCTCTTCAAGAAGACCCCAAACATTTTCATCGACCAAGCTATACAAATCTTCCAAAGAGGACAATTTTCATTTAACGACATTGTGGGCGAGTCCAACACAATTGTCACTGCCGTAAGTTGTGCAATTCAAATTTGCAACATATCTGTCTGGCACAGTCTCTTGCAGTCTTTCGAGACCACCTCCAATGGTATGCTGTCGGCGCTAATGTTGCTAGCGATGCACCCCGCGGTGCAGGAACGGCTCTACGAGGAAATCGTGAACGTTTTCCCCGACAAAAACTTCTACATGGAGAACCACCACGTGGAGCATTTGCCGTACCTGGACATGGTGGTTCAGGAGACCCTGCGCCTAATGCCGTCAATCCCATTCATCGGGCGACAAGTTGTCAAGGATACGCAGCTGACTAAGAGCCTAAGCCTGCCCAAGGGATTATCCATCTTAATATCAATTTTTCACCTGCATCGCCGACCGGATATTTGGGGCCCCGATGCTGCCAAATTCAACCCTGATCACTTTTTGCCCGCAAACATGGCAGGAAGACACCCGTACGCCTACATTCCCTTCTCGAAAGGCCTTCGCAATTGCATTGGTGAGTGTCAGCTGGCGGTTGATTTAACTCTTCGATTGGCAATTTCAATGTGTGTTTGTGTTTTAAGGTTGGCGCTATGCGCTCCTAGTCATGAAAGTGTCGCTGGCATCCCTCGTGCGCAACTTCAGGTTCGCAACAAGTGCCAAGTTCGAAGAGTTAAAGTACGTAAATAACCTTTCGCTAAAGTTTGAAAACGAGCCCAAATTCAGGATTTACCGTCGGGAAGACTAAAAGCACTTGTTGCACTTTTCCATGGCAACACGCAATGGATAATATACAATACAATTATTTTAATACAATAATAATGAATACCAAAATTTATATAGCAAAATAATAAACAATTTTTCTTCAATATCGTTATTTCGAATCTATGTATATATGACATATATAATCAGCCTAATATATAGAGGGTATGGCACTGCGTGTAAGACGTACATATTAGGTGTGTCGTTCTTCTAATAAAATTCATGGACGTTGGATAAACGCTTTTCCCTTTTGCAAGAAATCCAAAAGTTTGCGACAGCTGGGACGGAAGTGACTGACATGAATTTTTAATATGTGCATGTGGTATTATCGGTCGTGGTGAGAAGTTGTGTGATTGTCAATGGCTGGGAAAAAGTGACGAAAACTGGCGGCCGGGGCTGTTTTGCTCTTAAAATTCCATAAGGGGTCTCACTTAAAGCTCTCAATTAAATAATATTTATGAGAGATTGGGACTTTATGGACGGACAGTAATAAGGCAGAAGAAATATGGCAACACGGATATGGTTACCCTGTTGAACGAACGAGAAGTATATACTAAAGTAGAAGTATATACTAAAGAAGTACTAAAGAAGTATATACTAAAGAGCGGCGCAAGCACTACGAAAATTATTTGCAAGCCATCGCTGTGCTTTCAAATACTGTCGCTCTTCTTCACTTTCACTACAAGGCAAGCACTGCAGTGAAGAAAACTTTTGATAATTATACGAATACTGCACGAAACGACAATAGAACTTTAAGCTTGAACTTGAAGTATAGAACAACACTGAAGTAGAACAACATTAAAGTAGAACAACACTGAAGTAGAACAATACTGCAGTAGAACAACACTGAAGTAGAACTTTTTGAAGTATACGGTTTTTTGTTTTGCACGATCGGAGTACCTGATGTTTGTTTTTGGTATTTTGTATGGAATCAGGGCGGCATTTCATTTCGGATGTTCATGTAAAAAAAACACAGGTTTAGAAGTATAAGTTCTGTTTCACTTGGTGTGAAGTAGAAGTTCTGCTTCACTCTGTGTGAAGTAGAAGTTATACTTCACTAGGAGTGCATGCTGTGATTTACCGTTACTTACCCTCATTATAGCTTTCTGTTTTCATGTTTTGCTTCACAACAGACTACAAGCACTGTCGTTGCTTTGTTGCAGAATAGAACTATTGAACATTTAAATTTGCTGTCAACGCGACAATGAAGTACAGAACTGTGCAGTAGTGAAGTGTGCCCAATAGAAAGTGTTGTGCAGCCCTTAAGTATATACCTAACATTTTAAAGAAAACATCGTTGCTGTGGTATTTTGCTGCATTACAGTTTGCCATATTCGTTGAAATGTGATCGTAACCTTTCCAACCGCTAATAGATAAAGTTACAAAAAAATAATTAATTAAAAACAAATCGGGGAAAACTTAAAGCCACGCTGCACGGCGTCTGTTTGAGGCAAATTAATGAAAATAGTTTTTACCTTCGATCCTGTGTATGTAAGTACAAACACTGTAGAAGATTTTCATGCGGAAAGAACAGAAAAAATGTCTGCACATTGCACGAATTTCAGGGCACCGAAATGCAAACAAAACCGCGCCAGCTGGGTTTGGGGTGTGCATGTTTTCACCAGGAAAACCGCAATTGTTTGCACATTTCGGGAAAGACGCAGAAAGAGACGAATGCAAACACAACTGACAACAGTAAGAAGCGCGTTTCATTATGGCGTGGCACCAAAATTTGCTATCAAAAGCAAAGCTGCAAAGGTTGCTTGGTTCGTTCTGGCTTTTCCAGAAACGGTGCAGGTCGATTCCTCGTTTGTTATGTGAGCGATACGAAAGCTAATATTCACTCACTACAAAAAAGAGTGACGCAGTGTTTGCGCACACACAACCAAAAATGCGGAACGAATGTGCGCTTTGCCCACAATTCACGGCTTCAGTTTGCAAACTTACTGACAGAGCTGTGAAAAGGCTGTGAGGCACTCATACGCACTGGTGTACGCGTACGCCAGATGAAATGACTCATTGGAGAGTCACACCTAGAAGTGGGTGGATGAAAACCCGAATCGCAACCAAACAATCAAATCCGATGAAATTAATACACACCAATTAAATGGAAACTACAATTATTCGACTCACATGTCAACAGAAACTCGCAGTGCATGCAAGCGTTACACAACATTTTCCACAATTCGATCGTTTATTCATTCACAGCCAAGAGAAATTAGCCGTCGTTCAATTAATAAATGTCTATTACACGGCTCAGTGGCAGGGCCCGACTAAAATTCAGTTTGTTTTCAGTTCTCACCGCCGCAGCGCTGGCTGCAATGCGGTTTAACGCGATTGCAACTAAATTAATTTGGTAAATAATCACACGAGCTGCGCGGTCGGGCAGTGGGCGCCCGTAAACGTTGCCTAATCGAGTGCAAACAGCGCGACGTGCAAGCGAATTGATGTTCGCGTAATTGTCCCTGCCATTTCGCAATTAAGCTCAAATCGATCCGGCCCGTCGACTGCACAAACGTTTTCCAAACAATCTAACACACAAACATATGTGCGCACCGATACAACTTATATTAAAATTTAAAATGTTTATTTTGTGCTTCCAAATGACTTGGCACTTTCAGCAATTGCTTGTCTTATTGTCTATTGTGCACGTAGTTATGTTACGTAAGGATTGGATTAGGGGGCGTGGCACTTCGCGTATAACACAAATTGTAAATATACAATGTTTTCGGAAGTGAAAATCGCACAGCATCGAGTTTCGGTGCTCTACTAGTGAAATTGCATAAAAGTTGTTCAAGGGGCGTGGTAATGAAACTCGGTACGGACATATGTAAAATTAGTACTTCGAACTTACTACTTTTCACTTGTCAGAGTAACTTTGTTTGTATGTATACATATAAAGTAAGGAATGTGCACATGAATGTAGATGGCTGCATGAAGTTTGGCGTTTAGTCTCGTAATCGTTCTTATTGAGAACTTTTTTTTAATGCATATACCTATGTATAAGCCTATCGAAACTAACTGTAACACTTTTATGTCTCACTCTTATTTCTGTATAATAAGTACTTAAAAAAAATCAATCAATAAGTTGTCGATACATTTTATCTACTAATGTTATATTCTTACTTACAGTAGCCTTGTGCTGTATTACGATAAAATTGTGCATTGTGTGCCTCTTTCTGGGTTAGCCTTGTCCAAGTGAATAAGTACACCCATATATATATGTGTAGTCACTGAACACTCTAGCGGAGTGTTGCATGCATGCCAGCGTTTCGGGCTCCTCAACTGACATTTCTAATCGGCAAGCTGCCAAGTTAGTTTCCACCAACATTCACTCAGAAAACCAAACTGTTTACTTCCCCTATCGAACGAAGTTGTGTGTGTGTGTGTAGTGGCTGCGGTTTGTCGGTCTGAGGTTTTTCACACTTGTTCTAAATATTAAATCAAATGTGGCTTGTGTTATAAACAAACCGGTATTTATTCATCTGCGGTCGGAAAAATGTTTACAAAACAATAAAGCATCCATTGCAACTGTTTAAATACGTGCTTGGAATTAGTTTTACACACACATATATATATATATATTCACATGTGAAATGTGTATATATATATGTACAATAGACATATGTGATTCTTAGCATTTCGTAGCACGAAAGTTGCAGACACACATTTATTGGACGGCTCGACTTGACTTTGACGAGTTTCTGATTACATTCAACACACATTTCATGTCGCACCATAACGCTTCTACAAAAAAAATATTTAGGTAACTATAAAATATTTCAAAAACAAACTTTTTTTTCGAAAAGCATTCGGGTAACCACAGTTACTTTAAGTAAAGACTAACATTGGGTAAAGGACAAGTTTCACCCTGTTCCATTGCCTTGAATGGAAGACAAAAATAATGCTTGTGACCATCACTCAGAGCTGGCATATTTTTCGGGCCAATAAATAATGTTTTTCTGTGGGCCATGTTTGATATAGCCATTCATTGCAACCGTAGATGCGAACGTGAGACTAAAACGATGAAAGAAGAAACGGAAAGTGACGACCAACGCCTGCTTGATGTAATATGACTCTGTCACATACCTACATCTATATGCCTATTATTTACGATACATGCATATATATTGTTACGAGAATTAGTTCTGTAGGCTTATTCGTCTCTCTGGATTGTGCTCAAGAAAATAAAACACATCAATTCTTAAACGCAGTTAACAACCAACAAACACTTTATTTACAATTTCTCTCACCGTATTCTAAAAGTGCGTGCCTAAAAGTATGCCCGTAAAAGCATTCTAGTAGGGTCCCTTGCACAGCGATAGGGTCCCTTGCACAGCGACACACCGCTTTATCGCCTCGATATGTATTAGGGATTGTCCGAACTGACTGATCTACGTAGCATATTTAATTTATAATAGCCGAGCTCAAACCGCTGAAACTAAAAATATGCACTCATTTTATAGATTTACTGATTTCAAAGTCAGTCAAAGTACTCCAAATCAATTATATTTTTATGTACTTTTGAATGTTTTTTTTGTTTTACTCAAATCAACCACGCACGGGGTAAACAATGTGTTCTGAGTTTGTTGGGACAAAATCATGTTTCTGGGCATATTGGCATGAAGCTTAATCAAAGTACTTCAAATACAAATAATTTGATAGACGATAGTTTTTCACAAAGACAATTCAATTTCGCAGGTTCTCGAGTGGATTTTGCCAGTGATCTTTGTTTCAATAATCTGAAATTGCAGAATAAGCTGAATTGCAGAGAAGTTATTATAAGAACTTTAAAAACTATAACACAACATCTTAGTGGGGTAAAGATTGTTTCAATTGGGTAACGGAGCTCAAGCATCCAAAGCCACAAGCAGCAACTAGTCTTTTTTTATAGGAATGAAAAGCCGGAGAGAGAGACTTTAACCCGCTAAAACCACTTCCTTACTGCCTGTTGCTCCCCCTGGAACCGCCGGTAGGCATTTCCTCAGGAGACTGTAAGAGCTCAAGCGTCTGTTACAGGTCAGTCCATGTCCATGGACATCCGTAGTGACCCATAATCACTGATAGTCCTTTTTCTGTGGTCAGCTAGTTTTGACCGTGGAGCTCCTGTTTCGCTGGCGCTGGTTTCTTCTGAGTTCCGTAGTTATGGTTGCCGTCACACTGCAAGCGGCTGCCTACTTCTCTTCGCTCTGCGGCATATGCGCTGTGAAATTTTTCGGCGATGGCTTTTCGCCAAATGTCTGCCTTAGGAATTTACTTTGAAAGACATGCTCCGCGTCCTCAACCTCGTCACAGCTCTCACAATACGGTGCGGTATCGTTCTTGTAGTGATGTAGGTACACTCGGAAGAAACCATGTCCGCTGAGGATTTGTGTCAAGTTGAAGTCTACTGCTCCGTACAGCCTCTGCACCAGAGCTTTGGTATTGGCTAATAGTCTATACGTCCAACGGCCGGCTGTTGAAAAGTCCCAGCGTCTCTGACACTTGTTCAGGCTGGTCTGATGTGCTGTGTCCCGGAAGGTGCGCTCTTGGCCGACAGCCTCTTTAGCTACGATGGCTATTCGGCACAGCCCGGCTGTCACCAAAGCTGTCTTCTTGGAAATAGTACAGAAAGCGCTGCATACTCTTAGTATGCACAAACGGTACACCCGCGAAAATATGTTTCTGTGTCCAGGGCGCTGGAGCATACTGGTGCATCATAAAGCAGTATGCTTCTGACGACTGTGGCATATACATAGCTGTCGTTGTCACCACCTACGTTCACTACGATGTTTTCCTCTTTTTCCTGCTGCTAGTATATGGATATACATATACATATATGGTACCGCACTGAACTTCGGACCTTCAGCTTCACGGATCAATTGAGTTACCGCTGAATTGATCCTTTGATTTCTGGTCTAATACAGCATCCACCAACGTCACATTCAATAGCTTCCAATGCTTAAATAGTCCGTCTTTCATTTAAAAAAGTGTCAGCAACTCTTTCTCATAGACAACAACTATTTCGTGAAGAGATATTTTTAATGCTTTATGCTGACGTTTGAGTGTACGAAAACTAATGACTGGTCATTTAAATAAAACAAACAATATTTGGAATATATTTTACGTGAAATTTTAATGGAATTTTTAAATTGCGTATTCAACACTAAAGAGATAAAGAAAAAAACACTTGGAAAATACCAACAGGGATGCTTTAGATTTTTGCACGAGCTGTTTTCATTTCCAGGTCGCCGTCGATGTTGATACAAAGTTTAATCCTTTGAAGAAAGTAAAAGTATCAGCTGACGCCAGCTGCTTTCCTTTTGCCCGGTTTCGCTTATCCGGCTTAAGTGATGTAAGTAGGTGGCGTCCGTCACTGTGCGCAGACAAAGAGACGACGCGACGGCTGCACATTATGTTATGGTGTAATCGCAAAACTCTGCTCAACTTTGTCCACAACCGCAACTTATTGAAAAAGTGGCATTCAATTGTCTTGTTAAGCGCAAAACTTCAGCACAGCTTTTATCACGTTTCCCCCAGCACGTCAGCAGCACAGGAACTGGCGCAGACAACCGCACAAACAAGTCCAAAATGGCTAATTCCGCGTCTCAAGTACAGTACACATCAGCTGGAACAAGTTGGCTTGAAGTTTTAAGTGCTTTCGAACACTTTGCCAAGTGAACATTTCATTGTCAACTAATGAACGCAGCAAATCGAATGTGGACCTCGCGACTGACGACAGCGCGTGTGATTTGTGCTTTACTGTGCGAAATAATCGTCTTCTCTTACAAACTTCCAGTGATGTTATGTCCAATTATATGTATATATGTCCAATTATATGTAAGATGTACCAATTGCGCGATGGTGTTGAATTGTGCTAAAAAATTTAAGAATATTTATTGAAAACAGTGATGCAGTTTTTATCCTATGAACTTAACATAAAAAATAGCAACAAATTTTTTGTGGTAACGGTATATATTGAGAGTAAAATAATACTATTTTAAAGCTAAAAAGCCACTCATTTTACAGTTGAGTACGCAGTTGTGATCAGTATCCAAAAATCCTATAGAAAAAGTTTACTAGAACTCGGAAAAATTTTGGCTGTTGCCCAGTGTTATTATTCGAACTAGGCTGGCTTCGGTTATTGTGGAATGGTCGGGTAATGTGGTATAGAAGTTTTTCTCGGAAACTACAGGCATTCCAACAACACAACCACAATGAAATGTTCACAATGCACAAAAAAGTAAAGAATCACAACTAAACACACACAGGTATATCGTAATACTTGAAGATGCGCTTATGTGTTAACATCTGTTTGCCATCAAATTTGTGTAACTGTTAAGTGTTTATGGGGTTACTTGTCCCCAAGCTTCTCAGATGGCTTATTTAACTGCACCACTGCACAGTGATTCGACTCTATACAACCGCGGGACAAAATTAGAAGGAGTCCGTTCTTCATAAAATTTGGTATACTAGTTAATCATGGTCTGCTGAATTGAAATCTCCATTTGGTTTTTCTTAAACTTTTCTAGTTTGGCAATGCGTGAGACTTAAATTTACAATGGTCGTAATTTTTGGAGAGCTATAGCACCAAGTGTGTTGGTTAGGTTTTCAGACTTTACATGTAATCGGTAACATCAACGTTGATAATTGCAAAGAGTAACAGAAATTGTATGAGGACCCTTTAGTTTTGCAATGAAAATGATAACAATAGATTCATTTGTGCAGTTTTTCAAATTTTCTTGCTGATTGCATACTTTTAGGCATTAAATAAATTTTGTCGAAAAATTGGTGTTTCGACCACTTTTCAAATTGAATTATTTTCTGAGATCGGAAGATATCGGAGGTTGTAATTACATTATCCGACAAAGAAAGAATGCTTCTTAAAATAAAAAAAAACAGGAACATAGTCTCATACATACTTTTTAGATATTTTCAGATTTCAGATTTTTTTTAATTTAGAAAAATATTTTAAATTAAAAGTGAAGTAAAACAAGCCTCTGCTTTGCAATAAAAAAAACATTAAAATCATTCAACATCATTTCTCAATCTAAATTGAAAGTTTTAGAAATTTCTTGGTAACCATGTATTTTTACAATGTTTTTCTTTAGCAAATTATTTGCCAACACTTCTTAGTATTTGGCGCTATTGATTGTACTAACAAAATCAATGTTTGAAATTAAGCTAAATCTTGCTTACTTATTATTATTTATTACTTATTATGCACTTGAGAGGGTTAAGTTTGTTCTGCTTTTTCTGCACAAAGCAAATATCAAAGAAATTACTTAACCTTCTCACGTTTTTCGCTACAAAATTGACCATAAGCGTAGCAGATATTAAAGCTACAGTTTCTGATTTCTATAACAAATGTAGACAGTAAACGATTTTACATGCTGTTATATGAAGTTGGTCTTTGGTTTGAGTTTGTATGACATTCTTTTCCTTTATAATTGAAGTTTTACCGAACAATCTGTATCAAAAAAATTAATGTTACAGGAATCATATTTTCGATTTTTGGCTCACGCCCATTGCACAGTACACCAGCTCCAGTTCGTTATACCAATCGAAAGTTTGAAAGTTGAAAGTTTTTTATCCTAAATAAATATATCCAGTTTACCTAATGCAAATCTTAATTAATTCTATGTCATTAAAACACAAAACGAAAGCAAAAAATAACCTGGATTACTTTCTTTATATTATTATTGTAATAATAATTATTATAAAAAATAATCTTTTTAAAATAATTCACCAACAATTGTCATGACATGGTAATTGTGCTCAAACATTTTCTTTGCATACATGGGCAAAAATTGGCAATTTCATGTAAATCAAACAAATAGAAAAAAATAAATGACTTGGAAATTTTTTAGTCTTTTTTATTTATATTCATGTAGAAGGTAAACATAGTACAACAAGTGTGCTCAATTTCAAGTCGATGTGCTCAAAAGATTTTGTATAACCGTGAATGTCATTCCAGAAAACATGGTTTTCGGAAAAAGCCGGCTTACAAATTTCAGGTATCGACTGTGCTGCACTCGTTTTTTTAAATTACGTACTGATAAAACAGGTCTTATAGAGGTTGGATCTAGTATTTCCAGTATTGTTGGGTCCAGCTGATTGCAATTATGATTCTAATTTTTATTGCACTCGATGGGGATGGATGTGTAAATCTATTTTTCTAACTTTTGTTACACAACAATTTTAACAATTGGAATTGAAATGCAACAACTTTGTAAGCGAGCTATGAATAAACTGTCAAATCAGTATAAAGTTCAATAAAAAAGTAGAAGAAAAACAAGAATAAGAAGAAGCAATATGATGTTCTAATAAATACACATATAAGATCTCGTTGACTGTCTCGTTTTGTTACAGTTTAATTTAGAAATTTGATTTCTATAACAAACTGAAAATAAAAAAATCATGTCAACACATCCACTTTCGCTACCAAATTCATATTCAAGGCAGGAGATGTTATTTTAGCGCTAAGAGGAATATTGCAAACTAAATAAAGTGCTGAAAGCGAAAAACTTCATCGTTGGTCAGCCAAAATAACTCGGTTATGTAACCAGTGCACCTTAGTGCATTTCACTAAATGCTGGCGCAAAATCAAACTAACACCGAGGTAGCGTAAAACGAGAGCACGAAAAACTATGCACACACACACACCCGCAGACAAAAGCCGGGTTGAGAGCGAACATTTTACTTTTGACTTTTATGAATATTTACCGTAAAATAAAACCATGAATTTTTTTCAATATACACATTGTACACATGCACGTTTGTAAATATTTACATACGTATGAGCTCTACACATATAAAATTGATTAACTACACTTTTTGAACATGGGAAATTTTTGTGTCAGACCAATTCGAGAACTCAGTGTAGCGGCGAATATACAAGAGGGTTTAGGAGTTCAAACCCCACAAGAGACTGTGAAAAAGTGCATTTTAATTTGCTTTTTGAAAACTTTGCTTTGCGCGACCAATACCATTTGCAATCATATTTTCCACCCAAAATGTTTGAAACAAAGAGATATTTGGGAGAGGGTTAAACCCAAAAAGCATCTGTGTGCGCACAATAATATACGTCATCGTTAATGACGTGTTTTCCTGCTCGTTAGACCACTCATTAACTAATGAGCGAATAAAAAAGGTCAATTAAAGGGTGTATTTAGGGGGCGGGGTTGTATTGAGGTTAATGTGAGAAAATGGAAAATCTGAATGTTTCATTTAAAACAATTATCTCGAACATACTCACCGTCTTTCCATCTTCACAAACATTTCCAAGTTCCTTGCATTTGCAGAGCGTTGTAGAATTTTAAAAAGCTTCTGTATCAATAGTTGCCAAACAGTTACGAAATGACCCACACTTTACACCAAGGTTAAGGGTCTGGCACATAAAATGGTCATTCACTGTTCGCAGTGAAAAGTTAAATGTAGGACCCATTCCAATTTATTACACTCTTCAAGCATTTGTAATTTGTAGTTATTTAATTTGTGAAAAATTATATATTTTCGGAACTGCTTAACCCTATCGACCCCGAATTTTACAGTGTCTCGATATTACTTTTTGGTATTTAAATCATGAAAAACTTACCTGAGAAGGGTGCACGCGACACTTGAAGTCACCACGCCTCTTTGTTAGAGCTCTAGAGCTAATTTACTTTTGAACAATTTTAGCTTAAAACGGGTTAAAAAAATTTTGTGTCAATATCTTTTAATTACAGAAAAATTATTTAATATTTATGAAAAAATACAAAATTATCACTTTTTGATTTTATTTAACCATTATTAAAGAAAGAGGGTTTTTATCAAACGTGCCCAATTCGTAGACTTCAATTAGAACAAAAACTTTCCCTGATATCGTTGTAAATGATTGGAAATTATTTTAGGGATAACAGTAAAATTTTTGTGATGTGCGTTGAATGCACTTAAAAAAATATTAATTTGTTGGTTCCTACTTAAATTACACCCCTAAATCAACGGTAGCTTTTGCTATGAGATGACTAATAAGTGAAGTTGCTCTCAGGCAACTTTGGGGTCGACAGGGTTAATTGATCTTTCACATTTTTTTCTAGTGGCATTCTCCCACACGCATGAAGTATTTCAGTTTTAGAATCAGTTCACCTCAATTGATCTTAGTAACATCTATCATCCATCAGCTGTCACTTTTATCTTTGTGTCTTTGAATCTCAAACACAATTCACTTGGCGCCCTGGGTATCCATCCATAAGAAGCGATGTGGTGATAAAAGCTCACAAAATCCCCGCGATTAGCGTTACTTCTCCTAACCGTATTGTCTAAGCTTCTCTATGCTGATTGTAGGTCGACACTCCATACATTGCTGTGAAAGGGTTAAATTAAAAAAAACCTGACGGTTTATAGTTGACACATACACGTACCAGTTTGTGTGATTACGGCGATTTGAAAAATTCCATTGCTCCATCCAACGTTTGATCGAAGTGAATGCATTCGAATTAGAATTTTTGAATAGTTATTTTGCTCGCACGCGGCTTTTATGCGCGTCAGCAGCAGTTGACATATGTCATTTAAGGGGTTATTGAATTAAATCGACTGCAGCTACGGGATCACAGTTGCGCAGATTAGGTGTGGCATTAAGTTATCAACATTCCGTTCGGAGGCAATAAGAAGCCAATGCTGCAATTATTAAAGTTGCTTTAACTTGCTTCAGCGGTGCGTGAAACATTGTGCACGCACAAGCCTAGAGTTCGCAATTTAATTTGCCCGAATGTGAGAATTTATTGCAAGCGGCCGAACTCCTGCTGCTAATTACTTTTGTGCGATATCGCAATATGCACGCTACATTAAGTCAGCCCCACCCACCCAGCTGAGCCGAATGTAACGCAGGCGAGTTGGCGGCGAGCCCACAGCATCAATCGCAATGAAAGCGAAAAACACGAATATCCATTTGCATTATAATAAGAGCCGCCGGCGTGGTTGTGTTCTTTGACAGAGCAGCAGGCTGCAATTGGAAACTAAACACTATTATTGTGCGCATCCACTGGATCTAAGTACACTTGAAAAAACACTGCCCCACGTCTGAAGGTAACGGCGACATGTGTGCCAAGCAATTATGTCGCCGTCACTCCAATTGGAGTTTTCACTCCGGTTTAGAGTCCGTCACTCTGTCTCTCCAGCTTCCGTCAATTCACTTTTCAAGGAAATCAAAAATCAATTTTGGATTTAAGCTTCTGTGTAGCTGACAAAACTCAATTATCAATTACATATGAACAATAATATAGCAATCTGGCATTATTTGTGTTTGTAGCAAATTCCCTTCTATTTCATAGGGTTCCTGCGGATCAGAATATGAAAAATTGTGTATGCAGTGTTGTTATGACTGATGTCTAGTTTCACGTCTATATCGATTTTTTACGGGGTGAAAAGTACCTTCGCACGATGATATGTATATTTGTCTTTATATTTGTCTTTATATTTATGTATTTATTTTTAACCAAATATTCCTTTATGTTTATATGAGTACAATTGCAGAAATGTGGTTTTCTTTTCGTTATAAGTAAGTGGGTAAGAACATGGGGTCCAATTGCGGGAACTAGGATTTATTTTTTATTTTCTTATATTTTCTGGTGTCACACGAAATTTCACTCTACTAGTTTCTATATCACTTCGAAACACTCAATTTTTTCAGAATTTTCACTCCGGTCGAAAACTTTGAATCGGCCGCACTGGTGCCAAGTAATCGTCCTAAGCGAGGATAGGTTTTGCGACGAAATTGGACTTTGCATAAATTCTTTCATGCTTCGGAATGCATTCCATGTAGAAGAGCTTCTTCGTTTTGATGAAATAATAAGTTCCGACTTTTAACATATTTTGCATTTAATGTTATTCCCCGAATGAGATATCGCTGCAGGTCGTCATCGCCATTGTTTGGTTTCCGTTCCGGGGTATGCAGCCCCGTGCCGTTTCGAAGGAAATAATTTAATAATTTTCCAAAAAAATTAGATTTCATTTTGCAATTTTTGCAGCTACAAATTTAAATTTTCCATATTTGTAAAAATGCTACAACACATTGTATAAAGAAATAGCCATGCTTTAATGTACAGTTCTGTGGAAAATAGTTTTCTGAGTGTATATCGCTAAACCGAAAGTACGCCATAGAGTTAGGCGTGAAATTTATGCAGCAACATACTTAGTGGCGTTGTATGTGAGGAATTTCGAAAATGCTCCTCACATATTCTCATCGGCAAATATGTGAGCAAATGTGAGATAAGCTTAAACATTTGCGCCAAAAGTTTATTCCGAGTAAACTAATTTTCTGTATGTAAGCCTTCCGCATAATTATGCTAATATGACGCAAATTTATGCTATTCATTGGTGCCTTGTCATGCGCCAATAAGATACTCGTACAGTTTAAATTCAAGCAGCTGAGAGAGAGTTGAATTTCATACTTTATTAAGACCGATAAATAGTGCAACTTGCCGCTTTAGTCACCAAATGCATTCATCAAAGGAATCTAAGTATTGAGCAACAATAGTGTCTCATTATGCTGATCACTGAGCTATGGCAGATAGTCGATGGAAAATTATGCAACCATAATTTCTATTCAGCAATTTAACACATAGTTACTCCTCACTATACGGTTTAGGTAAACTAGCAGTTAGAGCACAGATAGAAATAGCTTAGCACATGGCGCTGTTCTGATATTGACTAAAGGGGGAGGGAGCCGTAAGATTTATTTCCTTTTCGATTTTTCACTAATTTAAAGTCATCTGGCTCATTTCATTTCATTTCATTTATTTCCAGTCTACAGTAAATGAACTTACAATAAAATAACGTAAAAATAAAATAACAATTGGAATAAAACTTAAGAATAGAATAACAATGAGAATAACGTTATTTATAAAAGCAATTCAGACGTGATTTTAATTCTTGTTTTGAAATCGAAAGATCGAGGTTAAAAGAACCACAAATCTTGTTAAATTCGGAAAGCGCTCTCACCAAAGGGGCATTCAAAGCGTAGTTAGACCTGCATGGAGATAAGACAAATAAGTCGTAGTGACGGAGGACACGAGAAGGAACATTGAAGTTAATTAGACTCAGGAGGTAAGGACAATCAACAGTACCACTAATAACCTCATGGACGACCACCAAAGAGAGGATAGTTCTTCTACTCTCAAGTGATTTAAGGTTTATGAGTGAGCAACGCGATAGATACGGAGGAAAACTTTAGAGATCGAAGGCCAAAATTCAAGAAGTATTTTTGAATTCGTTCAATACGATACAATGAGAAGAATAATATGGATTCCAGACAAAAGACGCATACTCTAGACGAGATCTAACAAAAGAAGTGTATAGGAGCTTTAAGCTTGCATTTAAGGAGGATATCCAAAGGAGGACTGTAACGAAATACGTAGCTTAAAATTTCTTCCTCCCCAATAGATGGTCATAGGTGTGTCGTTTAGACCGCGGATTGTTCTTATGTGCTGTATACTTGAAAGGATAAGGCGGGCACACTTGTGATTAAAGGTAGGTCAGAGCTGTCTGGTTATGGAGCACCTATGCTTCTCGAACTATCTTTTGCAGATTCTATCTAATCTTCTACTGGTGTCAGTAAATCAATTCATAGGCATATAAATTAATCAAATATGCTGGTTGGTTATGTTTTCTGTGTCTTATTACAGCGAGCAAATTGACTGCGCGCCAATTGAGTTCTATTCTAAGACTAACTTCTGACCCATCGCTAGATGCAATGGTGAGCCTTCCTCCACTTGATGTTTTCATCCAAGGAGAGGCCCTAAAGGCCATCCGAAGACTAAAACACAGTGGCCAGTGGTATGGCACCTGTCCGGCACTGGACATTGTGCTGGCAACGACATCGACCTCACAGTCATGTCCATGCCCCTTGACACCATGCCTTCAAATGTCATACTAATAAAGCGGTACATAGTGTTGCTGCCTGAGGCTCTTTCTTGGTCGGTTCCTGGGGATGAGCCCGGTAAACACTGCTTCCGTATATTCACGGACGGCTCCAGAACGGAAGAAGGTTCTGGCTCTGGGGTCTTCGTTGAATCCGCGGGGACTAGACGGTTCTTTGCCCTAGGCTCGTACGCATCTGTGTTTCAGGCAGAGGTGCATGCGATACTTGAGGTGATGAACTTTGCCATAGAGAATAGGTGGAGAGGCAGGTCTATCTGTGTCTGTAGCGACAGCCAAGCTGCGCTTATGGCCTTGGACAGCCCTCTAACCACCTCTATGCTAGTGAAGTCCTGCAAATCCAGGCTTAATTATGTCGGCAAATACAATAGCCTGATACTCACCTGGGTCCCGGGACACGCAGGAATTGCGGGTAACGAGACCTCGGATTCCTTAGCCAGAATGGGCTCTGAGGCTGATTTTGTCGGCCCTGAGCCTGTTCTGCTCATCCCATCTGCAGCCATCAAAGCCACAGAGCGGCTGCAGGTGGACGAAACTTATGCTTTCCGCCATATCCGACAAATGCTTACAATTTCTTTTGTCACTAGGCAGAAGGAACTGCAGGCAGATGGTCGGGTTAATGACGGGCCATTGTCCTATGTCCTGCTTGTGGGGAGGACGTTGAGACGGCGGAACACTTTCTGTGTCTCTGCCCCGCGTTCGCTCGTATCAGGTTTGAGACGTTTGGACTTATAATTGTCTGAGTGCTGCGCTTGCTAGATCGTTCCGACAAGGGGGGAAAAAAGACTAACCTAAAACTAAACCGAAGACCGAAGCGATCCGCCGTCTACGTGGCGCACTTGATTGATGTCTAGTTGCAGCTTATGTCCACTAACTCATACAATGTACAAATTATTGGAATACAATATTAACAATTTTCAACGTCACTCACCATTATTATTTCTTACACCAACTTACACAAAACATGAATCTTGTTGCCAGTTTTGTTTAATTATTAGATTGTTGCATCGTGCACTTTTCTATTCTACAGATTATAAGAATGTAATCATTGAGAATCAACACACAAGCTAGAGTTACTTGAGTTACAATTTGGCGGTCCTCCACTCTGAGCAGCAGTCAACGCCTAATCAAGCATCCTCACTAATATCGTTAATGTAAGTGCACCTTACAAACTTTTGTGCACTTACAAACATAATCATCAAAATGCAACTACGTAACATTTTGCTTGCGACGACTTTAACTTGAAACAAACAATCGCACAAGTGTCGGCATGCAACGGTGCCGCATGAGTTGTTACCTTAATTTTAGCAAAGGTAGAAGCGCAAATCTGCATTTCAATGAAAACATTCGCAGAATATTTAAGACGATGAAATATGCAGCGAGATGATTGCTTTTACCGCATTCGATTGCAGCTCGGTGCGTGTGGAGACACTGCACGTACTCGGCACCGACGAAGGACAAAACAATTCGTTCCCACTGGCGATTACCGTTGTCTGTTCGCCTTGCGAACGCGCTGCAACACTTTACCAACTTTCGCACACGAGCACATAAAATCCTCTGCCAGCGCAGCCCGCATTCGGCCCCCCGTCCGGCCATAATTCGCTAAAAGCCATTTTATTCCCGCAAGATCCCCGTCACCGGCACTCGGAAGGTGTTGGCCGCAGCCATGGCAATGGTCCCGGCAGTGACGCAGCTAATGGCCATTCATTGCAATCACAACTTAATCTCCAGCAGCACAGCCGCTTTTATTTGCCGCTGCCGCAAGAGCGACAACACATTTCGTTCAACTACATGGCGGCCAAAGTGTTTGGAATCCTTTAATCTTGATTACTGGGCAAATGGGTAATTTCACGTTATTTATGGTCATACATCGGTCGTACATTGTGCGCACTTGCGATTATTTTTAATTAAAAACTGTGTCTGAAGTGAGCATCCACCATTTGAGCGGTGCGCGTCAAAGATGTCGCAGCGATGGCGGGGCAGGAGAGCGCAACGGAGAAGCAAAGACGCCAATTGTGGCATTTACGGCCTATAGTCGATGTTTTTGTAAATGTAAATATTAGGCCTGTGGATTGTGTGTCATGCTGAGAAAGCCTACAATTGGCACATCGGAATGTCGCCGTCCCGAAATTTATAAATAAGTATCCTCGACATCCGCAGGCACATTTGACATATGTTAATGAACGTGTGAATTTGCATGTAAACAACCACAAACACCAAGCAGCATCCTATCAGAGCGCCTGGCAATATTGCATACTCGTACAGAAGTGGGCAGTGTGTCATGCACGTCACCGTGAGCGCATATTAGATATCGTCCAGTTGCTCAGCTCGTGTCCATTAGTTGACGACAACGTCCGTTTTTCCACTTGCATGAGTCAGCTCGCTTTCGGGGTCGTTCATAGCGCCGTGAGCAAAGGACAGCAAGTGGAGGCGGAAAGTGGAGCATTGAAATATTGCGCTACATGTGTCACTCAAAACAGCTAATGAAGCGTATTGCCAAAGGAACGCGCCATCGGGTGTGCCGGGGGTCGAGTGCATTTTAAGCAAGTAGCAATTGCTCGCTGTGGCTCTGCACTGTTGGACACCGCAAGTGCATCACAGTGGAGAGAAACAGTGGATTTTGTTTAACACTTTTTGCTTTGTACGGAGCTGGTAGCAGCTTGCCCCGGACACGATCCATCCCATGTGTGTAGGTGGAGCCAAAATATTTAGTCTGAAGATAGATTCAGTTAGGCTGCTGCAGCGATTATACTCAACTATAAGAATACAATTTTGAATCCCCTTGCACACATAAGAAGGTTGCTGAGGTTTTTTTTGGGGAAATTAGTACTTGAATGTGTTTTGATGTACTTTTCAATAAACTTTTCATGTATAGGGTGGCTTCGGGTATTGTGGTATGATCGGGTAATGTGGTATAGCACTCATTCTCGGAGACTACGGGAACTTCTATCTACTACAGTAAGCTGAGGACTGATTGTAATCAGTTTTGTATTTACATGCATATGCTTAGAAATGTTTAAAAAATGCATAGTTTCTTACGAATCAGTCGAATAAATTCAAGCACGTAAAAAAAAATTGGTTGCCACATTACCCGAACATGCTACACCACATTACCTGCCACTTTTTTAAATGGGCCGTTTATGAGTTTAGCAAACTCTCGGAATATCTTTGAAAATTTTCATGAGAAGCCTTCCTTTTCCTGCTGGAAATATGTCATACGTTGAATTTCATTCAATTTGGGCCGAATTTGACTGTGATATATAGTAGACAAAAAACAAATAGCTATACCTCAATACCCGAAGTTACCCTATTTCTTTTTTAATACCAAGAATTAATAAATCACAGTGAAAAATAGAACACACAGGTGTGTCAGTTCCCATATGAAACACTTAGGCTTAGTAGTCTTGCAATAGACATAACCAACCTGTGTGGAACAGTACTAAAAACTGAATAAGGATCATGATAAAATTAACAAGGTGTACTAAGTACGGCGAGCTATGAAAATTGGCGTATGTACGAGAAATGACAGTTGTTGTCAAATGTTGTCATTGAACAGGACGCTTTGATGCATTTAAAATTTAGGACAGAAAGATTGTATACAGTGCAGTGCCACTGAATCATGACCACTAAGCAGTGACGCTGAGATCATACGTTGCACCTCTTTTCTTGGCAATTTGTTTGCAAATGCAGCAACTGTGCTGTTGAGTAGTTGAGTCTTTTGCAATTAAGAAGTGAAAAAGATGGGCATTGCTCCTTCTTTTGCCTCTGGAATGTCAGATTGCAACCTCAGCGTGCATTATTTGAAAAAAAAAAAATTATTAGAATAAGAACTACTAATATTCCTTTCCTCATCAGGTTAAAATTTGTATCATAACATTTGTTGAAAAAAAATAGTGTTGCATACATATTTTAAACGAACGAAATTTGTAGTATCACCACAGGCCATAGAGGCCCAAGTTTATCTCATACAGAGACAGAAACACTAACCTTACTTAACCGTACTTTACCAGTTGTAATATCAGAGAACAGTTATGCCAAAACATTCGAAATTAACTTAACTGAGAAATCACACACGTTTTGAAAAAACCCGCAGTCAAATTAGTTACGTTGAAAATAGCGGTGTTCATAATTTGATGGCACTTCGCTATACAACTATACTATACTATCTATCTTCTATCTATACTATTATACTATCACGTATACAAAATGCCTTGCAACAAATTTAAAGAGTGCAAGACCTAAGTTTAATCATTCATATGTACATGCAGTCGTGTCTGGGTATAGTGAACCCCCGATATAGTAAACACCTTGATGTAGTGAACACCCAAATTTTGACATCGAGCCTCTAAATATAGAAACAAATTTTCAAGCAAAAAACAAAAATTGTATTTTGAGCAAATAAATCGAGTTTTTGAACAAAAATGATGTAGTGAACAACCTCAATACAGCCAACAGGCCTTGCAATAATTAGTTCACTATATCCAGACACCACTGTAACACTTCGTTCAATAATGTGTGTGACTGACACATAGATGGCGGCACTAATACTAAATCAATATTTTTTTTCGAAATTGTGAACCTTTTTAGGCTTACTGTCAATTATATGTCAATCCAACCATTAGTTTACAAGTTACAGTGCTTTAAGTGACACTACTTTTGAGTTTTCAAAAAAAATGAATTCAAAGCAATTCCGTGTGCTGATTTATCATTGTTTTTTAATGAAAAAAAATACTGTTGAATGCCAGGAATGGCTTGAAAAACATTATTCGGACTCTGCTCCATCAAAAAGAACCATTTGTTATTGGTATGCCGAATTCAAACGTGGTCGTACAGACACCGATGACATTCCATCTACTGGACGGCCAAATGACGCTATTATTCCGGAAAACGTTGAAAAAACACTGAAAATCATTATGTCCGACCGTAAAGTGAAATTGGGGAGATTGCTGACATTCTAAAGATATCAGCAGGCAGTGTACACACCATAATACACGAACATTTGGTTATGAAAAAGGTGTTTTCGAAATGGGTGCCGCGTTTGCTCACACCGGAGCAAAAACAGCAACGAATCGATGATTCGGAGTTTTTGCGTCGGTACATCACAATGGATGAAACATGGATCCACCATTTCACTCCAGAGTCAAATCGGCAGTCTGCTGAGTGGCATGCAACCGGTGAAAGCCGCCCAAAGCGTCCAAAGGCACAAACATCGGCTGGCAAGGTTATGGCGTCAGTATTTTGGGATGTGCACGGAATAATATTCATCGACTATCTTGAGAAAGGGAAAACAATCAATAGCGACTATTATATAGCGTTGTTGGAACGTTTGAAAGAAGAAATCGCGATTAAGCGACCCCATATGAAGAAGAAAAAAGTGTTGTTTCACCAAGACAATGCACCGTGTCACAAGTCGATGAAAACGATGGCAAAAATGCATGAATTGGGCTTCGAATTGCTTCCTCATCCCCCGTATTCTCCAGATCTGGCCCCCAGCGACTACTGGCTCTTCGCAGACCTCAAAAAGATGCTCCGTGGTAAGACATTTGGCTCAAAAGATGAAGTAATCGCCGAAACTAACGCCTATTTTGAAGGCAAAGAAAAATCGTTCTACAAAGGCGGTATCGAAAGATTGGAAAAGCGTTGGAATGATTGTATCTCCCTAAAAGGGGACTATATTGATGAATAAAAACGAATTTTGGCAAAAAAATTTGTTTTATTAGTTAGTCACACACATTATTGAACGAAGTGTTATGTTGCAAATATGTATGAATGCGCATTCAGGTAGACCTCGCTAAACACGGTTTCGCTAAACACTGTGTTTTCCAGCAACGTAATTCCCAAGTTCTGCGAGGTCTACCTGTATTTTGGTTATCGCAATAAAGTGCGTGGAATTGCTTTGCACGTAAATACTAAAGAGCTGCACAAAATGTTCTATTTGACACACTTCACTACTGCACAGTACTGTCAAGTACTGTACTCCAGTGTCGCAATGACAGCAAAATCAAATACTCAATAGTTCTATTGTGCAACAAAGCAAGCACTGCATCATTCCAAAACCTTTTCGCTACAGCAGCGACAGTGCTTGTGTTCTGTTGCGAAACGAAACATCAAAACAGAAAGCTATAATGAGGTTAAGTAACGGTAAATCATAGCAAGCACACGGAGTGAAGTAGAACTTCTACTTCACACCGTGTGAAGCAGAACTTCTACTTCACTCCGTGTGAAACAGAACTTCTACTTCACAACGAGTGAAACAGACTTAAATAAATATCGAAAAAACATGTTTTAAACCTGCGTTTTTTACATTAATGTTGTTGTAATGCTTGAAATGCAGCCCAGATTCCATACAAAATACCAAAAACAAACATCAGCTACTCCGATTGTGCAAAACAAAACACCGTGTGCTTGAAAATGTTCTACTTCAGTGCTGCACTTCAGTCGTGTTCTACTTCAGTGTTGTTCTACTTCCGTGTTGTTCCACTGCAGTATTGTTCTACTTCAGTGTTGTTCTATTCCAGTGTTGTTCTACTTCAATGTTGTTCTACTTCAGTATTGTTCTATACTTCAAGGTGCTTAAAGTTATATTGTCGTTTCGTGCAGTATTTGTATGAATATCAAAAGCTTCCTTCACTGAAGTGTTTGTTTTGTAGTGAAAGTGAAGAAGAGCGGCAGTATTTGAAAGCACAGCGATGGCTTGCAAGTCATTTATATAGTGCTTGCGCCGCTCTTTACTAAATACACCAGCACAACATTCGGAGAAATGCCAGCAAAAATAGTACAACGAGATAATTTCCAGTAGGCTTTGATTCTAACCTCTTACGTTTTATTATCTTCGGCGAGAAGCTACATAATAGTTTTAATTTCGCTTTTACATATTTTGTCTGCATTAAGAGGCGATACCAGGCTGCAATGCAATACTCTCGCATGAAAATTTCTCAACGCGATTATTGTATTAAATTTTGTGTCCGGAAACATTGAAAACAATTCTTCCATCAATGTTTCTAAAATTTAAAATGAAATGGAATTAAAAATAAAATAGAAAATAAAATAGAAAACAATTCCATCAAGCAGTTTATTTTATTAAATATTATATATGAGAACACTGAACACTGAACACTGAAGCACATATGAGAACTTTTTCATTCCAAACGTGGCAACGAGAATTGTGTGTAGTAATTAAGCAATCAGCTTGTGCCATGGGCAGCATGTGGCACAGCAAAATGTTTAGTCGTAATAAATTTTTGATTTTCAAGGAAGGATATGAAATTCACTAAATTTTCGCCAGATGTTACACTGTCATTTTCAGTTTATGCCGCATGAGGAAAGGCAGGGGAGGGAGGAAGAGCATTGGCTGAATTTTGCTGGCCACAAAATGAGAATTTTTCTGGTAGACAAAACTATGGACATAAATGTGAATATTTATGGAGGGGGGAGGGCATATGAATTTTCGCCTATCGCTTTCTATAGCCTGGCAGCAGCCTTTTTGAATGAGACGCATATTTACTGTATGTAAATATATACAGAAACACGTGGGCCACCCACTTTCTTAAATTCAATTTACATAATTAAATATTTAATTAAATTGGAAATATTATTAACTGCTGCTGAGGTGCTGTGGTTTTGCGGGAAGTCAAAATGTCCAGTGTTAGACCCAATTGATTGAATTTGGTTTTTGACCCTGTAAATTTATAGTTACTGTTTTTAATAAGGGACAGCAGGGTATACTCCACTTAATGCGAACCATTGGGTTGGATAAGTCCTTATTTTTGAAATTGAGGCTAGCATCCTTTGATGTAAGAGGAGATGAGTGTAAGAAATCTTACTTCCTTGAAATAAAAAACATGCAATTCTTTCACATGTTTTCATTCTTACAAGTCTCTGGTTGCATTTGGTCTCTTAACTCAATTACACATTGTAATCCCCGTTCAGCGTCGTTTAGTGCAACATAGTCGCAACAGCGTTCCGTACCAAAGTTGCATGTCCTTAACTTTCTTGTAAAAAGAATTTGTTGATAATTTTTTGTATAATTAGCAAAATCCCTTGAGCTCAACACGTCCGTGTGCGGGCTTGGCTTCACCAAAATATCACAAGCCATGTACCACAGTCGCCTAATGCGGTGCTCAGAGGAATATACATACATATGCGTGTGCACACATAGGCACACAAGTACATAGGCGAGCGCGAATCTATGCAAAGGTGGATCCTGAAATTAAAGCGGTAGTTAAACTGCATCAATATGAAAATTCGGGCCGTAATAAAAGGGTGATGAAAAAATAATCAGGCTGCGCAAAAAGGGTTGGTTCCCTGCATATTAATGAGTCTTACCAGAAGTGCGCGCATCTCCGCTTATACCAGCCGCGCACTTCCTTTGTTGCCTTCGCACGGCAGCGGACATGCGAGCCGGAGTTGGTAAATTTCAGCACAAATCGTGCACTTTTAAGCGAACTTTAATGGCGGGCCACCATGTGACGCTGGCGGCCGCTGCAGTAACGCCGGCCGTGTTCTCATTGTGCGTCGCTCTTCAGCCAGTGTGCACCGGCGCCGCCGTAGCGCCCATGGTCCTTGGTGGCCAGGTCCACTTGCCAGCCTAATTAAAGTACAGCGCACTTTGGTATTTTCATTATTATTCAAATTTTTAGTGTTTTTAATTACCGCGTGCTTCGGGCAACTGCCATACGTCTGCGCGCTGTACAATTCTGCCGTACTGGCCAACAGCGAGTTCGCTTAAATTAACAGGCCGACCGGCGTGGTGCTTGCGCACTTGAATTTTATTTAAGTTTGAAGCGGCAAAATACGCAAACCCTCGAATATGTGTGTCTACGCGTTGATCATTGGCGCCGCTCTCAAAGGCCAATCTGTGTGAATTGTCAGTGGCAGCGGTAGCGGTAGCGGCCGATGCTGATGTTCGCCGCTAACATGTAACATTTCTAACAGTCTACCGGTTTTCGTGGCCACGTAAACCTAATGACAGTTGGGGAATTATTGCTGACATGCGTTGGCGTACGCGATTCGTAATTTTGCGTTGATAAATTCTTAGCTGCGGACAGCACCCTTAATCACTTCATCAGAGTAGAAACATCGAAATTATGACAGCATGTGCAAATGCCAGGATTTCAACAATAATGTCAGTTTCGGCAATATTTATGTTACTTCGGTAGTCGTAATTAGTGTTTGCGTTGTTTACAAATCGTGTACCCAACAACAAAGTTCAACTGGTGTACAGTAGACTGGAATTAGTGGACGATTTTTCGACTTCGATGCTCCGCTATCTCTTATTTTATGCGGTTTGGTAAAAAAGTGCATGAGCCAAAAAATTTGGGTGGGGCTAAATGGCGTCGCATCGTGGTCAAAGTTCACAAAAAAGCTTGGAAATTCGACAAATTGTTCCATAGCTGGTCAGAAGTTGCTCTTAGAGGGTTAAAATCTATGACCGACCCCTCTAGTTTTCCTTACTGAACATTTCTTTCAAACATACTCATCCCCTATCTCCAACCCTTAATGGGGCTCCCATTCAAAATGGTCGTTTTTATAAAATGGGCTCCCATTGCTCCCAGGTTGCCCCTAGATGTATCAAATGTATGACCGACACCCATTTATTTTCTCTTCCGAATGTTTCTTTCAAACATACCTACCTGCTAACTCCAAGTCTTAATGGGGCTGCCATACAAAATTTACCATTTTCTATGCTATTGGCTACTTACTTGTAGATGTAGTAGTTAAGTAAGCGAGAAAATATTATATCTCGGAAACTACTGAACCGATTTCAATGATTTATTCAGCGTTGGTGATCGCTTCTTGAGTACAAAAAATACAAAATTAATTAACGTTCAAAAATTCACTACCAGAGGGCGGATTTGTGACGTTGTGAACTTTTGGGTTTCTACAAAGAAAAAATCAAAATGTATTGCCGAAACCCCACTTACCTCCCTACTTTGAATATAATTGCAATCGTAAGTGAGTGTTAAGAAGAAATTATTCGATTTTTGTGAGAAAATGTGAATTTTTTATTCAGCCGGTATAGGCGCTCCTTGCGTAAGCAGCTTGGAGCAAAACTTGTTTTCTATGTCACAAGGCGACATTATAGTCTCTGATGAGTTTCACGCCCCTTCCGACAGCATCGTTGCCCACATGTAATTTTTGGCTCATGCACTTTTTCACCAAACCGCATGAAATGAGAGGTTGCGGAGAATCGAGAACCCATTATTAAGAATCTCCATACAACACTAATTCCACTCTAGGGTACAGGTTTAATGAATGGTAACAAAATAAAAAAATCCCGGTAGTTTTTGAAGAGCTTGCATTATGGAGGACTAGTTTTAGTTTTAGTACTCAGAAGTTTTCACTGCTACGTCAAAAACATTGGAAAACGTTACACTTTCCTGTGTAATGTGTTACAAAAGATCTGTATTGCCAGGAACTGATCTCCTCAGATAATGAATAGCGTATGTGCCCTTGAGCTGTAAAAGCACACTGATATTTAATGATTTTGTCATTCATGGTTGGTTGGTTGGTTTCAAGTGGCGATGTTAAACCCAACATGAACATCCAATTAGCGCGTTGGCGCCGTAGGTACATTACGGTATACTGATGTTTTGTCTTCCGGACCCTTTACAGTGTATATCCTATATCCAATCTGTGAGGTTGATGAAAGAGAGTAGCGAGTGTATGGTGCAACTCGCTATCTCTTCGAAATTCTGGAATGTTGGTTTTCGTTCGTTCGGTCGTTTTCCATCTCCTTTAACATTCATACTCGTATTATTGTATTCTTGGAATGAGACACATAAGGAACTTGAAACTCGGAAAGCAAAATATTGGAAAAGTCAGAGTTAATAGAGTCAGGAAGTATGTTTCCAACGGGTTAAAAAAATTCAACACACACTTTCAGTACAATTTATGGATAATAGAATTAGATATGTAATGTATTACCAAAGAAAATAAACACTTCATATTCTTTGGTATTACTTGATCCTGATTACTTGATCTATAATTACTCCAAATAAGAAATTAATGAATTTAAGTAGTTAATTAGATCAATTTTCAATGATTAATGAAATTTCCACATACTTCAGCCGGCTTCTTTACACTAATACGGCTGCCGCTTTAGGAACATTTCTTACAAGTAAACATTTGCACAAAGTTTGGTGGATTTCGCGAAGAGCAGAAAATATTATTACTTTCGTCTCTCCTCTATTCTTTTTCGACCATTATTTCTTAAGGCGAATTAAGCACTGCGGATAAATTATACACACACACTTACACAAGAAAAATGTGTTTGTATATTAAAACACGTAGCAAAAAGAAAGAAAAACGAAACACATCGGACGCGTAAATTTGTGCGCGCGTCGTGAAATTTTAGCATTTGAATAAAGTTGCAGACAACACAAGAAGCGAGTACGTTTCCGCTCCCACTGTGTGCGGCGACTTCCTCCCGGAGGGAAGCATCCGCAAGTCCTGCTTCGATTCGCGCGCAAACAGTAGCACGAAGTTGCCAAAGTAAATTTGTCAAAATTGCAGGTGGCACGCGTAGGGCGACAGATAGTGGCGACGACAGCGGCAGTGTTGCCGGTTGCGGGCGTGCGGGCGACCTGCAGACGGAAGTTCTATTATTCTTCAAGAATGGGAATAATTTTTGTGGCTGCCACGACTGCCAATTTACTAGCGTTGTTTTTTACGCTTTGTTGGTGTTGTGGAAGCACACCCAACCGAAATTAAGCGCTGAACAGCTGTTCGCCAGTTACTTAACTTACCGTTATTGACTTTGAATCCTAATGGAAGGCAAATCAGCTACGTGCACCAGCCGGCTGCGCGGAACGAAACGTGCGTGCGACTTGTTCTTTTCGACCAACTGGAATTACATTTTGCACCGCTGTTCCGTGGCTTATTCGTAAGTAAATGCTTTGCTCGAGATTTTCTAGCGATTTGCCAACGTGGTTTCGCAGTAATTTTTGTGGAGTATCTCCCACAAAATCCAGTGCCAAGACGTAGTTGGACTTGCAATGTAAAAGCTAATATCCGAGCTGAAATTTTGCTAAGCAAACATGATTTGGTTTTTTATATTTCGTGAAAGATGTGGAAGGCAGGCAGGAACATCAGACTGAGTCCGCGCTCGGTGCGACTGGTTGCACGAAGCAGAAGCGCATGAAAATTTCTGTCTGTTGTGGTCGGTTGTAACTAAGACGTTCAATCCCAATGCGCTTTGATTGCTCTGTGATTTCATGATTTTTGTAAAGTTGTTTTAAATAATGTATGCACAAACATATTGCAAAAAAATACAAAAATTCTGTGAAATTCTCTTTTGCTATCCAACAAGAATCGATTTATTGAGTTCATGTAATTGCATTTTTAATTAAATATCCTACAAACGCTAAAGTGATTGAAGTTTCTTCAGCGAAATTTAATGCATATTCGTTGCTGCTTTTCGAACTCGACACTCATAGGAAAATGTTGGTCTGTTTTTAATTATTTAGTAATCAATTGGTAATAAATTAATAATGCGTAATGAAAGACAGTGTTCGTTTAATTATTGAATTTCTGTTTTTACTGACATGTATTAAATTGCAAATTATAAAGAATTAAGACAACAATTTCAATGAACAATTTAATTTTTACTAGTGTCTGACCAAAACCACTTTTTTTGGCTGAAACCGAAACCAATGTTCGGTTTTTTTTAATAATCGACAGAAATCGAAACTTTCTAGTTGAAATAAAAATCACCACATCAAGCATTCTTTTCGAGAAACAAATTTTACTCTAAGTAAATAAAAAACAAACAAACATTCATAACAAAAATAAATAAATACTTATTAATAAAAACAATTCATTCATTTTTTAAAAACATAAACATAAAAAAAATTACTCTTTCGGATCTTACTCGCTAATATTCAAACTTAAATAATTATTTTTTTATTTAATTATTCGATTTATTTTATTATTCGAGAATAATTTATTTTTTAAATTATAATTTAATATTATATTCTAAAAAAATAAGTTTATTTACATTGGTGGCATCTAAATTCTCCTTCTCATCCTTTCACTATATATCTGCTCGGCTGCACTGACAGTTGTTCACTCGCTACACAATAAAATGTAAAAAATATTCTAGAAATTTTCGGTTTCGGCCGTTCGGGCATTTTTTGGCCGAAACTGAAACCGAAACCACTTATTTGGGTCAAAACCGAAACCGAATATTCGACCGGACACTAATATTTACCTTTTATATACTTAAATAAGTTGAACAATAATTCTGGCATTTCAAAGCCTCAGCGCCCAGTTTTCGTTATGTAATGTCGTAGTTATGTAATCGTAGAACTTGGCCACCATGCAATAGCTACTGCAGAAACTTAACGAAAGGAATTGACCTCACATTCCCCTTGCAACTGTAAAGTCCTACGTGAACCATTCTTCAAGGAATATCGGCAGTGAGCCAAAAGTATTTAGTCAGAGTCACTTTTCGAAAGTAATTTGCTCAGAGACCTTCAAAACAGTCACAACTACAAATGAAAATGTTAGTTTAGAAGGCTAACTTACTTTTTGCAGGACATTGTTATTTCAAATTTGTTTGCTATTCGATAAATTTGTTTCGCAGAGAAGGTGGAAAAACTTTGATAGTTACAGTTAAATGCGCATTTGGCAGTATGCAGGGTTCCTACTGGCTTGATCTGTTATGAACACAATTGTGTATTGGTTTATGTGTGTAATTAACGTGTTGGTGGTGTTGGTGGCGAAATTCGGTGAAATTTCTGCATTCGCAACGGGCATTCGTAACACATCTGCATTTAATATTGCTTTGATAAACTTTTGCAAACAAAACAAAAGTATCAGCGCAGGGCTTAACGAAGCGCACTGAAGGCATGCGGCATGCATCCGCTCGTGCAAACCCGCGAGCCCACACACAAACCATAAATTATTTCATAACACCATTTGAAACTTTCTTCAAGTCATCCTCGCTTGCTGCGGCGGCGGTGTTATCGTCGCTCTCATTACCTAATGGTGCACACCTCTGAAGTGCGCGGACGGGCGAGTGTGCGTGGGCGCTTGAAAGTGGCTGGGCACCCTCGTGCAGCGAAAAATGAAGAAATTTTAATGATGCTGCCAACGAATTGCACAAAAGCATTTGCAAAATGCCTCACAGCAATGCGGCTGGCGGGCGAGTCGGTGGTAGCGGTGGGTGGCGGCGCGCAAATTTTTAACGATCTCACGTACTCGCATCTGGATGGCGTTGGCTTTGCGTAGACACACGCTAGATACACGCCGGAGCGCACTAAGAGTAGTGTTGACTCGCGGAATTCGCAGCGCGGCTCCGGCCCTGGGCTCTGGTTCGCCAGTGTGGCGATTTTTCGTTTTTGGTGGGAACGGAACCGACGGGCGCGCGTTGTTAAATACGACTGAGAACTTGAAGAACTTTTTGGGAAAACTTTCCGATGCCAGTGCGGAAACATAAAGCCAGAACAATTTATAATTTTGTTTATTAAGTTTGGCAGTGAATCGGGGCCAGCCACAAACTCGAAGGCCGCACCAAATTGCAAAATGCCTTTTCTCCCATTGCGTGTGTGAAGTGGGGCACTCGAAGTGCTCTTCACGACTAAGACCAATTAAGCCAAAGTAATTGTGTGCAAACTTTACCGACACTCGTTCCAAGCCAGTGTTTTATTGCACTCAGTATTACGGAGCGTATTCGATGCACTCAGCCCATCCGTAATAAAAATATATATTTGCAAAACCAAAAAATATATTGCCGGCCAAAATATCAGTCACTACATACTTGCCATTACTTCTCTAAAAAATATAAAATTAGCAGCAGAAATGAAAAGATGTTTTATTATAAATTCAGCGCCGAAAAGTACAAATAAAAAGCAATGCTGCTGGCTTTATTTGATTTTGGTCCAAAAGGGCCAAAAGTGAACCAAGTAGAATGGCATTCTTGGGCAACCAACTTATTGTGCAATATGTCATCATACCATACAAATTAATCCTGAGGAATACACAGTCGTTTAAAATTTGATACGGTTTCAAGAATTTCGAAAAAAAAACAATTTCAAGATTTCGTTGCTGTAGTTTATCCAACATGACAATTTTTGTAGTATCTCGCGTGGAAAGCTGCAATCGTGATCTACGAAAAACTGTTTGAGTTAGTGGGCTGTACCCTTATCAATAAAATTGCCATTTGAGGGGTGCTGGCAATAGAGAAACTTTTTGAAAAACTAGTTACCATTATGTTTTTCTACTTTGTAACGAAACGTTATGAGCTTTCAAGTGCCTTTAAAATAAAATATTGTATTCTTATTGAAGAACTCCTCTTGTTTAATTGTTCGCAAGAATGTGGATAGAACCATCACTACGATTCGGTTTCAGTAAATTGTGTTTCTTCCTTCCTTCACCTTCCTTGCTCTGCTGAAGCGCGTTTCTTCATTTCATGTATTTATTTATTTATTTATAATTCAGTCAAACAAAAAATACATTTTAACGTAAGCATTCAAATACACACGATGAATATTTCAATACAAGATATCCCATGGTTATCATGTAAATTAACAGATATCGCTTTAGTTGTGTCACAGTTATTCCGTGCCCATTCATGTTGCTTGGCAGTAATTTGAAAACGTTTGCTTAAGTTATGGTTCACTTTTCGATGACTGTACACACTAGGGATCGCAATTTTTTGCCATTTTGCGATCCCGGGATTTTCGGGATTGAAAAGTCAAATCCCGGGATTTAATCCCGGGATTCATATAACAAATTTCTTAAATAAAACAATTTTCCCAAATTGTATAAATACTTGTTTATAATATATTTACCATAAAAATGGACACAGTTTAATCACATTTGGGTGGTTTTAAGATTTTTTACCTTAAATTTAATCGCATTTTGTTCGACTTAAAAGTTTTTCATTAAAAATTTAACTTCAGTTTGATAACATAACAAATGTTTTATCCAAAAATGACATTTAAACATAACTTATTCGTTTGCAACAGATGTATCATAAAGTGCGTATATATGCATATTTGATAAAAAAAATAAAATAGATAATTTGTTTGTACTTTTAGTTTTACTTCGATTATTTCGATAAAAAGAAGTTAAGCGTTTTCATTAACTAAAAACTGAGATCTTAAAAATACTAAGGCATTAAGTGTTTTGTCCTCTAATCTAGAGCCAAATTTATTGCAAATAAACCCTGCTGAGAGAAAACATCTTTCAGATTCAACACTTGCTGGTTGAATGCTTAGTAAATAATTATAAGCCTTTTGCAAAAGACGCCCTCTATCCCCTCCCTCCTCCTTCAGATAAGGAATTGGGTTTTTGTGCTTTTAAATTTATTTCATTTGAACTTTGAAGCTTCTTTTGCAATCCCGAAAATCCCGGGATTAAAAGATTTGAATCCCGGGATTAAAGGATTTTAATCCCGGGATTTTCGGGATTTCCGGGATTAAAGGATTCGAATCCCGGGATTTTCGGGACTGGAAAAAGTCCGGGATCCCGGGATTGCGATGCCTAGTACACACCTATATAGAAACCTATGTATTGTGCAGACATTTAAAAGCACATTCAAAACTTTTGTGAGGGATCTGCAAACTTTGCTCAAAACATCACGGCTTCAACTATTTTCTGCTCAGGACACGAAAAGTGTTGCGTTAGTGAGTTGAAGCTTCCAACCCTGTCGCTTGGTTGCGAGTACAAACTGGTTGCGTTGACACCGTCGTGGCCATAGCGGCAGTTTTGTTGGCATCATGCGTGATATTAATTATTTTTATGAGAGTGTGGGCACAGCCACGCAAGCGTGCATAATTAATTCGGCTTTGTTGAGCGGCGAATCCGCGCTCATGCCACGCTCGCTGCTGTCGCTCACAGTTAAAATTAGAAGTGCGCCCGGCCCACGTGTTGCATGCAGCAAGCAATAAAGGTGCTGAAGTGTGGTGAGCCTGCGTGTTTTCCAACTTTCAGCGCTGTTGTGCTGCGCTGATGGCATTTGGCGTAAACGCACTCGTAATCGTAGTTTGTGTCACCGCAATCACTTCGTCGCAGCACTGTGTCACTGTGTTGTCGTATTTCGTGTACATCCTGCATAATTCACACAGGCGTGAGTACGTACATTACACACACATATACAAAGTGTGGAGGTATATGTACGGATAATACAAATCCTTGGCACGGGAGTGCCACGTCAAAGATTCATTAATCATCGCGGAATCGCTGCGCCTTTTATTCAAGCCATTATTGGCCGGTCGGTATCGCCAAATCGATACTCGAAAGCGCAGTGGAAATTTTAAACTACTATTTTTTCCTTTTCTGCGTTTGTAAAAGTGCTAAGATTTATGATCTCGCCACTGCAGCGCACAGTGCTCTGTCACCGTGTGAAAATCGAAAAAAATGTATTAACGTTAAATACAACGAGTCATTGTCTCATTTAAAAGTAAACGTCCTAGAAGCACACGTGGGTGTTTTGCACTAAAATCCACTAATACTACGAGGTCTGCTGGACATTTTGAATTTTCTGAACTCAGAATTTTTGTCTTAGGTAGTGCAATTTTCTTCTACTAACTTTTTAGTGGTAATTTTTACCACTGTCACTAAACAAAATTAGTGATAGTTGAAAATTCTGCCAATATCACTTAGTATTTTCCACTAAATAAAATAAATTAATTTTTTTCATTTTGTTCACTAATCAATGAACTTTGTTTAGTGATAGTGTAATTTTCTTTAGTGATACTTTTTACCACTGTTACTAAATAAAGACCAGTGATTAGTGTAAAAAGTCCGCTATCACTAAATGTATTGTAACGATGAGGCACTCTGTTGCTGTGCTATGCATGAATGCTTTGACGAGCATACTTTTAGGCATGCACTTTGGAGTACGGCCGGCTTGCTATAATTCCGATATGGCAAGGATGGTTGGCGATGCCAATGGGCTGTGCGAGAACGATCGAGAGAGAGAGTCCAACTGGAATGTGCAAGAACAATCGGCGCGATAACCAAACAAGTATAAAAGGCAGCCGGTTGCAGCGCAGAGAAACGAGTCTAATTTGAGCCAGCAAAGGGGAAACATGCAATTGTAGTAGTGTAAAGAAGTAACAAGTGTAAATTTGTAAATAAAGTGATTGTGGGTTTCTGACTGCGTTTTGCGCTGAGTAATTGATGTGGTTTTATTTTCAAGCACAATCCAGAAACAAACTTAGAGAAGTCATTTTCGTAACAGTATTTAGTGGTAGTGAAAAGCATAGTGCACTATGAACTTAGTGCAAAACCCAGATGTCTGCCTAGTAGTAGGAGGAGTTGAGTAAATTAACCTTTGCTGATCAAAATCGGCGACGCTGATCTCATTACTAATGCATTAAACATTAAAAAGTCAGACAATTGTAATGTCTGAAATTGTGACAAATGAAATTTGTACCTCAAACAAGGAAGAGGAGGAGGTAGATAGTGCAGAGCAATTTCCCTGTACATGTCCGGCCTTCTCTAGAACGAGATTGCGCACGCTGGGTTCAGATGTTATGCGAATGGACGAAGTTCATTCTCTCGCCCTGTGTGATCTCCTCAGATTCATTAATGAGTCCGGGAAATATGCACAGGAGAATCCATAACTCCCTCTCCCCTTCCACCCACTTTCTCTTTTTCTTTTCCCATTCCCATTTCCTCTATCAACCTTTTTCCTGAGCCTTAAGTACAATGGGCTATAGAGCTTGAGTGCTTGGGGTAATGACCTCCCGGTTATTTCCTCGGCTCCCCTTCACATCCATCCATCCACCTCAAACAATCTCTGAGCAGTTAAATTTTGGAAGGGTTCTATGATTGTCAGTGTAAATTTTATCAGCTGAACATTTCCTGGAATCTTAGGTAGTTTTATAAATCCAAATTCGCTAAGTCTTCGTTAGATCAAGGCTAGAATATGCTTCGTTTATATGGAGGCCATATCAAGCCCTTGTGGGACTGAATAGTGTCACCGACCGTGATGTATCGCTTTCCAAAGTGACTTTGTTAAATTTGTTAATGAATTGTTTAAGTTGAAGCTGTTTTCTTCATTTGGGTTTTTTGTTTCCTATAGTCAGTAAGTTCTTTATGTTTATTGGCTTATTAAATAATTAAATAATTAAATAAATAAATAAATAAATAAATAAATAAAATAATTAGTTAAAGGGCCAAATCTTTCGTACTTTTTCAGGTTCTTATTAATTAAACGTATTATTAGTTGGTAAATCCAGCCGACTTGACTTCTTTGTTTTAATTAAAAATATTTGAATGGAAAAACTTAAATATTGACCTTACAATAAATGTAAAAATTTTAATTTGTTTTGAATCAATTTCAAGCAAACAAACATCATAAATTTCTGTGAATTAATTCATTTGCCACCTGGTTTTGTGTAATGCATTTGAATTTTTTACCTCAACTAAATACTAATGATATTAGTTTTACAAACTTACGCACCGCTTTCAACAATTATTTTATTCACCATGCATTTGTTTATATTTACATAAAACTATTTTCGAAAACTTCTTGGCTGTGGCTACGTTTTTGGTAAATATGCTATTTATGTTTTATATTCATTTATGTTATGTATGCAAATCAAACTTCATAAAATGCTGGAATACATTTTAATTTTTGACCAGCTCTGATGCGGAGACGAAGCACGGTGCAGCGAGGCGATTTCGGCAAAACTATCCAATTCGAAGAGACGCAGAAACGGAACGAGCCAATTGCAATTGATGGAGCTGGATATTTATGGGCTCCCTTTGTTCGCTGCGCCACCGTGTCAGGAGGACAAATGAACGTTTGTTCCGTTCTGCGCGCATCTGCTGCTGTCCAAAACGCACATTCAGCCAAGCAAGCTTTGGAGGACATTTGAGTCGCCAGCCCACTTGCACCTTCTCCACCTCCTTCCTCGGATGCGCAGACACAATATTAATCTGCAAGCACAATATTGACGGCAACTTTGGCTGCCGCGAATTGTTAATGCGCGTCGACTGCGGTTGTGCAAAATGCAAATGCTGCAGCGTCCGCGTCCGCACACTCCGTGTAGTATTTTAATTTTGGCGGAAATGTTTTCGCAGCAAACAAGTGTTTATTCACTCGAGAACAGGCCAATGCCGCCAAAAGGGCGCTGCGCGGCTCTGTGCTTTTCGCGTTTCCTTATCGCGCCTAAATGCGGAGCCTCGCAGTTCCCCCATTTTAATTTTACGCTGAAACTGTCTCCGAGCGTTTATGCGAGCAACAATCAGCAGCACGTCGCGCCGCACCGCGCCGGGCCATGCGAAATCATTTCGCAGCACTTTTCCGATATGCAAATTAAAATCTGCTTTCCGTTGTCAACGCGAAACATTGCGAAACGCCGCGTTGCTATGACGCGTCAAAGGATCCCATTTGACTCCTTGAGCGTTGCTGGTGGTTGTGAGTCCTTTTCGACTGAAATGAAGTATAAATTCATGATTTTCGTTTAGCACGAGAAGCCTCTCGAAAATGGGGAGAAAGACGAATTTGAATTTCGACAAAGCGCGTCATTATTTACATACAAATGTGTTTGTATGCGGGTAATTGAAAATTAAATAATGAACTTGTGTATGGCTTTGCGGCTTTAATTGTGTGTACCATAATAAATAAGAATTGTTTACAAGAAAGTGATCAATTACAGAAATTCGTTGCATTCTCAACTATTGCAACACTGGTCTACAGAACTACTTGTAACGTCTGACCTCAGAAATCTAAATTACAAATAACTACTAAATCGAGGAATAATGGTTATGAATTTTTGAACTTGACAGTGTTTGCAGAGAACATACCTTATTAATGAGAAGTAATATGCAGGGAGACCATAACCAGACGATAAAGAGTCAGAAAGAAGGTCTTCCCGTAAGGCGCAGTGCGCATGTTGACTCCACATGGATTTCATGAGTTTTAGTGTTGAAGTGGAGAAACCGGAGGAAACACCGAAGCGATGGCATTACAGTGTTTTTGAAGCACCTGCGTGCAGGTGCGAGATAAACTTTTTAGTCTAGTCTATTTTTGTTCTAATATAGGGAAATTAAATAACGCGGGTGTTGGACAGAGTGAGATATTTTTAGAATAGCTTTAAAAACTGAGACACTTGACTGCTTCTTTCGACATGCTGGACTTTTGACAACTTCATGCATACGAAAATGAATCTCTACCATTGAGTGACATGTAGACGTAGTTGCCTAGTTGTTTTTTTACACCATAATTTGCAACTGAAATTTTAATCAGATCTCATCCACCATTCTTTGTTTTTCAAAAATCAATTCAATTCAATTCAAAAATTCTTTTCAAACGCATTAGAGCAACTTGTAATTCTTAGAGCAGAGTTAATTTACTGTATAACTATAACATATCTCGGTTAGTTAGTAAACTATTTCGTGGCGGCAGCATTGTTTAATGGTTCATTCAAACTGACGAATTTACTTGATTTTAAACTTTTCCCACTGGATCGCAAACCACTGATTACACAGAGCAACAAATTTTGACTTTTGGTCGGCTTTTCTGGGTTTGACAGTTCTAGGCTAATTAGGCAGCGCTGATTTCGAATCCGCAAACCGTTTTTAAAACTTAGTTTCCGTTTCCGCAAAAAATCACTTTCACTTGTGTCACTTTTTCGGATTTTTCCTGACTTTTTTCACATTTGGGATTGTAATTTCTAAACCAATAAAGATGGTTGGCATGATTTTCTCTTTGTGGCATTTACAACACCTCACGACTTCTTTTCCAATGTAATTTATTTGTATAAGTTTTAAAAATCCGCGGCAATTGGACCTCAAAGTCGGAAAATATGGCATTTCAATGCGTTTGTTTTTATGGTCAAAAACATGAACATTTTTCGTAAATGAAGTATCAAGTAAGGTGTTAAATGAAAGCGGAAACATCAAGTAATAGAACACAGCCAAATTATTTCGTGTAATTACCATTTTCATCGAAATAATAGCAAAAATGTACCATAGTCATTTTCATAAATTTTCATACTTTTTCTACCAAAAATTTGGGGCCTCAAAATATGCAAAGTTTTTAATTTTGTTTTGGTTTGAGCAATTCAAAATTTGTTTGTTTGTTGCTTGTATTCCAGACTGTAAATGGAACATATAAAAGAGCATATTTTGAGGCCCCTGATTTTGTAAGGGAAAAGTATAAAAAGTGATGAAAATGACTATGGTACATTTTTGCTATTACCAAATAATTTGGCTGTGTTGTTTTACTTGATGTTTCCGCTTTCATTTAACACCTAACTAGTTAGTTGATTTATGAAAAATGTGCATGTTTTTGACCATCAAAGAAAACGCCTTGAAATTCGAAATCACCGATCCCTAATTAGCCTAGAACTGATGTCAAACCCGGAAAAGCCATTTTGCTGTTGATCAGTGTTATAGCTTTCATATCCTAAAAGCATCTCTGAGTGGCAAAAACCATTAGAAAGTCCTTCAATTTGTCTAATTTTAGATCCATTCCTTTTACTGCAACACATCTTATTGCTTCCAAATTCACCGAATTTACTTATCAACTCGAGAGCCTTCAAAGAAATCAGCAGTGAAAGCAAAGTCAGCGAAAGCCACGTTTCGAAATAAACGAAAATCTAGCAAACCTAATAAAATTCCTACCCTACCTCGATTTCGTAGGCAGGCGTTGCTTGCCATGCAAACAAGGAAACAACTACAAATGTTTAAAATATGATTTACTTCCATCCAAAGCACGGCTGCACGCCTGCAGGCGCTCGGTACATGACATAATGGGATATGCGTGCGCCCACGCACTCTTACAAGCGCTCAGAATAAGAATAATTTTTCAAACGTTCCTCGCCGCAAACAAAGGTGTGTTTTTGTTTCGTGATTTATTTTGCCAAAGTGGATTTTCGGCCTGCGCAAGCACCGCCATTGTTCCAGTGCATTTCAGGCGCACCGCTTCGGCATCGACAAAACTTCGGCTTGGCTGCGTCGAAGCGGCAGCGCGGCGGCGACCAGAAACGCGTTGGCTTTTATTATTATTATTATTATTATCAAGCACGTGTTTTTTGTGCTGCTAAAACGTTCAGAGAAGCCTTCGGTCTGAGCGAAATGCAAACGACCGACACCTGTCGCCGGCGCTGGAGTGCGAGACAATTTAATTGTAGGTACCTGCTGTACAAATGTATGGGGACAATGCGCATCGACTTAAGTGCGGCCCGGCGGCGCCGTGCAGTGCGCACTCCATTTCCATGCCGAACGTGGGCTGAAACAGCCGGTCCTTATAGGATGATGGCGCCTGGCAGCAGGTGCAGCCGTGTGCGATACTCGCTGCTGGCAAATATAGACTCGCCGTCGCCGCCTCACTATGCGCAGCCGTGAGTATTATAGTTGAGTGCCTTCTATTTCTGTAGTTGGTGAAATGAGTTGGTTGAACTCTTCGGGTTGATCGTGGTTTGAATGAAAATTATATTTAATAATAAGACACTTGAAGTTGTGAGCATAGCAAGTTTACAAAATTCATTTGATTTCTGAATACGTATTGCATTATTATTATGCACTCATGTACATGTATCGTGCATATGCAAAAGCCACTCAAATAAAGAAAATCCAATATTCTTTTGGCTTGCGAAAAGCTTTTAACTCGACGCATACAACTGAAGGCCTGCGTACACATTCGTAGACGAAAAAACAGATGGTTGCGCGATGTTGGGCCTTGGTCTCGCAGTCAGGCTGGCGATTTAGTTACAGTCGTGTCTGGGCATAGTGAACACCCAAATTTTGACATCGAGCCTCTAAATGTGGAACAAAATTTTCAAGCAAAAAACAAAAAGTGTATTTTGAGCAAATAAAACCAGTTTTTGAACAAAAATGTTAACCTTGATATAGTGAACAACCTCAATACTGTGAACAGGCCTTGCAATAATTAGTTCACAGACACCACTGTATCTACACACGAGTATGTACGAATGTACAAGCCGGCTGGTTACATCTGTTAATGTCGTGATGTAATATGTTCTTTAAGTTCGATATGTTTGATTCTTATTGGTTCGGGAACTTTGGCAGGAATTAGCGTTTTCGATGTACTCTTCTCGCTCACGACCTTTTTTCGCCATAAAAAAATAGTTCGAATGATTGTTTTATTGGTAGCAAGTTTTATCCGTCGGGAACCCGTAGTAGTACCTTTTATCTCCAGCATGGTAGCGTTATTGCAGGTAAAGCCGGTACCAAAATAAAATCCTAAACTGTTTATAAATCGCCTTGCCCTCATTTTGCACAAATCCTATTTGAGTACAGCGAGGGTCGTGGTAAGAACTCTCTTCGTTCAATGATGTCATTGCCAAACGGTGGCCTTACGTTGGAAATCCTCCATTACGAACAGGTTGCATGACAAGGGATGACGTTATCTCCTACCTCAGGCGAAAACGCACGGCATGAAACCCATCAGTTAAATTCCAGAATTCTCTGACGAACTCCCACACCACTGCTTCCTGTTTGACTAACTGTCAACGTTGTAACGATCACAGACATAAATAATACACTGCCCCACTTCGATTTCCATTTGTAAGCAAAAATGCAATAAATCCCATCGAGTGTTGATATTTGATATGTTTAAAACTACATTTGACCCAAAAATATTTACATACATATAATATAAGACGAACATGGGTATCAGGCGCTTGTGTATGTGTGTGTATATACCCTCTAGGAATTCGGACTGGTCTGAATGTACTTTTTTAACTGATTGCTTGTCTACCATAGCTGACTGTAGAACCGATTCGTTTCCTTGCTCAGTGATTCGACTCTATACAACCGCGGGACAAAATTAGAAGGAGTGGTCCGTTCTTCATGAAATTTAGTATACCAGTTAATGGTCATGGTCTTCTGAATTGAAATCTCCATTTTGTTTTTTTTTAACTATTGTAGTTTGGCAATGCCTGAGACTTAAATTTTCAAATTTCGTCATTTTTAGAAAGCTATGGCACCAAATGTGTTAGCTAGATTTTTCAGATTTTACATTTAATCGGTAACGTCAACATTGATTATTCCAAAGAGTAACAGAAATTATCTCAGGATCCTTTGGATTTGCAATAAAAACGATAATAATAGATGTATGTTTTGCATTTTTGCAGATTTCATAATTTTTCGTGCTGATTGCATATTTTTAGGCATAAATAAAATACATTTTGTCGAAAAATACGTATTTAGACCACTTTTCAAATTGAATGATTTTCTGAGATCGGAAGATATCGGAGCATGTAATTACATTATACGACAAAGAAAGAATGATTCTTAAACTAAAAAAAATTTAGGAACATACTTTCACATACTTTTTAGATATTTTCCTATAAGTTTTGCCAATTTTCAAATTTTTAGAAAAATATTTAATTTTTAAATATTTAGAATTAAAAGTGAAGTAAAAGCCTACGCTTTGCAAATTTTGAGAAAACATTAAACGCGAAAATGGCCACATCATTTCTTATTTTATATTGAAAGTATTCTTGGTAACCATGTATTTTTTTAAAATCCAAAATTCAAAAATCAATAGGCTACAAAACAGAAAATATGAGTTTCAAGTTTTTTCAGAAAAAAGTTTCAACTTTGAGCCGCTTTTGCACACACACTAATTAATTGTTTGCACAGAATTTTTGGGCTTTTCTTATCGTTAAATTCTGAGACCATAAATTTATTGAATTTTGTCTATGGAACGAATCACTGTGCCTTAGAGCGAACTCACCCTTCTAACATGGCAATGTCCTAGGCGACAGTCAATTGTCCTCGTCTTCATCGATTTCCAACTAATCCAAAGTTAGTCCTAAGTAAAACAGTTTCCAAACCAGTTACTAAGCGAGTAATTTGAGTTGAGTTGAGTTGACTAGTTTATTCTGGGTTAGTTTTCTAACCAGTTGAATTTTATGGAGGAAAATAAAACAATGAAATTTTTAAATATTCACTTTATTTCAAAAGTATTTTCAAAAAACAATTCATCGTAAAAAACAAAAAATACGTGACCACACAATTTCAGTACAAAAAAACAAAAGATGAGCTAGGACTCGTTGACACAATTCCGCCGAAAATGTTGGGGCCTTGACGCAATACAATATGCTCATTAGTTTTGACTGCGCCTGCAATCAATTAATAAAAAATTAAAAAATTAACAAATTGACTAGTAACCTTTTAATTGTTGCTTCAATTTCTTGCTTCATTCAACCATGAAAAGTTGCTAAACAAAAATGCAAAAATGTCTACGTCGTCGTTGTAGCAAAGATCATAGGCACTATCATAGGTCATAGGCTTCACAGTATTTTGTTTATTATTTCACTTCTGTTTCGTCTTTTGTATTTCATGTGCTCTTCTTGTCTATGAACGCGCTCAGAGAACATGAACGATTAGACGCGAACTGACTGACTTCTGCATTCGCTAACAGCTACTTGGACAAGTACTTAGTTGCCCAAATGAAACCAGTTCAAAAACCAATGAATTGTGGAAACCAGTTTTCTCAGGTCCGACAGGGTATGTTTAGCCAAACTCAGGGTGCCATCCGAATATTGATTGCAAGTTATTTAAAGTATCCAAAACACAGCACCTCTAATGACTATCGAATTATAGAGCGAAAAGAATCAAGGGACTTCCATAGCTGATTTCAACAGCACATTTGATTTGCATTTTTATTCTTGGTATGACAACCAAATTCAATTTCGGATTTATATTTGTTGACACCTTATGAAGGTGTGCGTATGTATGTGTGCGACCTTTATCACAGCCCAACATTTCGGATATTTAAATTGAAAATCTCTAAACGAGGCGAAATGTAGCAAAAAGGTAAACGTATTCTCATAGGAGGGGCACATATGTATATATGTACTTATTGTTGTAGCTATTTGCGTGTGTGGGGCGGACCAAAACATGGGAGTTGGGCGAACTGCTTCGACCTGACCACAAGCTTAGAGGTTGATAGCTGTCGATTAATAAAAAAAGGTTTCACAGCAGATTAAAGGATTGAAATGTGAACTGTTTGCAGGATAATTGGGTGAACAAATTAACTGAATTGTCATGCGACAGGGAAAGTGCAGAGAATAACGGACATTGTGGTGTGCAGTTGTGTGCGTCTGCAATCCTTTTTTGATTAAAAAAAAAAATGCAAATATAAACAACTCTAAAATGGCGTGTAGATTTTAAATTTTCCCCCCAATTTACCGGAGGTCACAGCAAATCCTTGGTTACAACAACCGTTTCGGAGCTGCATGCACTCATTGTGGGTGTTACCAGATTTGTTTCAAACAATATGGAAAAAGTAGAAAATTAAACACACAACTAAAGGCAGTTTTGTAATGGAAAACACATAAAATTAATTTGACACAATTTTTAAATCCGATGAAAGAAAAATTTGTTTCTATGTTTGTTGTTGACTAAAATCCTTAGATTCATGTTCCCACGCACTAAACAGAGGGGCACGGCGGCCGTATTACTACAACTACAACAAAGGAATAATGCCCTTGGCAGCTGGCGCTCCCAACTCTCATGTCATATAATAAGTTTACTTTTTTTAGTTAAAAAATGAATAGAAATGCAAAATTGTTATCATATTTGTAATATATAATTGAATAATTTTAAATAAATTGTACACAGAAATTAAAAGAAAATTGTCCCGGCGGATTATTTTGTAAGCTTTGCTCCGCTGCCGTATCGCTCTAGTGAACACAAAACATCTGGCAACTCTACGTGTATACGCCACATTTTCCGCTTGCATTCATTCTTCTGCAGTGTGGCTTCCTTTCCGGGTCGCGCGTTCAAACGTTGCCCTAGTGGCCATTTGCATATTTGCATGGGACGATTTTGGCTTCTATGTGAAATCATAAATTTGGTGTTAAATTTAACACGAATGTTTCCGAAAAGGTGCACAGCATGGTCCCAAGCAAATTGCGAATTGCGTCTACATAGTTTTCATGAATTTTTCTTCAAGGAAAATCAAAATGCCAAGTGAACCGCAAGTATGTTGCCACAAGCAGGAAATGAAAAGGAAACGGCGAAATACAAAAAGACGAAAGGCGATGAAAGCAAATCTACTACGTGATGTGTTTTGTCGACAGGGTAGTGGGAGATGCTTTCAGCCATTAAGAATCGTTTTTACCTTCCCCTGTGAAATTCGAGTACTAATCGGCAGCATTTCCCTACAAATTACAAACTATTTATTTGCGATGGAAAATGGACAAAATGACCTGGCCATCAATTTGATCCATTTGATTTCTTAGAGCGAAAGGCTAATTTTAGATCACCTGAGATGTGAACATTAAATGCTAATCTGTTACTTTCCATTGTTATTTCGGATATTTTGGTGGGATGTCCAGGTGAAATGTCTATACATTTTATACAACCAGAAATATTTTACTCTACGTGAACTATAACGAGGCAGAAGAAACAGTGGAACCACTGTCAAGAAATTCAGGAAACACCATAAAATTATGTGGAACACAGGACATAGCCGTAGCTAAATTTTAGTGCTGACCTATAAGTAACTCAAAGAGGAATCCGTCATAAGAAGACTATTTATATGA
This sequence comes from Melieria omissa, assembly GCA_963971225.1. Classification (NCBI taxonomy): domain Eukaryota; kingdom Metazoa; phylum Arthropoda; class Insecta; order Diptera; family Ulidiidae; genus Melieria; species Melieria omissa. The sequence goes on along the minus strand of OZ020267.1, from coordinate 49,324,573 downwards.
ATGGGTGAGTCCCTAAATTAAGTATTACAAATTTTGTGTTTTGGATGTGGTAACTAGCACCGATTCTAGGAGTCAAATATTTTTAGTTGTGCAGTTAAATTTTGTCCTACTTTTCATAAAGCATTGCCATGAATGAAAGGTGGGACGATTGTGGGAAATTCGGTCTCAGCACCCTATAGGGTTGTCGAGGCAGTTGTGTATATATCGCTCGTTTTCCTGAATCTTGTGTTAAGTACACAGAAATAATTACCTTTTTATGCTTTATCTTGTATCGAAAAATCATAACGGTATTTTTTAATCTCATCTCATGCGAAAAGTGTCGTTATTGTATCGTCTTCAAAAGTGTTTTTCTTCAGTTTATGTGTTTTGAGTGATGACACTAGTCGGGAAATATAAGAATCTTTACACAACCCTTGAGCCCAATAACACTCAAACCATTTCAAACCATGTTTGCCACACTAAATGTTTGTAACAAACAGATATTTGGAGAGCTTTCAGTCCAAATCCCCTTCCCATTGCGTACCTGCCACTGTACATATGAGTAGTTAAAAAGGTAAATGTATCTCTAAACAAATTTACATATCTATACTCAAGCAACGATGTGGACATTCTTTATTTGCAGAGACTTTGAAATCTATATTTGAAGCCATATTCTTGCATACTGCGTCCAGTTCCAGCTCAGGAATTGAATGAAAGAAATTTGAGTTCAGTCGGAAGCTCCGGCGAGGATGATTGACAACAGTTGTGCTCGTTGTGCATGGCTATTTGTGTTTTTGCAAGTGGATAATTAAAGCGATTCTGCAATATTGTATTGCTGAAGAGGCTTCTAGTGGCACTTTCGACTCTTGCTGTCACAGAGCGATTTCGGTTGAAAATACGAAGCCATTTCCGTTTGGGTAAAATCGCATACTTGCCGATGCCGCTCGAGGTGGTGCTTGGGGCTTGCAAATTGGACGTAGAAGCAGTCATCCTTTCATCTTCTGCATTGTTCTCCAACTTCAACTCAGTTCAGTTCTTAAAGCGTTTATTCACCTGATTGAAGTGCCAGAACTTATGCAACCGTACAAAATGCTGCACTACAACATTTCATTTTGGACAAAAACAAAAACAAACTCAAATGGAATTTTCGACTTTAAGCCTTTATTCAATGCTTGAGTGCAATTTACTTTCGTAGCGCTCGCAGCGTACTCATTGTAGTTGCATTGCTAAAAAACAGTCAAACATTTACATGCAGCAGAATTCGTAGACACTTATCCAGCACTTGGCCCGTTTCCCGACGTTCCCTCTTTGGAAATTTGAAGACAAGTGCCCCACTGGCAAAGCATCAGTACTAAGACTATGTATGTGTGTGGGTTTGTATTTATGTATGTATGTGTGCATGTATACGAACACAGGTACGTACGTGTATTGTTTGTTGTGAACCTGTGAAGGCGTTCCCAACGCTTCTGGTACAAAATGTAATTATTGTCATGCAAAATTAAAACTCCATCACTTTAGCGCGCAAATGCTCGCAATTTTATTCATGTGTTCAAATTATTTAGCAATTCAATTACAACAAATGAGCAGCAGCCTGTCTAGATGTGCAGCCGCATCGCCGCCGGCGCGCCGACCCCCACCAGTTAGCAGCAGACCCGGCTGACTGTCGCTCTTGTAAGATATTAGTAACTCGCACAGGACGGCAATCCGCTGCAAATATTTAATTTATAATTTACGAGCAAATTTCAAAATAATGGGCTGCGTAAACCGCACAATTTAATATCGCTGCTGCCGTCGGCTGTTGGCTGCTGGCTGTCGGCGCTACCATTCAAATATTAATGCTGCCCCCTACCCAATCACCACTGCCCATTTATATAAACGGAAAACAAAAGCAAAACATGTTTAACAAAAAATGTAATTTAACACACGAGACTGAATCCTTCATACCAGCCTAAGGTCATATCGTAAGCCAAAAAAAAATTTATGCGCCAACACGAGATTTTTTTAGTCGTGTCAAGGACTAATTTATATGCATGAAGTTCCTGATGCTTAAAAAAAATTTACAATTTAATTCTAACTTGTTGTTAATTCTGTACTTATGATTACAAATTTAAAATCGCAAACTTTTAATTAGAATTTCAAAGAAGTAAAAATTGTAAAAAATGTAAATTGCATACGTGAACAGTGATTTTTTGCTAAAATTCAAATTTTAACTTTTTGCGGTTTCATAGTCTTACATTCTATATCCTTTGAAAAATGCAGGAATTCGGCGGTTCGCATCGTAATAAAATTAAATGAACTGATTGAACCCAGTAGGACTTAACTAGCTCGACCTTTGTTGGAAAAATTGCATATTTGGTGTTTCGAAGGAAGCAGCCTTATGCAATCGGCTTCTCCAATCGGCGAAAAAGTACTTCAAGCGATTTTATATCTTGGGGCTTGATCCGCGCTACATACTCGTACGTATCGTGGCCAAAACATTGAGTTATCCACATTAGAACCGCAGCATTTACGGGATCGCATTCAAAATCAGCCGATAAAACTTATAGTAGACTATATCCAATTCTGTTGAGTCCTTCAGCAACGTGGGAGTGTTGCATTTGCAGCACTTTGCTATCAATATTTCCTTGATGTATGCGCCAATTTCCGCACTAGTCCTGAGTTGAGTTATCCGTACAATGCAAACTGAATTTAATTCCGTTTTTATTCTTGACAAAGTTTAAATTAATATTAACGGAGCGGTTCCAAATGCTGTCTAAAATATTTTAAAACACTATAATCCGAATGGCTAAATAAACACAATGAAATCAAATATCATGAATATTTTTAAGAGCTTCCCATAAAGTCACATAATCTCTAAGCGTTTCCGAAGATTCCTTAAACATTCGCATTTATTCGTAAGTGGCTAGCGACGACAATGTGTGTGCTGCAAGGAAGCGCCGCGTTGCTACGCACATAACTAGATGCTGCTGCACACATACACCGCACACTGCGTTGCAAATGGTTTGGGCTGAAATTGTTTGGATTCTGTTGCACAGCTTTGAGCTTCTTCGAGGTGTGCGCTCGACTCTGCCCACCAGCTCGAACGAATTTACATTAGACTCCCTGCCAAAAGCCATAACCATTTTACCTTAGTTTCAATAAAACGAAACGACCAGTCGTTACCAGTTCGGTTACTCTGGCCATTTTATTTGAATGACGAAAAATTCCCAGTGCCTCTGGTTGCTGCTCGCTTCAGTTCGAGGCTCACCGAAATGATAAGAGAAGTCATCAGCCAATTGTTCCAAAGCTCCGAATTTGATTCGCTCAAATTATTGTTTTTCTAAACTTAATTATGTTTTCCTAAAATTTAGTTAGCATATGTAAATTCAGACATGCATGTTTGTGTGCTTTTATACTTGTATCTAAATATTGCGTCACTCGAAATATTATGAATAACAAACAATTTCAACTGAATACAATACGTAAATAATGCGCAAAACTAATTCAACTAAATTAATTAAGCACGTAAAAAGTGTGTTGACAACCAAATGCGAATAAAATTACCGAGTGCCAAAAGTTCACTTTGGAATTTTGTAGTTGAGAACATGAAAAACCATGTTGAATAACGATTCATTTAATTGAACAAGTGTTTCTGTTTTGTATAAACTTTATTTATTTAAAGTGAATAAAATTAAAATTATTTTAAACCCATGCGACTGGTGAAATATTTTCATAAAATATTGTAACAAATAAAACTATCATACTCGTACTTCTCAACTTAAGGGAACATTTACTGTTTTGTCTTTTAAATAATTGTAAGGAAAATCTGTAATTGTTTGCAACACATTTCTTGTATTTTTCACAATTTGCGTGAAAGATTAGAATAACTAAATTTGTATACATTTATAACCAGTTTTGTTTCCTTCTTCAATGCTTTTACTGCCGTTTACTGACTAAAAGCATAGCTGCTTTTGTTTCCAAATGTCTGCAAAACATAACTGTATTTCGTATGATATTCATTTATTTAATATAAAAATATCTATGTTTAGGCATTTATGGTAACCCAGGGAAAATTCTAAAAATGTGTAATCAACACTTAGGCTGACCAGCTCACATTAACTGCCCACATATCATTCAATGCCCCTTCTGCTTACCTTTACATACATTCAGAGCGTTGGCTCTTAGTAAAAACTAAGTCATATCGCACACGCACAACAAAAGTGACACGACTCAAATGTTTTAATTTTTCAGGAAACGCAAAAATCTGTTTTTGAGCTAAATAAACATTTTTTTTAAATAACGAATAGACCGTTTAGTAGAAAATCTTTACAGATTATGCTTTTTGATAAGTTCCAAGAATTTTTTTTTTATTTTACATTAGAAAATCCAAAATTGTGAGTTGTGACTGTTTTGATGATATTTTAATTCAATAATTACGGAACTATTCCAAATTATGCCACTTTTTCTGAATTTAATAATTATAAATGACAGTTAAAAAATTGAAAGAAAAATTTTGAAAATTCATAATTAATTTAAAAAATTAAAAATATATACAAAAATTTTCAGAATTTTGCTTAAAATTATTTTTAGCAAAAATTTATTTCGTTAAAAGTGACACAATTTGAGTTAGGACTCTTTTGCATTGAGCTGCAGCAATCAAATAGCATCAAACTTTTGACATGAAAAGAGACCTAACTGTATTTTTGCAACAGTTAAAAACAACAAAATATACTGAGCTTTTGCCAGGCGCGGATCCAGAAAAATATTTCGGGGGGGGGGGGGAGGGGGGTTTAAAAAATAATTCTTTATGTATAAAATTCTTTTTAATTTGTATGTAGTTTTATAGTCGATCCAAATATTTCGGGGGGGGGCGGTTTCGACCACCAAAACACCCCCCTGGATCCGCCACTGGCTTTTGCTATTTGGTAGATTTATGCATTGTGCACAGTATTAACACATAATCCCGAATATGACAAATTTTGAGTTGTGTCACTTTTGTAGTGCGTGTGCGATATATACATTTTTTTAACTCGACACGTCCGTCAAACTCACTCATGTTTAGGTACGCATTGTGCAATGCTCAGTCCAACATGTCGATAAAATTAAATACAAATTCAAAATTCAATATGAATACTGTCGTGACATTCATTTCAACGAGAAAAATTGCGTTTTATTATGACACTTTACACAATTTGGGAAAGTCACGTTTCATTAACTATCTATCTTGCTCTACTCTTTTCAACAGCTGACCGATGGTTACAGCGACTCACCTGCGTCAAATATCAATTCATTCTGATCAGAAAAACAATGCAAAAATGAACAACAATTATGTAATGTAATGTAAAACAATGTAATATTAAATATTTTGTAATTTATTTACGCAGGTTGGAGCTGTATGGCAACATTTGAGTGTTGTATTTATACAGGTCACAAATTTCAAAAATAACACAGCGCAACAAAAAAACACTTTTTTTCTGTTGCATGGAGTTTTTCTACTGTTTCTTACTAATTTGGGTGCGCTGATTCCGAATCTACCCTCCGATTTTTTCTAGCAGCTCTAGTTTGTGAGATATAGGTACCCTGTCATTTTTTCAGTTTTTCCTCTACTTTTTCCATATTTTCGATCGTAGTTTCTAAACCAAAAAACCGATTCACATGATTTTCACCTTATCGCATTGACAACACCGCACGGTGTTCTTTTCCGATGCAACTTATTTTCATAAATGTTAAAATGCCGCGGTAATTGGACCTCAAAGTTGGAAAAAATGTAATTTTAAGGCGTTTTCTTTGATGGTCAAAAACATACACATTTTTTGTAAAACAATTAACGAGTTAGGTGTATAATGAAAGTCGACACATCAAGCAATACAACACAGCTACATTATTTGGCGGAATACACATTCGCATCGAAATAACAGGAAAAATGTACCATAGCGATTTTCATCACTTTTCATACTTTTTCCTTAAAAAATTAGGGGCCTGAAAATATGCAAAGTTTTTAATTTTTTTTTGTTTCGAAAAATTCAAAATATTTTTGTTTTTGCTTGTATTCCAAACTATAAATGGAACATAAAAAAGAGCATATTTTGAGGCTCCTAATTTTTTAAGGAAAAAGTATGAAAAGAGATGAAAATCGCTATGGTAAAGTTTTGTTATTATTTCGACGCGAATGTGTATTCCGATAAATAATTTGGCTGTGTTGTATTGCTTGATGTTTCTTCTTAAGATATTCATATACTTCGAAACTTGATTTATGAAACATCTGTACAATTTTTGCCATCAGAAAAAACGCCTTGAAATTCAATATATTCTTACTTTGAAACCTTATTACCACGCCCATTTAGAACGCATAAAATTGATTAATGTCAGGAAAGATGGCGTGAAATGTTGTAAGTGCAACGATATAAAAATAATGTCGATAGGATTATTGGTTCAGAAATAACAGTCGAAAACGAGAAAAAAGCCGAGGAAAATTCAAAAAAGTGACACGCCCATTTTTTGCAAAAACTAGAGCTGTTACATAAAAACGGAGTATGGTTTTGAAAACAGCGTGGAAAAACGATTCAGATTCATGTAAAAAACTGCATGCAACAGACATGCTGTTGTGCAGTGTAATTTTTATTGTTTATTTTTATTTTTATTTCATTTGTACAACAATAAATTATTATACTAATATAAATAGCAGCACTAGCGACTTTGGCCATCGGCTGTCAAATTTCAGTAATAAAAGACATCAAAAACCAATTGATTGAATCGGAGCCTCTTTAAGAGCCCTGACTGTATAATTCATCTGGAACATAGCCAAAAAAATGTGTACGTAAGAGTTCTAAAATTATGTGTAAGTACAATTACGATTTTTAAACGCTTAGAATAAAAGTCTTTTAAAAGGCACTCACCACTTCAATAAGACCTGGTTTAGGGAGAAATAAACTTACCAATAAATTTTCCAGTAATAATTCAATGTGTCAACTAACACACAAATCTCATTGAATAATGGAAATATGTGCCCAGAAACGCGTAAAATATATCGCTTTAGAATCTTATATCTAACATATATCATTAATTAGTTTCCGATTGTGAAAATGAAAATTTTTTTTCGGACGCACGACAAGCAGATGCTCTGCATAATACTTGCAACTGCAACAGTTCCAGTGTTCCATCCCTTCACCTTATTGACTCCTTGGCACCTGCCTGGAATCCAATCATTTCTCCATCAGTCACGGAGACATATTTCAATTGAGTTGGCTGCGTGCAACATGCCGATCTGCAGTCTTGCGGCGTACTTAATTAGTAATAAATCGTGATTAAATCCGAAATAAATCAAAATCTTGCTACTCGCCAAGCTTACCGCGAGGAACCATAAATTATTTGCACGTCAATATTACACGGTCCGAGGACACTAACTCGCAATTACAGAAAAAAGTCGTCGGCATTAGAATGTAATAGGTTTTATTTTTCAATTGGAGATTTCCATGAAAAGTACATAGTTGCCATGTAGTATTGCAACGGTGTATATATTTATGTATGTATGTGTATATGTTATATGTAGATGTACATGTATTTTATTTATGTATAAATTTTCATCTGGAAATGCATTGTTGTTTGTGAGCCCCTGTTTTTGTTGTTAATTGTTTAGGCAAATACAATATTGTATACGGCTCGAAAAAGGTCTTTAATACTATTACAGAATAGTGAAATTTTAAATTCAGCATACGAACGAAGGTTGAGGTCATTTTCAAAACAAACGCATGACATGCGATTGGGCGCCCCGATATGAGTGCAAGCATTTGCCAAATAGTCAAGAATAAATTGTGTAACAAATAAGAAATATACAATTAAAAGCTATTATTCAACAGTCACGGACTTTGCCAAATTGCGTGGACAATCGACATCACAACCACGAAGCACGGCAATGTGGTAAGAGAGCAGCTGCATGGGGATGACGGTGAGAATGCCCTGCAGGCAGTCGACGGTGCGTGGAATCTCCAAGGAGCGCGACGAAAAGGCCTTCGTCTCCTCGTCGCCTTCTTCGCAGATAATGATCGGGCAGCCCTTGCGCGAAGTCACCTGTTGCAGCGCGTTCATGCACTTGACGTACACAGGATCGCGCAGCACAATCATCAGCACCGGCATGGAGTCGTCAACCAAAGCCAAGGGACCGTGCTTCAACTCGCCCGCCATGATGCCCTCGCTGTGCATGTAAGTCAGCTCCTTTACTTTCTGCAATTCAATACGTAAATCGTACGTTATCGCCATTTAGTTTAGGTCTGCGACATCGCAGAAAATGCGGACCACACTTACCAAAGCTCCCTCCAAGCAAGTGGCAAAGTTGAATCCACGTCCCATAATCAGCAGCGACTTGTGCTGGTACAGATCTTTGGCCAGTTCTTGAACTTGCGAGTCCAGCTTGAGCACCTCGCGGATTTGATCGGGCAGCTTCGCCAGCGCTTGGATGATCTCCAGACGACGCTGCTGCAGCGACAAGCGGTCCTCGGACATGACCAGCGCGAACATCACTAGCGAGATGAACTGCGAGGTGTAGGCCTTGGTGGAGGCCACACCGATTTCCGGGCCGGCGTTAATGTGCACGCCGCAGTGAGATTCCCGACAGATGCTGCTGCCCACGGTGTTGGTGATGCCCACAATGAGGGCGCCGCGCTGTTTGCAATAGCGCAGAGCCATCAGCGAGTCGGCGGTCTCGCCCGACTGCGAAATGAAGAAGCACACGTCGTCCCGGAAAATGGGCGTGTTGCGGTCGAGGAAGTCGGACGCCAGCTCGACCATTACGGGCAGTTCTGTGAGCTCCTCGAGCAGCTGGCGGGTGGCGACCGCGCTGTGGTAGGAGGTGCCGCAGCCGATAAGCATCAAGCGACGGCAGCGCTTTATCTCTGGAATGTAGTCCTTGATGCCGCCCAAGACGACCGTGTTCGAGTCGAAGCGCATGCGGCCGCGCATGGTGTTTACCACGGACTCGGGCTGCTCGAAGATCTCCTTCAGCATGAAGTAGTCATAGTTGCCCTTCATGATCTGCTGGATTTCCATCTTCAGCGTGGTGATCTCGCGAGCGTGCGGATCGTCCAGACACTTCTTGAGGCGATGAATGCTCAGCGCACCGCCGCGAACTGCGGCAACGTCGTCATCCTGAAATCGAAACGCATTTTTGGAGAAGCGACAATGCAAAGAAAGCGGGACAGCACTCTACCTCCAAGTAGATGACTCGGTTCGTGTGCTCGATCACAGCCGAAGCGTCCGAGGCGAAGAAGTACTCGACCTCCTTTTCCTCCAGGGGCATAAATTCGGATGTGCTGTCGGTGCGTGGCAACACTGGCAATTCACGAGTTTGTCCGTGTGGACGGTGTTCTTTATGGTTAATAAATCATAATCATGATGCGGATGTTGTGAAGCGGAGAAGCGCGAGCGCAAGCGTTCGTTGCGATTTGGCACAGTTGTACGCGATGGCATTACATTTTCGTACATATGTACAAGCACACACAATGGCGCGACGCACCAATCATGCGTGCAATTCAATTGTTTTTGTTTGAAAATTTGCAGGTTTTCGAATTTTGTACACGAATGCGCAGTTACGTTGTGACAATGGTCCAAATCGCGGTCGTGTGTTTGATTGTGTGCAGTGGCGGTTGAATGATGAAATTGAGGTTGCAATGTAAAATATGTATAGGTCATTAATCCAACAAAGTGTCTCGCTAACTGCACATACATAAATACATACATATGTATGTACACTGGCAGTACACGGTTAAGCGCTAATGTCAACAGATGATCGTGTAAACAAGTGAGAACAGTTGGGCACAGCACACAGATTTCCGCAACCACTTGAATATGCAAACATTTAACCAAATACCACATTTTCAAAAGTAATAACAAGTTCACCTTACACCCTTCAGCCACCAAGTTTAATGCACACTATATAAAATTGTATTCTACTAACACGTCTTATGTGTTTACTCACAAATGTTTATATCTCGAGTCACAATGAAGAATGGAGCAAGCGATTTTTAATCATTTTCAGTTGCTATATAGCTAGTACGCCACTTTCTTTAGTTTGTTTTTATTGTTTCTTACTGTTTTATTCATCGTCATTATTTTTGTATAATCCTTACTTACAATCAAAAAGTTTTCTTTAATTCATGTTATAGTTTGCAATTTTCTCGCCTGGACATGGACTTAAGTGTTTTCTATTCGGTTATTTTTTGGGTAGAGATATGGTTTATGATTTACTAAAAAATCATTTAAGTAAATACACACATTATGTGATTTTTAAGAACAAAAGTTTAACATTGGTTCTGGTTCAGAAGAGATAGAATGTTATCAAACATTTGTGAGTTGTTCATCAATTTAAAGTTTTATATTGTTTATAAAAAAAGAATTATTCATAGAATAGAATAATATTGCTCGTGTTGCAAGTAGTTATATGACAAACTGCAATATACTACTACTAAATTGAAACTTATATATGGCAGAATTATATACAACAGCCAGATTAAAGCCTAAAATTATGAATGCTTTGAATTTTTTAAGGTCTGAAATTTTTTAAATTTTTCTATGTTTTCTAAAACTACGCTCTTGGGTCGTGAAAAAATCACAAATAGTAATTAGAGCAAAGGCTTCAACTGAGTGACTACAAATAAATACTTATTTATATAAATAAACATATCTATATAAGACTCGAAAGATTCTTGGCACATACATTTTTTTTTATAAATAAAAAAAATGAAATTTAATATATACAGTCGTGTCTGGGTGTAGTGAAACCCCTATATAGTAAACACCTCGATATAGTAAACACCCAAATTTTGACATCGAACCTCTAAATATAGGAAAAAAATGTTCAAGCAAAAAACCAAAAATTGTATTTTGAGCAAATAAAACGAGTTTTTGAACAAAAATGCTGACCTTGATATAATGAACAACCTTAACCCTTTCCGTCACAATGTCCAATATATTGGACTACAGCCCATACAATTCATACAGCGGGCTGTTATTTTCATGTCGGAAAGGGTTAATACAGTGAACAGGCCTTGCAATAATTAGTTCACTATATCCCTTTCGGTTATTCTATGCCATATGGCATAGTCTCTTTTTAGTGCCTGTTTTAGGTCAAAAACTTGTGAATACTATATTTTTAAATTTTTGTATTTTTCTCTGAAGGTTTTATATCAAATAATGAAAAAAATATTTTGATTAGTGTACCAAGTAAATTGTAAGGGTTCCGAAAGTGCGCAGTCCTATCGAGCTGCGTATTTTACAAAAAGAGGTCACTTCGTACTTTTATTTATTCTAATACAAAAATCAATTTATTTTATAGGTTTATGTAAGTAATCTAGTAGGTATTTATTGCTTTAATAAGTGTAAAAAAAGTTAGATCCCAAATATAGTTCACTAAGGCTGTACGATTTTTTTTATTTTTTACTATGCCATATTTCATGATGCCCAAAAACCACTTTTTCGAACAATATTTAAAAAAATTACTTTTGATTATTCATTATGTAGGCATAAACAGTAATAAAATGGAAAATAATGACTTTTAAAGTTAAAAACAAAAAAGAAGTACCGAAAGGGATATCCAAACACCACTGTAATTTGAAATGTAGTAAATTCTGAATTTTAACTTCGAAGATCCATTCGGTACCTGATTTTTTCAAGTAACAAATATAATGTTAACTAACTACCAAATGAAAAGTGAATAGCAAACCAATTAGTCCACTTGATTCTTATATAAATATTATATAATATAAAATGTAAATATAAATAAACTCCTTACAGACATAATATTTTTGATCAAAGCAGCCTTTCACCGAGAGTTTAAAAATTTTAAAGGCAATGATTAGCTGGGCAAACAGTTACGATTGACAGGGGAGAGTATTTATTTCAAGTTCTGACTAAACAAAGTTACAAGTTGGTGTGTTGTCCTGCTCGCAGCAGTGTCAGGCGTTATGAGTGTTTTTGGGCCCAGCGACTTCAAACCCAAAGTTTTGCAATATTTCAAGCGATGGCCGGCCGGCCCTGTCTTTGTGCCCCTTTAGAATAACGGTAATATGTATTTACAAAGATTCGGTTATGAGAGAGCAGGCAAATCGTTTGCATGAGTACTAAATTGGCCATAACCAGCGCTGGCTTAGAATATAGTAGGAGTTAAAATGGTATCGGTGGAATTCATTACCTTGCGGCTTTCCAGCTTCCGTGTCTGATTGAAAATTTTGCAATAAAATAAATAGGAATTTTGTGTTGCGGTGCGTAAATTGGTCACGTATTTCCAATTCGAACAAAGAGAAGAAGAAATATTATTTGTAGTTTTCTGGTTGCAATAGTCTTGTGGGCGGCAGCCATATTTATGAAGCGTCATTTGTGTACTACATACTAACATAAATGCAAAAATATGTACGTATTGCACATACAAGCATAATGTGGCGTGTAGCGATAGCAAGTTGCAGGCCGAAATTGTTTACTGGCTACTTTAATTGGCAATTCAGTGCAATGTGAAGGAGGAGCTGGTGGCTTCGTTAAAGCCGTGGCGATAGTTAGCAGAGAATACAGTCACCATTACCCGCATTAGTAGAACATACAGCGTTTGTAGATTAGGCTTAGAGTGTAGATAAATACCCGCAGTCATCGAAAGGCTTAAATAAAATTAAGTATGCGCTAAAAGAGGAGAAGTACCTTTTTCACATTTCTGCGGTGTCTTATCGTCTGTGTGTGAACATAGTTGGAGGCGGAAGGAGGAGAAGGCAATTCAGGTAGTAACGAAAGATTCAGTTTTGACGAGAATGATAGGATTTAGAGCGAAACAGAAAAAACGGAAAGTTTAAGTTAGTGCGGGCGAGAAGAGTTACAGATGGTTTTCGAAACATAGAACGTAAGAAGAAACAAAAGAAACAAGCAACGGCGATATTATTTTAATTTTTTTAAATACGATAGTTTAGATTACACACTAACAGCACTGTGTCTTTCAATTCTGCATTACGAGTCAGATTTATTTTTTTTTATGACATTTTGTTTGTTGTCTGAATCACAAGGCTTTGCTTGCCCCGTTGCCACAGTTCGGTTGAATGCAATTAAATTGAGCGATTACGAACAATGAAGGTTGCATCAGCAACAAAGCGAGAGCGAAAATGGTCTCCCGGGCTGGTAAACAAAACATTATGATTTCTATTGTGATTTCCTATTTATAAAAAAATACACACACACACTTAAACTAATTGAACTCCTTTCTATGGTAGAAATAATTGTTCGAGTTGGCCAAGGTTATGCAAAATTGTATTAAAGCTGCAACCGACGGTGTCGTATTAGATACAAAACGATTACTTGGCTGAAACACTCAATTAGTTCACCCTATGAGAATCTGTGAGCAGATGATTGGGAACATTGTGGCACGAGTTAATGGATGTTTGGTGGGTGTGCTGTGATGTGGTGTGGCCGAAGGACTTATCACATACAACAGAAAACAAATTAAGTATTCATGTCTTTAACTGTATGAAAGATTGTTTTGAACTGATGGCATTTGACCGCAATGCGTCTTACCTTTGCCGTATAAAATCGGAATGTGATCGGTGGCCAAACGAGTCTTCGTCTTGATGCCAACAAGCAGCGGGGAGCCGCGCCGGGAGGCCACACACTCGCCGGGGAAGTGTTTCGACTTGATGGCAATAGCAAAAGCGCCTTCCTGCATTTTGAATAAACAGCGATATGGAATCAGTTTACAAGTCATTAGCCAGGCACACCTGACTTACCAACTGTTGGATAACTTGCTCGACCAACTCCCTGAAGGAATAGCCCGGGTGCTTCTTCCACAGGTGGTGCACCAATTTGGCGATCACTTCTGTGTCGGTGTCGGACTCGAAAACGTAGCCACGTTTCTCCAGGAACGTCTTCACGTCCTTGTAGTTTGTGATGATGCCATTGTGCACCACGACGAAGCTGTTCTCGTCGTCCGAGCGCTGTGGATGCGAATTGGTCTCGCAGGGCACGCCGTGCGTTGCCCAACGGGTGTGAGCAATGCCCACATGAGTCAGTACCGGCGCATCGAACTCCTTGCCACTGAAATCTGATTCGATACTTGATATGGGCTCGATTGATTGGCGACCACGCAGATGGGTAGTAGTGACTGCTGGTGTACTTACGTTCCGCGATGGCGTCCTCAAGCACCTTCACCTTGCCACAGCGCTTCACCATGACGATGTCCTTGCTGTCAGCCGAGTCGATAGCCACGCCAGTTGAGTCATAGCCACGGTACTCCAGCCGCTTGAGGCCATTAACCAGCAAGTCCAAAACTTCGTGACGCGTCTTTGGCGTCAGATAGTTCAAGTAAGCGAAGATTCCTGCATGCAAAGCGGTAAATAAAATTTTTAGATTTTTAATTTTGTTTCCAAACTTGTTTGTAGTCAAAGATTGCATTGTAACAATGCGTGGATCACGAAGTGGGGTAAAGCTCCTATATCACACACGCACTACAAAAGTGACACAACTCAAAATTTTTCATTTTCGGGTTTATGTGTTAATACTGTGCAGAATGCATAAATCTACCAATCAGCAAAAGCTCAGTTTATTTTGTTGTTGTTAACTGTTGCAAAAATACAGTTAGGTCTCTCTTCATGTCAGAAGTTTGATGCTATTTGATCGCTGCAGCTCAATGCAAAAGAGTCCTAACTCAAATTGTGTCACTTTTGACGAAATACATTTTTGTTAAAGTTAATCTTAAGCAAAATTCTGACAATTTTTGTATATATTTTTAACTACTAAAATTAATTATGAATTTTCAAAATTTTTCTTTCAACTTTTTAACTGTCATTTTTCACAGTTATGAAATTCAGAAAAAGTGACATAACTTGAAACAGTTCGGTAATTATTGAGTTAAAATATCATCAAAACAGTCACAACTCAAAATTTTGGATTTTCTAGTTTCTTGCAAATTATCATAAAGCATATTCTGTAAGGATTTTCTACTGAATGGTCTATACGTTATTTAAACACAATTTTCATTTAGCTTAAAAACAGTTTTTTGCGTTTCCTGAAAAATCAAAAATTTTGAGTTGTATCACTTTTGTTGTGCGTGTGCAATGTGTTCTTAACATATATTTACTTGCGATTGTGATTTAAAAAGGCATTGCACGTAATCGAATTCTTTTGTGGTGGTAGCATCTCTGCAAGAGAGATCCCTGTCAGACAGACCTAACCGAAACACCAACACCTTGATGCAAAAATTGAATACAACTAATACATATGCATTTCTTTTAAATTTCAAAATTAATTTTGTTCTATGTTGAAACGTTAGCGAGAAAAGGAAGATTCAAGCAATTATTTATTTCTGCATGAGAGAATGAGATAGCGATATACACATAGCACGTGCACCAGATGTCAGACCTAACCTAAAATAAAACAAACGCGACCGCCAAACTTACGACGTTCACGTGCGAGAATTGCGAGTAATTAAAAATAATAATAATTATAATAAGAATGAACAGAAAACTTGAGAAATCTGGTACGTAATAAGTTAGCTGCTCCTCTGTGTATCTTTTCAAGCATTATTTTCTTTACAGTTCCTAAAATTTACAAAAAAACGTTCAAGACCGGAAAATACAACGACGAAGGTTCAACGCCCATGAAGAAGAGGATGACAGTGACAGATTTCTTGTTTTGTTAAAACTGGAGGACAGTGAATGACAGCAAATGAATGAAAAAAAATAAAATAAAAGACCAATTATTTTACAAGTATATAAATGGGTCTTCTTCTTCTTATGACTACCCGATAGATCTAACTGATATTTCGGTTAGATTTGTACGCTAGTCCTAACAAATATATACGTTATGACTACCTGGTAGGTCTAACTGATATGTCGGTTAGATGTACCCAATTTGTACGTTAGTCCTAACAAATTTATACGTTATGACTACCTGGTATGTCTAACCAATATATCCGTCATAGCTAACTAAGTGAGCGAGATGGCTATACGCTTGTTCAGGCTTTAAAGTGCGTGCGTTTGAAGGTGATACAAAATCACATGTACACAAGAGTTTCCGTCAGATTTTTCACACGCTCTGAACAAATCTAACTGAAACTTTGTTCCGGACGCTAACGGATATATCAGTTATACACTACCAGTTATATAACCGGTTATATAACCGATAGTGTTCTTGTAGGGATATGTGTGAACGTTTCTGAGTGTTGATACAAGGAAAGCGTAAATATTTCGCCAGGATGGGACCTTCGCCTATCGCTAGCAATCTAACAATGCGATCCAAAAGGTCCAAAAGTTCGATACAATTAACGTAAGTGAACGATAAAAAGTAAAAGTCAATTAAACCGGAATAAATTTGAGTGCTCAAGCGCAATGTTCGCGTCTTTAAGCCGAGAGACGACAAAGTTGCATGCGCTCAGTGCAGTGTAGGAGCAAAGGTGACGGGCAGACAGGCAACGAGAGTGTAAAGCCACGGCTCGAATGGCTTACATAATGGAATTCTTTGATACTGCTGCACTCACTTCAGCCGATGGTATCGCAAATTGCGACAGCAGATTTTACCTAACCGCTGAAATGCCACGCTGACAGCGCCACAACGGTCGGGAGCTCGGCACCCACACGCTGCTGTTGAAAGTACAGTGAAAAAATACAAACACATGTGTACATGTGCATACGTGTCTGTAAGCGTGCAGCAGTTCAGGTTTTCTTATGCATGAAATAATGTGCTTCGGTTTTTTAGTTTGGGCCTTTTCTCTGCTGAATGTTATTTTTGGCAAAATGTTCGCGACAGCGGTTGGCAGTGCGGCACCAGCATGACCGGGCGGGCAACATTTGGCCCAAACTGTATTTGTGTGCAATTCGGCACGAATTAAAGCAGCGAAATATTGGTAATCGGCTAAAATGATCTGCGCACATTACATAATTCGAACAAAAGAAACAAACAAACAAACTAAAAAAACTGCCAACAGTCATTAGAGCTGCATTTTCGACCATGCAACCCGAGTAGTTCACAGAATTACTGTTAAATATCACCTTTCATACGTACATACATACAAATGTACATACTCGTTTGTTATTAGCCACACTTACCGCACATTTTGCACGCCTCAGTTGAAAGTTATTTTCGCAGTCGTGTTGATAGTCCAGTAACTGGTGCTCTGCAACAGTGAGAAGAGAATTGTTGTAAGTACCACCGACAGTGTGTAATGAGCAAATTTAAAGAATTGACGTTTTTGGATATTGGTATCATCACACTGTGGAAACTTGGCTTTTTGTAATAAGGAATTGAGGATGACAGATATGGGGAAATAATTTTTAAGTAATAATTGTAATAATTAAAATTTTTGTTTTTAATTTTAATAACTTTTAATTGTAATAATAACTGTAATAATTTTTTCAATAAATTTTAAATGTCTTGTGAACCGTAGGAAATCTTTGCTGAAAATTTTCGTTCAAGTGGAAACAATTTTATTACGAAACTGATTTGCCGATACACTAAACGGGCAGAAGCGGCAATATTATTTACCATGAAAATTTAACATTAAATGGTTTATTTATAATGAACGTAACTTACTTTAAGGAATTGTTGCCTGAACCTAGATTACACATAACTACTCGTAATACGCAAACTGTCCACAATCAAATTCATTTCATTAATTTTCTTTTGAACAACTCATGAGTTATGACTCATTTAGCTCATTTCGGCGCTCATGGCTCAGTGAATAGTGCGTGGAATCACTACTCTGAGAGTCACCTCAGGCAGCACTAAATACATCGGACTGTCACATATAGAAGATGCAAGGGATTTCTGTAAACATTCGACTTGAGCTTACTAAAACTTTAAATTCTACATACGAGAGTCTGCTGGCAAATCAAATAAATATGGTTTTAATAAAAACATGAGCACAGCAGGTGTTGCGTATACACCTCGCACCATTTTCGTATTGATTGCTATTTAAAGGTGAAATTTCGCAAGCTCGTCCTTGACCTCTGTTTCGAAGACGTTCTCACGCGGTGTTCACGAGCATCTGAGTGCATCAAAGCAATTAGAGAACAATTTTTTGCTTTGCTTTGAATGTAAAGTAAACATTTGTTTTGTCAAAAGATAAAGCATTGTGTACAACAACAGCCAACAACAACACTCGCTCCAACAATGCCCGTATTTGCACAAATGGCCGTTTCTTGTACGTTCTTGGCTGCGCGCTAATATGGTTCGCCGAAAAGCGTTGTACAAGTGTGGCGAGTACTCGGGCTGGTGCTGCTACGACGCCACACGCTGCTCTTGAAGTGAACTGCTCCGAATTTGTTATCTTTGCGCATAGGCACGAACCGCGAATAGCGCACTCTATGCACGTCATATCCGTGTGTAAATAAACAGACAGCTGTGCGCGGGTGCGCTGCGTCGCGGACACGTTCTCGCGGTGTTTACGGGCCGTGCAGTTTATCGGTAGTGCGGCGCAACTAAAGCGGCATCCGTGGAGAGAGTCGGAAAGTTGAAAGTCGCCCAACTGACTGGCTGACAGTAGGGTGTGAGCGCAATGTCACTCTTATCAAGTCGCCAAGCATGACCAATTTCCGCAACTTGTTACGTTCGACAAGAAGTAAACAAATGCCAGCAATATCAATTTCCTTCGCGTCGGCGTTGATGTTGGTACTTCACGCTATCGCTATCACGACAAAAGTTTGTTCATTTGCACGAATGTTAAAGAGCAAAAAGTGCTTATTAAAAAATGAATGAATTCTAATTTGACGATTTGGCTCGCTAGGGCTTCTATTGCGAAGCTACCACAACGCTGGTGCTGATTGAGGTTTATGGTCTAATTACCGGATGGGTCGCACTTCTATTTTTGGCATTTACAAACTCTCGCAATAGAAATAACGGCTGGGATGGGCGGCTTGTGTGGCTATTCGCATGTCCTTCGCCGTTTCGGTCGGCAAGCATTTGTGCTTGAGTCTGCGACCTAATGAACTTCCTTACAAAGTAACCGACAAATAAATATGTCTATTTATATACATATACATGTCTTTTATAAGATTTTAATAAATTCAAATATATGCAATAGCGGAGTTCACTCTTCATGGCATTTTAGGAATAAAGTTGCTATCGTACGATTTTTGAATTTTCGCAATGTTTTCGAGAGCTGTTGTAACTTTACACGTAAACTGCTTTAAATAGTGAACTCCACTAATATAAATAATAAACAATAGCGACTAGGTTGTTGTGACTATTGTTTTGATGTATAAAACTCCGACCACAAGGAAGGTGGACATTTTTTCATTGTCACCCCCGCACCTTTCTGGACACAGGTTTTCAACTCTCTCAGCAGGAACTTACAAAGATGAGCATCCGAAATGGCTCGAGCAACACTCCCTACAGATTTGCATTGCCCCCTCTTTGTGGCAGCACAATCTGTGTCTTTAGGCCATTTGTTTATGTCTTGGCAGTTACTTTACCCCACTTGCGAATCCAAAAACTTGGCGCGTTTCTCAGATTACGAACAGCGGCCAGCTACTATTAAGCAATCGTTAACTTAATATCGAGTGGATACTGTGTACAAGTATTTACATTTATGGCATGTGCACACGTTTGTGGCGCATGCAGACACGGCTTAAACACAATCCGTTAGACCGTGTTGGACATGTTCGAAGCAAGCGCAGCGGTTCAAAGACCTTGATCGGTGCCCGCCAATAATTCAAACAATCGCACTGACTGTCGTTATGCCCATTGGTTTGAAATGTTGTACTAATTCACAATAAATCGGATTAACCACTTGTTCACTTCATGCAGAGAACTTGCCCAATCTTTCGTAATTACTGTGGTCTCAGCCAAAGCAGTCGACCGTGTGGGCATTTCAATGTTCAAGTTCTTTGTATGTAAAGTCGCACACTTCACTGCGATCGGTCGACTTCACTTTTATCTCCACGGAAAGTTCGTTCGGAATTTCAGTTTCGTTTAATTAACATGCGCCACTGGTCCGCTGGTACGGATTATAAAAAGAGAAGAGGTCTATTTACACACCTTGCGTTAATTTCGTGATTCGTGCTTCGACGCAGCGTGTTGGCTTGCACAGCGATGTGGTGACTGAAACTGAATCGCACTGAACTCGCACTGGCCAACTCCGCAGTTGGATCTACACTGAGCTGAAATGGAAAAGTTGCGCCTACGATATGCTGCATATTTATAGTCGACAGAGCGAGCGTGGAGCCAGCGATCGTGTGCGCCACACTCTCATAACGCCGCTTACTGACACGGCCAGAGCGATAATTCTGGCTATTCGTACTACTAATGAGTCGTTGTGAAGAAACCAGCGCGAATTAGTGATATCGATAGGGCTGGTTGAGGTACCCACTTCACACGACAATGTGGTGATCAATGAAATTGCAGTACTAAGTCACTATTGGCATGTGTGACCAGCATTTGAGATGGTAGAAAGTTTGAAAAAAGCGAAAACTCCTGATAGCCCCAAGCTGCGAATTTCGTTCTTATTTGAATTTGCAGCCATCACCTTTGTCATTCACCGACTTATTTGATTATTTTTCCGTCAAGCAATTATTCTGCGCAAAACTAGTTACTCCCATTGTAAATTTACGAGACTTAGATGTAATGCCTTGCATTGTGTGATATTGCAAATATTCCGCATGCAGACCAGTCATACTGTTTCTGTACTCTGTACGCGATGCGAGTTCTTGCGGTTTCGGGGCACAAAAAGCCGCGATTACTATAAATTCACACTCAATTTATTTGTCACTGGTGCGAACGGGCTGCGAAAGCACAAACGTAAAAAGCGAGATAAAGACGTCGACGTTGGCCACAAGTTGCTTGGCTCGTCGGCGGGTTCGTTCGGTTGTCTGCAGCTTTGGCCGCATTACCGGTCGAAATGCCCGTTTGGCTGGTTTGTGCGGTATGGTGTTGTTGGCGTGGTTGGCGTGGCTCAGCGTAGAATGCGCCAGTTGGGCTCTGGCTTCCGTATTGCATTGCGTACGAAATGAGTTTGACGTTGTTTTATTTGCCTTCAGCTAACTCCAAACTGCAAGAGCGGCGCTCGTAACGTCGTCTCCAATCGCTTCCACTCGCCACAATCTACGCGGGATACAGTTCCCTTGTTGCAGTTTCTGCACATATTCTCTGCATTTCGATACAAATTGGATGAATTAAATATTGATATCGAACAAAAGCGAATGTATATACACACACACACACATGCACAAGTGTACGTGGCCAATGCTAATAAAAAACCAATTGCGAAATTGCGAGAAATGAGTTTTCGCCAACTGAATGGTATTTGGCTTGGCGCGGTATTTGTTGGTGAACCATTGCATATCAACAAACTGGTTTGATTTGAATAACCTATAGCATTTAATGTTGCCAGTTTGCTGCCAATACTGTCCGCACTCCGATGCTCTCATGCGACCAAAGCAAACACCGAAATTATATCGCAGTTTTTTCAGATTATCAATTCATATATTAATTAACAGAACGATCAGAAATGAGAAAAGTACCGCAAAGCGGCAGTTCTGCCAAGACAAAAAAATTCAATAAATAAATAAATAAAAATTGTTTAATAAAAATTAAACAAATAAATAAAAATTAAATAAATTAAACAAATTCTACATCCAAAATGTCTGAAAACACTGAATTAACAGTAATTGTGCGCCACCACCTTCTCACTGAAATCAAACACAAGAAAGACCAATAGAATACAAGGCCAAAGAGAGAAGAATGTTAAATGTACTTTAAATGACTTTCTGCACTTAATTTGGCATTTAAAACTATTCGAAAACTCTGATGGAACTTTCGAAAAGCTCCGAGCTCATCAAAGTTTCATTTCCTTTGTGCCTCCTTGATGAAATAATGTCTGCTAACTTGTTCCTAGTTTCATTTTAATTATAATGTGGGCACAATGTTTTCTGATGGGCACTCAAAATCTACTGCAATCAATGGTTGCCGCTAAAGTTTATGGTTACAGCATTTTCCAAGACTTTGTTTATAGTTCTGTGGTCAAAAGCAATAACCGTTTAAGTCGGTCCCCATGTTCCCGTGGACTGTGCTCTACGTTTGTGTAAAATCGGGGAGTTTATAACTTTAAAATAAAAAATGTATTAATAAAAACCTATTCGCGTTACTACTTTTATCAAATATGCGCCTAAGACTTTAAAACGAGATTGCTCGAAATAGCAATTTTCGACTTAGGCGGTTATTGCTTTTGACCACAGAATTATTGACGAGAAATTCATAATTTCTTCACAAATGTTCTCGTTTATTGCCGAATCGGTCAGATTTATTCGCTAAGACTGCTAAGCAAACGTGTGCGTTAACACATTCGACGACGATTTTTTTCGAACACGGTCGACAGGAGAGAAATTTTATTTTTCTTTGTATTGTACACAGTAAAACCAATGCCAAATTTATTTTTCCTATAGTTTACAGATTTCATTAGTTCCAAAAAAATCGTATTTCGACGACTAGTTTACTGAGAATAATTGATAATTGCACATTACTGTCTTATAGCTTCGGAAATCCATTATGTGCAATCGGTCTCGAATGGGTTAAAGAAATAATTGAGGTCAAAAGGCACAGTCTGGCATACCGGATAACGGTTCCTAGCAGTTTTCTATTACACAAAACAGTACAGTGCCAAAATACGGAAATGTTTGCCTTAATTGATGGAATGAATTTTGATTAATATTTTCCCAGATCTGAGTATTCGCAGTGCTTAAGAACTGACCAATCCATTCCATTGACACAACAATGACACAAAATATATGTATGTCTACTATCGTCCCTCCGATAATATCTTACACCGGTACAATCTTAGCAAAATTGCATGTGGATGTATCTAAAAGCGAAAAACCACAACTAAGTTTGCTGTATGTATTAGTATTATACGAGTTAAGTTAAGTTTTTTAATAATAAAAAAATTTGATATTAAATATCAAGGATTGGTTTTTATTTTAAAGCATCTTGTTTTCGCTATTTTTAACTTTGCACCAAAGTAGAAGCCACACCATTTGCAATAATTATGAAAATATCACATTTCTAGGCAAATCTTCGCTCACATACATACATACATATTTATGAATATACATTGAAACAGTTGCTGCATATTTCGGATACTGGTTTAACGTAAAAAGTGTATTTGTTTGAGTTCAGAGTGCGACTGCGCGTCAGTGACAAAAACAGCAGATTAATATTATTTCTACTATCCGATTTACAAATACATACTTAATACACATACCTAATACATATTAACTACCAACAGTATCTACTTAAAAATATCCAAAGTGAATAAAATGTCAAAACCGACACTTGCGGACAGAAAAGAAGAAGAACTTGTCCGAAAATGCAAATATGAAGTTTTGTTGGACCACAAACAAGAAAGCTGTCTCGCCATCGGATTACACAATGCAAACTAGTTTTTTAAATGTTTGCGTTTGATTCTGATGTTTATGCCGTTTATATCTATCTATATCGTCAGTTTGTTGTTGCGCGTTTTCATGAATATTTATGGTCGTTCCCTTTCTCTGCGACAAGACCACTCGAGTGGCGAGCGAGTTCCAGCGAGCGACCTTGACTTCGATTTGCCATAGGACGCACCTAATTACAACTGACCAACAATCTGCATTAGGTCGAGCGTCACTGCCCACTCGCTCCCAAGACGCAGTGAGAGTTTGAGAACAGTGCGCCCCGTATGAAACGGTTTGTGTGCGCACCAATGCACGTCACTGGCAATCGCTGCATATTAAATCTCGAAAAACCAGAAACTGCTTTGTACAAGAAACAATAATGCGGGCTGTACCAGTGCCAGAGCTGCGCAGCTACAGCCGGCCTACGGTGGGCGACCTTGCAGCTGAATATGTTTTGCCTGTTACTGGTCTCTGCTGCAGTTGTTGCGTTAATTGCAGAGTGTGCGCCCAAGTGCTTTGTTTCGGCCTTTTCTTCAATTACTTAGCAGTGGCGGCGGGCTCATATGTGGAGATATTCGTGCGTATGCTTGACTACGTACACATACGTCAAAGTCATGCAAATGTGTGGTTTTGCACCTGACTTGAAGACAACCTACGTTACGTTTCCCTTCCTTGTTATTTTCTTTAATTATTTATACATTTCGCTCGTTTTCCTGAGTAGTGTAATAACTCAAAAAACATCAAGGTGGGGAAAACGACTTTGAAGTTTTCAATTAAGTGAAATATGACGACACAATAATGACACTTACTTTTCGCATGAGAAGAGTTTAAAAGATAAAGGTAATTATTTCTGTATACTTAACTAAAAAGAAAACTTTTTTGAGTCATGACTCTAGTCAGGAAAACGAGGGATTTGTTTTTTTAATTAAATTAAATACAAATTTGAAAAAGAATTCAAGCAATAAGACGACTGTTTCTACAAAACCTCGCGGAGATAGTCTACTTAGATGCTAAAAACTTGCTGAGGTTCATAGCATCGTCCAAAATGGTTTTACCAAGTAACGAATTATGTGGATATACGATGTGGCAACGCATCGCAGGTCCGATGTGCAGGACAGGACCTATCCCACCATTTCAACCTTACCTAAATTTATGTTACGTTAGTTTTTTAGTGCCTTGTTTGTCACTTAGGGTACAGTGGCCCTAATGTATTCACGTTTTATGACCGAAAAATTTTCAACTCATAAGCATCCTCACGAAAGTTAAAAAATCGTTTAGATAAACTTAATTTTTGAAAACATTTCACTTATCTCTGAACACGCAACATTTCATATATAATGCTTAATCATTGACGCTGGTATCAGTACAGAATTCGTAAATATGTGGTCAAGCAATTAGCACGCTTACGAAAAATCTAAATTTTCATGTTTAAAATAGTTTCCAAACGCTTTTTGTTTTCTTGTTTGCTTAGCGTGTTTGTCCCACAGTATTTCTAATGGTATTTGTGAGGTTATGTGCCGTGAGTGAGCACGATAACGGGAATAAAATAAATAGGAAAACGATATATTGAAAAATACTCGCATTGAGGGTAGGTAATTGTTATTTTAAGTAGTTTGGAACGGTGTACAAATTTCTGTTTTTTTAAGAATGATGATGCAAAAAACTGTACAATTCACTTTAAAAATCTTCTTATTTGTTCTGAAATAAAAATAGAATTGAATTCAAAAAATAAAATTTTAAGAGTTTGTTTTAAGGGGGTCGTCTACGTACAAAGTTTTAAAAAATCGTTTTTTTTTTACATAATTTTCATTTGGAAGACGTGAGTAATGTTTTTTCCAAAGGATTTGGGTAAACTCTTCACGGTTATTGAGCTGTAGAGCATTGAGCACGCTCGCTCACGGTGTTTTTGCACGCTCCCTGTGAACTTTAAACGCGTTTTCCCGAAAGTCGTATTTTTCCAACTTACTTGCACGATTTTAAGAAAAGTTGTACACGCATCGATTTGATTTCTTTTTTTACGTGCTCAGAAAACATGTCGCTATGATAAGACACGAGCTTTTGACAAAATACTGTTTTTGTTTTAATATAACAGGCAATAAACATTTGAAAAAAAGGGAAAACAACTTTTTTTTTTCAAAAATGTCCACCATTTCGAGAGATTTTTGAATTTTACAAAAAGTTCGTGTCTAAGAATGGCTGATGTAATATCCATTATAGTTTAGTTTCATTTCTTGTTGTAGGTAACGTGGTTTGCCCAAAATCTTGCCGGAAAATTTATATCCAAATTCACTCGAATATCTAGAAATATAATTTTTATGACCTTGTCTCTTGAAAAATTATTATTAAGTTAACAAAAACAAAAAAAAAGTGAATGAATATCCGTTTTCGTTCCTTCGTAATAAATTTTGAAAAAAGGCTCGAAAATCGGGCCGCTACGTCGACGACCCCCTTAAACATAAAAAGCGTTTGATTGCTTGAAGCGTGCTAATTGCTTGACCACCCACTGTATATGAGGCAAATAATAAACTAGTGTCCGACCGAATCCTCGGTTTCGGTTTTGGCCCAAATAAATGGTTTCGGTTTCAGTTTCGGCCGAAAAATGCCCCAAAAATCCCCCGAAACCGAAACTTTGTAGAATTATTTGTGCATTATTATTATTTAGTGTATTATTTAGTGCAGCCGGGCAGATGTATAGTGAAGTAAGGGAGTAATTTAGATGCCACCAATGTAAATAAATTATTATTTTTTTTCAAGCACATAGTATTAAATTATTTATTTTTGAATATTAGCAAGTAAGAGGTAATTTTTTTGTGTTTACGTCTTAAAAAAATGAATGAATTGTTTTTATTATAAGTATTTATTTATTTGCGGCCCTTTGCTCCCTCGCGGAGCTTTAGGACTCTATATATATATTTATTTATTTATGTTATGTTTGTTTGTTTGTTTGCTCTTTATTTACTTAAAGTAAAATTAGTTTGTTAAAAAAAATTCTTGATATGGTGATTTCTATTTCAACTAGAAAGTTTCGGTTTCGGTTTTGGCCGAATATTAAAAAAAATTCGTTTTCGGCCAGAAAAAGTGGTTTCGGTCGGACACTATAAAAAATTAGAATGCGTTTAAGTTCGAAATGAAATGAAATTTATTACTAGCTCACACTTTTTCATAGTTTCCAAATATTCAATAAATTGCATTGATTCATTTCAATGTTGCCTGCATGGATGGAATAGATCCTAAGATGTTAGCGGAAGATGTTAGCATTCTGGTCAAGGCAAATTTCCAACGCAGAGTATGGAAATCTACAAAATTTACTAACAGGCATTAGAAAGCCGGATACTCACTGATCTGTGATCTCTGTCGTGTAAACATTTATTTTATGATACAAAAAATAATAAAAGAAAAGAACGTAGTTCTATACGGCAATTCACTTTCATTTTCCGCTTAATATTATTAACCGAATGTGTCGCAACTCTTTTTCTTTCGAATTTCGAAATAACATTCTTTGTGCGATTTAAAATGAAAAAGAATTGTACATTTAAATTTTTTGAGTGCATGCTGACATCGATCGCACTTATATCTCCAGGTTAAGTCTTTGCATTCCAAAGTGGAACAATCCAACAAGACGCGCTTGAAAAACTGAAAAACTTTTGCTTAAAAAAATCTGATTATATTTAGAGAGAAGTTTTATTCTCATTTTTGTTGTTGATATCTTTTATTCTCTCCCACAATGTTTGTTTTTGTAATTCGCTGTTTTCAAATCAAAACTATATTAAAATGTATAAATTCGAAAATCGTGTATGGTACAACGTTTTCGATGTAAATAAAAATGGCGATAACTTAACGAAAAACAGAAGGAGCCAACTTGCGTATCTTATTTGAAAAGAGCCCAAGTCATAAAATTAGTCCTAATGCCGACCAACTTTGTTGTCCCTTTCCGCGTAAGTAAAATATAAGAAGCAATACAAAGTATACAACCAAAGCCGAAGCAGCGAAATGCTCCGTCATAATTTGTAAGATTGCAATTTCGGAGCAGAAGCTGTGCAGAATAAACTCGAAGTGAAACGCAGCCGGCGAGCAGTGATATAATTAAATTGCATATTTCAGTTCAGTAACGAATTCAGCAACACAAACGCACAATGCGCCCGACACGCTGGCGAACATACACATACAGTACTTGCTCGACACCAAAAAATATGCAAATAAACGCCGCAAGCAATCTGCCGCCTTCTTCCTGGCCGACTTCGCACCAGAGCGAATGGCGACTGGCGACCAGCCTCCAACACGCCTCGGCCGACGTTGTTTAGGCCTTCATTATTTTTCCAAAAATTCCCAGAATGTGCAGTATATCAATTCATTGTTGTTGCGGGAATATGAATGTGCCGGGTTGTGTCCTTGTGTCCTTGTGTGCGGGTGTGTGCTAAAGTGTGTACATCTGCATTTCCATGAGGCAGGGTGCTCGTGTCTTCGCCCCTGCACTTTTTATTCTCACATATTTACGTCGCCCGGTCAGTTGTATTCAGTCAGTGCTCTTCATTTACTGAGTGCGCATTTCATGTTTTGCACCACAACAAGTTTTAATAATTTCTCCCCCGTGCTGGTCCCGTCGGTCCACACCGCACACGCCCAATACCTCGGGCAAGGCACGGAACATTGCAAAGCAGTGGTCGCTTGCGCTGTCTGGAATCCAATAAAACTTTGGGACTTATTGTTTTTGTGTGACTCAGCTGGAACTTATCTCACTCAGCAAACCGTATTAACTATTTTAATTAAAATCAAAACCCTTGTTAGCTATTATTATGAATTACAGAAATTTAATAAACAGTGTTTCCTATGCACCGCGGTTGCAGGAACTTACCGTGCAGAGGCACTCACGTACGTAGCACTTAAAATATGTAAGCAATCTCACTGAAAGTTGTGCTCCAAACTTGCATCTTGCCACAGAAGAGATTCCTATGCATTGGATTTCTTTATGCGATGATAAAATTGTTTAAAAGCAATTTTAAATTTAAGGCAAGTTATTAGTTTTTCTTTCAAAAACCAACTACTTCCCTCCAGCGTTTGCAAAATTTATTCTTAGAATGTGGGAACGTTGATTAAAAAATGCATAAAAGACAATCCCGCATTTGTTTTGGTGTACTCTCAATAGTTTTTGGAGAATATTGTAAACTACCATATGACCGTTTTGTTATCATTGCTTCAAGGTCGTATTTCATAATATGGATAAACATAAGTAAGTAAGATGTAAGTATATAGTGATGAGAACATATTTCTCGTATTTTAGACGACGATAAAAGCAATAATAGTTGAAAACCAGCACGAAAGTTTTGTTATGTATAATCTTCACCTCTTTTTTTTAACATAAAATTTGTAAATAAGCAAAATTTTACTTCAGAAAAATGTGTACAATACAGTTTTCAGTTTTGTTTGATTCATGTTTGCTGAAATTTTCTTGAGGACCTAACGTTCCATCATTACGTTGTTGAGTTGAGTTGAGGAGAAATCAATTTGTTTGACTCGATTTCATCAATTCATCCATAAATCACTTATTACCACTTATGTATACATATAAGTAGGGTAAAAGGTTCGGTTGTGGGCATAGTTCGGTTGTGGGCACCCTTTCGTATCTTTTGATAGAAAGCAGGCTGGGTTTTTTTGACTAAGGCCATTTGTTCATTATGGAACCACGATCTTTTTGTGCCAAATACTGAGTCGAACATACACGCCTGCTTTGTGCTGGGACCATATATATCTTTCTGTGCTTAAAAAATAAGACACAAATTTTGTTAAACATTTTAAATGGTGTCATAAATCGAAGTGAATCCATCGAGAAGGCGAGTAAAATGCATTTTTATTTAGTAAATTTATTATACTTTGTGATCCAATATTTATTACAACCAATATGTTTACCCCGGACAAATTTTTCACTACTTCTCAAAATGGCTGCCAAATTCGGTTGTGGGCACTGCAATTAGTTCGGTTGTGGGCACCCGTCTTTTAGTGATTTGGTAAGTTTTGGTAAGTTATTTCATCGAAAATGGTCTTCTAACGCATTTTTTGGTTGTTTTAGTTATATCTTCCAAGGGTAAATAAAAAAAATCCTCCGATATCTTTTATAATGTGCTGGATGTAATTTAACATTGTTCTGCAGATAAGCTGCTTCGAATAATTAAAACTTAATGTTTTTCTATATTCGTGTTGGTTTTTCTTAATATTTCCCCGTTTTCCAAGGGTGCCCACAACCGAACCAAAAAAAAATTTTTGTTAAAAATGACAACTTTACAAAATTAAAAAAAAAACTTTTCTATTTGACGGAATCGATTTACTTTTGTCATTACTTGTTAGCTAAGGCTTTCCATGGATGTCCATATGTCCGATTAAGAAGAACTTGGTAAAAAGTTATGAGCCAAAAACAAAAAGGTGCCCACAACCGAACCTATTCCCCTATTTAAAAAAAAATTATGAATTCAACAACTCTGCTTAACCTTCGCTTGAAGATTAATGATATCCACCCAGAAGACCGGTGATTCGTTTATGTTTTCTACAAATCCTTTTCGTAATTTACTTTTAATAACCCCATCGGCTTCAAGTATTTAAAAGAAGTAATCTACCAAATGAAACTCCGACAGATGGGTGCCACCAAAGTAAATCTAAGATGATGTTGATTTTATTTTCACTGATGCCGCATAATCTGACAAAAGTAATATTTCCAACACAGCAAAGTAAAATTTATACGCCAAATTAGCAACAAATGCCAGAGCTCCACAGCGGAAAAGACTTTTTCTCATCCAAATTAACCCTTTCGCTATTTTGTTGCCATATGGCAACACGCTACTTTATGGACGTCTGAACCCTCTGTGGTTTCAAAAATATAACAACAAAAAATTGGTCTTTAGAATAGTTTAAAGTTTTAGGAAAAATACGAAATTAATTAACTGAATATTAAAGTTTAACCCTTTCGGGACGGAGTTTAATTTTGAAAATTAAAATAGGAGAAATGTTCTCATGCTATGAAAATTCGGGCTACAGAATTATGTGACATACTCACAAATTCTGAAATCATCCTTTTATCCGGAGACATAACACATCGGCTGATAAGTCCCCGGTCTGACCCATAGTAAGCGCTACAAAACGAGAAATAATATTTTTTATTTTTAGTAGTAGTTATAAATAATTCGAATAATTATTTTGGCGTGCGTCATAAGATCTGACTAATTATATTGGGAGGCTTTAAAAACTTGCTGGGACGTATTATCTCAGTAGTCCCGAAAGAGTTAAAGAAGAGAAGTATATACGTTTTTTTTAATGGTACACTAAAGGAAGAAGACACTAAAGGAAGAAGAAAGCAGAAAACTTTATAATTTGAAGTTTTCTGTCAATTTAGATACTTTTTCTTTAATTTTGGCTGAAGTAAATGACAAAATATAATAAAAAGTTTTATATTTAAGTAATTATTACAGCAACAACGATGTGGTTGTGGATGTGAGTATGAAAATTAAAAAATGTCTTATAGAATTTTGCTGCTATAACCACATAGATTTATGGAATTATGGACATTTTCTTACAACTACGTTCAGCAAAACCATCCATATATTTATTTATTTACAAGTTTTACTCAGTTTCAAAGCAAGACAATATCATTGTTTTCTCAGCCGCATCGCTATTTCTAAGCCATGAAGAAAAATAAAACAAAAACTATAAATTGTATGTGTTCAAAATAAGCAACAAATTTGAAGTAATAAAGTATTTTAACATAATTCAACAATAACTTGTTCAACGAGTTGAAATCGTAATTCGATTGTTTAAAAATTCGGGCAGATAGTGATGAATAAATATCGAAATGTGCGCGAATGTGGATATTGTGGGTGAGGTGAAGGTTACACAAGGCACATTACGCCCAAATTCATAGCTGAAATCTAGACCACAATTTAATTTTTTTTATGATAACCGAATGTGCGACGTATTACAAACTTGTTTTATGTTGCATATTTTTAGGGTCACAATGTTGAACACATTTTATGCAGCCATGCACAGTGATTCGACTACATACAACCGCGGGACAAAGTTAGAAGGAGTGGTCTGAACATGGTCTGCTGAATTGAAATCTCCATTTTGTTTTTCTTAAATTTTTCTAGTTTGGCAATGCCTGAGACTTAAATTTGCAATGTTCGTAATTTTTGGTGAGCTATAGCACCAAGTGTGTTGGTTAGATTTTCAAGACTTTACATGTAATCGGTAACGTCAACATTGATTATTCCAAAGAGTAACCGAAATTGTCTCAGAACCCTCTGGTTTTGCAATAAAAACGATAATTATAGATGTATGTATTTTTGCAGAATTTATCATTTTTCGTGCTGATTGCATACTTTTAGGCATAAGTAAAATAAATTTTGTCGAAAACTACGTGTTTAGACCACTTTTCAAATAGAATTATTTTCTGAGATCGGAAGATATCGGAGGATGTAATTACATTATCCGACAAAGAAAGAATGCTTCTTAAAATAAAAAAAAATCCAGGAACATACTTTCACATACTTTTTAGATATTTTCCTCTAAGTTTTCCCAATTTTCAGATTTTTAATTTAGAAAAAATATTTTGAATTAAAACTGAAGTAAAAGCCTCAGCTTGGAAAATTTTGAGAAAACATCAAAAGCGAAAATGGGCACAAAATTTCTTACTCTATTTTCAGCAACTTCTTGGTAACCATTTATTTTTTAAATTTCTTTTACTCAATAGACTAAAAAACAGAAAATATGAGTTTAAATTTTTTTGAGAAAAAAGTTTCAACTTTGAGTCGCTTTTGCACAGACGTTAATTGATTTTTTGCACAGATTTTTTGGAGTTTTCTTTAATGGAATTTTTTCTTTTAAATGACATCGAAATCGTTAAATTCTGAGACCATGTTATGATTATATTCCATTTATAAATTTAACATTTTTTTTTACTTTTTAAACAAAGGTTTTCAGTAATTTTGCTCATATAAGCCTTCACTTCTAGGTTTACGTTACTTTTAAAATTCTGGCAATTAGGGTTAACGAAAAATTTTGCCCTGTTTGGGTTTCAAGTTGCATTCGATATTATTTTCAAACGAGTTCTTTAACCATGCGGGGGCAGGATAATCGGGCTTGGCCGTGTCATTCGCATCGACGGTGAGGTTTGTGTGCCACCGAAGCATAGGAGGGCAAATATTCCTTCCGAATGACCCAGTTTGACCAGCGGAAAGAGAAGTTCTCTAGTACAAATGGAAAGGGGTGTGTGGTCGTAAGAGAATTAAATTTTTTAGTTTGATTAGCATAAACGCAGCTTTAACAAGCCAGTATTGCCAATTCCAATTCTTGCAAACATAAATAATTGTTCATGCAGACAAGTACTGTCAGTATGCACTTGAAGGATATATTTAACTCTGAAATGTACTTGAGCACGCCCATTCATACATAATGAATGGTATGCGAATATTTATAGAGCAGACCAATGCTTACGCCGCGTTCACCTCCATTGGCAGTCGGCTTTCCGTCGTGGATAGTAAATCCACGAGTGCAGCGCAAATAAAAAATATATAAAATATTGTTTAGTGCTACAATACCCGTATTTTGCATTACAACACAATAGAGGAATGCAAACGGAAATGCAACAAGCGTGGCTTCGTCCGCTTGCCAGCTGATGCGTGTGTGCCACAGTGGAAACGGGGACGAGAGTGCGCACCGACCCGTTCGCCAGCGCCGCGCTTGACAATGGCCAAGTCCCTTGGACGCTCGAGCGTTAGCTTCGGGCTCGATTCATGTTTTCCCTCGGCTCATGGGTGAGTGGACACAAATTGTGTGTAATGATGTCTTAAGAGATTTGATCAACGCATTCAAGCAAATTTGTTCGTTCGGTTTTCGATTATTTTCTCTCGACTTTGCTGCTTCTAGCTCAACTTGTAGCCTTTTCGATTTTTAGACGCTTGTTTGCTGTTGACAGTTGCTTTTCAACTCCACCCGGCCACTTGTGCCTCGGTCGACAGAGCCCATTTGTGGCCATTGTGTACTGCTGTGATTATGTGAGATGCGAGGTTGGGCGTCGGCAAAGCATAATCGTCATTGCAAGCGCACCAGGACTCCGTGAAAATGCTTGAAAGCAAATGGACAATTGCATGTTGCCAAATATGAGATATTATTTTTAAGCAATCTTAAACATGGTGTTTTACGAACGTAATGACTTGGCAATGATTTTCGTATACTAGTCGCTCAGGCTGACAGTCAGTCGGTGGTCGGATAATTACTTTTGTAGGAAATTTTCTACAAACCTCAACGATGCCATTTGCACAAAATTATAACATCCGACTTTGGGTCAAGTTTTAATTGCGTTGCTTACTAGCTGTGACCACTTGTAGTGGGAAAAGGAATTAGCGAGTTTCAGTGACAATTTTAAGGAATGGGCATTCCGCCAAATAATGAAGAATGTCCGAATCCCAAATAACAGACTTTTTTTATATAAAATTACGAAAAAGTTCGAATGTTGCTCTTATGTAGCAAAATTGAATAAAAACCCCAAAAACCATTTGGATGTGACACTAGGCGAAATACCAAATGTCGAGGTTGAATGCGCCATTAACACACGTGCAAAACTTTTTGAAGCCATTGCAGAATGTTCAACAACTTTGCAATTACGCGTCTGGCGAGGACTTAATGCGACGTAAAATTCCAATAGCTCGCAGTTGACTTTTTATGAGCATTTCAACCGCAGCAGTGTTGCTTTCCTGCGGCAATAACAATGGCGAAATGTCATTTGTGCCATTTAAAAATTATTCAATTTAGCTTTGCCACAGCCTGTAATTTTTATATAATCGTAGCTACGTTCAGATTTAACAAAAATTAGCTATTGCAATTGGCAATTTTTGTTTGAACATAGTTTTAGTTTTAAGCATAGTTGATAAAGCGATTTTTTATTTCAAAGGAATACATTTTTATCATATTTCTTAACACAAAGCAACAGTTCTTGGGAATTTTGGGTTTCAGATGATTTTTTAATAATATTTATTGACAAGTCAATTGCAGAAAAGAACATTTAATTAATAAATTATTTATGAAATGCAAATTAACCCTTGCAGGTGCGGATTCAGAAAAATATTTCGGGGGGGGGGGGTTTCAAAAAGTAATTCTTTAATAATTGTAAAATGTCTTTTAATTTGTATGTAGTTTTATAGGCGATCCAAATATTTCGCGGGGGTTTCAACCCCCAAAACACCCCCCTGAATCCGCCACTGATGCAATGTTAACTTTTTATAGATTTGGAAACTATTCTATTCAAAATTTTACAGTTATTCCTTCTTCGGTTGTGTCTTTAATGTTAAAACATTTGATTACTAACGGAATTTTGCGAATAACGTTGAAACTATGTGCAAAAGAATCGAAAAAATAACAAATATTTCGATTTTGTGAAATAATTTTGGTTATTGATAGCGATGGTGATATGGCCGTCAGCGTCGCTCGGCGGTTTGGTGCGTTGAACTCTGATTGTACAGTAACGTCTGACCTCTGTTCGAATCCCCGTAGTAGCCAACACTAAAATATAGATCAAACCGACTTTCACTTCGGCGGTAGCGTTCTCACCAGGATACGGAAAATATCCGCAAAACTTCTTTCATAGATACAGGAATTCAGCATTTTTACCATCAGAACTTAACAAGCAAAAAGAATTATATGACAAAAATGTTTTTTCTACACGGAAATTAAATTATGCAACGAAGGGTTAAATAAAAGTGTAAAAGTACAGTGCCGTTAGCTCGCTGGCTTCTCATACCGAGGCCCTAGATTCGATTCCTAGTTCAAGCTAGTGAAACGCTCATCTACTTCTGTCGCAATCCACATGAAGCAGATAGAATTACAAGAAATGAAAAAAACTGCCAATTGCCGTTCGGATGCGGCGTTAAACTGTAGCTCCCCCCTTTCCCCATCCACTTTAAATGTGTGCTCTAACATATGTTGGAAAAAACACACAAAACAGTGTTGCATACACACTTCAAAACGAGTGAAATATGAGATATCACTCTGCTCTCCACCCCCATCCTCCATAGAACAAAATGGACTGAATGCTATGAAAGGCTTGTAGCCTTCCTGCTCACCATCACATCACATCACACATTACATGTTATGATGCTCCTTCCATCTGAGGTTGAACATGCTCTTCAGTTTTATCATGTAAGAGGTTCAAATCCACTATGAGCTGAATTATTTTTGTCCATTAGGATAATGTGTACAATCCAGCGGAACTGCTGAACTTACCCTGACTTACTTACAACAAATTACAGTATGGTGACGTAATGTATAAGAAGTGACAATGGAGAATACTTGTAGATTCCACCGATTACAATATGAACAAACCGAAATGATTGAATAGCAATTCTACTTCTCAGAGATTTATGAGTGAGTGAGTGAGTATAACTAGTAATAACTTCGTTGTTGTTAATAGCACGAAACAAAAAAGAAATATGATAAAATATGTTGCGTTGATTTGAAATTTGTGTACCCTGTGATAAGCCATTTCCAACGCCATTTTCAATTGTATCACTTGCCCATAAATTACAGGGTATGAACAATGGTTTGAATTATTGCCTGTTAAAAATCTAGAGCAAACCTGAGATCACGCCACTTCCACAACAGGGACGCCCGCAGACACATGTTTGTCACTGCCCTCACAAAAGCTTTTATCGGCAGCGGCACAAAATGTCAACTCAATTTTATTTAGCGCCAAAAAAATGCAAACAGAAATTGTTACAGAACAACAACAGCGATTACCCAGTCCGCACCACCTTTGGCCGCCCCTAAGTACTTAACCCTTTCGCTACAGGTTTTTACTGGGAAAAGTTAAATTTTTTAATTTTACGTTTTGGATTTCTCTGTGGTTATATAAGCATCATTCCAAAAGAAAGTTTTTAACTTCTATACTTGGACCCTGTATTTTAGAGTGTTTTTCTATGAGAGCAACCACATCGTTGTGGCTGTAATAATTACTTAAACATACAACTTTTTAGGCATAACGAAAATTTGGATATTTCTTCATTTATTTCAGCCAACATTTAAAAACAAAAATATCTAAATTGACAGAAAACTTAAAATTATAATATAAAGTTATCTTAAGTTTTCTGCTTCTTCTTCCTTTACTATGCCAAGATCTACCATTAAAAAAACGTGTGTACTTCTCTTTTCAAAACTTAAATATTCAGTTTATTAATTTCGTATTTTTCCTAAAACTTCAAACTATTCTATGGACCAACAAAAAATATATTCTTGAAACCACAGAGGGCTCAGACGTCCACAAAGTAGCAATGTGCCATATGGCAACAAAATAGCAAAAGGGTTAAAAGGTTCAATACATAAGTCATTCGCGCAACGTACGATCTCGCACAGCAACATGGCGGCGGCTCCGTAAGCGACGAGGCGATTGAAAACGGCCCTGTGCAGCCTCAGCTAATGGCTTTCTTCCGAATGATAGATATTTTTTATGCTTTATGTTTCCGTTTCGCAAAGATTTTTTACTGTCAAGTGCGTATTGTTTCGCTGTGCGCGCACATATCGAATGGCATTATTTTATTGGTCCCGAGAGTTGTTTTTATGGCGGCTCCTTTTCTGCGCTCCCTTGTCCTCTGCTCCCGTCGCGTATGGTGTGTGCAATTTTACGATTTGCTCGTTTTTGCTTGACGAGTTTGCTCGCAGGCTCGGCGGCTCGCTCCGCAGCTGTCAGGAATGGCCGACGAATGGCTGTCGATACATTGCCATTTCCGTCTGATGGAAATTTCACCCGTGTGCCGGCTGCGTTGTCGCTCTGTGCTGAATTTAATATCGCCCGCCTCTGCGCGCTCCCGTTAACAGCAACTTGCAGCTCCACCTGTCCAACAGTATCATGATTGATGCCTTTGATTGATAAGCAATAAAACACTCATGCGCCTCAACTTATGCTTCGACTTGGCACGGGTTATACACACTGACGTGAGCATATGTCACCGTTCATGTGCGCACAAGGACATGTGTACGTTAGGACATGTGTATGTTATGTGTCAACGGACGTGTGCTCAGCGTGTGCTTGACTGACTGCCTGCCAGACTGATTCACTGACAGACTGACTTGGCGCCGATACGTGCAGTAGTTGGACCGGGCGCTGCTGTTGCATTGCAGCCTGATTTGTGATGTGTGTGCTCGCAGTGCGTTTATAATGAATGTCAATCTGTTTTTAATACTGATTAGAGTCATTCGAGGCTCGCCTGGATAGTGGGCTGCCTTAAGGGCGGCGTGCAAGTGACAAGTTGTCAAGTTGCAGCACGCGTCGTGAAGTGGACTTCTTTTGCAGCCGACGGTCCGGTTAGCGGCACCGCATAGGTAGGGGCGCTGCGGCGCGTAACGCCTCAAAGCGCGATCACCATCCATCTGTGTCAATTAGGCTACCGATGACACAATAATGCTGCGCTCGGTGCGACAGGGACGACTGAGTCGGCATAATTAGAGCGCCAACTAATATACTTAGTAATTATTGGTGGCGATGTGTCTTAATTATGCGCACTTAAGTACACACAGCCCAACACAAATGTGCATTTGCGCGGACAATATCCACATTAATTGCTCAGATGTGCATGTTGGGAGACTTTCGGTCGTTCGGCAAAAGTTGGTATCCTCACTTCATTGGCAGGTGACGTATGTATTCCGTATCGATTGGAAATAACCACTGACCAGTAAAATTGCAACATCAATTTGGAGCTTATTGAAGTCGATGATGTGTGCAACCTGTTGTGGAATAGGATATCTGTAGCACTAAGCTTCCTATTTGTGTAGATTTTGCTCCAGAAATTAGAAAGAACATGACAATAAAGCCATTGCTTAGTGAACCCTTTAGCAAAGGTGTTTAAAAGAATATTTTTTGACTCTATAAAAACATCATCGTTATTAACAATACCCGTGGTATAACAAAGGGCCACATAGGTTTAGGTGTGTCTCCTAACAATACCCTCGGCTGTCATAGCAACTGTTGTGCCATTTGCTTTTAAAACCATTACCATATCACATGTATTGAAATAAGGAGAAAACAATTTAACTCCATCCGTTGCCATAAGACGGTAAATGGAAAAGGTATTCCCAAGCAACTAAGGGGTCAATTGCCCCAATAGAAATGGTCGCACAATAGGAGAGGACAATAAAATGAGCAGAAGTTGTTGTGATATTTACATATTCTGTTCACTACATAGATCCCTACATATTTCTTTGCACATATTAATTTTTAATGGATTGTCTTGAACACTAAGTAGAGGTCACTTGCGGAAAGGAAATTTTTTTTTTTTTGTATGTACATGTCAAAAGCGTAAAAAAGTCTTCCCGTGGTCTTTAAACTATTTTGTTCTAAGATGAAGATGCGCACATTTACAACGAAAGCACCCACGGGTAGCTCATTGCCTGTGACATTGTGTCAATTGAACAAACACTTTGATGAAATTTCCAATTGGCTCCAGTTCACTGTTAAGCCAATGCGGCGCCGCCAAAATGTAAATTCGTCCACAATAGCTCGCGGGCTCCTGAGGGGTTTGCTCGATGCGGTAAAATGAAATTCCTGGCAACGCTGTGACATCCTCGCCGACGAAAGTCATTTTATTTGCTGCTTCTTTTATTTTCGGCTGCGTCACGTCATTTGCATTGTTCGCGAAATCAGTATCATTACCTAAACTACCTGCCACCACATTCGTGTGATTCCGTTTTATTTGAATGCGAGAACAAGTATTTCCTTATTCACCAGGTACAAGTTTAAAATTAATGCCAAGCATTTCGTTCGTGCCCGTCAACTTCTTACTTAAGCGATGCGATCGGAATTGAATTCAATTCTTTCGGCACGCCGCAATCAATGTGACTGGTGGGCGTGTGAGTGAGCGAGCGCACACATCAAAGGAATATCCTCTGCCGATGAGAAGCTGCCGCTACCCTTATGCCTTCTGGTCTCTACGAAATAGAACTCCCATCGCAACTCGTGCAAATGGAGGCCGAAAGATCTAATGAAACGGGCATGTAATGCCCGACTGCTTCGGTTGCGGATGGAGCTATGCATTGGCCAATGTTGCATAGTGGGTACGTTCCTGGAAATCATGAAACTATTCCGAACACTGAGGTAATATTTTGCTCTTATCTTCGTGTACTTATTCAACTTAGGTTAGGTTAGGTTGCGGTGGCTGCCTCTATGAGAGACACACTCGGAGGCCTGAAAGGCCCATTGTGATACCACATATTTCACCCGTTTTTGAACTGTGTATGCAACACTGTTTTGCCAACATATGTTACAGCA
Organism: Melieria omissa; assembly: GCA_963971225.1. NCBI lineage: Eukaryota > Metazoa > Arthropoda > Insecta > Diptera > Ulidiidae > Melieria > Melieria omissa. The sequence continues at coordinate 49,284,946 of OZ020267.1, read as the reverse complement.
CACATTTCAAGCGGATGGGGAAAGGGGGGGGGGCCTACAGTTTAACGCCGAATCCGAACGGCGATTGGCAGTTTTTCGTTCACACTTGGAGGTTTTTGCCATTGCCTGCCAAGAGCGCACTTGTGCGATTCTTGTAATTCTCATTCCCTTCATGTGGATAGCGATAGAAGTAGATGATTTGTTCACCAGCCCGAGCCAGGAATCGAACCTGGAGCCTTTGGTATGAGAAGCCAGCGCGCTACCCGCTTGACTATCGAGGCCGACTTCAACTTAAATAACTGCATTTTGTAAAATAGTAACGCTACAAGCTTTCCATAGAAAATTTTAAATTTGAGTTCTGCAATATCAATAAACTGGCGTACAGTAGTAGTAGCATCTTAAAAAATTGAAGTAATAACATTTGATTTAAATTTTCCTTCAAGAAATTAGTAATTTTCCTCTTATAGATTAGTGGTAACTTATTGCTCTTAACTTTTTAAATAAAATCACAAATAAACAAAATAAATAAATTATTGTTATTCTATTGTATTAAATAAAATGTATTAGGTATGAGTACATCTCATGTTCAGATGTCCAACTAGCAGACTGAGGTTCGTTGAATTAAATTCCATTATATTAAACTTAAACTTTTCATAATCGAGAACCTGAGTGCTGGCTATTGAAATCATCAAACTAAGTCCAAGCCAGCTAAGACAATTTGCCTTAAAAGAATGGCTGACAAAAATAAATATTCGCAAAATGCAATTAAATTCGCTTTTCGCTCAGTTTTGCTCTAATTTCACACAATTACACGGAATGAATAGCAGTTATGTCTAAATCTATATTAAACATTCACTACCGTATATAAGGAATTCTAACACCTGAAATTCTGGCTTTTGAAAAATACGCCGTAGAAGAAAGCAAAGTAATTGTAATGAAAACCATTCTTATACAGTGAATTGAATTCATCAAATAGTTATCTACATGAAACATAATGTGGACCTTAGGCCTGAATGGAGGAGTTTGTGCCGATTAAGTTTTATGCCGATGCCGAAAGGCATTTAAACTGTAGGTGCACTTTAGAAAAAGAACATCTGCTAATATGGGTTTTTTTGAAAATTGGGGTCGAAGGTGTTGTGTGTAAAAACGTGATCAATCTTGGCACAGAATTCCAAATCAAAAATAATTCGACATGTATTTTGGGATTTTTTTAAATCAAATTTTAACGAGTCAACACATGGTTAAGATTCGTATGCGGGAAACCTATGGAAAAAAACATTAACCGATAGGGCTTTTACATTCAATATTGATAAAATATATATGAAATGAAAATGAATTAGACACGTGGGGGGTCTACGTGGTTAGATATTTGTATAAACATTATATAATGGGTCTGTTGACTTGAAACTTAATAAAAGCACAGAATTTAGGAATAATTTTCACTTTTATAGAAATCAAAATCTGACGGGGTCAAAAATATTTTTTTTTAATAGTGATACATTGCGACTAGTTACAGTAATATTAAAACTATCGGAGCTACAAAAGTAATAGGAAGCATTAACCCCTTCCAGTAAATTTCCGCATTTCTTGAGACATAATTTTTGTGTGTGAATATTTTCACTCTCATTGAACATTTAAGCAGTAAAATACAATAAAATATCAAAAACATCTTTTATGTACTTTGAGAATTACAGCTCAGTCAATTTTGGACGATATATCGTAAATGGACCGCAAAGGATTAAAAATTCATGAAATTTTTTTTTTTTTTTTTATGAACAATTCATTGATTTTATTGAAAGAATACATAAACTAGGTATAACTTATATACATATATAATCAACTGACCGTTGTTGTTGTTACAAGGACCATTTCCCCTTAATAAAACACCAAATCACTGAATAGCTTTACAAAAAGATACTAAATAGATAACCGATTTTTATTAGCTTAGTGGGAGTAGCAAGTGACTAACCTTACACAACCTGTAAGATGATTGCCCAGTAAAATACAAAAACGTCCAGTAAATCCATTTCTTAAACGAAATTTGCCAAATAGTCGAATTTTATTACGCATGGGCGTGGCAGGCAACCAACGCAAAAATTCTGTTACCAAGCCCAGAACTTAAAAAATGCAAACATAACCTGCAACCTTTGCCTTCCTTTTATACGATATACATATCGTACACATTTTTTAAAGACTCGGGAAAAATATTTAAGCGCATCAACTGAGATTCAAACTTTGAAATTGTTTCGCTTTTTGTTACCAAAAAGTATTACAGATTTAAAAATTCCTCCGCAGAAGCAGCATCACTTGCTGGCTTTTAAAATGTTTGCAAAGCGCTGCTTACAAAACTCACTCATACTGTGTGGCCACGACTATTATGATTTATATTTTTAAATACTTAGAATGATATAATCCCATCTACTTAATAAAAGTTAAAAAGCCGTTCCATAGAACGTGCGCTCGCTTGTCAAATAAAAAAATCGTAGACAAAATTATACGATATATCATAGAAATTTCCGGAAAGGGTTGACAATAAATTTTTGCACTTTGCTTTGGCATCCTTGAATTTGCAGGATATTGTTGGAGTTGGAACAGCCCAATAATGCCACACCGTAGATCCGTACCAATTTTAGAACGTTCTTGTACGATACGATGTGTTGTCTGTAGATAACGCTGATTGTTTACTTATGAGCCAAAACATGTTTGTAAGATTAATTTTTTCTTTTCACATCCTCTTTCCGTTTGAGTTTAGCATCTTAAGTCATGCCCAAATACTTTGCAATGTTACAAAAGGTATTGATTTGAACGTGTAAACTGATAAACCCTATGAATTTATCACTTAATAAATTAACTGTTAAAATTTGTAGGAAAGTTCATTTATGCAAACGAGATAAGTTAGTGCACAATTATTTGGGTGTGCAAACTAAACGAAAGCAACACTGTTAAGCTCCCAGCTGATGTGATTCAGTTCAAAAATTTCACAGAATCACAATAACCTGAAAAATGGAAAAAAAGGTAAGACCAAATATTAAGAAAATTGATATTTTAGCTGCGTAAATTTTTAATTTCAGGAAATTCAAAGATAAAAAGAAAGAGGATGCATTCCTCTCTCCGTGGGATGTGTGCATAACAGTCAAACAAAGACCAGGACTGTTTTAGGTAAATAATTTATGAAAAGCAATAAAAACAATACTTTTAATTTTTCACAAATCAAATTTCCAAAGATTCTATGAAAGAATTCAATTGAAGGCGCTAACAATTCACTTACACAGATTATGTTTTATGATAAGTTGCAAGCATTTTTTTTATTTTACACTATCCAAAATGTTGAGTTGTGATTGTTTTGATGACATGTTAATTCAATAATTACCGAATTATTTCAAGTTATGCCACTTTTTCTGAATTTAATAATTATAAATGACAGTTAAAAAGTTGAAAGAAAAATTTTGAAAATTCATAATTAATTTTAATAATAAAAAAAATATACAAAAATTGTCAGAATTTTGCTTGAAATTAACTTTAACAAAAATGTATTTCGTCAAAAGTGACACAAATTGAGTTAGGACTCTTTTGCATTGAGCTGCAGCGATCAAATAGCATCAAACTTCTGACATGAATAGAGACCTAACTGTATTTTTGCAACAGTTAACAACAACAAAATATGCTGATTGGTAGATTGATGCGTTGTGCACAGTATTAACACATAAACCCGAAAACTACAAATTTTGAGTTGTGTCACTTTTGTAGTGCGTGTGCGATATGTTGTGCACCTACTTCACCTACCCTTTTGGCACAACTAAGGCAAATTGTCTGTAGCAAAACTTCTCAAAGGATTAATACTCTCAATACGTTGATAGCAGCAATTTTGACATTATAAAAGTTAAATTAAGACACCAATTTTAACACAAAACACCACCCTGAGTCCCCGGGACTCACCCTTGCAATTATTTTATATGAAATCTGGACGCCGATACACAAAATTACAGCCTGTAAGAAGTGATTAAAGATTGTAGTGAGTCCTCTAGACTCAGGGTGGGCGATTGAGGGTTAATTAAATCAATCCATATATTCTGATATTCATTATCAGTTGGAGCCTATACGCTATATTGATATTTGAAACTGACACTTAAATCTGTTTTGATTGTAAAGAAAATATGAAAGTTAAAAATTTGGTGAGACGTATTATCCTAATAGCCCCGAAAGGGTTAAGTGCGTGTTTTAAGTGCGGCAATATTTATGACAGCATCCTCCGAGTGTGGACACTCATAATTTAAAATTTCACCACTTGTTCTTCTGGGCGTGTGGCTTATGTTTTGGTTGCTTTTAGTCTGTGTGGCCTCGAACTGATATAAGCGTGTGTGTGTGTGTGTGTGTGTAATGCGTATGTTTGTAGTGCGTGTGCATGCAAACAACATACATCGAAGCGGGACGTGACTTTGGAGAACGAGTTTCAAAAACGACACACTCGGAACCGGAAACTCCGAAACCGGTTGTTCAGCGCATGCAAACCGCAATCACGTCGCCGCAAGAAATCACTTGTTGTATTATTTATATTTAAATCTCTTCATTTTTGCGTTTCGTTACTGCTTACCCCGTTCAATGTCGTTTTGTCCTCAATGCGCGCTCAAGTGGGCGACGCATTGCCAGCGGAGTGTTTGCTTGCCTGAGCGTGTGTTGTGTAAATATGGACACGTCCGCAGTCGTTGTCAATGCTGCCGTTTCCATCTGAAGTTTGCAAAAATTATACACATTTGCCAAATTTCAGAGTTCCTCAAATTTAAAACTGCTGCATGTGTAATTTGGCAAGTGTGCCTAAGGTCTCCGCCAATTAAAAAAATAGATATTAGTTAAATTTGTATTATTATTAAAACATATTCAAGGCTCTTTTGAAAGAGCTGGTCCACTTTTTACACACAAAACGCGGATTGCTATTGATTCATTATCTGATATCTCTTTATGTAAAAAAGGGTTCTTTTATTAAGGCATTCTACATTGACTCGAATAATTGAATCATTGCGGCTTGCATTCTGTCTTTGAAAGCAGTATTTAATAGATTGTTTTTACAGTTTTCCATCTGTCTATCTGTCAATTAGTGCTGCACCCAAGCGTTCAAGCGTTAGAACAATTCTCATTGGGTGTAATATAATGTTGCTCTGCGAAAATGTTAATGCGGAATATTTAATGTGACAACCGAATTCGATTGTGTTTGACAAGGAGCTTTATCCAGTATTACAGGGTTTTCCAACAAGAGGTGTTATTTTGGTATTCAAAGAAAAATGCCACTTTTGGAGATAAATGATCGGATGTTTGTTTCATAATAAAGAGGAAGGTATGCCGTTAATAATGAAAAACAACTTCAGCCAAATGGCCACCACGACCACGCTTACAGGACCATATCCTTTTCATGAAATTTTCCATAACCAAATCGCAAAGTGGCTGCCCTATGTCCTCGATAGCCTCACGAATTCTATCTTTGAGGTCTTGAATCGACGCTGGGCTGTTGGCGTACACCTTATCTTTCACGTGGCCCCAAAGGAAGAAGTCGCAAGGTGTTAAATCACAAGATCTCGGTGGCCAATTGTGATCATCTCTTCCAGAGATAACACGGTCCGGAAACTTTTCCCGTAAAAGAGCAATGGTTTCGTTGCTTGTGTGGCACATAGCGCCGTCTTGTTGAAAGTAAACATTGTCCAGATCAATACCATCCGACTCCGACCATAAAAAATCATTAATCATCTCTCGATAGCGCAATCCATTCACCGTAACTGTTGATCCAACCTCATTTTCGAAAAAGTAAGGTCCAATGACCCCGCCGGACCATAAACCGCACCAAACAGTCACACGTTGAGGATGGAGAGGCTTCTCAACAATAACTCTTGGGTTTTCCGAGCCCCAGATGCGACAATTTTGCTTGTTGACGTAGCCACCGAGGTGGAAATGGGCCTCGTCAGTCAAGATGATTTTTCAATGGAATTCCGGATCATTTTCATGCATTTCAAGGACCCAATCAGCAAAGACACGACGTTGTTGATGATCGGTCGGCTTGAGTTCTTGTGTTAACTGAACTTTATAAGCCTTAAGACCCAAATCTTTATGCAAAATACGGTGTAATGACTTTTTGGAATGCCCAATTCCAAAGAACGACGAGGAATCGACAAACCTGGGTTTTCTTCAACACTTTGGGCTACAGCAGCGACTTCTCAGTTGTTCTTGAGCGACGTGCACGGGTTTTATACTTCACATCACTAACTTGTCCCAACAGCCCAACAGTATTGCGGTCCGACAAGGTGCTTCACGACGACCAAAAAATGTTTTAGTTTTGCGAACTGTGACTGCAAGATTTTCACCATATTTGTAGTGAATTTTAATAATTTCAATGCGTTGTTCAAGCGTGTATCGTTCCATTTTTAGTAATGGCATAGTTTCTACTTGTCAAATATCAAAGAATAAAAGCTTCAAAAATGACAGCTACTGAAATACCGGGTGATTCAAAATAACACCTCTTGTTGGAAATCCCTATATTATCAATCCGCCAATTCTTTTTTGTGGTCTCTTTTCCAATAAAATTTGCATGCTACCTACGCACTTGACGAGGCATGTTCACTGCAAATTTTTCTCGTAAAACTACGTTTTTCTAGCCTTTGGAATTAATTCTTCAAGTAAAAGTCACGTTTTTTTTGTGAAAAAATACTATTAGAAATTTTCAATAAGACGAAATTAAATTTATTTAAATAATTGTTGTTGATGCTTTGGTGAATATTAAGGCCAGTAGCTAGACTTATGAAACGTACATATATGTACCAATACTATATATGGTATACACCTATAAGTATTTACTCAAATGAAAACAGTGACATCCGAAAACAGCGAAAAGTACTTTTTAGTTAGTGTTAAGTGCTGATAAGTGCTGTGAATCGGTTTTTGTTTGCAAAATTAGTAATTCCTTATTACTAAATTCGAAACCCCATACCGGTCCTGTCATTGAAAGTATAAGGATACGTCTTCGTGTGAGGTAACCTGCGCTTTGCACCTACATATGTCTTGAGTCTTCTCCCCGCCTTCCAGTTTAACATTTTGCATCAACTGATTTGTGATCTAAATCATGTGGCAGCACTGGTCTATGTATGTGTGTGTGCGAGCGCTCCGCACAGCAACATATGCAGACTCCTGTGTGCCGACATTAAACACATTTGCTGCCTTTGAAAGCTTTGAGTAAATGTTGTTCTATATTTAAGGTTGATTGTTGTTGAAAATGCGCGAGTATGCGTAACTGAAGTCTGATTAGCTTTGAAGTACATAAAGCAAGTTTTTCAATTAAAAATACTAAATTGCTACCAACAAGATGCATACTCGTTACATTTGCTTGTTTGCTTGTCGGTCTTGTGAAAACTTTGCCTTTTGCTTTTCGCTGTGTTTATTCTGTTTCCTAAGGAAAAATTTGAGGACTCTAAGCCTTGTGAGCAAAAAAGACATACAGGACTGTGACTGGTTTTTTTCAAAGAGTGATCTCGAATTGTCCAAGACTGGTCATAGCGACGAAAATAAAAAATTGTTTCTTTTGCATTTTTCCTTTGTCGGAACAGCCCAGTGAGCACTGCACTCAGACATTAGATACGTCCATTGTTGATTGATGTTCCCTATTGATGTGCTTTAAATTTAACCGACCCGACCATGTAATTTAGCTATAAAAAATGGAGCATCATCAAGTCGACCAACTGCATACAGTCCTTCCTGCATCTTGCTTAATGCGTGATGGACAGAAAGTACTAAAGCCCGTTTAATAGTTTTCCTATGACACCTAAGAATCAATACCAGACGCTTTTGGTTTTCCCTCTTGCTTAAAGATAGATGAGTATCTCCGCGAAACAGACTAATTGTGGTACAAGTTGCACATTGCGTTGGTTTTCAAAACACTTCATAAGAAGACATTTTCTATACCTGAAACATTGAGTAAATTAAAGTAGTTCATATACAACTCATTGCTCAACTCAATTGCACATGTCGTAAATTGTCGTAATGTGTTATCTTCGCTTTAAGTTCAGTGGCATCGGTCGCTATAGCTTTTGGTCCAATGATCTAAAAACAGTATATATTTTATTTTTATATATGGAAATTAAATATTATGATTCCCAAATCAGTAACTTTGTTTGTGTTTCTGTTATCCATAAACATTTGTATCTATTTACGTACACATGGCGCCACGTGTTTACTAAGTTTGGGCGGGTAACTATTTTTTAGAAATTGTCAGCCAACGTGGGGCAGTCGCTGGCGCGGGCTGATCATTTGCAAATGTTTTTGCTGCATCAGAAGGTATCCGACCATGTTTCCCGTGTTGCGTTGGCGGTCCACAGCTTGTCGTCGCACTCGCTTTGTCACTGCCATAGTTTGTTGTGCCCTCCGGCCACTTTCGATGCCAAACTTGTTGTGGCGCTGCCTCACTCCCCGCTGCACGTAGCACAACTTGAACTAACAAACAAACATACTAATCTACGTGCTGCTGCATATCTTGGAAAAAGTTCACAATGCTCCTTTGTCAACGACGCCGATACTGGCAATAACTCTGCTGCTTCTTCTGGCGCTCGCTCTGTGTCGGGGAGTTTTGACACTCGAAGACAAAACACCTTCGAGGAATTTCATTATGTAAAGCACCACATGAGTGCGGAGGGGCAGCGGCGAACTGCAGAATAGTTGCTGTCAACGTTAATGTCTTCTTAACTGAAAATCGATATTTGTCAAATTGTTTCGTTTTCCCTCTCGGCGCAGACGGTTCTGTGTGCATGTGTGACGAGGACTGCCGATTTCGCTTTCTTCGAGTGCATTTGGCAGCTGCAGAGCTTAGCGGGAGCGGCGCAGACAGATGCTTTTGTGCTGCATGTCACCACGTGAACGATGAACGATGAACGGTGAACGGCACTCGTCGGTGCACGAGCATGAATCGAAAAATGTCATTATTGGCATTGTGCGCCCCTGAAGAGGAAGGAGTGAGCGAAATTTATGACTTGGCTGACTTCGTGCGCCACACTGCTACGAAATCCGCGGAGGTCGGAAGGAGAGGGGCCAATTTATGCAAATCGTTGCTTAGGAGCAAATACGTTATTTGAGCAATTTTGAAGAATATTCCGCTTTAATAGACTCTGCCATGGCACAAGCAAATGCACATGGCAGATGTATTGTGGCGCGCTGCCCATTTATGGCTATAAGTCATAGGAGCTCGGCTGGTTGTTGTTCGTTGTGTTCTTGTTTTCGTTTCATTCAGGCTAAAATAAAATCACAAACGCTGCGAACTTAAACGGCCTTGTGCACAAGCAACATCTGGCGTGGTCGTGGCTTGAGCGTTAAATTAAGAGTCATTTGGGCCAAACATGACAGTATGGATTGTTTTGAAAAGTGTTCGCTTTACGTTGTTTTTCCACTTGAAATTTTTGCTGCGTGAATGTACTCGTAGCTAAACTCATAAAGCAGATATCTTTGTGCTAGCTTGTACTATATAAATTTATTAGACGAATTACATCACTTGGAAATATGAGCGAATGTTATTTTATGAATGATGATTGATACTTTGTTTATCCTTATGTTTTTGTTGCTGTCCCTAAAATATAAGCATGTGAATTAACTATGAAGGGTTAAGTCACATAAGGCACCACAAAACGCCCTATTTGGAAAGTGCAGTTTATTTAAAAAAACACGTAATACTAAACTGACCAACAAAATTTAAAACCACTCCCCCCATGACCAAGTTCTGGCTATGCCCCTGGTTCAACCCCTCACAAATAACTGTCGGTTACAAATATTGCAGACCGTAAAAATGGTTTAAAATGGAACCCTCCAAAATAAAATCTTATGTTCCCACTGTAAACAAGAAACCATCTGTATAAACAAATACTTGAAAAAAAATTTAGTGCAACTATGTTAGTAAATATGTACTTCTACTACCTAACTACTAGTTCCCTATGGTTAAGGAAATGACTGTGAAACAAGTCTTAAGATCTTCAGAAGGTTAATTTAACTGATACGACTTGTGAGCGGCACTTATCAAAGTACTTTCACGTGTTCTTCTTCTTCTGCTTACAAGTTCAGGAGCTGAAGTGAGCTATTTGAATATATAAAGTATTCACAAGCATATAAGTAAATATATATGCATGTCCACGTGTGTAAAATAGTTTTATAGGTAATAGAGAGTAAATAGCGCATATGATATTTAAGTGTACTATACTAAAAGATTTAATACGGCCACAAGGCGTTGGTTGGTTTAGTAGCGGCACCTGCAGTATGTACACTTGTGTGTATGTCGGGAATGAGTCTCCTTAAACTTGCAGTTTACTATCCCGATAGACAGTGATTCCGCATATTAACATGTCTTATGACGCAATATACAGGACATTACATGCTTTGGCAAGGGCCTCCAAAATCGTAAAATATTCACGCCGTCACCAGCCAGCGCCACTCGGCAACAGTGGCAATGGGCCCCCAGCACGTGCATACACACCTGGGAAGCAGAACACTCACCACCGAGACTGGCACCGCCACTCACGCTGACTTCCGTCGCAGCGGACGTACAAATGTGTAAGCTCGGTATTCGCACAGCGCACACCCCTAAAATCAATGGAATGAGCATGGAAACTTAAGGCAATCCAAATTAATGGAGCAAAGGCCCATAAAATATTATGTGACCGGCCATTTAAATGTGTCGATGGTACGTTGAAATTGGCAGGAAAAATCTATAGTTGTAAAAAAGCAGAATGAAGCCGCAAGCAACGCCGCATCGTCCATTATCAACACACCAGCACTGGCCCACATATTTAATGCGTACATTTGTTCGTTGGATCGTCTCTGGGCAGGCACAGCCATGCTGCGGATACGCGGATGGAGATTGTAGCCCGAGGTGCTTAACATATGTACATCGCCACGCATCACGGCCTGCAGCAGCCGCTGCGGCCATGTAACCAATAAAAGCGAACATCCACAATAAAACCAAAGTTTTTCGATGCGCAGGCCAACAAAACGATCTGAACCGATTTTCGTAGTCATTTTACCATAATTTATTGTAGCCACCTACGTGTGTACATATTCGTATCTATATGTTTAAATGTAACTGGCCGTGGTTGAAAAACTCAAATAAAATCAGACTTGATGCTGACCGGAAGAAAGCCACTTGTATTAATTTGTGCCGCTACGAAATGGTTTCGTAAAATTCCTACTTGTTTTTTTTATTCCTTGCAATATTGCGAAACTGTGAAGAGTTGATACTTACTTCAAAAACAATGTTTCGAGTAGCGAGTTATTTTTGATTTTATGATTTTTGAATACAACCTCTGTGTTTAGCGATTTGAGCGCTAACTACCGTAAACTATGAACATTAACATTTCACGAATATTTAGTCAAAATTATTTAATTCATAGTTGCGGTATAATATAAATTTATTCTTGACTTTGACACATTCGTTCAAAATCGTTATATAGGCTTATCATTGGAGGATACTATTCTTACTGTATTAATTTGCTGTTATTTGGTTGGAAAGCTCAGGCTTTTTTCCACTGTAGGCAGAAATATCACTACACTAATATCACTAAACTACGGTTAAATCATTAAATTTTTATTTTCATCTAAAGATTCTTGTTTCAAAGTGGTTCTTAAGAGAAAGTCTTCGAGTTCACCAAGTCTGGGCCCGGAACAATGCATTTTAATAGCTTTTGGGTTTTCGTTCATTTCAGCTCATTCTTTATGGAATGGCTTACTAAAACAGTTCGTTGCAGTAAATTAAATGTTCACTTCTTTTCAGTTAAGTCAAGATACTTACTTCATTTACTTTACTTGTTAACTGTGTAATTCAAAAATAAATATAATTAAATGACACTCATACGCCACGTTGCGCTGCGCCAAGAAATGCACATATCGCAATTACACAGTTTGAATGTATTTTTTTTGGATTGGTGTCTTAAGCAAATTTGTTGGTCGTTGAAATATCTACAAACTTGCCAAAGACAGTAAAGCAATATTCGAAACGATTTAAGACCTATTAGTATTTGAAAATGAGCAAACTTCAAAGTCGGATTTCTCTTAAACTAGAGCCAATCCAGCCAAACGGCTGGCGGATCTCAACTCAGTATACCTATGAAAACTGGCTCTGTAAGTCCCCTCCATGTCTGAATTTTCGACTTGCACAGTGTAATTGTGAGGCATCTGGACCACGGCCCCTCATAGGCCTGTCGCGCATGTCAGTCATACTTACTCTGGTGTTCAGTGGCGCACGCAGCATTTCATTTTGGGGAGGTTTTGCGTACAACTTTTGAATCCCAAAAAACCACGTGCGTGGCCACTGCTGGTGTTGTTCCTTATGGGTCTCTCGATCCATTACTGTTTCTCAATATTAAATGTGCGCATTTGTATTAAAATGAAATTGTAATTTATTGAATTTCTGAAATACGCGTATCGCTATATGAATGTAATTTACAAAAGGTACATAATTTCAAAATTAAACATTAGTTTTTGGGGTAACATTCGCTCGAGTACTTTTTACATTTAACAAATTCTCTATGTGTACTTACAAGTAGTCATGTCATATTCTTAGAATTCACTATAAACAATTATGCCTCTGTCGGCTATCGAATTACAATATTTGGGTACGTCTACTATATATATATATATATATGTACGTATGCTTGTGTCTATGTACAACTGTCTATATATGCGACTTGCATTCACTGTGGCATTTCGCTTTTCTTCTGGTTCCATTTAAATGTTTCCTATTAACTATCCATGTATGTATTTTGCCCACGGACTTAATTTTAGCTATTGTGCTCTGAAGAAGTTGCGAGTTTCCTCAAATTTGATTATTAACCATCCATTAGTTGATGTCGTATGTACGAGTATTATTACGAAGGCACTTGGTGTTTCAACGAAAAACTTCATAACAAGGACAAAGCACGTGCAGTGTATTGGCTCAACTTCGAATGTATAGTTTGCCAGTGATTAGCAACGAAACTGATATGGAAGGCGAAGCAGACCGAAGGAAAGTAACACACATATGTGATACATGCAATTACAAAACCTTTATCGGCAGCAGTAGATGCTTACGTTGTACGTAAATCTCTTGTCGCTAGTCAAAATAAAAGCTAGCTGAAAATTATGTTCTTCAACTTTTATTACAGGCTTGAACAATTTCAAGGGCTAACTAATTTTGGCCCCACTCGCTGAACGGGATCAATTTAGTTCTTGTTTGGTGTAAAAAACGCCCTCGCCTAAATTTATAATGTTGAAAACTTGCACTAGGGCCCAATGTGAATTCCATATACACACAGGTTTTTGCATGTGTGTGTGTATATTTCATCATTAAGTATATGGAAATAAGATGATAAGAATATGAATGAGATTAAAAAAGTAACTCATACGCCCTGTTGAACTCTGCATGCTAAATGCTGTTCTCCGAGTGGGAAAAAAACTCAAATGATTTAAAAATGTTAATCAGCTTCCGCTCACATCTTTATGCTTCCTTCACGTATCCGTTCAGTGCAAAATTTCAACTTGCCAATCGCTTTCGATTGGAGGCGGCAAAGTACTCACGTGCGAATGAGCTACACTTATTCGAAAGTCACTCATACGAGCGACGGCAAACAGCGCGCGTCGCCGACCTGACGTCAAAGTCAATTTGCAATAACTTGAATACGGGTACTGTAAGTTCCATTAAAGCGTCGAAGGTAATCCTCAACGGGTCTTGTACAATATATACACTTAACAAACATGTATGGCAACGCATGATAAGTTTGCTTTGTCGCAGCCCCTTGCAACTGAAACTTGGAACCTGTATCAGTGACAACAATTACGGCATCCAACAACTTACACACTATTTAGCTAACCTACCAACTCGCTACTCCTGCGCACACACAGCGAACCTATTCATTCGTTAGCCGGTAACGCGCAGCGAAAGCGAAATTATCGCGCGGTGCATTAATTACGCGCACTTCTGTACATCCACGTGTTCGGCAAATGCATGGCGACTGTCGACGGACGTGGGTGCAAGCGCTTAGCCGTTCCTAAGAACGACTGCTCCGTACTTGGTCGACGCTAGAGCTGAATTCAGAGATCACACGCACCAGAAAACGCCCGTTTGCCAAAATGTCCCCTACTGAGGCCGTGCATACGCTTTCGCTTCCGCCATTCTTCGACAGACGCAGAAATCGGCGCCAGCTGAGTCTACTCGCGATTTCGGCCGCTCTCCTCTACTATTGTGCGGATGTACGCCCCTATAAGTTTGTGTTTTGTGTTTGGATTTGTATATTTCTATCTCACTTCTCTTGTTAGACTTACAACCTATTATTTCTGTTGGCATTTATTCGACGCAGTTGCGGCGGCGGCGGCGGGACTATCGCTGTGTATATGTGTGGTCGCCTCGTTTGTGGCAGTAAATGGCCGCGAAGCAATTTATCGTATTTATCGTTCAATGAATTCGCTACGGCTTACCGTGGCACAAAATGGCGCCATTCAAATGAATTGTTATGCTCGCTGCATTGTTTGCTAATTTGTTTATGCTTTTGTTAGTTTCAAATTTACTTCGGCCGCTGTGTGTGTGTGTGTGTGTGTAGGACGACAAAGTGCGTAATTTTTCGCAGTTGTTGCTTGGTTTCCTTCACTGGTATTGTTGTTGCGGTGTTCGTGAGGGGGTATTTATTTGTGTAACCTAAATTATTTGCTTTTATATATATGCAGAGTGAAGAGGTTAAATATTATAAATGAACAGCGGGAAGAAGAGAAGCTGGAAGATATTTTTTGTATTTGCTATGAGAAGACTGTGACCCCCAAAATAAGTTTAAACAAAGAAGCTCGTTGCTGTTCCCAAGGCATACCAACGACTCTCTAATCGCGGAGAACCCACATGTCTTTAAATTTTGACTTGAAGTCTGCTTCTTGGCCCACACACACACACACACACCCATACGCAGGCCAATACATCATACTATAATTATACGTGCGAAGTAATTTCTGCGGCGCGACCGAAATTCAAAACTACCCGCCCGCTCGCCGCCAACATTCCATTCCATTCCTACCCATTGCGCCAGTTCCACTCCTCTGCACCCAGGACGCGCTAAAACCACTAGTTTATTAGATGTCTGCGCGCCGCCGGAAGCTTGTCCGCATTTAAAAGCAATATGTTCGCTCGGTGTTGCCAACAATTGCTGACTGCGGTTTTTCTTGTTGCGGCTGTTGCTGTTGCTGCTGTGGCACTGTTTGTTGCTGCAATTCTAGTTGCTGTGCTAGTTTGTTGACGTGACTGATGCTGCTGAGATTGTCTTTTGACTTGGCCGCCGGTGCTGTGGCGGCCTCAATGCTCTGCGCCTGCGGCTGTGGGCCGCGGCGAGCAGTGGCGGCGGCGTCGCGAGCGGTGCCCTCTCCCTGGCTGCACTTGGAACGGTCGTCAGTGGTGGCGTGAGCATCCGCATTTCGTCATCCGTAATAGAATTCCGAGTTGACAGGCACCCCGGTGGAGAGTGTGCGCGGCGCTGTGCCGTCGTACGACGACTGCTGCTGCAGCACGGGCGGCGACGCAGTTGCTTTCATGCGGCGCAGCGTCGACGTGGCGGCTGCTCCATGACTGCTGGCTGTGAGCGGCTGCTGCTGCAGCTGCAGCTGAACCGAGCCTGGGTAGGAGCCGCCGCTCGCTATTGATATGGGCGGGGTTGGTGTGTTCGGTGGTCGCTGCAGCACTCCATCGGGATTAATGATGTAGCTTGTGCGAAACGTCGGAGCAGTGGTGTATTGCGCTAAGGAGGTTATAGGAACCACAGTGCCTGGATGTAGGGGTGGAAGAAACAGAAGCAACTGTATATTTTGACTGTTTTGCTAACGATTCAACAAACTTTAAATTTTAAACAAAACACATTTAACGCGTTCATTAATTAATTCTTGTAATTTTTTGTAAATATCACTAACTGAAAAACATTTTTCGCACATTTCGTCACTCGAGACGCTTGAAATATTCTTTCATCACCTAAAAGTGAGTTTTATTTTTGCTCATTTATCATATATATGTATTTAATTCAATGGTCTTAAGCCTTTATCACTATTTTATTGAACATATCCTTCTATGCATGAAAAAATACGTTACCTTTTGTACTTCGAGTTACTTAAGACTGTTCATTACGTAAGACTCCTCGTTATTTGACATGACATATGTGGCTCATTATTTGGTATCTACAAGAACGAGTACGAGAACGTTTTTCCTCGAATAGAATATGCCAGTGTAGGCATTTCGTATTGAAATATATAAGGGAGAGGGCTGGGTTGTGAACCGGGTTTTGTTTTTTGGTTCTAACTTTTCTCAGAATTAAGATGTCGAAAAATCGAAGATACCGTTGGAAAGGTAAATATAAAACGCTTTTTATGAACACGGATTACTGTTTACATTGATATTTAACTCTCTACGTCCAATTTTCTAAGGACGTGATTTTTCGTTTTTAAAAAAAAGTGGCTGGGTTGTGAACCATCTGGAAAATCCCTATTTAAGTCGGAAAATACGAAGAAAACACCCATAATTTTTAAGTAACTTGAGAATTTATTTAATCAGAAGGCCTCAAGAGGTGAAAAAAGTTATAATGACGCCACTTAGGCCAAAAAATCGCAATGAATGAGAGTGCTCAATTTTTTGAATTTTCATCCTAATCTGTGTCGGAATTTTTGCATGTGAAATACGAACGTGTTCTCGTATTGGCTCACTTCAAGTGAACTCAACGAAATCGAGTGAAATTACATAAAATTACTTTATTTTAATATATTCGTCCATATTTGACAGTGTTAGAACAAATGTAGTACGAAAAACAGGTGGTTCATAACCCAGCCACCTCAGTGGAAACTTTAAAATAAACGACACTTCCAATCATAATTCGACATAAACAAATATTGCATCGTAAAATAGAATCAAAACACTAAATAAACATGTATCACACTGACCTTTTTGCAATAACTTCAGTCACTTAGATAGCACTTTAAAAAAAGTAAACAAGTTTTCGCAGTCGATTTTCAAACACGATGTCTTTAGCTGCCACAAGCAATACGTGTTTACACTTCGGTGTAACCACAAAAGCAGAGTCATATCATAAGACAAACTTGACAGTTGAAAGATTGGCGATATGTCAATTAGGGAAAGAAAAACGGCAATCGTTCACAACCCAGCCCTCTCTCTTACATTATTATTATGATTATGCTTCACATGTCACAGTTTGAAAAGCATGAACATCAACTAGAGTTTGTAAGTAACAGACTACTGGTACCATTCGAACATCTTACATGAAACTCAGTAGAGTTCGTTCAACTTTTTACGTCCACCTGGTCTTCTGCATTCCCTCCCTTATTGCATCTTTTATTATATCGAGTTTATTCACAAGAATTGTTTACGTCGGTTTATGAGCCCTTGCGCACCGATTTCACTAACCAATATGAAGTAAATTAAAATGGCCTTGACTCAATTTTTAATAACATTCAAACTAGTTTATACCTGATTCTTCCGCAACTTTTAGTAAGGCAGACATTAAAAAAGAAAAATCTAAACGAGTTCAACCTCACTCACCTATGGCACTGCTACCGCAATTCATCGAACTGCTGCTCACAACTGCAGCGCCACCGCCAATCACGATGGCGGGCGTCAGAATGCCGCCCTGCGCGTTAGCCGTGCTACACGTCGGAACGAACGTGCCCGATGAAATGCCAATAATGTCGGGCGATTGTCTGGGTCCGCACAGGGCGGAATTGTTAATGAGACTCGATGTGCCGCTGCCGCCGGCTGCAGTGGCCGCCACATTGCCTTGCAGCAACAGCGTGGAAGAATTATGCGATAGATTGGATGGCCCTAGACTGCCATAAAGACTGCTAGTCGGGCCGTATGTGATGTAATTCTGGAAAAAAAAAACAAAAACCAATGGAAATTCTTAGTTAGCATATGACGTTTTCGGGGATGTAACGGCATGGAAGCGATGGGATAAATATGCAAACAACATTAATGGCTTTGAGCTTCGGGAGCGCACCTCATTTTTGGACACGCTGGGGACTGGAATTGGCGTTGTTAAGTCGATGTCGGCGTCTATCTCGGAAATAGTGTCGTTGAATCCGTTCGGTATGGTCGTCTCTGCAGCAGCACCACCGGAGCCGGCTCCTTTGACGGACGTGGTCATGTGCGTGTCGGTGTCGGTTGCGTGCCTTCGTTTCTGCATCATAACTCGTGCAGCGACGATAATAATGCAGATTATGACACCCGCTGAACCAGCGATCAAGAGGTACAGGTAAAGACGCTCCTGGTCATCTGTTTTCATGAAGTAGAAATATTGTGAAATACTTAGTAACAAACGGTTGACGTGACTAACCAAAGTGTGGACTTGGGAGATATGCTTCAACGTCCATAAAGACAGAACTACATTTGCAAACTCGATTTGTAATCCAACAATCGAATCGACAAACTGTTGTCAGAAACTTGAGCAACGATGACATCAAGATTTCTGTAGCAAAGTAGTTTCTATTCAGATTGTTTACCATTCGGTTAGATTCGATTCGAAAACGTATTTAGGATGGGTATCAATTTTGGGAAAAAAGATAAGTTACCAGTTGCGTTACTCAGTATGGTAAATTCTGTTAATATTAACAGTCTACACCAACTTGGAAAGTTTACAAATGTATAGAAAAGGCATACATTTTTACTCCTGAGGGCATGGGAAATACTTAGAATAGAAGAAAACTGTTCATACTTCGCAGATTATCCTTTTTCATTTAATACCATCTGAAACTTTAAGCCCGTTATTGTTTAATATCAAAAAATTAACCATGGTGCATAAAGTTCTGCAACAAATATGTAAATATACCATATGTCCTTTAATTGTATATACATTTTTTTAAGGGTAAACAATTGCCTTTTGTAGTTCAGTATTATCTTTCTGTGTTGTAATACGGACGTAAAAAATATATCTTTGCTAAGATGTCTTAGCTTAGTTATCCCAAAGGCTATTAGAACATTTTTCTCTGTAAGATCGCAAACATTAACTACCTTCCAAACTTAGATCAGCACTATGCGTCATAATAGGATTAACACTTCCGCTCTCGGACATCTCGAAGGCAAAACTGCCGTTGCCGCCAACGTTGCTCGTTCCGCTCGTCGGCACATTGGTGCCGTTAGTGCGCGCCGCTGTAATTGTGGCATTGCTGTACATCTTCGGAATAGCTTCTGACTCTTTGTAGATCAGATCGTCGTCGTACACCTCGTTGTTGTCGCCTTCAAAGTCCTCCGTTTCGTCGGCTTCTACTTCGGACTCGTATCTGTCCTTGAGGACTTGTTTTGGCACTGGCAAAACAAAAACATTCAAATCGAAATTGAATTTTTAATACAATTCAACAATCAAGTCTATTTCAGCCGAACCACGCTCGGAATAAAAACTAGCAAACAGAAAATAAAATACAACTGCAGAAATGCCTACAAAGGATGGAATAAACATACCGCAAGTATAGACAACTTTTAAGTACATTCTGGAATTAGGCTGGCACGGCGAACCGAAGGTGTTGGCATCGGCGGCCAAATTGCACCGTCGACGGCCGTGGCAAATTTGCATAACCGTTTCCGTGGCATACGACGCCAAGCACGCTGCAGGTGAGAGTAGAAGGCGAAAATTTGCTGGTCATACTACCGGACACTGCTACTGCCACGGCATACTCACTTTCTTCGCGAACGCCCTGCGGCTGGGGGCACTGGATACTTTCGTACTCGGTGCGACCGAAGCTCGCGCTGTAGACGGCGATGCGCGAGTAAGGGTTGCACTCCAGCTGTGCGACGTCATTGTGGCAGGCCACTTTGCTCCGAAACTCATCTGAAAGGACCAAAACAAGCAGGGCATTGCAAACACTGTATGAGTGGACCAACGAAATTTTAATAAGGACGAAAAGCACTAAAGTCTGGTGGGGGTATCCGCTAAGTGTTGGTATTCACAAAAAAAAATATATCGATAGTTGAACTCTAAAATTTTGCAGGTACTTAGAGTGACTGCCAAGGCTCAATTGGGGAAAC
This sequence comes from Melieria omissa, assembly GCA_963971225.1. NCBI lineage: Eukaryota > Metazoa > Arthropoda > Insecta > Diptera > Ulidiidae > Melieria > Melieria omissa. Next base: position 49,264,935 of record OZ020267.1, on the reverse strand, counting down.
TACGCTTAAAACTACGCTCAGCCCCAAGTTCGATTCACAGTGGTTGCCAACACTAAAATATAGTTAGAAAAATTGTTTCTTCGGTGGCTGCTCTCTAATCAGGAAATGCAAACTTCTTAAGTGGACTTTTTGCCTTCGATATATATTTGGTCCCAACTGTGCATTCCGAATCGACATAAAACTCTAGGTCCCTTCAATTCGTGCATAAATTTGCAAAACCCAAGGCTTCATGTACTACTTGTTTTTACGAATAGAGCGACTGAAAGTTCCTCGTCCCGAAAGCCGTAATATACAATTAATTTGATGGTTTATATTGCCGAAATGGCATCTATTTGACCAGTAAACTGTCGCTTTTGCCACAGAGTCAAGTGGTATAATAGTAAAGGCCTCATTTCCATTTTAATTCAATCACTTCAGTTGAGCAAAACTCTTCAGATTAACCAACTTCTTTTCCTCCTTCACTCCTGCCCCACCGATCGACAACTGTAGCCACCAAATTTGCTTGTTATTGCACGAAAATCACAAGTTACAGATTGAAATACTTAAATCCCGCCCAGATATTTTTCACTGACGTTCTAAACCTACATTCTAAGGAAAATCCGGAAATTGTGTTTTTAAGTGATAAGCAAAGCATTAAATAATCACAATAAGTGCCAGAACGCTTCGGCTGTTGGCTGATACTGATACCCATACTCCGAGTTCGTATACAACAATATGTATGTCCTCTATATGTACTTATGTACGGGATATCTGCCACGGAAAGCACATTTGTAGCGCGTGTGTCGTTTGGGGAATGTTGCGGTGGCGCCGGCAACCCAAAGAACTTGTCACACCATTGGCTCAACATAGCGTGGAATGTGCGCGCCACTTTTAAGTTTGTCGACGTGCAGGCGAATGTTCTTGCAAGCGGACGACCCGGGGTTTTAACGCTGCACGTGATGACAGCAGCAAGCGGCGGCAACACCGCCGTCAGCTACAGTGAGCAAAAAGCGTTCGAAGCGAATGAAAACGTGAATGAAACTAAACACAAAGGACACAAACGCTCGCTTCGCAGAACTGTGGCTCCAGCAAAAAGCCAAAGGAATTCGGCGAGAGGACCAAGCCAAGCGCGGCGCCGAGTGTTTTCCTTTCACACACAACTATTTCGAGGCTTAAAGTGGTGCGCTTTTCAAACGGATTTTCTCAGCCACAGAAACCAACACACACACATACCGCTGCAACATCGAAGACGTGCCGCATTGAAAAACAAGCAGCCATTGCTGTGCATTTGTTTTGATGTCCTGTGACAAGGAGTGAAAGAAGAGGAAACATGTTTCTTGTAAAATTATTACATGAGTTTATATTCTTTGCATTTCCACTTGCGCAGTGTTTGGCGCACGCCTCAGTGTTTACCTCAAAGTAACAACAACACGGATGCCGTTTGTACAATTTCTCATTCGCGCTCACAGACTGCGCTTACGTTTTCGTGCAGAAAACTAATTTTAATTTGGAAATATGTACTATATTTTGTTTTAATAAGTAAGAGGAAATGTGTGTGAATTAATATTAAGCAAACGGTTTCGGCCGGTCTTGACCCGCTTATTCGTACCACGTAACACTCGGCACTGTTCAGACGGACATATTTGCAAGGCACAAAATCAAATTCAGCGCAGTTCAGAATGACAGTTCGTAAATAGACTTAGATCAGCTGATAAACGGCTTTTGTGAAGGTTGGTGCAAAAGAGGAAGAAATAAATTCGCATCTTTTCTCGGCGTTTCACAAATGCCATAAGCTAAATTGGCTTATTCTACCCTGGTTTAAGGACGACTGCTTTTTTCCTTTCTCTGCTACCTACACACATTTTTATGATCACTATCAGCACTACTCTGTTCCCGTGTCAGCGACATAGCTAGGCAAATATTCTTTCATTCGAACTATTTCAGTACTCGCACTTAGCGCCTCGTACTGCGAAACAGGAGCTCATTAGGCGCCTTTTACTTTATTAACGGCTCTTGAAGGCAATTTCATTGCTGTTGCGTCGCGGCGTGTGCCACACCTTGATGCCAAAACTTGTGCCATCTCTGACATGCCCGCCAAACATTTTCGCGCTTACTCATCGTAATGAGCATTTCGAGCCCTCGGCACCTTTCGCCAGACACCGCTCCCGTTCGCGAAAATAATCAACCAAGACACACCGAAAAGTTGCCCTTCACTTCCGGTACGGGGTGTCGATAGCAAATACTGTATGATCGCTGCGGGCACATTCAACGTCTGCGTCACCATCACCGCGACGGTGGCGAATGGCCTGACCCAATTTTCCACCACCACAGCCCCGCGCACTCGTTGCCGGCCAAACTTGGCCCCAATTGAATTATGAACGTGGCGTTGTTGGCGAAGCAATTGGCGAAATTGCTTGTTTATGAGTTGTTGCTGTCCGTTTGGGCTTCCGGAGTTTCTGTTGGCTTGTTTCTATAGTTGTTTCTTGACCAAAATAAGGCAATTTAGCAACTAATTTTCACCACCAGGCGTCAACATCTACACCAATGAATAAGTAAGTATGTATCGTTGGAAAATTTATTAAATAAAATTATGAATTAGTAATGAGAAAATAAATATTTGCACAATCGTAGCAGAGTACAGCGAAGTGCAGAGTACAGCGAGTTATTGCCCGTTGTTGGCTGCATTTGGCAGCGGCATATTACAACACTGACTGCTGACAACAACCAGCTTTTCACATCCATTCATACGGCCTCACATGGCGCGGAAGTAACCGAATGTGTCTCACCCTCGATTTGCGGGAGCCGCAACACCGCAACATTAGTTCCACTACGTTGCACTTTGAAGCGCAGTGCCGCCATATTTGCAGCATTTTTAAGCGCTCACTTGCACTCGGCGATTTCATTTGTAGTTAGCTTAATATGTGTGCACATCATATTTGGCAAATTGTTTATACTATAAACTCACATGGACGGCATTTGTACGCGACTTCAACGATTTTCCTGCGCTTGGGACAGGGATCCACGCTGATGGCGCTGGAGCTGACGGTGCTGCTGTGGTAGCTGCTGGTGCCGCTCGCGTCGCCGACACCGCTCGCGCCCAGGCCGTAGTACTGGGGCGTAGCATTGAACTTGCAGTGCTTCTTCTTCTGGCATGCCTCCACGACAGTCTGCAGCAGCGAGTACTGAAAGCGTAAAAACAAAGGACAATGAATTTTCCAGCATTAGTCGTGCACGCACTCGAATGTTACGCTGCAAACGGCGACATTCACAAACGAAATAAAATATTTGTAGTGCGTACAATGTGCGATGGCGCTATACAGAAAATTAAGTGAATTACAAAAACGAATTCAGTGAGCACACAACTGTTTGTGCTGCACAAATTTGAATAAGTCCACGTAATGCCAATTTAATTTATGAGGTTTTACAACGCAACATGAAATATATACTGTTATACATAGGCATGTACATACATATATGGAAGCGGCGAGTGACGGATCTCGGTCAGATGAATCTGTCCGAAATATCTAAACGGTGTCACACCCATAAATAATATGAACGTTCCACATGTATACTCACAAAAACACTAACAACAAGAAATGATATGTTCCAGAATGTAAAATTGCGATGACATTTGACAAATCAAATGTTTTAAGTGAAAATTCACATAAAAAAATATAAAAAATATCGCGCTGAGCAGCCACACAGCTAAAATATGAAATGGCTCGATTAATGAAACAATTAAAACTTCAATTGCCATTCGATTTTTTTGCTTTAAAGCTCAGTCACACATGAAGTCTAAATTCAAGAGTTCAAAGACAACACTTGAACTGTGATGGACGAAATACCACTTTTATGCGAAAACGTGATGAAAAATTTCATCAAATGAATGAGCGCTTGAAAGTACTTTTACTAATTTTAAAGTTTATACTCTGGACAAGAGTAAAAATGTTTTCAATTTGAATACTGTAGACTAAAAATATTAACATTTGTAGCTTGGTTGAAGCATGTTAGGAGTAGCAGTGGGCAGAGTTGGCTGAAAGATGATGTGATGACTTTTTGTACCACATAGTTAATTTCTCAATAAAGTACATTACACTACTCGACACGAAAAATGCTCCTAAAAATAAAAGTATTTTTTAGACTAATCTTCGGCTGCTGAACACAAAACTGAAAATCAAAAAATTTTCTTAAGAAGCATTTTCGAAAAATCTTCGAAAAACACGTTTTTCCCCTCTTATTTCAGTTATGAGTACATATCTCGTAAACTAACCATTCAAAAGGTAGTTATAATTCCGATATGGCAAGGATGGTTCGGGGCAGTGAGCAGCGCAGAGGGTCGAGTCTTAGTTGAATAAGCAAAGTAGTAACAAGTGTAGATACAAGCAAAGTGTAAAGCTGTAAATAAAGTGATTGTTGGTTTTTGACTGCGGTTGCGCTGAAGAATTGAAGTGGTTTTATTTTTCAAGCACAATCCAAAAACGAACTTGGAAAGTAATTTTCATAACAATATCCATCATCATCATCCATAATGATGCACTAAACTTTTTCTTGTATAGTTTTCTGAATCGCGTTTTGCCAGCCACTTTTTGTTTTTCGTTTTTGTTTTTTGTTTTTTATATATTTTTAAGTTATTCCTCTGCTTCACTCTTTGCACCATCGCCACACTCGTTCTAGCCCGTTTAGCTAAATCCTTGATGGACATGCACTTGTTTTCGTCAATTAATTGCTTCACTTCACCTCACTTGACTCCATTTTTGGGTCTTTAGGACCCTTTTTACGGCCACTTTTTCGTAGGTCGTTGATAGTGCAATGTTCACCATACTTAAAAATAATCTTTTTAACGGCTTTTATGGACACGCGATGTCGTTTGGCTAATTTTCTTTTCGAAGCACCTGTTTCAGTGCACCAACTGTACACAATTTTTTTGCGGATGTCTAACTCGATACGCATCATTTTCGTAATAGAAATGTGTGAAATCAGTATTTTAAGGCCTACTCTATTTAACGGTATTTTTAGATTTTTTTAATGTATGCTGCGAGAAAATTACGTTACAAAGTGTGCACTTTCTTTTCGATACAGTCCTTGGAAAGGGAATCCCCGAGTTTTGATGGCATGGTTCTAATTGCACAAAAGTCGTGCCATTTTTTAGAAAAAAAAAATTAAAAAATTAATTAAAGACTCGAACCCAAAACAACACAACTTCGAAAATCTAACGACGCACAGTGAAAATTAGTACTAATTCAGCAGCGACGCAACTTCGAAAAAACGCAAAACGAAAGGACGCAAAGCGAAGTATTTGTGTACTTAATTACTGTAAAAAGATTCCGAAATTACGCTCTAGCTATTTGTATTTGTACCTTTATTTTCTTCAAGTCGCATATTACATCAAATTCGTGAAATTAGCGACAACACTCAAAACCAACACAACAGTTTGAAATACTTGAATGGCAAACGTAATTGTCTGAGCCAAAAACAACGTGGGTGATCATTAAATCTCATCACGTTTATTTCATTCACTCACTCTAAGGCAGTGGGCTGAGGAGGGAAAACTGGCACTGGAGCTTACTGCGCAGTTATTAGGAATTCAAAAAAAATAAAGTAGGAATAAATAAAATACAGCTTTCTTAAAGTGTTTGTGATTAAGAACACACAACAGTTGCATTACTACAAATTGAGTTAAATTCGGAATTCAAGGAATTGCTGAAGTTCCAAGCATCAATACAAATTAAATTGACTACGATGCCGAACAGTTCTTCGAGAACATTACACTACCTTAAATATTTGTATTATCATTTACAATCTCCTTATACGCGCAGCTAATAATTCAGTTCAAGTATTTATTTAGTGGCATTTATTTCAATGTTGTGTGTGTGCCGCTGCAAATTCTATTTACTCAAAATATTTACTGAAAATGTATTGAAAGTTCAGAAGCGAACAATTCCACACCCGAATGCAAAGCAGCAGATCTCATTTGAATATTAATTATGAATAAGCAGGGACCGCACCAATGAGCTGCCGACATGTAAGTAGCTACTCGCAATTTAATTGTGTTTGCCCTACTTAAAAATCGCATCGAGCAAAAAACGCTGGAAACACAATAATCACATTTTATGTCGGAATTAAAAGCCCCAAATTAAACCATTCACTACGCAAACATTTCACCATGCAAACAACAATTGAACAAACGAAATGGTTCATGTTTCTGGAGCAGTGCTTTGGCTGCCGCAACTAATTGCCACCACACCGCCGGCTACACCCCGGTGAGTGGGTGGGCGGGCGAGTATGCAAATAGAAGTGGACGCAACATGGATTGAAACATTGACCCCCATTAGTTGCGTGGGGAAATGGGCTTCAATGCGCGTAGCGGCCGGGCCGAGTTAATGTTCTGTTGCCAGAAATCGTCGGCAACGAAATGTGCCGACCTGCATTAGCAATGATCTAACCACAATTTGAAGTAAGTGGCCTCAAGTTGTTCCGCCTTTCTGCACCACGGCGCGGACGCAACTCCTACTTCGGCTTCGCTTACTTGAGAGGACTTTCTCGAACGCGCGCCCGTCGTGACGCGTAAACGAAGTCCGCCCTGCTGTATGTTTGTATGCGAGATGGAGACTTTAAAACAGCTGCCTCATTTTCTTTTTACGCTCGTGCGTTTTATATCCTGGGACACAACGGTCAGTGCAACTGTTGTCGGTATTTACGAGCAACGCACGCGGCACGGGGCAAGCAGCCGCCGCAACGGTCGATGCTTCCATAACGCTTGTCGGCACGACAAGTTGATGGCTTTCCTTTGGGATGAATTTGGCATTGTACGCTCATTGAGTGACCTTGAGTTTACCTCGACAGCAAAATGTGTCAACTAGCAAATTTATGCGAATTAGGTTTTTCCTTCTCGTCTTCAATGCTGCCATGCATTGCCGAGCAGCGTCGGAAGCAACATTGACGAATCTTAATGCTGTCTATGTGGCTTTCACTACCTTCGGCTGCGGCTGCGGCTGCGATATTGTTGCGTCCAAATGACTGCACGGAAACATTTAATGAATCGGAAATGGAATCTTGAGAATGGAGAAATTTGTGCAAAAATGGAACTTCAGTTCGAGGAAAATCAAAATTTGTGTATTTCCGGTAAGTAATCCATGGAACGGAAATGAAAGAGTTTTCAAAGACAAAGGGTTGGCAATATGTATGTATAACCACGGAAGCCACAAGGACTATCAATTCACAAACACTCAGTAGTTCAAGTTCGAGCTTTGATTGTTGCTCATTCCATTAGAGCCGAATTTCATTTCAATCGCATTCATTATTCAACAATAAGCGACCAAAAGTTTTTGAACTTTGTGAACGAGATAGGACGCAATAGGAATCGACTTTTATAAGATTCAAAAGTTTATGAAAACTGCTTTTCAAGAAATTTTATTGAAGATTAATTTCTGCAATTTCTTAGTAGGGCATTTTAATAGGGCGCCAAAGTACCGCTTGATTATTCTTTATATCCTTTTAAAATCAACACAAGGTTTCGCGTAATAAGTGGCATTTAGGCATTTAAACTTTATTCTAAGAACTTAGAGGCATTACTGTCAAACCTGGCTAACGATTCACTGGCATTTCAATCTCCAATAAGAGTAAATGTGGTAAATGAGTAAATTATTCTGGCTGCCTACTGGTGTATATTCAAAGGATGTCTATTTTAAGACAACAATTCAAGTAAATAATAATTAACTGTGCATCAGACTCTCTTATATTAACTCTTATCAACATTTCATTTATTTAATGAAGCACCTAACTCAATGCAAGTGTGACTAATTAAATCATTATGATGGCATTTCCATTTTTCCTATACGCCTTACTAACAAAAACAAGCACAATTTTATCTTTAATATCTGCAACGTGATTTTTTGCTGACCAGTGTAATTAGAAAATTGTGTCTCTTTTAATACCTTTTTCAATGTGATTATAAATATTACGTGTTAAAAAATGTAATAATGAAAAATAGAGAGAACGACTTCGAACCTCATGGAAAATTTTAAATTGATTGCAGAGTACGAATCAGCAATTTTTGTTCTTACTTGTGCATGTTGCACGCTGCTTAAAGCGGATTTAATTAAAAATAAAATGCGAGCACCGTCCGCCACTGCAGGGCATCGTGTTGCGCTTTGCGCTTGCGCGATAAAAACGTAATTTAAATTTCACCTGTAATGCGTTTGGCCACATGCAATTTTCCGGTGTATTATCATCGCTGTCAGCACTCGCGGCATTGCTGTCAGCTGGAGCGGAGCCCGTTGCGGCCGCCACATCGGCGTTGGCGCTGGCGCTCGTGCTGATGACGTCGCTGCTTGCGACCGGCAGGAGAAGGCCATAGCCGCCGTTGACGTATCGATTGGCGGGCACTTTCTGCACGGGCGAGCCGAACGTGGAGCCGCGCAGCAAATGCTTCGCCTTGGCGCGTATCTGCGTAGCTTCGCGGCCCGCAGGACACAACTCGTCGATGCTGATGCCATCTGCGAAGGGACAAGCACAGTAACTCGATCAGTAAAGTGGTAATTGTTGAATGCAGAACAAATATTTATTTATTTATTTGCAAAAACGCACGCTACGCGGAGCGCAATTGCCTTGCAGTAATCCAATTGAATGCAGCGCACTCGCGCGCTCGTCCGACACCTTGCGGCCTTCAATTGTGCCGTGGCGGCACATTTAATTGCATTACTGAGCGAGCCAATCGAACGACCGCATTTTCGATGCGGTTGCAACTTTTCCATTTTTTCAAAAACCTTATTTGAAACCGCATCCCCGCAGGCCAACGTATGTATGTGTTGGGAATGCGGTGCCGGCAAAGGGTATTAACCAACAGAGCGATTATGCTCAAAGCATTGGCACATTGTTTGTGGGGGCTTTGTAACTATGCGCCACTTTGGCCCATGAACTAATTCAACTTAATTATGCTTGCAGTTATGTACTGAAAAAGGATCATCACGTCCCTGAGCGTTGCGTTTTTGTATGTTTGTGTAGGCAACTTAGATTGTATTAACTACAGACAGACAGAAAGACACAAGGAACTGGGCAACTACAAGTACTGAAATATTCTTTGAAAAGCAAACATTTAATTGGAGAGATTTCTAGCCGAGCAATAGAATCAATCAATCTCGGCTAGAAAAGAAAGAATATCATTGACCTATTGACCACTGACTATGCTATAGGACAATAGGTCAATGCTATAGGACACAATTTTATGTGAATCCCACTAGTTTCCCTCTCAACCCCTTATGGAGCATATTAACAAATGTTGCGCTCGTGAGTTATCTCTGAAATATACCAAAGAAGAAATATAAACGGAATGCTTTAAAACTTTCTTACTGTGAATAAAATTTTCAAGTGATTAAAAAAATCATCGAAAAACTTGTAGCCTACTCCGCGGCGTATTCGAAATTTCTTTCAGCATGTAAATCGGTTCAATGCACAGTGATTCGTTCCATAGACAAAATTCAGAAAATTTATGGTCTAAGAATTTAACGATTTTGATGTAATTTGAAAGAAAAAACTCCAACTAAGAAAACCCCAAAAACTCTGTGCAAAAAATCAATACGTGTCTATGCAAAAGCGACTCAAAGTTGAAACTTTTTTCTCAAAAAAATTGAAACTCTTATTTTCTGTTTTTTAGTCTATTGAGTATATAATAAATGGTTACCAAGAAGTTACTAAAACTTTCAATATAGAATAAGAAATATTGTGGCCATTTTCGCTTTTAATGTTTTCTCAAAATTTGCAAAGCGTCAGCTTTTACTTCACTTTTAATTCAAAATATTTTTCTAAATTAAAAATCTGAAAATTGGCAAAACTTACAGGAAAATATCTAAAAAGTATGTGAAAGTATGTACCTGGATTTTTTTTTATTTTAAGAAGCATTCTTTCTTAACACGTATTTTTCGACAAAATTTTTTCTTTTATTTATGTCTAAAAGTATGCAATCAGCACGAAAAATGATAAAATTTGCAAAAATGCAAAACATACATCTATTATTATTGTTTTTATTGCAAAACTAAAGGGTCCTAAGACAATTCCTGTCAATCTTTGCAATTATCAATGTTGACGTTACCGAATAAATGTAAAATCTGAAGAACAAACCACTCCTTCTAACTTTGTCCCGCGGTTGTATGGAGTCGAATCACTGTGCAATGCGACTTTTAAATATTGAATACAATTTCGTTTCATGCAACTTTGTGGCGAGTGTGTGTAATTTTAATTGTATTGTGTGCATCTCGGCTGCGGTACGCACCTTTGGCTATAAATTTATTGTACTGCGCAAACTCGATTGAGATGCTGGTGCCGCGGGGACATGCAATTACCACCTGATCCGTGTCGCAGGCTGCCTTCTGATATGTTCGCAACGTGGCTGACAATAGTGCTGCAGCGGGTAATGACAGCCGCAGGAGGATATTAAAGTGTCATGCAGGCGCGCGTTCAGTCCCACGATATCGTTTGCCGTTTCGACGCAGGTGCAGCACGCCGCATATTTATTGGCGTTGATGGAGCACGTTGCACGAGTCACATGTGGACGGCGACACCCGTATGTAGACATTGATTGAGGATGACGCGCCGCAACGACAGCAACGGTGTCATTGAAAAATCCAATCGAAACATTCATTCATAAGCCATAAGCGACATTCGCCCCATTGGCCGCGTCAGCATTGCAGCAGCAAGGGGAGACGCGGCGCAGTGACGGCACGGTAGACAGTGTCGTTTGTGCATTTTGTTGTTTATTCATTCGGCGGGCGGGCGTTCAGTCGTGGGTGCGCGCAATCGTGTTGGGAGGAGCATTCAATCAGCGCGTTGTTTGCAGGTCGCCATGCAGCCAGCGGCGCAACGGCAACGGCAACGACCGCGGCGGGAGAGCCCAGCGCGGGGTGGCACGGTGTAATTTGCAGATTAATGCCGTGCATTCGTCAGCCAGCACAGCAGCGCGCAGTTGGCGGCCACACGAGCAGGCGTATGTGAGTGCACGAGGCGGAGGGCGGAGATAGCGCGGATGCGTCGAGGCGTTGCGCCAGCCCAGGAAAGACAACAGCAGCAACAGCCGAGGCAGCGGCAGTTCAGTTTTGTAGGTCAAAGTACATCCAAAGGTGTATTGTGTCGTGGAAAGAGAAGAAAAAAGCAAAAACAATTCAATTAGAACGATGAAAAAATGTTTAGGTGCACAAATGATGGTAAGCGTGGCTTTGTGGCTGAACTGAAGTGTGCGAGCAGCAAACGGGAGTGATTCCGTTTGACGATGTCTTTGTTTGTTGTAAGCGAGGCAATGGCTGCGTGTGACGGCAACCAAGTTGTACTTGAATCGTGTAGCCGTTTAAATAGAATCATATTGCAACAGGATACCTACATGTAAAGGTGTTTCCGGCAAAGGTCAAAGGATCGCTTGTACGTATCGAACGAATATCGAACAAACAGTCAAGGCTGAAGGAAACATAAAAGTTTTGGCTTTAACTTTAAAGCCCTCATTCACCAAAAATATACCAAGTACTTTTGTAATTGTCTTGATCTGAATACAAATAGTCGATATATTTTATAGAAAACTATAATGTCCATTTAAAATATATACACAGTATTTTTCGCTTAAACCGAACTTCGATGGACTGGCCAAAATGATTCGTTTTAACCGAAAGTTCGCTTTAAAAGGGGTCCGTAATAAGCGAAAACATAAAGCGCGTACTTTTGAAATTGGTTCGTTTTAGGCGGAAATTCGTTTTAAACGGGTTCGTTTTAAACGAAAACCACTGTATATATCTGTGGTCAAAAGCAAAAACCGCTCTACGTTTGTATAAAATCGGGGAGTTTGTAACTTTAAAATTAAAAAAGTTATTAATAAAAACCTAATCGCATTCCCATAACAAACACACTGCGCGCTAAAACTTTAAAGCAAGATTGCTCGAAACAGCAATTTTCGACTTAGGCGGTTATTGCTTTTGACCACAGATATATATGAGAGCTGTTAAAAACTTTACAAATTCCGAGAAATGTCAGTAATTCGTCAAAAATAGATTATGGAAAAATGTTCATTTCTTCATTCTACATATCTACAAATGCGAAATGCCTCGTTTAAGTTGCAGCTAGGCGAAATTCCTTTCAATTACACTTACTTCGGATAAGTGAAAAGAAATTTATAAAACCAAAATTTTTGAATGTCGTTGCAATTTCAAAAGTCAACCGCGCCAACTAACGAAATTGGCTGATCAATTTATCATAATTATAACACCGTGCGACAAAAATGAAAAAATTTTTTTACACTGGAAAAAATCCGTAAGGGCGTGAAACTAGAGACCCAACATAGTAATACTGCGTACTCAGTTTTTCATTTCCACATACTTTGTCCTTTTAAAATGACTTTAAAATTTTGAAGGGGATAACAAATAAAAAAAATATAAGAAATACTTAACCTCGTTAGAATATGGTGATATGTATATCAAATCAAAGAGGAAAGGCTCAGGAATTTAAATAAAATTGATTTTTTATCTATTTGTGAAAAAAGGATATGAAAAAGGTCTTTTGAAAATTTTAATCCTTTATATCCTTGAAAATTTATAACGAATTGAAAAGTAAATATATTAAAACCCAAAATCCCCTTTATCACGTGTCAAAATTTCATTACTCTAACTTTATTGGTTCGAAAGTTATTTAAAAAAGGCGGAAGCTGCAATTCTAATGAAGTACAATAATTCTAATTTATTTGAGAATCAGTATTTTAAATCATACAAATATACAAAATCAATGAAGCGAGAATAATGAAATTTTGACACGTGATCAAGGAGATTCGGGGTTTTAACATTCTTACTTTTCAAGAAAATGTGAGGTAAATTTTCAAGGATAATCCTTTATATCCTTGAAAAAAAAATTTTTTAATTTTTAAAGGACCGTTTTCATATTATTTTTTTACAAACAGATAAAAAATCAATTTAATTAAATTCTTGAGCCTTTCCTCTTTGATTTGATATACATATCACCATATTCTAACGATAAGTATTTCTTATATTTTTTTATTTTGTATCCCCTTCAAAATTTTGAAGTCCTTTTAAAAGGACAAAGGATGTAGAAATGAAAAACTGAGTACGCAGTATTACTATATTTGGTCTCTAGTTTCACGACCATATGGATTTTTTCCAGTATGAAAAATGATGTCGCACGGTGTAATTATAATTATCAATTTAATATGGCTAAATAATAGCAAAGCATTTTTTTTAATTTATGAAATTTGGTGGAAATTTTTATTTTGGCCCCAAAATATTCTTTCACTTAATCGATTATTTCAGTTACGCAAAGATTCAGTAAAATGAACTGATTTTCAGGGAAAATATCAAATAAAAATGGGACCTGGAGTTCTATTTCAGTTAAGCGGATTTTCTATTGAAGCAGTTTCGACTGTACTCCAAATCACCCAAAACTATGGTTACGGATTAAGAGATCGATGCATTTACGAATCGCTTTTGTGTTTTTGGCTTCGACTTTCGACTTTCAGTGGCATCCCCTGAATAATGGTCTAACTGAATTAAAGAAAAAATACTAAGCTTACACATCACAAAATAATCGCATTGACAGCTATGCAAAATTTCTCTGAAACTTATCTCATTTTAGTCATAGCACAAATGTATGGTATGTTGTAACTGTAATATGGCGATTATTCTAAATGGTCCCTTCGTTATGCTTAAACTTTAGCACCGGCCGCTGGGCAGGTAATTTATTTTGTTCCTTCACAATCAACCACCTTTCCTAATGCCACTCCACCACTATTCGTTGTCATTTGTCGAGTCATTTTTAAATTTGGGCAAAACTGGTGCGCCAGCTACACAACAATTTTAATTCAATTTATCGTTGATGCCGCCTTAAGTATCTAACAATACATACACGCTGCGAGCAAATTTGATATGCTCGACAAAAGGCAAATTGAGGATGTCAGCACTGTTAACAGTCTCGCAGTCCAAAGCCAACCGTAAGGAAAACAGACATCAGCGCCGCACAGGCAGAAAAAGGAAAACATAATAACACAATACACCTGCCCAAAATAACACAAAACGCCCATATTTTCATTTGTATTTTCCGGAAATCCAACCGTTGTCGCGGCGCACAAAAAGGCGCCCGCCCAGCGCCGCCCGATGTGTTCCACTTTGCCGCTGCTGCGGATTTGAATAAAAAAGGAACGAAAAATCGGCAAATACAATATATTGTCCTACGACTAAGCGCCCGAGCGAGTTGGGCGGACGTTGTGCGAGCGACAACAAAACAACAAACAAAGCTGTTAGGTATACCTGACATGAAAATAAACTGTGGCCCGTTTCAAATGACTCGGCGTGTACCTGGAGATAAAATGTGGCCATGTGGCTCCGCGCAGTGTCTCCCGAGCACCCGCCCTGACGCTGTCCCTGCACAGTTCTAGCATGAATTTATTATGCCACCAAATTAATTCTATCCCGACATGTTCCAACGAGCGCCCATGTGCGTGGACGCCAGCTTGCAGCGCACCTGAACGCCATGGCCGCAGCCTTAAAGCGTTAATAAGTATTGCACTGTTGACGGCGGCTCGTTAATAAGCCCAGATTTTGCCTCGTTCGCATGTGTCGCCCACGCGTGTCCAGCGTTACAGTGCCTCGTTCAGACGTTGCAGTGATCGCCACCTCCTGCCGTCACGCTGCATTGTGACATATATCACAATCCAATTAAAATCAAATCATCCGAACAGTTAAACACGGCCATAACGCTTTTTAAATGGCACTGTGCTCCGTGTCGACAGCGCCTAAGCACTCACTGTCACTGCGCTTAAACGGCTGACGGGACACAAAATGCGCTGTCGTCGATGTGTCCCTCTGCCAGCCTGTGTCCGGGCCAGTGTTGCCGACCTACCAGATTTTGTTTGCAAAATTAGAATTACGACTTCCAAAATGGACCAAATGAAGTTTCACCAAATTGTAATTCGACCAAACGTTAAACAAAGTTTTACAGAACGTAATTGGACAGAAACACTGATTAGTAAATAACGAATTAAATTTGTAACTTATCTGCTTAGAATTACCGAACATTTTAATTTTTACTGGTTTTAATGTTTTTTTTTAAATTGAATCGTTGGCAACACTGGCTGCGTGTTGCCGAATCAGATTTCAGTATCTCGACAATGGTGAATGTATTATTTATATAGCTTTAGTATTTGACGCACAACTTTTTTGGCAAATATTTAATTTTATTCATTTTCTGTATTTGTCAGCTTTGACTTTTTCATTGAGAAAATCCCTGTAAAGCTATTTGATGCTATCAAATGCTTGTAATGGACGAGAATTCGCTATCGTTGATTCTTGTGTGTTTGATGCATGGATATCGCATTGCTATGTTTGTACACATTTCTTTGTTCTTGCAGTATTTTTACATTTCTATTTTGTTTAATGTGCGAAATTTAAATATTATCTTTCGGGCTTTTTCATTGTTGTATGCTCTCTGTAAAATTAAAGCAATCGGAAAATGCGAAGCCTTTGTGATGTCAGTGAGCAATGCGATCAAGTAACAATAACACTGTGCAAGTCCAAAATTTAGACATGGGGGGACCTACTGGGTGACTTTTCTATAGGTATACTGAGTTAAGATCCACCAGCCGTTTGTCTGGATTGGCTCTAGTTTAAGAGAAATCCGACTTTAAAGTTTACTCATTTTCAAATGTTAATAGGTCCTAAATCGTTCCGAATATTGCTTTACTGTCTTTGGCAAGTTTGTAGATATTTTAACGACCAACAAATTTGCTTAAGACACCAACCTAAAAAATATACATTCAAACTGTGTAATTGGGATGTGTGCAATTTTTGCGCAGCGCAACGTGGCGTATGAGTTTCAGTTAATTGTATATATTAATATAAATAAATGACACTCATACGCCACGTTGCGCTGCGCAAAAAATGCACACATCCCAATTACACAGTTTGAATGTATATTTTTTAGGTTGGTGTCTTAAGCAAATTTGTTGGTCGTTAAAATATCTACAAACTTGCCGAAGACAGTAACGCGATATTCGGAACGATTTAGGACCTATTAGCATTTAAACGTTCGTAGACTTAAGCGACAAACTAGACTAAAATGAGCAAACTTCAAAGTCAGATTTCTCTTAAACTACAGCCAATCCAGCCAAACGGCTGGTGAATCTCAACTCAGTATACCTGTAGAAAAGTTACCCAGTAGGTCCCCTTCATGCCTAGACCTCTTCGGTCTGTTGCGTAATTTATGAAACTTTAATGTACGTCTGCAATTAAAATTATTTTTATTCCACATAGTTTGGGACAACCATAAATCTTCAGTAATCGAGCGGCAGTCGAAAGAAAAAACCACTATGAATGAAAATGCATTAAAAAAGTTATTCTGATCATCTCAGCTGTTAGCTGTTTTAAGATCGATTTAATTCAAAAGGAATAATAGTATAAGGTAGAATAATATATAATAAGCATTATTATTTAAGAACAGAACAAAGAAATGTGCTTTATTTGAAGAAACTAATGAATTCCAAAAGCAATTTGAGGTAATTAACCCATTACTGCCTGCATATAGTTCTGGCCAGCGAATTTTGTCTACATTTAAATATGTTGGGGTGTTTAAAATAGTTATACACAAAAATTCAGGTATCTATCTGATATAGCCCCTGAGATATAGAGGGGGTGAAATTTCACCCATCCTGGTGCCGGCGGGTGAAATTTCACTCCTTTCTGGAAAAACATTCATTGTAACAGGTAGATGGTACAATACCAACAATTCACAGAAGATATGCAGTTCAATGAACTACATACTCCAGAAAAAAGTGCTGGAGTTTCCAATATTTACTATTTTTAAGAATGTTTTCGATAAGGTACACAAAAACAGTTAGTCAACTTAACGTCACAATTCTTCAATATTATTAAAAACGAAATAAATCTGCATCTATTCCATTTCATTCTATAAAAATTTCAGCCAAATCGCATAACACATTTAGTCAAGGAGGCCAAAAAAAAATCACCATTCCAGAGGGTGAAATTTCATCCCATCCGGCTGGAATGGGCTAAGGGTAATTTTGGCAAAAACTTACAGTTGCAGAGTCTTGAAATGGCCATACGACCATAAAAGTATAGTTCCCTTACTGGTGAAAGACTTTGAAAATTTTTGCAAATATTCATTGTACTGTTGCAATTTTTGCGTTAGATAAGCTGGAAAGGCAGTTGTGTGAAATATACTGCTTAACTATTTCAAGCGCATAAATATATATGTATGTTTATATGTACAATTCATTCAATGAAATCAATAACTATTTAGAATTCTTAATTTTATCCATAATTTGCAATTTGCGTCAATTTGAAAACTGTGGCAACTTCCCGCACCGAGTAGACCCGGATTAAATGGGGTAATAAAAGCACAACCGAAATCGATGATATTTAATATTATGTATCTAATTTTGAATTCCAAATATGGATAGCGACTGCCATCACATGGGAGGTTGCGGAACGAAAATTAAAGTTGAACTAAATTTGATTTTAGTTCTCATCACACAATTTAACGAAGTTTGCGGTTTTGCTTATTTCGGGTGTAATTATTAATTAATTAATTTGTCTCCACAAAATTCTATGGCCATGGAATCTGAACAAACTCAATTTTGGCTCATATTGAAAGTGCCCTGCCGGAAATTTATAGTTGAATCAAATACTTCTACGTTTACTTGATTTGATTGCTATTTTTCTAATGCAGACTCTGATTTGATCATAAATTCCTTTTTCATTCACTATTCACTATTTAAATAGAGGTGACCTTAGTTTTGTTTAAGGACGCTGTAAAATGTCTTTGTAGAAAGAATATTTATAATGCACTCAACGGTTACATACAAAACAAAAGTGCCAGTACGCTTAACTTGCTTTTTACCCATTAATCCGGCGAGAGCTATTTAAAGCCCAAGTCCGAAATGCACTCATCAGCGCCCAGCACTTTTTGTCGGATAGCACAAGATAACAGAGACAGTAATAAAAACACTTGACTTATAATGGCGTAATGTAGAAGTGTTTCGTTGTGGAGTGACTCCACCAGCTGCCACGTCGTGCAAAGTACTTTACGAGAATGTATGAGTGCACATCTCGTAGCCGATGTACAGCAACTGGAAAGTGTTTTGGTATGTCCAGAGGCGCGCGGCACAAATTAACATACCCGCATACTCGCAACTGTGGCAGTTCGCCGCAGCAGCGTCCCTGGGTGTCATGCGACCAGAAGAACACTTTCTAGGCCATCATTGACGGTTTTTCTGGCTCGCAGTAGGCACACAAAATGGAGCATAGCCCAAGAGAGGGCGTAACCGCGCAGGGCAGCGTGTTGCAGAGGCGCTCCGAGTGGCAGCCAACTGATTTATGTGGCATGTAATAAATTAAATTGAAATGGCGCTTTTGCCTGTTTACCAAGTTCGGGCAATTGTAATTATGAGACTAATAATTCTTATTAAAAATGTGCAGTCAAGTTCGAAATGAAGTGATTTCTTTGCGCCGCCCGCATTCGCATTCGCTGCCATATCCCGGCTCGTATGTGGATGTGTGTGTGCTGCTGCTTCTGGAGAGGCCTTTTGCTAACGCCCCGTAATGATAATAAATTCTAAGAGTGAATATGGACTTTGCGCTGGAACAAAGTGTTCTGCTGCCGCACGAGCACAACTGCCGTCGTCACATCTCCACCCTCGGTACCCGCACTGGGTTTGGCCTGATTACAACAGTGAATGAATTTTTGCTCATTTTCACCCAAATGTTCAACTTAACTGCCGCACAACTTGCCGATGGCAAACTTTTCTTTACCACTCGCATCGCTTCGCATCCGAAGCACTCCCACACACACACACACGCACACACACACACACACTGCCGCACTCACGCATACACGCACGCCAATCTATGCACACATTTCCATACATATAAAATGTCCGTGATGACTTTCGTTTTCGCACATAAAAGGGGTAAAATGAGATTGTAAAGAAAGTTCCAACAGGAAGAGGAAATGAGCCCACTCCCAGCCGGCGGACTGGAGCCACGGTGGCGTGAAAGTGAAAAACATTAAAGTTTTTATTGAAGTAATTCAACGGAACTCAGCACTACCCGGCTCGCCGCGGCGCGGCGCAGCGTGACTCGCCTCGGTTCGAGTCGACGAAATCGAAGCCTTTTAGAACGGAATAATGAGTGTATAAAGGCGCACAATAGAATTATGTATACCGGCAAATACTACAAAAACGTTTAGAATAACGCTTGGCGGCCGTTCGCCGCTTCGCTTTTCGCTTTTTCCACTTTGCGTCATAAAATAAAAGCGAAGGAGAAAAAGCGCACTGACAGTAAGAAAACTGAAAGGAAATAACCTTTTGACCTTGCTCGAGCGAGCGGAGCTTGCTTGTGCGGCGGATATTTGATTTGAATTTGCCGGCGATTCGGGCTCAGTCCCAACACAGCCGCACGCTAAACAACCAAACTTGCGAAAACACACTCGGGCGTGTGTGCACATGTCGCTGGCAGCTGGATATCAGCTGCAAGCTACAAATCGTTCTGCATGCAGCCATGGAACAAGTATTAAACTTTCACGACGGATGTTGAAATGATATGAGCTGAATTGAGTTGGCATATTGAAATGGTTGTATTCCCGCCAATTCACCAGCTAACAAATTTTTTACAATGCATCCATATCATCTTAATATCACTCGGGTTGTTTGCAACACTTAGCAGTGCTGACCAAAGTCGATATTTTAAATACAAAGTACTCGATTTCCAAAGAGTCGGCAGTACTTGCTTCGTGAAAATTCCGATCTTACTCGGTCTTGTTCAACAATTTCCAGTCTCGAAATGAAGGGTACTCAGTATCGAACCGATACTGACACTTAGTATTAAGAAGTACCCACTAAAAAGTATTCTGTTGTTAGTATTAGCTGTTTCTGAGTTGAAATTGAGATAAGTGACAATTAAAAAATTATTGACACGTAGATATTCACAGAGAATTTATTTGTCTTTAACCCTCCGATGCCTAACAAGGTCCATAGAGACTTATGGCGTTTTTAAAAGCTATTATTTTGTATTACACCGTGCGACAAAAAAAACTAGAGACCAAACATAGTAATACTGCGTACTCAGTTTTTCATTTGTACATCCTTTGTCCTTTTAAAAGTACTTTAAAATTTTGAAGGGGATTCAAAATAAAAAAAATATAAAAAATACTTAACCTAGTTAGAATATGACGATATGTATATCAGATGAAAGAGGAAGAGCCCAAGAATTTAAATAAAACTGATCTTTTTTCTATTTGTAAGAAAAGGATATGAAAAAGGTCCTTTGAAAGTTTTAATCCTTTATATCTTTGAATTTTTATAAAGAATTTTCTTAAAAAGTAAGTATGTTAGAACCCAAAATCTCCTTGATCACGTGTCAAAATTTCATTGCTCTAACTTTATTGGTTTATGCAGTAGAATCGGTCGAGCATCTGCTATGCCACTGCCCATCACTACAAGGACGACGGCTCTAGACTCTTGGGGCAAGGTTCATTGATGGGCTCGCGGAGGTAGCAGATGCACAGATTACCGATCTACACAATTTCCTCGCCAAGACCAAATGGTTCCCAAAAGATCCCGCCTGGATCTACAGGGATCCCAACCGATAGAAGAAGGCACCGGTTTCTCCGAAAATGAAGGGATTCACAATGGACCCAACAGGGTCTCCGAGTGGAAGTGCTTGCCGCACACACCGCTTCCGTAACCTAACCTAACCTAAGTTTATTGGTTCGAAAGTTATTAAACAAAAGGCGGAAGCTGCACGTCTGAACGATGAAGTACAAAAATTCTAATTTATTTGCGTATCAGTATTTTAAATAATAAATAGATACAAAATCATTTAAGCGAGAATTTTGACACGTGATCAAGGATATTTTGGGTTCTAACATACTTACTTTTCAAGAAAATTCTACATAAAATTACAAGGATATAAAGAACTAAAATTTTCAAAGGACCGTTTTCATATCCTTTTTTACAAATAGATAAAAAATCAAATTTATTTAAATTCCTGAGCTTTTCCTCTTTCATTTGATATACATATCGCCATATTTTAATGAGGTTAAGTATTTTTTATATATTTTTTATTTTTTATCCCCTTCAAAACTTTGAAGTCCTTTTAAAAGGACAAAGGATGTAGAAATGAAAAACTGATTATGCAGTATTACTAAGTTTGGTCTCTAGTTTCACGCCCATATGGATTTTTTCCAGTGTGAAAAAATTTTTTCACTTTTGTCGCACGGTGTTATATACGTTTTTGCCGATCTGTCTGCAGTAAAAAATACATACAGTCGTGTCTGGGTATAGTGAATACCCGGTATAGTGAACACCTCGATATAGTGAACAACTAAATTTTGATATGAAGCCTCTAAATATTGAAAAACATTTTAATCAAAGCACAAAAAGTGTTTTTTGAGCAAATAAAACGAGTTTTTGAACAAAAATGTTAACCTTGAACCTGTATAAAGGCCTTGCAATAATTAGTTCACTATATCCAGACACGACTGTATATGTTTACTAAAAAATATACACGAAGCTTTGCCTTTCGGCTTTCCAAACATATCTACACACATTATGTAACACTACATTACACAATTACACGCCTTATACGTAATATTACAAAAGAGGTCCCTGGGCACTTTGTTGGGCTTTGGTCATTTAAAAAGTATTTTCACCTCTCTGTCTATCTATATGTCTCTAGATCATCTATAGATCTCATTGTCAAAGCATCTTTCTATCCCCAATCTATATGCTACCAGTTTTCGTTCCTGTATTTCCTGTGTCCCTCTGGCTTCTTATTTACGTGTACGTCTAACTTCGTTCTTACTTGTTTATGCCTTTATGTCTGTCTGTCTGTTTGTTTAACGGGCTATCTATCTGCCTGTTTGTTCATCTGTCATCGATCTTCTATCTTGATATAGGTAGATATGTGTGATTTGTAAACAAATATTTATGAAAAAATATGATATGGCAAAATATTTTCAACATACAGTCGCTCACAAAAGTATTCGTACAGCACTCTGTTCTCAAATAAAAAATTTAAATTTTCCAAGTTTCGTCCACATAATTATGGTCTCGTCGAACATTCTGTTAAGATTTTTGTTGGAGTCTTGAGTGTAAGTATTATGGTAAACACACTAGTGAAATGGAACTCAAAAACTTGGTTTGTTTTGAAGATTCAAGACATTTATTTGAGTATAGAGTGCTGTACGAATACTTTTGTGAGCGACTGTACATATGTATGTATGTCAAGCGAGAAGCTTCGTACTTGTTCCTTTTCACTAAAACAATATGACTGACATGCTCATTGTTCAATACAGATGGCACATACCGCAGCTAGAAATTTCATTCAGATATTAAATTGAGGAGTTTTTGGCGTGGAAAAATGTAAGAACGGTTTTAAGGTCAAAATTTTAAACAATACCGTCGAGGTTTCAGTTTGCTATTACAAAATTGAATGAATTTGTATCTTTTTTAAAAAAATTTCTAAATTTCTTAATACTTTCCCTAGTTAAAAAATTGCTTTGTCGCCATTTAAAGACATGAAGCAAGTGTCGTTTCAATGAAGGTTCGTTTCGGCTCATGGAGTAATAACATTTTGCAAGACTCCTTGCCAACAACATACAAATTATTTACGATTGCCTGATTCTCTTTACAAGCCGCACTTTCGATTCAATTTTCCATTATTAATAAACCATGAACTGCGCTGCAGAGCTCCACGCATATGCATTCCACACGTACATACTTCCCCTGCACGGCTCGAGAAATTGGCAGATGAAATGCTTCCATCAAAAGTTACCACATCAATGATGGTTGAATGGATTGCTTTGTTTTGATTTATTCGCCATTTGTCAAAATTCTCTTTTCCAACTCACCGAAAGACGCACAAACTGTGCGCATCGCTTGCTGCGACATCTTCAGGGACGACGTTGATATGTCTCTGGCCGCCCCCCCCCCGCACCGAACGCAACCTGCTGCTGTTGACAGAGGCGAAAATAGAAACGAAAGGACATTATTTTGATTTCTATCGAACGGGGAGTTTGGTTGCTTCACGCGTCCGCTTGCCGTGTTTGTTCATATTTTATGACTTTCAACGAAAAACAAATGCACAAACATTACATACAAAGAGATACGAGTACATATGTACATATATCAGGACTTTAGCAAACCAATCGGGCAGCGGGGAGCAGATGAAATATACCATTATGCAATCGAAGCATCCCTGGAAATGGCGCGACGGGATGTTTATGTTCGACATAAGAAGCCTAATGAATATATTATTGGGAAAATCGACGAATCCGTTTAATTATGTAAATGAATAATAATGCAAGAATATAACAGTACTATTAAGTAGATTGTTTATATTGCTATTCGACATCGCAGTATGTCAGTGTGATGGGTTTTATCTTTCAATTTGCATTTAAGGTCAGAAAGTTAATGGTCGTTCCTACGAAATTTATACTGTTTTAGACTGTTGTTCATTACTCAAGTAGAATACATGTACATATATTTAAGATGCTGACCACAGAATACACAATGCTATTTGGCAGAAAGAATAGCAATTAAATTAGATTGGATAGAGATGTAATCGCAACCCGGCCGAAGTACAATGTGTACGAACTGTCGAAACGGTTAAATGTAAATTGAAAGTTTAAACTAGGACTTGAAAATTGTATCCTTCACAAAGCGTATTCTGCATGGAATGCCGAAACATATACATATCTACACTTGGTCGATAACGCTCAGCATGAGGTTTGGCCGGTACAAACAATTATGCAGATGCGTTCAAAGGTTTACCGAAGGAATCGACTAAGCCACGTTGGTCCGTGCACAAAACCTTCGTAGGAGTGGAAGTGCCAGATTAAAAATAGATATGAATTGTGCTAAAATGTTAACTAGTTGAATGCTAATGAAAACCAGGACACAGTACACAGCTTTTCAGAAGGTTTGCCGTACATATGAACAAATCCATGAGAGTAAAAGTAATGCGGTGGCCTTTAGATATTTGAAGCTGCAAATAGTATTTCCGGCTATACATATAAACATTTTCCTTGATAAATTTTTGATTTTGAATGCGACTGTTTACCAATATTTGCATTGAAGAATATATAAGCTGATCAAGATCAACTAAATCCCCGCACCTATTGCTGTTCATAATTGATAGAGCCATGTCCACGCCTAATAAAGCACAAACAAAATCTGCTCAGCTTATGCACAAACAACACCGAAACCGCACAAAAATTTTGGCAGTGTTCTTCGCAACTTTGCAAATCCAACTTTTCCTTTATGACTTTTTCGGTGACGTTTGCTATGTTTCTTTTGAATTCTTTTTTACTTTTCGCAGGCTCTGCAAAAAGCCGAGTGTGCAAAAATAGCGGATATAGAGGGGCAAAAATGTTTGCTTATCCAAACCGAAAAATGAGAAAAGAAACCTAATTCTTTGTATTTGACGTGTCAACAATGAAATAGGCGTCAGCGACAGCGGCGGGAAAAGACCGCACTCGGCAAACTTTTGGCGTTGTATTTAATTTGTAAAGTTACACTTTGTTCGCGTTTGATAACACAATTTGAAGTCATAAATAGATTTTATGTGCCTCAGTAAAAGCACCAAATCCATACATATGTGCAAATGTATACATAAGTTTTTGTATTTATCTTATTGCATAAAACAAACAACAAATATATTCGTACATGTGAATGTGTGTTCTGAAAAAATGTGTGTTCGGCGAAAATTTATTATAGAAAGATATATTTTCATACAAACATACAAGTCGGTACATCTAATGTGGCGGTCGGAGGCACGCACGCCAATTTCCATTCACCCCATCGAACAAGAATACCGAGTTAATAAGTACAGTCGAAACCGCTTAATTGCAAGTCGAATTATTTTTTAAGAACAATGCCAAATAAAAATAGGACCTGAACTTCCACTTCAATCAAGCGGATTTTTCAGTTAAGCGACTTGCAGTTAAGCGGTTTCGGAGCAATGTAGCATTATTTACACTAACATATTCACACTTACTTACATACCCATATAAATTCAAATATGAATGTGTACTTGTATTTGTGTGTTCATTAATTTTTCAGTAGGTACTTGTGCACTTTAAATGCTTTTTATTAGCCCTATTCACAATCTTGTGCAAACGGTCTTGCATCGTAGCATTTGCAAAGTAGTGGAGTATATATATTTGTTTATTTATTTAGACTATGGAAGCACTTTACAGACTATAAGAATATGATATGAGAAACACATTAAAAACTTAAAATAAAAAAATTACGAGATAGATAGCATTTTAAGGCATTTCGAAAAATATTCCTAGGTGAAGAAAGATCTATGTCTAAAGAACTTTGAATGTGGTTGAACTCAGCCAAAACTCTATTAATAGGAGCATTCAGGCCATAAAGAGTTTGGCTGAAGCCAACAGTAAACAATTCAGAGCGGCTGAGAACTCTGCCCGACACATTGAGGTTAATTTTGCTAAGAAGAGCAGAGCAATCCACACTTCCAGTTAAGACATCAAAAATAAAGGAAATGGACAAGAAAGTCCCTCTGTTGCGTAAAGACATAAGTTTAATGAATTGGCAACAGAAAATATGTGAAGGTAAAGGTATTTTAACTCTACACTAACAAAATACACGGAGATGCTTTTGCTACACCCCTGTAAATATGCAACAGAACCCATAGTTTACATTTACTATGCAAATGCTGACAGCTGTTAGGAAAAATAAGCAATAGCCGAAGAGCAAATTGTTAAACATGGGAAAAGAAGAAAAGAGAAACTAAACAAAAGTGAAGGAGTGATAAACATGGGAAAAGAAGAAAAGAGAAACTAAACAAAAGTGGAGTGAAGAGATCATAAACAAAGAACTAAGTTATGGTATAAACAGATTAAATCGTCGGACGAATTTAACGCAACGAACGTATGCTGTCAAAATTAAAACACACACCAGTGCATGTGATTGCCCACAACGACGACGACTGCGATATTCGGCCGACGATCGGTCGTCCGACGATAGAACAAATTCTAATTTTATTGCAGCGTCGTGTGAACAAATCAGCTGAGCAGCTGTCAGAGATGAAAATCGAAAATATAAACAAACGAACAATTCTGCAAAAATTTTGTGATTTGTGCTACTTTGAGGTTGCAAAGTTGTAAGTGCTTCAAATTTCAATGAAATAAAAAGTTGTGCCAATAATCAATTTTCTCTTTTCCTTTTGTATGTCTTAGAAAATGGACAAGACGGAGCTCCTAATTGAGGAAGTTATTAAGAATAAGTGCCTCTTCGACCTATCGTGTGTTTGCCGTGTTTGAAGGAATAATTTTTGTAAATAGCTTATGCGAATTTCGCACTGTGCGTATTCTCACGACGACTAATGCAGCGACGTAATTTTTCGTTGCTTAAAATTCGGCCGACGATTTGATTCTGTTTATACCATTATCTCCAGGGAGTTCCCTAGCAAAAACTCTGCGAGTGCTCCTGTTCTAACTGGCTGCATTCATAGAAGCTGTGAATTTCATGTTTAGCAACAAGTATTGCAAACTAAACAGAAAAAAACGCTCACAATTGATATTAAATGTATGCACAGATTTGCAATCCCAATAGCACACGATTGTGAATACGACTATTTCAGTAAAATTTGGTCACGCCCACTTAATACGCCCCCTTCTACGCAAACTTTAATAAGAGATATCAGCTATGGTAAGGTTTGTAAGGCGATATGCGTATTAATTGATTCAGCATATCGTTCCACCAAACATAGGCTTTATGAAATTGGCCACGCCCACTTAAGGGGCCAACTTATCAAAGAGAAAACAAAGATATCTAACAAAGCGATAGATGTCTTTAATGCAATATTGATAACAAATGATTCTGTGTTTCATTGGGAAGAAAACATAAGTCGCATACGCCTCCCTGCCAGGTGTGGCAGATACAAGGTTATATTTACTTGTTGATACAATCAACACTTCAGTCGTTCATTATGATTGTTCACGATCACCTGTCACGCTTACTGCAGTGACGAAAAATTAGCGATACTATTTATTTATGAAGCAATATGGATATAAAAACATTCCGGTTATCACTGAGACAACCATAAGCTGTTACTAATATAAAAAAATCCGACTAAGTAATGCTAGACGCCTATGCTAATTAAAATTGGCTATATATATATATACACTGTATATTATACAGTATATTTCTGTACAGCTATATGAATTTTAAATTATAAAATAAAATAAAATAAAATAAAATAAAACCAAAAATATAGACTACTTTAAGTTAACCACGTCTACTTGACACATCCACTTTAGTAACTAAAATCGTATTAAAATATTATGTTGATCAAACCCACCTGTCAGCATATACACAATGCAACACTTATGTATTAATACTCGAACCATACCTCAGCAACCAAGCGCGCCATCTATGTGCAAGTGCATGCGTTTTGAAGCTTCAACCTTCCTCTACTAACTCTCAAAATTTCATGACATTTGGTTGACATTTAATATTTATTAAAATTCATTTTGCAAAACACGTTTTCGTTTGATGTTGAAATTTTAACATTGAGCAAGGAGCGGTCATTCACATTAGACATCGTTGCAGCCGCAGAAAATGATCCAAACTTCTTGAAAACAATTGTTACGGGTGATGAAACATGGTGTTTCCAATACGATCCAGAAACCAAGCGTCAAAGTTCGGAATGGAAATCAAAAAACTTGCCACAAGCCAAAAAAACATGAAAAGTTCCATCAAAAATCAAAACAATGCTCATAACATTCTTCGATAGCAAAGAAATTATCCACAAAGAATTTGTTCCAACTGGTCAAACAGTTACTGCCGCATATTATCTCGAAGTTTTGAAGTGTTTGATGGTCAGAATCCGTTGTATTTGACCAGAATACCGCGATCCAAAAAGTTGGTCTCTGTTGCACGACAATGCACCGAGTCACACAGTACTCATTGTTCGTAAATTTTTGGCTCCGAATCAGATCTGTGTGTGGAATCATCCGCCGTATTCACCTGATTTGGCACCGTGCGACTTCTCTTTGTTCTCGAAACTGAAATTGAAGTTGAAAGGATGCTTTTTTGATGACATTCGACCATACAACGGGCTTCGACGAGGGCACTGGAGGTAATTCCGAAAAATGAGCTGGAACACGCGTTTGAATCACTATTAAATCGATGTAACAAGTGTATTGAATCAGGAGGAGAATATTTCGAATAAATATACTGAAAAATTAGCAGATATCATGTTTTAATTGTGTTTTCTAGAGGCAGTCTTAACACATAATTGTTGCACTGTGTACTTTTGAATTAATCTAAGGCTTGTCCACGAAATAACTTTTACAATGTAAAACGAAAAAAAGTATAGTAAGCACCGAAATTTCTAAAAAAAAAATTCGCTTTTCAGAATCTGTCAAATTTCAGCTATTAGTGGTCAATTGTATTTTGAAATTCAAAGTGATTCAATCAAAATGGCATCTAAAGAAGAGAAAATTCGACAAAAAATAATTGCCCACTTTTTCGAAAATCCAACGGCTTTGTACGCATTGTTGGGAAGACTAGCCAAAGTTTCCAGCGCAACAGCTAGAAATGTGGTAATTAAATACAAGAAGGACCTGTCCACATCCCGTATCGTCGGAGCCGGACGAAAAAAAGGTTTCGTCTATAAAGATATAGCTCGTAAGGTGAAAGTTTCTCTGGAAAAAAATCCAAACCAATCTTTACGAGATTTGGCACGAAAATTCGAAGTTTCGAAATCATACATTGCGAAAATTAAAAGACACTACGAGCTCAAATCTTTCGTTGTTCAAAAAGTGCCAAATCGTAACTCCGAAGTGGAAAAGCGTGCCAGAAATCGAGCCCGAAAACTTTTATCGAATGATCTGTGTCGTTTTAAAGGCTGCGTGTTAATGGATGACGAAATGTATGTCAAAGAAGATTTCATACAGCTTCCAGGTCGAGGATATTACACAGCATACCTGAAGGGTGGCGTTATGAAAAGGTTCAAGTATAAACGGATGGACAAATATGGTAAAAAGTATATGGTTTGGCAGGCCATATGTAGCTGTGGCAAATACACTCGTCCTTTTGTTACAACTGGCACTCTTAACAGTAAAATTTACTTGAAGGAATGTCTCAACAAACGACTTTTGCCATTGTACAGAGAGCACGCTGTTCCACCTTTATTTTGGCCAGACTTAGCAACAGTCCACTATGCAAAAATTGTCAAAGAGTGGTACCAAAGGAATAAGATCCGTGTTGTTGAGAAAAATCACAATCCCCCAAATTGCCCACAGCTTCGGCCAGTCGAACGATTTTGGGCAATAATGAAACGAAACTTACTGAAATATAAAAAACGTGCTAAGGGAAAGATTGATTTTATAAAAAAGTGGAACAGTATGGCCAAAAAAATTGGAAAATCTGGTGTGCAACATTTGATGAGGGGATTGAAAGCAAAAATACGTAGATTTGTAAGAAATCCAATTGAACTTTAAAATATTTGTGCATTATCACAAACTTTGAGTTATAAGAGATAATAAATACTCACACAAACATTAGTTCAATATTTTATTTAGTAGCTATTAATAATAGAAAATGTAAAAGTTATTTCGTGGACAAGCCTTACATTAAATTTCGATCACTTCTTACAGTTTCGTAAGAATGGGCCAGAAATTATTTGATGGGTGTTGCATAAGTAAACGGCATGAAAACATTGCACAGAATAAATATAACTAGTAAAGTCAACAGCCGACTGTCTTTATTCATGTCGATTGCATTGCTATAATCAAGCTTAAGGGGGTCCTCTAGTACAAACGGTGTTTTTTAAAGCTTTTTTGGGGATTTTTTTTCAGAAACTGCAAATATATGAGATAATTCTTCTTATATTTATTCTTTACATATTGAATTATAAAAAAAAATTGTTTCCACGTGCTACCGCGAACACTGTTGGGGTCCGCCAGCTGATTACCGGCCATGTTTTTTTTTTAAGGGTGCGTTTGCGCCATCCTAACTTTGTCCCTGTTCGTCTGAAATGTAATCCAAAAATGTTCTCTTAACAAGCATTACTCCAATTAAAGGATGACCTATAATGAACCCGATCTGATCAAAATTGGAGCCGCGGCATCGTTTTAACCCTTATTCTCATACCCGGGTACCCGGGTGCCCACTGCGATGTATTTTCGTGAAAAAAACTGACAAATAATGAAAATTTTTTGTTTACCTTCCGGATCCTCGTTATTTAGGTGAAAAGCGAACAAATCATATCAAAATTTTATAAACACTTTTTAATTAACAAAATATTGAAAACTTAAAAATTTCATGAAATGGGTACCCGGGTACCCCGGGTGCCAAACGACGTTAGTAAGTTTGGGTATGAGAATAAGGGTTAACGTTTTTTTTTCGAAATTCGCCCCTTTTTTTGCTCTAAAAACTCCCCCCAAGAATCGGCTAGTCAATAAAGCGCAATCTCCGTAGGTTAACCCGTGGAGCAAAACGTTTTGAATACAGCAAAACAAGAATCAAGTGAATCGGTCAATTAGTTTCGACGGAATCATGGCGCAATGGTCAAAAAATGTGTTTTCAAAAAAACGCGTTTAAAGTTTTAAAACCGAACGAGACGGATTTGAGGCTCTCTATCTAAGAGACGTCTGCGAATTCGACAAAATCCGTTCGTATACTTTTTCTATGGTAGTTATACTATAAAAATATAAAATGAAAAAAAAATCTGAAATTTTGAAATTTGAAATTTTTTCAAAATTTACAGCTAGAGGCCCCCCTTAACTAGTACTAGTTGTCTTAGGCTACGTCAAATGTTAATGCTGATCGCGGCAACTTACGAGTACGGTGTCACTAAAGACAATTAAACTATTGTTGTTAAACTATTGTTATTTGTCTTTGGTGTCACCACGAATCCCCAAATGTGGGTCAATGGGTACCGCGTGAATTGCAACTGAATGGATATGGGCTATTGGGTCAGGTGTAACTCGATACCCTTTTGCTGAATTGCATTGGTGACCTAATGACGTGATTGTTTGGTATTTTTATATGCATTTTCAGATTCCTTAAAGAAGTTAATTAAAACATCGTCGTGACCGAAGCTGCGTGAATTAACTAGTAATAAATAAATAATGAGCAAGAAATGAAGTGAGTGTCTTTAAAAATACACGACAAGCATTATATCAGTTGCGACAAGGCGCAGCGTAAGAAATATTGAAGGAATATTCTGAGTTTGGGCTGGTTATCGTCGTTTTGGAACTTGATTTCTATATAGATTAACAAATCAAGCGAAAACTTTTAAAGACCCAGTTTTTG
This sequence comes from Melieria omissa, assembly GCA_963971225.1. Taxonomy (NCBI): domain Eukaryota; kingdom Metazoa; phylum Arthropoda; class Insecta; order Diptera; family Ulidiidae; genus Melieria; species Melieria omissa. The sequence goes on along the minus strand of OZ020267.1, from coordinate 49,233,614 downwards.
ACTCGCGTCCTTTCTAACACCGTGCGACAAAAATGAAAACATTTTTTCACACTGGAAAAAATCCATATGGACGTGAAACTAGAGACCAAACATAGTAATACTGCGTACTCAGTTTTTCATTTCTACATCCTTTGTCCTTTTAAAAGGACTTCAAAATTTTGAAGGGGATAAAAAATAAAAAAAGATAAAAAATACTTAACCTAGTTAGAATATAGCGATATGTATATCAGATGAAAGAGGAAGAGATCAAGAATTTAAATAAAATTAATTGTTTATCTATTTGTAAAAAAAGGATATGAAAAAGGTCCTTTGAAAATTTTAATCCTTTATATCCATGAAAATTTACATAGAATTTTCTTGAAAAGTAAGTATGTTAAACCCAAAATCTCCTTGATCACGTGTCAAACTTTCATTATTCTCGCTTCATTGATTTTGTGTCTTTTGTATTATTTAAAATTCTGATACGCAAATAAATTATAATTTTTGTACTTCATTAGACTTGCAGCTTCCGCCTTTTTTTAATAACTTTCGAACCAATAAAGTTAGAGCAATTTTGACACGTGACCAAGGAGATTTTGTGTTCCAACATACTTACTTTTCAAGAAAATTCGTTATAAATTTTCAAGGATATAAAAGATTAAAATTTTCAAAGGACCTTTTTCATATCCTTTTTTTACAAATAGATAAAAAATCCATTTTATTTAAATTCTTGAGCCTTTCCTCTTTCATCTGATATACATATCGCCATATTCTAACTAGGTTAAGTATTTTTTATCTTTTTTTATTTTTTATCCCCTTCAAAATTTTGAAGTCCTTTTAAAAGGATGTAGAAATGAAAAACTGAGTACGCAGTATATGGATTTTTGCCAGTGTGAAAAATGCTGTCGCACGGTGTAATATTTCATGTTGATACTTTTCAACTTCATAGAAAAATTTATATTATTGTTCATTTAATTTTCTGAACTGAAAATTGAAAAAATTGAAGCTGAAATTGAATTGAACTGAAACTTGGAAAATTTGTGTAGTCTAATCTTGACTCATCGTTCAGTGGGAACTGAAAGCCTGAAACGTTGTGTTCAGTGTGATGAAAACATTTACAATATAATAAAAATGGTACAAGTTTATTTGTATGTACAAGTACGCAAAATGGCGGCAAAAAAATATCCGGGCATGTCAATGTCTTTACACGTATGTACATGTAATAAACATACAACCATGTAATACGCACATATGTACATCCAGCCACACTTGTATACACACGTACATATATAACGATTACCATGCCCTATGGTAAACGCGTGCTTAATTTTGAAATTAAAAAGCCTTTGGTTTTTTATGCTTACCCAAAGGATCAACCCGCAAAATGATTTCTGTATGAGCCGCTCTGAATATGCAAAGCGATAAAAGAATTAAAATTTTCGCTTTTGAATAATTCATCGTAGTCGCGGTCATGTACTGCTTGTAAGGGGGCGGATGTCGGTGAAATTGCATCCGCCGACCGAAGCTCACTGTCATTTCGATTTTTTGATTTTGGTTTTGGTTTTTACAATTCGAGCATCAATAATTTACGCCGCGAGCAACACTACCGCCACGAGCAGCAACAGCGGTGGCAACGCCTACGGAACGATTCGCTGGCGTGGCGCGGACGAGGGTTAACATCAAAACCGGATTTTCCAAATGTTGTATAAACAATTCGGACCGGGAGGCGCGACCGCGGCGCGTATACGCGAGCGCGTGGGTGCGGGTGCAGTCGTCGGAGTGGCGGTGGTTAGTTGCTGCTGTTGTTGCCGTTTCAGCTGAACGCCCGCTGCGGCGCCAATGCGTTGCCAATTGACACTTTGCTTCGCTGCACACCACTGAGCAAACTGAATACGCCGAGGACACACTTCACCGCTACGCTGCCAGTGGTGGCGGTGGTTAACATGGCCAACAACTGCGAGTACATGTCAGCATGTGCTCGGCCGATGTGCTTTTCACTTCTTTGTACTGCGCACTCTTTGCGATTTAATTTTTCACTTTGCTTTTAGCTTATTCTTTCTTTCTTTCTTTCTTTTAGCTTATTCTTTGTGCACTCTGTAATTCCCTTTCACTTTTTCACTGGACCAAGAAAACATAATTGGGTGTGCGCAAACATAAATCGGCGAACCAGCAACCGAATGTGGGGTTTTCAGCAATTTTCAGAGCTTGTCTTCTGCGTCCCCACCTCGACCGCGGTCAACCCGCCTTTGTGCCAAAACAAATGCCCCCACCCCCCCTGACATTAAATGCTTACAAAACAAAGTTTGCATAGCACATTTCATTTCAGTTATTAAAAAAAAATTGATGTGCAAAAGTTGAAAAGTTCTTACAATGTTTCTTTGTTTCCATTGCAAGCTGGTCGCCCATGGAATTTTGATTTTTCGCTTTTATAGTCGCCAATAATCGGATTATTTGCAGCCAACATAGTAAAGTGTAATGGAAGGAGAAACTTCGCAGGAAATTGGAAAGGTGTTTGTTGTGTTTTTGCTATTGATTGGTAGTTCGTGTCAGCCGAACGTGTCAACACGCATACAAAGTGCTCTGGGATGAATAGAAAACATCAAACATTATTTCATGTCCGGTCGCCAAGTTAATCTTTTGAGTCAGTGACTAGCAAAGGTTATAACTGCTCAATGCCACAGATAGGAACTTTGAAATGGCAAGGGCCATTACACAAACAATGTATGGGAAAGTATGTAAAAAGGGTTCTATTTTTTTCACTGCTTTAAAAATATGATTCAAATTTCTTGGAAAGAAAATTATTGTCTAACGTTGTTTTCTATTATCGGAAACAAATGCAAGCTACCGCCTTTAAAACTTTTATATGTGCAGTACATATGTACATATAATAAATAATCACTACCAAACTTGGCGCAGAGTTATCACGTCACCAGTTGCCTAAGGGAAGACGCGGCGGAATTTCGCATCAACAACCCAACTGATTGCATTTAAGTGGACATTTGCCGTCGTCAGTTCGTGTAAACTACTCCTCGCAGAGAATGTAAGGCGTAAGCTTTGGTCTGTTCCTGTCACTTCTACTCAGCCAACATCAGCGGCTGCTTACCGCGAACAATCCATGCCGGACGCGTCGAACCGCGCTTATCTGCACTCGACACTTGAAACAGTTACGCAACAACGGCGGCGACAACGCTACTGAATTGCGTGCTGCGGCCAAGAAATAACATCAATCATGCCGAGAGTTAACAATTAATTCCGCTCAGCAACACAAGCTCGGCGGGTGTGGCGCGCCCGGTTTGGTGCTTGTGGGCACAAATGCGGTTCGCGTTGTCAACACTGGCCGGCCGATAAGGCGATAGCGCGTCTGCACTGTGCTACTCTTTGTTGTTGTGTTGTGTACGAATTGAAAGCGTAGAGTCTTAATTAAAAACTCAGCAGTGTCGTTTTACCGAACATGATCTCAAGTTCTTTGATGTTAATCCATCTTGGGAGTGCAGCTCCTTGATAGCGAAGCAGCGCAACAGTTCTCTTCCAACTAATTGCTTGCATTCAACTATGCATGCAACAATTTATTGTGCAAGCCAATGAAACTTTCCAAAAATAGAAAATGGTTGGATTTTCTTTATAGCCGACGGCGATATGTGTTGTTCTTTTTATAATACTCAACTATTTCTATTACTAACTATTTTTGCATGAGTAGCGTGTGCTGGTGTTAGGTTACGTTCACCTACAATTTCAAAATTTTTTAAAACTTTTTAAATGCAAAATGTAACCAAAACTTGTGCCCATTAAAATGAAATCCCTACTGAATTACATTCATTTACAGGAAATTTGTATGAGACCCACTGGAAGTATTTTCTAAAATCGCAAAAAATCATTTTACATTTAAATTCAGGACAAATGACAAGAACCTAACAGTCGTTTTCCTAAAACACATTCAGATGATGAATTTTCCGAGTTTGGGATGGCTTTTGCGAAATTTCAGAAAGTATGTTTGCTCTGATTAAAAAACATAGTTTAGAACATCGCTATCTTTAACATATTTGGAAAGAGTCGAAGGTAACTGAATTTCAATATAATTAAATTTATTGAGTTTCCACTAATCTGGAAATGTAACTAATCCGTGAATACTGTCTGGCGCTTTCAAAAAGTCAAATTATTTCTCAAAAAGAAACACAAAATTTTGTGAAAATATTGAAACTCTTGTTTGACTTTATCGAAATATAATATGCTCCGTTAATCCATGATCAGAGCATTGAGAGCGAGCGAAATATTGCCAACCGCGAAGCGTTGACAAGTTAAATTGATATTTTTAATATTTTCGGTTTTTTTTTTTCAATGACGATTAAGTGGTTTCTGTGTGCGTTGCACTTCACAAGATTATGTTTAATCGGCGAAATAAATGTTTCACTTGTTCAATCCAACACGACATCCGATGTAATGGGCGCGCGCGCCATGCGTTTGCTGCGTGTGATTCGCCTCAAAAGCCGCAGTTAAAAGCCGCGTGATGCGTCGGGTGACACTCCCGCTAATTGAATTCTTTTCGGCTCGTTTACTTACAGAACTAGTGACGAGAATTTAATTACTATCACAAAGTAGCACTTTCGCAAGCGCTAACGCGAACGGGGCACAATTCGAGGCGTGCGTCTGTCACGCTGACTGCGACTGTGCCGTGGGCGACAGGCCGTTAAATTCGCAACGAGTGTTCCAGTGTGGATAAAGCACTGCTGCGGTAATCCAGAGTGCGTGCAGGCGCTTACCCACCGACTGGAATTCACGAACTAATTTACACCACTCTTGGCTTAGCCGTCGCGTGCGGCGAAAATGAAGACAGCGCGTATATATTCTAACTCGAAAATGTGTTGAGGGCACATTTCCCCCTCGATGGGTTGCAACACGTTGGGCACTTTCTTTAACTTTTGTCTTTGGACGTTGGCGCGTCCACGCGTCGCACACAACCGTCTTGCTTCTGTTTCGCGTTAGGACTGACACTGCTGGCCGTCGCGGAGTCGAAAATACCCGCGCAATACGAACAATGAAGCCAAAAATATCCTTTCGAGGACATTTTCTCTTCGAAAACAGGACGCTCTCCACTTGCTCGTACAGCATCCAACGAAGTTTGCTCGCGCACACACGCAAGAGAAAGCACTATTGCAAGGAAACCAGCCGAAGAGAATCGCCCAGACCCGAAGTGACGGCAAGGATAATGTCTCTCTTATACAGTTCGCGGTGGCAACTTTTACTTAACATGGCCAACAGTGGCCAACTCACTTGTATTCTGTGAGTTGCAGCTGCAAACACAGCTTTTGACCCTGAAAAGCCACTGCGAAGGGAACACAGCATAACACAGTGCCTGGGCCTTCTCTTTCGACTAGCTCTTCGAATAGCTCTTTGCTGTGCCGCTTACATGCCGATTGCAGAACCCAATGAAAAGCATCTTTATAGGTCAGTGTTCACAGTTAATTGGATTGGCTGGCAACCGGTCGACAATAAAGAGCTGATAAAACAGCGATAGCAGTGCCCATATTTCTATGTCCCATAATGTTACAATTAAAATAAAACAAATTCTTGGCTCTGTTGCATTGGAAAAAAGGGGACGGAAAAAGTGTTTGTGCGCAGCTTTGTGTTGGCAATTTTTATGTGCGAGGACCTAAAGCTTTGCGGAATTTGCAGGTTTGGTGATATTTTTATTAACCTGTAGCTTATTTCAAAACTGATCTGACTTGGGGGGAAAAAGATTTTAGGGAGAGAATTCGAGTTTTTGTATCACGTTTGGTTTGGCGCGAAATGGACGGATTAACAATAATAACTTCAAATAATAGATATAGTTTATTATTTTAATTGATTTGTTTACTGAACAACTTACCGTACAAACCTAGTAGCAGTTCTATCGTAGTATTGTTGTTAATCGCTACTTTGTCAAACACGAATGCGATCTGTCCACCAAGTTGTGTACAGCTGGTTGAATCAGTCCACTGCAGAAGTGCATCACAACTTTTATTTCAAGGAAATTTTTACAAAGCGTTCACAAGAAAGTTGTTGAAAAAGGCTTATGATGATAAGTGTTCAAGGAACGCCGAAGTGCAGTTCGGTTTCGACCTTCCCACACTTTTCATAATTTTTCAATTCACTTAAATGGTTTTTAAACACGATATGAAATTTTAAAACCCTTGTTCCCAAAATAAAATTTACGAAAACGGTGGACAAGACAATAACTACAGCAATTTGCCTCCGACTTCCATGAATAACCTCGATAATTAAACAAAATCCAATTTTACACTTCAAATAAAGTTCTAATTAAAAAAAAACATGAATTTAATGCGATTAATGTATAGTATACTAAATTTTAAAAGCACTACAATATTTTAATGATTTCTATTTAAATTTTCAAAAGCCACACTGAATGTAGATTTTTTAATCATCTGTTATTGAATTGTGATGCATAACAGATTGAAAGTGCTCAAATTTTCAATTCTCACAGAAAATAGAAATTCAAAACAAAATGTTGACATCGAAGACAGCGAAGTTCTTTTCAATGCTGACACACTAGTTGAATAATGAATCAGTCATAGTCAGCAGCCGATTTTACGAACTTTATTTTATGTGGGTATTGTGTCACTAACTTTTCAACTTTCGCAGAACCGTAACCCTTTCGCTATTTTGTTGCCATATCGACTTTGTGGACGTCTGCATCCTCTATGGTTGCACGAATAGATTTTTTTGTTGGTCTTTAGAATAGCTTGAAGATTTAGGAAAAATACGAAATTAATAAACTGAGTTAAAGTTAAAGTTTAATAGTATATCTTGACATAGTAAAGGAAGAAGAAGCATTTAACTTTAGATAACTTTTTTATTTGACGTTTTCTTTCAATTTAGATACTTTTTTTGTTTTAATTTTGGTTGAAGTAAATGAAGAAATATTCAAATTTTCGATATATGTACAAAATTTAGTGTTTAAGTAATTATTACAGCCACAACGATGCGGTTGCTCTTATAGAAAAACACTCTAAAATACAGGGTCCGAGTATAAAAATTAAAATTGTTTAATGGAATGTTGGTAATATAACCACATAGAAGTTTAAGACGTAAAATTTAAAATTTTTACTTTCCCAAGTAAAAACCTGTAGCGAATGGGTTAACCCCAAAATATCGCCCAATCGTTCCGGACAATGCAGCGAATTTGCTTTGTTCTAACTGTTCGCAAATTTCGCGAAAACCAGCTGAATCATTTATTGAAATATACACAAAATCGCACTGCTCCTTGGCAATCGAAAGCATGAGCTATACGCTGCATAAATTCCCACAAGCACCGAATGCGAAACGGCAGCAATCAGCCGCCAATGAAGTAGAACCCGAACAAGCGCGTTCGACACAGCGACGAGTGCGTCCAACAGTCAAGTGCAGCTTGCCGTCATGCAGCACGAGTCGTAGCATGTTGGATGGAATCACATGTCTATGAGGAGTCAACGAGAACGACGCCGCGCACCATTATTCGCAGCACAGCAGCGGCGGCCGCCCAGCCGTGATGCTGTGCTTGCAGTCGCTGGCAAGTGCCGCAATGACGTTAAATATCGTCAAAGCTATTATTGGCATGTCTGACACGAAAGCAGCTGCCGTCGCAGCAAATGCAGTGCGGCCGAAGCGAGCATTGAGCAATGCAACAGTATCTGGAATATGACAACAGCAGCTGGGCATAAAGCACATTTGAGGCACGCACTTGGGGTACTCATCGCCCCCCAAAAACATGCTTCGCACACTCTGTCGCATTCCACGTCGGATGCAGTCCGCACATGCAGGGCGTACAAAACGCAAGTTGCCTCTAAACCCAAACTGCCACCAACGAAAAATTTTAAGTAGCAGTGGGAGTGGGAGCAGCGAACCGGCTTCCCTGTTATTGACAAATGTGTTCATTGTTAATGCTCGCTTGTAGGTGGTATTCACTAGCTGGGCCAACTGCGCTGCAAAAACGTCTAACAATAAAAATGTTGACAAATTTTCCCTAAAAGGTTACTGGATGACACCGATGAGAAAGAACGCGCCTCCTCAAATAGCGCAAAACACAACAACACAATTAACATACTAGTAAAATTTGCAAGTGTGTTTCTAGCAATTGTGCACATATAGGGTTTTCCAACAAGAGGTGTTATTTTGTTTTCAAAGAAAAATGCCATTTTTTGAGATAAATGATCGGATGTTTATTTCTTAATAAAGAGGAAGGTATGCCGTTAATTATGAAAAACAACATCAGCCAAATGGCCATCACGACCACGCTTACAGGACCATATCCTTTTCATGACATTTTCCATAACAAAATCGCAAAGTGGCTGCCCTATGTCCTCAATAGCCTCACGAATTCTATCTTTGAGGTCTTGAATCGACGCTGGGCTGTTGGCGTACACCTTATCTTTCACGTGGCCCCATAGGAAGAAGTCGCAAAGTGTTAAATCACAAGATCTCGGTGGCCAATTGTGATTACCTCTTCCAGAGATAACACGGTCCGGAAACTTTTCACGTAGCGCCGTCTTGTTGAAAGTAAACGTTAACATAAAAAATCATTAATCATCTCTCGATAGCGCAATCCATTCACCGTAACTGTTCATCCAACCTCATTTTCGAAAAAGTAAGGTCCAATGACCCCGCCGGACCATAAACCGCACCAAACAGTCACACGTTGAGGATGGAGAGGCTTCTCAACAATAACTCTTGGGTTTTCCGAGCCCCAGATGCGACAATTTTGCTTGTTGACGTAGCCACCGAGGTGGAAATGGGCCTCATCAGTCAAGATGATTTTTCGATGGAATTCCGGATTAAGATTTTCACCATTTTTGTAGTGAATTTTAATAATTTCAATGCGTTGTTGAAGCGTGTATCGTTCCATTTTTAGTAATGGCGTACTTTTTACTTGTCAAATGTCAAAGAATAAAAGCTTCAAAAGTGACAGCTACCGAAATAGCGGGTGATTCAAAATAACACCTTTTGTTGGAAAAGCCTATATTACCACTTCTGAAAATATTTATAATAAAATAGACTGAACATTAACCAATTTTATTCCAGAATTTCGCAACCATTTTTAGTTCCCGCTAGCCTGGCGATGTTGTGATATATATAAGCAGTCGGTAAATCAATCAGGTAAATATTTAAATCGATAACGAGTGATCAAAGTTTCTAGAACCTCTATTAAAAAAGTAGAAGTTATTATTATTAGATTTTCATACATTTAAAAATGGTCTAACTATGAATTTTTGAAACGAAATATTAGATATCTACTTCTTCATGGGTGTATCGAATTACCTCGAGTCCTGGTATGAAGGTATTTTTATTTTAACTGATTCTACAATAACCTCATGTATGAAAAACTCATCTCATCAGAAGTAACACTAAACGTTGCACTTTTTCTATCAAAGTTTGTACAAAGCGGATATTCCGTAAATTATCGCGCTGATCCTCTCAAATCGTTATGGAACATACCTTCAATCCTTAAAATGTCGACTCATCGAAAGTTTCTATTCAGCAACGCTATGGTGCCATGAGACATGCCCATTCTGGACATTTCGAAGCTCTTTGAGTTGCGATTCGCACACCTGAAAGTGTGCTAAAACTTCGTTTATTTGACACGACAAGCACGTGGACACAATTGCGTTGTCAGTGCGCAACAGTGGAATTAAAACCCGGCGAAGCGGTTGGGGCGTTTGCTGTGCTGCACACCTCCTCTCCTTGGTCACTTAGCTGGACTAGCAGGAGTGGCGCCGAGCGAAAAAATCAGAGAATAATATAGTAGATTCCGTTTGCGTGCGCCATCAGCATCAAGCAATGCCAACGTCATCAGCAGCACTAACCAAATCACCGAGCTCGCTCACACGGACGCGCGGACGGACGGACAAGAGGCAGTCCGTGGACGGTGAACTGTGGAATGGTCACGCCAGCTGCGCTTGCCAGCAACTTTTGTCCATCCGTTGAATGCATCTGCACGTCGCGTCGCGCGTTTGCATGCCAGGCACATTGCAACGCACTGCGCGCACCCCCCAGCCGTCTGGCCTCCTGCCTCACGCCTGTCTGTCTGCCTCGCCGGTTGACGTTGGCCTGTCAGCCGTCCACTCGTGTTTGCTTATCGTAGCACTGCGCACTGCTTGTTAGGCACTTGGTTGTGCAAGGATTTTGACAACAACAACTCATCACATGTGTCACACATGTTTGTGCACATTGTGCACATTCTGGGCGCACACATGACCGATCAAAGCGCTTCCCGGCAGACAGGACAGGCTGGCAGGCGGCACCGCACCGCGCAGGAGCATAATGCGGCCTACAAACACGCTGAGTCTGTGTACAAATATGTATGTACGTGTACTTACAAGCGAAAGGACACACACTAATGGATGATTGGACGATTGTGCTGCGGCGCTGGCGTTCACGGAGCGCACGACTGCCTCACGGCCTGCAGTCGAGCGAATCGCAAAGAAATGTTGCAAATAATTCTGGAAACGTTTGACATGCTTCCGGCATCCCAAAGACTATGTACGAATCGACAATGTGCAAAATTTTGATACATTTACAATCTGTAATAGCCGCAGACATGCGCGTGTTTGTATGTTCTCCTGCATTACAATATGCAGTCAAATAAAGTTGTTCGATCTACTTAATGCCCCATTAAATTAGTCTTGACATAAGCTATGCTCTTCTATTTTCTTCTCCGTTGAATTTATCTTCTTAGCAAAATGTCTGCAAAAGAAGGGGTAATAAATTAAACTGCTGAACTCTTTAAAAAGTTCTATCCAATCGACGTTGAGCAGTGTTACAATCAGAAAATGTTTAGTGGGATTTGAAAACCAAACGTTATAAAGACCAGGTTTTAAATGTTTGAGAGTGTAATAAGTGCGATAGGTCGCTCTGTGTCTTTCTTTCCGGCGGATCCTCTGACAAGACTTGCTCCAGGACAACAATTGTCACCAATCGTATCGTATCGAATCATATCCTGTCTTATCATATCGTATTTTAGGACGAAAACAAACAACGGTTCAGTTTCATTATGTTGCGCTCATTCCAACAATCGAAACAGAACCGATTGAAATAGATTTGGCAAGTAAAGTAAAAGAGAAAACAAACCAAATGCAGAATTAGCGAAACAAATACCGAAAAACGAATAATTTGCTTAGTACTCACTTGTTATCAGAAAAATGCACCTTGGAGTCCATACGTGGGTTTTATTCAATGTAATGTTAATTCACACTTACTGTCAGTATTGTCATTTTAAACTGGCCACAATTAAATATAAACTGTACCGCTTGTTTCGGGTTTTCTGTTTTATATTTCTTTTGGTTTTCCACCACGATCATATTCAAGAAGGTCCGAACACATTCAAGACGGCAGCGATACGGCCACACAACTTCAAGACGGCGTCAACTTGGCAACTATTTACGTGTAGTCAACTACTATACGTGACTACAATGAAATCGCCAGCAATGCCATCAAAATCATATTTTTGAGCTACTAAACACAAATTCTTAAGTGCTTGCGCAATCCCTTTATTAAGCATTCGTCTATATTTATTTTACCACTTGTACAATCAATTTAAAACAAATTTTTAACTGAAATACTAACAAATTTGTTATTGTAGTTCAAAGCACATGGGGATAGTAAGAAAAATACCATTAAAAATATCAATTTTAAAGCAGTGCCAATCGTTTGGTTTCGTCGCTTAACACATTCGAGACCGCTTGCACACCGTGTGGGCAATGGATTTCCGAGGTTATAAGACAGTAATGTGCAATTATCAGTTATTCTGAGTAAACTAGTCGTCGAAATAAGATTTTTCTGGAACTAATGAAATCTGTAAAGTACAGGAAACAAAATTTGGCATTGGTTTTATTGTGTACAATACAAAGAAAATGAAAATTTCAGTCCTGGGGACCGTGTTCGAAAAAAATCCGTCATCTCGAATGGGTTAAGAAATAAAGAATAGTTCTATTTATGTTTGGCGACAGCGACAACTGTGTTCGGATCCTATATTTTGACAGATGCAGTCGTGTCCTTGCCGTCGGCTATGTGTTCAAAACATAACACTGAAACAAACGATACACTTTAGGGCTGACAGGGGCTACCTTCATAGGAATAGTACTTTTGTTCAAGTACCTTTTAGCGGTCCCGACCAATAAAACTCGCACTCGTGGTGGAAACTATAGTGATACATTCGGTTTGTTTTCGTTTCTGTTATTATTCTAAACTTTCGAACTTTTAAGAAAAAATTAACTCTGTCTGAGGACCCCCTACTGACCTTCGCTGCTGTGTCGTGGTTTTCATTTATTATCCATTTTAAATGTACGGAAAGTGCAGCGCCTCATAATATGCACGTTTATTAATATTGTATCAGCTGTGCTGCTACCACTTCAAGCAACTTAAATGTGCAAAGACCGTGTCCTGCCCACTGTTCAGGCACTCAACAAACTGAAAGTTTCCGCCGCTGCTGCTATTCCGCCAAAGTTGTGCGCAGCAGTTGGTGCGCCCGCTGCTGTTGCTGATTAGCACACGTGGCAGTGAGGAGCTAAGGTCCGGTTGCGGCTGGTCGTGTGGTTGAGCTGGCGACTCTGCAGGTTATCGCCGGTGACCGTGGCTGTTGTAACTCACAGGATTCTAAATGAACACACCACACCAGTGGGCATTTTTCAGTTGCGCACTGGGCTGCCGCGAAATGTGCTTTGCTCACATTGGGATGTGGGTAAAGCTGTGCATGTGGGAAATTGCAGATGACAAACTTAAATTTTGCTCTGCTGCATCATGCCACAGCTTCCGCAAGGATTCTTCTTCATATTTCTATGTGGTTGGGGACCGATGACTAAATGTGCGGTCGCCCCAACCTATGCGCTCATACGTTTTTAGGCCTTTAAATAGCAAAATACTCTTTTATTATACTATTTTAATCTATTTCAAAATTTGACTTGCTTTGATTAGGCCGAGAGCACCGTGAAATTGTATCCAATTCGCTTACACAAAACGAGATCGAACAAAAAATTGTTTTCGGGGTCGCGGTATAGACTTTTATTTCCTTAAGCAAGCATTTATTTCTATCAGCAATTGTTAAAACCACTGAGCCAATTAACAGAAGCCACCAAGTTGTTCATGGCAATTATAGACCAACCAACCAAGCCAACTCAACTGCGAAAAACCAAATTTGTTGTACGTTTCGCTCAAGCAATTTTCATGCAACATGTCTGGCGTGCACTTGATGAAATATGGGGTGGTTCGAATATTTGAAACAATATTTTTGGCAGCAATAACATCCCAACCTAAACTACCACATGTAAATAATATTTGTAGCAGTTGTGGGTGAAATAGTTGGTTTACTACAATAAGAGCTGGAACTGTCCACTGAAGAGACAACCATTTCGAACAGATATATATGTATGTATGTTTGTGAAATATGTTCGTCAGCGTGTGTGTGAACCTTTGAATTCATATTTTTGTTCAGATGCAGAACAGTAGCCGCTTGAATCCAGTTGTATGCCAATTGGAGCCATCATATAAAGCTTATATATGGGTGCATGTGTGTGTTTTTGTGTGTAAACGAGTGTATTGAATTTACACAGCATTGCGCCACAAATAATCGTCGCAAATGTGTTGCGCATCGCGCAATTGCCCGCATACATACGGCACACACACACACATACCCACACCAATGTATACATTCATATGTATATAGATTTACATATATATGCATATATATATATATACATATCTATATGTATATTAATGTGCATATATACATAGATATGAATTTGTTTTATATGTGCAAAGTTCGCATCCGCTATGAACGGCGGTTTTGGGAGTAACGGGAAGAGCAAATGCCACAGCGTTGACAACTTTTGTCATACAGTTGAAATTTTATGCATATTTATTTGTACTTATTTACGTGTATATGTTTTTTGTACATGCGTGTGCAGTACTTATAACGTTTCGAAAAATATGTGCACCATAAGATTTTATGCGATTCTGACGGTCATTTAACATTCTGCCAGCCGCGTTTGTGACTGGCTTGTGTCATGCGCGGCTTTTTATTTCAGCAATATAATTTTCGACATACTCAGCGCAGCGTTATTTTTCACTTAAGCAATTTCCTGGTCGACGACATGAAAATGTGTTTACTTTTGAAACTCCTGCGCGTTATGTACGCACATCATTCGCTCACGCACCTTCGCAGGCACATAACTTAATTTGATGCGGAAGTGCTTGCGGTCTGTCGACTAGCCTGCGACACGACACCCGTACGCACCAAACGTCCTTTACTTTTGCAATTAAATCTCCCGCCTTTAATTGGCTCCGTCCGACATGTCAACTGCACTTCGGCTGTAGACACACGTCGTATTTCCCCAACGAAATTAATTCATTCCGACAGTGTCGCACTTGCATGCGTACAGCGCACTCCATAACTGGGCAAACAATTGTTGCCCGTGCCGGCAGATACTCAGCCAACCACCGCCGCTGACGCAGACGCAGCCGCAGCCGCAAACGCTGCAATCGGCGACGTCGGCGTTAATATGTGTGGATGTACGTCATATGGTATGATGTACGAAAAATGTGCGCCGCATACGCACAACCGCGCCCACTCAATTCCTTGCGGCAGTTCCTATGTTGTATTAGTTGTTGAAATTGTTTGATATTTGGTTTCTGTTTGCCTTTCCCCGTACAATGTTTTTAATGAAATTAATGGCAAAGTCATTACGCTACCTCACGCACCCACTCTCAAAACCCACACAATACCTCGCATCATATACAAACAGACAAACACCAATGTCTATGTTTGCTATGTATAATTGTAGCTTTGCTGTTTACGCATTTGTGTAATAAAAAACTTAACGAAATAATATTGAGCAAAAAGGTCACAGTAGACCTCTCGGTAAACCACATAGTGCGAATACGATCCGAAAGATGGTCATGGCACCGAAACATACAACCAAAATTTTTAATATGGAATGTCTTCGGAATTATAGGTCGGACAGCATTGAAATTTTTCACTTAAATCAAACTGGATCACACCGTTCGACTGGAGGAATGGATGGGCATTGCATAAAAGAGGCGTGGCACCGCCCATATAGTGTTTTATGAAGAAACTAGATTTATTGCTAACATTGACAGAAAACCAAATTATACTAAATTATATAATTTTTGGGCAAGTTTTTTTTTTATTTAGTTTACAAGTGTAAGATCTGATGACGAAAAACTTTAATTGAGGTTTTTTGTTTTTATTTTTCACTCCGTTGCACATTAGGTCAAATGATCAATTTTTCTGTGCGAAAGTCAAATTTCGTCAAAACGCGTTGGGCGAAAATTTCACGATTCAATAAAGCTAAAGCAAAAAAAACCTTGAAAATTTTTAACAGTTTTAATAGAAATTGAGACACAAAAGTACTCTTTATGTTATTCAAGTTTTGCTTTTGCCCGCCTGTAGACAGTCTTAGACAAATTTTGGAAAAGTGGCGATTTATTTCTCAACGTAGTCTCCTTTCAACTCGATACACTTGACCCAGCGATGCTCCAACTTCTTTAACCGTCTGAAAAATACGTTTTCTGGAGGGCTCCGTGGCGCCGATAACCTCCTCATTCGACTCAAATTTCTGCCCGGCGAGTGACTTTTTCAAGTTTGGAAACAAAAAGAAGTCACAGGGGGCCAAATCTGGAGAATACGGTGGATGGGGCAGCTGTTCGAAGCCTAATGCGACCATATTGGGAAATCACCGACCGATATTGCTCTTTTTCCATTTTTCTAAAATCCGCGGACACGTTCGTTTCCACACGCGCGGTCAAAACAAAACTACAAATCCAATATGACTGAAATTTTGACAATAGTAGTCTTCGAGGATGTACTACACGATAGTAAATTTCTCTTACGATAGTGGCACCATCGGGCGATGTGGCTAAGTACTTATCAGACTGCCACGTACTTCATTAAATTCTAGAATTTGTATGATATTTACATTTCTCCTTAAGGTTAAGGGGAAATAATAAACCTTTTTTAATAAACCTTTTGGGGCTTATAAGAAAAACCGTCTAATGAAACGACCGGCCCTATAGAAAAAACCTGCATACACAACGTACTCGTATTAATAAAAAAAATTATGCATTTTTATAAAGTTTTTCGAAGTCACTATAACTCAACAAGTGATTGTTTTTACAGACCAAAGGCTGCCTTCCCGCAAAAAAAAACAAAACGAATCATCACAATGCTGCCAATATTTCAATTTTTTTATCCGAGAATTATTGTATGAATTTCCTCAAATGGTTCACACATTTCCATCGTTATAAGCAGGTAGATCTTTTAAGCATCAAAACATTAACCGGGTATTTTTCTGTATATTGTACAAAAAATCCTATATTTGTATGGCCTAATTTGGTTAACTTCTGAGCGGCAAAATCTACCAAACGGAGCTTATGTCCAGAAAATACATTAAACCCAAATGCGTGATTTCAAAGAGTTTACATTGCATGCGTTTGGCAGCTAATTTTTCTCGGCTCTTCTGGGGCTGCTAACCAAAGAATTTATTGCTTTTTTTCTGTCGTTATTTTCTCCATACTACAAAATTAAAATGCAAATAAATGTCAATCAAAACTTCTTAAGAATATTTGACAAATTGCAAGTAAACGAAAATTTCATTTGGACAATTTTCATTTTACAACAAATGTTTTAACTGTCAAAAACAGACGAAAACTTTTGAAAGCACTTTCATTTTTTGAAGCGTTCAAAAAAAAGTATCATGTTTTATCGCATTTGCCTGGTCGTTTTGTGTGTAAGTGATATCGTAGATTTGAATTTCAGACTTTTCGACCAAATCACGCATTTGGGCTCAATATAACGTAGTAGTAGGTTCATTCTGGAATTCTTGTATGTGGTATCACAGCGAAAATCCCTCGTGAACGTACGAGAATAAATACATAACTGAATTTTTTCAAAAGAGGGCTCACCTGCTTAACACTTTTTTGGCATTAAAACAATTACTTATAATTAAAAAGCATTAGAAAATATTTATAAAATGCATGTGGCCTTGCATTATCGTCATAGAACACGATTCCTGTGTGATTTGGCAATTCTGGCCGAATGATTTGATTGCATCCCCTAGTTTCATTAGTTTTTGACAGCAAACACCAGGATTTATTGTTTAGTTCCGTGGAACCGGAACCGTTAAGTACCCAACATCTTTGTAATTTCACCAAATTGAAACCATAACCATGAAGATATGGTTTTGGCTGGTTCATCGCACTATCAGCATGTTGTCTTTCATTCCATGTTATTGTAAACAACCCGTTTTTATCCCCAGTGATTATTCGTTTTAAAAAATGGAATTCTCCAATTTGTGTCAATCTAAATATCGAGCTTCTTTACGAGTCCATGACGTTCTAAGTGATATTCAACTATTGTGGGTAATGTGTACATTTAACGTCACTGCAATCTCTTGCACAGTTACATGACGATCCAGCTCGATTATGGTTTTAAATTGGTCATCATCAACTTCGGTAGTAACCAGAACGAGAACGTTGGACATTTTGGAGTGACAAATCTCGACAACGAAATTTCGAAACGATTAGTCAATTCTGACACATGCAATTACCACCAAAAACGTCATATATCTGTTGTAAGTCTCAGCGGCTTTCTAGCCTTTACGAATATGAAATAGTACGTTTTTGCACTCTTTTCAAAAATTGGGTCTGAATTAACAGCTGGAAAACCAATTGCGCGCAAGTTTCTTCTAAAATAAGCTTAAAGTGACAGCTCTCAAGTGTCAAAATAGAACTCATAAAGGTTACGGAAGCCCTACAAAACTAACCTAAAGCCATTAATTTATGAAAACTGCCATTACTTTCCTGCCAACCCAAGATTTACTTATCTTCAGTATCCTCCGATTATAAGTATCTGTGATAATGCTCAAAATTCGATGCTTACAACCGCGTTGCATGTAACTGCGAAATACTTTATTCCAAGGTGATGTAATGAGGGTGAAATATTCGCCGACCACTTAAACCCTTTCCGGTCAGTTTCCGCATTTCTTGAGACAAACATATTTCCTTCAAAATATCGACTCTTTTTGAACATTTTAGCAATAGTTAAGAATTATCATTAAATTTGTACGATATATCGAGCAATGCTCTGCAAAGGAGTAAAAACTCATGCAATTTTTGTTTCGTTTTTTTAAGTTTTATGAACAACTCATTGATGTTATTAAAGTAAAACATAATTTATAGTAAAAAAAATTAAAGACGTGATTTCGTTTTAATCGAAACTTATATAAATTATATATATAAACAATTAAGTCTTATGACTAAACTTGAGGACTTATGTAACCACTGTTGTTGTTGCAAAGTCTTTTCAGGTCAATAAAACACAAAGTCACTTAATACTCATATAGCTTCACAGAACGATACTGAATATAGCCGATTTTTTTGTCGTAGTTGGAGTTACTATAAATTAATAACTATAAATTAATAAACTTAAGAATAAAATGACCATAAACCTTCGTCTCCTCTCTTATACATCCATTATGTGAATAATCTTAACTGCGCTAAAGCACAAATTAAATTATAGCATATTTCGGTTGACCAAAAGTTCAATTCACAAGCTGGCAAGTTTTATGGTATCGAAACTTTCAGAGCGCGGCTGTGCTTTCGGACAGTATGCTACAAATTGCTCAGCGCACTCTTTATTCTGTGCTCTAAGGTTTTGCCAGTGAAGCACACTTGCTTGTATCTGCTATAAATTTTAACAATAAAAGCTTTAGTTCAAAGAGTAACATTATAGCATTGCACAACATTATAGGAAAACTCACAGCGGTAGCAACTAACAGTTCAATTACGAACTATCGACTGTAACAAAAGCTTTACAATTGGAAAAATGCACTTTTCGTGAGACAGCTTACTCCTCTCGCCTTTAGATGGCACTTCAATTCTACATAAAATTTTTAAAACATGTTTGGTTGTTTTGTTGCTGTCATTGTCTTCTTCGCGATTAATTCGGGTATATGTCCTAAAAAGCCCGTGAATTATGTTTAAAATTTTCATATAGGAACAATGCAAAATGTTGATTGGTAATTTTGGTCATATCGCAAGAACCGAGTGCTAGCCATAAATTTAATACCCCTGCGCTTTGAACTGCAACACGACTCAACAAGTAGGAAGCAGAAAACAAAAGCGATACTTAGTGTTTAAACGCAAGTATGTACATACATATATATGTACGTAGATACGTATCTATATGCTTATATATGCATATATATGTCAAAGTACGAACGTATTTGTGAGTATTACAGTCTGCGGGCAATTTACAGTCTTGAATTCAATATTCTTGCAAATTTTGTGGATATTGATTGAATGAATGAATAAATGTTATTATTACATTTTTAAGCGATTATTGGATTGTTATACCTTTAGTTCTTATTTTGTCCATTTTAAATTTCAAGACTTTCAAAATAAAAAGTTGTTATTCTCAAAGTCGGCAGATGGCGTGTGAAATGTATTGTTATGAAAATTTGTTCTAGTGGTCAACGCAAGCGTAGTTCGTATCGCTGGATTATGCCAGAGTAAAACCAAACTGACACACTGTGCTATATCCCATTGTCTTTTATGCTCGTTTGCGATAATTCGTGCGAAATTACCATGCCCCTTAAAAGCGTATATATATATACAGCCTGTTTCATAAAGCAAATTCGCTTACATTTTTTACATTGCATCCATACAGGTATAAATTTTTTACGGTGTATGATAACGGTAAAATAATGCAAAAGTTCTGTTACCAAACCCATAACTTAAAAAAATTCAAACATAACTTGCAACCTTTGTCTTCCATTTGTACGAGATATCGTACAAATCTGTGCAACCTTTGCCGTCATTTGTACGATATATCGCACAATTTTTTTTTGAAGACTCGGGAAAAGTATTAAAAGCATTAAAGTTTTATAAATAACCTTAGATTCAAACAGTGAAATTGGTTCGTTACCAAAAAGTATTACATATTTAAAAACTTCTCCGCAAAAGCAGTTTGCCAGTTTTTTAAAACCTGCAAAGAGCTGCTTGCAAAAGTCACTCATACTATGTAACCACGGCTTTTGTGATTTATGTTTTTAACCAGAGTGATACAACACAATCTACTTCAAATAAAAAAAAATTATGGGTGATTTCAAATGATATTGGGGTCAAAAGTTGTATGCAGAACGCCTCCTTAAATGAAATCCCGTGTGCGCCGCTGATGCCGAAAATTCAGAATAGACAAAACAAAGACCTTTTTATCAAATTTTTACATTAAAAACGGTTTTGAAGCAGTTTTCGCATCATAGACGCGATTATGTTCGTTTCAGCAAACGTCAGCTGGAACAAAACGAGACTCTGACCACCGGTCAAAAGCCCATGACTCGTACTATATCTATTTCGATCATTGTAAGCAAAAACATAAAACACTATTAACATGTGTTTAATGTTTTTAACTTGAATTAGCAATAAATTACGCTTTGTTCTTTGCGCTATTATTTTCACTTTTCCCATACAAATGTATTCTGCGTATTGGTGATAGGTGGAAATTTTTTGTATGAAGTAAATAAATAAATAAATATGAACTTCGAACTTCATGTTTGCAGATTTTGCGTTTCGGGCTAGGCGACGATGAGTCAGTGAGTCAGACAATCAGTTAGTCAGATAGTAAGTTGGTTAGTCGGTCAGGACAAACATTTACATCTATGTAGATGACAATTGATTGTAGAACTATAAAATGAATTTACTCGATTGCTTTATAGAAGAAGGGTGCTTACCTACCCTTCCATTCTTGGTTAGCCTTACAAAAAATATGGTTGTTTTTTTCTTTAACTCGAGATCCCTATTAATGCGAAGCATTGCGTTGGTTGTGTTGATGTTTCTGCCGCTTAATTTTAATCAAGTTGACTAAACAACAATAGTTAAAGCCCACGCAATCTTGTAATTGTTATTATTGTGTTATCCCATCGCTGCCTCATTAAATGTATTCAAGTATGACTTTGCAACCACAAATCAATACGCATTGAATGCTGTCTGTGGTCCCCACGAAACCGCCAAATGAACACTCGTCGGCGAGACATCGGCACACATACTTTGTGTGTGTTCATGTGTTTTTAACGATTTATGTATGACATAAAATCCGACTTAAATATATAGTACGTAAGACCACAAATATTTTCTAAATTTGGCGCCCGACAGCAAATGGCACCAGCCGCAATTAGAGTGGAAGTAATTTTCTGCTTGGCTGCGATAACAACTTGTCTGACTTGTACCACGAACGCGAGCTTTCGCTGGATCCGAGAATAGTCCAATGACACCCCTCCCTACCAGCCCGTCCCCATTATAGGACCATCAAATAGGGATTTCCCTATTTTCTACACATTAGTCTGCTCTTAGCGCCGTCAACGCGGAACGCGGTGCACCGCGCACAGCGAACAATGAAGACACAGTGCGAGAACGTGCTGCGTATTTGCCGGCTATAAAATACGCCGAAAAGAAATTATTGCAGGCGTTCATTGGCTCTTAGCTCTGTGCTTTACAAACATCATTACCGAGCGTTATTTATAATGGGTGTGGCTGTCCGAAAGTCACGACACCCGGCCAGTAATAACGTCAAGTAGGAGTTGAGGAGGCACCAGAGCTCTGCCGTGTGTAGAGTTCTCCTATAAAGTACAAGAAAAAAAGATTTTGGATGCATTCAAGCAGATGAATATGTCCTTTGGCGGAACAAGGCGAGGCATATGCAACAGGCGAAAAACCAAAAATTTTGATTGACACAGCGAAGTACGTCTAACTGAATCAGCCTAAAGTTTCATCCAACTATTCTCTACACTAGTAGAGAACTAACTAGATAGTACTAGCCGAACTCTGAACACATCTGAGTAGATTATAGAAAACCAAAATGCCACGGCTTACGCTGCTTAGACTAAGAACCACTGCCAAGCACCTCGAGAAAGGTTAAACTGACTTATCATTCTTCCCCACACTAGTAGAATGAGTATACTACCAAGAATGTGTATCTTGTAAGGTGCGTATCAAAATTATAAGACACTTGGAAAATTCCACTTTGCAGCCTCACCAAATCTAGGTACACCCATACCTCACTTTGCGTCGTGGTTACGTTCCAAAAAAACACGACGCAAATTGAAACGACGCAAAGTGAATTATGATTTTCTATAGCAAACCATGTAAAGATCGAAGATAGGTTCCAGGGTTACGAAAATACTACTTAAAAAAAAAAAAGTTGAACAAAGTAAACATTTAACAAACAAAAATAATATAAAATTGTATTACATACATAAAAAAAACAAAAAAAAAAACAAATTCAATTAAAACAAAATAAAATATTCAATTAATTTATAAAAACAAAATAAAAATTAATAACTGTCTGATGAGTCCATAATGGCTGTTGTCGTAAGTCGGCTTTTTATCACAAAAGTTAGAAAGGGAATCCCCGAGTTTTTATGGCATGGCGTAATTAGAACCAAAAGTCGGGATATTTTTTAGAAAAAATGGAAATTTCAAAAAAAAAATCAAGGACTCGAACTCAAAACAACGCAACTTCGAAAATCTAACGACGCACAGTGAAAATTAGTACTAATTCAGCAGCGACGCAACTTCGAAAAAACTCAAAACGAAACGACGCAAAGCGAGGTATTGGTGTAGTAATTTAAAAATAAAAGCAAAAACGCAGAATTATATTGTAAAGCGTCAGTTTTAATTATAAGCACAACTTAATATTCTTAAACATTTCTGTAAAATATACCGTTAGCTTCTATGGGAATGTGTAATAATTTGGGTAGCTGCAATCGTAATAAAGTGTCTTATAATTATGATACGCACCTTACTCGTAAATATGTTTCTTGTGATCTTTATGAGCGAAATTCACTAAACCTGCAACTTTTGTTTTTATTTTTGCAACAGATACCAAGCTCTCACCATTAATTATTTCATGAGAATTTCGACTTTCTCTGGCGTGAATCTAATGACTAACGCGTCCACAACCGCATGCAAGTGTAATCCTAATGTAAAAAAAATTGTCAGCGAATTATCAGCAATTCGATATTAGTGTGTGCACTCGGGGATATCTGAAGCTAAATGTTTTGACATGCTCATGCTTTGCCAGAAAGCATCTCGTTCCAGCCGCACAACTCCGCACATACTAAAATGTCGGCAATTAATTTTGCGGAATTTAATTACTTGACCTTATTTCGCCACAACGTGCAATAATAAGGCGATGTCCCGTATAACCAAGGGAAGTTGGAACGAGGGAGCGAGCTCTAAAGGTGATTAATATGCAACGGCGCGCCGCTACTAGACGGATGTCTCGTGCCGGGCGTTGCTGCCACCCGGGTCAAAGCCGTGTGCCGGCAGTGGTCGACGGCGACGAAATGTCATTGTGTACGCTGCACAACACACGACGGCCAGTGCCGGGCAGTAAGCAGAAATAATTATGCGAGTACTGAGAGACACTGAGTCAGCAGAGATCGTCGGCAAGTCGACGCGCGTGAAATTGGATTTGAAGTTGACCGCCACAGCGCCGAGGCGGAGACGCGACGCAGACGGAGACAAAATAATGCCAGAAAGAATGCGCTTTAAAGAGTGTAAAGGCGCAGCGAAACATAGTCGAAATGACACATTAAATAATTTATAGCCATTATTTTTCTAGACATGCTAAACCCGTCGTTTAAAACAACGCAAATTACTATTACGAACAGTTAAAGTTTGTGCGAAATGTGCCCATTTCATTTGGAATTTAATTGTAGCTACAGCGGAGCAGTAACTTAGCCCTTTCGACCCCGAATTTTATCCTGTGTCTCGATATTACTTTCTGGTATTTAAATCATGAAACACTTTCCTACAAAGTGTTTACACGACATTTGAAGTCGCCACGCCTCTTTGTTAGAGTTCTAGAGCTTGTTTACTTTTGAACAATTTTAGCTTGAAACAGGTTAAATAAATTTTGTATCAATCATTTTTAATTACAGAAAAATTATTTAATATTTATGGAAAAATACAAAATTATCATTAAAATTATTTTATTTAACCATTATTAAAGAAAGAGAATCAAACGCGCCCAATTCGTAGACTTCAATTAGAACACAAACTTTCCCTAATATCGTTGCAAATTACACTGCACTACAAAATCAAACTTTTTTTAAAATAATAAGGTTCTGACTACGGATTCTGGTAAAGGGGGTAAAAAAAAGATATACGTGTATCGGCGTTTTGAAAGTTTACATCTGAATTTTTTTTAGGGGGGGTCAAAGTTTTCCCCTTTTTGCTCATTCTTATGGCGAATTGGCATACGAAAACCATGTAACCTCACATTTTAGGTATATGATGTGTACAGCAATTTGATGTAAAATACTGCAAAAAACATTTTTGTGGAGCATTTTAACCCTGTAGCTCCTATTTTTATGGGTCAATTTGACCCTTTTTTCTAAAATGCCAAAAATATCCTGTAAAACAGGATAACATTTACGGACAACATTTACCACGAAAATATTCGCCATAAAATTCTACTATAGGTCTTTGAATATATCAAAGCTCAGAAATTAACTTGAACGCCAGAATTAAGCCAAAACTGAAAATATGTTTGAGTGTTTATTTCGTACTTATTCAAAATTGGTACTAAATTCTCTTACAAAACCTGCACGTGGAATGAAAAAAACAATGGAAGACGAGAGCTGAAGACACATTAGTCGAGCATAATATTTTCCATCCACCTTTGCTTTGCTTTGAGCGCCAACATGTAAAATGGCAAATCATAGCAAAAAAAGAAAAGTGTTTTATTTGGTACATTAAATTGTTTTGCTTAATATTAAATTGTTCACTAAAATCTTCTTAAAATACATTTTTTTATTTTGTAAATTACTCCTTGCTATGAATGCTTTAAGTCGCATAAAATGAAAAATTTTCACAAACGCTTGACCATTGTCCACCAACAATGAAAGAAATGTTGTGCAGCAACAAAACTGTCCACCTCGGCGACGCAAGGATTGCAAAAATTTTGGTCTCCCGTTTGCAATTAAAGTATACTCTTCACACTTCTTAAACGATTTTCTGTTTAAAATGTGTCCACTTGTTTCTGAAATGGGTAAGGCGGCTTTGAAAACGCCCAGTCTGAGTTTGGCAAGGAATTCATGTGAAATGTCAAATAAACACAAATATTGCAAATCTCCGAGGAGAAACAAACAACAATCAACTTTGGAAAATATGCTAAACGAATTGAGACACTAAACTGGCTGGCAGCATTTGGTAGTCGGCTATGAATGTTTAAAAGGTTTACTCTGCTCTGCTGTGGTTTAAGTATGTCAATAATGTACCTATGAGTGGGCGGGGCAATGTGTACCACCAATGTTGTCGCAGCAGAAGTGAGTACTCGTTCATTCACAAGCATTAATGTTACTTAACATATCACTTCACATCAGATCATGATTGCGCTCAAAGTTGTCGGTCCATTGCCGATGGTTGTTTCTCCGGCTGGTGGCTTTAGGAGCAATTTAGCTAAGTGCATTTATGGAATCACCATTTACTTACTCGTTATGTGCGATTTGTCATCACTCTTCTCAAGCCATCGCAATTTGATAAAAGCCGGGCAACTTACCTGGAAGATAGAGATAACACGATGAAAACCAGCGAGAAAAAGTGAGGCGATTAACTCGCTTATGACTAACAAAGTGGGCCAAAAAGGTGCGAGAAATGCGTGCGGTAGAATACATACAAACACACACACACAAGCACAGTTCGGCGTCCGGGGGCCTGTGTGCGTTCAACGGCGTACAGAACATTAAATCAAACCCTTAAGTGAAAAATGAACGAGCGAGAAAACTGCTGGTCGCGCTGCCGGCTCTCCACCCCGAGCGATTTAATTCAATTTGCAAGCGGCGGAACATTTATCTTTCCCAACAATATGAAAAATTACCCACACGAAGACATCCACTGACAGGGGGATGCCGCTGCCGTCAAAAATCTGTTTGTTGTCAACCGGCAGCCTTCGTAATCAGTTCGACGCGAGGAACACACCAACATAGATTGGAAACTTTTAACGAAACTCTTGCGCTGACTTTGTGTGCAAATTTTTGTATGTAAATAAATAAACAAATGTGACCCTTGTCAGCATTTTTGGCCGAACCGAAAGAATAATGTTGGTTTGGAATATTTCAAGCTGATTCAAAGTCAACGCAAAAGTGTTAGTAAATTATTAAAGAGTGGAGTGTTGGTCAAGGTTTGTCCACTTGAACACAAAAACCACAAAGCAGCAACATTTTAATTATTATCATTAAAAATACCAACAGGGACGCTTATAGGTGCAACAGCGAACAAATTTCGTGTTGCTTTGTGTCAGTGCGCAGATGGACCATTATGACATAAAGGCCCACGTGCCATTAACCTGGCCCGAATGAAAAAGGTAAACAAGTTTCTAGGCAAAAAGAAATAAAGCCTCAATGCAAATTCCATTCGTATTAGTTCAGGTCTTCAACAAGAACTACTTCTGATGACTTGCACTGAGGTGCTGTTTGATCTGTTCTTAAAAGGGTTGGAGTTCTTAAACAGGGTTGCCATATACTAGTAATTAACAATGTAAGAAAATGATATTAACCAAAATAATCTCTTAGATTACGAATGTTTACTACTTGACTTGGGTGTGTCACGCCGCTTTAACATTTTCTTATCTAAATCAGAGCAATTTTCCACAATGCTTAAAATGGCAATTTTTTTACAAATAATAATGAAACATTTACTTATACGTAAATTCGTAATTTATTTAACTGATTAATGAACCATACATTCGAGGTGCGAGACAAGCAACCGTTGGGTTGCACACTCCAGCAAGTAAACAAAACTGACACAAAAAACGACGACGAGTATTTTTTATTTTCGTTCCCCACTTGCAAAGTAAGTGCCTGCTATAAATATGTAATGGGATTACATGCGTGCTGACAGCACCGCAGTCGGCTGAGCGACTAACCAACCTCACCGCATCTGACACCTGGCAGGAATTCATTGTCACTTTGTTCCTGCAGCCAGTCAGAGCCTTTTTAGCACCGCATGAATTATGTCAGCAGCGCCAGCGTCAGCATCCGCTGAGCGCTTCGCCGAATGAATGTGTTGGTGTGTGTTGGTGCGGTGGTATCATGTGGCATGGCAGGTGGCAAATTTTTGGTGGCGCTTCCGTCTCAAAAGTGTCGCGTTTGTGAGCTTGCTCCCTTTTCGGCGGCGGTGCGATGGCGCCCGGCATCTGCATGCTGCCGCGATGTGACTGTAATGATGTTGTTATCTTTGTTGTCGCCACATTTCAGCAGGACCAGTGGCAGTAGTGCATACCTACACACGTGAGGGGGGGCGGTGGGGCATCTCACTAGACTTTAATTGCATGTCGGGCGACTGTAGTGAAATCCATGCATAAGTTTTGCGTCTAAGTATGGTTAAAGTATGTTGTATCTTATGGCTTAAGTATACCGGCGTTTCTCAGTGACAAAGCTCGAACAAATTCTGTTACAACTTGATACTTGTTCGAACGGAAGAGTTCGATTTTTACAAACATGGAAAAGAAACAATGTCGCACGGTTGTTCGACTTCTTTTCAGTTGAAATTCGCTGCGAACATTAGAAGATAATTAAGTACCTGGCCGAACATTCGAGCTCAGAATGCCCCGAAAGAGATGTACAGTGGGCGACAAAAGTCTACGTACGACGCCCATTTCTGCTATCTGAGAAGTCCAAACCCAAAATGGATTTGTACTCATACCGATCCATATTACCCCTCACAAACACAAACAAAACTCATTACTTTTTTTTATAGCTTTTGGACTTCTCAAAAAGCAGAAATGGACATCGTACGTAGACTTTTGTCGTCCACTGTATATAACTGGTTTTCGGATGATGAAAAGTTAAGTTAAGTTTAATACGACATTGGGTCAGAAATGAAGTGGGCTAAGATTTCCTACAAAGTGGAGGGCATCATTGCAAATATACCTTTAAACGGTGGCACTTCTTTGGATGTGAAGGAGTTCCCCATGTGAAGGAGCTCGTAGGTATAAGTATAAATGTAGTTTCTTTATTTAAAATTTTGCTTTATTTCAGCCCGTCCGTATTGCCCTATTTCTTCTGCCTTATTATTGTCCGTCCGTAAAGTCACGATCCCTCATTAATTTTATTCAATTGAGAGCTTTTAGTGAGACCCCTATGGATTTTTAAGAGCAAAACCAGCCCCGCCCACAGGCGAAATTTCGCCACTTTTCCCAAACATTGGCAATCACACATCTTCTCACCACCCAGTAGGAAATCAAACGATGAATCAATGCATTACGGAATGCTTATTTTTTGTTTTGGAGCACTCCATATTTCCCTAACGAATTCCCATTACTTTCTTAAAGAAAGGACCGCCTGACGTAAGCATTATTTCGTAAAGTACAAAGGGAATCATTCCCATTCCAAATGTACTTTACTTAGTAATGTAGCGGTATGAATGAAAACGTAAGGAACCGTTATGTGCTGACCTATTCCGTTTATGCCTTACTCGCTACTTACGATGGAAGGTTTATTTGGAAATTTTATTATTGCCTGCGATAATTTGACTTGTGCGCTTCTTGTATTTCTCAACTGCTTTATGTGGATAGCGATGGAAATAGATGAGTGTTCAAACAGCACGCACAGGTTTCGAACCAGGGCCTCTGGCATGAAAAGCCAGCACTCTACCCTCTAGACGATCGAGCCCAACCCGCTACGCTTGTTAATTGACTGTTTTCTTCCAAACTCGGAGCTACTCGGGACATAACTTACTTATAATATATCTTACTTTTGGTAGCTTATATTTTTTTTTTTAAGTTGCATACATACTTTGCTTAACTTACTTTGTAAGCTTAAAATTGAAGTATTTATAACTCCGCTTATGAATACCTTACTTCTGTAAGGTTCTGTTTTCAGCATACGAAATAAGGTATAAATAATGCATTACTTTGGAATCACCTTACCAAATTTTCGACTGGGTAGATGCTGTGCGCTTTTTTGTTGCTTTAAAGCTATACCAAACTTTTGGATTTCTTGCAAAATTGAAAATCGTTTATCCATAGTCCATGAATTTTATCAGTAGAACGACACACCTATTCTGTGCGTCTTACACACAGTTCCATACTCTCTATATATTATATATGGCATACATACATAGATTCGAAATAACAACATTGAATAAAAATTGTTTATTATTTTGTTATATACATTTTTGTATTTATTACACAGTGCAACAAATTCAAAAAAAAATTCGAGGGACAAGGGCAAACCCATCTCATTCGATAGAGGACCTCAGTAGATGAAAAAGTGCCAAGGGATTTTTCCCAAAATGGTCGATTTTTTTTTAAATGCAGTTTAAAGATGGCGGCTTAATGCCCCTTCCCGAAACTTTTAGAACATTATATCTCTTGACTCAAATGTCAGAAAGGAATAATTTTTACGTCAAATGAAAGCTAATGATATGAAGTCAAAGAAACAATATCCTTTTTTGAAAAACTTAATGAAGAAGGACATCAAGGAAATCAACTAAATTTTTATCCTTGAATATCCTGGAACCCGTGAGAACTAAATTTATATAAATTACTTCTGGTAAAAAAGGATTCAAAGATCTATACTGCATATGAATTTCATTTCAATCATTTTAACGTAAAACGTCATTTGACGTAAAAATTATTCCTTTCTGACATTTGAGTCAAGAGATATGATGTTTTAAAAGTTTCAGTAAGGGGCATTAAGCCGCCATCTTTAAACTGCATTTAAAAAAAACTCGAACATTTCGGGAAAAATCTCTTGGCACTTTTTCATCTACTGAGGTCCTTTATCGAATGAGATAGGTTTGACCTTGTTCCTTTTTTCAGTGTTGCACCGTGTTATTATTGTACTAAAATAATTGTATCGTTTTAAAATAATATAAAAATAATAATGCTTTACATTATCCACTGCATTCTAAAATGTGCAACAAGTGCTTTTAGTCTTCCCGACGGTAAATCCTGAATTTGGGCTCGTTTTCAAACTTGAGCGAAATGTTATTTATGTACTTTAACTCTTCAAGCTTGCCACTTGTTGTAAAGCTGAAGTTGCGCACGACTGCTGCCAGCGACACTTTCATGACTAGGAGCGCATAGCGCCAACCTTAAAACACAAACACACATTGAAATTGCCAATCGAAGAGTTAAATCAACCGCCAGCTGACACTTACCAATGCAATTGCGTATGCCTTTCGAGAAGGGAATGTAGGCGTACGGGTGTCTTCCTGCCATGTTTGCGGGCAAAAAGTGATCAGGGTTGAATTTGGCAGCATCGGGGCCCCAAATATCCGGTCGGCGATGCAGGTGAAAAATTGATATTAAGATGGATAATCCCTTGGGCAGATTTAGGCTCTTAGTCAGCTGCGTATCCTTGACAACTTGTCGCCCGATGAGTGGGATTGACGGCATTAGGCGCAGGGTCTCCTGAACCACCATGTCCAGATACGGCAAATGCTCCACGTGGTGGTTCTCCATGTAGAAGTTTTTCTGGGGGAAAACGTTCACGATTTCCTCGTAGAGCCGTTCCTGCACCGCGGGGTGCATCGCTAGCAACATTAGCGCCGACAGCATACCATTGGCGGTAGTCTCGAGAGACTGCAAGAGACTGTGCCAGACAGATGTGTTGCAAATTTGAATTGCACAACTTACGGCTGCGACAATTGTGTTGGACTCGCCCACAATGTCGTTAAACGAAAATTGTCCTCTTTGGTAGATTTGTATAGCTTGGTCGATGAAAATGTTTGGGGTCTTCTTGAAGAGCTGCGAGGGGTCGTCTGCGTCTGCTCCAGCCGCGTCATTGCCATTTGAAGTGTTGTTATCAGTCTCCAATTCGGCTATTTTATCCAGTTTTTGGTGAATAAGCTGAGAGGAATTGTTGAAAATGCGTTGAAATGAAAAGACCGCAAGTGGAGGCACTTACCTGGCCGACATAGTTGTATAAATAAGTTGTTGTTTTAAGCGTTAGAAAATAGATTATTTTATCGAGCCTCAAATAAACCAAAAGCACTTGAGCGGCAACTTTTTGCAGCATGCTGCAAATCATACAGACTTGTATAATGTTGCATACAACGCACGCCACATTTCACTTACTACGAAAACGCTTTCACCAGGCCCTCTGACACCTCGTCGCCTTCCTTCATCACCTTGCCCATAGTTGTCTCTGCAACGAGCAGATTTCATTAGAAATGGTACGGATGGACGCTGCGCTACGGCTACAGCGACTCCTTACCCACGGCTATCCCAAACGTGAGCCTCTGCAGAACTTCGTTGAGTCCGAATTCGCCGTTGTCCACCATTGCGTCGAGCTTCGCAATTGCTTGGTTTTTCGCCTTGTTGAATACTGGCAGAAATCCGACAATCACTTTGTGGTGGAACGACGGGTTGATCATTTTGCGGTGATGCTGCCACTCGGATGCTGAGAGAATGATTTGTTATGCAGGCGAGTAGTGAGGAGTTGGCGAATCGCAAATACCTGGACTGGCAACAAGGCCGCCCTGCAGACTATCGTTGACGGGTTTATACAGTGGCTGCGCTTTGTTCAGCAATTCCGGCGACAACAGCACTTCCTTAATGACATCCGGATCGGCAGTAAGCATAACCGGATGGATGCCCAGCCAAAACGTCAGCGTATACCGTCTGCACTCCTCAAACATTTTGCCTAAAGCCGGCGTAATATCTGAAAGATGTGTGCTCACTTGTACTCTGCGATAGTTTGGACACTGACACCGACAGACTTTTTGTCGTTTTTACGCACATTTCAGCGATCTTATTTTCGTCAGCGAACCAAATATGGGGTAACCAATGAATCCTGGCGAATTCAACGCGAATCTGTACAAATGGCGGCGCGTCCACAGCCAGTACAGCCAAAGTGTTATAGCCGTGATCCACATCCCATACCTGAGCATCTCGGACCTGTCCACCGATTCCATTGTTCTGGGCTTGCTTGCTCTGGCCTCCACACCAGACGACCGACTGAATTAAACTGAGTTAGTTATTGCACTTAAGAAGCTGATTGGGACACAGGGCACAAAAATTCGCGCGACTGTTACTTCAACACCGTGCGTTGTCACAATAATTTCGACTATTAACTTTCGTCATTTTAATAGCATTTACACCGACACCGGTCGAGCCTAGTCTGTTGTGATCAGAGGTTAAGATGCTTTTTTGTGAGAAGTGTGAAGTCTTATGAATTAGAGTGCTGAAAACTGCGTGCCCAGCCTATTACACCCAGCAGGCAAAAGTCCAGAGGCTAAGTTCAGCAACGGGTAAACACAACGCGGACCGAAATCGCGACACATTCGCCGAAAATAAAAAGTGTAACTCGACCATGCTTGTAGGGCAAAGGTTTATTACGGCCCGTTTAGCTTGGGTTAATGTCGATGTAAACAAAATACAATTCAGTTAAAATTTAAGTGCTGAATTTCGTACATGTTTACGCTAATAAATTTCGTAGTGTGAGGTAAACACTCT
Organism: Melieria omissa; assembly: GCA_963971225.1. NCBI lineage: Eukaryota > Metazoa > Arthropoda > Insecta > Diptera > Ulidiidae > Melieria > Melieria omissa. Next base: position 49,201,129 of record OZ020267.1, on the reverse strand, counting down.
CAGAACTACGCAACATTCCGACAGTGCTGTTTACAAAAAACATGTCTTTTTTGCGTAGGGAGTCGTTGCCGCAGCCGTCATAGCTTAGCTGGCTAGTGCGTAGGGCCGCGAGTTCGAACCCAGGTTCAAGACTCCGTTGTTGCTAACACAAAAAAAAAATAAAAACAACAATTTTTCTTTCGGCGGCTGTCCTCTCAGCCGGAAATGGCAAATCTCTGAGATTAAAATTGCCTATGAAAAAGCTCCCAACGCGCCCTTTGGAATCGGCATAAAACTGAAGGTCCCTTCCAACCTTGTAAAAAAAATTCGCACGCACAACAATTTTCTAATTAAAAGAAGATAAGCTGGGAAATGACTGTTGTTCTGAGGAGTCACTGTCCGATAGGTACCCATCACGCACTTGTGCCGAACTTTTTAAAATAAGGAGGAGTCACTGAGTCACTTCTTTTCCGACTAACTGGTACAATCTATTTACAGACTACTTTAACTGATTCCTTAAGTAAAGATTATCTGAGTCTGAATTATGGTGGAATCATAATGAACCTTAAGGCCTGGGTGAGCCTCTTGGAACAGCCACTTTTACCTAAGTACCTGCATACTTCGTACCTCCAATTCCTAGGGAAGTTCTACAGGAAATTGATCAATGTATACCAGCTTAGTTGGGTAATGAGGGTAATGAGAGCCAATATAGGGCCACGCTTGACTGAAGGTTCGAGTCTCGAGTAGTTAACGTCGAAATATCAGGTGTACAACTTTGCTTCCGCCGTTTTCCGATAGGTGGCTGTACCGGCTGAGGCTGGTTGAAATACATAGATGGTAATGCCTTTAAAGTGAGTGTGGACAGTGCCTAACGAATTGTCATCGCCGTTTCAGTGACAGTTGTTCTTGTTTTCGTATTATTCACGCTCGAAAATGTCCGTTTATGTGCCCAATTCCCGCCATTTGCGGGAAGTTTTACTTTTCTGTTACAATTCGAATACCTGGAAACGTTGAGTTGGAAGTCTTGCCCCACCCGCCGTATTCCCCAGATGTCGCCCCTTCTGACTTCCACCTATTCCGTTCGATGGCACACGGCCTGGCAGATCAACATTTTCAATCCTTCGAAGAATTGGAAAAATGGATTGCTTCATGGACAGCGTCAAAAGAGGACTCCTTTTTTTGGAGCCGGGATCCGAAAATTGCCGGAAAGATGAGAGAAAGTTGTCGCTAGCGACGGACAATACTTTGAATAACACATCTGTAAGCACTTTTTCGCAATAAAGCTTTTAATTTTGGAAAAAAACGGCGGACGCAAAGTTGTACACCTGATATTGTATATATATATAAAAATGAATGACTGTTGGTCACAAGCCACCAAAACTCAAAAACTAGCTGAGTATTTCACGGAAAATTCATATTGACTAAATCTCAAGAACCATATAGTGTAAATATGACCTGACAGGTAGGCTTGGCGCCTTCCATACAACCTATATTTTCAATGGTATATCTTCGGAACTATAAGTCGGACATCATTGAAATTTGGTGCGGGACCACTATTTAAATGTGTCGTTTCACTAATAAAAAGTTGACACATCAATGACATTTGGTACGAGCTTACGATTTAGTCGTGTCCTTCGACAGGGGGAAATGGAGTGGGTATTGGACGAGGGGGCATGGTACCGATCATACAATCTAAATTTTTAATGTGGAATAGCTTCAGAGTACTAAGACGAACAGCATTGAAATTTGGTGCAGGGACACCGTTTACGTATGTTGTTTCACTGGAAAAATTCACAAGAGTTGGGCAATGAGGAGTGGCTTCTCCCATGCAACCCAGAGGCATATATGGAAGCAAAATAAAAAAAACATTGAAATTGTTAGCAATATAAAAATGAATTTTTTTTAATAAAAACGCACAACATTATATTTAACACAGATTAAATTTCTCTTCTAGGGCACCGCAGCGCGAGGGCAAGCGCCAGTCAAGAAGAAGAAGAGTCTTAACTTTAAAAGTTATTTACATTAAATTTATAAGCAGTAGATCTTTGAAGGCTCTTTTACCAGAAGTCACTTATATAAATTTAGCTCTCACGGTTTCCAGGATATTCAAGGATAACAATTTAATTGAGGTCCTTCATATCCTTTTCATTAAATTTTTCCAAAAAGGATATTGTGTCATCGACTTCATATCATTAGCTTTCATTTGACGCTTATTCCTTTCTGAAATTTGAGTCAAGAGATATGATGTTTTAAAAGTTTCAGTAAGGGGCATTAAGCCGCCATCTTTAAACAACATTTAAAAAAAAATCAAACATTCCGGGAAAAATCCCTTGGCACTTTTTCATCTACTGAGGTCCTCTATCGAATGAGACGGGTTTGACCTTGTCCTTTTTTTCAGTGTTGCACTGTGTTATCATTACTCAAAATGACCTTGGGATTTTTGAATACTATTATAATCAGAAGTAAAGTCAGCAATGGTGGGTCTTGGGGAGTAGTATGATGCGAGTTTTTAGTGTCGTATAGATTTCTCATTAAAAGCTAAAATTCCCCGCAACACACAAGTACTGAAGTACTACTGTCTTTCTGTTCATCGAATAATCAACAAAGTTCTCACACCAAACATTTGTTTTCTCGTCATATGTAAATACATACGAGTATGTACAGTTGAAGTGAGACGAAATAGAAAAAAACAATTATATGGGTTTCTCCTTATTTTCATGCATGTCAAATGGCGATCTGGTTTCCACATATAAATGTGTCTATGTATCTAAAAAGAGGTTTTCTTTAGTAGTGGGACATCTGACTGAAAGAATCTCTGGACAACCGGATGTTAGAGAAAATTGATTTGCAGACGAAAATCGATGTATGAAAAGTATAACATGAAAATGCGAAAATCGGCAATGCCTACTAATAGAAAACTGCAACAAAGTGGTGCTGAGAAATTTTTGCATCGTCCACCGTAAATTATTTAGTGCCTAAAATATTTACTGCCCTACTAAAACTAACAAAGCAAACGAAACGAAACAACACTTTAACTTATACGAGTTCTGCTTTACGTCACAGACAGAATGAGTTATCAGTTGCTGTGCCAGCTTCATGATTTCTAAAATACGAAATAAAAAAGTATAGCGCACGCGTCTTATGCCAACCCAATTTCACTGCAATTGTTCAGATCGAAACGACGACACTAATCTAATGTTAAAAGTGTAATCTGTCGTGAAGATTTATGCACAGCTCGAAGCTCGTAAGCTACACTGTAAAAAGTAAATGTTTTATCATTTTATTGAAACTTTTCTAAAACAAACATCCAATTTCATCCGCTGTCTGCCCAAGACAACTTTTTATCTGGTCGAGAAGGTTACTCAAACTAAAATATGGTCTTTCCATTGTTGACACCCATCGATTAATCATAGAGTTACTTCGTTAATGCGAATGACGTTGCTGAGCCTACGCTGAATATTGGTTTGATGTACTATGAGCAGATTAATTGATAGATGTACCATGCTGCCATTCAAGGGATGTAATAATCGTTGCTAACGCAGCAGGCAAGAAAATCACACACGAAACACACTCCCAGGACAGCGAAATCATTTGGTCCATGGTTCTTTTTAGAGCAGTAAGATGAACGTAGAAAGCGAGTTTTATCGGTAAGAGGCAAGTCTCATCTCTTCAGTAGTCTATTAAGAGCAATTTTGACAGAGTCTCTTTTGAGAGCAATGACGATAAGTCGCAAATGCATGTCGGTTCGCAACGAGCTGGGAACTTTCATTACCAGTGTTGGGTTATATGACTTTTGAATGTAACTTAGTTACATTAGATATCACTCGCTCCTCATGTAATATCATTATATTACATATTACTTGAAAATCACAATAATATATTAGAAACAAGTTATATTACTGCCAAGTTTTCTCACCCTTAGTTACAACTTCTTCGTTCTTGTGATATTTATTCATTCATAGAATTAAAAAAATATATATTTTCTCTTACGATTTTATTACCCCCTCTCGTGTTTTATTCTTTAAAAAGGCTTCACTTGCGCTGTAATGTATTAATGCTGAATAAAAAATAGAAACAAGAAAAATTTCCTATAAAACAGCTCACCTAGCACAGCTCACCAACCTTTTCAAGGTTAATCAGTTAGCCGATCAGGCAAAAAGTTTCATATGTGTTAGGTAAGGAGAAATAAAAAACGTGAATTTAAAATTCTTTTGATAAAAATTCATGAGTTTGGTAATATTTGTCTTAAAAAACTAAAAAAGATAAGTAAACAATTGATTAACATAACAAAAGCAAAAATACATAAGTATGTAAAAATTAATTTATGTATATAAAAATGAACATTTCTTGCAAGTATTGCAGGCACTAAATTAAGTGCGGATTATAAAGCAATAAAAGCTTTTTGAAGCGTGCATCACTCAATTTGTTTCTTTTGGGAATTAAAATATAGTATGTCCTCCCACGTAACCAACACAAGGCAAAGCAGTAGATGAAAGAGTCTTGTGGGGGCCTATGCTCCAAAGAGGAGTGAACAAAGAAAACAAATTTCCTCCCAAGAGTCTTGCGACAGGAGCGCTGAATGGCAAAGTTGTGTTTATTTACTCAAGTAAATGGCTTGAATGGCTTGAAAACTAGTTAAGAACACTTCAAAGAAAATTCTTAAATTGAGCCCGACTTAAAGAAAGTCTATAAAATGAGTAGAGCTAAGTTAGTTGAGGTGTATAAGCGCTCATTAACAGCATAGTTAGCCTTGTGACCCTCAGTCTAAAATATATAGAGCCGCCGCAGCGATTTAGCTGGGTCATGAAAGTTCATTAAACCGAACAATTCCGGGCAATCAATGACTCAAGAGACAATATCGTAAATGAAGACAAGAGCCGATATTCTCCTACGAATTTCGATCGACTGTTATCCTTGTTTTATAATTTTGTAAGTTACGAGGGGCGTTCAATGTATTCTCGGTATCGGGGTGATTTGATATTATTGTGGGTAATTAAAATATATAATTAGCTAACAACATCATCTGAAGGTATTTATATAAAATTGCATGTTGATAACTTCATTAGTTTGTTTGCTACCTCCAGTCAGAGACGATGAAAATGACTGACGCGACGTGATGTGTTGCTTCTTCACGACATTGCACCGGTTCACACTGAAAATTAACCACCCACCCTACAGCCCGGACCTGGCCCCCAGTGACTGCTTTTTATTCCAAAATTAAAAAAAAGACCTCAGGGGAAAGCGATTTGCTGACGATAATGAGCTCAAGTCCGCTGTAAATGAGCATTTTTCGGGCATTTCGGGCCAAGAAGAAAATTATTTTTTTAAGGGAATAGAAAAACTTATTTCGCGATCAAACAAATGTATTAAAATCATGTATTGACAAATAAATTTTCTTCAGGGTTTTATCTTTTTTCTAACATACCCATACCGAGAATACATTGAACGCCCCTCGTACAATTTAAATCAGATTCAATGTTTTTGTGTTTTCAATTTCGTCGTCAAAGTCGAAAAAAATCTTTATTTGCTCTGTGTTCAAACTGGACAATTTCGAGCTGATGAATTGCTTCTTTGCATTTGTTCCATTAATTTAGCAATAAATTGCAAAGACTTTGCTTCCCTTCTGAATTTTGGGTAAAAACACTTATTTTTCATTAAAAACGCTTGTGAGTCTCTTGTCGATTGCCACAAAAATGTCTGAAACAAGCTGTAAAAAGTAATATATGTGGCAATAAGTCACTTGGGAAAAAAATAATACTTTTACTGATGACTGTTACTTGTGGTAAAGGTAATAAGTTACATTACTTTTTTTTGTCAAAAGTATTTGCATAACGTAGTTAGTCATATTTCGTAACATATCACTCCCAATATTAATATCACACCTTGGCGATGTCCTTCTATATACCCAACACTACACAATTTTATATACGTCGCGTGATAGGAAAACTCCAAGCTTGGAACCTCACCCAGTATCAAACAGTTCATAGAGGTCTGACGAAACAACTGTAAGCAGTCTTTTATTCTCTTTTCCGGGTTCTATCTTTCGGAAACTCTAACTAGCTTTTAAAACTGAAACTCAAAATGATATTTTCGGATATTGAATGAAATACATGAAGAAAAATAACCGATATAATAAGGTGCCCAGGTCGTGTTAATAAAACAGGGCATACTTTGAAGTACTTTGGAAAATTTTGCATTACGAGCAACTCCTGTGTTCTTATGAACTGCATTAAAAAATGACACAATACTTGCAACTTCTTTCTGTGTACTTTTCCGCCATCATTTCGAGATGGTTTTACGATTTTAACACCACGGAAAACGGTCTCAACACCAGAACCGGCAGCAACACGCGCACCAGCACCGAGTAGCTGCGCTGTGATTATCGCTCATGAAATTCCACAAATTTGCATTGCAAAATAAAACACTTTATCTCCTGTCGCAAAGGCACTGTGCCAATGAAGCAGGAAGGGCGGGCCGACCATGGCTGCTGGCAATGGGGCGGCCCGCTCTCGTGTCGCAAACACTATGTCGGCGCTGTTAATGACTGCACGAGCACCTGCACTCAATTTAGATTACAGTGCAGCACACGGCGACAATGCACAGACAACACACACTTGGCACTCATTTGTGGCATCTGCTCTGCGGGTTGACGAGTACTTTGCGGGTTCTGTTTGACTAACAACGAGGGATGGCTTATCAAAGCGAGGAATATTCACTAAGTCATTGGAATTCTATGGCAGGACCACTCAATGGTTTCAATTCTTGAGCCACTGAATCATTGGTGACAATCACGATATATGGCAGCTGATCAGAATAGCCCGTTTTAAATTACAATACACAGTGGCGATTTTAGCGGTATGACATCACACCCCCAATCAACTCGAGAATGTGTTGATAATAAGAGTGCGGTTCTGCGTTGCTCTCAAGTATTTGCGTGTGCCAGTAGTAAAGAGAAGAGGAATGTGAGCCTGCACCCTTACAAAACTACGTTGACCCAGGAATTGAACGCGATTGACATGAGCAAACAAAAGCTGCGTCGTAAGTGACGGACGCTGACATAGCCAAACCTGATCCCCACTCTCACTGACCACAACCAACTGGCAACTGGCAAGCTAGCAACAAAACACGTTTACAAGAGGCCATTACAACCACAAATATTTACCGGTTGGTTCTGTTTATATGCTAAAAAGGTTATTGGCTCAAGTGTATTCTTTTATTTAGCTTTTGTTGGGACAAATTGCAATGTTAATACGGCGCCATGTGTCACACAGCTGGCTCAAGACTTATTCAAACATCACTTCAGTGACTGTTTTATCTCCCTTGAAGGGTCTCCTGGTTCGTGTTACTTGGAACATATTTGTGTGGTGTTAGGTAGGTAGGTAGGTAGGTGTGGCTGCTCCAGGAGGAGCACACTTAGGCCAGGCGGCCCATTGTGATATCACATGAGATCGAGCATCATTTCGCTCACTCGTTAAACCAGTTGGAGCTATTAACGGACCTTAGTAGACGGCGTATGGGTTTATCAGCTAGATCTTCTAGACTTCTGAAGAAGAAGTTGCCTAAGTAGGTCAGCCTTCTTCTGGATAAAGCAGGACAGTAACATAGGAAGTGAGGAATATTTTCTTCCTCCTCCTCGTCCAAACAGCTGCGACAGAAGTCTTCGAAAACAGCCCCATCCTTTTTGCGTGGGTTCCGATTAGGCAGTGACCCGTAAGGACACCGATCATGGTTCTGATCTGGGCTCTGTTTAATGAGAGGAGTTCCTTGATGTTCTAGAAGATTTAATGTTGGCCAAAGTTGGCGCGCAAGGAGGCTTGTGTTGCCTTCAACCAATCTTAAATTCGTATCATGTATAGAGCTCGCATAGGTACGAAGCTTACTTGTTAAAAGAAGGACACCGAGCGTGGTCAACTCTTGGTCTAACTGCTCAGTAGTGCCTTGCCTCGCGAGCTTGTCCGCTCTACAGTTCCCTGGAATATCCCTATGACCTGGAACCCAGCATAGGCGAATATGAAGCTGCTTGGCAGTCTCGTTGAGAGATTTGCTGCAGCTGAGAACAGTTTTTGATGTTAAATCGATTGTATCCAGAGCTCTAAGAGCTGATTGGCTGTCCGATAATATAAGGATACCAGTAGCCGATATCCTCTTTACCCTGAGCCAATCGGAGGCTGCACAGATTGCTGTGACCTCAGCCTGGAAGACACTAGAGTAATCTGGTAGCCGGAGCTTTAAATTAAGGTTTAATCCTTCTGAGTAGATACCACAGCCCACCTGAGCAAGCAGTTTCGATCCATCCATATAAATATGGACATCACCGCTGACAGGGAGCGCACCCAGCTCCCATTCGGCTCTAGTTGGGATAACAATGGCGTAAGGTGCCATAGTTAATTACCACAAAGTACGTTTAGACCGATGTCATTTTTTTTAACATTTTATAAAATACCGTACTAGTGAAAGACAAATATTTTAATTATTATGTAATAATATATGTTTATATATATTCTGACTTATCACAATGAAAACGCTGACTTTTGCAAATAAATAAATGCCATTTATATATATGCTTTATATATAAAATGCAGCCTCGATAGCCTAGCGTGAATGCACTAGACTGTCATCCCAGAGGTCTTTTCCAACCCGCACTTTTCCAACCATTTTTTCCGATTTTTTCCTGTTCTCTAAATTTTCCTACAAACCCTGCAACATACCCAAGTTCATTGATTCCCAACCCAAGTTACTCCTATCCCACTCACTTCCACGCAATAGTACACACAATTATGCGCTGTGCGGCTGTAGAATGAAAACATTTTTACAGCTACACGGTGCATTAGCAACGTCTGCAAGGGGAAGCGAACAATTGCAAAAAACAGCGCACCAAATTGATCTAGCGAGGTCCCCAACCATTCTACTGTAACCTCCTCACACAACAGATAGCGCTACGAGCGGTAGCTCGAATTAAGGGAGGCGACGTTCCTAAGCGGCGTTAGATGGCAGCCCCATCAGTTAGGACTACCTGCGGCAGGCCAGGTTGGTTGGTAGAACAACACAACCGATTAACGTAAGCAACACAAAGCATAATCTTGTGGAGACGCTATGCTCCAGAGAGGAGTAAACAAGGAAAAAAAATATAGATATATATGTATTTATATAAAATAGTGCGAAATGATGTTACTATATCTATATACATTAATACATTATATCATATATGTATAAGATTGTAGCAGTCTGGGTTCGGACAAATTTGTACATTCGCACCTTACATTCTATACTCGCATTCGTCCATACTATACACGTGCACATGCCTTTATACGTACATTTAATAAACAATGTTGTGTTGTAAGTAGATATGTGCGTGCAGAATTGTACATCCTCCTAAATGGATGCCAAAAGCCATCAACTTTGGCAATAGTGGATGCAAAATTTGCCGCAAAAGTTGTGTGTGTTACCGCCTATGTACGTGTGTCACTATTCACATACATTCACACATTCGTACATACAAGCACTACTTCTGTCCATAGGACGCCGAATTTTAATGACTAGGCAGTTAGCTGAATTTGGTTGTATTATTGTTATAGACGCCATGAATGAATGAATGCCATTCAAATATGCGCGCACAATTGAAATCGTTTACGAATTCGAAGTGGTCAGTTGCCGCACATTATCCTACATCGATGAATTTGAGTATTGTCAAAATACGGCCACACTAAGGAAACTTCAAGGTCGTCAAGATATTTGACTATTACGACTATTAAGCACATATTGAGAAAAACATTAGTTTATTTTTATTGTTCGGCCAAACGGGTGTACGGATTTCTCGTAAAGTATAAGACTTAGAACACAACAAAAAAAAACATTTTATAATCGCAATTTGGTAGTACGTATCCTTTTTATTTTAAACCAATTACTTTAGAAATGCACTTTTGAAAAAGTATAGATTTTAGGCCAAAAAAATGTGAGTACATTGCCTGAGTTACACTCAGCGCGTGCGCCCAGGACTCTGTGGAAATCCAAGAATTGAACCTGTTAAAAAATGTTTCTTCGGCCTTGTTCGTATTGACGACTACTACGAATACGAACCAACAACGAGATGTATGAGCTGTTTTAAGACACGGACGCAGCACAACGAATGAACATCCAGCGATGAAGGGGGAAATGAGGGAGACCGTATCTCCGGTGAAAGAACCAAGTTAAGAACGCTCTATCATCTCTTGACCTGACCAACAAGAGAGGGCATGCGCAAAGCAGAGGCGCCTGGAGAGAACTTTTGCGGCAGGCCGTAACCTGGCATCGAGTTGTTCAGGCCAGTTAAGTAAGTATTAAGTAAGAATATTGTTTTTACGGCTCTAAAGTATGACTTATTCGCCGGACTTGGCGCCACCCGCGACCTTTTTCTGTTCCCAAAACTGAATGCACCCATAAAAGGACGTAAATTTGCTTCGATTAATGAGATAAAGACCAAAAATCAGGACTTTTTTTAGATGCTGGGTAAAAAGACAAAATACAAAGCGAAACACAAACAAGTCTCTGATTCGTGGTTCAGTACCGAATTTTGAGCAATTTTTCAACATTTTAAGTAATTATTTCTGCTATTATAATCATGGTATTAAATTTTTAACACAAAAATATAAGTAACAAAATTTTAGAATGTCACTGTATAAGCCGATTTGCGAGTGCGTGCTATGCTATGCGACTTGTGCAACCCACGCATTTGTAGGTTAGAGCAGAATGAAGTATTGAAACCAGCGTGGTACACCAACTCGATAAATATCTGGAAGCCTGGCAACAAAGTGAAGCAATGAAAAAAAACGTGTGCTTCGTAAACAAGCCATTTGTAAAAAGTTGCAGCCGTTCAATTTGGCAAAAAACCGGTACAGCCGACCTCGTACCCGCACCCACAACGCACAAATATTGTGACAGTGTTCCCGAAAGCCGATTTTCCCTGTGCACTGCGAAAACATCCAATCAAAATAATATTGCAAAATCGCTCAACTGCGAAATATGTATGAACGAGTCCCACGGCTGTGGGTGTGGCACAATATGTTTGGTTTGCATTTGGTTTGTCGCGCCAGGTCTGCACTTGTCAGCCGAGCACAAAGCGCGTGTGACATGTGCGCGTCATAAACCAGCGCAGAAAGCATCAATCACATTAAACGCGACGACAAGCTACATCCGGTGTGCCCCAGTTTCCCGATACCACGCAACGATTCCATGCGGGTTTTGCACCTTTAAGTTTGATTTGATTACAGCAGGTTGACGCCACATTCGAACGCTGTCATAAAAATGCAAGCACACCCATTGAAAACACCGACGTGTACTGGTATAAATCTATTAAAATGCTTATAAGATTTGTTGCTCAGTCGGCGCACGCAATATTTTCATAAGCGGCTTAAAAATGCGGCACCGAGTTACTCGCGCAGTCGTGCAGAGCTTGAAATATTTTTGCACTTTGTTGACCTCGAGGATTGCAGATGCTGATACACTTAACTTTAACGCTCAACAAGGAAAAAAGCATAAGATGAGACGCAGTGATGTCTGCTTTTGACGAATTTGGAATCGACTAAATCGTTACATGTTCTTACTTTTCTACTCTGTTCTATTCAGTGCCGCTCGTAAGACGAGTTTGAATGTAACCAACGCCCCACCCTAAATATCAGTTTGCTACAAAAATTGTTGCTGGCACAAATGGTTTCAAATAGTACTAATCTTTTTTACGGAACCCCCAAAATGAGGTCCTGAGTGCGCCATATGGACATGAGAGGAAACCGGGAGAATGAACCCGTAGAAGGTCAATTCATCATGTAACTCAGACTTAGTAGCCTTAAATAACATTTCACACCAGTCAACTGCAGTCGGATAAAAATTGATAAAGAATTACTGGCCAACGTATTCAAAACATGGTTTGCGTTTACGCGCACAAAACCTCAGATATTGAATTCAAAACTATTAGCACAAATTTTTCATTTCATTCAAGAGGTGTTAGTGCATTATTTAAACAAAAATCGCTTTAGCTTTACATTACATCGGAAAAACAATTAAACGATCCAATTGTTGTAGTAAAGCAAAAAACTAATAGGGGTACCGGTTAATTCATGCGGTTTTCTAACAGATGGCGTAACTTGATTTTGTGAACAGTGATTCACCTTTCCAAATATGTGTTGGAAAGCTATTGTCATATAGTTTCAGAATCAGTATGTGTCATTTAGCTGAAACGTAAACAACAATACTTTTTTTTACTCTGAAAATGTCGAATTTTGTGCCGAATAAAGTGTTTTTGCGGGGAGTACTTCTTCATTACTTCAATATGAAGGAAAAGGCTGCCGAAAGTCATCGTATTTTGGTGGAAGTGTATGGTGTGCATGCTCTAGCTGAGCATACGTGCCATAAGTGGTTTGCACGGTTTAAAAGTGGTAATTTTGACTTCGAGGACGATGAACGGCCCGGACAGCCAAAATATTTGAAGATCACGAATTGGAGACATTGCTCGACCAAGATCCATCCCAAACGCAAGAAGAACTGGCAAAATCACTTGGCGTCGCTCAACAAACCATTTCCGATCGTCTAAAAGCAATGGGAATGATCCGGAAGGTAGGGCCATTGGGTGCCGTATGAATTGAAGCCAAGAGACGTCGAACGCCGATGTTTCACGTGTGAACAACTGCTTCAACGGCACAAAAGAAAAAGTTGTTTGCATCGAATCGTCACTGGCGATGAAAAATGGGTCCATTACGATAATCCAAAACGTCGAGCAACGTATGGACACCCTGGCCATGCATCATCATCGACGGCCGTTCAGAATATTCATGGCCTGAAGGTTATGCTGTGTATTTGGTGGGACCAGCTGGGTGTGATCTATTATGAGCTGTTGCAACCGAATAAAGGGGAAGTCTACCGACGACAATTGATGCGTTTGAGCCGAGCACTGCGCGAAAAACGGCCGGAATGTGAACAAAGGCACGGCAAGGTAATTTTGCAACATGATAATGATCGGCCACATGTTGCAGAGGTCGTCAAAACCTACTTTGAAACGCTCAAATGGGATATCCATCCGCCATCCGATTACTATCTCTTCCGATCAATGCAACATGGCCTGGCTAACCAGCACTTCTCCAATTATGAAGAAGTCAAAAATTGGATCGATTCGTGGATAGCGGAAAAGCCGGCCGAATTTTTCAGAAAGGGTATTCGTGAATTGCCAGAAAAATGGGAAAAAGTTATAGCTAGTGATGAACAATACTTTGAATAATAAATTTGTAACAATTTTTTCACAATAAAGCTTCAATTTTCCCAAAAAAACTCACGAATTAACCGGTACCCCTATTATTATCTTGAAAAATGTGCTTCGTTGTCCTAGAAAAACGCACAAGCCAAGCAACATAGAAACGCCGATAACTGATCAAATAAATACATTTTGAACAGGATTTTGCTGCTTCCAAGACACACGGGTGATGGCGCATTTACCAGCGGCACACAAAAATCGAAGAAATCGCCAAATATTTCAAGACTGGTTTTAAGCTCTTTATTGCTCCCTTCGAGTGCAGCACTCACAAAATCACCAGGACATACAATTATTATTGCGTACTGTATTTTCCGCACATTAGCATCTCTGAATAAATCCAATATTTGTGATAAAAATATACAATAAATAAAATGGCTCCGAAGCTTTGACGCGGCCCATAAACGGCAAAGTCCTTCGGTCCTTGGACGCCTCAAAGAGACTTTAAATAATGCCTTCTAAGTACTTTAAATTCTCCGGATGGCGGGCGCCGCCATGGGCCAGTCAGCCAGCGACAAGCAGCGTCGTTCGGCAGCCGGCCGAGTAGATGCTAATTTGAGGAAAGTTTTTACATTTCTTTTGGGCGAAGTGAGCGTGATTGGGAAACTTTCTTCCATAAACTTAAAGCACACGAACGGAGCACAGAGAAAAATGTAAATGTAATAAGCGCATCAGCGATGTTAATGAACTCAGTGAGCCATCATCCGAAAAGAAAAATGTCAAATAAAATACACAAATAAATATGAGATAAACAGCACACTCGGCGAACGCGGCCTCTCGCACTCCACCAGTCAGCGCCGTTTGCCAATGATAAGGCGTCGGCCGGGTGGCGAGGGAGCGAACGAGGGTGGGAGGGTGGTTATAAATTCTACATGGAGTGATAGCGACAGAAACCTACTTACCCAATTTCTCACCGCAAAGGACTGGTTGCAGGCACTGCGAGCACAGCAGCACCAGCGTATAGAGGAGCAGCAGCCGCTCGCGGTGCGGCAACGCCAACCGAAATTCCATTTCGCCAACCGTCCTTCCTGCGGCTGTGGTTGTACGACTTTCCGTTCGCCGCTCTGCCTCAGTGTCCCTGCGGGCAAAGGATTCCTAGGGCGCTTGTGCTGCGCGATGCGTACTGTCGCGGCGTTGGTCGCATTTGCACTGGCTGGCGAAACGGCGCAGCGAGTTTTTGTGCGTCTTATTCGATTTCTTTATTTGCACTTTTCTCGCTCTTTGTAATGTGTTTTTGAGATGTGTTTTCTTTTATTCTGCTCCGCCTGCCAGCACTGATACTTGATTACTGCCCTTTTAACACTGCGATTATTTCCGGCGAGCGGGCGCAGCGCGACCGTGTCGCAATCTCGAAGTAAACATGTCAAACGCAAGTTCTTCTTTTCCACCCCTACTCTGTGCGGGCTCTGGTGCTTGGCTTTCGACAATTACTTTATGCTCTCAAGCACCAAACGCCGTCAAATTGGGCCAAAGTGACATTAAGTGTTCACTGTTCTTTCTGAATGGTCCGTAGCTACTCGAAGCTCATTGCCCACTCAAGGCGGAGTTTAACGCGCGTTTTCAATTTTGCAGTACGTATTTGCAGTTGTACTGATTATTTGTTGGCTTTCCATATTCTTCTTCGGATACTCTCGATTTGATTCACATATCACCAATAGAGCTTTTTGAAATACGCATGACCCGATTAGTTAATGTACGAATCTACTTAATTGGCAACAACTCGGAAGTATCTGTGTATTGAACACAACGATTATGGATGAACTTGAATACAACTTTTAGCATTTTCTATCTGTCGATTGTGATGTCATATTAAGTGCAAATCGAGTGTATTGTATCAAAGGAGATAAAACGTATCATTTACGTATTCTTTGATTGATCAGTTTTTCGGATTTTTCATAAAATTGTTTAAAATTGGTTAATTCTCTCATTGAATGTGACGTTAAACATGTTTCATAAGGCATTTTTATCAAAATAGTGAGTGATTTTTTTAAACGTTCAAGTGTTGAGAAAATAAACAATTAATAGAAACCATTAAACTTAGATATAGTTAAGATTCATAGGATTATATCTCAAATTCACTAACCAATACCACCAATACTCTTTAAAATATAACTTACATTTATTGTGGAAATATCGAAGTTCTAAATCGATCCAGCATGGTCTTCTAAAATCATGTATGTACTAGGGATTGCAATCCCGGACCAGTTTTACAATCCCGGGATTTTCGGGACTGAAAATCACAATCCCGGGATCCCGGGGTTTTTTTCGGAATTGATTATATTGCTTTAAAAAACTAGTTCAGACTTTTTTCAATCAAATATATTATATCTATGTATTAAATACAACTCTGTGTCCTTAATTTAAAACTAAGAACAAAATATTTATGACAAATAACTTAAAAACCCATTTAATTGCCAAATCACCTGGCTAACCTGCTGAATAAGCATCTCTCTGGTTCAATTCTAGTAGATCAAATCGTATGTAAATCTTCAAGTTTTGGCCATTCAAAATAAGTGAAATTCGGTGTGAGTAATAACTATCAAAAATTCAAGTTTCGCTATAGTTTAATTCTCAAATGCTGATGGTTTTCTATTAGCTGTTTCTTTCTTAATCCTCTTATTTACACCATTTTCCCTGTGTATTGTGAATGCGACAAGTCACATTATTTAATGCATTAACACTTATTCAAACGTCACAGGCAATGGGCAATTTATTTTTTGTGTTAAGAAGGGTTACATTTTTTGAAATCAACGTGACAAAAGCAAAAAGAAAGCTTTTTTTTTTGTTTCGATCCCGGGATCGGATTTTGTCAATCCCGGGATTTTTCGGGACTGAAATTGTCCGGGATCCCAGGATTGCAATCCCTAGTATGTACATATACATATATACTTTTAATCAAAAACGACTCGGAATTTCCCATTCAAACAATCCGCACTGGTCCGGAAATATCTGTTTGAGGCCCACAGTCCTGACAGCAATAAATGATACTAAGAATGAAGGCTTTATTCTGCTTTGCATGTTGATTTTATAATCGAGTGTTTTTTAACATTGCGATGCTGGAGAAGGACTAAAATGCCTAATGTAAAATGTGGTGTGTAGTTGCTTTCAAGTGGGAGACAAATTCTTGCCACAATTTCCCTACATTTTCATAAACTTGTAGTATTGGGCGCAGTTTGTGAAAGTTTGCCCACAAGTATTCAATGTGCCAAGCAGGCCAAATCGTTAATGTTAATGCTCTTTTGCGAGTGGAATCCGTATGTATCACAAAAGCATTGTTTTCGAGTGTTTTTTCAATTGCTTTCCTTTTATTGGCAATGTTTTCTTGCGTGTCCTTGCCTTTTTGAGCTCATGCGTAAGGATAAACGAGAGTGCGTGCAAAATTTAATTTGCATACATATAAAAAATTATACATAAGTGTGTTTGTTTGTTTGTTTGTTTAACCGCGGCTGCTGATTTGTTGGCATGTGTACAGACTTGCGTCGTTAATATTGAATGGCATAATGTTGTTTTGCTTGTCGGTTTGCTTTACGAACGATTTACGAGTGCGTAACTTCAGTAGCGAAGCTACTGAATCAGCGCAAAATACCCAGCGAAAGGAGCCAAAATTTTAACTGACGGGCAATGGACAGCATCGTTTATACACAATAAACACATAGCGAGCATATTTGAACCGTAATTTTAATAAAATTTTCAACGAGTATTAAATAAAAGGAATAAGATGTGTGTAAGTATAAAAAACATATATGTGGTTCAAAATATGTTCTTGCAAATATACTAATTTGTCAAAATATTGGAATTGGTCGATGAGTAAAACTTGAAATGTTTGTGGATTTTACATTTGTTGTGTAATGTTGTATAATAATATGTTGTATAATGCTTCAAGTGTTTCCGAAAGTTTTCAGAAAGGAAACTATTAATTGTGGTGTACAATTTGGTTCATTCGGTTTAAACATTCCAGTTCAAATTATACAAATTGCACCATCATACGCTTCAAAACATATCTACACAAACAAAAGCTCTCTTCCACAACATGTATAAAAGTAAATTATAAAAACTGCAAAGATAATTTCTCTAAAACAAATGATGCTTGATGTAATTTTGTTTTATTTTTGCATCAGGCTTATAATAAATTATATTTTACATACATTTTTAAAATAAAATTAATACAAATACTGAAATTAACAAAACTTATTGCCTTTTATTTGATACCCAATAGTTGGTAGTAGTAGTTGGTTGGTTGGAAGTTGTTTTTAATTTTATGAAAATATAGTTCCTGAAAAATAATTGAGGACCCAACATGAACTGAGACTTAGGAACTCCTGTCTTTAGTACAAAACATATCGCACACGCACTACAAAAGTGACACATCTCAAAATTTTTCATATTCGGGTTTATGTGTTAATACTGTGCACAATGCATAAGTCTACCAATCAGCAAAAGCTCAGTATATTTTGTTGTTGTTAACTGTTGCAAAAATACAGTTAGGTCTCTCTTCATGTCAGAAGTTTGAGCTATTTGAACGCTGCAGCTCAATGCAAAAGAGTCCTAACTCAAATTGTGTCACTTTTGACGAAATAAATGTTTGTTAAAGTTAATTTTAAGCTAAATTCTGACAATTTTCGTATATATTTTTAATTATTCAAATTAATTATGAAATTTCAAAATTTTTCTTTCAACTTTTTAATTGTCATTTATAATTATTAAATTCAGAAAAACATAATGGCATAACTTGAAATAGTTCCGTAATTATTGAATTAAAATATCATCAAAACAGTCACAACTCAAAATTTTTGATTTTCTAGTGCAAAATTAAAAAAATTCTTGCAACTTATCATAAAGCATAATCTGTGAGAATTTTCTACTGAACGGTCTATACGTTATTTAAAAACAATGTTTATTTAGCTCAAAAACAGTTTTTTGCGTTTCCTGAAAAATCAAAAATTTTGAGTTGTGTCACTTTTGTTGTGCGTGTGCGATATGTAGATCCAATTTTTGTCATGCTTCGGCATATACCTGACACATTTTTAGTCAATCACCGACGCATGGCTTTGTATTTTTGGTGACCGACCGAATATTCGGTTCCAGCTTCGGGCACAAAGTTCGGGTTTCGGCAAAGTTTCGTTCAATATATTTCAGTATATGCTCAAACAGTTGAACGAAACCGAAACATTTCAAATTGTACAGTAAAAAGTATTTTTGTGTAATGAAAAAAATCAAAAGTATTCTTCAATAAATTGTTCTTATAAAAAAACTTTGCATGCTCCGGCTCCTGTTACATTTTCTATTACGTTCCATGTAATATTCGAATGCAGAATTTGAATGAATCATGTTCAGATTACCTCGAAGAAAAGTAACTTTACATACATACATCGATATTTAATCATGCAGATGTTTGTAAAAAAAGAAAAAGATGAATGTTTATCTTTTCAGTAGATAGTAAAATACAAATTAGATATTTCTGTTGGGCCTTTTTAATACATTAGAAAGTCTCAGTTTAAATTTCGGTTTGGCCGAATATTAGAAAATTGGCCGAAACATAGTTTCAGTTCGGCCTCAAAAAGTAGAATCGGTTGGACACTTGTTAATTTCAGTTCACATTAACCAAAAAATATGGCAACAAGTGATCTGCTAGCTCTGAATGTCAATAGACTTATCTATGAAACCTAGAATGACGCATTGCGCGCTGCATTGTTGTGAAGAATTGTGTTAAACGGTAGTGGACATCCACTGCTTTAAAGGTTCGTAGTAAAGCAACAGGTATATATCTGTAATATACATTGCTGTCAGGTGACCTTGAAAGTTGTACAAATGTCACCCACCTCCCATGGCGTGGCACCTTCCATACAATCTAAAACTCTAATATGGAATATCTTCGGAATTATAAGTCGGACAGTATTGAAATTTGGTACAGGGGCCCCGTTTAGGTGTGTCGCTTAACTAATAAAGTTTCAAAAGCGTTGGACATGTGGCGTGACACTGTTGAATCTATCCAAATGTTTTGAATAACTTTGGAACTTCAGGTCACACAACATTGTGGTGGTAAATTAAATGTTATCTAAATGCTAAATGTTTTGTACTCATTTCCACGTATAGTTATTTATTATTTGCGTTCCAATTAGGGATTGCAATCCCTGACCAGTTTTACAATCCCGGGATTTTCGGGACTGAAAATCACAATCCCGGGATCCCGGGATTTTTTTCGGGATTGAATATATTACTTTAAGGAACTAGTTCAGACTTTTTTTCAATCAAATAAATTATATCTATGTATTAAATACAATTCTGTGTACTGAATTTAAAACTAAGACCAAATTATTTATGACAAATAACTTAAAAACGCATTTAATTGCCAAATCACCTGGCTAACCTGCTAAAAAAGTCATTTCTCTGGTTCAATACAAGTACTTCAAATCGTATTATGTGTAAATCTTCAAATTTTGGCCATTCAAAATAAGTGAAATTCGGTGTGAGTAATAACTATCAATAATTTAAGTTTCGCTATTGTTTTAATTCACAAATGCTGATGGTTTTATATTAGCTTTTTCTTTCTTTATCCTCTTATTTACACCATTTTTCTGGCGTATTGTGAATGTGACAAGTCACATTAGTGTAAAGAAGAATTAAACTTGCATGTTTTTAGAAAATTCTGGATGTTTACTTTTTTGAATGGATTCATTTCTGGGAGCGTAAGCTTGTTTGCACTTCTGATTTTGGTTACTGGTAAATCTGTACTGGAAAAGTACCAAAACAGAGCTAGTTTGTACAAATTTGTAAAAAGTAGTTCTACACAAACAGAGCTATTGTTGCATTAACACTTATTCAAACGTCACAGGCAATGGGCAATTTTTTTTTTGTGTTAAATAAGAAGGGTTACATTTTTTGAAATCAACGTGACAAAAGCAAAAAGTAAGCTTTTTGTTTTTGTTTCGATCCCGGGATCGGATTTTGTCAATCCCGGGATTTTTCGGGACTGAAATTGTCCGGGATCCCGGGATTGCGGGATTCGCGATCCCGGGATTGCAATCCCTAGTTCCAATGTCTTTATAAACTCAAACAGATTTCATTAAAGCCATTTTATTCAATGAGTTACCTTAGCCACAACCGGTTGACCTCAAAAGGTAAACTTTTCTAATGTTATTCATTTCATGGACCAATGATAATCCAATTTAAAATGAGTTTTA
Organism: Melieria omissa; assembly: GCA_963971225.1. NCBI lineage: Eukaryota > Metazoa > Arthropoda > Insecta > Diptera > Ulidiidae > Melieria > Melieria omissa. The sequence continues at coordinate 49,180,696 of OZ020267.1, read as the reverse complement.
TTCAAAATGAGTTTTACACTCGGGTTCAACAATGCTCCAATGCAATGTCCAAAAAATATTGATTAACTTCAAGTTGTGTGTTTATTTTCCGCGGTCTAATGCTAGTTTTCGATATTTTCATCCACTTAGTAATCGCTGCAATTATCGTTTAAGATATTTGCTTTCTTACATTTAAATTTACTGAGTATTGTAATTTCTTTGAATATTTTAATCCTTCAACTCGCAACACAAACTAACGTCGTTGCCCCACGGTTTTGCATTCACTTCTTCATATACTGTGAGTTAATTATGTCAACACTAATTGCGTCTCATTCAATTACACTTTTGATATTCAACACGTTCTGAGTAACGTTTTTAACTAAACATCAATTGTTAGACTTAATGAATCTGTGTAGAAAGGAGATTTTGTAATTTCCCTCACATTCTCGCAAGCTCTGCACATCGGTGATCCGGCACTATTCAGTTTATTTTCGCCACTTTGCGGCACCGTTCTTGTAGTTTATTTTACTGGAAAGTATTCCTTAAACCACATCACATTAAATGTTAATTAGGTTTATTTGAAAATCACTTCAATCACTGTCGCGCAGACGTCGTGTCAATGCCGATTGGAAGCTAAATCCAAATTTAAATTTTTTTTCGTTACTCTGCTATCACAAGGATCTCGTTGCTGGGCAAGCGATGGGCATTGGCCCCGTAACTTTTCATTCTGTTTTCATTTTTCTTCCACTTTGCCTTGCACAGACAAACACAAACTGCACTCTCACAATCACTGTTGGGGTACGCACATTTTGCGACCAAGTCAAACTAGATTCGAATTTATTATCTTGCCAGCTCCGACAGCGCGGGTCAGAAGTGGTCAGGAACCTCGGTAACTGCAGTGTTAAATTATCCCGAAAGATCAAGAGTGTTTTCACCTTTCTTTCGTTGAATTTTGTCGTCATTCAACTTGTACTCGCTTTTTCACTTTTTTATATGGATAGATGCACACACACACATACACACATACAGGCTTAATTGCTTGATATTAATATCCACCAAGTTGCGCCCAACGACGTCGCGGACACCAGACTCATGTCACTGTCCACCGAGAACGAATGTTCGCCGTTAGTAATGTTTTCGTTTCTGTTGGGTTTGAAAAATGTTGCGAGCATTAATCCATCGCACGCCCCACTTCACGCCTCGTCGTGAGTGCGCAGCACTAAGCTGAGCGCGTTTGGCGTTTTAATACGCAGCGTACGCCTCGTAGGTGACGATAATTTATTGCGAAAGATCAAGGCAGCCGCGATACGCCGCCGATGACGATAAGATGCACCGAGGAGCAGTCAACAGCAACTGCGGTGCCAATTGCTAGTGGCGCACTAACATCTCTTGAGGACACACGCATAGGTGGGCTAACGGCAACGGATGCTGTAGCAGTCGCAGCGGCCGAATGCGAGAAAGCTTTCCGATTCGGAGGCGCGCAGTAAGCTTTTGCTCGTTGTCTCCAATCTGGCGGGTATCTAGCCAGACTCTTTTCCCTTTCATTCGCTGCCTGGGTGTGAGCAGTCCAACTATACATTCGCGCTGCTTATGAACTCGCTCCGAAATCCTTTGGCAATTCCTTTGATTTTGTCTTTCACAAAGGCACACAATCCTTTAAACGTCTGCATTAACCTGAAAAGCGTCTCTAATTTCGTGCTTTGTTCAACAATAATAACAACACTGCTTCGGCCAATATTTATAGGGACTTTTATTTTCAATGCCAATTCAAATTTCAAATCATGCTTTTACAATATTAATGCAAAACTAAGAATGGTTTCTCGTAAATGTTTAATAAATGCAAAGTTTAAGGATGCCAACAATTTGAAAGCAATGCTGAGACTTTATTCGAAAATTCAAATCAAAGATTAAACTAGGTGAATTGATAGGTAACGAACACAATTCTTTTAATCAAATTGTATTTAACCCATACAGTAAATTTTAGCATTTTCCATAAATTATTTTGGGCTCTTTTATAAACATTAAACGCGAAAGTTTTGCATAATATGATGGTCTGATTTGTAATAAAAAATAACAAAAGTTAACATGGGATATTTTGTATAATATGGGATAAATATATTAATTTCTCGCACCACTTCCCAGTTGTATAAATTTCCCAAACAAAAGGTAATTTTTTACGTAATTTTAAAAGCACCGAAATACATTAAAAAACAATAATATTTAAAAAAGTAACTATGCAGTCTTGTTAAAAATTGATCAAAGTCTCGAAAATATATTTACACTTTTTCCATAAAACCAATATTATAGCCACAATATATATTTATAGTTAGGTGTTTGATTTATTAAACACCAAATATCTTGAAAACCAAAAATCGGAACATTTGTTTGACCCCAAAATTAAATTGTCCGACCCCATTTCACCTTAAAAAACTGTTTCATTCGAATATTGACAAAAACAAAATCGCTGGGCTTATATGGGTTAATGTTCAGCATAGTCACACCACTTGCATTGCATTCCTTTTTGATGGCTTCCTTCAAAACACTCGTATGGAATTATATTACAAACAAGTGCAAAATTTTTTAATAATATTTTAAGATTTTGTATTTTACTTGGCTTTAAAAAATAAATAAAGCTAAAGTAACGAAAGATATTCTTTCAGAAAGCCTTAAAAGTCTTTGAGTTCTTCTGACTCCCCTGGGCATTCTAGTTAAGGGTTGGAAATAAATAATCGTAGCCAAGTCGAGTAAATACGTTGGATGGAGGAAAATTCCGAAGCGTAATTAATCCAGTTTTCTCATCGAATTTAATTATGCGCGACGGTGCATGAAAAACTTTCTTCTTCGCGAAATGTAAGCCGTTTCCCCTCAACTCTTTGCCCAACTGACCCGATCTTGAGGAATCTCCGTCTCCGGTTGTGGTTTTTCCTTTTTCTAAATAATCAGTTTTGCCATGACAGTCACAATCATCTCCACCAAGTGCCAAATCTTTGTTTACTTTAAGGGGGCACTCCATGAAATGGTTTCAAAAAATCGATTTTTTTTTGTGCTTTAATCATTGAATATTATTGCAAAGTTTCAAAGTCGAACTCTGAAAACTTTCGGAGACACAGTTCTTTTCATCGACGCGCGCTCAGCCACACCAGGTGTTCCGAATAACTTTGGAACGCGTTTCCTCATAAACACGTTTTTGTAGTCCGTCCACATGATAAAAAAAAAACTACTGAACCGATCTACACGAATATATACTCGTTTTGTAGGATATTGAACAGAGAAGTGCATGCATCTCTGAAATCTATTAAAAAAACTGATTTTTTAATAAAGAAAAGTAAGAAAAAACGAACTTTTTTGTAGTTTATATGGCTTTGTTGCCAAATTTTGAAAATTTTTATGCTTTTTGAGGTTCACGCACTTGCGACAAGCCTGCTGATTAATTTGATATATAATTTGTATGTTTCAGACTTTAACTTCGGACGGCATCGTGTGGACGGGAAGACGTCTTTTTTTAAACCAAGCTTCGGAAGATGTTCAATGTGTTTGCCATTTTTAATTTTTTTTTATGTATAATTTTTTTTTTGGAACTTTTAACTAATACCTACAGATGTTTAAAACGGATTGTTTCTGTCAGTTTCTTTTTTTGTACAGTAACATTAAGAAAATTTTCCCCTTTTTTTGAGCATTTCATTGAGAACCCCCCTTAAAGCACTTCCACCGGCTTTTGGCAATTGTTTTGCTTGTTGATTCTGATGAATAACAATGGATTCATCTTTCATGAACGAATAATAAACCTCTGAATAACCAAATTGACTGCATTTTTTATCGACAACTAAAAAAAATCAAATGCTCCTTAAAATATTGTGTAATTATTTCGAGAAAACATTAAGGATCTATCTATAGCTATAGATATCACGCAGGTTCGTTTTCAGATCATTCAGAATATTGAAGGAGATTTTTTCTAATCTCCATTTAAATTTTCAACTTCATTGACGCTTCACTTTTTTGTCGTTGTCAGCCATTAAATGTTGCGCTCTTGTTAAAGCCTCAGACAACTGCCGGTTCAACTACGGTTCCAAGCCCATTAGCACCAGCCAATTATTAACATCAAAAGTCATTTTTAGTTTCTTTAAAAGACTCGAAATCTATTAACCTTAATTAAATCCACTTAGGAACTTGTGCGTTTATACTTTCGATTAAATGACCACTAAAACAGTTATGGCTACGGCATCCATTTTCGCGAAATGGCGCAGCAGAAGCGTATTCGCCTAATTACCTTATTAAGCCTAATTGATACTTTAAATACGATGCGTACTTATGGCACCGACTTTTCGATCACGCCCCAACGCGCCGGCGATGCAGACACGCTTTCGCGATTTCCGCTGTAACTACTAAATAAATGTCTGTGCTCCACATCCTTTCGGTTATTGCTGTTGCGCTGAGATAAACTACATTATTATCGCGCGCCAGTGCGACGGCGAGGCAGAGAGCGACGACGACGGCGGCAACAACAATGACAACGCAATGTTGATTGACTCCTGTATTGATTTAAGTCATTAGGAGAACAAAGTTTTATGGGTTTCGCTTACAGCCGAGAGGCATTAAAAACCAAACTTTGTCCGTAGCCGGCGAAGTGGCCGCGGCGGCGTGCACCTTCGCGTACGTGCCTGCCACCAAGCACCCACAAGTGGCGCACACCTTACCGCAACACCGTCCCGCTCCTGCCATTTCCTAAAGGCCCACAAAATGCTAAGGTGAGTTTTTCGATTAGGCGACGGTCACGTCCCTGTGAATCCCTGCCGCCGAAACGAAGAATACAAATTTTGCTGCCTCCGACAGACGCGCTCATGCCGCCCGGCAGCTTATAACGGACTTTTGTGCCTTGCGTTTTGCTATTTTGCCATTTAAGGATTGCGTTTGTTATTGTTTTTGTGCCTGCGAAAACACGCTTTGTTGCTGTACTATGGCTATTTAGTGGCTATTTTTCGCGCTATTTTTTGCTATGCTTGTTTGTGTTTTTTAATATTCAATTCAAGGAAAAATGTTCCACAGGTTTTTCACAATGAAAATACGGTTAAATATTTTCAGGGTTCAGGAAGGATATAAAGGTTAGGAGATAGGGTTATGAGTAAAGTGTTTATGGGCTCTTGCCTTGAACCCATCGAGATCATAAGTGCTGGGGAAAATATCCGCAGGGAGACCATTCCACAGCCGCGCTGTGCGGGCCAGAAACGAACTTTCCCTGTAGTGCGTAGTGCGCTGGAACATCGTTTCGACGTGGAATGCATGAGCGCCAGTGTTCAAACGGGTTGCTCGGGGGAATACCCGGAGTGATGGCATCAAGCTGCTCATCTCCACTGAGCAGTTGCCGAAAAAGTATCGGTAAAATAACACCAAACATGCCACGTTTCGACGATGCTCCAGGGAGTCAATAGAGCTGGATGCCCTACTGTCCCCTATAAGTTTAATCGCACGGTTTTGCACCCGATCGAGGAACTCCAAATGGGTTTTTGAAGCCCCCGCCCAGAGGTGCGAGTTAAACTCCATTTTAGGTCGGGTTGTGAACCATTACTGTTTTTTCTTTCCCTAATTGACATATCGCCAATCTTTCAACTCTCAAGTTTGTCTTTTGATATGACTCTACTTTTGTGATTACACCGAAGTGTAAACACGCATTGCTTATGGCAGCTACAGACATCGTGTTTGAAAATCGACTGCGAAAACTTGTTTGCTTTTTTTTAAAGTGCTATCCAAGTGACTGAATTTATTCCAAAAATGTAAGTGTAACACATATTTATTTAGGGTATTGATTCTATTTTACAATCCAATATTTGTTTATGTTGAAATATGATTGGAAGTGTCGTTATTTTAAAAGTTTCCAAAATGGCATCGTGGTTGGGCTGTGAACCACGTTGGGGGCTGGGTTATGAACCACCTGGTTTATGTACTACATTTGCACTAGGACGGTCAAATATCGCCGGATTTATTAAAATAAAGTAATTTTATCTAATGTAACTCGATTTCGGTGAGTTCACTTGAAGTGGGCCAATGCGAGAACACGTTCGTATTGCATATGCAAACATTGCGACACCGATTATGATGAAAATTAAAAAAATTGAGCACTTGCATTCATTGCGATTTTTTTGCCTAAGTGGCGTCATTATAACCTTTTTTCACCTCTTGAGCCTTCCTGATTAAATAAATGTTCAACTTATTTCAAAATTATGGGTGTTTTATTCGTATTTTCCGACTTTAATTGCGATTTGCCAGATGGTTCACAACCCAGCCACTTTTTTGGAAAAGCGAAAAATCACGTCCTTAGAAAATTGGACGTAGAGAGTTAAATGTTAATCAAAACGGTAATCTGTCTTCATAACAAATTTGCGCTTTATATTTACCTTTCCAACGGTATCTTCGATTTTTCGATATCTTTTTTCTGTGAAAAGTTAGAGCCAAAAAACAAAACCCGGTTCACACCCCAGCCCTCTCCCTTACTCTCAGGCTACTCTGTGGAGTGTTCAATCATGTTAAGTTAGCGTACTTCGGGCTGATTTTTATTAAGTCATGAAAATCGTTTCGAGCTCTAACATTTAACATTTTCGAAATTGATTTGATTATTACACTACTCGACACAAAAAAAGCTCCTAAAAATAAAAGTATTTTTTAAGAATAATATTCGGCTGCTGAATACAAAACTGAAAATCAAAAAATTTTCTTAAAAAGCGTGTTCGAAAAATTTTCGAAAAACACGTTTTTCTCCTCTTATTTCAGTTATGAGCACATATCTCGTAAACCAACCATCCGACTAACACATGTCGCCCGTCGTTCAGAAGGTAATTAACTAACCTTTCCAACAATATACATATAGATTGTTCAAATCCAATTTGGAAATTTGGAGAAGTTACTCACGATTAAAGTTGTAAAAAAGTGAATTTTTTGACCATTTTCAAAAATTATACATTTTCGAATGGTTTGCGCTCCTCTGGTTTTAAGATCTTAGATAAAAGATGTATTACTTGAGCCTAACATTAATAGAAATTAAAGAAAAATGACAAAGTTCTGATGCACGGAGTGAAAACACCAACTTTTCATTTACTACACCGTGCGAAAATTTTTTTTTTATTTTTCCGAGACCCATCCAAATGTTGATATAGACGTGAAACTAGAGGTCATTTATAATATCCGGGCATAGTCAGCTTTTCATTTTCTGACCCAAAAACGTTTTTAAAGGACTTTAAAATTTTAAGGATATACACATTTAAAATATTATTTTAAATATTTGCGATTGTCCAATGATGAAGATATGGGTATCAAATGAAAGAGGAAAATTGTCTCCTTTTAAATAAATTTTGTATTTTGAACTTCTAACATTCTAACAGAGTTGCCATGTTCTTTATATTTAATAATTAAATTTAATACTTTAAACACATTCAATTTTTATGTTTAAAAATTGGCAACTCTATGAAGTAAAACATGAAAAGCGAAATTGTCAAAAAAATTGTGGCAATGACAGCAAAGCCTATGCACGAAAGTTTCTATCTCGGGCGCCGTATTGAAACTTTCGTGCTAATTCGTAATTTTCGTTAAATTTTCTCTTTTCAATATTTTTCTCTTAATATTGGTTGTTTTGTCAGCTTCCTCGAAGGATTATACAGTTTTTTTTTCTTCTGGCACACCTTCTTACGTTGAGGTAACCTAACCTAACCAACTTCTTGTTAACATGAACTTCATAACTTATGACTCCAATGAGAAGCTTCATAGAAACAGGGCTCATTGTCCAGCATCTCCTCACTTAATCCTCTTAAGCCAGAACTCAAGGTCGCTCTGTATGTTTTATCAATAGCAAAGTTGCACCTGTTGCAGTGTTAATCACCTATTTGTGCCATCTAATCCGCAAGCTTAATACCTTCTGTGTTATGCCGCAGCATCTTGGAATCCAGCAAAAAGCAACTCTGTTGTATTGTGTGCAGCAAAACAACTGCCACAATGGCTTCAGAGTGATGAGGAAAAATGTGATGTCAGTAAGAGATATCTAACTGTGAGGCTGCTATTAAGAAACTAGGCTGGGAAATTGGTTACAAGTTACTTCTGTGTGCCGGGGAGCAAGGTCGAAGCGGTTCCGCTGCTGATAACCGAGAGATAGTGACGATTTACTCCTCCGAGCTCAATCAAGAATGCAAACTGTAGGGACTCCTCCGCCAAAGCTAAAAGCAGTGGATTAAAGGCAGAGCCTTGTAAAATAAGCAAATCACTCTGGCCGAGTTATGACAGGGTTAGGCCCGTGAAGCTCCTATACTGAGGCCATTATAAGCCACTAACCCATTAGAGAATAAACAAGGAAAGTGTATATAGATCAATACTAACAGTTAATCAAAGCTAACGATTTATTTAGCGACTACGGAAAATATTAGCACATTTCTTTCAAGGGGTTTTTAGAACACTTACTGAGGTATGGAAAAAAATATTAACAATAACAAAATTGTTTTTCTTACCTAATTATGTTTTCAATAAACCGTCTCAAAAGAAATATTATATATATATATACATTCCAAGTTGTTCCATAGTTGCAAAATAAATCGTTAAAGTTTGGCCTTTTTTTGGCCGCTAAAGTGATTTTACCCTTAATTGATGCGTATTTCAAATGGTTTGAAGAACAACCATTGTTTGCCGAAAATGAGGGCGATGTGAGGTAAACGTCGATTCTGATGTGGAGGTACAGCAGGTTGAAGTTGAGGTAAACGACGAAAGTGGCGTCACAGTTACCGCAGATGAATCGGTCAACAATGACTTAGTTGATTTCTTTAGTGATATTTCGTTTTTTGCCACGAAGGACGACACATATGAACGTCATGAATGTATCAGCAAATTTCGATAATTTACAAGTTTAGTTTCGTAAGGTCCAAAGTGTGAAGAACGGCTGGAAAAACGTTCAAGTGGAAGTGCAAAAGGACTAGCGCTGGAGGGGAGTAAATGACGAGCTACATTTCCACCAGGTGTTCGGAAATAGGTTGCTTTTTTGTCTGTTTAAATTTCATTTATATGTAAACAAATTTAACCCTTTTTGTGCCGGGCGAAAAAGAGGTGCCTATGCGAGAATAAGCGGCCGAATTTCACAGTTTTACCAGGGTTTGGGAAAATGCTCATAAAAACCAAACGAGAAACAATATTTACATGATTCAAAAAGCAGTACACTAAGGATGAAATAGAGAATAAATAGAATTTTCGAAATCCTGTATTGCTTATTGTTGGTTTTTCAAAAACAACAAATTTTGATTGAGCGATCACCTCCGATTTGCAAGACTGAGATAGTGCAGATAACAGCCCCTCCTGACAACTTCCAAAGGCGTCGGAACCGAGACACCCAGTGATGCGTCAAGCGAGACCCCTGAGCGCGCCAATTCGTCCGCTCTCTCATTCCCTTCAATGTTCCTATGGCCAGGAACCCAGATGAGGGTGATATCAGCACGACTTAGCGCGCCCAGAGCCTTCTTACACTCCTCGACCAGCCTTGACTTGACCGTGGTAGATTGTAGAGCCCTTTATTGCTGCCTGACTGTCAATGACTATTGCAACCTTGCACCTATCAGTGATATGTCTCTCTACCAGTCGACAGGCTTCCCTGGCATCATTTGGTAGACGTATGGATTCATTTATCCCCATGTACTGTGAGTATACGGAGGCCTATTATGAGGCCCATTGTGATACCACATATTTCCATATTTCAACCGTTTTTAATATGTGTATGCAACACTGTCTTTCCAACAAGATCTACCAGATCTAAAACCAAACCACACATTTCAAACAGATGGGGAAAGGGAGGGACGGGACCTACAGTTTAACGCCAAATCCGAACGGCGATTGGCAGTTTTTTCGTTCACACTTGGAGGTTTTGCCATTGCCTGCCAGGAGCGCACTTGTGCGATTCTTGTAATTCTCATCTGCTTCATGTGGATATCAATAGAAGTAGATTAGTGTTTTTTCCAGCCCAAGCCAGGAATCGAACCATCGAACCAGGGGCATCGGTATGAGAAGCCAGCGTGCTGCCCACTGGGCTATCGTGGCCGGCTATGTACTTTGCCTATATATGTAATAAATATTAATTAAATATTCCATATTCCAAAAAATCGTACATTTTAAATAAATAAATGCGAAATACTTGGACACAATTTAAATTAATTTTATGTGCCCCGTCCCTCAAAAGCGGAAATCTCCCATAACCGCACAAGAACACTGCGACGGTGAGTGTCCGGTTATGAGAAATCTCACTGTACTCTAAATAAAATTTAAACATTTACTTCCCCCTCCCCAAACAAAATATTTGTTTATATTATTTAGAACTAATTTAGAATTTGTTTAGTGGGTCAAAATCATAACTAAGTAGATTGCGTCAATTCTCCAGCAGATATTAAACAGCAAATACCAAAAAGGTCACCCGGGTGGGTATGAGTAAAGCGTAGGTTAAGTCCGTAAGTGCGCTTGATGTCGGCGCGGCGAAGCGACAACTAATGCGCGCTGCGGAGCAAAATGGAAATCCCCGCAAGGCTGCCAACCCTGCAACACTGGCATGCGCTGGTTGTTGACACAGCGAAGAACGCCAAGTCGGCTGCGAAAGCAAAACTCGCAGCACATGCAATTAATTAAACGCAAGCCAGGCCTCAATAAGCGCGCACTTAATTGGGCTTTCGAACGAGCCTCGTTCCGGGATGAGTCAGCTTCATTAAGCACGTGATTATGTAATTGGCGCAATTATTCGCGCGTGCTGCCACAGATTAAAATACTACGCTCAACCCTTTCCACCGTCCGCCGCAAGTCATTGTGCAAACTGAGTCAAATTGAGAACGAAATTTAAATTGCTTAAGCGTTAAAAAACAAATTAATTAAAATACATAAAATTAAAAACAAATAAACGCAGTCCGCAACTGTGGAAGGGCTCAGCCCATCTGGCATCTGGGCTGCCGTTCCGATGCCACGTTAGCGCGTATTACGTATTCGACTTTTGCCCCGACACTCTTTTCGTAACCTTCACTCTTTTGCCGACCAAGATGGGCAAAGCGAAGTGTTTCATCGTTGTCCGCGATGGAATACAAACTTTTTAATTAGGTAGAGTTTGCTGCCGCTTCGCGCTTTTTTCGACTTAGGGGTTCGGCTGACACTTTTATAACGGGGTAACATATTTATAACGAAAGAGTTCATAACTTTGCACCGATCAATTTGAATGATATGCTGTATGTGTGTCAAGCGCACAGAGCCTAATAAGGCTGTCATTGTTTTGGTGAGCGCTGTCTGCAATTTCACGTTCTGTCCTTGTTGTGTTAAGTGCGGTGCACTGTGTGCCGACACGTCATGGCTGCAGCGGACTAATTCAATAAATATTTTATATTTTTTTTTGGTGTTTAGAAGAAGTATGAACATATTTATGTATTGGTGTAACCAAATTCTGTCGTTTTGATTCCATTTTGTGCGACTCTTTTGGCTCTTTTCTTAGCTAATCCAACTAAACCGTCCTTTCGAGCGACGTCGGATTTATAAAGACTCAAAACATGGAGCTGCAGCACCGGACAGATAACAAACAGTTTTATAAATCACCAGCAGGTCCCGGCGGCTTTGCTTGCAAGCTTGAAGTCTTGATCTTTGTTGTTGTCTAGTTATTTATCATTTGGAGCAAATTATGTTTCCACATACAAACTCTTAACCCATCGTTGATCCCGTCAGATTTTGAATTTCGAAGAAATTAAAACCGCGTGTCGAATTATTTCTCGTTTGGAGTATTTTCGCCGTCGAATGAAATCAATGGGCCTATACATCACGTTTCTTCTTGCAATACAATACAAGACATCCCGTCGTAAGGGTTTCAGCGTAAAAAAAACACTTTTTTTATGAATTTTTTTTGAAAGTATGGATTGATCAAAGCAGCCGCCGTGGCTCAGTTGGTTAGTGCGCGGTCCAACGAGTCGAATGCAGAGCGACGCAAGTTCGAGTACTGCATGTAGTAACACCTAAAAAAAATAACGGGAAACTCGTTTTCTCTTTCGGTGGCTGTCCTCTCAGCTGGAAATGGCAAACCTCTGAGAGTAAAAATTGCCTATGAAAAAGCTCCCAACCTGCCGTTCGGAACCGGCATAAAACTGTAGGTCCCTTCCACCCGCGTAAAAAATGCACACGCACAACACGGGTGGTTGCGGGAAGCTAGGCCTTAGTCTCGCGTAAGCGGGCTGTCGTGCCAATCAATTAAAAATTAAATTAAAAATGGATTGATCAAATTTATTTAAATCTTTTGTACATTATTAAGCATACTTTTAACAATATTCTGTAATTTTTTCATACAGAAATATTACAATACAAGCCGGTGACAGAGCTTGCCCCAGAACGTCTTTGAAAAAATACAATTTGCGGTGTTCACTGTATCTCGGTCTGAAATTATCTGAAATCAAAAACCATTAAAATTTAGTCAAAGTATTATCAAATCCTCCCTCCAACGTTCTCCGATGTTTTTTCTTCATTTAAAAAATTTTTGGTGGCCATCTAAAGTGTAAACTACTATTTTCCACGAAAAATTCCGCCATTTTGTGGGTGGGAAACCCCCTTAATGTAAAAAAAAAAATTTTTAATAAACGTTGGGGGGAGGTATTTTATATGAAGAAAATGTGTACCATGTTTCAAATGAATCGGTTTAGTAGTTTTTAAATGACAGTGAACACGGACTTTGAAAAAGTTGTTTTGAGACCAGAACAATAGAAGAGAATAAGCTGTATACCTGCACTAAAGGACAGGGGACTATGTATAGACCATAACTTCACTAACTTTGAGAATATATTCTTGAAATGTTTAAAAATAAGATAAGACAAAAAAATATTCAATTTTTCGAAAGTGTAAACCCTTACCCCTACTTTAACCCATCGTTGATCCCGTCAGATTTTGAATTTTTTTTTAATTTCGTTTGGAGTATTTTCGCTTAAAATGAAATCAATGGGCCTATTACATCACGTTTCTTCTTGCAATACAATACAAGACATCCCGTCTTAGCGAAGGTGTATTTTCTAAATTTACCTTTATCTCAAACTTCATGTTTGGGTTGCGTGATGATGCATCAGTCAGTCAGGACAAATAATTATATCTAAATATATATGACGTAATCAGCATTAAGAAATTAATACTTTTATTTAGATAACGACGCATCCAAATTTATAGCCCGACTTAACTGCACAGAAGGAACATTCGTTGCCTATTTGTTTGTTGGTTAATCCATTCGTTATCAGCGGAAAAGCTGAATTCAGAAACAATAACTACACCACAGCCGACGGTAGCAACGTGTATCGCGCTCAGCTGTGCGCGCATTGCACCGATACTTATCGCCAATAACTGCAAACAGGTAATACGAGTAGTTACAAATTGCACTGATGCCATCCGTTCACAAGAGTTGTTGCTGCAGTGGCGCGTTTGATTGTCGCGTTCGCGTCCTCACATATTTCAACTGAGCACAGAAGCCTGCAGCTCAGACACTCAGCTGCAGCCAACCCCATTTCGTTAAAGCAGCTTAGCTTTGAAATGTCTCGGCGAGGAGTAATCCGAACGCGAATGTGGCAGCCAAGCCTGCGGCGCGCTTTGCTACTATTTGGTATTCTGAGTTTTCAACTGATTCCGGGCGCAGCATCAGGGCGCTGATTGCGTTTGTCGCGCACAAATGTCCTCCGGCTATTCAGTGACGCTTGTACGCAGCGTCTCCCTTGATGTGAGAAGTCGTCCCTATTGTAAACAATATGGCAATCGCTTCGTCTCCAGCATAAGCACTTTGCGAGTGGCCTTTTATGGCGATGGATCATTTGCTTCCAGCTGATGGCGACGGATGTGCACAAAATTTTGCAGGTGAGCGGCAATCACTGCGCTCGCTTTGAAAATCTATATGAACTTAAATACTTACATATGTGTGTATGTGGGTGTACGTACTGCACATGCAAGTGCGATGCGTTGTTAACGGCGGCATCTGTCGGCGGCTGTAGCGCATATTTCTCATAATATTTTACATGAATAAATCTTTTGAAATACACTTTTATTGAATATTAAACATAATACAAAATCTAACAATACATGTGAAGAGCGAGAAATACGGCTGAACATTCCAAAACAATTGTTTACAAAAAAAGTTTCTCAGTTAACCCCTGAAAGTAAATCGAAACGACACAGCATCTTTCAATTTTGTTAAATGAACCAAATGAACTTAAACTAAAAATGTATTTCATATATTGTTTATAAATGTTGTAGGTAAACCCAATTATTTCAAGCAATCTACTGTTAAACTTATAGTTATTAAAGTTATCTGGATCATCATTTTGAATGATTTTTTGGATTCGCACCAGTATGAAGAGTTGAGTTTGATGAGATGAGTTGAGATGAGTTTCAGTCGGTTTCGAATAAGGAGCACATAGAGTCGTACGACAGAACAGGGTCAGCAAATCTCAAAGATCGAAGTGCATATCTTAAAAACACTTTCTGGACTCGTTCAAGTCGTTGGATATGCACACTGTGATATGGTCTCCAAATGAATCCAGTTTCTCCGCAGAAGCTTTTAATCCTTGGCTTACGCCGTTAGATTTCGATTTCGAGTTTTCGAAACATGTGTCGGCTTATTTATCATTTGGAGCACTTTCACCAAGTTTGATGTCAAAAACTCATTAAATCATGTTTCTCCAAGAAATCAAAAACGTGTGTTTATTTTTGATTTCAAGTGTTTTCATCAATTTGAAGTCAATATGGTTTTTTCATAGTCTTTCCGTATACGAACCTTAACCGATTGTTGTTGAAAAATATGTGTCGAACTCTTTTTGATTTGAAACATTTTCACCAACTTTGAAATCAATAGGTCTGTGAAATGAGGGTTTTCCATACAAGACCTTAACTCATGTTTTGCCCCTTTAAACTCCGACTTTTTATATTTATATTTATTTATTTATATTTCGGTTCGAACTAGACGGTGATGAATTAGTTAGTCAATCAGGACAAAGAATTATTTGTATATAGATGTGTTTGTACAGACCATACTGCAAAATATGTACTAAGGCAACTCAAGCTTACAGATGTTGCACACCACGTCAGCTGACGCTGCGTGGTGAAAGTGAAAGTTTCAGCTTTCAACTTTTAATACGAGTTCTGCGTTTAAAACTGTTAAAGTCCTTTCAAACTTATAGATATAGATATGTATGAACATTTCGCTAAGGGTGTTTTGCGCAGCTCACAACGGAAATTTCATTACTCGTCACTGCCAGTGCAACGAGGCGTAAGCCAAGCACGCAAAACGGTCCCAACTGGCGAAAGGCGCAAAAATGCGACATGTGTCGGCAAAGCCGCCGAGATGTTTGTGTGTGTGTGTGGCTAAGCCCCACCCCGGAGACACGATAGACCGGACGCGACAGCGCGCGCAAAACTAATAGCCGGCACAATGACAAAGGCCACTTGCCGAACGGGTGATAGGTGCGGGCGGTAATGCGCACCAGAACAGCTGCTGTCGCCGCCGACGGCCGGCCATGCGTCGCACTGACAGTTTATTGGTTTTCTCTTGGTCGTGGTGATTATGCTGACAATGACACGCCGAAGAAGATTGTTATGATTATATTGTCACTTTGACGCTGATAGCGCCGTGAAAAGGGTTAAGATCTTTATTCGAAACCGGGCGCCAAAATGAGGACGTGAAATTCATAATTTGTGCAGTGTTCGTGGTTCTCGCCGTCGCCATCACCTAAATCTGCAAGTCAAACAAGAAACTGAAAGCCTTATTATATTTTCCCATAAAATGGCGATTCACGTGGCAGCTTGCACTATGTGCGTTGCTCTATGGTCAGTGGTGTTGTTTGAGGCTGTCTGTCTGTCCACCTGCCTGATATTTGCTGTGCGACGCGAAAACTTTTGCGCAGCAACGGAACAACTCCACAGAGCCAAATAAACACGAACTGTTGGCGTTGTTGACACTAGCTTTGGGAACTTTTTCAGTAAACAAATCAAGAGAGTACGCTCCCAAAAACGAAACTATCCAAAATAGAAATTTGTACAAATTTGCAAGTTGTTAACTCTTGTTTACATCAATGGGACTTTCAGTTTCACTTGCAGAGGAAAAGCGTGTAAACAAGAGAAAGAACCAGCTGATTTGAGGTTTGAAGCTATAGGGAAACTAAAGTTTAATTAGACATTTGAGCCATATGCCACATTTTGGCAGTTGATCACATGGCATTCAATCGTACATTTTTTTCTCACTGGCTGAAATTTCTTCAGTAAAACCTTGTAAGATCTTACAAAATAAACTGTCACTTTACGCTCTCAGTTTTCTCTCGCTGCAAGAAATTGGACGTACAAAAATGACTTACAGCAACATTTTTTTTTCAAATTCGTACAAATTCCAAAATAGTTATACCCAATCAGGCCTAAGCTCACGTATCGCTTCGAGCTCGTTTCATAATAACATAAGTGTCAACCCGAGTGCTCGAATGCGGTAGTCGCTCGCATTGGTAAATTCCAGGAGGCGGCGCCAGGGTTGCGAGTAGTGACAAAAATGCCAAAATGCAATGTTATAACTAGGTATCGGATTTATATGCACACAAAATATGCACGAAATATGCAAAATATATGCAAAACATATGCACTCCATCCAGGTCGAACCGCTGAAGCTACAAACATGAAATTTGCAGTGTAGGTACATCTTGAAAAATGAATCTTCGTTAAAAAGGGATTTTTTTAAATTCGGAAATATAGATATATAAAGAAATCGCAAGTTTTAAGAAAACATATTGGATAATATAGAAGTTATGAGTACACTCTCACAGCGTTGAAAAAATAATTGTGTACAAACAGCACATTTTTGCTTTCACTTTAAGGTTCAATATTTCAAAAGTAATTATGAGTTGGTCCCTAAAACTTGCCATATTTGCGCGAATAGAAGTTATTGGTATTTTTCGGTAAAGACTTGAGTACAGTCGCGATTCACCGTTTGGTTGAATGCCAATAGCAATCGGTCAATAATGCCTTGCTGCTGATGGAAAAATTTGTTGAAGATAGTTTCAGAAAAAAAATTTCGATTACTATTATATTCGAAATAGAGGGGTTAATGGAGTTTCGACACTAAACTTTGATTTTTTCTTCGTACAAACCCAAAAGTTGGCAACCTCACAACTTCGTTTGTATTGGAAATGGAAATGGAATTGAATTTGTGAACTTTAATTAATTTTGTATTTTTTGTATACGTTCACTGAATAAATCATTCAAATCGGTTCAGTACAGTGCTTCCTCGCTTACGTTACTACATTTACAAGTGTGGAACCATTCCACAGTTCCATTGAAAATCACTAGTTTTCTATGGCAGCCCCCTTAAGAGTTGGATAAAGCGGTTAGGTGTGTATAGAAAAAACATTCAAAAAAGAAAATAAATGGGGGTCAGTCTTACATATGGAACGTCTGGGACCAACCTGAGAGCAGTGGGAGCCCACTTTCTAAAAACCATCAGTCAGTCTAAGATTTGAACCCTCTAGGAGAAACTTCTGAGCAGCTGTGGAGCAATTTATCGAGATTTTATTTTCTATCACTTTGAAAAAAGCACATTTTATCAATATACACATTTATAAATAAATTTATAGTGCTGCATTTTTGTACAAAATATATGCAGCGCTAATGACGCCAGTTTTCAAACGCATTATTGTCAGTTATGCTGTGACTAAATTTGTTAGTATATACTCTTATATACTAAAAATACATCGATTATTTTTACACGAATTTTAATTTTATGTAGCATTTTGTTCTATAACTTGTTGCCATTTTGATGGAAAATCCATTATGCCTCTCTCATAGAAATCCTCAACTTATTGATAACAAACTGAGACGGACGATTTTCACAAACTTCTCTCGAGGCAAAGTTTCCAGCAGCAAAATCATTCGCCATAGACAGGAACTGATGGTAATCACTTGATGCCAGGTCTGGGCTATAAAGTGGACGCATAAAAACCTCCCAACTAAGCAATCTCAGTTGGCGATTTGTAAGAACTTTAAAAAATGCAAATAACATGTGGCTTGAAGTGGTGAGCTGCGACCATTTTACCGTTGCAGCACCTACCAGCACGACGATTCAACACGACCAGCTCATCAGTTATTCACGTGGCGACTGGTCGACGGAGCTGTCAGCACAATACGAGCAGAGGTCACTAGGCGCAACAACTCGGATAAAGGCCGCAAAAGGATGTTTATTGTGTTTGCAGTCGATTGTCGCCATTCGAAGGAGGCAAATTATCAGACGACTCGCTGGTGAAACGACAATATTTGCCATCCCTTTTCAAGTTTTTATGCTCTGTAATAATGGCATGATTTATCTAAATGCTCCGTTGGGATACGGCCGGGAGTGGGTTTGCCTGATTCTTCGACACCTTCGGTCAAAGTTTTTGTTGTTGCTATTTGGGAACATGAGCTCATTTCGGGACCGGAACTGCACATGCAAAACTCAAAAGTACACATGCGCAAAAAATATCTGAGACACATTTGAGGGTGCATGTACAATGAACATTGTAAAAAGATATATTTTGGCATTGGCCTCACGCCACAACATTTCAGGTGAATTTCAATTATCATATTCTGTATTTGAGGCTAATGAAATTTGAATTTGTATTATTATGCAGCTTTTGTGAAGACGTGAGATGAAAATCACTGATAGAACAGGAACAGGAAATGGATAATTTAAACATGTCGCAGGGATTTCTTACGACTTTGTAGCTCAGCAAATCTAATGAAGTTTCCAACGGAAAAATGGATGAATACAATTTGAACACAATAAATTCATTGCTATTAGGACATGTTGTGGGCAGATGGCAGTTTAACTACTCAACTTCTTACAAGTTTAACAAAACTAATTCAACACCTTTTTCACACAATTTCCAGCACTCAGTTAATGCCGATATGGGTTGAGCTTTGACGTGTAAATGATGGTGTTAATCGCTATAACCAAGTTCTTATTTCTTCAAAAAGGCTGCCACACATTGTAAAATGTATTAAAATTTGATGCTACTTACTTACTTTACATCTAAAAACATTATCATAGAACACTCTAATATCTCACAGGCAGAACGTACATAAGGAAATACTAACGATGTATTCGTTGGCTACTTTCAAAGCGAGCCTCAAAGCGGATGATTTAATTAAATGTTTTTTTAAATTAAAATTTACTTCTACCATAACAATGGCATCTTTTCTGCTTTGATTGCAACACGAAACCCTTTAAGTCTACTGAATGGCGGCGTGAGACCGATAGAAAGCAACTAAAATTATCCCAAATACAACTACACACCAACACCAGCACCCGCACACACCAACAAAAAACGGACCAACAAATTTGTCGTCCTTTGCCAAGAAAAATCCCTTGCTTAGACTGAAACAGCTGAACACTGCCACGTTTGTGAAAACTTGAACCTTGAGCGCACACAATGAGGTTTGCCGTACTGGCGCTGCCGCACGCCACCCAGCTTCAAATTTGTCACAAATTTAGGGTCAGTCTCACGGGTCCCACTTGTATTTCATTACATCAGATGCGAACAAAGTCATGAATGAAATTTCGCAAACTCAAACGTAATCAAGCGAGATTTCCTGCTGTCACTTCTTGTCCTTCCGTTCGTAGAACGGCTGCAATTCTGGAATTTTTAAAGTATGGCAAACAGAAAATCTTGCGACTTTGTTGAAACTGCCAAAAACAACAAAAAGTCAGAAATGAGAAATGAAATAATTGAACAACAGAAACAGCGGTAACGCCTTTGTTCTTTGTGGGTCACAATAGCAAAATAATTCGTTTCCAATGTTTTCTGCGCTGTTCGGTTCAGTTACTTGATTCATCAAACACCGCCGCAGCTAACTTGTATGTGTCATGTCTCCGATGGAGAGAGCAAGGGGAAGATGTCTTATGTAACATTCATCTACCATCTGTAAATATAAAACAAGAAAATTTTTTTTTCGAAACAATCACTAAAGCGCGCGACCCGGCCGCAATCTTAAAGAAACAAAAAATTAACAAAGTTAGCAAATTGTTTGAGTATTTCGTGTACATACTTACTTATATAGAATAGCAGTAAAGGTCTAATGACTCTGGACCTTTTCGACTTCGATATGTTCTGTGTGGTCTTTCGCAAACTTTACGCTGTACCTCGGAATGTTTTTCAGATATTTATATACTTATTAATCAATTTTCATGCATTAGTCTCGCTAAAACTCGAAAATTTATCTGTCAATTAGAATAATTTTTGTATGGGTTTTTGTTCGCCTTGAAGTTGGGGTGTTTCAAAAACCGCGGTAAAATTGGACCTCAAATTTTCCCCATAAGTTTGGAACTGTAAGTCTAACAGCAATCAAAAGT
Source organism: Melieria omissa (assembly GCA_963971225.1). Taxonomy (NCBI): domain Eukaryota; kingdom Metazoa; phylum Arthropoda; class Insecta; order Diptera; family Ulidiidae; genus Melieria; species Melieria omissa. Next base: position 49,160,361 of record OZ020267.1, on the reverse strand, counting down.
TGCTCGAACTTACCGTTTAGTCGCGCCCTTCGACTGGGAGAATGCGGTGGGCAGTGGATAAAAGGGGGTTTCACCACACATATAACTCAAACTTAGCTATAGTCTTGGATAACGTCGAAATTATGTATAAGTCGTTCAAAATCGAAATTGGATTCGTTTCAACAGATGACCTTCGTGGGGGACCAATTGTTTGAAAGCTGCGTCATGCATAATGGTCGGAACACATAGACGACGGCAGCGACACGACTGCATCTGTTAAATTATACAGGGTGGGCGGAAAGTTTCTGCATACATCGTTTCAATTGTAGTATAGTTAAATTTCTGATACGAGAGGGAAACACTCGAACACTTCCTCAGCGGCTGCCCTGCCTTGGCTTTTAGAAGACTAAATTCCTTGGGGAACAGTCTGATTAGCTCTCTAGCTGGTATGTCTGAGACAAGACTGAAATGCATTAAGTCCTATTTGGACGATGCGCGTTAGCTTTAAGGCCCAATATCTTCTCCCACGCAGGGAAGACCCAGTCGAGGAGGCGACAACAAAACGGCACATAGTGCTACTTGAGTGTGCTCAGAGAGCACTCAGTCGCTGCTACCTACCTACCTAAATTTTTGATTGTTTGTTTTATTTGAAAACGAAATGGGAAAACCCCAATAATGTGATGGTTTGAAAATCCTAAGCAGTTCCCTCGTACATCTACAGCGATTTTAGTGCAGGACGGTGCGCGATGTCATACGGCGAAACAGTCTACGAACTTGTATAAGTTCATGCGTCACAAAACATATGATTATTGCGCTGCTGCTGCCGCCATCATTGTAATCACGTTGCCAACTACGCCGCGACCATTGAAGCGAACGTCATCTTGTGGTTGCGTGGCCGTGTCGCTGCAGTCGCCTATGTGTTAGGGGTATTAGACGTAACCACCAATTTAGATTTAATTTGAGGATTTAAAAATGGTAAAATTCTCAACGAAAGTTTGACAGATTTGGGTAACTGCATTGAGTGTTCAATGAACTTTAGGTGATACTTTGCTCACCGCGCCATCGGGTTTGATATAAAAATACCACCTCGGTAGCCCAGCCTGAAGTGCACTCGGCTCCCATCCTATCCCCATCCCACACTTTTTTAATTTCCAATTTTTTCATTCTTTCTAGCTGTTTCCCATTCCTTCAAAATTACCCACGCAAATCCTTTACCTTTGGACATCATATCCTCCTCATTTCAAGCGGTTTTGATTAGCAGCTCTTGCAGACTTTCTATCTATATCTTTCTATATATACATAGTGGCCGATCTAACGCAACAATAACACCACTAAGCAGTGCCAGTTCGAACTAACGTCAAGACACCAATCTCTGCATTTTCCACCTTCTACCTAGCAGCAAGAGATGCACAGGGCGCTTACACAACCCAGTAATACACTTTCACACACAGGATGGGGGCTAATCACTAGGGAGCGGATTTCCATTGAAATGCATGTTTTTTTGTGAATGTTTTCAACAAAATTAGAGTCAGAAAATTTGCATTAAAATTACATTTAATTGCAGGAACATATTTCGTTTCAAATGAATGTTTTTAAAGCATATTCTAAGATTTTTTCGCTTCGAAGGCATATTGTTCCATATTTACCATAAAATGCATATTTAAGCATATTTTTCGATTTTTCGTATATTTCTTATACTTAAAATCAAAAAATTCATTTATTGCGAATTTTGTGTCTTTTTTTATTTCGTAAACGAAGTAATTCCAATGTTCTCAATGTGAATTTCAATGTAGAATGTGTATTCATTTGTTATGTTTTGTTAGTATTGAATCGGTAGTGTTCACAATAAAATAATAAACTAATTTTTTTTTGCATATTTTTCCAATTTTAGATGCATATTCGAAAAATTTTAAAAGCATATTATATGCGCATGTTTTTCATATTTTAGTGCACGAAAATTCGCGCCCTACTAAAAACGTTGTTCAAACACCTCCCAAATATCTGATTGTTATTAAAACAAATGTGGGTGGGGTGGCAAATATAATTTCAAGAAGTATTGGGTTCAAAAGTTGTAAGCAAACTCCTCCCCCTGTGTGCGCCACTGTAACCAAAACACCTTATAAACATTCTTGAGGACCTATCCTCCCAAGCGGAGTGAATAAGGAGAAACATATCTAATAACAATGTAATAGATAACAATAATGAACTCAAAACCCGCATGAACCTTCCGCAATCTACATATTGCAAATTTTGCAATACAGGTACAGTTGCGGTCAAAATAATAGTAGTACGCGTACAACGAAAAGAAAATGAAGAAAAAATAATCTGCTTTTTTTACAAATATTTATTTTGTATTTTTTTTAACAAGTTATATGTGTTAACAATGCAATCATAAAAGAAAACTTAAGAATTAAACTCAGTTTGGTTTGATTTAAATTAAATGCGTCAAAAGCTCCAAAATATGGACGGTCAAAAAAATAGTAGTTCGCTTTACTTTCATAAAAATTAAGCAACAATTGTGTTTCATTTTAAAAGATTTTGTGGTTAAATAGTAATAACGAAATGTTTCTTCAAATTAGTATTTAGTTGCGTGACTGTTGTTTGGCTATTACTGCAGCACAGAGCCGATGCATTGAAATAACCAAATTTTCATATCTTTCTCTAGGGGCGTGGTCTACTGCTTTTCAAAGTTGATTATTATTTAAAAGATTATTGTGAGCAACTGCTCTCTTCACGTCACACCACAAATTTTTAATTATATTGAAGTCTGGTGATTGTGCGAGCCATTCCATAATCCTAATCCTGCTCTTGCGAAGCCCCTTTCGTGCGACCTTGCTTGTATGCTTTCGGTTATAATCCTGTTGGAAGATCCAAAGCATTGGCGTTTTTTCACGGACATACGGTGGCACGATTTCCCGCAAGATTCGTACACATACACATCGATCCATCGTTTTCTTGATCAAATAAATAGCGCCACCTTCATAAAACGTAAGACATGCTCAATAAATAAATGCATGTCTTACGTTTTATGGAGGTGGCGCTATTTATTTGACATACGGTGGCACGATTTCCCGCAAGATTCGTACACATACACATCGATCCATCGTTTTCTTGATCAAATAAATAGCGCCACCTCCATAAAACGTAAGACATGCTGAATAAATAAATGGATGTACTACGTTTTATGGAGGTGGCGCTATTTATTTGATCAAGAAAACGATGGATCGATGTGTATGTGTACGAATCTTGCGGGAAATCGTGCCACCGTATGTCCGTGAAAAAACGCCAATGCTTTGGATCTTCCAACAGGATTATAACCGAAAGCATACAAGCAAGGTCGCACGAAAGGGGCTTCGCAAGAGCAGGATTAGGGTTATGGAATGGCTCGCACAATCACCAGACTTCAATATAATTAAAAATTTGTGGTGTGACGTGAAGAGAGCAGTTGCTCACAATAATCTTTTAAATAAAAATCAACTTTGAGAAGCAGTAGACCACGCCCCTAGAGAAAGATATGAAAATTTGGTTATTTCAATGCATCGGCTCTGTGCTGCAGTAATAGCCAAACAACAGTCACGCAACTAAATACTAATTTGAAGAAACATTTCGTTATTACTATTTAACCACAAAATCTTTTAAAATGAAACACAATTGTTGCTTAATTTTTATGAAAGTAAAGCGAACTACTATTTTTTTGACCGTCCATATTTTGGAGCTTTTGACGCATTTAATTTAAATCAACCCAAACTGAGTTTAATTCTTAAGTTTTCTTTTATGATTGCATTGTTAACACATATAACTTGTTAAAAAAAATACAAAATAAATATTTGTAAAAAAAGCAGATTATTTTTTCCTAATTTTCTTTTCGTTGTATGCGTACAACTATTATTTTGACCGCAGCTGTAGACTTCGCTTAACACATAACTCTAATAACACGGCATCGTTCTAACGCAGTTAACATTTTACACGCTATTGAAATAGAAACAAGATTTGGGCATTATGTTTCCCCGATTTAGATAACATACATGCTATTCATATAAGTATATACGTATTCAAAATGCCTTGCAACAAATTTAAAGAGTGCAAGACCTCACTTTAGTCATTCATATGTATGTTTCAAACAAGTATGTATGTACTAGGCATCGCAATCCCGGGATCCCGGGATCCCGGACTTTTTCCAGTCCCGAAAATCCCGGGATTCAAATCTTTTAATCCCGGGATTTTCGGGATTGCAAAAGATGCTTCAAAGTTCAAATGAAATAAATTTAAAAGCACAAAAACCCGATTCCTTATCTGAAGGAGGAGGGAGGGGATAGAGGGCGTCTTTTGCAAAAGGCTTATAATTATTTACTAAGCATTCAACCAGCAAGTGTTGAATCTGAAAGATGTTTTCTCTCAGCAGGGTTTATTTGCAATAAATTTCGCTCTAGATTAGAGGGCAAAACATTTAATGCCTTAGTATTTTTAAGATCTCAGTTTTTAGTTAATCACAACGCTTAACTTTTTTATCGAAATAATCAAAGTAAAACTAAAAGTACTAACAAATTAACTATTTTATTTTTTTTTATCAAATATGCGTATATATGTACTTTATGATACATTTGATGCAAAGCAATAAGTTATGTTTAAGTGTCATTTTTGGATACAACAAAATGTTATCAAACTGAAGTTAAATGTCAAATTAAAAACTTTTGAGTTAAACAAAATGTTGTCAAGGATGACTATGTTTATTTATTTGATTTAAATTTAAACTGACAATTTTGAATGTAATTGACAACTGATTGTAAATGACAACTGGATTTTGGTGATGTGCCGCGCACAACCAACCACTTCGACGACTCAACACCGACTGCCTCCCTTTCCGCCTTACAATTATGGTGTTCACAGTTCAGCGGTATCTAGCATGTTAAATTTCCCACTTGGCAATTTTCCCGAATTTTCCCATATGGTATCTCAATTTCGTTTGTTTTGTATGAAGAACATAGATACCGGTAGTTTCAAAATTTGCCGCACTGCCGAGCATGTTTATTGAAAGAGGCAAAAAACAAAGTCAAATTAATTTGTTGACACAATCTACGGAGCGAATTTTTTTGAGTACTTTATGCTACTATCGGGACGATTTCTTTATTTGATGTTCAACGTTTGTTTGCCATTTGAGCGAGGCATTTTTATTTTGAAAAATTTTCCACAATTGTTTGAAAGATATACAATGGGGTGCTCACAGTTAGATCGTTTATTTTTAGGGAAAATTGCCCGAAATAAATTTTCCCGCAAACTGTGAATTCCATAAATGTGATTAAATTCAAGATAAAAAATCTTAAAACTACCCCAAATGTGATTAAACTGTGTCCATTTTTATGGTAAATATATTATAAACAAGTATTTATGCAATTTGGTAAAATTGTTTTATTTAAAAAATTTGTTATTTGAATCCCGGGATTAAATCCCGGGATCCCGGGATTTGACTTTTCAATCCCGAAAATCCCGGGATCGCAAAATGGCCAAAAATTGCGATCCCTAGTATGTACATACAGGTGGACCTCGCTTAACACAGATTCGCTTAACACGGCATTTTCCGTTAACGTAACCTGAGTGTTAAGCGAAGTCTACCTGTACTGTACCACAGATAACTTATCAGATAACTCATGATCAGATAACTCATGATGAGTTATCTGAGACTGTACATTACGCTGAATTTGTGTCAGTTGTTTTCGCCAAGACTACTTATACCCAATATTTCTAATTAGAACGCCCATCACTTTGGGGTACCACAGTGAAGCAATTTAATTCACAAAATCATTTTTATTACAACTAGTAATAGTAGTAATAGTATAGTGCTATAGTTTGTAAAGGTATCGAGAAATATTTTTAGCAATGATTTAATTTTAAGAACCATAAGTCGAATGTGTTGCGTCGTTGAATCTTGCTTAACGTTAACGTTTTGGGAAAGTAATCAGAAACTTTTTACATTTTTCAAAAAATTTCAAAATCAACTCTTATTCTTATTAATTTTAAAATCACTATACAACAATGGCTCGGAAATCATAGACAAATCTGCTCAATGAAAATGATTGAAATGAAACTATTGAATATTACAAATCACAGTCAATGATCATCTTTGGGTTTGCTTTAGTAGTGAACAGTATAAACTAAAATACTCTTCTTAAATTCATTTTCAAATTATTTAAGCCTTAATCTTCTTTCCAGATAAACTTATTTAAATAAAGACTGCGTCGTTAGTTTTACACAGACTTATTTAATTTTGCACACACCAACAATTGAAATGTCAAAAAGGGCGTCGTTGCATTCGTAAATAGTCCGAAAAACCATCCGAAAGGATTTGGTAACCGCATAGTACGACCGATGATTTATCGCGTCGACTGCTCCTAATTTGCACTTAATGAAATTTTTATCATTATTACACCTTCTTACGCATTCCGAACATATTTTCGCCTCCATTACAATCGTACGGTGGAAATCAGATGGCAATCAAGCAGTGTTTAATATTTATGTCTGGCTCTGCCTTTGATCCCAAAAACCCCGTTGTTCACTTGTACGCCTTCTGCAATTGTCCGTCGCCCTTATGGCCTTTTTCGCGCCCGCCCTACTCGACCAAATCAACATCCGGATTCGATTCACCATGGCCGCCGTCCGAGTCGGCATTAAGTGATTTCATTCAGCTACACTGCGCTAAAGTGCTCGTGTTTAATGTCAAATAAATACAAATACATTTTTCGTCCTGAATAAATAATTGTGTTATCCTTATAAATATTTAATGAGCCACAAAGCAGTAAATTCCACACAGCCACCCGCAACCGCACAGCGACAACGCAAACGACGCCGACCACGTCTTCAGCTCGGCCACCGGACGCAAGACAAAAAATCGCAGCGCCGGCTGCTCGCTTCGGCTTTGTTCATGCTTTGTGGCCATTAGGGTGCAATTTGCATGGGAATTCTGCTAAGCAGATCTTCATTTGTGGACGTATTTTGAGGAAGACGATTTGCTAGCGTCTCGAAATCGAACTTTGGAACAGTTCAAGAGATGCAAGTGGGAGTAGTTCGGATCAAATCAAATCTGTCGTTGAAAATTATGTAAGAAAAAAAAACATTTCAACAAAACTTAGACTGAATTGGTCAAACCCCCCAAACACAAAAATTACTGGTAGAAAATATGGTTTCGAATGGTATTCGGTTCAAAAGTTGTACGCAAAACGCCCTCCAAAATGAAATCCTGTGTGCGCCCCTGTTTAAGTACATAACGTAATGACAAAAAACATAATTTTAAGATTATGCCAAAAATTTTTTCAAACTTCAGTACTTCTGTACTGATAATTACGCTTGGTGCTTTCTTCATTACAATTGATTCGATTTCTGAAAGGATAATATTACTTATTAAATAAAAGTTATAGCGGAGAAGTATTTTGATTACATAAGTTTGATTGCATTTTCGAAACTTGACAAACATAAAAGAAAAATCAGGTATATTAAAATAATAACTGTAACCATAAAAAAAAATTCTTAATTTTCGCAAGGTTAAATTTTGTATTTTTCCTTAAATGTGTTTAGTGAGACTACGAAACTTAAAATTTTTTAAAATTCCTTTTGATATAAGTAGCTAAGTTGGCGACTTGGCTTCGATCGTACTTGCTTATTTTTTCAAAATAAAGATTTGGTTTTTTATTTTTGGCCACGGACGCCCCACTGTGCGTCAGTGTCCTACATGGAAACGAGAACGCCGTATTAATGCTTTAGAAAGCCTTACAGATCAATGACCCAATAAAGCATTTATTTTGAGCTCCACCGATCGTAGCTGAATAGAGTGTAATATTTTGTTTTAATGAACAACATCATTAATGTCCACAAACTGTTGAACCTGCATGCATACATCCGCACCCTAATGCCCACATTGAATGCAGAAACCTCTTTAGCCAGGAGAGGCGTACCGTCGTAACACGATAGAAACCGTGATTGCGGTTATGACGTCAAAAACAGCTTCGCCTATCTCCATCTAAAAGCTACAATTGGTCACTTCACGTTGCTTTCGTCGCTTTCTAATTTTGTATGTACCAGTATGTATGTCCGACAACGTAATTCTAAAAGTGATGGTCATTTCATTGGGCCACACCTTACTCGTCATTTTCGTATCATGGCATAACTACTGTCTGCGTTTGAATCACACACATTAAGCTGCACCTGAATTGATATATGTTGCACTTTTTCTTCCCTTCCTGTTTCCATTTGCAAACATATCCGACATGGATAAGGCACACACACACTACATATGTATTTATAACACATACCTGTGCAGAGAATGAAGGATGCGAAATTATTGTATGAGTATTCAAAGGATTTATGCTGACATTCACGCTCTTTTGTAGAACTGATTGGTAAAAATAATCTTTTGATGGGTGATTGTGCTAATGTGGCGGATTTCTCTTTATTGCGACATATTGTAGTATGTAAGTATCTAATATGATATCAGATTTATGAACGTCGCGATTGGTCTGAATATAATGCGAACTAGAAACCAGAATGCTTGAAACCAGATTTTTGTAAGCAATTGTCCAAATAGTTTTACATTTGCACTTAGACTAAGACTGGAAATAACTGATCCAAACGTGGATTTGCGCATTCTTACTGGCCGATTGACAAAGGCGAAATCTGAAAGCATAGTTGCATAGCTGTTTTGTACAAAAAAACTGAAAATCTTTTTTTAGAAAACCCCAAGCCAGCCAAGAACATCGGCTCATAACTCCAGCGATCTGTAATTTCTAATGTAATATTTTCTATGTCCAATTTTGTCATACACTTTTTACCTCCCATAGATATTTTTCTAGATGTGTTTGACGGCTAAAGTGAAATTAAAATTGTTTGTGTCGATCCCTGTATATAATTGAAACAAGTCAAATGGTTTAGCTGACCCTTAATAAATATTGCAGTTCATGAAAGTAGCACATTTTCAGAGACATTATAGCATTGCACAACGAAACTCTGATTTTCTTGTCCTTTAATTTAGTTTGTAACACAGTACAACTGTACAAATTCTGAGTTTCCACGTCAGATCTTAAAATTCAAAAAAATAAAAAACACGTGTCGCTTTATTTATGATTTGGTGCACTTTAATCAAGTTTGTAGTATCATAAAAAGACCCATTAAATCATATCCATTAAAAACATAAATCCATCCATCCATAAACACATCCAAGACCCTTTAATTTATTTATTAAATTAAATATTAACTTTTAACTCATCGTTGACAGTCAGATTTCGATTTTTTAAGCAATTATAAACTCGTATCGAATTATTTCACAAGTGAAGTGCTGTTAACTAGTTTGAAATCAAAAGACGCAAAAATTTTGTTTCTCCATACAAAGTGTTAACCCATTCAGTGGCGCACTCAGGGTGGGGTTTTGAAATCAATAGGTTTATAAAACCACGTTTCTCCATATAACATTTTAACTCATGTTTGGCCCGTTTAGATCCTGAATTTCAAAATATGTATGTATGTCGAACTTCGCGACTTTGAAAATATTTAAACAAAAAGTACAATGTTTTCATTGAGTTTTAATATCTGTAAATTTAAACACAATGCAAATACGAAAACATACAAAACTAAATTTTGAAAATCTAAAAACAAAGGCAACAAACAAAAACAATTTTGCTCTAAAATTAAAATGTTGACCCACGCTTCGTTCGGTTTTAGTTGTGCATCGAGGGGAAACAAAAATCAGTATTTCTCAATTTATTTAAAAGTAACATATTTTTTTTTTAATTGTTATATCCGCATTCGCAACATCTTTAAATTGAGTTATCCGCATCCGCAGCAATTTAACTACAGTTCAAATTTCATGCTTGTAACTTTAGCGATTTGGTCAGTCAATCAGTAAGTCAATCAGTCAGAGGGGGCTTGGGGGTTCAAACCCCCAAACACAAAAATTGCTAGTACAAAACATGGTTTCGAATGGTATTTGGCTCAAAAGTTGTTCTCAAAACACCCTCGCCCCCCCAAATAAAATCCTGTGTGCGCCACTGGTCATGACAAAGAATTATATGTATATAAACATCGCTAATAACGTATCACGTATCGTAACTTATTATGAAAAAGATGTACAATTTTACTCAGGAAACTTTATCGTCGATAGTTTTTCTACCACGTTTGGAAACCAATTAATGTACGATATCAACAAACTTTACATTTTGATGTTTATATTATACTTTATTCTTAGAGGCTCTATAAATTCTTTACACGCTTTCCAAATGTCATAAGGAATACAAAATCCAAAATCCGGGATTCCATACTGACATCGTTAGGTACCACCTTACTATAAAATATAATTGCTTGTCATAATGCATTAAATGCATCCCACACCATTTGTTTACAATTGAAATTTGATTTTTCATTAGTGAGCACTGAGGGTATGGAAAATGTGTATTTTACACACCTGCATACCTACTTAGTAAACAAAAATAAATGCAATTCTAAGTCGATCGTCAAAAAACTACGACCGGATGTCGGCTATGTGCAGCGATGTGTACAGTGCAAGCTTCCCGATTCACAAATCCCCATTCCGTTCAACGCGTTGAGGTTGATGACAATGTTAAAACGAATTTTACACGGAATCCACCAGGAGTAAAACGAAAGCGAATTGACACAGCGTGCTAAGTTGAACGGCAGTTTTGACTCTACGGCCAAGCCCTTAACACCACTTTGTGCATTATTCTGTGTTAGGGGCACTGCAGAATGCCCAGCCGAACTCCACCACAAGCCGCACTACCGGCCAAAGTCGAATGGACTTGCTTGCTAAGTTGCATGAATACCGCTTCACTCCACAAAGGAGCAGATGAAAAGCCGTGCAAATTTATGTAACGAAACGTGTTCGTCCCCTTTTTACCCCTCTAGGCAGATGGAAAGGCAGAGAAAACCCATCGTGCGTTCCTTCCGCTGGACGCCACTCCTCGGCGACTGTTTGCGGTCTCCTTATTTCGGCTGCGTCCGTTGAACTGCATTGACCCGCCGTCGACGCAGCAATGCCACCTTAGTCATCAACGAGTGACGAGCCGAGCGCAGGGTTGCAGTGTATGCCGAGCGCACACAACAACGACAGTCGACAGTCAGAATTCGATAGTCTCAGTGGTAACGAGTGGCAGTAGTGGCGCGAATTTGGTGCCAAATCGGCGCGGCGTTTCTCAATGTCAAAGTTCGATTGCATTGACTTCGACCTTTCCGAAGGAAAGTAACATCAACGTTCGTTACTCGCGGCTTCAACGAAAGTGAATATTGCAATGAAGCTGGCTTCAAGCGCTGACAGTTTATGCGTTCGCTAGGAGCATTCGCAGCGGCTGAACTATTTAATTGTGAAAATTTACAACTGCGCAACGACAACGACAAATCGCCAGTTTTGTGAGCACCAAAGCGACTGCACCGAATATGACTGGTTTCGTATTGTTTATCATCGAATTACTGGCCGCATCCATTTGTAAATGTGGCGTTGTGGGTTTAATGAATAACTTGCGTGAGTACATTTTCTTGTTTTGTCCTTTTGGTCCGCGTGCGCACAATTGCAATTGAAAGATCTTAAAAGACGAACACACTGAAATGTTTAAGCCCATTTGTCAAATTTGTCAAAGTAATCGTAAAATATATATTTATCTATGACTCTCAATAAACTTAGATCTCAAAGGGATAATATGGATTATATGAAAGGATGTACAAATCATATTAAAATAAACACAAAGAAACTGTGTGTTGTTATTGTATTTCAATTTTGAGAATGCAAAACACTAAGATTGGTTGTAAATTCCAAACAAAGTTTCATTCAAGTTGTAGTTTTCAAGTTGCTTTCAAGTTGCGTGTGGTTTCTGAATTTAGAACAATTGTAGTCGAATATTTGTACAAACATCTTGATTTTCTATCGATTTCGATTTTGAGCTGTATTCGAGATTAAATGAATACCGTGAAATTATATTTTAGCTCACTTCTGTTTTCTTATACAGTAGACCATCCCATTTTTAATCTTAAATCGATTACTCCTACATACATACAGTGGGTGGTCAAGCAATTGGCACGCTTCAAGCAATCAAACGCTTTTTATATTTAAAACAAACTCTTAAAATTTTATTTTTTGAATTCAATTCTATTTTTATTTTAGAACAAATAAGAAGATATTTTTAAAGTGAATTGTATAGTTTTTTGCATCATCATTCTTAAAAAAAACAGAAATTTGTACACCGTTCCAAACTACTTAAAATAATAATTACCTACCCCCAATGCGAGTATTTTTCAATATATCGTGTTTCTTTTTATTTTATTCCCAAAAATTCACGATTTTCTCATAATGATTTCACAATTCGAATGCACACTTCACTATTACAGATTTGCAACAAATGTTTAATTTAATACTGCTGCTAACAAAGTCCCGTTATCGTGCTTTCCCACGGCACATAACTTTACAAATACCATAAGAAATACTATGGGATAAACAAGCTAAGCAAACAAGAAAACAAAAAGCGTTTGGAAACTATTTTAATTCATCTTACAATTAAGCGTGCTAATTGCTTGACCACACACTGTACATATAAATTATAAAATATATTTATAAAAAACGTATAAAAAAGTATTTACATATACACCTAAGTCTGTTTTTACACGGTAGATTGGTTCCAGAAGAAGCCGTGTAAAAAAAAACCGTGTAAAAAAAGACATTGATCGTATACAAAAATGGGTGATTTGTTCCTAATCTCTAAAACCTATTAAAATTTCTTTACCAAACACGTCTTATTGCATTGACAGTTCACAAAATATTAACACGTTTCAATTGCTCTGACCAGTAAATTTTATTGTATGCACATAAAGGGAATTCCCCTAAATTAGTGCTATTCACATTTGCTTTGACCAGTAAAAATTGCTTGTACGCGCTAAAAGGGAATTCACTTAAATCTTTAAGCTAGTGTTCGCAAACTATCGATAGCACTATCGATACTATCGATGGTTTCAGACTTTTTTCTTTCATAAATACTTTTTTGTGATATGAACATACTTCGCAAAAAATAAATTTGACAAAAAAAATTTAAGTACATAAAATTTCAAATCGTGCTAAATGGAATAAAATCGTGTAAAAAAATTAAAAATATTCAATTTTCAAACCGTGTTATATCAAAACCGTGTAAAAAAAGACCGTGTAAAAACAGACTTAGGTGTAATAGAATTCCTTGGTATAAAAGACATTTTCGTTGAAACGATTTGCAACTTGTAACTAGATTGATTGCTTTTTCTTTCTTCTTTTCTTTTAACTATTTATAATTTTGCAAGACTTTGGCCCCCTTTCCGGTTTTAGTTAAAACTTCATCAAGGACGACTTTAGTATTAAGTATTATTTCGCCATATAAAGTGACGTGTTGGCACATTCATATGAAACACTTAGAATCTGTTTCGCGCGATAATGAGTCAGCCTCACAAAGGGAAAATTTATGAGCCTGGAAAAAGTGTCCGCGGTTTTGTGAACAATATTATACTATAAACTGGAACAGTACAATCCATACACAAGCCTTTCCATGTGCAAAACCTATCGAAAACGGTTTGTCACCAAATCAAACTTACTGGCTGCAGTGGCTAAAGCTAAAGCTACCAAAGCTGAGCAAAAAGCTTTTTCTGAAGTTTATTTTCGTAGCACTCATCTCATGACAAAAAAATGAAAAGCTTTTTCAGCAAAAGCGAATTATTTGAGCCATCCTGTAGCAAATAAAGATTTACAGTCAATTCTGCTTACCTGCAAATAAATTTTTCTGGCCTTTTAGTTGCAAGTAACCGGTGTTTCCAGTTACGCGAACTCCAGTTAATTTCGCCATTCTTTTTTTTAATAGGGCCAAGTAGTATCAGAGCAGCAGTTTTAAATTATGAAATATGGCACACAATTTTTTCACTGTGGAAAAAGTGGAAATTAAATGTATGCTTTAGCCCCAAAATATTCTTTTACTTAACCGAATTTTTTTAGTTATACGAAGTTTCTGTTAAACGAACTAAATTTCAGGAAAGTTACAAAACAAAAATGGGATCTGGACTTCTATTTCGGTTAAGCGGATTTTTCAGTTAAGCGATTTGCAGCTAAGCCATTTCGACTGTACCCTGAACTGTGTTGCTAAATTGTATTCCATTTGAAATTAGGGTTTCAAAAGCCACAAGATAGAACATCCACCGCTTGGGAGGCGACTTGGACTGGCTCCATCAAGTAGGTCTCATTCCTCAACTTCGACGGAAAGAGGGCCTTTAGACTATTACCGGAAATAAATGTATGTATGAGTATTGTACAAAACAATTAACAATAGACCACATTATCGCTGGTCACATCAATCTTGGTAGTTGTGCTGTAAAACTAGCCAACTAACTCAACAATTTTCCGATGGATATTTGGATAAATACTTTCACCCAGCATCTTCAAGTAATTTAATACTTGCGTTCAAAAACATAGAATAACAATATCTTTGGAAGAGTCCAAAGTTTTTAATGACCGTTAAATGAAAGACGACTAGAAAAACTCAAAACCTCAAAGATTCTTCTTCTTACCCGTGACAAATTTGTGAAATTACCTTTAGGTTTAACCTTCAAAATTTTAACCGTTTTTTCATCACCTTTAACTACTGTTGAATCAATCGAAATGCACCCGTGAAGTTTTCGTTGAACTTTCTCAATCAGCTTCTCTTTAACGAAGGTTTTTTTAAGCTGGCAGTGGCTTTTGATTTCAAATGGTACAATTACGATCAACTGTAAGGATATCGCCACCGTCTACGAACATAGTAGATCAGTCACTATAACTTCCTTGGGGCTACGGTTGTTTTCGGTAGGAAAATCCTTACGTATATGTAAATATATTTTTGGAAATATAGCATGATTTAAAAAATTGTCTACTCAAATTAAAACACATGTATACCAAAAAGAAACTAGTTGCACCCAAAAGATTTGTCGGCTATATTAAATATTTGATCTATATTTACCATGTTTACGACTTTTTGAGCAAAATCGATCTACTAGATTTAAAAATTAAGATCTCATGTTTAGAAGGAAAACAAGAAAACAACAAATTAATATCAAAATCTAAAATTAATTTTGGGGGGAAAACAT
This sequence comes from Melieria omissa, assembly GCA_963971225.1. Taxonomy (NCBI): domain Eukaryota; kingdom Metazoa; phylum Arthropoda; class Insecta; order Diptera; family Ulidiidae; genus Melieria; species Melieria omissa. The sequence goes on along the minus strand of OZ020267.1, from coordinate 49,145,268 downwards.
GTAAAAGAACGGTTGGATTAAAACGATCTTTAGAATTAGTATAGATTTTCAAATCATAACATAAAAGATAACAAAATAATACAAATAATTTATGTAAAATTATTATCACTCAAATGTATATTGATGCCTTTAGACACACTAACATATTTGTGTACATCTTCAAATTAAACCCCGATATAATATTTTGAAACGACAACCACATTCGAAATCTTTTTGTTAATATTTAGTAGTTTATTAATATTTAATTTACTTCTCAGTGGTTTGCTGTGTTAAAAAGAAAAACCTATGCTTATTTAGCAAACGTGAAAATAATTCATGCATTTGAGGGTTAAGGAATTTGGAAGAACTAATCAAAATTCTATTCAAAATTCAAAATTCAAAATTCTATTCAATCCAATTTCAATTTATTGAAAGTGTTTCAATTCTTAGTGTAAATACATAATGGTGTGGCATTGGTATAATTGCGGATTGCGCTAAATTTTACTTCATCTATCTAACTAACTCTAACTGTCTCTTACAGTGCAGTGTGTAAAACTGATTCAAATAAGCAGCGTTTAAAAATGGAACAAGAAGGTAGGTTACACCTTCACTACGTAATCACAAATTGTTCCCTCCGCAGAGGCACACAAATTTAAGCATAAATTCTCATCGTGGCATCACGACAAACCATTTCTAGCCCTTGTTGCATTGTGCTGTCTCCCTACCATACTCGATTTTTTTTTACAAATGGTCCACTTTTCTAAACAAATGCTCGTACTGTGGCGGACAATTACTTAAGCTTGCATCTGCGTCAAATATAATTGTGAATGGCATCTTTAAAAGTGGCATCGTTTTACGAGCGTCTGCCAGCACTAATTGTTGCGGGGAAATTCTTGAGATTTCATTTGCGTTGGCACTCGTCTCCAGCAATCGCCGTACAACAGCCATCCGCCAAGCTGGTGGCACGCATGTGCGTTACGCGGTGCGGCAACTGAATTTCAATGATCTTGACTTGCTTTGAGTGCCGCGATGGTGTCTGTCCAGCGGCAGCGACGTGAACGCATGTGGCGCCCCTCTTCTTTTGATTTCCATTTTTTGTGACATTCATTAAGGAGCGAAGTGCGGTCGTTGTGTTTAATTCGTTTTAAGAATTTAAAAATAAAACAATGCAGGAACTTGCCGCCACGAAATCCCTGCCATAAGCCAGACGTCAACGTGCGGCAGTTGTGCGGGGCTCAGATGTTGAGGGCAGGCAGTCTTTTCAATTTTATGCATTCATTAATACATACTAATAGTACCTTCATAAATATATATACATACATTAAAAACAGAATATGCATATCTAAAATTTGAGTTCGTGTACATTATATGTAAATTAACACACGCTTCGCATCCTTCGAAATGGGCCTTTGTGATGAGACTACTAACAAATTGTTGTTAAATAATTAATAAACATGTGGAATGTTTTTCGTTTTTTTTAGTGTTTGGGTCTGCAATTTCAGAACTTTGTGTTCCTGTTCTTGTCGAGGATCGGAGTACGTGCTACACTCATAATTGTTAAATTATTTAATTAAATTTTGGGTTCCATTCAGTTTTCCTGGACTGGATTTGATCCTATTTAAGCAACCTTCATAAAGCAACTTTGTAACCCTTTGTCGCCTCAACTGGAGTCCCGCAGGACATTTGTTGTAGGCTCTTTGTTCTCATCATTCATCAGTTCATTCTTTTCCTTTTCCAACTTCTTGATCTATGTTTTATTTGAAGATTAAGTCTAATGTCACTCCATTTTTTCGAAATCCACAAATACCGTGAACACTTAAATTGAAATATTTAACTCTGTTTAAGAAACTGTTTAAGTTTAATCAAGTTTGTTAAAGTTTAATTTCATGTCCCATGTTAATTGTATTGCTTCGCATGTTTACTCTATGTTGACTCTTGTTCGCCGCAATTCGTTTCCTTTTTCAATCCGTAAACGCTCAAGTTTTTGTATACTACACATTTGTTAGATCCAGACGAGAATATGCTGCTGTGTTCTAAAGACCTGACCATGCTTCTCATTCAATTTCTGTTTCGAGCAATCTCGTTTTAAAGTTTCAGCGCGTAGTGTCTTCGTTATGGGAATGCTAATAGGTTTTTATTCATAACTTTTTTATTTTAAAGTTACAAACTCCCCGATTTTACACAAACGTAGAGCACAGTCAAGAGAACGTGGTGGCATTCATAACTCAATTTCTGCTTAAGTCGACTTAAGCGATTATTGCTTTTGACCACAGAAGTGTAAATTTGTAAATAAAGTGATGGTTGGTTTCTGGTTTTATTTTCAAGCACAATCCGAAACGAACTTAGAGAAGTCATTTTCGTAACAGTATTAAGTTCTGAGAGCGCGCGCACGAGCGGAGTCTGGCGAGCAAAAAAAAAATTGTCGATTGCTACAGATTCCGGAGGGAACATTAATTTCGACTTTAGCAACAAGGGCAGAGCAATCAATTGGCTCATAGATAAGATTCAGCATAAACCAGCATTCAAGGAACGTTCGTCTGGAGTGCAACAGCTTCGGGTTCAGCAGGAGACAACCAATTAATTAAGACTCTCAGTGGCTTCTGGTTTACTGATAGATATAACTAATCATGAGGAATCATTCATCTTGCGATTTGTGTTCCAAATCCATTTTGTCTGTAATGCGGATTCTATTTGAATTTAAAATAACGAGTGCAATGCTGCCGATGTCTTCGGGTCTGTTTGTCGGCCTTGTTTGTCTGAATTGAATTGGGTTTGAATTGAATTAACACAATTCACACTAGAATTTATCAAACAGACATACATACGTACATACACACACGCACTCACATACATAATTGAAAGGAATTGGCAATTGCATGCACAAGGGACCTATTACAAGCGGCTTCAAATTGGGGCCGAATTAATTTGTTGGCCGGATTAGGTGTTTAAAGTTTCCGAAGTAGCTTTAGAAACTCGCATTGAGCTGGTCACGCAACCTGCGGCAATAAACAAATAAACAGAACAAATGTGTGTGGTTCAGACAAAAACAACCTCCCACTGAAAAGCGCTGCTAAACGCCGGGCGAATCCGAAAGCATTTAAATTGTCGGAGTGCGATAGTGCTCAGGACGATGCCGAAAAGGGGCCACTCGGAGGCACAGGAGGCGCTGCATCAGAAGGACGTTCTTCATTATGTAAATGCAATTACGACACCACTTTATCCAATTCTGAAAGCGGTTCCTCATGGTAAACAACTTTGTGAGGGAATTGCTGCAGACAAGCTCAACTGCTCAAGAGTTCCGTAGGCACTTCAGCGCGGCGCGAGCGAAATGAGTGAGATGTCTACAAGTACGGGCAACGCTGGGCGTGGAACTGGGGAAGCGGTAATTAGGTGCCAAGGCGACGCATGCTAATTATGCAAATTTATGCGACCGAAATGCCAATTCGCCTCGAACACAGCCGGAAACGGAAATCAGACTAGACAAAGTTCGAAAAGAATAAAGTGCGCCATTGTGGTGACCTCAGCGTAATTATTACAGACAAACGATTTCTACATTTTCATTTACATACTCGTTCATATGTATGTGTGTATGCATGTGTCTAAATGAGCCGCATATATATTTTTGAATTCATACAAACATATATGTATGTATGTATGTATTAGGGATTGCAATCCCGGACCAGTTTTACAATCCCGGGATTTCCGGGACTGAAAATCACAATCCCGGGATCCCGGGATTTTTTCGGGATTGAATATATTACTTTAAGGAACTTTTTCAGACTTTTTTTCAATCAAATAAATTATAACTATGTATTAAATACAATTCTGTGTACTTAATTTGAAACTAAGAACAAAATATTTAGGACAAATAACTTAAAAACGTATTTTATTGTCAAATCATCTGGCTAACATGCTGAGAAAGGCATCTCTCTGGTTTAATATTAGTAGATCAAATCGTATTTTATGTAAATCTTCAAGTTTTGGCCATTCGAAATAAGTGAAATTCGGTGTGAGTAATAACTATCAATAATTTAAGTTTCGCTATAGTTTTAATTCTCAAATGCTGATGGTTTTATATTAGCTTTTTCTTTCTTTATCCTCTTATTTACACCATTTTCCTTGCGTATTGTGAATGTGACAAGTCTTATTAGTGTAAAGAAGAGTTAAACTTGCGTAAGCTTGTTTGTACTTCTGATTTTGGTTACCGGCAAATCTGTACTGGAAAAGTACCAAAAAAGAGCTAGTTTGTACAAATTTGTAAAAAGTAGTTATACACAAACGGAGCTATTGTTGCATTAACACTTATTCAAACGTCACAGGCAATGAGCAATTTATTTTTTGTGTTAAATAAGAAGGGTTGCATTTTTCGAAATCAACGTGACACAAGCAAAAAGTAAGCTCTTTTTTTTGGTTTCGATCCCGGGATCGGATTTTGTCAATCCCGTGATTTTTCGGGACTGAAATTGTCCGGGATCCCGGGATTACGGGATTCGCGATCCCGGAATTGCAATCCCTAGTATGTATGTATATCTATACATATATACATGTGCCTAGTAAGGATTGCAATTCAGTACCGTTTTACAATCCAGGGAATTTCGGTACTAAAACAGATTTTTACTAAAAAAAGGAACCCAAAGAGAACTAGTTTGTGCAACTTTATACAAAGTACCCGTACACAAACAGAACTATTGTTGCACTGAATAAGTTTCAGTATGCAATGTATGGGCAGTATGCAATGTCAGAGGCAGTATGCAATGTATTTTCTTGTATTAAATGAGAAGGTTTCCAAATAAAGGTGAAAAAACAGAAAGTACGCTATTCTTATGTTTCGATCCCGCAATGGGATTTTGTCAATCCCGGATTTTTTGGGGACTGAAATTGTCCGGGATCCCGGGATTGCAATCCCTAATACCTATCTACATATGTACTTATGTATGTGTACATGTACATGACGTCGAATGAAAGTGATATACGTGTGCAGTATGAAAAGTCTATTGACACATTTACGGCCCCAAACCGCAAAGTTTCTCCATCGCATTGCGAGTTAACATTGGCTTCGAATCGATGCTTTCGTCCCGCCAATGACGGAGTTATGATGCGATAATGTTGCCAAGAAGCAACACGTGTGCGAACATGTTTATGTACATATGAACGAATATGTAGCTATGCGTGTACGCATTCGTTACTATTCTTAGCGCACTAAAAATACAAACGCCGCTGCTTAATTAAGCTTTGGCGACATTAAAGCATTTTAGTCAACCGATAAATTCAATTTGCACACCCAACGTGTAAGGCTTAAAAATAGACGTAAACCATACCCTGGCTCCAAGCGTAAATGCGCTCGAGTACGCACCACGTCTGTTTACACACAGCTCCCACCCGCACACCAGACACAGGCACACGCGCACCGCAACGAACACTTGAATAATCATCTGCTCCATTAGCTTCGTGTAGCAAATCCGGGATAGATGCTGTCCCACATTCGAGACCAAGCGCCATTAACAAAATATAATTTGCCTCATGCGTTATTGACTAAACGGACGAGCGAGTAGGACTGGAGCTAAATAAAGATGTTCTGGAATACTCATGTGTGTAGTATACTGTATGCGTGTGCACAGTAACATGGAGTAAATATACTGGGCCGCTAAACATCAACACCAGCCATAGTGTAAATTTTGTCAAGCAGACACACTCGACATTCGGTCCAAATCCAAATGAATTGGAACTTCTGTATGTCTCGAAGATTCGGATAGAATGCACTATCCTATCATCATCAGCATCAAAAGTTCAAAGATATAATGTCTAAGTGCAGAGGTACTCTCCTTCAAAGTGGCTGGTCGAAAAATCCACCAGCGGCCGAAAATGGGTTAATGCCAATTTCATGTGCAAAAAAGTTAGTATGTAATATTAAAATCAAAATCACTTCATATTGCCATTGATATCTTGTGTTCATGTGAAGTTTTTTTGGTCAGAGAGGGAGAGTTTTTATTATTTAAATTTTTTTTTACTACACTATTATTTTACTATGCTCAATACAAACTGATAACCCATTGTTGACCCAGTCAGATTTTGAATTTTGAAGAGCTAAAAAATACGTATCTACTTATTTTTAATTTTAAGTGTTTCCACCGATTTGAAGTCAAAAGGCCCATGTTCTCATGTTCATGTTTTTTCATAGTCATCCCGTATACGAACCTTAACTCATTCGTGAACCTATTAAATTTTTATTTTCGAAAAACTGAAAAATGTCTACGTATGTGTTGAATTGCTTTTGATTTGGAGTTTTTACGAAGCTTGAAATCAATGGGCCCATCAAATTACGTTTCTTTTTACAAAACCTTAACGCATTCTTTGACTCTTTAAACCCTGCATACTTGTAATGCAAATTTTATATTTATTGCTTCAATCATTTAGAATAAACAATAATATGTGTATAGATTTAAGAGAAAAATAAAAATTGTGTATGAAAAAATCGGTTCATGAATGCCATGAACTGCTGCGTGTCCCAACACAACAGAATACGTAGAGAGCAAGAACTATCCACATGGCCGGATACCCACTTTTCCGCTAAAAAGGCGACAAAACTACACCGCCACGAAGCGATGAGCGGTAAGTGTTTTCCCCGGCCAATTTTTTTGTAAAATCACCGCAGACGCCTTGCCGAACTACCTAACTAACCGCAGTAACACGTGTGCGTGCACGGAGAACTTTGTGCAGATGGAAAACGCCGCGCGTATTACATACATACATACCAATGTACATATGTATGTACGTGCGTACAGCCACAATACACACACTGACAATGCGATCCTCCTCGCTGCGCTCCCTCGGCGTTGTTCATGTTCGTTGTGGCACGTTGGAGACATAAAAATTCGACATGTTGTGATTTGGATGGTGGCGCGGCGGCGGCGATGGCGCGCGCCGCCTTGTCATACCGCACACATGTGTGTAATTTATTTTTGGCATTGCGCTGGCACTCCGGCACTTTGTTGCGGCTACGACACAGCCGTGTCTGCTGGTGTGCGCCCAGGAGACGCTCAGGATTACGGCGAATCACTTGCGCGCAGATACGTTTCGCCTGAATGGATTGGCAAGAAATCGCGACTGCTTATTCAACCGCTTAACCTGCCAACCTCGAACCTGCCTCGCTTTCGCACAATCGGCTCAGCTCTGCTCAGCTCTGTGGCTGAGCTCTTTATGGAAATAGGATGAGTTTGTAAGGAATTGCACGGCAATTTCACGAGATTTCGAAGCGACGTTCCGATAAGCGCCATGAAAACACATGTTAATGGATTATGGAACGAGCCCACGAGCCGTAGCATTCGTAGTTTGCTATTCGAGTCGACTTTGTCCCGCGTTCCACGACGCATTCTTGAGTTTGATGCTTCTGCTCGTTTGATTAATGCTATGACAATTTTACAAATGTCGCGGCATGTCGTACGATGACCTCAGGCGTTGCCCCATTCCAGGCAGGCGGCTGCCGACAACTGCCGGCGAAGTAGTGTCGGAGGCGTAAACAATGAGCTTGTCAGGCTCTTTGACATAAGCTAATTACAGGGCATGAACCAGTTTGTCTTGGCTTCTCCGATGTGATAATCTGACGTCATGCCTCAATGTTGCAGATGCTTTTGATTAATTACTGTGCGGTCGACATTGGCGGTGCATGCTTAGCCGAATTCCAGTTCTGCTGTCGAACAAGTTGAATTCAATGCGAATGTGTGCTTTGGAACATACAACATCGTAATTCGTTCAGTCCAAAACATGCGTTGGCAGGATACATAAGTTAGTAACTAATGGACCAGAAGCAACAAATATGGCTGAAGAAATCTCTTTAAGCACTGAATTAATTTCATTAGTCAAGGCCGGGTATGAAAATCGAAAGTTTATTTGTAATACAATTTATGTTTGATGATGAATGTTTGTAAAGTATGAAAATGTGAACATTTTGAGCGTTAAGTGGAAACAGCAGGGACAGAAAATAACCAAAATTTTCAAATTTTCAAATCAAAAAGGCATAACGAAAAAGTTGCCGGCGGACTTTTTCAAATACATATACCATTATGATCCAAATAGACTAAGCTTCACGAATATTAAGGGTCGTTTAATTTTTTTGCTTTTGATAAAAGTTAAAAATAAGTGTTATTTTGGGACTTTTATCATTTCAAAATAAAAAGACTGCAAAAATAACTTTGACTTTTTCATCGGTCAAAAATAACAATTATTTTGTAACTTTTATTTTTTCGGTCAAATATATCAGGTAATTTAAACATTTTAAAAGGCCGTTTGACCGTTTTTTTCGTCTCATCAAGCCGCACATTTTGAGCTATTGGACTTGTGCACCTTCCGGCAAAGAAAGCAACACTCTGAGTGACGCGTGGTACGAATAATTGCTGTGTTAATTTTTTGTACGTATACGAGTACATAACTTGCAACGCGACTTGTTGTTGGTGAACGCGCCAAATTATGTCATCAAAACCTGCATATCCGCTAAAATTTAACCTAGCCGATGTTTTTCTGCATTTAACGCAATAATTACACTGTGCTTGAAATTTATTCTCAAAAATAGTAACAAGCGGGGGACCTACTGAGCGACTTTTCTATAGGTATACTGAGTTCAGATCCATCAGGCGTTTGGCTGGATTGGCTCTAATTTAAGAGAAATCCGACTTTGAATTTTGTTCATTTCAGTCGAGTTCGTCGCTTAAGTCTTCGAAAATTTACATGCTAATTGGTCCTAAATCGTTCTGATATCGCTTTACAGTCTTCGGCAAGTTTGTAGGTAGTAGGTGCCCCGCTTGTTACTTTTTTCGACTAGCACAGTGTTATTAATGTCACCTAAGAAGAAAACAAACATCCCATTATTTTACAGATATTACCTTTTGATAAAAAATATACCCGTAATTCTTCAACAAAACGCAAACGGTTGAGTTACTTATCGATTCTATTGATTTTATTTCAGGGACTTAACTATTATAAGTTTTTTAAGAAAATTATTGCACTTTTACAATGCAACATAAAATTTTTTGTTGATTATAATTATTAATTGCGACACTTAATTTTTACGTTGCATAATAACTGTTATGAGAAATAAATACTTTTTTCATTCTAGATAATTACACTGCACAAAACAAAAAAAATTAACAAGGTTCTGACAACGGATTCTGGTGTATCGGCGTTTTGAAAGTTTACATCTGCATTTTTTTTTAGGGGGGGTCAACGTTTTCCCCTTTTTGCTCATTCTTATGGTGAATCGGCATACGAAAACCATGTAACCTCACATTTTAGATATATGATGTGTTTAGCAATTTGATGTAAAATACTACGAAGAACATTTTTGTGGAGCATTTTAACCCTGTAGCTCTTATTTGTATGGGTCAGTTTGACCCTTCTTTTCTAAAATGCCAAAAATGTCCTCTAAAACAGGACTTTTTAAGGATAAAATGTACCACGAAAATATTCGCCATAAAATTCTACTATAGGTCTCTGAATACATCAAAGCTCAAAAATTAACTTGAACGCCAGAATTAAGCCAAAACTGAAAATATGTTTAAGTGTTTATTTCGTACTTATTCATTGGTACTAAAATCTCCTACAAAACTTGCACGTGGAATGGAAAAAACAATGGAAAGCGCGAGCTGAAGGCACATTAGCCGAGCATAATATTTTCCATCCACCGCTTGTACCAACAAAAAAAATGCTTTTACAACCATTACATATAAAACTTGGTCTGGTAAACAATTTTGTTAAGTGTTTGGACACAAATGGATCGGCATTCAACTTTCCGACATTAACATTAACATTATTTCGAAAACTAATCGAAGCAAAGATACAATAAGGTATGAATGCTAAAACATTACTTTTTTCATATTGGTTTCATACCAATAAATTTAAGCCTTTGGATGGCTTCTACGTCCTGAAAATACCTTTTTTAATCGGAAAATTCATTTTTTTAAAAAGTGAAAGTCGCACGGTGCCGCATCAGGTGAAAACGGGTAGTGCTTGATGGTTAAAATGCGACTTTTAGTCAAAAAGAAGTCACAAGTGTCTGTCGATAAGATGGCGTCTTTCGATACCAACGATTTTTGTATACGTCGTTTACCACAATACGCACCCGGACGACCCCAGGCGCTTCCACCGCTATTTATTTTTTCTATATCTCAGTATTCAGTATCTTCCTCTGGTGAGAGTCCTTTTTTCGAAAAAAAAGGCCTAACCGGAACAGATTGAAAACCTATACTGAATAGTTTTAAAAGCAAAAATGTTGCTATAACATTCACCTACTGTCTGTCGACAGCATAAACACATAAGCACGCGCCATTAGAAGTGAGTCGTGGACACACGTGCGAGTGTTAAGTGCATATAAGAGAATATACTGAAGCGGCACTTCCGAGTGCATTCTATGCTACTTGAGTACTCATTATTCACCACACTGCAACGCACCTTTTCGGCGCTCATTTTCCGCCAGAGCGCCCGGTGCAAGCGCGCACTCTCCGAGAGAGACGAGGGCAGACTTACTTTCGGCTGTGAGTGCGAACTTGGCGTGCGGGTATTTTGGCCGTGGGTTTGTGACTGCAGCGTCAGTCGAGTTAGCCCACCGGACACGTTGATATCGCGGTTCCGCAGCGCGTCGTTGGCAGTCTAGACGAAGCTCCCGTTAACGGCCCACAGTTGGTTAGTGTTGCGCGGACTATTTGTGAAGACGCAGCACGTACGACAGTCGCAGCGGGAAACGTGAGTGGCAGCAGACGCGCTGCAGCCCCCCCTGCATGCGGTCGGGTTAAGTGTTATGTGCAGTGTGTGGCGGTGTTTCGCGTGCACACGACTACGGCAGCGATAGCATTTGCACCGGGCATTGTGGTTGGTTCTGGCAAACGATTGCCAAAATTTGTTCGCACAGTCAAAAAATAGCAACTTGCCCACACAGCTGCGCAGCAGTGACATAGAAATTGGGGCATATTCGTGCGGCAGATCCAAACTAATTGCAGTGCCGATAATCTCGTCTCGTGCGGGGGCGGTCCGCTGACTCCGCGCAGCGCCCTTCGCCTCGTCCTTTGCACGCTCAGCAGCGTGCTTACGGCGTACGCGCTCGCGTCACAGTTGATTGATAGTTGCAGTTGGTGTGCCTGCCTGCAATTAGCCGCGTAAGTGCAGTTGGCCCGGTTGAGCGCGGACTCGCACGCACGCACAACCGAGCCGTAACTCGCGGCAAGTGCGATGGTGTTAAATGTTTGCAGTGCAATAAATTCAGCCGCGAGTGGTCGGCGCGGGCGCTGGCACTGACACTGCCGCTAATTAGTGAGTGAGTGTGTGCGCGTGCCTGCACACAATTGCGCTTTGTGCAGCGCAATCGAATAAATTTGGCGAAATTGAATGAAATTATGTATGCCGCCGATAACAAACAGTCGCGCTCTGCGCAAACACCGCAATTGAGTGAGTGAGCGAGCGTGCGAATGAGTGCGGGCGCGTAAAAATCTGGCGAATGCTAATGCGAATTTGCGGAATGGCAAATCGCATCGAGCGAACAGATCCGTATCGACCGAGGAGCACAACAACAGCGCAAAGGCAACAGTAAAACTGACAAAATGGAATTTAATTAAAGCCGAATACCGAATTTATTTCATTCCGCCAGATTCGCGCACGTTCGCGCCCCATCAACGCCAGCAGCAGCACGCCCTGCCGCTGTTTAACCAATTTGTTTACTTTCTCAAGCCATCGATTTGCGGAAGCTCAGCCCACAGCCAACCGTTTGTGTAGGCGGTTTTTCTTTCGTGTCAAATTAAAAGGAATTTCATAAGGATTTTGTTACAAAGTATCTCCCCGACACCGCGCGGAACACCACGCGAACGCAAAGTGATATTACGCGCGGATTTGTTGCGGTGGCGCGCTGAGCAGCCGATGCAAACGCCGCTTAAGTGTGGGCCGCCTTGTGCGGCGTTGGAAGCACATATTTGCATACTTTAATATTTAATCGGCTATAATGTGAGCAGTTGCCAAGCGTGTGCTCGCGTAAAAGAACAAAAGCAAAAAATAATATTTTTATTACACGAGAGCTCCGTGTACACGAGTACACGAATCCGACAAGAGTGCGGCACATTGCAAAATAAATTGTGCGCGTTCGCAAATATATTCCTAACACATAGATGCCACCACAGTATAAAAACATGCGTGTACATACTACGTGGATATAGATGCGTATTGAAGTGTAACAGCTCAAATAAAAAACGCTACAAAAATCCTTTAGTGGTGTACATAGGACGCTCATTAAGAGCTGCGTTGGCTACTTTAAATTGAAGTAATCTATAAGTTCTGCCTTTGTTGTGGAAAACAAATTTGATGGCACAGTTTACTACTTGCTTGTATTAGGAATATTAAAATATATATCGCAATGTTTAGTGAGATTCAAGCTGCAACATCGACCACAGTTAAGGTCCATTCCAGTACTTTCTGAAAGCACTTTCCGACTTTTTGTAATGATCTTTCGGAAGCAAAACATGCATCTTTCGGAAGCAAAACATTTAAATCACTTTAACTATTAAGCCACTACAGCATTTCAAAAATTGTACACTGCTAATTTCATGTTTTTTGTACAGAATATCTCGTAGTTGCTTCCTAAAAACATCGAATGTAGCAAAGCACATTTTTTTAATCGTTGTAGAGTCTTAACTTTAAAAGTTATTTACGTGAAATTTATGAGCAGTATAGATATAAACGACTTCTGGTGAAAAAGCATTCAATTTTTCACCAGAAGTCGTTTATATAAATTTTGCTCTCACGGTTTCCAGGATATTCAAGGATACAAATTTTATTGAGGTCCTTCATATCCTTTTTCATTACATTTTTCCAAAAAGGATATTGCGTCATCGACTTCATTTCGTTAGCTTTCATTTGACGTAAAAATTATTCCTTTCTGACATTTGAGTCAAGAGATATGATGTTTTAAAAGTTGCGGGAAGGGGCTTTAAGCCGCCATCTTTAAATTAAGTTTAAAAAAAAACTCGAACATTCCGGGAAAAATCCCTTGGCACTTTTTCATCTACTGAGGTCCTCTATCGAATGACATGGGTTTGACCTTGTCCCTTTTTTCAGTGTTGCACTGTGTTATTTAAAATACTGATACGCAAATAAATTAGAATTTTTGTACTTCATTAGACTTGCGGCTTCCACCTTCTTTTAAATAACTTTCGAATCAATAAAGTTTAAGTAATGAAATTTTGACACGTGATCAAGGAGATTTTGGGTTTTAACATACTTACTTTTTAAGAAAATTCTACGTAAATTTTCAAGGATATAAAGGAATTACATTTTCAAAGGACCTTTTACATATCCTTTTTTACAAATAGATAAAAAAATCCGTTTTATTTAAATTCTTGAGCCTTTTCTCTTTTATCTGATATACATATCGCCATATTCTAACTAGGTTAAGTATTTTTTTAATTTTTTTTTATTTTTTTCCCCTTCAAAATTTTGAACTCCTTTTAAAAGGACAAAGGATGTAACAATGAAAAACTGAGTACGCAGTATTACTATGTTTGGACTCTAGTTTCACGCCGATATGGATTTTTTCCAGTGTGAAAAATGTTGTCGCACGGTGTAATATATCATTCCACTATGTAAAGTCATGGTTCCTTACTGTTTTCGACCAATTCAAATCCATCCACAAAGCTCCGTTTGCGATCTGACGCATCAATAGCCTCCGTAGTTCGCGTCCTTCCACTTCGTCTCGGCCGGCACAGTCTTCCCGGCATCCCACAGGCGTATTAAGATTAACGATAATCTGCGCAAATCATTAGGCTAAAAGCAACGGAGCATATCTCATAAGTTTTATCGTTAAGAACTAAAAAATTACAACAAATACAACAAGAATTAATCTTGTTTGCATGTGCCCATCAGCTTCAAATTCGCCTATGCTGGGTCCCAGGACAGCAGACGCGCTCGCTCGGCATGGTACAACTGAGCAGTTATGTCAAAACATGTCCCTCTCTTGATTTGTAAGCTCTATACACGACACTAATTTAAGATGGGCTGAAGGCAGCACAAGTTTCATTAGACGCCAAATTTGGCCAACCTTAAACCTTCGACGTTCAGATCTCCTCTCACTAAACAGAGCCCAGATCAGAACCATGATCGGTGTTCAATCGGGTCACTACTCAATTGGCACCCCACGCAAAAACGCTGGGGCTGGTTTCAAACAACTTAAATTGATCGCAGCAACTTTATATCGCAGCTGTATGGACGAGGAAGAGAGGAAATATACCTCACCTACTTTGCACCTGTCCTGTTTTATCCAGAAGAGGATATCTGAATATCTGACCAATATTCTAGGGGACCTAGCTGATAAGCCCATTCACTGTCTACTAAGCTTCGTAAAAAGCTCCAGTTGGTTTTATCAGTGAGCTGTTTCGGCCTGACCGCATGTGGCATCACAAAGGGCCTTCATGGCCTAAGTATGCCTTCTTGGGGCTGCCGCACCTACCTATCTACCTTTAATGTGTTTGGCAAACTTGTATTTAGTAATCTGGGTTATGCTCTGATGCTAAGCTATGAAAAATTCATACCTTGCTGAATTCTTCCTGAAAACGAACCAAAATTCGTTTTAAATTATTCCTAATCGACATTTATCCACTTGTATTCATTTACTTTCCTGTAAGTAAGAAGGCTGTCAGTATGAAACAACACAACATTAATTTTTTCCCCATTTAATTGATACACTGTTCTACTTGACACTCCCCCAGTGGAGAAGTCTTTCGAATTGCGTTGCCACTAATTGATGGTGTATCAATAGGGAGTAAATTTGTTAATCACTCTGTGCGTCGAGTGTGATTATGACACTCCAGGGTGTCTGAAGTGTAAAAAAAATAAAATTGGAGTGAAGATTTAGCAGAAATTAACCAATTCAAGTGGCGTACGCTGAAAGTTGTGAGTTCGTTACGCTCTACAACAGGTTTCGAAATCATGAAAAGTAACTTTATTTCAGTCAGTTTTGGTCAGTGCCTAGAAAAATCGCAATATGAAATTAATTATCTTCCATCGTCAATTAATTTAAAGACGATTCTCATTGCTACACCGTTCAATCCTGCTAATCTAGATCGCACACGCACAACAAAAGTGACACAACTAAAAATTTGTGATTTTTCAGGAAACGCAAAAAACTGTTTTTGAGCTAAATAAACATTTTGTTTTAATAACAAAAAGACCGTTCAGTAGAAAATCCTTACAGATTATGCTTTACGATAAGAATTTTTTTTATTTTACACTAAAAAATCCAAAATTTTGAGTTGTGACTGTTTTGATGATATTTTAATTCAATAATTATTTCAAGTTATGCCACTTTTTCTGAATTTAATAATTATAAATGACAGTTAAAAAGTTGAAAGAAAAGTTTTGAAAATTCATAATTAATTTTAATAATTAAAAATATATATAAAAATTGTCAGAATTTTGCTTAAGATTAACTTTAACAAAAATGTATTTCGCCAAAAGTGACACAATTTGAGTTAGGACTCTTTTGCATTGAGCTGCAGCAATCAAATAGCATCAAACTTCTGACATGAAAAGAGACCTTACTGTATTTTTGTAACAGTTAACAACAAAACAACAACAAACAAAATATTCTAAGCTTTTGCTGATTGGTAAATTTATGCATTGTGCACAGTATTAACACATACACCCGAAAATGAAAAATTTTGAGTTGTGTCACTTTTGTAGTGCGTGTGCGATATATGAATGATAGCACCCTATGTGGGATAAAGGACGGACTTCTCGCCAGTTTTGTGCCGCAGTCATACTGCGCCCAGAGGCGCTAAACCACCGCGGGGATATCCGAATGAGTTTTATTTAATTACAAACAATTTATATTGTATAATAATATTGTATAGACGACTTCTTATGCCATAAATAACACATCTTCTATTTCAAAGCATAAAAATATTCTCCATAGGAAGTTATGAGTTATGAGCCTGCTCAGGATCTTTAATAAATTTTCTTGATCTGATAATCTCAGCAAATTCTTACCAGTAAAATTATATTAAATCTTTGAACCAGCCACATAACATCGTTCTTTCCAGAGCAGAACAGTGTTGGTTCATGCACACATCAAATGCCTAAATTTTTTCATCCACAAGTGATTGGCTTCAGGCAGAATTTAAGATCAGCTTACCTTCTTTTTCCAACTTCCATTCGTATTAATATGGATATGGCAAAGATTATTTGGAGCTGCAAATAATCTTTGCCAATTATAATTCGTTTACATGCCTTCATGGGAGGGCAATTATCAGGGGGCATATGTTTAAATATATTATCGAGTACATTTGCGATGATTTTCGGAGAAACATTACATTACAATGAAACTTGTGCTTATGCAGCAAACTGTAAATGTGCCATTTGTGCTGCATAAAGTAGAACAATCCCCCGACGCTTCGTTCCGGTTATTGAGTTTCGCTTTGTATGTATCGAAAATTGTCGAAGCAATCTTCGTGAAGTGGAACAGTTTTATGGCCCAGTGCAGACAAAAATATTCCCATTAGCCGCACTCTATTTTGGCGGTCTGCATTAGGCGAAATGAGGCACAGATATCTGCTTCGCATTTACTCCACTTTTCCAATTGGTATCGTTGGTAGAACGCCAACGGATAACCACAGCAGCACGATTTCATGGCGTGACTCACAGCCAGGATCCAAAGGGATTTCGCCCTGCTCAGCCGCACCATGGCAGCACCATCAGCGTCATTCGACATCGTCGTCATCGCTGTCGTCGCCGTTATTTTCGCCTCGACCATGTTCCAGTTGGCCTGTTGGGCGTATTGCGCTGGGCGTCGAACGGCGCGGCATCCTTTTGGCCTACTCGCACAATAAATTTGTTTATTTGTGTTTGCTGTTTACTCTTCGGATTCGCTCACGCGTTGATTCACTTTGTCAGTTGGCGCGGCACCGGGCTGAGCCCCATCGCCCGGCCCGCGCACACACATACATCTTCGCACAGTCGCAAGGATACCATTGGTATATAGGATTTGCCTTTATTTAATTTTTATTTATGCCCAGCAATGAATTCTTTGCTGCCGCTATCTTCCGTTTTGCTTTATTTATCAATTTTCCGCGGTTTGAAAAGCGCACTTGAGCACTTGTAAGTGTGAGTCTCGCTGTGTAAGTCCGCGTGTAGCGCTCAAACGGGCTTCACTGGATTTGGCTTAAATGGATTATGGGATTAATTTAATTAATAATGAAAAACATCGCAACGGTCTTTGCAATTGCGCTTGGCTGCTTTCCCTCTTTGCTTGCAATTGAGGGCCATTTGCGCTTCCTTAGCATGGCGTCCGCGTATTCGCGAATTGTGCACATTTGTAAGATTTCATTAAACTTACACTGCTCAAAATTTCACGCATTTGCTGTGCGTTATAAAGGAATACTCATTTATTTATGAAACTGCAATTCCAAGTTCCGTCGTCGTAAGCAGCAGCTGTGACGTCTGCAAAGGATCGCACGACTTGCACGAGGACACAGCATCCCCCAGTACCTTTTTACGTCTGCCATGCCATCCGGCATATGAGTTGTATTCCCAAGTATACCATTTTAAATTGTTTGTTGAAACACATTTAAAAATTGCAAATCGTGACACGAACTTTCATACTATACGACCATACCATATACTTACACATACATACATAAATTTACGTATGCTATATATTCTCCACCAAGCAGCCACGATGCCTAAACCTGAGCTGCAGCGTTTGGGTTTTTCGATTAAATGAAATTTGAGCCAAACTCTGTTTTTCGTATATGAACATTTTTAACTTCACTCTCTGCTCGTTTGCAGTTAGAATAAAAATCTAAAAACTAAAATTTAATAAAACTCAATTACTGAACATATTTTGTAAGATTGCTATATATGTATATACGACATAAGATATAAAAATTAATGTCCGTTTGTTTATTTTCTTGTTTGTTTGTTAGTCACACAACACTAAAATTCAAAAACTAGATGGCCGATTGAGCTGAATCTTTCACGGAATGTTCGTCTTGACTAAATATCGCTGAACTACATAGTGCGAATATGACCCTGCAAGTGGGCGTGGCACCTATCATACAACCTAAATTTTTAATATGGATTATCTTCGGAATTAAAGGTCGAATAGCAATGAAATTTGGTTTAGGTGTGTCGCTTCACTAAGAAAATTTCGTAAGCGTTAGACAAGGGGCGTGGTACTTTTCAAGCGACCCAAATGTTTTGAATGACTTTGGAACTATAGGTTACACATCAATTACACATATCATATCAACGACAAACTTACGATTTTTTTGTTCCCTTCGACGGAAGGAATGGGGTTGATATTGCACGAGGGGGCATGGCACCACCCATACAACCCAAATTTTTAATATGGAATAGCTCCGGAATTATAAATCGGACAGCATTGAAATTTTGTATACCGTCGTCTAATAGACGTGTCATTCTACTGGTAAATTTAATGGACTTTGGATAAGAACCGTGGCACTTTTTTTTACCCACATTTTCCCCGTATCTTTGGAATTTTACGTCACAGATCAATTAAACTGGGTCGCGCCCTTCGACTGTAAGAATAGGTTGGGCATTTAAAGGGGCATGGTACCGCCCCTTTAACTCGAATCTATGTATATGGAATTGTTTGCCCTGATTGACTTACTCCTAGACTGACTGATTCATCACCGCCCGGCCCAAACCACTAAAGCTTCAAACATTTGGACTGAAGGTACATTTAAGAAAATAAACTTCCGCTAAGACGGGATTTTTTTTAAATACTTGCATGGTGCTTTAACCCTTTCAGCCACAATGTCCAATATATTGGACTACAGCCCATACAATTCATACAGAATGGGTTTATTTTCATGACGGAAAGGGTTAAACAGAAAATCTGTTAATCAAATCAAAAACGGGGCAAAATCTAAGTTTTTGATTTTTTTTTTTGTTTTCTGTAGGTACGTTCATGCTTTCCCGCATTGATTTCCTTCTATTCGGGCGACATGAAGGTAACGTTACATTTACATAGACCCTAAATAGCAATGCGAGTTCTACAGTTATTCCAATTCATCAAAACGCGGGGTGTATCGCAGTTCAATCCACTAACCAGCTCAAACATAGCCACTGCGACTTTTAATATTCGTCTTCTTTAGCTACCGACAAATATGCAAAAATACGTCAACTGTTTCAAAGTTCACACGCAAACATTTTAATCTCCTGTTCCTATGTATTAGAAAGTATAGTAAAGTTAATATCACGAAGTAGATATAGCTATATCAATCACATGAATCGCAAATAAAAAAATAAATACGAAGCATTTGTGTGTTACTAAAAAGTGTATTTTATACACGGAATTCGTTCGTACTGAACGCTCCTGTGCAACTCATGCAGGCGCGGATTTAGAAAAATATTTCGGGGGGGAGGGGGGGTTTAAAAAGTAATTCTTTAATATTTATAATCCCCTGGATCCGCCAATGAACTCATGCATGTCAGGATCAATAAAAATGTTAAATTTTAATTTATTCATAAATATTTATTTTGGCACCTGCCAGGTTGATCCTCCTATAAGCACTTTCCGGTAATGTTTATGACTTCAATTGAGTCAAAACTGCTGCCATGGATCCGAGTTCTAGTTTTGGGAACCTGAAGTTCAGAACTGGTTGCTGTTCGATTGTATTTGCAGTGTTTTTGGCCTTCACAGAGTTTCGGCCTCACAACTGTCGTTCTAAGCGATGGCAAAACATTGTCAAGTAAAATCAATAAATTTTTGTTGAGTTTAAGAGTGCAGAAATACGAAATTTGAAATAGAATTGTTACTTGAAATTACCCACATGCCAAAATTTAACTATCACGCCACCCAAAAACAGCCCCGTCTGGGTTGCCATCGCTAATAAAGAATACTACGATTTTTCTTCAGCCGAGACACACCGCAATCTCAACGGAATACAAGTTGTTGACACGTACCCAGGCAAGCACACTAAAACATTCTGGTCGCTTGGTATTACGGCCGTCAAGCCTTCAGCTGTCATCACTGTGGAAAGACGCTCTCGTCTTACGAAGCGCAGTTGTGATAAATTTTTAAGCATACCGCGTACATTTCTTAGCTGTTTTATATTTCTCGAAAGTGCTTTTGCCCCTAATTCAACGCAACAAAACTCACAGATTGAATAATTTATGGTATGGTCGTGGGCGGTTCTGCACATACATATGTATGTATGTGCCCCTGTATGCTTGCGTAAATGTTAAACGCCGACTTTTCCCTAACCCTGCAAATGTTTATTCGCCAAAAGGAATGCGTCAAACGTCTCACTTCGTGGAAAGTTCAAGTAGTGTTGCAATGATTGCTTAACCCTGAATATATGTATTTCTCTCATGTACAGATAGTATCTGTTTACATATGTAAAATAGTTTTCTTTCCCTTTTCTAACGATAACTTTGAACTTTCATTGAAATTTAGACATTTCAGTTTTTGGTTAGTGAACCAAACTAAGCCGATGCGATAAAAAGTCCACCTCGAGCTTAAGTGTTTAACAAACACGCAAGTTGAGTTCGAATATGAATTACTAAGACAATGTTATTAAAACATACATAACATGTTATGTATATACATAGTTTTAAATGCCCTTCGGTGTTGATCACTGGACTACAAGAATGAGTTCCTGCTGCTATTAGCTATTAGTGTTAAAAGCACACATGCAGTTTTATGCCGATTGGGAACGATTTATTGTTGGATGCAATGCCCTAAACAATTTTGCTCGATTAACCAGCAAAGCATACGCGTCGTATATCCTGGTACCCTACCAACT
Source organism: Melieria omissa (assembly GCA_963971225.1). NCBI lineage: Eukaryota > Metazoa > Arthropoda > Insecta > Diptera > Ulidiidae > Melieria > Melieria omissa. The sequence continues at coordinate 49,124,497 of OZ020267.1, read as the reverse complement.
TGGCTTCTCAGCCACAAACTAATCAAATATTTCAGATTTTAATACTTTTAGCAATGTTTTTTACCTGCGTGGGTCTCATGCCCAACCAATGGCAATCACTAAGCCTGCCAGAAGCTGGTAAGTCAGTTGCTGCCTCGATAATTCGCAGCGCAATTGCTGGAGGCGCGGCATCCAGACACATTCGCTGCGGTCGAGTGGGAAAGTGTTCAAGTTGTCTTATTTGTTATCTGAAATGGCATTCATTAATCTCGAGAACTTTCTCTACAATCCCTTGCCCAGGTACAATACTGTCATTAATTTTCTGCACTGCTTGGCTTTGTTATCAGCCTACCTTTTCGCAAGACAAATTGTTAACGAAGTTAATTCATCAAACTCAAACATTTCCAGCAGACATGTGCACTTCCGACTGGGAGGGCCAGCAACTTTGAAGACAACCACCCACTTGACCTTTCCCTTATGTACAAACATATGTGACCAAAGTGGATATTTGTTATTGATCTTTGCACTTGTTCGAAAAGAACTAAATTTCACTAGTTTTCATGGGTAGCCACAGCAAAACGCAACAGTTCGAGGTGAGTCAAGTTCAAAACGGAAAGCAATTGCTTTTTTTAATTCACTCCGGAATATACATGTCTATTAGGAATTGCAATCCCGGACCAGTTTTACAATCCCGGGATTTTCAGAACTGAAAATCGCAATGCGAGATCTCGTGATTTTTTCGGTTTTGAATATATTGTTTTAGGGAACAAATTCAGACGTATTTTTTTATTATTACTTATTACTTTTGTATTAAATAAAATTCTGTGTTTTCACTTTAAAACTACGAACAACATATTTTAACAAATAACATAAAAATTAATTTTATTTCCAAATTACTTGGCAGGCTTGTTCATAAACATCCTGTCTCTAGTTCAAAAATTCGGTGTGAGGAATGACTAGAGTTTTCCTCAAATGAAATTTTTATATCAGCTGTTTCTTTCTTTAACTCTCTTAGATACACCCCCTTTCCTGTGCGTTGTAAATGTGACAAGTCACACTGCACAGTGATTCGTTCCATAGACAAAACTCAAAAAATTTATGGTCTCAGAATTTAATGATTTTGATATCACTTGAAAGGTAAAACTCCAACTAAGAAAACCCCGAAAAATCTGTGCAAAAAATTAATTCGTGTGTGTGCAAAAGCGGCTCAAGGTTGAAACTTTTTTCACAAAAAAATTTAAATACATCTTTTCTGTTTTTTAGTCTATTGAGTAAAAAAAATTGTAAAAATACATGGTTACCAAGAAGTTGCTAGAACTTTCAATATAGATTAAAAAAAGATGTGGCCGTTTTCGCTTTTAATGTTTTCTGAAAATTTCCAATGCTGAGGCTTATACTTTACTTTTAATTCAAAATATTTTTCTAAATTAAAAATCTGAAAATTGGCAAAACTTATAGGAAAATATATAAAAAGTATGTGAAAGTATGTTCCTGGATTTTTTTTATTTTAAGAAGCATTCTATTTTTTCGGATAATGTAATTATATCCTCCAATATCTTCCGATTTCAGAAAATAATTCAATTTGAAAAGTGGTCTAAACACCTATTTTTCGACAAAGTTAATATTTTTCATGCCTAAAAGTATGCAATCAGCATGAAAAAGTGAGAAAACTGCAAACATACGTCAATTATTATTGTTTTATTGCAAAACTAAGGGGTCCTAACTTTGGGGTTCTAATTTTGTCCCACGGTTATATGGAGTCGAATCACTGTGCACTGGTGTAAACAAAAGTTAAACTTGCCAGCTTTTACAAATTTTGGTTTGTTTACTTATTTGGACGTTTTAATTTTTGGGAGTGCAAGCTTGCTTACTTTCCTGATTGTAGCTACTGGCAAATTTTACGGGAAAAGTACCCAAACAGAGCTAGTTTGTACAAATTTGTACAAACAAAGTACGGATACTAGCTGCAAACAGAGCTATGGTTGCATTGAAACTTATTCAAACGTCACAGGTAGTATGCAATTAATTGTTTGAATAAGAAGGTTTGCCTTTTTTGAAACTATAATAATAACAAAGGCAAAAATGAAGCAATTTTTACTTTTCCCGGCATTTTTCGGGACTGAAATTGTCCGGGGCGCCAGGATTGCAATCCCTGATACATAGGTACGTAGTAAACAGGCGTTGGAGTATAGTTGCCTGATATTTAAACTCAGGACCGTCTTATTGAGAGTTTTACGCACCATTCGAACAAGCTGGTTTATATTGTAGACAGTTATACGCGATAAATGATAAACACATGGAATGTGCCACAAGATTGCACTAAACCAAATTGTCAAATATGTATATATGTACCACTCGTATACTTGTATATGTTATGTTTATTTGAAATTTGCTAAGCGGCCTGAATAATTTCGGCATCTTCAATATTGCAAAACGCTCGTTTTATTCAAGGCCAACGCAAAATAAATACAAATCTACATAAAAACGACGCGCATACTCACACTCACACCCGCTGACACGCTCACACGTTTTATGATATCCAAAGCACATAAGCTTGGGAAAATTTTGCGATGTTGCCCACACTTTTTTCCATCTTGGTCGCAAAAACAAAATGGAAACCGCAAACTCATATACAGTTGAGTTCAAATTTGTACCTTCATGTGAGTGGGGATGTGTGAATGGCTGTGCGTACGTATGCTTAAAGTTTACCATATTAGACTCAGCGCTGAACTAAACTTTCGCATTGATGCTGCGAAACCCCGAGCCGAGCTCAAACTCTGGCGCACGTGGATAACGGCAAGAAAAAGTTCATTGAAAGTAAGGAAAATTATTTTCCACACCGTTGCGAAAGTTATGATTTGTTTCGGAGCATTTGTGGTTAAACTTTTATGTGAAGAAGGCCTCAAGAAACTCAAATATGAACTTTAGGAAAAGGATAAGACTTATACGTATGTGTGCATGTGCATAGATTGTGATAATATTACTTAACGGTACGAGTTGTATGAGGAGCACAAACTGTGCCCGAGGACAGACAGTGCCATTGTACCGTTAAGTGTATTAAGCAAAACACATTATGATGTTTTTCGAGCTTTTCATCGTTGAATTGCGATTTGACAAGAAAGTTAGTGTCCGAGCAAGTTATTGCAGCTGCATTGCTGCGGTGTATAGAACACATACTACACATTTGTTGACGCTATTGAGGTGGATCGCACCAGCAATCACTAAATTTTCAACTTGTGACAAGAAACAGGTTACTGGCTATATTAGGAAAAATGTTTGCAGGGCAAATGAAATTAATAGTTATATGACAGTTTAGGCATATGTGCTTTAGACTTTTTTAAACCGCTATGAGAGATTTTCTTAATGTAAGTCTGTCTGTAGGGCTTATCATTGAAAGCAAGTTGCCCATCAGAAGGAAAATATTTGCAGCATGAGTTTGGCTTTCATATAATTTGAAACGTGGGAGAGAGAAATGAATAAAATCAATTTTTTCAAGCGTCATCAGCAAACCCAAAGTCGGCAGTTAACCGAAATTGTTTTGAAATTTATATGAAGATCAAACAGAATCAAAGTTTGGAGCCTATTGCAGACAACCTCTACATAAAAAGAACTACAGTTCGGTGCCTGAAGAGCAACTAAATCATATAAATTTGTCAACAGAAAACATAAGCGCTGATTGATTTGAACACAAAATATTTTCAAAACTATGTTCATAGAATTTTCTGTCAATTTTTGTAAACAAAATAGAAATACATTAGAAATACCCTTCAGGTTAGACTACTTTTTTATTATACTATGGTATACACTATGATCAATAAGTACCGGGACTGTGCATTTTACATTTTCCGCCGTTGCCCGATGCAGATACAAAATTTTTTTAGGTCGGTAGGACCTTAACTGACATCTGTGTCAAATTTTGAGCGGGATTGCATCATTAGTTTTTGTTTGGCTGCCCGAAAGACCCAAGAGTTGGTTTAGATTTAGAAGGGGATCTCTTGAAACTATAATATGCGTGAAAAATATTTACTTGAGCTTCTGAATCCTTAACCCATTTTTTACCGCCCTGTCTTTAAAGACACGGCAACTTTGAAAAATTCTGAAAATAACAGTTTCTAACGCATATTAAATATTTTTACATTATCAAAAAGCTACATTCATGGGCTTTCACACTGCGAACAATTATTTCCGAATTTTAGGGTTTCACTCAGTGTAAAACTGGTATAAACAGGACCACCTTTTTTAAGAGTTTTACAAATTTTTTTTTTTAATACAAAATGAATTTTTGTTTTTAATAAAACACTTAATACAAATTATGAAACTTTCAGTTTTCTAAAGTTTTAAGCGTGTTCTAACTTGAAATATTTTGGTATGTCCTTAAAAACACGGGAATCGCATTACCTTAACCCATTAAGCCCTGAGCGTTGCGTTTGCGCAACGTTTGGGAATTTCGCTACATTAAGTAATTCATAAAGATATAAGACTTGAAAATGGGTAGAATTGGATTCGAATTGATCGTTTTAGATTCTGCCATACTCAAATTTCAAAATTTTTTAAATATTCATATCTTTTTTTCGATCCAAAGTCAAAGGTTTTTTTTGGGGAATTTTTGAAATTCAATTAAAAATACTTATTCTTCAAACCTATGAAAATCCCTTTGTGGGCTGCATTTTGTAATGCTAAACTATTTAAAAATAAGTTTTAAAAACACTTTTTTTTTTAAATTTTATGTTTTGTATGTGACTAAGGCCCAAATTGCGTTTGCGCAACGTACCCTCCTGGTTCAGGGGGTGGGGGTATGAATTATTTGCTTCATTTTTTTTCTTGATTAGGTCAATTACTAAGGTTGTGTAAAATTTTATGGAAATCGCACAAGCCCTTCTGGGGTCAGGTTTTAATGGGTTAACTTTCAACCTTCAACTTTCTCCTTGGTTGCAACTACTTTCGATGCGTAGTTAAAAGAAACAGTAACTTAAACTTGCAAAATGTGTAATTTTATGAATTTGGCTTACATATTTTGCCAGCGTGTCTTAAAAATCACATCTGCTCCAGCCCAAAAAAAAATTTATTTTATTTTTTTGAAAGCAGAAATAGCATACGGAGGCTCCAAATAGGATGGTTATGAAAATTTTCAAAATCGGTCCACGGGATCTAAAAAAATGTGGTAAAAAATGGGTTAATGGGCAAATAGTTGCAAATGTTAAAATCGTCGAAGTTTAAGTAAACAATACATACGTTAGGGTCCTTTATCCTAGAAGCATCAAATAACAACATTATTCAATATGATTTAGATAACTATGCCAACTATGACTCTGAATGGCAATTGATGTCAATAATTTAGTTTATTTAGCATAGTTAGCAAGCAACAGTAAATTTTTTTATAATTTCTGGTTTATTTAACCAAATGCAACCATGTGTTGTCATTTCGACGGGTTAAAATGCTTATTTAAATTTTTCTAGTGGGGTCTTTACGAATTTAACACACCCGCTTTGTATTTTTGTATTGACTAACACACTTTAAATAAAATGTTTATACCCTGAATAACAAAATCGTACCAACTACATATGCATTTATATTTATCTGTTATCAACTTGACTGTTATCACTTGACATCAGCTGCATTCATAACCAGCTGCAAGATGTGAATAACTTAAATGCAATCAAATCATAAACGCAAAGCCAACAAATGGTGAGCGCAGTATGCAAACGGACACTGTGAGATGCGGCAATTTTGTTGGCTTGTGTAATTCAAATGCAAAACGAATCTGCAGTGAGCGAAATGGCGAGAAGTAAAATAACGTAAATACAATTTAACGGAAATGGCGAAATAAATCGCAAAATAGTCAGTGATAAAACGAAAAGGAAAACGCTTCGGGAGGACGACAACAGCTGCTGCAACAGCGCAACACGAAGCAGAAAATGACCGCTGAAAATATTGCAAATATTGTGAAAAATCATAATCATAATCATCATCACCAACATCAGCTCCAGCATCAACAGCAGCACCATCGACGCCACCAACAACGACAGCAATATCACCAGCCTCGGAGGCTGCAGCAGCACCTTCTCCATCGTAAATGGAGTCACGTGTCGGTGGTGCCCGTCCGTTGGTTAGCGTTCTGGGTGTGCGTCGTGTGCCTGCTGAACGTTGCGCTGCCCGAAGTTATATATCGTGTGGATCCTTTGGGTAAATGTGTTTCATAAATTTGTTTTGTTTTTATTTTTATTTGTATTTTTATTACGGCGCAAATATTTTGTACTTCCACTTAGCACATATTTCTTGAAGTCCGCTTTGCGCTTTTCGTCGTCCAATTCCTTTCGCTGTACCGGGACTCGTTTCTTTTCGCTTCCAAAAAATTTGACAGAATTTATGACTCATAATTATGTAAAGTATGCATAAATATGCGTTCATTTCCTTTCTTGTGTTTATTATTAGCGAATATATCACAATTCTGCATTCGCAGAAAATGCAAATAAATCTCGCACTCACTGCAGCACAGCGTACTGGCCTGTACTGACTATGTACCAACATACATACATATATTTGTAGTACCTACATACATACATATGTATGTATGTGTCTTTGTACTTACAATAGAAGAAATGTGTTTAACCCATTACTGCCTGCATATAGTTCTGGCCAGGGAATTTTGTCTAAATTTACATATGTTGGTAGGGGATGCTTAGAATATGTTAGTTATACACAAAAATTCAGGTATCTACCTGATATAGCCCCTGAGATATAGAGGGGTGAAATTTCACCCATCCTGATGCCGGACGGTTGAAATTTCACCCCTTTCTGGAAAATCATTCATTGTACACAGGTAGATCGTAAAAGCAATACCAACAAATCATAGAAGATATGCAGTTCAATTACATACTCCAGAAAAAACTGCTGGAATTTCCAATATTTACTATTTTTAAGGTACACAAAAGAAGTTAGTCAACTTTAAACACGGATTGGGATAAATTAATGTCATAATTCTTCAATATTATTAAAAACGAAATAAACCTGCATCTATTCCATTTGATTCTACAAAATTTCAACCAAATCTCATAACACATTCAGTCAGGGAGGCCAAAGAAAAATCACCATTCCAGGGGGTAAAATTTCACCGCATCCGGTTGAAATGGGTTAAGAGCACATTTACATAAATTAAAGTTTGTACTGCAACGTACACGCTGAAGATGGAGCACCCAGATTCAGAAGACCACCCAATTCAGAATACGATGGCGGTCGGCCTACAACGTAACTAAGTAGTTTTATTAAAGCAAAAAGCTACGACTTATCCCATTTCACAAAGTTTTCCAACTAAGAAAAATTGTCCCTGGTCCCTTACTCGGTACTAGTATAATAGCTCGGTGTGAATACCCCTATTAATATTACTTTTTAAGTAACATATCACCAGTAATATTATTAGCAATATTTTGAAAGTAAGACAACTTTCAACGTTTTCAAGTAATATGTAATATAACACTGTTATTTTTCGAAGGCACTAATATGTAATATTAATATGTTACATTTTAACCTTAGTGTGTGTACTGAAAAAACACCCTTACCCGTATGATGAAGTACCCGGAACCCCAGTACAAATTGTATGAAAAATTCTGACTGTTTGTTCGCAATGTACGAACTTCTGCCGTTTCTGTTTAGTTTTAAAGCTCTCAGTAATATAAAAGTATATTTTATGATTCGATAAAAAAGTGATTTGGGTACCCCATCCAACACATAAGGTTTAAAGAAATAGGTATGTTCCAACACTACTTTTGACAGTAGTGCCACCTTCACATTTACAGTCAGTAATATAAAAGTATATTTTATGATTCGATAAAAAAGTGATTTAGGTACCCGGGTACCCCATCACACATATAAGGGTTAAAGAAATAGGTATGTCCCAACACTACTTTTGACAGTAGTGCCACCTTCACATTTACAGTCAGAATACATAAAAGGTTCGTTCAGTGAAAGACAATGAACTTTTGGAAGAAAACGAAGTGTCCCTCCAAAATTCGTCGCAAAATGTATCACTTTTGATCCACTGGAACCGGTGTTTTTGGTCTGAAAGAACTGGGGTGTGATTAGTCTGATGACAGTTTTTCTCGACAATAAGCAATATTAACCCTCTGCAACTGACTTGCTCTAATTTTAACAATAAAACTGATATGGTGGCCTGACGGAAACCATTTCAAACTGTTTTTTTATGAAGTTCTTTATTTTCATTTATAGGCCTTTAATATGAATACATTCCTATTATTTATAATAACGTTATGCCTGAAAATTTGTGGTTTATTTCAATTGGTAAAAGTTCAAAATTTACGAAGCAATGCACAAAGTTTAGTCTTGCAGTGTCCGTCAGACTACCACATCAGTTGCAGAGAGTTAAGTTTTGTTTCAAACTTGGTCAGAAGTCTGGTAAAAATTGGTAACAATTCATAGAAATGGAATTGAGGTTCTCCAAAACATCAATTTATAGCGTTTTAATTTAATATTTGGGCTACCGAAAGGTGTGTGAACGACTTATTCCACACAAGTTGACTGACGAAACTGACGACCAAACAATGCTCTAATGTCATCATTGATAAAGACTCAGATTTCCTTTGAAAGACAGCACCTGAAGCAGAACTAAATGATAGACATTTTGGCGAAGAATTTTTGAACTTTTCAGACGGCCCTAAAAACCTATTCGGCTACGTCTGAAATAGGGTCGTAATCTTTTAAATAAACTCTAATGATCGCGAGTCCGTTGAGTAACAATGTGTACCATTAGACAAGATCTCTTTAATTGGGCCGTAACCATTCTGCTGGGCTGTTCAGAGAATGCATTCAAGACTTGAGAAATTTGCGGGTCAATGACTTCTGGCTTGTGTTTTTATTTTGAACTAATTCGTCACGTCGATCTCATAATTAATTGCTTTAAAGAATATGAAAATTTAATAAGCATAAAAATACCAAACAATTCAGAGGCATTTATCTGATAATAAATTTTCTTCCAGTAGATAAACTCGTTTAAAATAAATAAACGTAGCTGTTCATTGCAAAGAAGATTTGTTCCAACATTTGTTGTGTACTTTACGCAAAAACTGTGTAATAAATTTGATAACGCAGCTTTAGTAAAGTGTCATACTTACAGATGTGCAAAATTGCTTAGATGTGTGCCACATTTTCATTAGCCGTTGTGTCGTAGCCCGTTACTTTGTAGTCAGGCCCGAAGCCCATAAAAATACGCCCAACTCTCAGTGAGAACCAAACTTTGTTGTTGGATGTCGGCAAACTCCATTCAACAAAACCAACCAGCGCTTGTCACGCAAATATTTTGCTATTTTCAATGTGAGGTGCCGAAATGGCGCCGAAGTTTATGAACAGCCAAAGTTCCTTTTGTCAAAATGCAACGAGACGTGAAAACAAAACTCTTCGATTTTGTTTTCGAAGTGCCTCCACCCAGCAACTACATTGTTGTCGCGCAGAGTTGCGTACCACATTTCAAAAATATCAGCTCAACTCGGCTTTGTCATTTTCGTGATCCTGTCACGGATTGATGACAAGTGCCTTAAAAGAGCAAGAATAAACTCACAAACGTGTACACACCCACTCGCTCGCATACGGAGGCTGCTGTGTACGGCGATAAGGCATCCCCCATTGCAATGCAGCTTTGACGTTACTATTTAGCACCGAAATTAACAAATATGCGTGCATGTGTGTAGGCATTGTATGTGCGGAAGTATGTATCTAGCCACTCGTACGTCGACTTAATGCTCTCTGCAGCCATAAATCGCTACACTTCTATCAGATGTCACTTTTAGGATATCGTTAAGCCACATTTTGTCATTTATCAGCGAGGCGATGCATGCGGACAGCGCAGCAGCGGAAATCCTTTTTAAGGCCTTTTATGTGCCCGCCGCATGTCTGTTATTAATGTTTTCCCCACGTAAATTTGTTTTTGCACACGTGCAGACCGCAACCTGCAGTGGCGTAAGTGAGCGCGACAGCGCTTGCAAGCGCCCAAGGTGTCGATTTTTTCTTTCCGTGGAACAACGCCAGCAATTGACTGCGCTCATAAATATTCAATATTAAGCTGAGGTGTAATTTTACGTAGCGGTAGTAGAAGCAAACTCACGCACGCATACACGCAGACTACATGCATGTGGTAAGTCAAGTAAGGACTGTACCGAAAAGAAACTGCACACATTCTATTGCTCACAACATAACGATTTTTATTCATTTTCGTTTCCAATTTTTTTTTTATTGAAGCTTATTGTATTTTTAGTTGTATTTTATAAAAATTGATTTTCAAAGTTTATTCTCTTAATTTACGGCGAGTTTTTTGTTTTACCCCCTTCATTACATTCTACACACCCTCTTTTGTAACGGCGGTGCTGGCCTTAAGCCAGTTTTTTTCAAGTTCTTGACGTCAGCGGTAACTCGACCATCCTTTTTTAAATTCGCTTGACAATAGATCAATATCTCTCTAGAGGGCGGAATTCTGGGGCTTTTGGCGAATTCTCCTCTTTTGCAACATAATTGACATTGTTTTTTCTAACAAAGTCAATGTAGAACAGGCGTAGTGTGCGGTAGCTAAATCGGACCAAAATACTATCGAAACATTATGTTTTTTTGTAGAATGGTATAAGGCGACGGTTTAGACACTCTTTTTTGTAAATTTTAGAAAGGAGTAGTTCTAAGGTCAGAAGAACAAATAGGCTGTCAGATGAGAACTTTCTCGCCAAACTTTTCGATTACAATTGTTGACACTGACGTGTCGACAGAACCACCTTTCTGCTTTGTGGAAATTTGGGGACCTGGTACTGTTCTTGAGTCTTGAGTTGAATGTACGAGTAAGTTTCCTCGTCCATCCCAACACACTCAACGATTGTACAATTTTCAATTTTCACTTTTTTGGGTACTTTTTGTTTCTTGTAGGTTTTTAGGTTATGCCTTTGCTACACTCTTTCAATCATAGTGAACTTGTTCCAACCTTTTTTTCTTCCACTTTTTGGTAAATATTTAAGAGAACAGGTATCTCGAAATTTTAAGATTATATTTTTTACACCATTGACACTGACTTTTCATTGCAGTAATTGTGCACAATTTGCTTAGTGCTCTTCGATGAAACTGTACTACGAATAGCAGAGAAAGCAAAGACAATGAAAGCACAAATGATCATGCTTTCTAACGGTACATACCGCATTGCGATGAAGCTTCTACTCTACGAGAAATATTGAATTAAAAGTATGCAGTTTCTTTTCGATCCTTTCAGTCCTTAATAAGTAATTAATAATAATAATAATTGACTGGCACGACAGCCCGATACCGCGACTTAGGCCTAGCTACCCACAACCATCTGTGTTTTACAAGGTTGGAGGAGACCTACAGTTTTATGCCGATTCCGAACGGCGAGTTGGGAGCTTTTTTATAGGCAATTTTACTCTCACAGGTTTGTCATTTCCTGCTGAGAGGACAGCCGCCGAAAGAAAAATTTTTTTTTTTCTTTTTTCGGTGTTAGCAGCAACGGAGTCTTGAACCTGAGTTCGAGCGTCGCATTTTACTCGCGGCCCAACGCACTAACCAGCTAAGCTACAGCGAATGCCTTTCAGTCCTTACTAAAATTTAAGATGGTTGAGGATATTTTTCAGCTCAAGTTTTTAAACGGGAGTGCCTAAACGGTAAACTAGTTTTTAAGAAACATTCATTCGCTCCCCTCTTTACCAGGGCTCGGTTGCATAACTTAAAACATCTGCGTACGTCCGTGACCCGAACGTAGCGTACTGTTATATTCGATTAGGGGTACATGCTACAATTCTCCATTTTGTGTACTTCCTCATATACTTGCGTATGCACAGTTTAATTTACAGGCTGTGATACCGCTGAGCCCCACTTGCTCGTTGTCAGGCCTTGTTCTATGCAACACTTGGCTTTAATCTCTGTTTCCCACAACATGAAGAGCTTTCACTGTGGTGCCACGGCGTGCTGCCGGGCCGGTAACGTGTCTCTCCGGCGAAAGAGTGGGAGGGGGCGGGGGGCGTGCGAGTAATGTACTTTGTATGTATGTACTAGCTGTTATCTGCAATCTTACGAGTATTTACGTGTTACGTCTGTACCTGTACGTGTACGTGCACGCACACTCGAGGCCGTATCTCATAGTCAGGCATCTGCGCTGCCAGCCGCACCGAGAGCGACCTGAAACGGAATATAAATGATGCGGTCCTGTTCGTGTAATCGTTAATTTTTGACGTTTTGCGGTAATGTGTTTTACAGCAGCACTCTCCTGAAATTTATGGCAGAAAAATTATGAAGCCTTTGTCAGTTTTATATCGCATAAATCTGAAAATCCTCTTCTCGATGGTGTGTTTTATGCCAAAAGCTATGTATGAAGCAAAGCATACAGAGGAACACAGTGAAATTCACGCCCAGTTTTAGGTTTTTTTTTCTTGGTAGAATGTCAATGCCTCTTTATTCGTTTTTAGGATCCAAGTCTCATCTCAGTCCTTGCAAAATGCAGCTTGTTTCTAAAACGAAAGATAATTTTCCAGCCTGCCATTAACTATAAAACTACAAACTGAAGTTGGTACAGTCATTGAAGAGAAGTCTCTGTTTTAAAAGGAGATGATGAGACATGATGTGAAATTTGTCAAGAAGACAAGTTATTCTCGGAAAATAATAAATGTAGGCAAAATGTAGGTACATACCAACCAAGTAATCAAATCAAAGTCGTTCACGAAATGCTTTCAGACATTCAATATAATGAGAATTGTTCCAGTGATTTACAATTGTCCAGCTTTTAAAATTAACTGTGGGCACCCAGGTCACTTTTATTAATGTTGTACTAAAGCTATCGAGCTCATATTTCATTATATCCTCAACTGATCCTTTACAAACACAAAAACAAATACATATACAATTTTTTTACAACAACACGGTGAGAATCCTGCAAAACGTATTTATACCCCTTAGTTGAACACCCAATGGTCTGGCAAGACCGGTGTATACAAATTTGCCAGTTATTTTCAATATTTTTTGTTGTTTCAAACGTAATTATTGGCAGAATTTTTTACAAATGTTTGTTTTCGTTTGTTCCTTATATAGTCCCCTACGGAGCATCATGCTTCAACTAGGCTTATCCACATGACCCGATTTGAAGCCCTTTTTTGGTGCCATTTATTCATTCATTTCATTCTATGTAATAGTGACATACAAATGTTAGTTGCCGCAAAATCTACCTGGCCCAAGTGTTTTTCAATTGTCCTTACTTTTATTTTCTTTTGTGTTAGTAAATTAGAATTTTCGTTGTAAAAAAATGTCTGAACATATTCAAAATTTATATTTATCAATTGTATTGCATTGCACTGCATTGGTCAAGCAGTTGAAGCAAATTCATAAACAATTGGAGTTAATATTCGCTTAATTTATTTTACAAATCACCTATATTTTTGCCTATTTACCTAAATTAAATGTAAGCATGCAAGAGAAATTATTTTATTCACACTTTCTAGTTTTTTTTTTCATGCTTCCACACACAAACATACACATACAAATACTCATACGTACTAAGATACAGGGGCGTAGCTAAGGGGGGGCTTTTGGGTGTCAGAATCCCTCATAGCCTATAATTCGTCAACTTTTTCAATCTTTTTTTTTTCCTTTGTCGGAACGATCTAGCAAGCGCAGCACTCAGACAATTATACGGCCATTGTACTACGACTTGTTGTTCCCTGTTAATATGCTTTAAATCTACCCGATTTCCGAAGAAACCTTGATAGATCCTGGGGTGCCAAGGAGCCAAGGTGGTCGCTTCTTAGCACATCAGTGCCAAACGTCTCAAACCTGATACGAGCGAACGCGGGGCAGAGACACAGGAAGTGTTCCGCCGTCTCAACGTCCTCCTCACAAGCAGGACATAGGGCACTGTCAGATATGCCTACCATTTCCATGTGCTTCGCCCATAGGAAATGGGCCGTCATTAACCCGACCACCTGCCTGCAGTCCCTTCTGCCTAGTGACAAAAGAAACTGTGAGCATTTGTCGGATATGGCGGGAAGCATAAGTTTCGTCCACATGCAGCCGCTCTCACCCTGCCATGCTCGCTCCTGGGTCATAGTGACCCATTCGTTAACTGTGGCTTTGATGGCTGCAGATGTGAGTGGCAGAACAGGCTCAGGGCCGACAAAATCAGCCTCAGAGCCCATTCTATCTAAGGGATCCGAGGTCTCGTTACCCAAAATTCCTGCGTGTCCCGGGACCCAGGTGAGCATCAGGCTATTGTATTTGCCAACATAATTAAGCCTGGATTTGCAGGACTTGACTAGCATAGAGGTGGTTGGAGGGCTGTTCAAGGCTATAAGCGCAGCTTTTCTGTCGCTCCAGACACAGGCCCTGAGCCTTTCCACTTACTCTCTTCGACAAAGTTCATCGCCTCAAGTATCGCATGCACCTCTGCCTGAAACACAGATGCGTGCGAGCCTAGGGCAAAGAACCGTCTAGTCCCCGTGGATTCCACGAAGACCCCAGAGCCAGAACGATCTTCATTTTCAATCACTATACATCGTATGTACGTTCCCACATTAGCGAAAATCTTTTTTCATCTTTAAACATTTAAAAGAATAATAACAAACAAAATTTTTGGCGAAACTAATTTGTTTTTTTAATAGTCTCGTTTACGCTCAATACAGCGATTTGAATGATCTAAAAACATGTCTAAAAAGTAGTTTAGTTCGTCGACCAAAATGTCCTTCAGGATGTCGCTACAAGCCTTTTGGATGGTTTCTACGTTCTCAAATCGCTTTTTTTTTAATCGGCAAATGCCTTTTTTGAAAAGGTGAAAGTCGCACGGTGCCGCATCAGGTAAAAACAAGGAGAGGTTGATGGTTAAAATTCGACTTTTAGTAAACAAAAAAAACAGTCAAAACAAGTGTCGATAGATGAGATGGCATCGTTCGATAGCCGAATGAGATGCTTAACCTTCGCCTTACCAAAGATTTTTGTATACGTCGTTTACCAATGTCGTTCACTAAAATCACCCCAGGCACTTCCGCCGCTATTTTGAGTTAAACTCACAATAAATATACAGTAATATATACATTTTTTTCATACTTCAATATATAGGATCTTCCTCCGGTGATAGTTCGTTTTTCGAAAAAAGGCCTAACGATTCATGATTTATTTTGCGACTATGAAAAGTATTAGACGATTTCTTTCCAGAGGGTTTATTGAACACATAATTAGGTACGTAAAAAAAAAATTTATTGTGAGTTTTATTCAAAATGGCAGCAAAAGCGCCTGGGATCACCTAGGTAGCTATTTTGTATACAAAATGACATAATTCAATTTTAAACATGAAACAAATTTCTAAACAAAATATGTTTTCATGTAATTGAAAATTATCAAATTTGTGGTTAATTTGAGGATTTGATCGAATTTTAAGAATTTCAATAAAGATTTTGGCTAACCTTGTATGAATTACCGCCAAGTTTTGATGAAATCTGCGGTGATCGCGGAATTCAGTTGGCTAACACGTTCATTTATGACCAGACAATCGTTTTTAAATCGCGTTTACCACTTATGAACTCCAGCACGGTATAAACAATCATCATTATAAACTTGGTTCATTAATTTAAATGCTTCGGTTAAAGTTTAAACATTTTTAAAACAAAAGTTAATATTTGATCTTTGTTTGATGCTCATTTTTGTACGACGACACAAACATACTTTCACTTCAGATGCAATAACTTCGCTTTCAGTTCACCAAATTACATGAAATGTTTACTAAAAATCGGGAAATATATTAATTTCCAATGCAGTAAGTCACATAAGCCACCACAAAATGCCCTATTGGGAAAGTGCACTTTACTTTAAAAAACTCGTAATACTAAACTGGCAAAACAAATTTTAAAACCCCCCCCATGACCAAGTTCTGGCTACGCTCCTGCTAAGATATATATAAAACCTCATCAACAAAAATTAAAAAAAAATTATATTAACTATACAAAGCTCTGATTCGGCCATTGAATAATTTTTCGGTAGAAAGGAAAGGAGGTTGCAAATTTTCTTTAAGCGGAAGTGAAAAATTCGGCATGTGGCTGCCGCAAATCATGTGGGGGCTTAATGCAATCAGTTCGACACTCGGAATCAATTCTTTTGGGCATTGCATGTTAAACGAAATTATTTAAGACATAAAGACAAACCAGTGTTGGGACATATTACTTTTGAATGTAACTTAGCCACATTGCATATTACTGGGTTGTAAAAGTGATGCTTGAAAACGAAGGTACGAGTAATATATTAGAAACAAGTTATATTACTTCCAAAATGTTTGGTAACAATATTGCTGGTAATATATTATTTAAAACGTATATATGTATATATATATTACAGTGAGCATTCTTTATAAGCAACCTTTACACAAGCAACATTCTATTGAAGCAACCTCTGCATTAGCAACTTTTTTTATTCCAAAATTTCTGTACAAGCAACCATGGTTTTATTTTTCATTTTAATTTTCATTCTTCCGTAAAAATGGAGAAGAAAGGCAGAGTATCAATTTCTTTGAAAACAAAATTATTAATTTTAAATGAACTCCAAGAAGGCAAGACACCGACAGAGATCTGCAGAAGCTACAACATCCATAAGTCGACTTTAACGAGGATAAAAAATAATAAAGAAAACTTGGAAGAATTCGCCTCAAAAACGTATGTTAATAAAAAAAAAATTAAGCGAATGAAGTCATTAAAAAATCCTGATCCTGATGCTCAAAGTTAAAGCACTAGATTTAAAAAGGTCACTCAATGGACACGAAGAATTTTCAGCCAGTGATGGCTGGCTTGATAAATTCAAAAAACGCCACGGTTATTTTTTTCCACCCAACAATACACCCTTGTTGCAACCACTTGACCAAAATGTCATAAAATCCCTTAAGCAACGGTATCAAAAGCACCTTCTGTCAACACTCTTGGCGTTATGTGTAAACGGCAATAACGACATGGTCTCAGCTCTTAAAAATATTAATTTAAAAGACGTGGCATTTTTGATAGTTGAAGCCAGAGACAATAAAGACTTTACACTTCGAGTTGTTCTCACTTATACAGACTCATTTCTTGCTGTCTAATAAATACCCGCTGTCACATAAATCCCCGAGCCAATAGATACATTTCGTGGTGTGTACATGAGTACCCATGAGTACCCTAAAAATTGAATGTAGTATGTATCATAGAAGTCGTTTCTACATACGGCATTGCTTTACTGGTGCTGCCAAATAAACTTCCTACCATACTTCATGGTGAACATAATTTGAATTCTTATCGTTTGTTTATTGTGCAGCAGACTACGCTGAGGACACCGAGGATTAAAAAAGAAAATAAATACCAATATGACTGTTAAATTAACGTTCGTATCTGTAGCATGTGATGAAAAGTCGGGGTAGGTATATTTTTATTTATGATGCACTCCACGATATCGAACCCTTTGTTTGTTGCAGTAATTGCAACACGGACAAACTTCTTGCTTTATTTGTGCAAGTTAGAATTTTTTTTGTTTTAAAGTTTTTTAATAAAAAACTCTATTCCCAAGTCGAAAGATAAGATTTTGCGTGTATCGCATTTGTAGTTTTTAAAATAATTTTTGTTGATAAAGGTAGAACTAACACTAATGTTTGTAATGCTACTATCATCTTAAAAGACTATAAATTTTCAGTGCAGTTTTTCAGCAAATTCATTCAAAAAACTTGACGGAATTTTTGTATACTGTAAATCGCGTAAAACCGCTCAGGGTTAATATGTATATATTGCTTGTGTACATGCATGCTACTTCTTTAATTTATAAGTTCGCATTGTATTATATGTGAAATGTATGTAATATGGCACATGTAAATATTTTGGTGCTGGTATTAAACAAATGTATTTATTGTACTTATATGCACTTCTCATATGTACTTATGTATATATAATTGTTAAGTTGTTGCACTTATATGCTTTTTGCTTTTTTTACATTTTTTGTGTGCACATTTTGTATCTTTAGTTTTCATTTTATTGTTTTAAAAATATGAATTTCTGATTTCTGTTTATTGGAGAAATATTTTTTTTTGCACATTTTGTATCTTTTGTTTTGTGTTATTGCTTTATGAATATTAATTTTTTATTTTCTGTTTATTGGTGCAATCTACATGTGACTTATATGTTCCTTATATTTTATGAAATGTTGTAATGGGTGAAATATGCCTACAGGGGCACCGAGCACCAAAAAAAAAAAATATTCGGTAATGCGCCTATTTTGCATACCTCTATGGTGGTGCGGAAATGTAAAGATATTTATAAAAATATATCTATTACGTGTAATAAATTTTTATTATAAATGAATCAAGCATATTGTGATGTACATTAGTTACTTGCAATAAGAGGAATCTTAAAATATTTGTGGTTTGGGTTGTAAGAATTTGCAAAACAAAAAATTACAATATATCAAAACTTAGCACAATACTTCTCAATCTTTTGTTTTTCGAAATTACCCCGGGCGGCATCAGGTTGACGATGAAATATCAAATCCAACAGCTGATATTTTTTCAACACAACTTTTACCAATTGGCAGCACAAAATTTCTATGCAAAAGGGAGGCAGAATAATGCACAAATATAACAATATGAACGAACCACAACAATTTTGATTACTGGCAAACTTTTTGACATCATATTTAGATTACAGAATGAACACATATTCTTGTTCCGGCACCGATTTTACTGTAAATCATAATTTTGTGCACAAACATCCATCCCCGAAAAAGTTTCAAGCAGAAAACAGCTGATTGGGTTTCACCACGAATTGTAAACGCATTGCAGAATTGAAACTTGTATGAAAAATAGCCAATAAGCAATGCAAAATTATAGCAAACTTGAATGAGCTGTAAGCAATTTTATGATCGCGTTTTTCTTAGATATGAATAATTTATTGATTAATATACAGTAAGATGCTTCCGATTGCTGTTTTATTGGAAAACTAATTATCATTTTTCCGGCAGCAAAATAAGTCCGCGAGCTGCTCCGAACAATAGATAAATAGAAAAACCAGCTGAGCACCAATTCACCATGAATTGAATGCAACATAAAAAGGAAATTTGTATGGCAGAAGGCGAAAGTTTTACGTCAAATAACAGACAATCGACGCATTCTAAGACATTGTAAGGCACGCGATCCACATATATGTACTATCTGAGATGTTCAGAGTGAAAAACATTTATACCGGCAATCCTTTTCATATAAAACCAAATGCTTTCAATTTTTTCCCCGGCAACCAAATTGCAAACAGCTGATTTCTTTGCTCTCACGGAGTTTTTATCTTGGTTATCTAGATAATCACACGTATAGGAAATTTCAGCTGTTTTTGGCAAAATGAGCGAGTGTAATGTCTTATTTGTCTCTGGTTGAAGCCTGGAATGATGTCCCACGATCCGTTGTCATGAGTTCATTTAAACATCTGTTTTCATCGATCGACGCAATAGAATTTAATATACCGGAAAATCATTTTGTGGAAGAGGACGATATCCCCCTGGCTAGACTGTACAATTTGGTAATCGAAAATGATTTAACTGAGAACGAAATAATGGAATGGGCGACTGGTAGCAACGAGAGAAGCGTACTTTTTGAAAGAGAAGATGAAATAGCAAATGACGAGAGCATCGCGAACGAAGAGGGTCATATGGAAGAAGAGAGCAGAATCAGCATCGATGTGATAGATTCCTTCAACACCGCGGTAGAATGGGCAGAGGAAAATAACCTTACAAGCAATGAGATCTTGTTTTTGCGACGAATTCGAGAAAAAGCAGTTCTTAAAAGACTTAATTAATATTATTTTAACTATGTAATAAAATATAAAACTGCTTATTTATCTATAAATCACAAAACTGATTTTTCTTAAAATTTATACTCCTTTTTTCTATATAAGCAACTTTTTCTACATAAGAAACTTTTTTGAAAAAATTGGTTCAGATTAGTTGCTTGTATAGTGTTTCGATCGCGGCGGAGCGGTTAAATAAAAATCGGTGGGAGTTCGGTTTGGGGTGTTTATTCGTAAACGTACGGATAACAAGTGAATACACGAAACATTAAACGATACAAAGCGGCCGAAGCCGGGAGCAGAGAATAGGGGGAACATGATTACAAAGGGAGAAGGAAAGATTGGGATTAGGGATGGGATCGACGGATCACTATACACAGCACAGTACATCTGTACATCGCGCCCGCCATTGCAGATTGCAATTAGAATGCGTGCCGGGGTCCCGCCTAGGGTTGCGGCGGACGGCTGGCTGGTTTGGCGGTGATGCGCGGCTGACTGGCTGTACGGTGGGCTGACGGCTGTAGGGTTGTCGCCGTTCCGCGATGCCGGAGCGCTGGTGAGTGCGATGAGGGCCTCTTCGCAGATGATGCGTGCGGACGTGCGGCGTTGTCGGGGGGGGCCGCTGCTGGGGTGCTTGCGCCGGATCTGCGAAAAGAGGAGATGTCAGTTGTGGGAAATGATATTGAGGAGTGGAGGCGCTTGAAACAGGTCGCACGGGAATGGTGACTGACTCGGACCCGGAATGGGTGCGCTCGAGTTTTGTTGTATGGGGGGGTGCAATGTGGAAATGCGAGGGGACTGCAGTTTCTATCAATTGCTGTGCATATTGACGCGTGGCGTCGAGCCAACGCTTGTGTTATACCCTTTTTCGCGGTCTCATTGGGGGCGATAGCTATCCTGCGGGGGGCGAAACGTTTGGCAGCAAAGGGGGGTGTTTGCCGTTTTGAATCTGAGTTTGCAGGAATGGGGTGTTTGACGTGATTTGCCGTTATTTCCCTGTGTGGAAACCCTACGGGATTGAGGGCGGCAATCACGTCAGAAGGGGCTTCCTTGAGAGTAGGAAGGTTTTCTCGAAGGGCGGGACCAGTGTGCGTATGGTGATTTGGCACCGCGGCAACATTTGTCAAATGTGATGGCATGGGTACTGGACCGCTTAATATCCAACCGAATACTGTACGTTGAGCAAGTAAGCTGTCACATACATTTCGGTGGAAACCTTCGAGCATGATCTGCGGGATGAGATCACTGCCAATCACTATATCGATCTGCGTTGCCTCGAAGGGGTTGGGATCAGCTAGATCTAGCGTGGCGAAATCGTTCAAACTGGGGTGGTTTATTTTGGAAGGGGGGAGAAAGTCCGTAAGTTTTTGAAGCACGATTGCTTGCACGGGGAGATTTGTGCTCGTTTTAGGGACTGCCAATGTCAAGAAGCATATATGGTTGGCATTTTTCACAATTTTTCCACCCATGCCCGAGATCTGGAGATTAGATTTCTCGATAGGCAATTTTAGGTGTCTCTGGACCTTCGAGGAAATGAAGGTGCGCTGAGAGCCTTGATCGATCAACGCTCGAACTCTGAACAACTTTCCTAAATGCATAATGGACACCAGTGCCGTAGGCAGAAGGGATTGGGTGCCATTATTTGAGTGAAGGGCTGGTACGGGGAGCGTACTTTGCCTTGAAGATGTGCTGAGGTGCGTATCGGAAAGGGGAGAATTAATGGTGGAGTTGTTGCTCGGTTTTTGGATAACCGTGGAGACCAGAGAAGTTGTCGAAGGTGATCGATTGGGGGATTGAGTGAGTTGCGTTTTGCCTTTGGGGAGATGAAGCAAAGAGTGGTGCTTTTTCTGGCAGTAAACGCATGTAAAATTGCTTGTACAGTCCTGAATTAGGTGAGATGTAGCAAGACAATTTACACAGAGCTTGTGCTTCTTCACATATGTTAGCCGACACTGGGGGGTGAGCCTTTTAAAGCTTTGGCAAGTCCGTACGAAATGATTTGCGTTGCAGAGTTTGCACGCGAAGTCCTTTTTCACTTCAGTGTGAAAATTTAGGGATCTGGGGGGTCGGACATTGGAAGATGAGGATTGTGGTTTAGACTTGGGCCGAAAGAGATTTAGCCGTTCCATTACCTCGTATCTGCAGGTCAGAAACTCATTCATTTGTGACCAGGGGGGCAGATCCTTCCGGGATGTCAATGACTGTTCCCATAAAGCTAAGGTTGCTTCAGGCAATTTGGTAGAGCATATATACACCAACAGCGGATCCCAATTGTCCGTGTCTACGGCCTGAGACTTGAGAACGGACAGACAATTGTTTATAGAATTCTGGATCCGCTGTAATGCCTCACTATTTTCGGTGTGGGCAGGAGCAATATTCAATAGAGATCGAATTTGGTTGTCAACGAGGATGCGTTTGTTTTCATAGCGGGAGCTTAGGGCTTCCCACGCGAGTTTGAAATTCTCATCGGTTAATGCGTATTGTTTAACAATAGCACCGGCTTGGCCTTGCGTTTTGTATCGGAGGTGATACAATTTCTGGGCTGGAGTGAGCTGGGGGTGGTTAATGTATACCGCGGTAAACATGTCCCGAAAGGACGGCCACTGCTCATAGCCCCCGAAGAATGTTTCGGTGTCGCAAGGAGGAACTTGGAGGCAAATGTAGGAAGTATTTGCTGGTTCTAGGGGTTGAACCGGTTCCATACGCGTAGCAGGCTGGGGGGACTGAGATTGGAGCATCTTAATGATGTCCAACATCTTAGCCATGCACAACTCGTATTGGTCTGTGCAGGCATCAATCTTTCGCCTAGCCGACTCTTTGAAACCGTCGGGCTGGCTGTTGTCTTCAGCAAGGAAGACTGCCTGATGTGCGCGCATTAGCCTCTCCCATTGGGATTGCAAATTTGTCTGCTTAATTAGGACCAGTGATTTGGTCAAATCCTCAATGGGAGCCGATGAAAACGCTGTGCATAATTGCACGAGTCTTTCGGACTCAAAACCAAATGTGGCAACACTGGGATCGGTTGCTTTGGGACTAGAGAGCTGAGAGCGAGTTTTAATTGCCTCGCGAGTGACAGGAACTGTCAAATGTGTCTCAGTCGACTTTGAATATTTTGGAGAAGGAGACTCCATTTTCTTTATTTGACGCTTGGGGGATCGCTCAACAGGCATTTTAATGGCTTAAAAAAGCTCGAAAGGTGGTTTAAAATTCGTTTAAATACAAATATTAGGCTTATGGGGAATAAACCAGAAATATTACCGCGTCCGCGCGAACGATAATGGAAATGGGGAAATGTACACGAAAGTGTAAAAAAATTTCAATACGGATTTGTATTTTTGTTGAGGATCAAAGTTTACAATTGTGTGTGTAAACGCGTCGAGAAATTGGTATATGTATATAGGGACTAAACAAGAAATATGTAGATAAGAACTAGGGAAATTATTATTAAACAACAAATTTTTCGGTATATAGTCAAATGTGTATGTGAATGTTTCTTTATTTGTGTGCAACCGTGAATATGTGTTTGTGTGTAAAGAGTATGTTAATATATGTATATTTGTGTATTAGTGCGGGTAATAATAATTTATTCTTATTATATTTTGTATAAGGGGAACCAAACAATAATGGGGTGAACGATTAAAAGTTTTGAGTACAGGTGGGTTGTTTTTGTCCCACCGTATTTACTTGGGGTGACAACAGCTGTGCAATGAGTGCCTAAGTGCAGCTCTATTGAAAATTATTCAATGTGCTGCGAAAATAGGCTACTCGTCCCACTGTATTCGCGTTTGCTTACTTCTGCCAGCGAGAGTGGTAAATTGCTTAGGCAGAAGTGCGAATAAGCAATTGCACTTGGAAGCAGCAGCGGGAGTGCTCGCTGCTCAGTGCTTGCTTATGTCGCACAAAAACAAAGCACGAAAATGCGTACAAGTGGGAGTGTGGGAGTGCAGCGGGAGAAATGCTGCTTGCCTATTTACTGCACAAGAACAGTGCGTATTTGTTGGCTGCAGCGGAGTTTTTGCTGCTTCGGCAGCGAAGGTCGCACAAAGAGACGGCGAAAATGTACCAAGCGCCGAATTATGTGCAGTAGCGGAATTGCTTACTGCACTGCGCTGTTTTGCACTAAGGGACACGATAAGCGGAGTACCAGAAAGACAATTTTTATTCTGGATTTTTGGGGAGTGGGTATATATTTGGGGTAGATATATATATTTATAAAAATTTTCCGCTTATCTGTTTTTGGGCCCCGTGCCCGAGATTGGGGATCTCCTGCTGGATCCGTGTGTCCGCCGCTGTGCTGCGATGCTGTTGTTTCTGCTGTTGTTGTTCTCTGTTTTCCTTTTTATGTTCTGCGTTGTGGGTGTGTGTTGTTGTTGTGGTTTTTTATGTGTGAGTTGTTGTTGTTGCACTACACTGCACTGTCCAATGTGTCGCGGAGTTTTTTTTTTTTTGTTTTTAATTTCTTGAATTTTCTGCACTTGTTCTGTTTCTTGTGGTTAGTTAGTTTTTCGTTGCACTTTTTTGTTTGATTTGTGATGTCAATTTGTGCATTTCTTTCACTTTTCCACTTGTTGTCACTATGGTTTTTGGGTTTGTCATTTGTTCCCTTGTAATTTTTGTTGTTGTTTGTTGTCTTTTCACTTTTAGTGTTTGCACTTGAAATTGTTGCACTTGTTGGGAATTGTTTTGTGTTTGAAAATGTTGAAAATTTTATCAGTGTTTGTAATTGTTAATTGTTTTGTATTTTGTTTATTATTTATTGTATGCGCGGCGCGAGTTCGCGTAGGCTCGAAGGACCAATGTAAATTCTCGTGTCGCGGCGGAGCGGATAAATGAAACCACGGTAGACTTCGGTTTATGGGTGGTGGTCTTTATTGGACGACGTACGTAATACAAGTGAATACACGAAACATTAAACGATACAAAGCGGCCGAAGCCGGGAGCAGAGAATAGGGGGAACATGATTACAAAGGGAGAAGGAAAGATTGGGATTAGGGATGGGATCGACGGATCACTATACACAGCACAGTACATCTGTACATCAATGCTCACTGTACTTACAAAAATGCCGGATATGACAAATATTTGACTAACTATTGCGCACAACTTTGCCTGCGTTGATGTAGTGGAAATAAATCTTGCTGAGTACCTAATTTTTAAGTTCCCAGCACGCTTACTTACTACTTACAAGTTCTTGTGATATTTATTATTCATTCATTAGAATTTAACAAAAATTACGTAAAAATGTTACTTTTTAAACTTAATTTTTTTTTAATTTACGAATAGAAGCTCAAAAATAGTAAAGATTTAAAAATAAAGCTGTATGTCCAAAAGGACTTGCCAAAGGACATTTATTATGTAAATAGACTATATAAGCATGGCTGACAAATAACTTCATAAATCGCCTAAAAACCATTCTAAATCTCGCGAAAACCGCAGGAGAAACTAAAGATCATTTAAATAAATTTTTCTTATATGTATCTATTTTAAACCTGCTTTTCATATTTTATGTTCTTATATTATATGTAATCAATCGTTGTCTTATTGTAGTAAACATTATTTTCAGTTAAAATAATTGTATTGTTTTTAGTTGTTGTTTTTAAAAGGCAATACAAATATTAGATATTTCTGAATTTTCTGACGGATAAGTTTTCGTGGGTCCTGTCGAAAAAATTATTGCATGTACAAGTAACACTTCGTTCAATAATGTGTGTGACTAACTAATTAAAACACATTTTTTTGCCAAAATTCGTTTTTATTCATCAACATAGTCCCCTTTTAGGGAGATACAATCATTCCAACGCTTTTCCAATCTTTCGATACCGCCTTTGTAGAACGATTTTTCTTTGCCTTCAAAATAGGCGTTAGTTTCGGCGATTACTTCATCATTTGAGCCAAATCTCTTACCACGGAGCATCTTTTTGAGGTCTGCGAAGAGCCAGTAGTCGCTGGGGCTCAGATCTGGAGAATACGGGGGATGAGGAAGCAATTCGAAGCCCAATTCATGCATTTTTGCCATCGTTTTCATCGACTTGTGACACGGTGCATTGTCTTGGTGAAACAACACTTTTTTCTTCTTCATATGGGGCCGCTTAATCGCGATTTCTTCTTTCAAACGTTCCAACAACGCTATATAATAGTCGCTGCTGATTGTTTTCCCTTTCTCAAGATAGTCGATGAATGCACATCCCAAAATACTGACGCCATAACCTTGCCAGCCGATGTTTGTGCCTTTGGACGCTTTGGGCGGCTTTCACCGGCTGCATGCCACTCAGCAGACTGCCGATTTGACTCTGGAGTGAAATGGTGGATCCATGTTTCATCCATTGTGATGTACCGACGCAAAAACTCCGACTTGTTGCGCGTAAACATGTCCAAACAGCTCTTTGAATCATCGATTCGTTGTTGTTTTTGCTCCGGTGTGAGCAAACGCGGCACCCATTTCGAAAACACCTTTTTCATAACCAAATGTTCGTGTATTATGGTGTGTACACTGCCTGCTGATATCTTTAGAATGTCAGCAATCTCCCCCACTTTCACTTTACGGTCGGACATAATGATTTTCAGTGTTTTTTCAACGTTTTCCGGAATAACAGCGTCATTTGGCCGTCCAGTAGATGGAATGTCATCGGTGTCTGTACGACCACGTTTGAATTCGGCATACCAATAACAAATGGTTCTTTTTGATGGAGCAGAGTCCGAATAATGGTTTTCAAGCCATTCCTGGCATTGAACAGTATTTTTTTTCATTAAAAAACAATGATAAATCAGCACACGGAATTGCTTTGAATTAATTTTTTTTGAAAACTCAAAAGTAGTGTCACTTAAAGCACTGTAACTTGTAAACTAATGGTCGGATTGACATATAATTTTGACAGTAAGCCTAAAAAGGTTCACAATTTCGAAAAAAATATTGATTTAGTATTAGTGTCGCCATCTATGTGTCAGTCACACACATTATTGAACGAAGTGTTATATGCATCTATTTTAAACCTGTTTTTCATATTTTATGTCCTAATATTATGTAATCAATCGTTGTCTTATTGTAGTAAACATTGTTTTTAGTTAAAATTATTGTATTGTTTTTAGTTGTTTTTAAAAGGCAATACAAATATTAGATATTTCTGAATTTTCTGACGGATAAGTTTTCGTGGGTCCTGTCGAAAAAATTATTGCATGTACAAGTATAATTGTTAATTAGTGCTTTTGGGACAATAGACAAAAATGTTTTGTAAATCTTAAAAAATAACTTTGGGAAGATGTTTGTCACGGCCTGGATGAAGGTGTAAACCAATAGGGAAAAGTGCTTTAACAATCGCTTGCCCATCTGTCTGTCCGTTAGTAGTCTGGTACGTTATATAGCTTTAGGAAAAGATATGTAAATAAAACGATTCCTGTTTATTTTCAAGAGCGGGCAAGTGCCCACTTCTCTTTAACTATCAAAGTTGCAAATTCGTATAGTCAAGTGCAACAGAATGATAATTTTTTACACTTAAATATGTATGTAAAACAATCCAAACCTTACTCCGGCTTAATACTCCTGCCGGAAACAATGGAATTGCCATTGTTCAGGCACATTTCAGTGTATTGCTTTAGGCAGAACTTTTGCATTATTCGTTTGAATAACTATTGTTATATTGTTTCTCATTTTGAAGTTTATCATCCCATGAACAATTAAACAGCTCGCAGCTATTTAATTTCATTTCCCATTGTACACGAATAATCACACCCAGCTAAACTTAACTTCAGCTTAATTATTCGTGGAGCTATTTGGAATGTCTATGCTGGCGAATTAAAATCTGATAGAGAAAATTGTATGTTGAGAAATAGGTTATGAATGTATTTAATTAAGTAACACATAAGTGTACGCAAGCAAATATTCGTCGACCGCATTCACTCAAATATTCCATTTTCAGTAAGACACTGTTTATTTCATTTAATTTATATATGTACATATGTATTTTGGGAGCAATTCCGCATACAACACTTGTTTGAACCACAAATTTTTTATATTTTTGATGCACTTGCGCCCTTGTCTGCTTTACTCCTTGCAATTTATCGTAATTTCCTTCTGTCTGTTTGGCTCAAGTCCATAGATATCTCAAATCGTTTAAAAATTTCCGAGTAACAGGTTGTCAAACGGGAATGAAGTTCTCGATGCATCTTCTAGGCGTCACAAACTACAAAACCTCAGTATATACAGGTCACTTGAAAAGTTTCTAGCCTAAATATGAAAACACAGTTATTTTGGTTTAAGTTCTTGTTTTTCATTCAGTATAATCTCCCAACAGTTCAATGCACTAAGTCTAGCGCTCCTCCAATAAATCAATCCCATGATTAAAGTACGATTCCGGAAGGTCTGCAAAACCTGCCCTTACGGCTGCTATAGCTTTTTATTCGACGAAAACTTCCTTGAATTTTGCCATTGTGAAAACCAATGTGTTAGGACGTGCGGTGTCTTGATGAAAAAGGATTTTTTTCCTTCTTTCAACCGGGTCGTTTTCCGCGTATTACTGCATCCAGTTTAGCCAAAAGGTTACAATAGTATTCTGAGAGTATGGAGTTTTTGTTGAATTGTTAACGTATGACGTACTACTACTATTTTGATTTTCTAAATACATATTTAAAAGCACATATCGCATTATTTCACATGTGAAGTGCTATCACCAAGTTGAAGTCAAAAGGCCCAAAAAATTGTGTTTCTTCATACAAATTTTTAACGCATTAAGTTTTAAGTTTTTTTTTACAAAAGTAAAAAGCACATCTTCTTCTTCTTGTTCTTCTCTTAACCCAATTCCTTTCTCCTAATTTTGGGATTCTGAGCCATTTGGCAAAACAAAAAATGTTCAAATGCTCAAATATCCAAAATTTTGGCTCAATTTGTTACACAATATTACGTCGATCTAAATTAAAAACGTTTAACCACATCTCGTCGTGCTTAAACCAATTAGTGTGGTTTTGTTTTTGTGAGTTTTTCAAGTGAAAATAAAAATAGTTTACAGTCTTAGTCGACGTTGTCCAATAACTGAAAGGGTTGAGGGACAGGGATTCATTTTATACCTATTCAAATATAAATACAAACCCAATAAATAAATTGTGTATAAATATTTATACAATTCATGGATGTTTACCGCACAGTTCTAAACTAAACCTAAAACTTTTAGTATTCAAGATGAATGAAATTACGTTAATTTTTAGAAAATGCAACATGGTTTTTTCATATGTTCGTATTATAAGTATTTCCTAACCCACATCAACACAGTTAAAACAAATAACTTTTTACGGCCATGGGAAGTTCTCAATCCCTACCGCGTCATATATACGTACATACTTATACTTATACGTACATACAAATATATTATATAATATGTGTGTATTGTGTTCCCCTCGCAGAGCAAATGCTGCCCAGTATGTCAATATGTATGATATGTGCATATATACATACGTACGCCCATAAATATTTGCTGCAGTTTGTACACTTAAAAGCTATTAAAATGTTCAATTATCCTACTCACGTTGTTTCGGCTGCTGTGCTCGGTCCGCCATTTTCCAATAGAAACACAAAATTCTATTTTCAAACCACATTTTTCCATCTACCATGCACTGAGAGTCATTGTTGCCGTTGGAGTGTATGTATTGCCGTGTGTATGGGTGTGTGCAGCCACACGCCATTGTTGCTGTCTGCGGTGCTTCACGGCAGCACTTGCCAAAATGCACAATTTAACAGCGCTTCTAGTTGGCCCATAAATCATGGCCGCAGAGAATAGAAACAAAAATCGTCGGCGCACCCGCATTCGCCGCAATTACGAGCACTCGCACTCTTTTCATATTTCCAGCCCAACCCGGCCGGTACCTACATGCATACATAACATATATAAAGTGCATATATATGTGTGGGTTCACTTTTAACCTTTCATCATAAATATTTCACTGTCAAATCAGCACAGGGATGTGTCAATTCTGCGGAAACAAACTAAACGGCCACTGATTCGTTGAATACAAAACACTCAGTTCATGGCGTTCAGTGTTCGAGAGCGCAATAAAAATGCTGACATTTCATGTTCAAAGAAATTTTGATCGGCGGAATTCAAACGCGTATTAGAACGAACGCAAGCCAGACCCGACTTCGAGCCGAACACTGACTGAGGACTGCCGCAGGCGACGCAATGTTCGCAGCAATGAGGCTTCAATGAACGGTCCAGCGCCCGGCTCGACAGCACAGCGCGCCGCCTTAATTAATTTTACACGAGTTCTGCGATTTTTGTGCTGTGGACTCTTTATTTGCGAGTGCTCGACGTGCCAAATGCAGAATATGAAACACGAAAGCGCACTGACCAGCAGCAGTTTCCATTGTGGCGGAGTATTTCGGTCGGGCGCCCCGCGCGGCAAAGCCCTGTGGGAACAGCAGTTTATGTTGCATTTTATTCACAATTTGCGTTCGCAAATTGAGAGATAATACCAAAACCACCGAAAGTCAAACAGAATGGAATTGCAGCAGCTCGTCGCGACGGAATGCGGGTTGGGCGCACTTGTCGTTGAGTGTGTGCGTGTTTGTGTTTTTTGCAATGGCGCAAACTAGTGAATAATGCAAAAACGTGTACATCATCCGTTTGACTGAAACTTTTAATTAAAAGAAAACTAACAATTTATGAATTTCTCTGGCGATGGGATGAAAATTTAAATCACAGAATTTCCGCAAGCCGTGCGGTAGAAGCACGCTTCACCGGATGTTGGTTGCATGTATGCATAATAAAATGTAATATTTGCTTTTATTGATTGCATTGCGGAATTTAATAATATCGATAGTTGCCCACAACGTTCGGCAATAAATGAGGCTGACCAAACTTTCGATTTGTTCTTGCAGCGCTGCTGGCAGCCACATTGCGGACGTATCAGCGTGCCGGTTGTGATTCGGAACAACTGGCACTGAGCTGTCCACGAGGGACCAGCATCTCAATTGAGTTGGCGCAGTATGGACGTGCAGGAGGTAAGCTATGCATCGATATCGACAAGAACGTGCCACACAAACCAGCCATGGCCTCTCGACATTTACTAAATATGATTTTATTTGGAAATCTATAATTTCCATTGTAGCCACCCAACTGATCAAAATTGTACATCATTGTACATCAATTGCGAACCTTTTTAAAATTTAGAAAAGAAAATCATTCATTTTTAAATAAAGCAGTCAAATGAAGGAACAAATGGGAATTAAGGAATTATAACATTTTTCATTAAATTTTTTTCCTTCCTCAAATTCAGTGTACGTATCAAAGATTAAAACACGGGACATTCCTATTTTCATACGGAACACGCCTCCTCTGGACCTAATGAATCCCTACCATATCTAATATTCAACATGAAATTTATTTATTTTGAAGTTGACTGCGCGAAAGCTCAATGCTTAATCCGCTGAGTCACGGCGCCTGTCCATAATCTAACTTAAGCTACGACATAAATCTATCACCAGGTGTTAACTTATTACAAACGTACACACATTACACACAGCTATACGCCGTACATAGGCATAACGGAATGCATGTACTCATGTATGACAGCAAATACATGAGTATTCGACGTGTGTGCGGGTGAGCACAGAACAGAACTATCAAGGAGTCTAAGCCATATCGCGAACTCCCAAAACCATCATGCACACGTCCCCACACACAAATCATCACCTGCGCCGATGTGCTTGCCATGCCACAGATAACATATTTCACATATCCCGTGATGCTATTATTTCATTTTATTTGCACAGATTTGAGTGATCACAGTCTCTGTCCGCCCGTGTCACACGAAGACCTCACCACCACAGGCAGCGCCGGCGAAGGTGTCGTTCATAGTCGCACAGAAATCGAAGTTAAACCGCCAGAAACGTGCACTGTAAGCGGATTACAGGTAAGCAAGATGATTGGTTGTTATTTTCATGCACGTACTGCGTGCTGCCACATATTCGACGCAGATTTCTGTTTGCCAAAGTCAAAAGCACCTATACGAGTTACACACTTCAAAAGTGACGTGAACATTCTTCAATGCTAGAAATCTTCTTATTTTTTCCAAAGTCGCAAAATAAATCGTTTGACTAAGGTTCTCTTTTGGCCAGTAGAGTTTTACCCCCTAATTGTTGTTAATTCCGAATGTGATGAGAAACAACCATTGTTTGACGAAAAGGACGGTGAGGAGAATTAATTTCCTGATGAGGCACATGTCGATTAAGAGGTAAACGAGGAAAGTGGATCGGTCAATGATGATTTAGTCATATCCTCTGATGTTAGTGGGTTTTCTAAAATAAAATGAAACTTACTTACTTACTTAACTGGCCATAACAACTCGTTACCGGGTTACGGCCTGCCGCAAATGCTCTCTCCAAGCGTCGCTGCTTTGCGCGAGCCTTATCCAGTTGGTCACACCGAGAAATGATAGGTCCTCCTCAACTTGGTCCTTCCACCGACGATTTTGCAAAGTACTTTTCTCTCGGACACAGTGTCATGCTTCTGCGCACATAGAGAACAAGCACGGGCAGAATAAGTGTCCTATAGAGTGCAAGTTTTGTCGGTCCAGAGAGGTACATATCTGCTACTCAGTTTCCTACCGAAACCGTAGTAGCACCTATTGGCAAGTAATCTTTCGCTTTATCTCCAGGCTGACATCATTGCTGCAGTTTATGGCGGTGACAAGTTAGACGCATTCCTGGGCAACCTCAGAAGTATATATTTTGGCCTGTGAGACCCTCTGTGCAATAGCAAACATTTGCCATCAATTGTGAGCGGTCCTTTTCTGTTAAGTTTGCAATGCTTATAGCAAAACATGAAATTCACAACAGCAGGAGCACTCGCAGAGTTTTTGCTAAGAAGCGGCCTTTACTTGCCTCTATTTTGGGAGCTCCTTGGAGATAATTTAGTATTTTATTAAGGTGCTCACCCGATCTCTTTTAAGTTTATCCCGTTTAATTCGATTCTTAATTTAATTCTTTTCTATGTTTAACAATTTGTTTTTCGCCTTTCGATTATCTTTCCAACAGCTGTCAATTTTGCAATTCGGTGTTGCATGTGCATAGTCAATACAAACTATGGGTTCTAAGTGTTGCATATTTACAGGGGTGTAACAAATGCATCTCTATTTTCCGTTTGCACAAGATTGTGAATAGAGCGAATATGGTTTCCTGTTGGATACACAAATATCGACAAGGCAGCAACCGTCAATCTGGTAACACCGCAAAAAGTGAGCTCCATATGTGCGAGTAGGCAGCTCACTTTTTGCTGTAAGTCCACGTCAAGCGTGTAGAAAAAATCGTATTACTTCCATACTTTTCACATTGTCCAAATCAGATGTTTTATATTGTGAAGGTAAATGTGAGAGCACGTTTCAGTAGTGTAACGATTTCTCAAATGTTGCATAAGAGTTGAGCTTAGACACAACTTTTGATAGAAAAGATTAAGCTTTCAAGAAATAAAAAATAATATATAAACAAAATAAAATATAATAAAATAATTATTAAATACCGATTTTTTTTAATTTGTTACAAGAAATTGTTAAAGATAACCAATATTTTTTTAGTCACTCAAAACTGTTATCAGTGAAAGATATTTTTTGGATTACACATAACCAATACAACTGACCAATATGTTTTTTGATCACTCCGACCCATTATATGTTAGGGGAATATTTTTTGGTTATGGGTAACAAACACAAATGGCCAACATTTTTTCTTCTTCCCTCATAACCATTGTGAGTAAGAAATTTTTTTTTTGGTTACGTAAAATAAATGGCCAATACTTTTTTTGTAACTTATAACACCGTGCGACAGCATTTTTCACACTGGAAAAAATCCATATGAGCGTGAAACTAGAGACCAAACATTGTAATACTGCGTACTCAGTTTTTCATTTCTACATCCTTTGTCCTTTTAAAAGGACTTCAAAATTTGAAGGGGATAAAAAATAAAAAAACTGTAAAAAATACTTAACCAAGCTAGAATATGGCGATATGTATGTAAAATTAAAGAGGAAAGACCAACGAATTTAAATAAAATTTATCTTGTATGTATTTGTAAAAAAAGGATATGAAAAAGATCCTTTGAAAATTTTAATCCTTTATATCCTTGAAAGTTTATAACGAATTTTGACCTCATTATGTATGAGGGGAATATTTTTTGGTGACTATAAATTTGTCTGGTCACTCATAACAACCCTAAATAATATGACTCAGTAGAAGTTGTTGTTGTTGAAACATCTTGTTCTTTAAAACATCTCAATACACAATCAAGATGTTTTTATACCCTGCACTGAGGTTCTTTGGCTCTAATTTGCTTATGACTGAATGAATAGGAAGGACATAATCATTCTTTCATTCATTCATAAACAAATTAGAGCCAAAGAACAACAAAAACAACAACTTAGTGACAAATTTTGCGCCAGGTGACAACGTTTGATCCACCCTGTATAATAATTATGAGTGAAAAACGAAGTATTGGTAATTTATACTTGTTATGCGTAATCAAATATAATTGACCGTACTATCACAGACTAAGAACAAAGAGTCGTCTTTCGTAATCAAAAATAAGACCTTTATCAATAATATTTACGTATATTATGTACATAACCAATTTCATGTGAAATAAACATAATAATTATTTTCGGACCCTGTTTATTAACCCCAATTTGATTTTGAACCCTTTAGATAATGTGAGGCATATTACAAAGAGCCTTAGGGGAAAGGGAACCTTAGAAAGATCGGCTAGCTTATCAGAATCAATATGTATTCGGCGTATGTGGCAAAATGATGGACAGGCGCAGAAAAGATGCATGAGCATTTTTTCCTTCACTTTGTTCCTTTAGATTTTACTCAATGGAAGTCTTGTCCCGCAAATTCCGCTGGCCAACTCTCTTTGGCCGGGTACCCAATTTGCGGCAGCTTATCACAGCTTTGATCATGGCCGCTTGAACTTCCAGTATCTTGCGTAGAGACTTTTTCCCCCTGTTAGTACATTTTTGAACAATATCAATAGACGATACATCAACTTGGTACATTCTACAGTGGTTCACTAATATAAACGAACGAAGCCCATAGGCACTTTTAGTTCAAGCAAATTGACAAATAATTGCATAATTCAAAAGAGGTTACGCCAAGAAAGTTCAGTTCAGTTTATCAATTTTCTAGTACCTGGTCCAACAAATACACATTCTTTGATTTTGGCATAGGAAATTTTAGGAAACAGATTTACAAGATACTGAAAACCTAATTAATCCAGGTCACAGATCTTAGCAACATTTTTCGTTTCAAGAATTTTGCACATCATCATAAACAACAAAAATATTGTGCAACAACTTTAAACAACTTTCTTGGCATTTTAACTTAAAATCTTCGATTTGCCTATAACCATAAAAATGTTGCAGAGCGATGGAGAAGTGAAGCGCAGTACACAACTACGTAGTTTGGGCAATTATTTTATTTTATGTTGCTAAGATAACAATAATTTTTACTATGTGAAGTAGTGATTTACAAAACAAGTCTGTTTTTTAACAAGTGCATTCAGCTGATTGCGAAAAACCAACAGATGTGAATTCAGCGCTCGAAAATATTAAAGAAAAACATGTTTGTCTTCTCTGGTTAACTAATTTGCCTAATTTTGTAAACCTGTGTATATATAAATATATATGAGTGAAATTAACTTTGACCCTAGTGACCATTCTTTTTGTCTTACCAAGTTAATGAATAGATTGCAGAATAACGATTTTAAATCTAGAAAATGCACATTTCTACTAGCAATGCGGCCACGATTATCCCCAAAAATTAATCTTCCCATTCTCTTGCCTAGTAGGAACATTGTCGTGGAGCAGAAGCATATCGCGTTGATGAGATCAACCACCACCAATTGCCAATCTGAGTGTCAATTTATGGCCAGTCGATTTTTCGTCCTCCGCAACGCACAGTTAGAATAGGACTCCTGGCCGCAATCGCAGCGCACCACATCGAATGATGCATTTTGCCAATTTCCGGTCTTGCGCTCCGCATGCGCGTGTAGGTGGTCGCCACAAGTGACCAGCTAGCAGCGCCCACGAATTTTACACGTGTAGGCTACATTTAGCCATCAGCCGTGCTAACGTCCTCCCATTTCCTGCCCTCGTCCATTTCAGTGATTCGCATCTGACGTTCCATTTACGAAAATATCCTGCATAGGTGCTGATGAACTCCCGCCCAAACCATTGTCTGTGCGCTGTCGCCCTTCTGACTCTGTCTTCCGTTACTTGCGCAAACAAAAAAGCAAAACCGGAGCGCTTCAATGAACTCGTAGGGGATATTATGCTGTGCATTAGAGTGGCACTAATTACGTTGATGCGAATTCAGAGTGCGAGTGCTGACCGCGCTGCTTAGGGCTGCTTAGAGCTTGCAGCTCCCGCGGACAATGACAGCCGCAATTGGGCGCCGTTTCCTTTGGTTTATGACTGACATTCAATGTGCATAAATACTATTGCGGAATGCGTCTCACCTTAATTGCCACAATAAGTCATAACTATGTGGAGACTCGGTTCAATGAGAAATCTAAATATTGTATAAGACAGAACATTCAGCAGTTTGTTATCAACACGTTCCTCGAACAAAAATTGCTATTAATGCAGAATTCGTCTAGAAATTTAACACAATTTTTCAAGCCATTGTTACCAGAGGTTTTCAAATAAGTTAATGCAAACTCTTTGTTTACGCCATGGTAAAACGTTTATTTCAAATTAAAAAGCGTCTTATTGTAGTAAATTTTGTTCTGGATTTCGGAGGCATTGTGAAGTAAAATATTTCATTGAATTGAAGCATGAATACATATAATTTTTTCCAAGTCAAAACAAAAAAATTGAACCTTCCTAAGTAACTTGAACTGAATACAATTGATAATAAATTAAATTAATTCAGAACTCACTAATATTACTTTAACTGCCATACTCGAGCAAGCCCACATGTGTCAGAGAAACATGAATTTTGAATGTTTGTATCATTCGGAAAGAAGGTCGAAGCATGGTTTTAGTCTCAAGCTTTCCCCAAGCTGACCCCCATGTGACATCTCGCACTGCTCTCAGCCTATAGCAACAAAATAACTGGGATTAATCCACCCGGAATTAGCGCATCGTGCCCAATTACGACACGTACACATAAAATGTCAGATACCAATGCGCACCGCTGTCATTAATAGCATATGACACTTTATTTCCTGTTCCGGTTTGCCAATATTGCGAGTGGTGGGTAGGTAATTGCTTTCACTTCCGCAATAAATACGCTTACCTTCATATTCGTCACATGTGCAACCAGATGTAGAGGCATATGAGTTTTAAAAAGAAAATCGTATATTAAAATTTAAACATTTAAGAAAACAGTCCCGAAATTAATTGCCAATATGTAAGGGTCGCCACCTCGATCAAAAGTTCCCGGAAGACCACCGTGCTGCGCTCTCAATCAACGAAGACCATTCGCAGCCATCGAATTCACCAAATTTGGCTCCCTGCGACATTTTCCTGTTTGATTTTCTTAAAAACCCATGCGGGAACGCGTTTTACCAACAGGGCAAACACATATCGAAAAACAAGTTCCATCACTTCTTGCCTAGCCTAAGATCCTTCCTGGGCCATCTTAATGCCTCGCATTAATAGGAATATCCCCAGCGTGTTGGCTCGTATATTAAAAGAAGAATAATAATCTCGAAAACTAAATTAAGTGCTGGCATAAGTCAGATGCAGTCGATTGGGATTACTTTGAAGAAAACATGATCAACTTTAAAGAAACTTCTTCATCTGGAACTAATTTCTAATTTTTTTAGTTTTCAAAACTGTCTGGGCATGTTTGGAGCTAACCCGCCTCTACGTTTGCATTGCTACTTAGTGCTTAATAAATTATACAAAATGATACATACGCTTATATTTATTGACTTTAAACGTTGACGTTGATGTAATAATTACACTGTGCGTGAAATGTACCCTCAAAAATTCAGACATGGGGGACCTACAAAGCGACTTTTCATAGGTATACTGAGTTGAGATCCACCAGCCGTTTGGCTGGATTGGCTCTAGTTTAAGAGAAATCCGACTTTGAAGTTTGCTCATTTTAGTCGAGTTCGTCGCTTAAGTCTTCGAACTTTTAAATGCTATTAGCATTTAAATCCTAAATCGTTCCGAATATCGTGTCATTTAATTCTAATATAAATATAACTAAATGACACTCATACGCCACGTTGTGCTGCGCAAAAAAATGCACATATCGCAATTACTCAGTTTGAATGTATTTTTTTTGGATTGGTGTCTGAAGCAAATTTGTTGGTCGTTAAAATATCTACAAACTTGCCGAAGACAGTAAAGCGATATTCGGAACGATTTAGAACCTATTTGAAAATGAGCAAACTTTAAAGTCGGATTTCTCTTAAACTGGAGCCAATCCAGCCAAACGGCTGGTGGATCTCAACTCAGTATACCTATGAAAAATCGCTCTATAAGTCCCCCCCATGTCTGAATTTTCGACTTGCACAGTGTTATTTATGTAGTTTCCTTAAATTTTGTGATTATTTTGATTTATTTTATGATTTTATGATGATATGATTTTTTTGATTATTTATTTTAAGTTTGTTTTATATGATATGTATTGTATCTCATCACGAAAGCTTGTGGTAAATAAATGTGTCCAAATATTTACCAAATCCAAAATGAAGTCACTCACTTACCAAACAAATTCGATACACTAGAATGTTACCAATTGAAAACTGTTAGTGAAGCTGCGCTAAGTATAGAATCTGAAGCAGAGCCAAATGTCCGCATTTATTGGCCACCACGCGAACGTATTAAATTTGGCGGCCAATGCCTCCATTTTGTTCGCTTCTCACCCTCAATTATGCAGTTGGTCCACACCCAGTGAAACCCCCAACCGGGCTTACAAAAAGCTGCATTCAGCGTTTGTGTTTAGTTTTGCGCACATAAATTATTGTTATTGTACTGAATCTTTTACAACTAAAATGTTTTTACATATGCATTCTTGCTTTCGTCCATTCCTTCCCACACAGTACGCTCTGCTGCAGACGGTGGTCGATGCATGCCAGAAGAAGCGACATTGCAAATTCTCCGCAAATCCCAAAGCGTTATCGAGTGTAGATCCTTGCTCAGGAATACGGAAATTTGTCGAGATTGCCTACAAATGCCGTCCATGTAAGTAAAAAACGTGTATTTGTGTGAATGTGTGTGTGTGTGTGTGTGTGTGTATAGAGTTGTATGGGAGCACAACTCAGCAGCTGTGGGTGCAATCGATTGGAAGTGCAAGCAGGCGTATGCAGGAGATATTTTATTTATTTACTGGCATGAACAGAAGCACAGCCAGCGAGGCCGCACAGCGGACTGAGGCGATTTGGGCCCAGCTGGCAAGCAACAGTGCTGATATGGGCGCAGGCGCCCTTAGCAAAGTCGCGATTCCAATTACAAGTGTTGGTGCGGGTGAGGAGAATTGTTATGGTCGCCTATCTACAACATAATGTCGGATTGGGGATATAAAATGTGACTTGGGTATAATTATTCATTTTTTTATTTTTGTTAAATTGTACAGAATGATTTGTAACTCTTTTTAACCAAATTGTATGAAAAGGATAATACTGTCAAAATATTGGGGACCTGTGTACCAAACGTAACAAATAAGCCATCCTTTTTTGAACAGACTTTTTATATGAAATAAATATACGTAGGGCTGACTGATTGAAAAATGAAAAAGTCAAAACTGAATTAAGTATTTAAATTTATTACCGAATTGAAAACTGATGACTTGGGGATTACTTGACATTACTGGCACCTACTTTAATTTTTAATTACAAAAAAATCGCTTTTAAAGTGGTCAACAGCTCTGGCAAGACCTATTCACACGTAAAAATGTTAAAAATACAATGTAACTGATTTAATGCAAAGTGACTTAAAGGTTCTTTGCGCCAATCCTAGTGAAACTACTTTGGTTCTAGTTACTAGGAAACGGAAGCTAGAAGGTCTAGAACTAAAAAGGAACTCGGGTCACAGAGAAATCTTTAATTAATTGTCAGGACAATATCCATTGCTGTTGGCCCCTAAGGATTGCCTGATACCTGTAATATTCTTTAGTAAAAATGTTGAATTCAAGCCCTTGGAGCGCGCACAATGTCCATGCTAGGGGAGCCGACGGACCTCTGCTTCACTTACGGTTCCAAAACCGATAGAGGTAGTAGAGCTGGACGACACCTAAAAGAAAGTGCCAACAGTTGCCACATCTTCCAGTCGGAGGTCTTCGCCATTCTCAAGATAACAAAATGGATAATCGGAAAGAAATGGCGCGACAAACACCCTGTAATTACAGTCAAGCTGCGCTTAAGGCACTGGAGAACGCGCGAGTAACTCGAAGATTGTCCAATAATGTAAGACAAACGTTAGGTCGGTCGTGAGCATAATAAACTACAACTACTCATCTGGGTTCCTAGAGTTTTTGGTGTTCATGGTGTAACGAAGCCACCGATAAACTGGCTAACTGTGCACACCCTTGGGGCCAAAACCAATTATCGGTAACAGTCTAGCAGGTACGGATCAAATCCTATGGAAACAGCTACCCTAGGAAGCGTTTGGTCTAGTTTGGGAAACTGCGGGACTGCCAAGTGTTTCATGTTAAGCCCGAACAGAAAAACAGTGGTATTCCTTCGCCCGACGGTCCATCATCCTCTTCTGCCTCGAGCTCTAAGTAAAATGGGCTACCTAGCCTGAGTGCTGGAAAAATTAGAACTTCTAGGATTCACTTTCTCGGCTCTCCTCACATTCATTCATCCATCCGACTTAAAAGGTCAGTCAGAAACAACCAGAATGCCGCGTTATAAGTGCTGACAGGCCAGACTTTTGAGGGAGCTCTCAAAGCATTTTCTTGTTCACAACTAAAATTGTAAGACCGGCCTTAAAAAGTTATAGTTTCCTGCCACAGTCACTTCGCATGTCGTGACCTCAAGAACATTTTTTTTCTAAACATACAAATTGGCAAAGCAAACAACAAAACATTATTTACTTGAAGGAGTCTATCATTTCTAGAAGCAGTAAAAGCCCAAACATCAGCCAATTAGCAGGAATAGCAACAAGAGAGAATCTTGGTTCAATTTTAGTAGAAAACTTAATGTTCCTTAAAAAAAAATTAATTAACACACACATTTTTGTAAGAATTCTTCCAAATCTTTTAATGAAGACAGCAAAAAATCAAATTGTGATCACTGCGTTCTAAATGTTTCTTCTTGAGCAAATAAACTGTAGCCAAGGCGAAAGGCCTCGCAACCCTCATTCCAATTTTCCATTTTACTCACGTAGATACTCTAATAAAACCCATCACTCAGCAAATACGCTGCACAGCAACAGCAAATACGCTGCGATGCGATTTGTCTATACTAGGAGCCGGTAATACTAGCAAATTATAAATGCGACATTAAAATTACAATCAAAGGTCATTCCTCCTCTTTGTGTGAGAAATGAAGTACGTTCACTAAGTACAAATTTTGTTTTAATAGGGTTTTAATAGGGTTTTATAGCAGCAACGAGCTATGAGTTCTAATCACTTAGGCTGATTTTTATTGCGGTTTTTGGGACTAAAATACGGCCATTAAAAGGAATAAATTATTTATATCGAATAAGTACGAAGCTCCACTCCGTCGAAATCAAATGAAGCATCGCTTACTATAATTAAAGCTGGACAATGTGTCAGAGTTGTCATGTAGCCACTTTAATGATCTCTGAGCCAACTTTGTTTTGACGATTCTCATTAGCGCCTTTACCGACGGTTTCGTGTTCAACCGAGTACGACAAGTATTAAATTTAATAAAGTTGCTTATTCGCCAAAAATGCAAATGTGTTATTATGCAAGTCCCCGAAAAATTTCACTCACGCAGCACTTTTCCTCCACTCTTCCCCGCGCACTACAGACGAATTCCGCAGCAAAGTGGCCTGCGAGAACGACAACATGCCGCTCGTCTGCAATCCGTACTCACGCATCGCCATTTACAGCGCGTCCTTCGGTCACATCGAGCGTGAAAGCGTGCAGTGCGGCCACGACAGCGGCCCGGATAATGCCGAGGCCGGCGGCGGCACCAGCAAACAAAGTGAGTGACTGCGCTGCTCGATTTAGACCCGCCACTCAATTGACGTGCTGGCAGCGGCATGCCGCTCACCCCAAGCGCCTTTTAATCATCTCATCAACTTTCAGCGTGCCTGGTCTCCTATGCGACCGAGACGGTTATGCAAATTTGCCACGGACGGCGCCGCTGCTCCATCACCGCAGACGCGGGCACATTCGGACGGCCCTGCAAGCACGACGTGCGCATGTATCTGAAGGTTGTCTACACCTGCAGTAAGTACCAGTTCGACGCCTTCGATGACACTTCCTAAACACCACCGTTTACGTCTTTTAATTGCCGCGAAGTTCCGCGCAAAGTGCTGAAGGACCGCTATGAAACCGCCCCGGAAGCTGACGAGCCACAGCAGAGCGAGCTGGACTTGGATCAGGACGATCTCTACGACGAGGACCAGTTCTACAAGGAGTCCGAAGCCATTCCCCCAGCGCCTAAGCTGCAGGGCGCAATACCGAACCCGGCCTTTCCGTTCGACTTTAATTTGGCCGCTGACGATACCAG
This sequence comes from Melieria omissa, assembly GCA_963971225.1. NCBI lineage: Eukaryota > Metazoa > Arthropoda > Insecta > Diptera > Ulidiidae > Melieria > Melieria omissa. Next base: position 49,082,076 of record OZ020267.1, on the reverse strand, counting down.
CACCACCTCGAAGCCACCGTACTTATCGCGCAACGGCAACAACAACTCACTCGAAGGTACTTGCGCTGACCTCATCGCACGCTTTGAATTTTTCTATTTGCAGTTCGAATTAATTTTTCATGACATGCCCGCCAAAACTGAAAAAGCCTCGCCCCGCTTAAAGCATTACTCTGCGCGCTCGACTCCACCGCTTGGACAAAATGTCACAGCCCTCAAAAATTTCATTTTAAATTCATAAACCATTTCCATTCATTGTCTGAGCGTTGTAGATGTTAATAACAAACTCATTTACATCAGCCAACCGCAGGGGTGGAGTGCCAAACCGCGCTGCCGCCTCCGGTGTGCTGCCTAAATATTTCATCAATGACACTGACACTAACACCGCACTGTGACTTTGCATTTGCATTACAAAAGACGGCCTGATTGTCATTGTCCTCCCACGACATCGGGCGGGCCACATCCATCTCGTTCAGTAACACAATTGACCCCAACTCAGCTCGCCCAGCCAGCGCCACCCCGACTCCTCAACCGCATACCGCGCACATACACACATACTTCGCACACCAAATGAACTCGCTGCGACAGCTAAACGCAACTCATCAAATTCGATTCAGCGTCCTCAAGCTTTAAAATTGTGCCAAATTCAGCACTTGAACTTGAACGACGCTTTCCATCAATAACCATCCACGACATGTACAATACGCACATGCATACATACACAACTTACATACGGACATGTATGCGTATGTATGCCTTCCCCTTGCCCACGCCAGCTTGTTTAAAATTCAGCACTTAGCTTCGCTCGCCAATGTCCCAAGGCAGCATCAGCGCATCAGCGTCAAAATTCCTGCCACTTACTGTATGTCAACATCACTTTTCGCAGATAGACTTCAGTCGTCTGCCGCCGTCTGGCTGCACCACCGCCCAGAAGAACTACTCAACCAGACTCGCACCGGCCTCAGCTCCCACTCAGACGCTGTCCTCGTGCCGGGTTACGGCAACACCGCGGCCGAAATGTCGACCGCCGCTCCGAGCACTTCCACTTCGGATTCGCCAATCATAGACACGCCGGGCGTCTCAAGTGCCCCAACCGTTACTTGGCGCAATTTCTTCTACAGGCGCAAGTGCCAAATGGAAGACGACTGGGGTCATATTGGCCTGAACTGCACGGACGCAGACTTCGTGACCGAGCGAGTCGAGGTGGTGGGGTTCCTGGCGAATTGGATGCAGGCCTACACGCACATCAGAAGTGAGTCTGTGGTCCTTACCCGAGAGCCGTGACTAATAACTTTCCACTTGAGTTCTCGGTCGGCACGTCCTTATGACCGACCGACCAGCAGTGAGCAACTAACACCCCTCGGCACCGCACTTGGCATAGGTCGTCGAATGCCTTTTCTCTCGCCAAAGTGCCATTAACGCGCATCTTTCGGCCAACTTTCTCGCACAATTTACATATGCAATGTTCTTTCGAATTTATTTGTATAGAGAATCAGGAGCAGTTCTACCTTTACCTCATCATATCTGTCGCTGCCGGTGTTCTGCTCTGCCTGACACTCGTCGTTGGTCGACTGACGCTGCAGCGACAGCGCACGTGCCGCAAGAATAGCAGCTCGAGTGGCAGCAATAATGCGAAAAACTGCAGTGAGACGTCCGGCGGTGCCGGCCTGGAGGGCGGCAGCGAGAAGTACCATCAGACGGCAACAGGTGAAACGCATCTGCCCAATTCGTTCGGCGATGACATTTCCGACATTGACGCTGACATGGACTTAACGAGTCCAATGCCGCTTCCCAGCCTGTCGTCGCGAAACGAGGTAAGCAAAACGCGCAAACTTGGCCAAAGTGCCTGCAGCTGAAGCGAAATAGCTTACTGCACTGTAACTAAACCTGTTACGCTTCACTTAACAAGGCTTTTAGTTCTGTTAACAATTCAAGTAGCAACAGGTCAAAGCAGTTTTTCCCTTAAATTATGCAACCATTTTGCTCGGGAAAACCCATGTTACGATGGGCGTTGTCGCTTCGGTAATTTATAACCAAAACAGGATGTGTTTTAAATTTTTGAAAATGGGATTTCGTTATTTTATTACACATTGACAAAGCTACATGAAAGACAATTTTCCCAACTAACGCTTATGAAAACAAAAAATGGAAACAAACTTGATGTTGAAAGTATGATGTCGGCCAAAGAGCTTAACCGACCGAGATTATCGGTTCGTTGTGTGGTTTAAAAAATTACAGGCCCATATTAAAACTTAATTTTTAGCAATGCCGCTTAAGTTGAACAATATATTTTATGATTGACTTAAGTTACATATATTTAGTAATTTATTTAATTTATGTTTATGTTCCAAATTGTACATATTTTCTTGTGGCAACGCTACGATTACGATTTAACCAACAGGCAACCCATTGCAGGTTCGCAACCCCTCTTGGCTGATGAATGCTTTGAGCCAAGTGTTGTTTTGTGCGCCTGCTTTCAGCAGTGCGAACAAAGAGTGCCAGAGATTGCTCAAGCACTGTCTTTCAATTTGTGTATAACTACCATACGCCCGTCTCGTACCCTCACTGCCCTAACGCTAAGCGCCACATGAATTATCTTTTGTTTTTTCGTTTCCGCCCGCGAACAAAAGACGTACACAGCTTATGCGCCCACGCCGAACTGTACGTACGGCAGTCTCCCACCACCGGCGTCGTCAGCGAGTCTTGTGTCCACAGCAGCGACTATGCTGATGCCAGCGAGCCATCAACCCGGATTACTGATGACCGGCCATGCCAGCATGAAGGCGTTGGGTGGGTCAGCGAACAGCGGCAGTCGGCAGGCCACGCCGCCACCCCCGCCCGGGCTCTACAACAGCCAAGGCATTTGCTCGCCAACGGTTAGCGGACCGATATCAATAGGTAGGTTCAAAAACAGTAGACGAGCTGCAGCAGGCTTTTTGAAAAAAAATGCATGCGAACTAATTGGAGAAATAGCAATAAAGTTGGGCATTTTAATCTTTCCTGCTGAGGTAGTCACTCAATTAAATAAGTCACTGCTTGATTTGCATGCGGCATTGCAGCGGCAGGTCAGTCTACAGAAAATTTGACATCAAAACATGTAGCTTTCCTGCACTGTTTTATATACAAACATATGCTTAAAGTAAAATGACTTAAATTCAAAATAATGTTCGATAAATGTATGAAAATAGTTTTTCTCTATAAAATATAGTAACTTTGTGAAGCAAGCAAGGCTTTCCAGCCGCCTTCTATGGCAAATAGTAACAAGCAAAAATCACACCAGTTAAAAAGGAAACTCTATACGAAACATGTGGAACTTAATTCTTGAATGACTCAACCAGCTCAAATATTTTTGTATATTAATTTCCATAATACTTAAGCATTCACCAAACACTTTTCTACGGAAATGGCTACGGCTCCTTCAGGTTTTATTTTTTGATTAAGTAAATTAATCAATTAAGTAAACCCAACCAATTAAGCGATTAACTTCTACATAATACATACAAATTTTCCCCTCCTTTAGGGCCTCATGTGCTGACACCCACTGCGCTCAACACAGTGCCGCACCACTCCGCGTCCTACCTGGCTGGCGCGATGATGATGCCCGGCAGTCACCATCACACACACACCGGCACGTTGCGCCGCACCATGATTCCGACCAGCATGGGCATAATGGGAGCGCAGCCGTCGTCAGCGTGCTCTGGCCCGTCGCACGGCATCGCCGGCATTCCGGCGGCATCTGGCATCTACTACGACTCCACCATGCCCCGCAATCTGAATCGTGGCATGTCCGCCGATAGTACGCAATACTTTTACGGATGACATTCACTCAACCGCAAAGCGTCACTGCCCATTGCAATCGCTGTACGACCGCCGCCGATGGGCTTCAATCTGATGCCCATGTCGGGCACGATGGGATCGCCGGCCACCACATCAGCCGTGGTCGGCATGTGCAACGCAGGCGCAGGAAACAGTCGCGCGGGCACACCCACCGGTGGGTCCGCGAACGCAAAGCCGCCTTCGCAAATTCCATCAATTACCGTAACGGAGTCACCGGGCCCGGGGTCAATAGCTTTAGTCGACAGGCAGCACGCACTGAAGATTCCGAAACACCAGTGGCAGTCGCAGCATGGACAGCAGGAACAGCACCCGGTCGGTTATGCAGCACCAAGAAACCCGGACACGCCAGGACCAACACAGCAGCAATCGCAACAAAAGGAGTCTGGCGAGGAGGCGCAGAATAGCACCTCGCAAATCTACGCAACAGACAGGAACAATTTTTTCTAGAACAATTCTGCCACCGGCGCTAGCGCCCATTTCACTAGTTGCAGCGCCGGTGAGGACCTTGTCTATTTGTAAATACCGAAATCAAAACACGAGCTACACTCCAGGACCCCCGATCAAAGAGTTTATGAAGACTTTGAACCGAATGCGAATTTCAATAAAACGGAAGCGGATGTATTGCAGCATTGAGCCTAACGAGCACACTCGATGGCTTCCGACACTGTACATAAGCATGCAACAACCTTACACTTACTATACATATTTACCTATATCCTCTGTGCCAGTTGAATAAGTAACAAGTATTTGAAAATGCGGCCAAACTTTCACAAGCCTTACAGGATAATAGATGAGTGCTGTATTCGGATTTAGGTTACAGTTATTCAAGTACGTAATGTAAATTCTATTTATAAGTAGTTGCAGTTGGCGCACACATACACGCATAGAAAAGCCAGTTGAAGCGAGCATTAATGAAAGGGCAAACTGGTCGATAGATAGCGTGGTGCGTCGTTTTACAGTTAACCCATTACACTAACAGCGTATTCAGAGGCTAGTTTAGAGTAAGTAATCTTTATAGCTACTTAAGTTTGTTACGCCATTTTGTCAAGGTTTTAAATATGATTACAAGCATTCGCATTGTAAAATAATAGAAATTTGTATTACTTAATCAACTTCGGGCCAACTCGAGTAAGATTGTTATCCAGTCGCTCTGCTTTGGAGTGAGTAGTGTTGTGTTTCCACCAGATTTAAAGTGTTTGTGCGAATTTTATAGCGTTATGGATCGTAATATTTTAACAGTATAAATATATAGGCATAATTTCGCTATTTGTATTGTACAATAATTATGTCACAACATTAACTCAAAACCAGAATATAATTTGCGAAATTTGTAAAGGACGTTTTCATTTTGACCAATTGGAATATGCGAGTAAATTCCTAACATTTCATATTCATAAAAAATTTGACCTTGTGTAATCGATTCACTGAGATCTCTACGAATGACTACACTTAGTGGTGTAATTCTTTTGCATAAAACAATTCATTAAAACCGGTTAGGAATAGGAATAAAATTTTGTTAGCACCGCTTCTACGGTAATGTCACGCCCATTTTAAATAAGTTAGTTGTCCCATTCACATAATATTTGTTTTATATGTTAGTTAACCAACCAAATAAAAGTTATCTTAGATGAAGTTTTTCATTATCTGATGATTACACATTGTACATCCAGCCGATCCTATCAGCCCCTGTCCTTGACACATATAACGTGCAATATCTATGTACATAGTATGCAATAAGCACTTTTCAAACGATTTGTAAAATTGCCTGTAAATTTTCTGGACTTTTTGATGAAATCTGTATCGCTCAACCTCTTCCATTGCCCGTTCTTCTTTCAGCTGTAGGCAAAGTTTGGCAATTATTAAAGTAAAATATTGTTCGGAATGGGTTTCGACTGACATATTTTAAATTCAAGTAGGATTGTAATGTGAAAGTAATGTAATATAATGTGAAAACAAATAACTACATATTATCGAATTATTAATAATAATACAGACTAGTTTTACAAACTTCAAGGCGTTCAAAGAGTTTAAATTTGATAAGGACTAACCCGCTACGAATATTGTTCGAGGCAGAAAACCGTCGAACGAAGACGGACATCAGTTGTTACGCGAACAGACCGAGCATTCGCAATTATTGTTCTTACATGAACGCAGTAACATTGACATTTATTATGTAGGTAGTATAAATATTTACATATAAACACTTAATAGACATTTTGTAGTTTTTAAAATTATAAACGCAATTCGATATTTCATTAAGCAAATAATAGCCGCAGGTGTAATGTGACTGCGATGCAAGCAACCTTCAGTGTGTAAAGTAATTTATTATTATTTTTTATTTGGAGTAAGACTCCTGAATCAGGGTAATAAATATACGTACTAAATATACAGACCAATAAACGTTTTATTTATTTACTGCACAGCGGCTCATACGCGCAATGATGCCGGACAATTCGGAGGAAATTCTGCATAAGCATTCAGCGTGTGGGTCTTGAATGCTCAATTGGCGCTGTTCCGGGGTTCTTTCGCCAACCCAACTCCTTTTTGATTTCCAGCAGCCCTTTGTGAGGAAGGTACGAACACAGTTCGACCGGCGCCGAAGCCGACTCAGCTGATTGTCGTTGAGCTCTATGCTGCAAGCAGCAGTGATGCGAGCGATAACGACAACGGAACTACCCGGCTCAAACCCAGCACACAATACTCCATCATTATTGACAGACATAATCAATTGCAGTCCATTAGACTTTTGCAGTTGACTGCAGACGAAGACAAATAAATCCCAAACAAATCACGACGGCACTGCCAGCAAACAAGAACGCCAAGTTTCCGATGAACTTCCTTCACTTGGAGCGGAAAAGTTGCGCACCAGGCTTCTCACAATCCAGCGCTACTGTCTGCTGTGTCCCGGAACAAAAAACTTCCGACGCTCAATTCGCAAACAAGGCCAAAACGACGGCAATTTTTCCGAATTTGAATCAATGAGAGTGCCGCCGGCTGCCGTGCGACGGAAGCAGAGCCACGGCAGCTGCGACGCTTGCGACTGCAGTCCTGTGCACCTTCGAGCATTCGCAATGTCCTCACCCACCGAGCTCACAACACAACAACATCGCACCACAGCCTTTCGCTTCGCCTGCCACTTCGTCCCTTTCCCCACGTTCTGCGATCAGCACAGATATTTTGTTATCCGGCCGAGCGACGAGTTGTTTGTATATTTTTCCGCTTCAATATTTCCGTTATTCTTTTGGAAACACCAAACAACTACACACATACATGTACATAACAGACTATATTTATGGCTTTGTTCGAAATATAATGAAATTTACAATAAGCAGAAACTTGTTTACAAATCACTTTAGCTCTTGATTTGATTTGTTCGGCCAACTGCTGTGCAGCAGCAAAATCGAATTGATTGTGCAGAAGCAAACTTACTCCTGTGATGGTTAGGTACACGAGAGCAAAGCGAGGGGAAGAAGGCATGTAGCCAGTTGGTGGAGGATTTTTACACACTTCAAGGACGTTCAGCGGATTAGCAATGAACCGGGAAGATCTGAGCGTTTAATGAAAGGATAAATGTGCGAAGCATGCTCTTTGACAGTTTTATTGCGTGTAATCGATTAGCGCCATCCAATTCCTTACAAACACACACACACACACACACACACACACACACAGGGGAACAGGAGCGTAAACTGTGAAAATTCTCACCACCAGCTAAAGCGAAACCTCATTCGCAAGTTGTTGGAATCGGGGCTCTTACAAAGACACTGCAGGCAAAATGTAGGTATGTGAGCAATGCCTTGCGACAGACCATAATTGAGGATAAGGTTTAGCCGCCAGAAGGCAAATTTCGCCATCATGAATGCATTAACCCTTTTGCTAATTTATTGCCTTATGGCAACATGCTACTTTGTGGACGTCGGAACCATACATGGTTTCAAGAATCGATTTTTTTTTGTTGGTCCTTAGAATAGTTTAAAGTTTTACGAATACTTTATATGAATTTAATCAACTGAATGTTTAAGTTTAAGGAATGCATCTTTCTTCATGGTAAAGAAAGATGAAGCAGGGAAAAATAAGATACATTTATGATTTGATTTTTAAATTTAAATTTTTGAAATATCTAATGTAGATTTAAATTTTTTAAATATCTAACATTATCTGAAGTAAAAAAATATATATTCAATTTTTAGTTATGCGTACAAAAATTTAATTTTTTAATTATTGCAGTCACAACAATGTGCTTGCTGTCATATGACAACACTCTAAAAAAAAACAGGTTCCAGTAATAAAAAATAAACGAATTGTTGTGGAATGTTGTTAATATAACCACACGGAAGACTACATCGATACAATTAAAACTTTAACTTTTTTTAGTAAAAATTTTGAGCGAAAGGGTTAAAACTTCTGTAACCTTAGGGTAAATTTAAGTTTAAAGTGTCTCCTCTATGGTTTCTTAATCAAAGTTGTTTCCTTTTGGACTTACTGACTCCATTTGGATTTGAGTGAAATTTCATTGGTCAAACTGGTCAAATTTAACTTTAAACCTTTCGGGACTACTGGGATAATGCGTCCCAGTAAGTTTTTAATGGCCCTCAAAACAATTATTCAAATCTTACAACTCACGCAAAATATTTTTTCGATTTCGGTGTTCCCGCATAAAAGGATGATTTCAGAATCTGTGAGCATCAAATATAATTTTCTAACCCCAACATTCATGGCATGAAAATATTTCTACTAAGAGTATTTTGGATTTTAAAATTAAATTCGGTCCCGAAAGGGTTAAGGTAATTTTATAACCAATAGTATTGAGTGCAAGAAATTCGTCGATGCGATGCGAGTTCTATTCGATTTAGTTTTCGTTTCTACTCTCTCGGTCCCGTTTATATTTGCCTCATTTTTGTTGCTTCCCGCCCGCGTCTTAAAAGAATGAAAGCGCAAAATTATTTCAGATGCGGCTTCTGTATGCTGTTTATTCTGTGGTGTTGGTTATTTCAATGTTGCAAAGTGATTTTTAGTGTAATGGCGTTTACAAAAGTAGTGGCATCTATTATTTTTTGCAGTGGCTCACACAGGTTTTTATTTTGGGAGGGGGGTTTGCGTACCAATTTTGAGGCTAATATCATATGAAACCATATTTGGTACCAGCAATTTTTGTATTTGAAAACGTTAAGACCCGATTTACACACATCAATGAAACTTGGCCCGAACTTGATTTAGTCTCAGAATTCGATTGGAAAAATGAGGTGAGTATTGTAGAAGGCGTGGCACCGCCCATACAACTCCCAATTATGTGTCACATAACATTGAAATTCGACAAAGAACTACCGTTAGGGCGTTTCTCTTCATTTCATGGGCGTTCAACAAAGGGGCGAACAAGGACCGAGGAACTTTCACTTGAGCCATTGCAATGCATTGGTTGCAAACAATTTGGCATTTGCGATGGATTTATTATTTATTAGATTTAACAAGAGTTTTTTAAATGTCGTTGATTTTTAGAACAGATTTGACCAATTTTGATTTAGTTCGAGGATATTATAACGTTCTCAAGAAAAGTTCAACAGAGTTGCATGACCGTGCAAACACTTCCGTGCCGTTCTACAGTGCGCATTGCAATTGAAAAAAAAAACATTCAAATAAAGTTTAGATGGTGCAACGTTAAAATTTTTACTTACACCAAGTACAATGGCAGCCGCCGTAGCTCAGCTGGCTAGTGCGTTGGGCCGCGAGTCAAGACTCCACGAGTTCAATACTTCGTTGCGTTAACACCGAAAAAAAAGGAAAAAACAACAATTTTTCTTTCGACGGCTGTCCTCTCAGAAGGACATGGCAAACATCTGAGATTAAGATTGCTTATGAAAAAGCTCCCAACTCGCCGTTCGGAATCGGCATAAAACTGTAGGTCCCTTCCAACCTTTTAAAACCATTCGCACGCACAACACGGTTGGTTGTGGGTAGCTGGGCCTTAGTCTCGTAATCGGGCTGTCGTGCCAGCCAAGAAGAAGAAGAAGAAGAAGAAGACAATGGTCCGAAAAGGACTGAGTGCCCCCTGAGCCCACCCTCACATCACATCGCATCACATCACACCCCATTCAATCTATGCAAAGTAAGTTTTCACTTTAAAATGCTGATTTAATCACCGAAATTGTCGGCGTACTAGAATTCACTTATCACATGACAGCATATAGTATCAACTATAAGTAAGAGAACATAAGGACATGTTTGCGCCACTTCCTGCATTCGTTTCCATTTCAGACTTTACGTTTTTAATATTGAATGTTTCGCACAGCAATGTCCATTTGCAAAATGTGCATGTTGCTTTCAACAAACCCACTGCTCAGTTCGGCGGTAATAACAAAAGTTTTCCAAAATTTGCGGCGATTGAGCACCAGAAACCCTGTTCATATGCTGTCCAGGCTCCAGCAGCAAAAGTTTTTTAATTTAAAATTTGTCTTAAGCGGAACATCCGCCATGTGTATTAAACAGTGTATTAAATATTTATTCCGGAACAAGCAGCGGACTCGCAACGCTCACCGCAGAAGTGCGTTGCACCATACGACGCAAGTGTGCGCACCAAATCTCCAGAGATGTGACCGACTTTTTGCCAGCAGTGTAAATTGTTTTTGCAATTAGCGCCAGACATATGAACGTAAAAGTAATTAATGCGATGCAGGTTTAGACAATGGTTTTGTTGCACCTGTGAATGCGGAGTAGTTGCAAATGTTACGTTAAGGTAATCTGTTGGCAGTGCGATCTCTTGAGGAAGCTAACGAGAAAGTTTCAATGTCGTCAAATAGGGTGCTCGAAATATTCTTTTTATTTTAGACATTCAATAAAATAAAAATAATATTTCGACACATTCTGAAGCCACCGAAGAAAATAGCGATATTACTCAAAACATCTACACAGAAATAATTTTGATTAGAAAAGATTAGCGAACACAACAAACATTTCAATTCATTTCAATCAAATTCCTTGCTTTTGAATCATTCCCAACGCATACAATCGTTTGGAAATGGTTTGACGGGTAACGCTTAACCCATATAAGCCCAGCGATTTTTTTGTCAATATTCGAATGAAACAGTTTTTTTTAAGGTGAAATGGGGTCAGACAATTTAAATTTGGGGTAAAAAAAATTTTGGATTTTCGAGATATTTGGTGTTTAATAAATTGAACACCTAACTATAAATATATATTGTGGCTATAATATTGGTTTTATGGGAAAAGTGTAAATACATTTTCGAGAGTTTGATCAATTTTTAACAAGACTGCATAGTTGCTTTTGTAAATATTATTGTTTTTTAATGTTAATTAAAGCACCGAAGCTTTTGAAATTATGTCAAAAATTACCTTTTGTTTGAGGAATTCATACAACTGGGAAGAGATGCGAGAAATAAATATATTTTTCCCATATTATACAAAATATCCCATGTTAACTTTTGTTATTCCTTATTACAAATCAGACCATCATATTATGCAAACCTTTCGCGTTTAAAGTTTAAAAAAGAGCCCAACAAAATTTATGGAAAATGCTAAAATTTACTATTTGATTAATCGAAAATTGGGCCGATATGGGTTAAAGCTGGCACGAATCCTCATAGAGCAATGTCTCTAAATCACGCGGACGTTCATCAACATCGAAATCACCGTCTTTCACTCACGTTGTTTTACTCAGAGCAGCCTCTCCGTAGACTTTTGGAAGCTCTCAAATAAAAGAAGAAAACAACACTTCTAGCAAATTTCGATTATTGGGCACAAAACCAGATATTTTTGCGCAACCAAAAGAATATAATAAAAAAATAAAATCACTAATATTTAGCACATTACATATGCGGTTCGGTTCGTTTACCATATGTCTAAGCTTGACTTATGATGCTTTGAATATGTTTAAATCGATCGGCTATTATTGCTGCAACCATATTTTGACAAACAGCGAGAACTTAGTTGTGCACCTAATATGTCCGGAGTCATTAAACCTCAGCAAATTTTTAGATTGTGGATTGGTTTTTATATTCAAAGTACAGACATTCAAAACTTCAGAGATTGTACCGAATAGTCACGCATATATGTATAAATAATATTTTTGTAAATATAACCTTTTTAATTTAAAAAGTATTAAAAATTATTTTAATTATATTTAATTTAATGATAAAACATTCCAATTGACTATTTGTAATCATGTGTTTTATTTAGGCATCTTACTCTTATACTACAAGCGAATTATGGATTTGCCAGGGTTTCGGGATTTCGGAATCTCACTTTGACATCTCGAGCACAGGTGTGTTTTGACTCTTTAGAGACAATAGTGTGGATACCCGGCAGTAGCAAACAACGGCCATGCATCGATTTCAATCACTGTTGTGTGAATTGTTTTGTTATGATGTTGAATTCATAAATTGCCATCGCATTCACACAAATGGAAGTCTGCAAGTTTCCGAACACTGCTGCTGCTTTTAATTAAAATTCTAAAGGCGCACCCGTTCGCCCCGTCAGCCATGGCAAAGCAGAACCTACACAACCTTATCCACTTGATATGTTAATCGCCATAAAGGAATACAGAATGTGCACACAAAAGCATTTTCCTTGCATCCATTTTTCCACTTTTTTGTTTCGGTTGTTTCCCGCAATCGCTTCCGTTGCCACTACTGCACGCTGTTTCCGCTTTGAAAAACATAAAATTCCAACCACTTCAGAAGTGTTCCGCAAATTGCTGATGCCACACTTCAACGAGCACTGAACGGGTTCAAGTTGATTTGAGAGCCACTGACAGCAGCGCGCGGCATAATGGCATCGCTGAGTTGTGTGCTCGGCTGCCAGATGCGGCGGTGTGCTCGCGAACCAAAACTAAATATTGCGTTTTCATTCCTCCATCGAGCACGCAGTATGAGCACATGTCATGTGCCGACTCATCGCGCTGCGTCGATTTGATGTGCAAAATTTTGAGCCGCCCTTCCGATTGCCGGGTTGGAAGGGGGCGCAGAAGAGTTTGTTGGCAGTATTGTACAAGCCACCTGTAAGTGGTCTGAATTTATTAGGCATACTTAAGTCTAGTCGGCGGCAAATTCAACTTATTCGCGTGCAGATGAAATATTTTCGATTACTTCACCCACACGTACCTACATGTCTGCTTATGTATTTTTGTTCAAAAATTCGCACACAGGTATCAAGCGTTACGGTAATATTACACCCCCTCTGTGTGCAGATATTGCAAACTTTTTTCAATTAATGACATTTCTCCTTATGATAAATGAGCTTGATTGCCCGCCTCTAAATACGGCACACACCGTTTGCCACCCTACACACATTTCAATCACATTTCTATCGCACTGCAACCGAGTATATATACATACATGTTTTTGACATTAATGACATAGGGTAATAACACGTGTCTTGGGCGGAGTACAAATTTACATATCTAAGCTTGAATATTGAATTCAACCAGATAAATGTGTGCGGTTGTTCTGCAATTAATTAATTATTTCAATAAACAAGTCAATGCAAGTTTTGTAAAATATTTCGTACAACAAATAAATATGACAACTTACATACGGCTGAGTTAAATTTTTGCTGCTTTATGTTAATTGTGTCGCAAGAATTTCGAATTTAAGTTAGAAGTTAGCGATAACTAACGAGTCTCTTGAAAACTAACACGCCAGGCAGAGAAATGAACAAAAATGCTAAATAGGAAGAAATAATTTTTTATGGACATTGAAATACTTTTAACATACCTAACCGAACTACCGCTACCACTGTAACCGACCGAATAATTACACTGTGCGTGAAATTTGCCCTTAAAAATTTAAACATGGGGTATTCTCAGGTATTCTAAATTGAGATCCACCAGCCGTTTGGCTGGATTGGCTCTAGTTTAAGAGAAATCCGAATTTGAAGCTTGCTCATTTTAATCGAGTTTTTCGCTTAAGTCTACGAACGTTTAATGCTTATAGGTCCTAAATCGTTCCGAATATCGCTTTACTGCCTTCGGCAAGTTTGTAGATATTTTAACGACCAACAAATTTACTTAAGACACCAATCCAAAACAAATACATTCAAACTGTGTAATTGCGATTTGTGCATTTTTTTGCGCAGCGCAACGTGGCGTATGAGTGTCATTTATTTATATTAATATTACAATTAAATGACACTCATACGCCACGTTGCGCTGCGGCAAAAAATGCACATATCGCAATTACACAGTTTGAATGTATTTTTTTTGGATTGGTGTCTTAAACAAATTTGTTGGTCGTTAAAATATCTACAAACTTGCCGAAGACAGTAAGGCGATATTCGGAACGATTTAGGACCTATTTGAATTTGAAAATGAGCAAACTTCAAAGTCGGATTTCTCTTAAACTGGAGCCAATCCAGCCAAAGGGCTGGTGGATCTCAACTCAGTATACCTGTAGAAAATTCACCCAGTAGGTCCCCCCATGTCTAAATTTTATGTTTCGTTTGCATAAAATTTCAACTGAGATTTTCGTACTTGCAAAAATGAATCAAATAATATGCTTTTACCATACAGCGGATTTAAATCCACAATCACCAGCCTCGCTTCGCTGGTTTTCCCTTACTTGGTTTGTTCTCTAACTTGCAAACAATCACACACGCACAGCTTTTACATGCACAACGTGCACACATTTCAGAGAAGATTTATGACGGAATACATCAGAGCTCATTTTTGCTTCAAAATATTTTTTGTTGATCATTTAACTTATTGACATTTAAAAACTACTTTAGCGTGGTGAACGGATAAAACTGTTAAAATTTCAAAACAAAATTTGTATCTCAGTCGTTTAGAGGTCATTACCTGCAGTCACCTAAGAAACATTCGCTTCGCTTGGTGCTGGCTGAGTTAGCATACCAAATCACAAGCCTCTAACACGCCATTTAACACATTAGGATATCAGCCACGGCGGTCTCTATGCCGGCCCGCAGATGATCTGTAAGCCGTGTTAGATTTCAAAATTTTTCCAAGCCAATACATATGTGAGGCAGTGATCAATACCTAATTCTGAGTTCGATAGCGCACACTGTGTTCAGCTTTATGTACAGCGATCTCGATCTATGATCCACATTTGCCTTCCTTGGATTAGCGTACCATCTAAACTCTGGTAACTCATACGCCATGTAGTGCATGACTGATTATTTCAAAATAATTGCCACAAATGCATTTCGTTAGGAACACATGAATATAGTCTCAGATGTATAAAAAAAATCGCGTCACAACCGCATAAAATGAGCATCAAGTGTACATAGCTGTTACCCTGTTCCAGTATGATGGACATGGGGGCGTATAAGTGATATTAATTAAATAAATGCAACTATATAGGATTTTGAAAATCAATTTTATTTTCGTGCCTTAAACAATAATTTAAGATCATAAAAGCAATAACCGGGACATCACCAATCTAACCATCCTTTTGCTACATTTTATGAAAATTTTAAATATTTTCGCTTCCGGCCAGCTATTCGACTCTTTTTTTGGAAGGACACTTGTTTTTCCATTCTTCAATATTTGTAAAATAAACCCTATCAAATAGAATCATCTTTCTTTTTCCATACTCCAAAAAAATCCCCAAATTTAGGCCGTTTTTTATTGCTGCCTTCGCTCTTACCTCTTAAACATAAGGACTTCTGCCAATATTTAGAAAAGTGAGTAAATATTAAGTTAAATATTAAAAATTATTAAAAGACAAATTTCCTCTATTTTTCTAAAGAACTCACAAATCACCATTTTACAGAGACATTTTCTGACTGTTATGACCGGCCAACCCAGCTTAATTGGCGCACTTGGCTTACCGCTTCATACGTCCCAGAAATAGACGAGCATGCAGGCGATGTGAAAATATTGAATGGGCACTCACATTCACTTTTTGCTGGAACGAAAGTGCCCAAATCATTAACGGCCCACACGAAGCCAACATTTTATAAACTTCAAAATTCATTAGTCAGCTGGCGCAGGCACACACACTCGCTCCACAGCCCTAATGATCTCTGCCGCTTTATCAGGTTTTTCTTGCGTGCGTCCGAAATATCCGACAGATAAAGCAGAGAAATCTCCACTTTTGGCAGCAAAAGTGCCACAATAAATTTCAGTTTTCCAACTGACGCCATAAATCTTACGCACAGCAACACGAATGCGATGTGGGGTAAGCAGCCGCACACAACCCTGGCTTGCTGGGCACATACATACATATGTACATTCCTCATATTCAAAGGTGTGCCGTAAATAATTGGAACAGTTTAAGTTCCCAACTGGAGTATGATGTGCTAAGCCGCAGATATTTCTTGCATATATTTGGCGATTATGGATGCTCTAATGCTACAATATGCTAATCCAGACCTCACTGAATATTGCATGATACGCAGCCGCGCGTATAAATGCCTAACGCCAAGATGTATGCGGCACACCACACAAATATAGTAACTTTTTGCTCACACAGCCATGAGTGATGCGTATACAATATTTCAATAATTGTGGTAACTAGCTTCGACAAAGCCAACAAGCGTTAACTGGCCATGTCTGTCAATCAGTGATTTCCTGTTCTTGACGTGGCGACGCGTCGCCACAATTCAATTTAATCTATGTAGAAGAATGCTTTTGCTGACCAATCATCCTAGCAAAGGCATAGCGAAAACACTATTGGCACATCCCAGTTCCTGGGTAGAAGTAACACGCGCACCTCCTGTTCGCTCTGTTTTTACGCAACGAAACATACGTACGAAAGCATGCACATACGGACTTATGCATACGCAAGCATAGGTATCTACGTACATTTGGCACGCATGCTTGTGCCTATCTACATACATATTTATTGTGGCATGTGCGTTTCCAACCAGAGTTCTCATAGGAGAGAGCCGCAGCCAATGCTTGTTTCGTAAACATTTTTTCAAGTAAAAAAATTAAAATGGATTATCCTCCAACAATAACACTGTGCAAGTCGAAAATTCAGACATGGGGGCAACTTACAGAGCGAGCTTTCATAGGTATACTGAGTTAAGATCCACCAGCCGTTTGGCTGGATTTGCTCTAGTTTAAGAGAAATCCGACTTTGAAGTTTGCTCATTTTCAAATGCTCATAGGTCCTAAATCTTTCCGAATATCGC
The DNA here is from genome assembly GCA_963971225.1 of Melieria omissa. Taxonomy (NCBI): domain Eukaryota; kingdom Metazoa; phylum Arthropoda; class Insecta; order Diptera; family Ulidiidae; genus Melieria; species Melieria omissa. Next base: position 49,065,138 of record OZ020267.1, on the reverse strand, counting down.
TTTACTGTTTTCGGCAAGTTTGTAGATATTTTAACGACCAACAAGTTTTCTTAAGACACCAATCCAAAAAAAATACATTCAAACTGTGTAATTGCGATATGTGAATTTTTTTGCGCAGCGCAACGTGGCGTATGAGTGTCATTTAATTCTAATATAAATCTAATTCCGTCTTAAGCAAATTTATTGGTCGTTAAAATATCTACAAACTTACCACAGACAGTAAAGCGATATTCAGAACGATTTAGGATCTATTAGCATTTAAACGTTCGAAGACTTTAGCGACGAACTTGACTAAAATGAGCAAACTTCAAAGTCGGATTTCTCTTAACCTAGAGCCAATCCGGCCAAACGGCTGGTGGATCTCAACTCAGTATACCTATGAAAAGTCGCTCTGTAGGTCCCCCCCATGTCTGAATTTTTGAGGGTAAATTTCACGTACAGTGTAATTGACGTAAACAAATTTTATAATGCAGCTAACTTTGCACATTTTGTGCAAAAAGTGCCCATGCCAAGTGTGAGGATAGCTCAAGCAAATTGCTTAACAGTGCTTCTATTCCTAGGACTCTTATGGAGTTCTTTTAAATTTTGAAATAGATTTATTTAAAAATGCATCATGAAAAAAAATTTCCAGAATGGCTGTTACATTATTTGATTTCAAGTGGCTAAGCCTTGTCTTGATTTTATGATCAGCAAGGCTTGTTTTCATAGGCTTAAGTAAGAGTAAAAAAAACTTTTAATTAAATATATTTGTAATAACTTAATTCTGTTATTTTTTCAACCATATTTTGGTTTCAACTCCAGAAGCTGAGAACGAAAGACCTCAGGCCACAATCCATGGGGGCGACATATGGCCAACATGGGCATCATCGAAGATCCGACTTGCATGTCTTGCCTGGAGGAGGTAGAGAGTACAGAGAACTTTCTCTGTGCATGTCCGGCCTTCTCTAGAACGAGATTGCGCACGCTGGGTTCAGATGTTATGAGAATGGACGAAGTTCATTCTCTCGCTATGTGTGATCTCCTGAGATTCATTAATGAGTCCGGGAAATATGCACAGGAGAATCCATAACTCCCTTTCCACCCACTTTCTCTTTTTCTTTTCCCATTCCTATCTCCTCTATCAATCTTTTTCCTGAGCCTTAAGTACAATGGGCTATAGAGTCTGAGTGCTTGGGGTAATGACCTCTCTTAGGTTATTTCCTCGGCTCCCCTTCACATCCATCCATCCATCCATCCATATTTTTTTGTTTCGAAAGTAGTAAGCACCAGTACTTCCATTGAATTTTCTTAGGTTGTCCCTTCAGCAAATTTTCTATGAAAATCTGCACCCTATAAAACATGCACTCGGCAAGGTCATTCTGGCCGTCGCATAATGACATAGCAGCGGTTGGAGTGTTCGAGAGGAAGGTACTTTGCAAAATCTTCAGTCCTGTTCGTATTGGCGACGACTATCGAATGTGTCAAGACATGGATGATGAAGTTCCGGCGAAGAATGTGAAGAGGAAGGCCGTGTCTCCGGTGGAACGATCAAGTTGAGGGGGCCCTATCTTCTCTTGGTGTGACCAACTGGAGAAGGCACGCTTAAAGACAACTTTTACGGCAGGTCTTAACCCAGTAACGGGTTGTTATGGCCAGCTAAGTAAACAAGTAAAAAACTCCTTGAAATCAAAATGTGTGTTGGGAGTGGGATGCCCGCTAGATATGCTACTGTAGAAAGAGAAAGTTAACAATTTTTATTGCATCTACGCTAAAGTCGCCGCAGTGCTTCAAGACACTTTGCCGAAATGACTTTCGCTTACGCTTATTAGAAACCTACAATGTGATTATAGTTCAGAACAGACGGACAAACATTCACAAAAGTTATATATGAAAGATTTATTATCTGTGGTGCCGCTCTCCGCTACAATACTCCGCGCTTCGTGCATGTATTTATGTTCTTTTGCATATTTATAAGAACGGACGCACCGGCATTCCGCAACTTTAATCGGATGTGTGAATTACCGCTGCTCGCATCTGCTGTTCGAATGCGATTTAAGAATAATGTAATGCGACATTTAAATGACAACAAGCGTAAATCCACAAGCGCACACATGCGTCCGCACGTACGACACATACTCGCCCGTTCAGACGGTCTTTATAAACAGCAGAAGGATCGCTACATCCGGCTGCTCGTATCGAAATTTGCATAAGTAATTTGGTATTTCGGATTACAATAATTACCATACGTAGGTGTCTGCACAAACACCTGTTTTAATTTACGACCACCAGTGCGACTACCACGGACGACGACGCGGTGGCGAACACTCTCGCATGTATGGAATGCCCGCGGCGACGTGTGGCGGGAGCTATGCGTCAGCGAGAGAACGAAAGAATATGGTGCGCGTTGCCACACATTCATCATCGCCCGACGAATGGGAGATTTGTGGTCTTTTCTAATTGCGTCTACTTCAGCCTGAAGCAGTGGTAGATATATATGTAAATAATTCTGTCTGTGAGGCCTACCAGAAGCTTCTCGTACGCACACGCTCCCCATAAGACTTGGTCTAAAATTGCGATTTCTTATTTTCCAATCTGGCGTAAGATAAGCCGCGATAGGCCAATGAAGAATAATGTTGGCGAAAACCGCTTTCCGGCGCACATTCGTTCGATTGTAGACCATGTACTATGTACAAATATTACGTACATACAATTGGTACAATATATGTATGTGCATACATAAATGTAAATAAAATAACAAAATTGTTTTCAATTTTCCTACATGCGTTCGAATTAGATGTATGTTACATACCATACTACATACACGACATACAAACATACATACATATTCACACGCTGACAACATAAAAAGTGCCTCCACAGGGTTTACTGAAGCCAACAAAATAAAATGTATTATTAAAAAAGGTTTTCGTTCAACTGTGATTCAACTTTCAGTCTAAGAGTTTGTTCATGTTGTTGTGTTACTTTTCTCATCTTAAGAAAATATGAATTTTTAATGTACTCAATAAAAGATAAAAGTATTAGTGTACATTGCGCACATCAGAATGCTGCTATGATTCTGTTTTTAGGTTAATAAGTTTTCGGCTCTAGCATCATTGAACAGTTAAAAATAAGTTAAGTTTCAAAACGTCTGCGTCAGTGTTCACAAGATTGCCTAGCAATGGCACAAAATATGATGGCTGGAAACAAGCCCATGTCAGCCCATGTGAACGCTGAAGTACTTTAAGAAAGTATTTTTTGCTGTCTATTTTGATGCATTACAAAAAATTAATGTTCCCAACTAAATTGTGCAAAACATAAATAATGCTGCAAAATAATTTTAGTCGAGACAGGGAACTTTTTGATTTAGCAGCGTGTAAGTAGATACCAAACAATATGATTTCGCTCCACAAAATTATTCTGTGTGCAGTAGTAAAATGGCGAATTTGTCATGCAATGCCGACGACACATTGTTACCCATTCCACATGTGAATGCCTTTGGTTCGCTTTCCAACAATATTTTATGCTCAATAAGCAGAATATCAAACACCAAACATATTTGTGACTTGTAACCAGATTTATGGGCATAAATTATTTGGAAAATTTTACAAATTCAGCCTCGGTGCAAATCCCTTTAATCCTTATGGTAAACTTTGCTTGGTCTTGGCCTTGTGATTAATTTTCAATTCTATATTTAAATTTAATATTCAACAATATTTGTAATAATTGCACATATGAAAGCATGTTTGCGAAGGGCACTTACGGTATACATTGCCAAGAGCGCACTTATGCTTATTTCTTCACATTCTCATCGCCTTCATGTAGCGATAGAAGAGGACGAGTCTGCACAGAATTTACTCAAAGGCATCTTGTAAGTTACTTAAATGTATAACATTCAACTCTTTAAGACGTAAGCTTAAAGCACCCGTACGCGGTCTGCAAGGGATGCACATCAGTGCTAAGCTCCATATACCGAAAACAGCGCACTTGTTGAATACACTGAAGTGTGCTTTTAATGCAACTAGCTCCGTTCAGGTTTCAGTTTGCTTTCCAATTAGTACATCCAGCACACCAGTGTTGACTGCGCATTTTTTTCTAGAAAACAATACACATCAAAGCTTACTTTTCTATGACCTTTTTCGAGATTGGCGCAAAAGCTTATCACCATTATTGTATAATAGTGAAGTAACTTTCTGGGATATGGTTTTGTTTATTGAAAGTTCATAATAATACCCATACAAATTATTACTTATTGGATAGTGAGTATGTCCTGCTAGATTTTGAATGCATTCCAAATTCGATTATCGAATTTCACACAAATTCTTAAGTTCTTCATGCGTTATCGACTCTAATTTATTTGTTAATTACTTTATTTGCTGTTAATTGTATTGGCGTAGGGTCCTTTAGTTAGAAAATTATCTTTGAAAGCCATAAGTGCTCTTTCGGATTCAGGTCCGACAAATATGCCACCGAATTAAGCCAGAGATTTACAAAGTGCTCATAAGTCGATGTAATAGCACTTCTTTGTCGATATGTTTAGAATAAATATCAAAAATGGAAATATAAAAATACAATTACAGTCGAGTGCGCTTAACTGCAAGTCGATTTTTCCGGCCTTTCAGTTGCAGTTAACCCGTGTTTCCAGTTAAGCGGTTAAGTGTTAACTTCGGGTGAACGAAAGAAAAATATATTCTAATTCCGATATTTTTCTCATATCGTTAAATTTTTAAAAGCAACTAACGAAATCCACTGGTCTACTTATCAGTGATATAATAATTCGTCCAAATAATAGAAGCACAGTCTTTTTAAATTATTAAATGTGGAGTCAATTAATATTTTGGACCCAAAATGTTTCTTTCCAAATATTCGAGTTATACAGTGGTTCAGTTAAACGAACTAATTTTCAGAAAAAATACCAAATAAAAATTAGATCTGGACTTTTATTTCAGTTAAGTGTGTTGTGGCATCACTTCCCGTGATGTAACTGGCCATTGGCAACGCCAATGGCCAGTTACACTTCACTTTCTCTTCCTGTTCTATCGTCATCAATTAAAGAAGTGTAAGCTAAATTGAGTTTTTATTTTCCAAAAACATCGGAATAAAACGAACAAAGTGGATTTCTTGTTTATCAAAATCACAACAATTTTACACAAATTTGTATTATAAGTTATCTAGAGGTCACCGAATCGAATCGAATCGAAAACTCGCGTTCCTAGTAACTAACAAGCTGAGCCACGTCAGACCCTACCCTTTATTACCTAACTTAACCTAACCTAACCTAACCTAACCTAACCTAACCTAACCTAACCTAACCTAACCTAACCTATGTCCAACGGAGCAATAGCAATTAATAATAATAGTAATGGATGGTAATGATAACTTTTAATAATGACGACAATATGAATGAATGAAGAATTGAACACTAGATGCTGTTGTCATGATTTTTGATTTTACTAAAAAATATTCCACTGAAATATATTCGATTACATTCCTTTTTACTTTTTATGTGCATATGATTAACTAAAACCAATTGTGAAATCTTTCCCGAGTTATGCGCTTTGAGCTTCACGCACCACAAAAGTTACACAACTCAAAATTTTTAATTTTCGCGTTTATGTGTTAATACTGTGCACAATGCATCAATCTACCAATAAGCAAAAGCTCAGTATATTTTCTTGTTGTTAACTGTTGCAAAAATACAGTTAGGTCTCTCTTCATGTCAGAAGTTTGATGCTATTTGATTGCTGCAGCTCAATGCAAAAGAGTCCTAACTCAAATTATGACACTTTTGACGAAATCAATTTTTGTTGAAGTTAATTTTAAGTAAAGTTCTGACAATTTTTTTATATATTAAAATTAATTATAAATTTTCAAAATTTTACTTTCAACTTTTTAACTGTCATTTATAATTATTAAATTCAGTAATTGTTACATAACCTTAAATAATTCCGTAATTATTGATTTAAAATATCATCAAAACAGTCACAACTCAAAATTTTGGATTTTTCAGTGTAAAATAAGAAAAAATCTTGTAACTTATCCTAAAGCATAATCTGTAAGGATTTTCTACTGAACAGTCTATACATTATTTAAAAAAAATGTTTATTTAGCTCAAAAACAGTTTGTTGCGTTTCCTGAAAAATCATAAATTTTGAGTTGTGTCACTTTTGTTGTGCGTGTGCGAAATGTATAACCTGAGGAAAACCGAGTTAACGTAGCTCTGCGTCAAAAAACCTCCAAATTGTTTATGCTTTTTATGAAAACCAAATGAAAGTATTTGTGTAATATATGCATTCATACATATGTACTAGGGATCGCAATTTTTTGCCATTTTGCGATCCCGGGATTTTCGGGATTGAAAAGTCAAATCCCGGGATCCCGGGATTTAATCCCGGGATTCATATAACACATTTTTTAATAAAACAATTTTCCCGAATTGCATAAATACTTGTTTATAATATATTGATCATAAAAATGGACACATTTTAATCACATTTGGGTAGTTTCAAGATTTTTTTATCTTGAATTTAATCACATTTTGTTTAACCCTTCAATTCCCATGTCCAAAATAGTGAAAAAGAAAATTTTCTTTTTAAATAAAAGAGCTTAGATACGTTTGGATAAGACAAAAAAATACATAAAAAATGTTTAAACTACCTTCATTTTTATATTGAAAGAAACCAGACAAACTCGCACTGCTTTAATTACGCGTGAAACAAATGAATAAATTTTACATATGACGTATCGCTAGTGTTGGTAGGAAAATTAAATAAACAAGTACTACTAATTGACTTTGCTATACAAGTGTTAGAATTTTAAAATAAAAACCTATGTGGTAGGAAAACAAATATTAAGCATCTGTCACCTACAGGTGACACTGGGAATTGAAGAGTTAACTTAAAAGTTTTTCATTTGACATTTAACTTCAGTTTCATAGCATTTTGTTTTATCCAAAAATGACACTTAAACATAACTTATTACTTTGCAACCGATGTATAAAGTGCATATATATGCATATTTGATAAAAAAATAAAATAGTTAATTTGTTTGTGCTTTTAGTTTTACTTCGATTATTTCGATAAAAAAGTTAAGCGTTTTGATTAACTAAAAACTGAGATCTTAAAAATACAAAGGCATTAAGTGTTTTGTTCTCTTATCTAGAGCCAAATTTATTGCAAATAAACCCTGCTGAAGAGAAACATCTTTCAGATTCAACACTTGTTGGTTGAATGCTTAGTAAATAATTATAAGCCTTTTGAAGACGCCCTCTATCCCCACCCTCCTCCCTCAGATAAGGAATTGGGTTTTTGTGCATTTAAATTTATTTCATTTGAACTTTGAAGCATCTTTTGCAATCCCGAAAATCCCAGGATAAAAGAATTTGAATCCCGGGATTTTCGGGACTGGAAAAAGTCCGGGATCCCGGGATTGCGATGCCTAATATGTACATACATAATATAGGTCGTCAGTAAAAACGGAAACGCATTCGGTAGCCTTGTACGCTCGCAAGTGCTCAGTGGTTACGCGCACGTCAGCACTTTCAGCAACACAAATTCATGCGTCAACTCCACAAGGGGATTATGGAAATAATGAAATGGCCACTAATTGAGGCGATTATAGAGAGAAGTCACTACGAAATTGATTTAATTGTTGACCTTCGGTTAATCGTACGAAATATTTTTAACCACCAATGCGCGTATAAGTTTATCGATGTACACATTTTTCTATAAATAAATAAATTTTATTGTGTTATTGTTGATGTTGTTGTTGTTGGAAAGTATCTATGTAAATGCAACAAATTTAAGTTATTCACATAAATAAATAAATAATTCAAAGAAGTATACTACCGAAGTGCTGTATTTAAAACTGTGCTTGCATACACAATGTGAATGTGAATGTGAATATGAATGCGTAGTTATTGAATGGAGGTAAATAATGCAAACTGTTAATTAATTACAATGGCGCAACATAGCTAATAAAAACAACAATGAAGCACTATTCAACTTCATAAAACAAAAGAACAATTCACACAAAAACAACGCCATAATGAGTTCATAACAATGAAAACACAATAAAGCAACAAAGCCCAGCAACACTGATGGTGAGTGATGGCAGTGGTACAGTAATTCTGCATCATGTAATTTTGCGAATATGTTTAATTCGAAAAAGCCACTAAACGTTGTGTTGGATCACAAATCAATAGGTCGGTGGTACAAAGTTTGATTCAAAAAACTCCTGACGGCATGTTTTTATTCTTTAATATGCACAAAAATATGTGAATATTTCATGTAAACATCATTTATTCTTTCAGGTACATTTTTTGAATAAGTATATATTCAGCAAATAATAACATAAGCTAACTGCGTGCTGACCATGAGTGCGTATATGTAAGTTTATGCTACGAATGTCCTGGGACTTATTTGTAAAGTTGTTTGCCAACCAAAAATCTTGTTACACTCCCACTGCAAGAATCCGCTCTGTTGATCGATGAAACTAAAAAACAAACAAGGCAAACAAGCAAAACAAACAGTAAACACACAAAAGGAATTATTATTAAAATCATAATTTAACGACAAATACACTCAACGCCAACAGGGAAAAAAGTGGTTCGAACAAGAGTGCTCCAGGCGGCCGCAATCGATTAATTTGTATGGGTACTCGTGGCCGCATCCTTTTAATTTCTCACATCATCAGTGTTGTTAATAAACAAGAATAACTTCCTAATTGGTATAACGAACGAGCTGTGATAACTTAACCCATTTTCAAGTAACTATGTGGACCATCATCCAATGGACAGTAAGGTTTTGTGCTGAAAACACTAGAAAGACCACTACGGTAGTTTTGGCGTTTTTTCATTTCTAAATTGCTGTAGTTTCTATAATATTTCTTCAATCTTTTTTTTATAGGTTTCCACAACTGTGTGAAAAATCAGTCAACTCTGATGTATACTTTTCGATTTATCAGTAGATATACCTAGAAAGACCATTTGCGGTCATTTTCACCGCAAGTAAAATAAACGAAGATTTACTTAAATTTATATGATTGTAAAGTAGACATTGCTTATAAAATTCATCTCTATGTTTTTGAATCCATTGTAAAACAATAACATGGCAATGTTTCTGCGTATTTCCGATTTTTTTAATTGAAAATTGGTAGCAACACTACTCGACAAAAAATGGGCGTGTACCTAAAAACAAAAATATTTCCTAGACTAACTTTGTCGCTGAATACGAAACTGAAAATCAAAAAATTGTTTTATGAAGCATTTTCAAAAAATCTTTGCAGAACCAGTTTTTTCACTGCTGTTTCAATAATAAACACTTATCTCGTAAACGAATCATCCGACTAACACAAGCTATCCTTAGACTTTCCAGCGATGTACAGATTGTCCAAATCAGATGAGATTGTGAGAAATCACTGACGGTAAAAGTTAATGGAGAGAATCGAGGCTAACTTCACATCGGTATTTTTGCCATCATTTCCGAGTAATTTAAGAAAAGTGCTCATTACACAAATGTTTCGTCCTATTTTGCGAGCGATTTTTGCGATTGAAATAATGTTTCCTGTTTCCTTCTCGGTCAATGATTTTTCGCACCACATTGCATAACCAGGGATAATTTTATTTTTTTTTATTAAAAATTATTATTATTATTTATGATTTTTATTAAAAACCATAAATAAGTTGCATGCATTTGTTTTTAATCCATAGGACAATATTCTAATGTTTCCATAAAATATATTACCATTTAAATTTTTTTCAACAACATCGCACATAATACTAAATTTTCTACAAAAACTAAGCAGATTAGGTTCTGACTGCGCCGCTGGTTACGATCATTTGATACGAATATGTCGTTTAAAAACCACAACTGGGCTATGGCTTCTTTAACCACAACCTTGAGGTTTTTGGTCTGTCGATAATCAAATCTACTACAATCTACTTGCAAATCTACTTTATACTAAAGCTCCACTTTCGAAAGGACAAGCCCTTCAAAAAGGATAATCCCAGCCAGCAAAGTCTTGCACGTGCCCTGACAAATAAGATTGTTTCCTTTTTATAATTGCATAGACATTGTTTCTGTGTTTTTCGCGAGCATGTAAATTCAAAGGATTTTAAAGGACTTACCTATACGGTTACACCTTGGCAGCCAAGATGTGACGCGGCTGCAACGAACATCCGAGCCAGCTCGCATAATAGAAAAAGGAAGTAATTACTGAAACATTAGAAGCCGACGGCGCAGTGGGCACCAAACTAGCGTCAACTTTTCGAAGGCGCCGGCTCTGTGCGTGTGCGAGAGGTGTGCAGGCCCACTCCACACACACAAGCGAAAAAGTGCTGACACTCCAAATATCTCAACCTACTTTGCGCTTAATGGTCACTCAGCTGGAAGACGGCAGGTTGGCAGGCAACTTGGCAGGCTTCAGCCACGTTTTTTGTTTTTGCCCCGTTGCAAAGTCAGAGCAGTAGGTGTTAAACTGAGTGTGGTTGCAGCGACTGCACGTTAGCATAGTATTCCGTTCCTTTTTGTTGTTGCTGCACGACTGTTGTGCGGGCCATGCATGTTTAACATCTGTGGCACAGACAGATCTGCATGCATGTTCGCGCGCGCGTGTGGCTGCGTGTGTGAGCTGCTTGTACGTGGCCGTAAATACGTGTGGCACGCCATATGCATCACGCAGCACCAGCCTGTCATGTCCTGAATGGAGCGCATCTTATTTAAATTTTAATATAATTGAAGTTTGTAGGTGTCCGCCCTCAGCCCCGCTCCGTTTGCGGTTGCATAAAGGTGCTTACGTGCATATACTGGTCGTATGTAAATATGAAGGTATATGTGGACTTTGTGCATGTGCCCCAGGGTGGTCCTTATGTCATCTCTACAATGAGTTTGTGCTTGTGTCGCTTTTTTACATTTTAGCTAAATACTGCAAACGCTGGTAAAGTTTCTGTGTCGAACTTTTTTAAATATTTATGTAAAACTTAAGTCTAATGCCAAACTGATCATAAGACGAATCCGTTCAACAATGAAACCAATCAAGAATTTAGTCTCATTTGATAGCAGTTTGATTGAAATGAGAATTAACTTAACATTCTGTGAAAGTACATAAATATTTTTTAGAAGTAAAACATACAAAAAAATTCAATTCCCTTTATGGGTTAAAATATGAAGGTTATAAATTATTTTTATAGGAAATCAGATCTTATGCAGATTTCCATCTAATTGGAATCTACATAAGTATTCATGTCGTAAATAGAATTTGGAGAAAAACATTGTGTGTACGAAAAATTGATTTTAAAGAATAAGCGAAACCTGAACGCATCTGCACATTGCCTGCTGAGAAGTATGGTCTTCTTTGTTGTTAAGGGGTAACACCACTCTAGCGGCCGAGAAATGGGCTAAACTTTGACGATTTACAATTTTTGTAGAAACGTTGCACTTAAAAAAAAAAAATATTAATTAAAAAAAATTCAAGAAATTGTTTGTAACAAAACAGTTTCAATTTCATCAACAAACGACTACGTACTACCTTAGACCATCAGATACTAAATGAAATGATGAAACGGAATCCGAGTCCATCAATTTGCAAAAAGCGGTTTCGAGAAAATTGCGTATGAACTTTGCTAACACTCGTCGCGCGTTCAGGGCGCTGTGAAAAATCAAGAATTTCACCGTATTCTGTTTCTTTCATTCCAAAGTATTGTTTGAGCGAAAAAACAAAAAATGTATTTTTACAAAATCCTAGAGTGGTGCCACCCCTTAAGGCCGGCGACTGTAATTTGACACAGCCGCCTGTTCAAACAGTATTGCTGCACGCATACACACACATACACGCATGTCACCCATACATTCGCACGGACAAATTTCTCAGATCTCAGCGAGTGAAGTTCGCAAGTTAACAACTTTGAGGGCGTCCTTCGCAAGGAAAACCAGTTGCTTTCCCTTCTTCGCAACTCGTTTAGCCAACTTTTGAGAGTGTGCTGATGGAAAGTGCACGTTGCCACAATTTTCCACTAGACCAGGTCAAGATTTTGTCGCCTGCATGGACCCAGTTATTGTGCATTTACGACTCGTTCAAAAAACACTTTTCGCACTCATATGAGTATGAATAACTGCAACAAAGTGCTTGGAAGCAGAAATACTTTCGTTCTGTTCAATTATGGCCTTAAAATGCGAGAGAAGTGTGGTGCTGAATTTAGCCGCTTTTAACTGTTAATTCTATCTGCGAATAGACAAACACAAAGATGAGTGCAACATCCAAGAAATTGTTTTTTATATAGTAATATACAGTGGCGCACATAGGGCGGATGCGGACGGGAGATTCGATTCCGCCAAATACGGAAATTGTTGGTGAGAAATATGGTTCCAAATGGTATTGTGCTCAAAAGTTGAACGTTAACCGCAAAAAACACTTTTTTTTGGTATCGGTATAGAATCCCACATACCAAACGAACTACTATAAAATTTGAAGTAAGTAAGCACATAAAACGAAATGTGTACATTGCAATACAGAAACCGAACGATCCCCAAAATACTTTTTATTTAGCTCCTTAAAATAATATATTCAATCCTGTAAAATTAGTCCGGGATTTCAATTCCTACTGCATACGTGAATGCTTGCATACACGTATACATAACAACATGCGTACATATGTATATAATTAATTTTATGAATTCGCAAAGCGAATTGTTTCTGAATAAAATTTCAATGTACCCACTTCTCCCGCCTCAACATAAAGAACCAAATGAAACGAGCAGCCTGTCGGTGAGGCACGACCGTCTGTTTTTAAAACACCAGTAATTACGAAGAAAATTTAAGCACAGCAGTGAGCATTGAACATAACTGCGCGCACCTGTTTGTTTCGCTTAGAGTAGCGCAATTCCGAAAGGAAATGAAACTTAGGAGGCAGAATTGTGGCAGCGGCAGAGCGTCTGTGAGTGCCCTGCATTTGTATCCCCCTTTCAATTGTACACACGCGAATAAAGCACGCACACACACACACACACAAACGTGCCAGAAAACGAGTCTGCAAACGCTCATGCACGGTTAGAGAAATCCACTTTCGTTTGTGTTTCCCAAAGCAATTTCAACTCGTTGTTCTCGGCGACTTCGGCGAACCTTTTACTAACATTTGAAAGATGCGTTCAAGGTTCTGGTTGTCTGGTTGTCTGGTTGTATATTAAACGTGTATTTAATGCGATAGGGAACTCTCCCAAAAATAGCGGCGCATTCTACTTTCGGAGTTTTTCCGATTTAAATTAGGAATCTGCCCGATATTTGCATCCATGGAGCATCTGCAGTTTTTAAAGATCCGTATCCGCTTCAAGTCTGCCTCCACACATACGCCGCGAATGTGTTTGTGGATGCGGCGTTGTAGTTCGTATAATCTAAATTTCGAAGTATTTCAAGAAAATTGTCCAAAAAACAATACGAAGGCTGCCTTTTATATTTTGTCAATAAGAATGGTCTAGTACGTTTTCGAAAAATTTGACATTTCCATTGGAAATTTTTTGATTTTTTACCATAAACGTACTTAGGCCATTTTGATGTTCAAGCGCTATTTGTGTTGTTTACAGTGACTTTAAAAATTCATCTCGGCCAAAAAATTGCTTTAACTCGCCAACATTTTCGAGCAACGATTTTTTACAATTTCCCAAGGAATTATCTCAACAACAGTGCTTCAATCGTCTTCATTCGGCATTTGAAACACCAACCCTCAAGGCAATTTGTAACTGATTTAATGAACTCAAGCGTCATCGCCGTTCGCTGCAGGAGGAATTTCGTAAAGGTTGTCCAAAATCGGTCATTGTGCGAGAAACCATCGATGCTGTCCGTGAACTGATAATGCAAGATCGTCATGTGACGTACCGTGAGATAGAGTCATCCTTGGGCATTAGTTCCACGGCCGTGCATTCGATACTGCATGAACATTTAGCTGTCAGAAATATTTGTTTTCTTTGGATCCCACATAATTTAACAATCGAAATGAAATGGTGGAAAAATTAGATCGCGGTACTTCGAAAGACGTTTATAATATCATACCAGGTGACGAATCATGGATATAAATGTTTGCGTATGAGCCCGAAACAAAACCGACCGAAACAAATCGACCGTGTGGATCGCAGCTGATACTCATTGAAAGTGAAAAAAGTATGAAAAAAGGAAGAAGCAAAGCACATTTTTCAAGAAATTCGCTTCTGAAATAAATTTATAAACGCCTGGTTCGAAAGCATATCGAATCAATGCGAATTGATTGGGATCGTCGTATAAACATGGTCCAAAGATAGATGAACTCACATATTGATACTAGCTGGATTCATCAACACGGGGATTTAAAGCTCCACCTGACACAGTTCCTGATGAGTCATGGTGAAATCCGGAGTTAGCTGCATTGTTTCGGTCACAACATTTAATTTAACTATGCGTAATATCAAAGAATGTGAAGTGATTGAATCTTTATTTTCTTTGGTACTGTGCATACATTGACGTAATACTGTTTGACAATTGTTAAGTGAAGTGAAGAGGTTTTATTGGGTGAAGGCCTGACAACTCGGCTTTTAGTGCACTGCTCCCCGATACATTCAAACATGTGTTTCACACATTTAAAGGTACTTTTTTTTAAAACAAATTAGACAACACAAAATTAGATTCTATCGAACCAGTCCTTAAACTATTATTTAATTCATTACATGCTTGAAATATTGATCCATTTTTAATAGAACTACAAAAAATCCGTCGTAAGTTCAACATATTTATTTTATTTTATTTTATTTTTTTTTATTTTATTTTATTTTATTTTATTTTATTTTATTTTATTGTATTTTATTTTATTTTATTTTATTTTTTGTTTAACATTTTTAATAGCGAGTCTCGTTTTGTATCATTTGATGAAAAACATTATGTGGAACTGACCGAATGGATGAGCCGAATGTTGGCCTCTTCAACTCTTCTCTCTTAGCACATTAGGTTTGCAAATGCCTTCTCCAATTCGTCACATTAACACTAAGCACTTCCATTAAATTACTTATTGGTATGAAGTCAGTGGTTACGTTATTTCTCAGTGCACTTTTACAGTCTTATCATTTATTATTTTCTATTAATTAATAGTTCCTTACCTTTTTATGTGGTAAATCGCTGGTAACGTTGTGTGAAAAAGTTCCAGTTCTATAAACTTGTAATAATTGGTACGTGTATGTGATTAATAATAACCTACCTGCTACGTAATCATACACAAAAATGGTTTTTCCACTGGAACAAGTCTCAAACCAGTGTTTTGCAGGCAATTTTGTTGGTGAGAGTCTTGCGTGGGGAGCAGACGAGGTGGCCTTCACCTGCAAAAAAGCGTCCTTGTGCTCAATTTTCACTTGTTTAATTATAGTTTTTAATCGCAGAACATCCGAGGACATGTGCACCTGAAAATACGACTACGTGTGCTATAAATACGGCAAGGCATCCACGTGAGCTGAAGTCACGGCAATATTGAAAAATCCAAAAATTTAGCTTTGTTTTTTGGAGAGCTAAAGTTTTCGGAGAACTTTTAATAAGTTCCAACGCAATGTTTGTTTGACTAATCTGCAGCTGGCCTTTAACGAAATAAAACAGAAGCAACTCGAAATAATAGTAAAAATTTAATTGCACTATTCTTTAGTTCTTTTGTTTCCGAGAAATGCACATGTGGAGCATTCCTGAACAAAAGGAAAGCGACAACAAAGCCGAATCAACAAAAGCTCCGAACAGTAAGTAAGCAGCGCGGGCATGTGTCAATTCATTCGAAACGGTGCGTTGTGTTTTTACTGCCCTCCCCGCCTGCTCCTCACCCTCCCGTCGGTGCCTATGCGCCGAACATTGCTCATTGTGTTATACAAGTTACATATATCGTGCAAACAGTTTCTACATAAATACATCTACAATACAAACATGTGTACATTCAAAAGTGCACAGCATTGTGTGTGTGTATGGGGTGCTTCCTTAAAAAAAAAACTTTAGGACGTATGTTAATTTTGCTTTTTTATTTCTTAAAAAAATATGTCTGCTTCTTGTTTGTACATTAACAAAACGCATCCTTTGCCTCTTTTTGGATGCATAATAGAAACATGCCACTTGGGCGTTTCATTCGCAAATTCAACAACTGAAATCCGTGTAGCCCGCTGCACTGTTAGTCTGCTTTTTTGTCTTTAACTCGTGAAATGTATACAGAAACTTTTGTTTTACAAATTTACGATTCAACAAAATTATACAACAAAAGCAGTCCAAAGGCCCAAGTGAAATAAAAAGGCCCACTTTTGATCCAAATGAAACAAAACTGGCAACCGTGGCTGCATACTTTCCGGGCGAATGCGTACTGTTTGTAACCAGAATACACTAAACGAATAGGTATGTAACCGTACAGTGTACGATTACATACCTATGGCCACATGAATCTACGATTCGTGTAGAGTACGGTTTTTTCGCACACTGGTTTTCACGTCGTTATTTATTGGGTTTACATCTCGGACGGACACTAAATTTCATTACACAAAAATCAATGCTGGGCTGAAAATCTTCCGTTGTCAGATGTACTGCGTAACTTTCGCGGTTTACCTTTACAAGAACGCTGAACAGAATTTTTTTATCTACATCAGTCAGTCACGTTTGAATTTAAAATTGAAAGTTTTTCATCACACCACCGAAATCGAATGTCGCTTGCACCAGCAGATACAATGATTGCGAATTGTGTTCAATAACTTTCCTTCCACAGTCAATGTTCAGTATCTATGCATTAATACATATATAGTATATCTACATAGTATAATATGTATGTATAGTACATACCTCCATGCATACACATAATTTGCTTGACTTATTACTGTGCGAATGACTTTTGCCACTTTAATTCCAGTCAATGTGGCAAGACGACAAAGTGAATGCCAAATGTAAACTGTCAGGCGCAATAAGCAACCGTGACTGTTGCACATAATTTGTAGATATATTAACGCGCATTTTGGCAGCACAGTTGCGCCGTGCCACGCCACAATGCCCTGTTCTCGAATGCTGTTACCACGCAGTGGCAGTGGCAGCCGCGCCGACATCGGAAACCTATTTTCCGCCATTTAACTGGCGCATCCAGCTGCGGCACAACTCGGCGCTGCACGGGTTCCCTTTGGCACATGCGAGGCTGCATAAATCCGCATTTAAGCATTCGCAGCGCGATGCGCAAATACGAATTTTAATCGCGGCGAACGCTCTTGAACACCCCAGCCACACATGAGAAAATACGCAGTGCGTGCAAAGTCAAACAGGGCGACGCGTCGCACTTCCATTTTCCATTTCGATTTTCAGAATGTTTTACACGGTAAAAAGAATGTGTAAAATTACCGCAGAGAAAAGTGCGATTTATGTTCATTTGCCGTCAGCCGTCTCACATATTTACGCAAAAATGCTTACAGCTTTTTTATGCTTAACATCGTCAGTCCTCTCCGTTGCGTTTTCAGGCAACTATTGCCTACACTCAAACACCGTATCTGCAATTTTATTAAAAATGAACATTTTTCAGATCAAATACGTTGATTTATCGATGTTTTCTTAATTTCCAGTGAAATGGCATGGCTGAGCACACTTTTTACAATGTTTACTTGAAAATACTCCGCAGCAGTGGTGTAAAACAAACACAAAAAAGGCTCAAAAATAAAACCTTAAGCATTTTGAAATAATCACCTTTTTTTTAATTAAGATGCATAAAACACGAGGTAAACCAACGATCGAAATGGCTCTTTATGAAAATACTTACATACATACCTCAAATCAAAAGTAATGCGACACGTAGTTTTAAAATTTTCGAAATCAAAATTGTTTGGGTAGAAGACTTTTAAAAAACGTGAACCGTTAAGCCTATTGATTTAAAAATTAAGACACTTATTTTTAAATTAAAAAAAAATCAAATTTGGCGGAGTCAGAGATAGGTTCAAAGTTTATTTAGAGAAACTGTAAAAAAACATGAATTAATGGGCGTATCGACAACAAAGTTAATGAAAGTGTTCCGTAAAAAAATTAAAAACACGTTTCGAATTATTTTTGATTTCAAGTGCGTTTATTATATATTATTTATATTACAAATCATGTTTCTCCATACAAATGTTAATCCTTTGTTCTACCAGTCAGATTTTGATTAAAAAAAAAAGAAACACGTGTTCAATTTTTTCATTCCAAATGTTTTCACCAAGTATGAATCAAGTTAATGCTTTTTTCATAGACTTATCGTATACTAGCTTTAATCCGTTGATGACCTAGTCAGATGTTTGTTTAAAACAAAAACCTGATTTGAAGAATTTTCACCACTTGGTTTGATATCAATAGGCCCATCAAATCACGTTTCTGCATATAACACCTTGACCTTTTTTACACCTTTATCCCGCGAACACATAGCAGCGACACGACCACATCTGTCAAAGTGCTATCTTCAATGTGATTTGGCCATTAGACTAACAAAAAAACGTTTAGCAGAGTTTTATTTTCTGAAATGAGCCCACAGTTCAAATTTTATATTTGAGGCTTTAGCGGATTAAGCTAAACGATGATGAATCCACGAAAATGCCAAGAGTTAGAAGGCTGGTACCTGCGAGTGAAAGTATCTATAAGTATTGTAGTTTCTTGCTATCTTAGTCAATTGCATCTTGGATCTACTTTAGTCAACATGTCCAGCCCGCAAAAGCGCTGCCACAAATTAATACTGGACATTTACTTGACTGAAAAGAAGAAGTCTAGACTAAGCATTGCAAGGGAAAGCAAAGCGAGCGTAGCGACGGTTTATAATCTTATAAACAACTACAACACGGAAAACTCCATCTACAGAGCCGAAGAATTAGGCAGAAAAAAGGGTCCAAGTAACCCAGCAGTGCTGAAGAGGGTTGTTAGCACATATCGGAATAACCTCAAGAGGTAGACTCGAGATGTTGCAGCTCCATCAGGCACATAGCAACCAACTGAGATGCGATATAAGCACAGTCAAGGGTTAAGGACCTACAAACAGCAGAAAGTGCCTGACCGGTCGGAAGCAAAAGAAAACATAGCGAAGACGCGGGCTCGAAAACTGTATGACGATTACGTAACCAAGTTCGATTGCGTGATTCTTGATGAAACCTACTCTAGGGCGGACTTCAAGCAGTTGCCTGGTAATGCCTTTTTCACTACAAGCAATTAAAATGGAGCACAAAGAAAATACTCCGATGTGAAATACACCAAATTTCCAAAACGCTTCATGGTTTGGAAAGCTATTTGCACCTGCGGTCTATAGAGCAATTAACTCTAGAATTTATAAAGACGAATGCCTGCGAAAACGCCTTCTACTATTTATTTATTGAACAGCACATACGAACAGTTTTGTTTTGGGCAGACCTAGCGAGAAGCCACTACTCCAGGTCAACTATGGAATGGTATGAAGGAAATTATGTCACGGTGGTCCCAAAAGAGGCAAATCTCCCAAATGCCTGAAACTTCGGCCTATTGAAAGATATTGGGCTGCAATGAAGCAAACCTTAAGAAAATCCAACAGAGTTTGCAAAAATTATGTACAGTTCTGAAATCGATGGAAGCAAGCCTATGCAATAGTCACCGAATATACTGTCCAGTCTCTAACAAAGAACGTTAAGAAAAATATAAAAAAATTCTGTAACCTCTAGTTATATTTCATTAAATTTTTTTTGTGAATTAGAGTTTAGAAAATTTATAATAAACTGCAGTTTATTTTAGTGAAATCAGACTATTACTTTTTTTTACTGTGTCCTTAAAAATTCCAAATCTTTTCTGGTTCACTCCGTATGCAGATATATATTTTGACTTAAACCATCAAAAATACTTGGAAGTTCAAAGAAATGCTCAATTGAAATTTGACAACAATATTAATTGCACCAAAACCAAAATAGCGTACCAGAACGGTTCATTACAAAACAAATTACAAACACTTGGGTAAATTTCTTAAACTAAAAATATATGGGTAGATCAATTGTTGCTGTAGCTATCAAATTCACATTAAATAAGGACCAAAAAGATATGTTATGCTAAATTGGGTAAGCATAAAGCAACAAATTTATTTCCATGCTATGAAATTTATATAGTGGGTTGGTAAGAAATTTATTTCTGTTTTGTAGTGTCAAGGAATTAACTTTTTATACAACGAATGAACATCGTACGTATTATTATAGCAACTTGATCCTTTGGCGCTTATAGAACTTCTTGCGCAAAATTTGGTTTCAAATGGTCTCTAAATTTATACGAAAAAAAACTGTGAATGCCAAAAAATTAAAATTACATAACAAACCTAACACCATCCAGGAGTATTGTTGAAAATTGGATTTCTTTCTTGCCAACTCAATACAACTTACGAATGAGTATTTGTATGACTACTTAAGAACCAATATTAAGGTACGAGGTAGGTAGCAGTGCGTGCTCTCTGAGCACACTCAAGTAGCACTATTAGCCGTTTTGTTGTTGCCTCCTCGACTGGTTCTTCCCTGCGTGGAAGAAGATACTGGGCCTTACAGCCAACCCGCATCGTCCAAATAGGACTTGATGCATTTCAGTCTTGTCTCAGACAAGAGAGACAGTTCATCTTTGAACCGTCTGTGTATAGGGAGGTTCCTAAGTTTGTAAAAGAGGATGCGTAACGCTTCCATTCCCTTCTGGAGGGAAAGAGCGTGGAAAACCTAACATCAAAGTCGGCACATTCTTTGGTGTATTAAACTTTGCCTTGTGCTTATATACATTTTATATCACAAGAAAAATCGATTTTAAATTGCAAAAGTGAATCCAAAAAAAGTCTATAATAAATAAAATGTAAAATGCTACAACGCAAACTTATGTAAGCAAATTAAACTACATGACTACCCTAAAACATTGCGGATATGTTAAATGTTCTTATAATACAAAATATGGTACATAAGTAATAAAAAAACTAAATAAAATAAAAATAATATTTTCTTTCGATAACACCGTGCGACAACAAATTTTACACACGAAAATAGAGACTCGCGAAACTAAGGGCCAAATGTAGTAAAACTGAGTTTTTAGTTTTTCTTTCTGACGTCAGGATTTTTTTAAAGGACTTTAAAATTTCAAGGACATGCTTATTTCAAGGAATTATTTTGAAAATTAAGCGCATTGTAGAATAACAATATGGGTATCAAATGAAAGAGAAAAATCCTTAGAATCTTAGAAAATTTTATGTTTTAGTGCAAAAGGATGAAGAGGTGTTGAATATGTCCTTTTTAAACTTTATCCTTGAATATCCTGGCAAATGTCCAATAGTTTTTTTTTTTTAATATATCTTAAGAACTTACATGTACACTACTACATTCTTCGTCCTTCTAACTTTATTAGTTTAAAATATAAAAAAATTAATTACTTTATTACATTATTACAGTATTTTAATTACAGTATTACTACATTTGGCCTCATGTTTCGCGAGTATATACGTGGGTGGTCCGATAAGTACTTAGCCTACAAAAGAAAAACGAAAATTTTGGAAAAGTGTCGATTTATTTCTCAACGTAGTCTCCTTTCAACTCGATACACTTGACCCAGCGATGCTCCAACTTCTTTAACCCGTCTGAAAAATGCGTTTTCGTGATAACCTCCTCATTCGACTCAAATTTCTGCCCGGCGAGTGACTTTTTCAAGTTTGGAAACAAAGAGAAGTCGCACGGGGCCAAATCTGGAGAATCGGTGGATGGGGCAGGTGTTCGTAGCCTAATGCGACCAATTTGGCGAATCACCGACCGATATTGCTCTTTTTCCATTTTTCTAAAATCCGCGGACACGTTTGTTTCCACACGCGGTCAAAACAAAACTACAAATCCAATATGGCTGAAATTTTGAAAATAGCCGTCTACGAGGATGTACAACACGATAGTAAATTTCTCTTACGATAGTGGCACCATCGGGCGGTGGGGCTAAGTACTTATCGGACTGCCCACGTAGATTTTTTCGTGTGTTTCGTAATTTTTTGATTTTTGTCTCACGGTGTAATAAACTATGGTACAATGACAAGGTATGCCAGATAGGGCGAATACTATTCACGTATTATGGGATGTCAAGGTCAAATGGCTAAAATTAGAGGTGCTTATGAATGGGAGTCGTGCGCAGGGTTGCACGGAAAATACTGAAAAGCATACCGTTTTTTACAATACATGGAACATTTTTAAAAGGTATTTTTTTCTTTGCAAAAAGTATAAAAATGCAACAATTAAGTTTCGAACGTAATCAGCTACTTGCTAGAAAGTAGAGAAAGTAGTAGAAAGTTATATTACTGCTTCAATAGCTTTTTTATTTGGAGCTTGTTTTAAGTTCACTTTCTTTAAGTTTTTGTTTAAAAATTAATTCTGAAAAAATTTGACACTACAAAATTTTGATATTTTCATGTAGACACATTTCTTTGCTACTTTGTTGTAGCATGTCGCTAAGGTTTTTTAAGGAAATAATTTCATTACCGTTTACCGCCACAAATATTTGTTCCAACATTTGTATTTTTGTCACTCACTCACTTTTTGAAATAAAAAGCACAGAATCACAGCAAGGCGAACATTATACAGTAAGCAAGTTACAAATATAAAAAAACATGACAAATATACTGTCAAAAAGTCTCTCTATCGCCTTAACTCAACATCCCCTCCCAAATTGCACTGAAGTACAGAGCCCGCACTCATATTTCTGCATGAAAAATGGTTAAAAACAAAAAATATTGCTTTGTGGAAAAGTTCCAAGTCTAGTGCACAAATTAAAAATACCATCAGTCACAAGTCGGCGGAACATGTTTTATTATATTCTCACAATCTCTTCATTACTCAAAGCCAAATTTTAGGAACATTACTTAAAGAAAACTGTTGCATTTAATTTATATATTTACATAGTTTTTTGTCTTTCCTGTAACATTTGAAAAAGTGAATTTAGCACCTTTTCACTCTAAACGAGCGAACTAACTTAGTGCATAGTGCTTGTTTGCTTAGTATGAACATTTCCACAACGTATGGTATGCATGGAAAAAAGGTACTAAACCCTAATAACTCTGTTTGACAGCATTTCCAAATGTAAACAAAGGAAAAAAGAGCGAGATTCCTCTTCTTGGCAAACCTTGTTATTGTACCATAAATAATAAACAATCTTTCAGCTGTCCACGATCTCTTACGCAGTAAAATAATAATTAAAGATATACTTTTCCGTAACAGAAGCGGCATTTCAAAAGTTAGTTCAAGAATTAAACAAGCTAATTCAATGAATAAAATAATGACTTAATACGACACATAATGGGTTGAGGACGCATGTCGCATCAGTTAAATATTTTATTAGACGCACATGCTGGCAGCCTAACGTAATGTATGCTAAATTACCTCGACTTTTTAGAGTGTACATATGTACTATATATCAATTTACACGGTTGCAATGTTTAAGTTGGCTTCTGTGCGGCGAAAGGGAGCATCCGCTGTGGCAGTGCGTTTAATTTCATTTTTAAATTCATTTTTAATTTCATCAAAAGTTCAAGGGCTCTGCAGGTTTACGTGGGAGCGATGAGGAGCGTTTTGTAAAGCTGCGTTGCGTGTATGCAATGCATACAGAGACGCCCCAAATTTCGTTTTGGGTGTCAAGGTTTTTACACAAACATTTTGAAGCCCATCACCTGGGTGTATGTATGTGTTAAGATATACATACATAGCAAGATTACAAAATAAATACTAATAAAAATAAATAGGCAATTAAAGCAATTAGGAAGGCCACAATGTCTAGCCCTCCTAATCATAATCTACGCTATATTCGAAAGCACCGCAGATCAGCAATTTCGAGTCAGTTAATTTGTATATGCAAGTTTAAAGTGCCACCGGCAAAGATTTCTAAGCAATCTTGAGCGATTTATTTATTCCATAAAGATACAAACAAAATTATTTTTTTTAAGGAAAGATTAAATGCTTAAGACTAAATAGTAAACATCTAGCTAACTGATACATTTACAAAAACATTGAGTGAACAAATCGACAAAGAAGAGAAAAATGCAAATAAAAATAAGAATAAGAAAATAAATTAAAATGCAATATAATCAACTCGTACAAATAAAAATTGATTGACAGACCAAGACTTTGGTTTTGGTTAAATGAAATTTAATTGTTTTGCATTTCCCCGGGTTTTTGTAATCATTTGTTTTTAAATTAAGCAACCCAATAATGGGTTAAGGATGTGTTTTTTTTAGAGGTATAGAACTTCGAATTGAAATAAAACACAAGAAAATCGTTTTAATGTCCATCAATTTGGCTTTATTGGAACGATAATGTTATGCCATTAATGTTTAAATATGACTTCGGGCATGTGGCCGCCGCGGCTGGCTCGAATAAAGCCAATTCTACAGGTCCAATTTTCAACCAGCTCCAATTGCTGTGCACGGTGGCGAATCGATTCATTCGGGTCCTCTTCAACATTTTGCTCTACAGCGGCAATTGTTTCTTCGGTGTGCACTGTTCGACGTCTCTGCGGATGCGTATTATCACATAGAGTAAACGTAGTGCGAAAACGACCCATGGTTAACCGAATTAATTGCTCTGATGGACCATAAAATGGACGGAGCTTGCGGTAAACTTCGCGAACTGAACCATTATTTTCGAAATAAATTTGCACGATTTGCAAGCGTTGTTCTTTTGTCAACCTGTTCATGATGAAATGGCAAACCAAACTGAACATAAATGACATTAGAGTTGCCAGATTTGACCACAAAATGCCAGTTTTATCTCTATTCGAAAAACAAACCTTCAAAAAAAAACACCCTATACAAGCATTCACGAACGATAAGCTTTTTGTAGCATTTTGCTATCCGTTTACTGATAATTTTCACTTTTCGCACTCAAAAATCGGCATAAGCCCAACTTCCGACCATCTTCTTGATGTTAATCACTCCCGGTCCAAAAACAAGTGTATAAGTTTGCTAACATTTTAATGATTTAGTTTGTTCCAAAAAACTAGCACTGAACTTTTTTCGAATTTCATCACTAACACTGAGCAACAGCCAACATTTTTCCGAGTTCTAGTAAACCTTTTCTAAAGGATTTTCAATCAAAAAACTAAGTACGCAGTTGTAATCAGCGTTCAAAAATCCTTTAGAAAAGTATGGTTTGATTTTAAAAAAAAATTATTTCGATTTTTTTGCTCTGTGTAATTTGAAATTGATTTCACAGCAACTAACTATTAGTAAGTTACATAGTCATAAATTATAGTTCGATTGTTCCAAGTAAAGCAAAGAAATAGTTTTTAAATCGCTTTAAAATTGTTATAGATACACTTGTTGCAAAAGGGTTTGTGCACATTTGTGCATTTTCTCCAGTGCAGAAGAATATCTCGATAGAATATGATGTTCGCAGAAGAAAAGTATGATAGTAAAAGTGCAAGTCATCACATCATCATGTTTCTTTCAATGAATTTAATTCAATTAACTTTCTTATATAGGGTGACAAAGTGTTTGTATGACATTCTCAGATAACTTTATGTTGATCCAGTTGCTTTGCTAAAATTGGCGTCCAGCTTTGGAAATTCAACTTCAAAGTAATTTGCCTAAGCGCACGCGACGAGTGCTTAGTGCAAACTCCACAAGTGCGTATCGATCCAGAACTAGTTATGGTTCTGTATATAGATGAGCTTTATTGTTCAGTTCCTGATTGTCCAGAACCCGGATGCACAAGACAAGCCCCAGACAAGCTCAAGCACAAACTATAATGGACTAAAAAAAGATGAAATGAAATCGTCATGCACAAAACAGAGCTTCAAGGCGTTGCTGCTTAACTTTGCAATTTCTCTAGGCAAGTTTGTTAATTGCCAACGTGCCACGCATTCACAAAACATTCACACGTCTGCATCGACACATATGTATGTTATGTAGTATGTCCGCACGGGCGTATTTACGTTAGAGATGTTAGTCCCATGATCCCAGAGTCCTGGAAATAATAATTGGATTACAATAGACAAAAGAACAAGGGGAACTCGATGTCAAGCTCCGTAAGCTTTTGGCCATGCCCCACTCAAATATGAGCCGAAAAATGTAATGCTTACTCTGTTATGTCCATTCCATAGACAAAGTAAGTGAAATAATTTGAGGTTAAAGATTTTCCAATTCTCATGGCGTGGTTGTTTTCTTAGAACCCAAAAGTCCAAGTTATCCATCTACAAATTACTCAAAATAAGAAAAGTTATGTATGTAAAGTCGCATAATGTAATTGGCTTTTCAATTTTGGAATTGAAAGTATAACGTTGGCTGATGAACTTTTGTCGTTTTGAACAATGACAACCAAAAACCGCCACAGGGTTTCCAGTAGTGTCCAACCGAGTTATCTGTTTCGGTCAAAAAAATGCCGAAACCAAAACTTTCTAGAATATTTTTTACATTTAATTGTGTAGCGAGTGAACAGTTAATTAGTGCAGCTGAGCAGATATAAAGTGAAAGAAGGAGTAATTTAGATGACACCAATGTAAACGATCTTCTTTTTTAGCATATAATATTATATTATTTAATTTTGAATACTAGCGAGTAAGGTACGAAAGGGTGGTTTTTCTATGCTTATGTTTTTGAAAAATTAATGCATTGTTTTTATTAATAAGTAAAATTCGATTGTTGAAAAAAATGCTTGATATTATGATTTTTATTTCAACTATAAATTTTCGGCTTCGGCCGAATATTAAAACAACCGAAACTCGGTTTCGGCCCAAAAAGTGGTTTCGGTCGGAAACTAGTTTCCAGTATTGGCATAAAATCCCGAAAGATGCGTAGAGAGACACTCGTCACTGCGGCTTCTAGTTTGCATGAACAGGGCCACATCTGTTCCCACGTACGCAGACTTTGGCAGTGATGAGAGTAATACATTACGTAATATTACTCCTTTTGGCTAAACAAGTAATATAACTTATTACTTTCCTCGCAAGTTATATATAAATATCAGTAATAATAATATTTTTCCCAAGCTACGTAATTCTCTATAACTTTTCTTCTACTTTCTTTTTCTTTTTTTATGCATTTACTTAATTTTTATTTTTTATTTTTTTATATTACATATTACTTTTTAGATAATGTATCAGAAGTAATATTGCTATCACAATTTCGGAAGTAATATCACTTGTTTCAATGTATTACTTTGGTTTAAAAATAATATGTAATATAACAATATTACTTTTAGAAGCCATTAAGTAGTTTGAAATATTAACAGAGCCCGCGGCTTTGCACGGAAGTTTGAAGTCAATAGGCCCAATCAATCAAGTTTTTTCATAAAACACACATGTTTTGCTCCTTTAAACCCCAACTTTCAAAGAAGTTACGCGGAAAATTTAACTCATAAAAGTGTGCTAAAGCTGTACGTCTTATAATTCCGAAGATATTCCATATTAAAATCGTTGGTTGTATGGGAGGTGCAACGTCCACCTGTCGGGTCGTATTTGCACTGTATGGTTTACCGACATTTAATCCTGACGAACATTCCGTGAAAGATTCAGCTCAATTGGACGTCTGGTTCTTAAGTTATAGTGTCGCGTAACCAACAAACAAACAACCAAACAAATAAACAAACAAACACTCATTTGTATATATGTAGAAGATGTATAAACAAGTTACATTCACAAGTAATATGTCCCAACACTGGTCATTGGCACATACAAGTGATGTATCACGTCTCTACACCCATCCAAAACGTCCATGAACGCAAATAAAATGCAAGGCGACGGGCGGTGCGTCGGCTCGTCGGACTCGGGATACCAGAATGAACCAAGTCGTATTTTACTTTAGCTTTGATTAAACGTCAATCTTGATGGCAGTCATTATCGGATTGTTGGCTGCGTCACAACTTTGAATAGACGAGATGTCCTCGACAGTGATTCACGTACAAATTGATGCGGCGTGTTCAGCGCTTCAACTTTTTTGGTGTCGAAGAGCAAATAAATTACTTGCACACCCGCATACAGACGCACAACTTAATTTTTGATGTATGTATGTATTTGCGACGAGGCATGTGACTGGAATAGCTAAGATCTCCACATGTAGACAACCAGCCTTCGATGTACTTGCTCTCGTAATCAAGCAACAAATATTTAATCGCAACTAAATGTTTTGAACGTGGAACCAGCTGCCTGACAAACCTTTACGCAATACACAATTTCTCATGAATAATCACGAACTGAAGTATGTTTCAACGTTTCAAGAAATCCAGCTAAGTTTTAAAAAAAAGCTGGCGTGTTGTTATGTAGAAAATGCTCCTATTTATTCCGACCGCATAGTGAAATTAAGTTTTAGAAACGCCATTGACAGATATTTGAATTAGTCTTAACTCTGCTTTAGTGACGTGAAAATTGCAACCAGTTTAGTTAGGTTGGTGACATATGTCACCTATGCCATGCATACGCAAAAAGCTATCATGTTTATAAAATCTTAAAATTACCATACTTATATCCAATCCATTTTATTTTAAAAATAATTAACGTGATTTATAATGAAACAGTACAGGTCTCCCTCGTATAGCGCGGTACTTCTAAAACGCGTTTTCGATATAACGCGATTTAAAAAAACAGTTTTTTTCATTATGTTTTTTAATTGTTTAAATAAAGAATGAATTTTGATTTTGAGTTGAAATGTACATACATCTTCAATTTAGTACCTATTTTATTTCGAAAAAAGAATTGGAACATAACCCTAAAATTTATATGAAAGTTAAGTCTTCTATAACGCGAATCGCATAACGCGGAATTTTCCTGGAACGTAACCACCGCGTTATACGAGGGAGACCTGTACTTACATTCATGAATATTACTCATATGCTCGTTTAGCGCGTATAAAGAATTGTGGACCTATGGGTGACAGGTGCTACCCACGTACCCACTATGCATAGAATAGAATAGATTTGTGTAAAGTTATCGTCAGCCGTTTGTTTACTAAAACTTCACATTTCACAGATATAAATTGATTTACAGCTAGAAGTCAAACTTAAAGCTACGATAAAATTTTAAGCCCAGCGACCAACTGGCTGGGCAACAGACTAACGCATACGCCACCCGTGTCAACGATTTCACTGCTGCAACGTTGCATTGAATTGGAAAGAATTTTGCTGGTCTGGCGTAGAAGGTGCCAGACTAGCACAATTTTTCAGTATTTTTCATTGTCTCTTTTTGCATGGCTGTCATTTTTTATAATTTAGTTTAATTTTACGTTCCTGCTTTGCCTGAGTTGCCTTTCTCGAGCTTTGCTTTGTTACACGCGGGCCAGCTGAGCTTCGGTGTGCACATGAGCACAGAACATTCACTTGTACATACATAGGTATGTATGTGCGGATGTTTATTTCTATGTACTGTGAAGCAAAATCTTTTTGTGCTTGTTTCCTCTCCTTCGCACGTTGTTTCGAAGTCGCTTTTTGACACGCTTAGTACTCAGCCGCACACACCACACCACGCCCACCCCGCCCTTTGTGGTGGCTAACACGTCTGGCAATGACTTACGCCGTATTCCCTCTTGCGCTTCGCCAAATACGAAAATGTTTAATAAAAATTATAAAATGCCTGAGATAACCGCGAGGCACAGGCTGCGCCTAATGGGAGCGCTTTGCTTGTTGACACACTTTGCCACCTTTCAAGTTGTTCTCGTGTTGTGTTTAAGTACGTATTTGCATGACGTTGGACACATGCAGATTCTTTCACACGCACACACACAAACTCACACATTAACACGCGTGCACATTGCAACTACGGCTGAGCGACTTGCGTGGGTAATTTTCTAGCTCATCAACTCACAAATTCTGAATGCAACCCACATCGGAAATTAAACGCTTACTTGGTTTATAAAAGTGTTACTTAAAAATCACTCATATCAATGCATATGCACATTTCCCCGCCAACAGAGCCACCTGGCTCACACGGATATCCCAGAGGTGACTTCTGGAGATGTCCTTCTAACATTGCCAAAAATTGCGAAGCACACAGTTCCCGGCTTATTCCCGGGTAAAACGAAACAGCAGCGACTTGCGCCCTTACTCAAACCTAGCAAGCAACCATAGCAGCCCTCTTCGCAAGGGCCTCTCTGTATGTTGGATACGATTGGCAAATGGATGGTGCGTCTCATTTGCAACGGGCTGCAAGAAACGCTGGAGAAGCCAGGCGGGCTCTCGCCCCAGAATTATGTTTTCACGAAGCGTTATCCACGGTGGATGCTATAGACGCCGCGAAAAAGATAGCACACGAAACTATAATACCCGTGAAAGACATCTTGTACAAGAATCGTTATAACTAGTACCTTAAAAAAAGGCCAATATTATTCATGCTACGTAGTACAAAAACCAGTATGTCAGTATGCTGCTATACATTTTTTTTTAGTACTTAGGGCCAATTTTTTCACTAATTTGTTAACTAATTTCAAGATTTGTCCAATATTAAATTTGTTCACTGTAAATTAGAGCATTTAATCCCAAAAACCGGAGATAAAAATTACAGAGAGATCTGGCCCCGCATCATGGGTGCCTCCAGTGGCTCGCATCCAGCTTCTTTGACAATCGGGTGAACTACGATGATACCGACTAAAAAAAACATACATACATACTCGCTGTACCCACTACCCGACCTATGTCCTTCCGCAAGCGCACGGTGCGAAAAACCTGGATACCGGCGAGACACTTTCACCGCGCGTGTTATCACTTATTTCAGCATTATTTTTTGCCTCTGCAAATCCACACTAAGCCCTCGATGTGGTCAGTTAATTCAATCAGAGCAAATAGCAATTTCTTGACTCATTTATGTACTGAGCTCTAATGCACTTTCTGTGACTTTCTCTTTTCCGCACTTTCGATCTTTTGGGGAATGCAATTGGTGAAATACCATTTAGTATCGGCACAATTCAGCAGAAAGAATATTTAATTAGGAAAGCAGAATACGAGTACTTACGCGCAATGTTTGAATACCCGGCGTTTATTTAGTTAGCCCAGCTGAACCAGACACACACTGCGGCCGCAGTGGTTCTGTTATTAGTGCATTGGACCACAAAGAAGAGGGTAATTTGTTCCAATTTCAATTTTCTCTGAGTAGCTACTTATTCGATACGAATTTTTTAATCTTGAAACTGAAACTTTTTTAATCTTAATCTCTTAGCCCCGAAGCGCCTAGTGTGGATGTATGATAAAGCTAACTGGAGTGGACTTAATGAATTTTTCGCACACTTCAATTGGAAATTGTGTTTTCTTGATAGAAACATAAATGCCGCAGCCAAAATGGTCGAAGAAATTGTATTATTGGGAATGCGGTCCTTTATCCCCAATAAGCAAATTTGCATTAAACCCAAGGACAATATCTGGTTTAATGAGACATGCAGAATTGCTGTCAGGTCTAAAGAGGAAGCTTTCAGAGCATGGCAGGCAAATAAAAATGCCACCACTGAACAGCTGCGTAAACAGGCTAGAAATCGATGCAATGCCATCCTAAGGCGCCAAAAGTTTCTGCACGAGCAGCGCCAAAGGAAAAAAGTTCTTCAATGCCAGCGTGGTAGTAAGAACTTTTGGTCATTCGTTAAGAAGGTGAAGAACCAAACATCATCTTCAATTCCAACTCTTCTTAACAATGATCAAATCATCACTCACTCGGTTGATAAAGCAAATTTGTTGGCTAAAATTTTCGCAGAGAATTCCTCCCTGCCCCCCAGCGATCAACCACTACCCGTAGTCGAGAATGTATCTTGCTCCATGCCAGAAATTCATTTTCGGACACGGGTAGTTAAAAGAGTGCTTGCAAATCTCGATGTAAATAAGGCTTCAGGGCCGGACGGCATTCCAGCCCTTGTTTTGCAAAAGTGCGCTACCTCACTGGCTTGTCCATTACGCAAACTTTTCAACTTGTCATACACCACAGGTGTATTTCCGACATGTTGGAAGGTAGCAAATGTTCAACCAGTTCCTAAGAAAGGCAAGACTACTGACCCTGCGAACTACCGACCTATAGCAATCTGTTCGGTGCTTTCCAAAGTAATGGAAAGCATTGTAAATTTCAACCTTGTGAAATATCTGGAGCACAATAGACTGCTAAGTAACCGCCAATACGGCTTCCGAAGACAACGATCGACGGGAGACCTTATGGCGGTACTCACCGAGAAATGGAACCATAGCATTCTAAACCTCGGTGAAAGCAAGGTTGTTGCATTGGATATTTCCAAGGCCTTTGACCGGGTGTGGCATAAAGCACTCGTGTCAAAATTGATTGCCTATGGTGTCGGTAGTACCTTCTCTCGTTGGATTACGAGCTTCCTCTATGATCGCTCTATTCGTGTTGTAGTAGACGGCATAGCCTCGGAAAAGCATTCCCTTAGCGCGGGAGTGCCGCAGGGTTCGGTCCTTTCTCCAACCCTCTTCCTGATCTTCATCAACGACCTGTTGTCGTCGACGAAGAATCCCATCTACTCGTTTGCGGATGACAGCACCATTTGTCATTCATACTCTTTCACAAAGCGTCCCAGCTCTGTGGAGATTGAGAGAGAACGGCGCCGTATGAATGACACACTTAATAGCGACCTACAAACAATCTCCAAGTGGGGTCAAGCGAACAGGGTCGATTTTAATCCCCGCAAGACCCAATGTTGCCTGTTATCTCACAAACGAGTCTCCCCACATCCCAACACATCCCTGGTTATGGGTGGTGTGGGTATTGCGGAATCGGCAGCTCTTGATGTTCTGGGCATGTCCATTAAGAACGATCTTCGCTGGAACGATCATATTTTTGGCGTGTCGAAAGAAGCAGCCAAGTGCCTCGGCTTCCTAAAGCGGTGCAAAAAATATTTCACTCCGTCTGATCTCCGCATTATTTACACTACCTATATCCGACCTAAAATGGAGTTTAACTCGCACCTATGGGCGGGGGCTTCAAAAACCCATTTGGAGCTCCTGGACCGGGTGCAAAACCGTGCGATTAAACTTATAGGGGACAGTAGGGCATCCAGCTCTATTGACTCCTTGGAACATCGTCGAAACGTGGCGTGTGTGGTGTTGTTTTACCGATACTTTTTCGGCAATTGCTCAGTGGAGATGAGCAGTTTGATGCCATCACTCCGGGTATTCCCACGGGCAACCCGTTTGAACACTGGCGCCCATGCATTCCACGTTGAAACGATGTTCCAGCGCACTACGCATTACAGAGAAAGTTCGTTTCTGGCCCGCACAGCGCGGCTGTGGAATGGTCTCCCTGCGGATATCTTCCCCAGCACTTATGATCTCGATGGGTTCAAGGCAAGAGTCCATAACCACTTCACTCTCAACCCTATCTCCTAACCTTTATATCCTTCCTGAACCAACGCAATGCCTCGCATTAATAGGGGTCATCCCCTGCGCGTTTGTTCGAGTTTAAAAAAAAAAAAATCAATTAGGTTAGCTAATTCCGTCCTCTTTCGGCTCGGTTAGACACTATTTAGGTCCAGTAAATATAGTAAGGTGGGATGGTATACGAAATATCGTAACTATTTCAAAAGCTATCATGAGTACGATCAAAGGCTATAAAACTCTAGTTATATAGTTATATCGTCTTTGGCACGACCATGTTCAAAAACGGACGGGCACAACTGAATTGATTTTCTGATAATACTTATAATTAGGTATCGGATTTATATGCAAAAACTATGCAAAAATTGCAAACATATGCAAATATGCAGTGCATATGTGAGCTCATTCTTAATATTTTTCAATTAAAATTGTTCTTGTCTTGGTCGCGTTCAAATCGGAAGCTCCAAAAAAATATGCACTTGCATATAAGTAATTCCGATCCCTACTTATAATAAATAAAAGTACATATTTAGATTTTCAATTTCGGTCACGACTGCTTATGAGTTATATAAACGCCACTCTGGTCCACAAGCAGTTTGCACGAAAAACTATGAGATATGTATAAAAACCACATAATTGGTTTAATCTGCAATTCTTCATTCGGAAGCCAAGTTTAATAAAACCCGCAGCGCTCCTTTACTTCCGCTCTATCTTTTTGAATGCCATGGCGGTTAGATCTACTTTTGTATTCACATTTACACATAAGTATTTGTATTTATTGAGCAGACTCACTTTTGTAAGAGTAGATATCCGGCCTTTAGTTTGGTGACTACAATGCATTCGTTTTTGTTGGAATCGTGAGCTATTCCTTTCAAAAATGCCCTTTTCCAAATTCGGTGACACAAACAGTAGATAAGATAACCGATTCTCACTCCATATACACTTTAACATGCGGTTTCCCCCGAAGGCTTCATTAAAAATTTCAATGACTTCAGGAAATGCCAACCGATACCTACGTATGTACGCATCTTCATACGTTGATAAGTAATTTGGCAACGAAAATTTTCTGATGTCAAACGAAAGCTCCCTGCAGGAATCGTAACTAAATTTAAAGTATTTTAAATAAGTAATTCGTTGTTTTATTACCTCCTTATTATGCTTGAAGCAAACTGACAATTTCAACATGCCGAAAGTCATTTGTCAAACTCAAAAAATGTCCAACTTCGAGGAACCGATTGATTTAGAGGTTATCGCATTTGCGAGAGGACGTCACTACATGTCAGAATAAGGAATAAATATTAAAGATGATGTCTTAAAGTGTGCTCCTTTGTGGTCAAAGCTAAACACGCACAGTTTTTTAAATTACAAGCTGTGAAAAGCTTTGAAAATTTAATTGAAAAAGAACATAAAGGGCCTTAAAGACCGTACGCCACTGGAAACAAACTGTGTATGAATAAATGATTTGAGTGATGCCAACGCATTGGATTGGCGCGAAACACAAAGCCTGGCTATCTCAAGTCCCGCGTGTAATACGATCAACGCGTGCACACATGCATGTTTCCGCCATAATTTTTCAACCGAGTACTTAGGAATCAGTCGTAAAATAAGTGATTATAAACTAGTTAGTTCTGACATCTGACTGTTTTCCCCCTGCAGGGATGGTTTCTACAATAAAATATAAAATTAGCAATGTTCATGTTTGACACTTGCGGGGAACTTACATAAAGATGCGCACACATGTTGCACGAGTCGAACAAATCGGAAGTTCGATGCAAAGCTGCTGATTGCTGTATGCCGCCAGGCACTGACATATTTTTGCAATCAAACGATTTTCTTCGGTGCACAATTGTGAGAAGAACTTTTTCACACTCGGCGGTGTCGTCATATTT
Source organism: Melieria omissa (assembly GCA_963971225.1). Lineage (NCBI taxonomy): Eukaryota > Metazoa > Arthropoda > Insecta > Diptera > Ulidiidae > Melieria > Melieria omissa. The sequence continues at coordinate 49,030,016 of OZ020267.1, read as the reverse complement.
TTGATTTTTGCATTTGATTTGTAAGAATTTCGCATTTGTCTTGTTTGACGAATTTCGAGGATCTCTCTGTGCGGGAGTCAGTGAACTTAAGGTTTTTCCCATTCACCGGGCGGAAGCCGGTCTCACCAAAGAGATTGTAGAAACACTTTAGACCACTGGGTTATTTCCATCCATAAATACTATAAATTTATAAATTGTTCGCGAATTATATTGGGAATGCCAAGTAGGAATGCCAATTTTCAGGACTCTTACCAATCCCGGGATTTTCGGGACTGAGTTCTGCAATTGTTTAAAAGTCAAACATATTTTTAACCAATCCATTTTATTTTGTGTTATAAACACCAAACAATAAGAACAAACAAAACGTGTCAAATAATTAAATAGAAAATAAAATAAATATTACTTTTTGTACACAGTCTGATACATTTATAAAGTCCAAAGCATTTGCTTCGAACATTATTTACATATTAAATTTTGTAATAAGTTTTAACTATGTTTAAGGGGTCATTCTCATGCGCGGACAGGAAAAATGGACATTCTTCAGAAATTAGTTCCTTTGTGAATACGAGGAATTATCAAAAAAAGATATTCCACTTTAATTTATTCATTGTTATGTTACAAAAATAAAAATAAAACAAAACTTTTTTTTAATTTTTTCAAACACTTTTTTTCGATTAAAGACACGGCTTCTGCCGCGTCATGGTCAGCTGGCGGGGATTCACAGGATTATCTGAAACATAAATTTCAAAGAAATTCTTAATCAGTATGAACGTACCTCTCGTCCGTAGTAAATTTGAATTTTTTCATAAGAATCTCACAAAATGGCAGGCATTGGAAGTTAGAACAGTAAAAAATGGTTGTTTTTGAAGATTTTATCAATTAAAAAAAATATGAAATTTTTAACATATCGGAGTGAATTTACTAGGGACGATAGCTAACAGTATGTAGAATGACGTGACAATCGCAGAGAGATCGGATGAATGGTTTTATTTAAATCATCCCCGCCATTTCAAAAAAAGGCGTTCCGAGAAAAACACGTTTAAAGTTTTGACTAACCGCTAGAACCGCTCGTTATATAAATGTCTGTAGAAGCCGAAATACTTGAAATTTTCCAATACAATTTTGACAGCACCTTCTTCAAGGACGATAAATTCCAAATATGTTAAAAAAAATTGATTTTTACAAAATTTCACATAAGAATGACCCCCTAAGTTAAGCATACAAAAAAAAAATACATACAAAAAATGCGTGCGGTTTTTTGGGGAAAATTGAAGCTTTATTGTGAAAAAATGGTTACAAATTTAATCTTCAAAGTAGTGTCCATGACTAGCTATAACTTTTTCCAATTTTTCTGGCAATTCACGAATACAATTTCTGAAAAATTCGGCCTGCTTTTCCGCTATCCACGAATTGATCCAATTTTTGACTTCTTCATAATTGGAGAAGTGCTGGTCAACCAGGCCATGTTGCATTGATCGGAAGGGATAGTAATCGGATGGCGCAAGGTCCGAACTATACGGCGGGTGGGGTAGGACATCCCATTTGAGCGTTTCAAGGTAGGTTTTGACGACCTGTGCAACATGTGGCCGAGCATTGTCATGTTGCAAAATTACTTTGCCGTGCCTTTGTTCATATTCCGGCCGTTTTTCGCGCAGTGCTCGGCTCAAACGCATCAATTGTCGTCGGTAGACTTCCCCTGTTATCGTTTCATTCGGTTGCAACAACTCATAATAGATCACACCCAGCTGGTCCTACCAAATACACAGCATAACCTTTAGGCCGTGAATATTCCGAACGGCAGTCGATGATGATGCATGGCCGGGGTATCCATACGTTGCTCGACGTTTTGGATTATCGTAATGGACCCACTTTTCATCGCCAGTGAGAATTCGATCCAAAAAACGTTTTCTTTTGTGCCGTTGAAGCAGTTGTTCACACGTGAAAAATCGGCGTTCGACGTCTCTTGGCTTCAATTCATACGGCACCCAATGGCCTACCTTCCGGATCGATCCCATTGCTTTTAGACGATCGGAAATGGTTTGTTGAGCGACGCCAAGTGATTTTCCAACTTCTTCTTGCGTTTGGGATGAATCTTGGTCGAGCAATGTCTCCAATTCGTGATCTTCAAACGTTTTTGGCTGTCCGGGCCGTTCATCGTCCTCCAAGTCAAAATTGCCACTTTTAAACCGTGCAAACCACTTCTGGCAAGTACGCTCAGCTAGAGCATGCACACCATACACTTCCACCAAAATACGATGACTTTCGGCAGCCTTTTTCTTCATATTGAAGTAATGAAGAAGTACTCCACGCAAAAACACTTTATTCGGCACAAAATTCGACATTTAAAAAGTATTGTTGTTTACGCTTCAGCTAAATGACACATACTGATTCTGAAACTATATGACAATAGCTTTCCATACATATTTGGAAAGGTGAATCACTGTTCACAAAATCAAGTTACGCCATCTGTTAGAAAACCGCATGAATTAACCGGTTCCCCTATTAAATTAAAAATTTTAGCTTTAGGTGTTGCTTACGTTTTACGTAAATCAGGGTTGCTTAGAGCTCCGTCGAGTAATTAGCTTTGATCATGATGCCACTTTATCGGGCTTTGAAGAGGCTATATTTGAAACATGTGTTCGTGTCTATCGTTAAAAAATTGATTGATACAACAAGTTTTTTGGAAACAATATTTTAAAAATAATTTAGAATTTCTCTTAAGCATTAATAATTCAAATTTTTAAACAATCCCGAAAATCCCGGGATTAATCGTTGGCAATCCAGGGATTTTCGTGATATAAAAAAGGCCGGGATCTCGGGATTGGATTCCGTATTAGGAAGTTATTTTGCGATTCATCACAAGAAACAAAAAATACCAAAATGACATGAAAATCTTGAGTCTTTCTAATGACATTAACTTTTTATGTCTATTCATTGGAAACAGTTAGTTTCTAAAATTGCGTGCAGAAAATGTTGCATGCATTTTATTAATTCTTATAAAAAACTATACACCGTCGTGTCTGGTTATAGTGAACCCCCTACATAGTGAACACCTCGATAGTGAACACCCAAATTTTGACATCGAGCCTCTAAATATAGAAAAAATTTCAATCAAAAAATAAAAATTGTATTTTGAGCAAATAAAACGAGTTTTTGAACAAAAATGTTAACTTTGATATAGTGAACAACCTCAATACAGTGAACAGGCTTTGCAATAATTAGTTCACTATATCCAGACACCACTCTGGTGTGCTCTACTCTATGCTCTTCTTAAGCAATGACTTTTGAGATATGCTTAATCACGCATTTAAAATAATAAAAAAGGTTTGGATTTTAAGTTGATTTTCTTAAAATCTTTATACATTGTTTTAAAGAAATATGCACAACAGACAATAAAATTCAACAATAGTATTTTTTTTTTAATCGGTACCATATAAAAAAAGGCTTTCAAGCCATTACAGATATTCTCCGACTGCTCAAATCAAGATGAAAGAATCGTCTGTGCCTTCCCCCTCTCTCCGTGGTAACAAAAAGGTGCAAAACTGGTCTCCGTGAGGTCCCTAGGCTTCCCCCTTATTAACCTAACACAACCTACGGGGACATTTCTATTTCATTCTAGGTTCAATACCGATGCCTCAACCTTTTGAAATTCTACGCAGAAAACGGGCAGTCGGATGGATATCAGATACGAATCCATTTGTCTGATCACACGCACCACCCACTAATGGGAATTGCAAACTCAGTGGCGTAGCGTAGTGGGGGCGGTGGGGGCGGCCCGCCCCGGGCGGCACTTTTTAGGGGGCGGCACTTTTTAGGGGGCGACAAAATTTCACAGTAAATAATAAAATATATTTTGTAAATATTTGAACCATTTCATATTTTTAACGCAACTATAAATTCGCACCAATTGAAAAGAGTACGGAATTTTTCATTATTTATTCTGTGACGAATTCGGGTAATCCCCTTTCTTTGAATGATATTTTGTAGCGAATGGCAACACCGTCTATTCTGACTTGCTGCTTTGATGCTTTGTGATGCTTTGAAAATTCAAAGAAAGTTTTATTCATAGATCTTCAGTTGTTTAGTTCACACTGTTTCGTAACTGTGATTTTTGTACAAATAAGTACGTGTAGTGGTTATGAAATTATTGGTTAACTTTGTGAAAATTTGAATTTTCCGCTACTTGTACCTACATTCAACTGTGTGAGTATTAAATATTTTATTTATGTAATTGTATTTTGGACTGTCTGATATGTTGTTCAAGCTTTAATTTATTGAAATCCGGCCATGTACGAGTTTTACACTCGCATACCCAGGGTTCCGAACAAATATTTACGGTTTTCAGATTTTTGCCTATAGATAGATGTGCTGTACAATATACCTCGACGATCGACATGATTAAATAATACCTATGTAACTACCTGTTATATCAATGGTTGAAGTAAGAATTTTTGTATTAATAAACGTGATTGTAAAACAAATAAACTTTTTTATTTAAAATCTAACCTGTTTAATGCAAAATAATGATAACTGTTCTTGCCGAAAAGTTCTCTAGAATTAATGTATATAATGTATAGTATACATTAAATTGAAATACCTAATTAAGAGGGCGGCAAAATTGTCTTCCGCCCCGGGCAGCCGATACCCACGCTACGCCACTGTGCAAACTGTCAGTTTTTTGCTTCCATACCAAAAATGTTGTATAAAATAGTTATTTATCGAGACCTCTTTAACCGTTACATTAGTCACTAAGAAGATGCATTGTACTTTGCTCGTGATTCTTTCCAATGAACGTAGTCAGTGGTAATCGGAACTTGATGAATAAAACATAATTATTTCGACTGACCAAGTTGCATTTCAGCGGCAGTTCCGAACGTACCTTTTATAAAGCACACGAAATTTTCAAAATTATTTTGTTGAAATTTTGTATTGGTCAAATCAACTACCCCGTAGTAAATCGAATAACCTTAAAATTCACATTGCATACATCAGTTTGAATGCACCCTGCAGGAATTCGAACTGGTCCAAATGTAACTTTTGAACTGGATGCTTGGCAGACATAGCTAACTTCAGAACCGATTCGTTTCCTTTGAGTGAACTCATCCATCTAAAATGGCGATGTCCTAGGTGACAGTCAATTGTCTTAGTCTGCATCCATTTGCAACAGGTCCAAAGTTAATCCCAAGTAAAATAGTTTCTAAACGAGTTGCAAAGCGATTAATTTGAGAACTAGTTTATTTTGGGTTAGTTTTCTGATCAGTTGAATTTTATAAAGGAAAATAAAACAATACAATTTTTAAATATTCATTTTATTTTAAAAATATTTTTAAAACAATAACAATCAAAACAACAAATTTCTACTCTTCTATAAAAGATGAACTTGGACTTGACACACTTCTGCCGAAACTTTTTGGGGCCTGACGCTATTATATTGCGTTATCATCACTGACGCTGCAATTAATAAGAAAATTAATTAATTAATTTAAAAAAATTAAAAATAAACAAATTAATTAATAAATACGAATACTGCTTCAATTCGTTGCTTCACACAACCACGCAAATTTCTAACTATAATCATTCAAGGCAAAACTGAAGAACGAGGCTCGAGTCATAGAAACAGACATGTTAAAAAAACCCAAACATTTCTATGTTGTCTTTGTTACAAAAGTATCGTAAGATCTTAAGACTTAACGGTAATTAGTTGATTAAATGACCTATTTTCGTCTTTCTTATTTTCATTTGCTCTTCTCGCCTATGAACGCACACACAGAACGTGAACAATTAGACGCGAACTGACTGACTCCTCCATTCGCTAACAGCTACTTGGATAACTAGTTGCTCAATTGACTTATAAAAAACCAGTTGAAACCCTAATGAATTTTGGTAACCAGTTGTCTCAGGTCCGACAGGGCATGAATCCTGCTATTGCGTTCATGTAGTAAATTCTCGTGAATGTGTATACTATACTCGGATGTTATGTGTGTATGAACAAGAGTATGTAACATTAATTCCGTCTAGTATGGGAGGGCTCGAAAAAACTATTCAGCTTGCGTCAATGACCGATACGACGTGTGTTGCTTTAGTTCAAATCGATTTAATGTGCAAACAGCCAGATGAGCATACGGTTGAATAGCTTAATATATCGAGTGGAAAACACGTACACTTTTATCGGGAAAAAGAGGAACAGGTTTTTGCATAAATGGTTGGCTGGCGTCGAGCCTTTGTCATTGCATGTGGAACTGTCCAAAAGCGGTGAAATATGAGCGGAACAAAGAGAAGGGCCCGACAATGAAAAATTTAAATAATTAAATGCATGTTCGCAAATGGTATAAGGAGAGGGAAGCAAGAGAACGCCGGTGTGCATTGAATAGTGTAAACAACAAACAAGAGCCGAGAGTCGGATAAATTCTACTGCATTCTGCAATTCAATTAGATATACCAAACGAAATTTTCTCACATTGATGTGGGGTATCTTAAAAAAAGTAGTATTCGACAGCTCTCGTGCTTCGTGTGAGGATTTACTGCTTCCAATTGCTGTAGCACAGTACCAATCTACTCAAAAGTAGATATATGATCGAATCATATCGACGTACACCTAAACTATATTCCACAAACCTACGACAACGATAGAGGCAACGAAACCTCCATTGGCGAACTCCAAACGGATGAACACTTATCGCGCTTTCAAAATCTAAAGGCTTGATTACACGTAACGAGTATAGTGAAAAGACAGCAACTCGAACGAGTACTCGTTTCGTCTAAACAGTAAGGCGACTTGTTGATTGAGTCAGTGGCCGATGAAAGTGGCGAGAGAGTCACTAGAGTCACATTTTGTTTGCTAGGCCGAGCGACCACTACTTTACCGTTATATTTTTCTCTTTTTCGCAGCGATTCGCGGAATCGCTCATCATACGCGGAATCGCTCGTCACACACCACTTTTCGCTCGGTTGAGTTTAATTGCGCGAGTTGCTAAGTTCATTTTGTGCATTGTGAAACCGAACTGACTCGCCGCGTGTCGAAATACGTTTTAACAACTCGTCGCTTTTGCTCGCTATCCCAATTCTTTCGGCCTAGTACCATTTTCATGTCTCGTCACTCGACTCGTTACGTGTAATCAAGCCTTAAGGGTTCAACAATTAGTTAAGGTTCGTTTATTGACTTAAACTTAGGTGAAAGCATTTCAAATTTTTCTACTCGTGTTTTTCAGTTTCTGAAAATCAAAAACTGTCGGTGTCAACGATGGGTTAAGAGTTTTTATGGAGAGATTGCGAAAAGCATGAAATTATTGGCCATTTGACCCATTGACTTCATGAATCAAATACTGACTTCAAATATGATGAAAGCACTTAAAAGTCGGAATTATTCGATGTATACTTTTCAGTTTTGTTTGAAAACTACTTCTGAAAGGGTTAAGAATGGGTTAAGAGTTTGTATGGGAAATAATGAATTAATGGCTTCAAATATGGCGAAAGTACTTTAATTGGCAAATAACCAGACAAGTACTTTTCATTGCTTTTATTGTAATATGACGATGATGAATAACGAGAAATTTGAAGAAATGTATGTGGTGTTTGTCGAATCGATGAAGTTTACCTTTCTAGGGTTAAAAATGTACTCAAAACCAGGAATAATTCAACGCAATCAAACCCTGACGAGGTAAAATATTTTTTATGAGTTCAACATAATTCATTATGTTGAATTATTCAAACATAATTCAACATTAGACATAATCTTCAATTGAACAAACATTGCCAGTTATCAACATAAATCTCATCAGCATAATGAAACATTGCATTGAAAACATTGTTCTAAAGAAAATCATAGGGGTACCATTAGTTACATTCCAACTTTTTAAATTAAATTAATTTTAAATTAAAATAAATTAAATACAATTCTAAGAGGGATAAATAAAAATAAATATAAAAAAAAATAAAGGAGTGTACGAAATGCCGAATTGCCTCAAGTATTATAAATGATCTTGTTTATCGCTTCCGTTCTCTCCCTTTCTCCTGTTTTCAATAGGTTTCCCATGCTTATCTAACAGTTTCTAGTTGAACTTCCTGTACTCTTCACAATTCGATTGACCAAATCAAGAACAAAGCAACTCATCGACCGAACAAACAATAAGAAAAACCAAAGAAAATAAACATACACTTTATATTCTTTGGAAAAACAAAAACAAAAACAACAAAGGACGACAGTGTGTGTTGCGAGAATGTATGTATGTAGGCTTTCAAGATGAAAAACAAGGCGTGCTGGACTCAAAATAAATTCAATAAGTTCTCAACAAGACCGCTTGAAGGACGTATGCACGTGTGGGACGTGGGCGTTGTGGTGGAATGCAGGTGTGCTTGAAACAAGCTTCCGGACGTTGCGATCAATCGCCCAGCGTAATGAAATAAACATGCTTGCGAATGTTTCAGCGTACAGTAATTATAATATAAATATGTATTAATAATTATTATTGTCATAAAAAAAACAATTATTTTAATAATATCTAAAATAATAATAACAACCGACAACACTAACAAAATACACAAACAAATATACAAATATAAAATTTCCTGGGACAAGACCATACAAACGAATAGAACAATCCCCCATAACAGCCCCGATATAACCTTAATGAAAAAAATTGACAAAATCGCAATACTAATAGAAATACTCTCCGACAGCAACATTCACAAAAAGTACACAGGAAATATTTAGGAACATATCTAACAGAAGCAAAACAACAAATTTGGAAACATAAAGCACATATCAAATCCATAATAATATCTGCAACTGGTATAATCCGTAAATCACTAATACCACATTTAAAGAACTAAATTTAGACCCAACAATTCACCAGAGAATACAACGAGCGGCAATCCTAAGTACGTGCAATATAATGCAAGCATTTCTAAACCTAAGTATATCAAAATAGATGATCCTAATTCCTGGGTAATGAACCAGGATATGTGAATTTTAACCCATGGCAGAGAATGTAAATTCATAATAATAATAGTAACAATACTGTGGCGGCGCTCAATCGAATCGTATTTTTACGCAGACACTCTATAGTCAGCACTACATCCGTTTGGTGCCTTTTTTAGTTTATCAAATCAAGATAACTGAGAAACATTTTCATGAATCAGTCAAGTAACCAGTTCCAGCCAGTGACGCACACAGAAATTCATTTGAGAAGGACAGGTTTTGAGTACAGTATAATCTCGATAATTCGGACAATTAAAAACCAAACACTGTTCGAAATACGAAAATGTCCGGATTACCAAGATTACAAAAAAAATCGATAAAAATACTACTGTACACAAATTAAACTTATTAATTTTAATGAATTATAACTATTTTTGTTTAAACATTTAATTTTTAATATTTTATGCACATTTTAAACGATTTTGAAAGAAATTCGTAATTTTCGTTTGGCGAAATTTTGTTTCATGTTTGTAGAACTTTTAGATTATCCTACATTGTACACCACTGACGGTTGGCCAGTGACTTTTTGCGACTTTTTTGCCTTTCTTTTTCTTTTCTTTTTCTGGCCCAACGTTAAGAATGTACGTTTCTTCTTAACTTTAGTGCCATTGTTAATATTTGATGTAGTTTACATAGTAAAATTAAACTTTTATCATTAATTAACACCACTTGATTTTATGCAACCTTCTGTTTCACATCTGAACTAGCAAAACCGACAGAAAGAGAAAGCATATCGGTTTTCACTTGAATTGCTTGCATTTTATGAAAATATATATTTAAACAGAAAACGAGGACTCCCCGTAAGAAAGCAGACAAAAATTAATGTCCGGATTTCTGAGTTAAATAAAATTTGTGGTGTCCGGATTACAGAGTCTACAATAGAAATAAATTGAGTGCCCGGATTACCGCGTTGTCCGTTAGCGAGTGTCCGAATTATCGAGATTGTACTGTACAACTATTCAGCCCAACACCATTTGAAACATATTCTTCACCAGCAATTTTTGGCTTCGGGGGGTTTAAACCTCCAAACCACCGTCCCCTCTCGAGTGCGCCGCTGGTGCCAGCATATATTGAATAATCCATACATATCAATCCAATTCCAATTCGCAAATGCCTTTAGATATGTATATACATACATACATAGGTATAAATGGACACATTCACAATCCTTTTCCAGCCCAAAAGTCACGCATAAACCGGAAATGTAAACTTCAACCAGGCACTAACAGTCCCAGCCGACGGATTGACAATCTGATAGATGCGACACTAATCTCACTCATCTCCGATTCACTTTCAAAACGATGTGTGAGCTGTCAGCTAGCTGTTGGGTTCCTAAGTTGGACTAAACTGGTCCGCACTTGTACGGCCATACATGTGTACGTATGTATGTATGTTCAGCGGCGTTTGTACAAGGAGATAATAAATTGAATTTGACAAATAAAACACACAATTGCTAGCTTTGTTTTTCATTTTTAGCAGCGAAACTTTTGTGCACGTGCCTGCAGTAACTTTTATGGCCAGAAATAAACAAGTATACGGCCAGTACGTGCACATCTCGCGTCCGTTTCGAGGCATTTCGTTCTTCATTCTCGGCTGGTGAAAAGGCCAAGGGTTGTGAAGTTTCTGTGCAACAACAACTACAAGTTATTCAAGTGCAAACTGAAGCAGACCCAAAGAAGAAATGGGCAACTTCCAACAACGAGGCTGTTTGTGAAATTGTAAATAATGTTGGCATTAGCTCCGCTTTGCATTCCTGCAACATTACAGAGGTTCCGTCTCAAACACGAAAAAAATGTTGAACTTCAAAATTGTCTATCCATCTTCAAAAATAAAGTTAACTGTTTATGAAACATCCATTGAACCCTTTCGGGACAGACTTTTTTTCTTAAAAAAAAAATTTTATTATATCATAGAAATATTCTGCTTAGTTACAAATTCAAATTCTGAAACCATCCTTTTAATCTTCGACGTATAATTCTAATAAGTATTTTGCAGGGATAATAATAATTATTTTTAGGGGTATTAAAACCTTGGCGGGACGTATTATTCCAATAGTCTTAAAAACACATCGCACATCCACTTCAAAAGTAACACAACTTAAAACTTTTAATTGCAAAAAAACTGTGTTTTAACTGAATAAATATTTCTTATAAATAACGTATGGACCACTTAATTGAAAATCCTTACATTTTAAGTAATTACTAATATGGCGTTCAAACTGACTCATTTAAACTAGTTTAAGTGAAAGGAGCTTTTTCTTGAACGCAACCGTCCCGACTGCTCAATGAAGTTCAAATTGGCAGCCATTTGTTTACAAACAACAAATAAATATTTTTGTGAACTGATGTGCTGCGAGCATGATTCGAGCGAAATATTGGCGCACATTTCACAAACCACGGCAACATACTCAACTTCGTCCAAATATTAGACGCCTTGTATTCAGATGCGATAAAAAGACGATGAATTGAATGAAAGCAGTGCAAGCAAAACGATTACAGTGGTGTCTGGATATAGTGCACTAATTATTGCAAGGTCTGTTCACAATATTAAGGTTGTTCACTATATCAAAGTTAACATTTTTGTTCAAAAACTCGTTTTATTTGCTCAAAAACACTTTTTGCTATTTGCTTGAAGATTTTGTTCCATATTTAGAGGCTCGATGCAAAATTTGGATGTTCACTATATCGAGGTGTTCACTAGTATTTTTGTTTGGTTGTTTGATGAAATGACAGCTGAATTTTAAGGGATGTGTTTCATACAAGAATAGCTGTGTTTCGTTGGTAAAAAAGCTTTTTCATAGAAAGCTTTTGGATACAACCCTGCGCTAAACTCGTTTCAAAATTTGTTAAATGGTTTAACGCGTTTAATTTCCAACAACAATTGCATGTGAATAAACAGATTTTCGAACTGGTTTTGTTCATTTATACTACGTTTACATTGAGCCCAAATGCGTAGTTTCAAATGAGTCATTTCAAAGTGTTTACATTGCCTCATTCGCATTGCATTTGCATTTTGTTTGGCAGCTAATGTCAAATGCTCAATGCTCATGTCTCTTGCCGCAGCTCATAGATCAGCGCTTCTCCGGCTGCTGACTAAAGAATTTGTTGCTTTTTTGCTGCCTCTATGTTCTACACACTGCAACATTTGAATACTAATATATTACAAACCTTACATGCTAAGAATTTTCTACATATTTAAAGCAGACGAAAATTTCAATTTAAATTTTCCATTTTGATAATTTTCGTTTGTTTTGATTTCGAACTGTCAAAAAGAACAAAAGCTTTTGAAGCTTTTGAAAACGCTTTGTGATGCGTTCGATAAAATTTGTCATGTTTTATCGCATTTGCTTCGTCGTTTTGTTGAAATGCGTCATTTCGTAGATTTGAATTTGTATGGGGGAATTGAGTGATTTGGCTTCGTATTTGAGAATTTTTGCCCAAATTACGCATTTGGGCTCAATGTAAACGTAGTATTAACTTATTTAAGCACATTAAACACGTTTAAGTCCTCAGTTTGAACGCCATATAAATAATACTTTTGTACATTGAGCATCAGCGATCAATTACTTGCATCACACTTCTCGACGCAATTTAAAATAAGTCACTATTGTATATTCCAACTTACTGTCAATCGAAACATGAAGAGAGACCTAACTGTTTTTGGCAACTGTTAACAACAACAATATATTCTGAGCTTTTGCTTATTGTTAAAGATGCAGTGTGCACAGTATTAACACATAAACTCAAAAAGTAGAAAAGTTTTAGTTGATTCACTTTTGAAGTGGGTGTGCGACGTATTAAAAATAATGTGACGCATTTCCTGGATATATGCAAACAGTAAATAACATTATAGAAATAATTAAAAAATTAATTTACTTTTACATTTCAACTGCGTCTTGCTTCCCGGCCAAATACAAGACGATTAAATAAATAAATGATATCAGGTTAAAGGTTCAAACAAAGAGAAACCTCCCACACAGTGCCGATTGGTAAACTTACCCAGGTGAAAAACGCTTAAGATACTTAAGTAACGTGTGGGCATGTTTGTGGGTGGATGCAGTATTGGGATTTGGCAAGCGTGCAGCTCCTTCCATGTATAAACTCATAAATCTACGGCGAGAAGATTCGCCCTGTTCGCTGAACCGGCCGAAGCTCGTGGCTTGAGCGACGTCAGCTGCGCCTTGTCTAGTTGCACATACATACAATACAAATATGCGTCATTTATGTATATACATACACACATTTTAATATATACACATATCCTCCTTGTGGTGCCGACAATCATTGAAGTGTAATATGTTCGAAATGAGTTTTTGGAGCAGAGTTTAACTACTAAGTCGATATCACTACTCGACAAAAAATGGGTTCATCGCGTGCTCCTAAAAACAAAAGTATTTTTTGGACTAATCTTCGACTGCGGAACACGAAACTGAAAATCAAACAATTTTCTTAAGAAGCGTTTTCGAAAAATCTTCGAAAAACACGTTTTTCCCCTCTTATTTAAGTTATGAGCACATATCTCGTAAACCAACTATCCGACTAACACAAGTGGCCCATCGTTCAGACGGTAATTAACTAACCTTTGAGGTTAATTGGGTTTCGACAGTACATTTTGATTTATGCTTTGTAGAAACCGAAAAGTTGACATCGTCACAAATCCGATCGTATGGGTGACGCCCTCTGGTGGTGAATTTCTGAACTTTAATTAATTTTGTATTTTTTTTTCTCAATAATGTTGGCGATTGCTGAATAAATCATTAAAATCTGTTTAGTAGTTTCCGAGATACAATGTTTTCTCGCTTACTTAACCCTTTCGCTATTTTGTTGCCATATGGCACACGCTACTTTGTGGACGTCTGAACGCTCTATGGTTCCAGGAATACATTTTTTTATTGGTCCTTAGAATAGTTTGAAGTTTTAGGAAAAATACGAAATTAATAAACTGAATATTAAAGTTTAAAGGAAATATTCGAAAGAGAAAATAAATGGATATCGATCATATAGTTGACACGTCTGGGTCCAACCTGGGAGCAGTGGGAGCCTATTTTATAAAAACGACCATTTTGTATGGGAGCCCCATCAAGAGTTGGAGATAGGGTATAAATATGTTTGAAATAAATGTTCAGTAGAGAAAATTAGTGGGGGTCATTCATGTATTTTAACCCTCTAAGAGCAACTTCTGACTAGCTGTGGAACAATTTGTCGAATTTCGCAGTTTTTTTGTGAACTTTGACTTCGATGCGACGCTATTTAGCCCCACACTAGCCCCAAAATTTTTTGGCTCATGCACTTTTTCACCAAACTGCATAAAATGAGAGGTTGCGGAGCATCGAAATCGAAAAATCGTGCACTAAATCAGGTCTAACTTACATAAATACATACATAAGTCAATTGTTGCTTACTTGTTTACTTTTTTCGCTGCCATTATTTATATTATTACTAGCTGACCTGGTAGACTTCGTCTCGCACAACATTTGAATTATTTGAAGTATAACGCCACCTGTTGTGGTCTAAACCTGCACTGCCTCGAGACGAATCCGACAAAAAAACGCATGCTAATCGGACGGTCCGTTTGATTGTGATGCCATAACATATAGCCACTTTCTTTTATATATATAGATAAATAGGACGGTGCCACGACCCCTTGTTTAATACCCGCACCATTCCCTCTGTCAAAAGATATGATTAAATGGTAGGTTCATACTTAGTTTCATTGTTGTGCGACTTATAGTTCAGCGGAATATGTGGGTCATAAAAAATGTACCACGCCCCTTTTCCAACGCCCATCAGATCTTACCAGTAGAATGGCACATTTATGGTACGGCCGGATGCTAAATTTCAGTGTTGTACAACTTACATTTTCGAAGATATTCTATCAATACCCGCACTATTCCTTCTGTCAAAGAACATGACTAAAGTTCGTAAGTTCGTAGTGAATGTAATTAATGTGTGACTTATGGTTCCAAAGTTCTCATCGGAAAATTTGGGCTGGTGAAAAAGTGTCAAGTCCCGTTTTCCCAAAATTTGCTTTCATGCAAACTTTGTTCTGACAACTACGAATACAACAAAAAAAACCAGCTAAGTCAGTCCAGCCGTTCTCAAGTGATACGCGGTCAAAGATTGCAGGGATTTTTCGACTTTTCCAATAGATTTTCCGAAATTTTCTTTTCTGATAATCCTGAACTGACTCAAGACGAATTTATCAAAGAAATCTCCATGGAAATCGGCCTTTCCGTTTGAGCGTGATGCACTTACATACATACATCCACTTTCTTTTATATACGTGGGCAGTCCGATAAGTACTTAGCCCCACCGCCCGATGGTGCCACTATCGTAAGAGAAATTTACTATCGTGTAGTACATCCTTGTAGACGGCTACTGTCAAAATTTCAGCCATATTGGATTAGTAGTTTTGTTTTGACCGCGTGTGGAAACGAACGTGTCCGCGTATTTTAGAAAAATGGAAAAAGAGCAATATCGGTCGGTGATTCGCCAAATTGATCGCATTAGGCTACGAACAGCTGCCCCATCCACCGTATTCTCCAGATTTGGCCCCGTGCGACTTCTTTTTGTCTCCAAACTTGAAAGTCACTCGTCGGGCAGACGAGTGACGGAGAAATTAATCGCCACTTTTCAAAATTTTCGTTTTTCTTTTGTAGGCTAAGTACTTATTGGACCACCCACGTACTTGTAGACGTCGACAGCTGAAAGAGAAGGTGGGTTTTGCTCGCGATGCGTGCTCGGAATCCACATGCGGAAAAGCCATATAAAAGAAATAAAAATCCAAAAAAGATAACACAGACATTAGAAAGTGTACTCGGCACAATTTTACAGCACACTTCAAAAATTTGCAGTTTCAACTTCCGAATGAAGCGCGTTGTGCCAAAATGACAAGTCGAGTGAATGGCGTCCTATCGGTCCATCGTGGGCGCCAACATCGCGTACCTCAGCAGGGCATGCACATGTTCAGGCATTGACGTCCTCGACAGCAGGGATTGCGTGGACGCTGCCTCCTTGAACAGCGGCTCAGCATCATAATCGCCCCAACGACTTTTCTTCAATTGAATGTTGACGCGCTTTAGCTGCTCATTAATCTGAAACAGTACGTACAGCATCAGCGTTGGGCGTCCTTCGGTCATCAGACACTCACCTTTATTCTGAGCATTCTGGTGTTGTTGCAGTTGAACAGTTTGGCCGCGAATCTGTAAATTTTGGATGGCCTCTTGTTGAGCGCCTCATGGAGGAAAACTCGAATAATGGCGCGAACCTGAATGTGGGACTCGTCAAATCACAACTCGGTAAAATCAACACAAAAAGAGGATGCGAACGTCTCCGTACCTCCGGATGATGATTCAGGTAATTCCAGTTTCCTTTGCGGAGCTGCTTTTTTATTTGGTGCACCGTCTTGTAATGTTTGATAGAGTTGGAGTCCCATTCCTGATTGATATTCATGCTTTCAATTTCAAATATTTGCTATTAAATTTGCTATTAGATTTGATTTAAAATACAAAACGAAGCGATTTTGCGTTATTTTGACGAAAAAACATTTTTTATAAAGATTTAAATTCCCAAGGGCACTCGGAACAATCATGTTTCAGTAGTCAACTTCGAATGTTTACTGTCACTTTGCTAACCTACATATTAGGTCTGTTTGGGAGCTTTTCCAGTAAAAGTAGCCAGTAAATAAAATCAGGAGAGCAAGCCAGCTTGCAAATATGAAACTATCCAGACTTGCAAGTTGCTAACTGTTGTTTACACCAGTGCACAGTGATTCGACTCCATAGACAAAATTCCAAAAATTTATAGTCTCAGAATTTAATGATTTTCATGTCATTTGAAAGATAAAACTCCAACTAAGAAAACCCCAAAAAATCTGTGCAAAAAATTAATTAGTGTGTGTGCAAAAGCGGCTCAAAGTTGAAACTTTTTTCACAAAAAAAAAGTAAACACATCGTTTCTGATTTTTAGTCTATTGAGGAAAAAAAATTGTAAAAATACATGGTTACCAAGAAGTTGCTGAAACTTTTAATATGGATTAAGAAATGATGTGGCCATTTTCGCTTTTAATTTTATTTCAAAAATTTGCAAAGCTAAGGCTTTTACATCACTTTTAAATAAAAATATTTTTCCAAATTAAAAATCTGAAAATTGGCAAAACTTACAGGGAAATATCGAAAAAGTATGTGAAAGTATGTTCCTGGATTTTTTTTTATTTTAAGAAGCATTCTTTCTTTTTCGGATAATGTAATTATATCCTCCGATATCTTCCGATCTCAGAAAATAATTCAATTTGAAAAGTGGTCTAAACACCTATTCTTCCACAAAATTTCTTTTTTTCAGTATGCAATCAGCATGAAAAATTGAGAAAACTGCAAAAAGCAAAACATACGTTTATTATTATCGTTTTTATTGCAAAACTAAAGGGTCCTGAGACAATTTCTATTACTCTTTGCAATAATCAATGTTGATGTTACCGATTAAATGTAAAATCTGAAAAATCTAGCCAACACACTCGTTGCTATAGCTCTCCAAAAGTGACGAAATTTGAACATTTAAGTCTTTAATTTACAACAATTAACCGTAGTCCTACGGAAGTGTAGAAAACTACATTTTTTAATTTTCTTTCTTAAATTTCTCAAGAACTGTACAAGATATGAAGTTGAGCTTTCGTGACTTTTCCTAAATCATCAAAACCTACTACGATCATGTAGTTTCGTTTTTTAAATCATTAACATTTCCGTTAAAAATATGAACTTCCATTTGAGAGGGTAAGTGTAGTTTTCTACACCTAGTGATTTTTTCTATAGTAAGCCATGAGTTTATAGAAATTATTGATTAATAGCAATGGCTACTGTTATTTTTTATGTATTTGAAATAATCGTTAATTCCTGCGACAAAAATATTTGAATATTATTATTATTTTTTGTTTGAAAAGAATTGAAATCGTCAGTAGAACGTCGGACGTGAACGTAAACGGTTGTAGAGTTCATATAAGAAATGGCCGGACGGAATTTTTGTGCGAAAGAAATTGAAAGTGTTTTATATGAAGATACAGAAAGTGAATGTGACTTTTCATCTGATGGAACTGATAATAATTTCGGACCTGAAGTTAATTGTGAAAGTTCAGATGAGAGCAGCAATGAGTTCAGTGCCGAAGAAAATGATATTTTATCCGGTTCTAATTTTGCAAATGCTGACCCGATGTTCGTATCGAAAGACAATATAGTGTGGAGTCCATTTGTGATGGCTCAAGCAGTTGGACGTACTCAAGCTGCAAATATTTTGCGGTTGAAACCAGGATGTACCACAGCAACTACTTCTCGCGTGTCCAGTATGATTGATGCTTTTTTATTGTATTTTCCTTCAAATATTGAAAAAATTATTTTGGAGAACACAAACAAATTTGGATGTTTCATCAACAAGAACCACAAAGAAGTTGATGCTAATTTGCTTTATGCAAATATAGCCGTATTGCTATTAGCTGGTGTATATAAGTATGTTCAATATTTTCTTTAAAAAATTATATTGTTAAATTATATTTTTAGAGCAAAAAATCAAGCTGTATCGGAACTCTTTGAGGCAAATTTTGGTCCACCCATATTTAGAGCCATAATGTCAAAAGAAATGTTTGAATACCTGACAAGAATTATTCGCTTTGATGATACTGAAAATCGTCGACGTAATAGATCGGAAGATAAATTTGCTCCCATTCGCGAGTTATTGGGTGCAGTTATTGCCTAAATATTATAATCCATCTGAATGTGTTACAATTGATGAACAATTGTGCGGGTTCAATGGACGCTGTTCGTTTAGGCAGTATATACCAAGCAAGCCTGAAAGGTATGGTTTGAAATTTTGGCAACTTGTGGATTCGAAATCGTACTATGTATGGAACATTCAACCATATCTTGGAAAACTTGCTGGATGTGCTCCAGAAAAAAATGTTGGACAGCGTGTGGTAATGGTTGAAGGTGGTTGAAGGCTTACGCGGCCACAATGTGACTATGGATAATTTCTTTGTGTCTCACGAATTGGGTCAAAAATTGTTGAAGAAACAAATAACTATGGTTGGAACAATTCGCAAAAATAAGCGTTCAATACCTCCCAAACTTTTATTGTGCAAAAATGCGCCGCTATACCAATCCACATTTGCTTTCGCCGAAAACACTGTTCTTGTATCGTACGTTTCAAGAAAAGACAAATGCACGGTACTTCAAAGTACTTTACACGATTCTGCTGAAGTGGGAACTAATTCGAAAAAAATGCCAGAGATTGTATCGTACTATAACAAAACAAAGGGCGGAGTGGATACTGTTGATAAAATGATATCCACATATAGCTGCAAACGCAAAACCAATAGATGGCCAATGGCAGTTTTCAGCAACATGATTGACATATCAGCTTTGAACGCTTTCGTTATTTTCCAAGAGTGAGTTATCAATATCAGTAATTATTATCTCAGTAACTATACAAATAAAAACATATTTTTAGAATCAATCCTGGTTGGCCACAGACACAAAAAAAGTCAAAACGTCGCCTTTTCCTGCGCAATCTTGGTTTAGAATTGGCTAAACCGTACATGGCGGAACGCGGAAAAAAAGGGCGATCGCCATTGGTATTAAGCGATATTTCTGACCAGCAGCCAACCGTATCAAAATCAATTCCAGAGCAAATAAAAAAAAGAGGCAAATGTTTCCTATGCATTAAGGAGAATAGTTCAAAACAAACATATAATCATGAATTTGCTTGCTGCCTATACAAAAAAACCATTTGCAAGGCACATCACACTCGAACCGTATACGTAGAGTGAATTTTTTTAATTTAAATTTTTTTATAAAATTAAATACTTTTAAGCTTAATTGCATTTTATTAATACATAGAAAAAAAACTAAAATAAAAATGTAAATGAAATACTTTACTTACTCAAAACACCCATAGTGTAGAAAACTACACTAACGTGGGATTATTGAGTTTTTTTTTCCGTAGGACTACGGTTAAAAAAAAAAAATGGATATTTCAATTCAAAAGACCATGATTAACTGGTATACCAAATTTCATGAAGAACGGACCACTCCTTCTAATTTTGTCCCGCGGTTGTATGGAGTCGAATCACTGTGCAGTGGGACTTGGCACATTCCGAATGGACAGGAAAAAGGGTATTTACAGGAATGTTAAAGAAAGAAACAGCTGCTTTAATAGTTTCATTTGAGGGTTGAAGCTGTAGGGAATCTTAAGTTTCATCATACATTTAATGCAAAAGGCAAATGGTTCCTTGGTGCTGGTTCAACATGCGATTCTTCCGTTGCAGCTGCTGCAGATAAAGCTGACCAAGACGGTTGTGGGTCAGCAGGCTCATGAACGCACAATATCTATGCTGGTTCCGTTTGCCTCCTAGCAGCTCAAGTACTAATGAACTTAATTACCAACTAATTTTTGGACCTATGGAATTAACATCCTTCACTTCAGACGTAATAACTCCGCTTCCAGGGAAGCAAATATCATAAAATTTTGACTGAAATTTAATTTTCAATGCACTAAGTCCCATATTCATAAGTGGACGCTACCACAAAATGTCTTAGTTGAAGAGGGCAGTTTACTTTAGGAAGCACGTAATACTAAATTGGGAATAACAATTTGTGAGCCCCTCTGCCCCTGATCAAGTTTGAGCTATACCCCTGTCTTGGATAGAAGTGGCATACCTGAGATCAAGGATTTGAGTCATATACCAGATTCAGGTAAGCAGCGAGTTTTTTGTAATTCTAGATATACATATCTGTGATTTTGACAAAACAACCTAAGTCTAATTTTCAAAATGTTCAGGAGAGCAAAAATACTGATAAAGTGCAGAGCAAATCTCATGCAAAACTCGAGAAAAGTTGAAATTATACACGTCATATCTCTATAACTAAATGTCATAGAAACAAACCGATTATACCAAAAAAATCGTCTGGAAATTGTTTCTTTATGATTAAAAAACAGGAAATTTGCGCTATTTCGACTTAAGTTGTTTTGTCAAAATGCCACAGATATGTATTCTTTCCCGAAAGAAATATTGCTATATTTTTAATTAACCGGCTAACAATGAATTTCTACCACTCCCGCTCGAATTCTCTCCTTATGATGAATGTGTCAGAATGATGAATGCTTAAGAAGTTGCATGTAAAAGATGCCGTGTTCATGAAAAGCCTTCTTATTTGCCATACAAAGCAGGCAAATTCGCCGAGCTAAGAATGGCACTTCGCGTAGGAAGAACGTCACGCAAATGCAGCAGACACATTAGAGCACACAATGGGCGCACTAGCATGTCGGTCACACTGGTGTCACGTCATCGCTCCTATCACGTGAAGAGGAAGTCAGGGGAGTACCGGCATTTTTATCACAGCGCTGCCGGTTTTCTCCCGGCCGCGCAGTCGTGCGTGCTGTCGCGCCAAATGTCGTCGACGCTGCCAGCCGCAGAAAGAAAAACTGGTAACACCTCACTCACCTATCAGACGTCGACATGTACGCCTGAAAATATGTAAATACACAAACAAACGGCGAGTTGAGTGTTCTACCACTTTGGTGCGTCGGTCTTCCTCGAAAAGCTGCATATTAAAAAAGCAAAAAGTCCGACTTTATACTAAATATTTATTAAATCTAATCTCAGGCGACTGTGGTCAAAAGCAATAACCGCCTAAGTCGAAAATTGCTGTTTCGAGCAATCTCGTTTTAAAGTTTTAGCACGTAGTGTGTTCGTTATGGGAATGCGAATAGGTTTTTATTTACAACTGTTTTTATTTTAAAGTTACAAACTCTCCGATTTTACACAAACGTAGAGCACAGTCAAGGGAACGTGGTGGTATCCATAACTCAATTTCTTCTTAAGTCGATTTAAGCGGTTATTGCTTTTGACCACAGAATTATTGGTACATATGCACATTTACAAAGACATTTTTAATCTATAGCTTCACAAAACGAAGTTTTCAGCTTTCAGCTTTCAAAGGTTTCTCTCCCCGAGACTGAAGTCTCGATGGTTCAAGCACTATTACGATTAACAACTGTCTAAATTTGTCTGTAAATAAATCTACCTATCAGGTCAGTCCATAAGATCGTGGGTTTTTTTTTAATAGTTTCAGAATAGGCGCTTTTTGCATACAAAAAATTATTCGTGGGAGATAACGGAATTTTTTTTATTTTTTCTGATGTATTGTGCATTCAACAAGTGATTTTAATCGCGGAGAGAAACACGCTTTGTTAAAAAATAAAATGGAATCTTCGAACGAGTATAAGAGGCATATTCTGTATTTTTTTTATAAAAGTGGAAAAAATGCAACAACTGCTACCGCAGTAAACGCAGCTCATAGGGAGAATGCCGTGAGTGTAAAGTGGTTCTCCGAATTCCGAAGTGGTGATTGTGACGTTGAGGATGCCCCACGCTCTGGTCGTTTTGAGGTCCTTAACTCCGACGCCTTGCTGGGACTCGTGGAAGCAGATCCAAGTTTGACAGTCGATATGATGGTTAGATACCTGGTTTAATTGGGCAAGTTTCCAAAGCTTAAAAAATGGTAATGGAAAAATAGTTAACAATTTTCTTTAGCATTCTTAGTATTACTTGCGTTGCAAAGTAAACAGCCCTTTTTAAAAAATGTTTTGGTGGGGCACCTATATGTGACTTGTGCGCTGGAAACGTCAATTTGTTTCTTTATATTCAGTCTATATTTGATTGACATGAAGTGGAGTTATTACGTTTGTGAAAAGATTGGCATCGAACACAGAGCCAATTCTAAGTTCTGTTTTAAACTTGTTTAAGCTTTTACCTTGAGTCATTTGTGGCCAACCAGCTACTTACCTACCTTGGTTCATCAATTTTTCTAACTGATGACAGGGGCGGTCTCAAATTCATCTAAAAAGCGAACGAATTTTTTCCGCAATTAGGCGGGAAATATTTACATTCGATACGAGCTCCAATGTCATCGCCAATCAAGTTGCTTGTCATCTTTTAGTGCCGCCTTGCCATATTTCACCTCGAAAACAAGCTTTAACAGTTTGCTAGTTTCACACACAAGGGACAGTTTCGGGGTTCAAATTCTCCAAATGGTGGACGGCAAAAGTTGTGTACCCCCTAAAAAATGAAATCATGTGTAAATATTTGACGTGCGCATTGGATTATTATCGGTTTCTTGAGAAACCCATTCCCAGGAGGAATGATAAATGGGTGAATTTGTTTAAAATTATTGACGTCAATTGGCGGTGCGATATTTTCTGGTGAATATTTAAACCTAATGTGTTTACTTAGGACGTCGTAGACATCTGAGTTTCAACAAGTGCCCCTTTGGCGAGCGATATCCATATCGGCTACATGCCTTGCACGACGTGAACGTATGCAGACCTAAGCACGAGCATTTGGGACAAGAGTATTGACGTAAATATGTTTACTCACATATGTATACTCAAAAATGTGGTTATATTTGATTTGTATATGTTCACTTATACACACATCCACACATATGAGTGGGCATACGAACAGACTTTTATTGCCGAACTGAAAATATTACATTTATATGAAATTTGTAAAGTGTGCCAATTTGTGCGGTAGTCAAGAATTATTGTTTATTTGTAGTCCCTACGCACAGTGTCGCGCTCCTTTTTCTTGTTCTGCTTGACCCTAGCTTCCTTGCAGCCACCTTTAAACACGTCAGTTTATTTGCTTATTGGCTCTAATGACCTGCTCAATCGTCTCAGACTTTCTCCGAAACCAACTTTGCAGTATGGTCGATTAAGTCGCCGTTGTCCTGCCGAAAGGCAATAGTTGTGTACAAGAACTCCGAGACTAACGCCTAGCTACCCGCAACCATCTATGTTGTGCGTGCGACTGTTTTTACAAGGTTGGAAGGGACCTACAGTTTTATGCCGATTCCGAACGGCGAGTTGGGAGCTTTTTCGTAGGCAATTTTTACTCTCAGACGTTTGCCATTTCCTGCTGAGGACAGCCGCCGAAAGAAAAATTGTTGATTTTTATTTTTTTTCGGTGTTAGCAGCAACGAAGTCTTGAACTCGCGGAGTCTTGACTCGCCGCCCAACGCACTAGCCAGCTGAGCTACGGCGGCTGCCTGTCCGAACAAAACAGCTGTCAAAAATTAATTGAACATTAAAAATGGCCGAACTTGTCGGCATAAGTGAGGAATATGAATACGACCATAACGCCACAGAATAAACGAAAATCGAATATAGATACGTAACTTGCGGAAAGTCAAAATTCGCGACACTTTTTGAACAGCTCTCGTACATATTAACAATTAGTATGTATGCATGTGCCCGACGTAATATATGGACACCACAGAAACCACCAAAAATTATCGATGGAAAGTATTCCGACGGCTCAAACAAGCTTTTGCGTGAAAAGAGGCGACATCGACATCGATAAACAGCATGAAATAACGTCGTAAGCACACAGAGAAATTGCAATTATCGGCTTGACTGTTTTAGTGAAGCCCACAGCCATTGCCAGCGTGTGGCCGTGTAACCCAAATTCCGAACCTGTTGATTTTTATCTTTCGGCGGTGCCGGCCCCACTCGCTCTGTAAACACAACAAATTGAAGGCTACGCGTGTTTCTCTGCGCGCGCACTATGGTTTTAAAGCGATTACCGATGCAATTGAAATACGTTAATACTTTGCGTTCGAACTGGCAGCACTCGGGGAAGCGTGGCGTCGCCCGAATGAAAGGGACAAAGCGCGATGCAGCGAACCAAAAGACGTAATGGAGACGCCGTTCGAGCGTGTAGGCCACACACCCACTCCGTCCGCCCCACAACCCCACGCTTCGGCCACCCGCCATTGTGTATTCTACATACACATAAAGTCCTATTTTTTAATACATATGTATACATTTGTACATATGCGCTCGTACGTATTTTGTACGCGCACTATGACTGCGCGCCAAGTGGCACAGCGGCCGCAGTTTTCGTAGCAAACTAAAAGTTTAATATTTTAATTAAAAGCATTTGCATTGCTGTGCAAATAAAATTGAAATAAACGACTATTGTAAATGCAGCAAGAAGTAGCGGACGTAAATTCATTACAGTTTCACGCCGAATTTGCGAGCGGCGGACAGTTGGTGCGGCCGCCAACTCTAACCAAGAGACGACATGGAACTGCTGCGAGCGGAACCCACATTTCAGAACTTGTAGTTATGTCGGGTATGAAGAAAATAAAAATTAAAAATGATATTATATAATATTTGTATAACTTGAACATTTTTTTGATGCAGACCGTTATGTGGTACTTAAGTTAGTAAGGATTAGAAATTTGTTTCTTAAAATTTGTATTTCCTTCATGACACGACTCCTCCAAATTTACGACATTTTATTTCATGCGATTGTTAATGGAATTTTGCTATATTTAAAGCCCACTTCAATTGACTATAACTTTTGAACTAACTAAGCAAATTCGACGAATCTAGTTTTCGAATAAACTCTGGTCTCTGATTCTCTGATTTTTCTATACTGACAGTGCCAAATTTTGTTTATGCTTTGTTTTGTTTGCAAGTTTGTTTGTTTGTTTTGTTTTCTGTAGTATTAGTTATATTCAAAAACATATAATGTATGATCAAAATAATTATTGCAAGTTTTGTGAGAGCATAAAAAAGTCCACCAGTGTCCACCATAGTTTTGGCAGTAAATCATAGCTAAGAGTATTTATTATGAAAAACAAGAAACTTGGGCTGCTGATATCTGCTACCTGTATTTTATGATTTACTCTCTGAATTTAATGGCGACATTTTAACTCGTATATTACTTCAGAAGCGGAAAACTTATGTACTAAAAATTATGTAGGTAAGAAAAAGCGCAATTGATAGCAAGAAAGAAAATCGATGTTATCAAAAATTGATTTCAGAAACTCTTATTTCCTGCGGCTCTTGGTGAGAATATTTTGCACTCAGAAAATAATTGTGTGTGTCAATTAGTAACACTTCGTTCAATAATGTGTGTGACTAACTAATTAAAACACATTTTTTGGCCAAAATTCGTTTTTATTCATCAACATAGTCCCCTTTCAGGGAGATACAATCATTCCAACGCTTTTCCAATCTTTCGATACCGCCTTTGTAGAACGATTTTTCTTTGCCTTCAAAATAGGCGTTAGTTTCGGCGATTACTTCATCATTTGAGCCAAATCTCTTACCACGGAGCATCTTTTTGAGGTCTGCGAAGAGCCAGTAGTCGCTGGAGGCCAGATCTGGAGAATACGGGGGATGAGGAAGCAATTCGAAGCCCAATTCATGCATTTTTGCCATCGTTTTCATCGACTTGTGACACGGTGCATTGTCTTGGTGAAACAACACTTTTTTCTTCTTCATATGGGGCCGCTTAATCGCGATTTCTTCTTTCAAACGTTCCAACAACGCTACATAATAGTCGCTATTGATTGTTTTCCCTTTCTCAAGATAGTCGATGAATATTATTCCGTGCACATCCCAAAATACTGACGCCATAACCTTGCCAGCCGATGTTTGTGCCTTTGGACGCTTTGGGCGGCTTTCACCGGTTGCATGTCACTCAGCAGACTGTGTTTCATCCATTGTGATGAACCGACGCAAAAACTCCGACTTGTTGCGCGTAAACATGTCCAAACAGCTCTTTGAATCATCGATTCGTTGTTGTTTTTGCTCCGGTGTGAGCAAACGCGGCACCCATTTCGAAAACACCTTTTTCATAACCAAATGTTCGTGTATTATGGTGTGTACACTGCCTGCTGATATCTTTAGAATGTCAGCAATCTCCCCACTTTCACTTTACGGTCGGACATAATGATTTTCAGTGTTTTTTCAACGTTTTCCGGAATAACAGCGTCATTTGGCCGTCCTGTAGATGGAATGTCATCGGTGTCTGTACGACCACGTTTGAATTCGGCGTACCAATAACAAATGGTTCTTTTTGATGGAGCAGAGTCGGAATAATGTTTTTCAAGCCATTCCTGGCATTGAACAGTATTTTTTTTCATTAAAAAACATTTATGGAATTCACAGTTTGTGGGAAAATTTATTTCGGGCAACTTTCCCTAAAAAAAACGATCTAACTGTGAGCACCCCATTGTATATGTTTCAAATAATTGTGGAAAATTTTTCAAAATAAAAATGCCTAGCTCAAATGGCAAACAATCGTTGAACATCAAATAAAGAAATCGTCCCGATAGTGGTATAAAGTAGTCAAAAAAATTCGCTCCGGAGATTGTGTGAAAAAATTCATTTGACTTTGTTTTTTGCCTATTTCAAAAAACATGCTCGGCAGTGCGGCAAATTTTGAAATTACCGGTATCTCTGTTTTTCATGCAAAGCAAAAACAATTGAGATACAATATGGGAAAATTCGGGAAAATTGCCAGGTGGGAAATTTAACATACTAGATACCGCTGAACTGTGAACACCATAAATGATAAATCAGCACACGGAATTGCTTTGAATTAATTTTTTTTGAAAACTCAAAAGTAGTGTCACTTAAAGCACTGTAACTTGTAAACTAATGGTCGGATTGACATATAATTTTGACAGTAAGCCTAAAAAGTTCACAATTTCGAAAAAAAATATTGATTTAGTATTAGTGCCGCCATCTATGTGTCAGTCACACACATTATTGAACGAAGTGTTACAACTAAGCTCTATGACTATGACCTTCGCGTCCTTAGGCGGTTAATGTAGTGTTCGCTTAGAAGGACTAAACAAAAGTCAGCCAAGTCAATAAACTCACACCGGAAGCCTACCCTCCGATTTAGCCGCATAACTAAAAACTTTTTCATTTTGCAAGTATTAGCAAACACATCCTTTCCAAATTCGTAAACATTCGATCGAATCTTAGTCTTCTTTATTTAAGAATTCCACGAGTTCATGCCATCCATTTAAGTTCGCATACAAACTTCTTCATTCTGTCTTACATTGAATGCATTTAACTAAACGTTTGCTTACTTTTAAATTTGTAATCAAAGTACATACAAATTTCGCCTTTTTATTGTCCATTGCTTACAACGTTGTCCATTGAATATCTTCTCTCGTGGAAAATATGAACTCTATACTCTGCCAAGATATGCTCCTTCAAATATTTTCCAAATTGACCTTTTGTACACATTTTACCAAGTTTAAAACAAAACTTAGAATTGGTTTTTCGTTTGATGTTTATTTTTGTACTAATTTTTGTACATAATGCCACTTCAGACGCAATAACTCCGCTTCAAGTCAACCAAATATCTGAAAATCTGGACGCCGCATATATTAAATAATTTTATTTTTTCATTTTTGCAGAAGCTTTAACTTTTAATATTTATTTTGAAATTTATTCGAAACAAACTTAACAAACTCGTGGAGAAAATCACATTATGAAACCACATTTTCATTCATAGTTTTTAGTTTAGAACGCCTTCAGGTTTTGAAAAGAACTACAGTTACAATTAATTCAACAAAAGCGTAATATACAAAATATCAAAATGTTCCTATCAACCAAGAAAACGAGAAACTGCTATTTAGAAAACTTACTAAATAAAGAAAAATACCCAGAAATTTCTAAACATTTTGCAGTTAGCACCAAGTGGATTACATTTTTTACCTATTCCACGTATTATGCAGAAACTGATTCATATTGTCATCGCCAGTATTTTGGGAAACAAAAAAAATCTTCACGCAGTTTTTAATGCGTTTGTGTCGACCTTAAATTTAGCTTCAGCGCATGGCATGATTCCGCCTCTCGTCGCCCACTGCCCTTTCCCTACACTGTCAACGTTATATTCAGCAAAGTTTTTCGCATATTTCGGCATTTTTAAATGCTCGCTGGCTTCCCCATTCTTTGAGCACTGTCTTTTCTCTTTTTTAATACCCTAAAGTGTTATGCGAAATTGCAGTGTGCAATAAAAACTGAAACGAGCACACAAAGTTAGCCGCAACATCCAATGAAAAAATGAGTAAGCGAAATAGCCTTTTTGTTCCTTCAAGGTATCCCCGGAAGACCATGAAAGCGGATATGAGATTCACATGTTGACGCTCAACAGATTTCCCCAACCCCGCGCCAACGCGGCCATTGTTTGCCGACAATGAACATGGCTGCGCTCTTTAAAGCGAAATCGCAAAAAACGCAGCGACGATAACAGACGCCCGGATAGCGCTCTTCAGAGGCCCGCGCTATTATTTATGGCGGCATTGATATAACGTTAGCTGGCCGGTACGTGGCCACAACGCAATCCATTCAGCAGACAACACGAATAGCCGTGAGCCCATACACGCGATGGCAGTGTTCATCGCTCGGGCGCCTAACCACTGCGGCCGGCGCGTTGAAAACGCAAAGTACCCTCATGAAAGCGTGGGGAAAACAGGCGTGCGCTTAATTTAATTGGCCCGCTTATTCGCTATTAATGGGATGTTGCAGCAGCGCAAATCTTTAGCCAAAGTTTCCACGTTGTTCGTTACTGCATAGCGGTTAGGACCAGTTCTGACTGCAGCTGTTCACCAATGTATAATAAATGAAGATTTGGTCTACCCTTCGCAGGAAGTATGTTTCTAATGTGCCACCAGAACGCGCTCACGAGTGCCCAGGAACTGCTGTCGGCTCCGATAACTGCCGCAATTCCCGTAAAGCCATCATCAGTGACGTCGTCAATGTGTGCAAATTTGGCATGCACAACGTGATTGACTGTGGGTAAGTCAGGCTGTTGCACCAATCAACTGCACAACAGCTTAGGCCAGGCACACACTCGCCAACCCACTGCTTTTTCAACAATACACACTCAGACTCGAATTCACGTAAGCGACGTATAAGAGCGCGACGACGAGCGCTAGACGCGTGAGAAACGTGGTTAAAGTAACATTTCGCTCGCATCAATCTCACCACACTGCAAAGCAACAATACTCAACGCATTCTCGTACATACTTACAGTGGTGGTCAAGCAATTAGTACGCTTACGAAAAATCTAAATTTTCATGTTTAAGTGGATGCAAGACGTACGAAAATAGTTTCCAAACGCTTTTTGTTTTCTTGTTTGCTTAGCTTGTTTGTCCCACAGTATTTCTAATGGTATTTCTGAGGTTATGTGCCGTGGGTGAGCACGATAACGGGACCTTGTTAGCAGCAGTATTAAATTGAACATTTGTTGCAAATCTATAATAGTGAAGTGTGCATTCGAATTGTGAAATCTTTATGAGAAAATCGTGAATTTTTGGGAATAAAATAAAAAGAAACACGATTTATTGAAAAATACTCGCATTAAAGCTGGGTAATTATTGTTTTACGTAGTTTGGAACGGTGTATTAAACAAATTTCTGTTTTTTAGGGATGATACAAAAATCTGTACAATCACTTTAAAAATATCTTCTTATTTGTTCTGAAATAAAAATCTAAGTGATATCAAAAAACAAAATTTTAAGAGTTTGTTTTAAACACAAAAAGCGTTTGATTGCTTGAAGTGTTCTAATTGTTTGACCACCGACTGTATATGGTGCACTTGGTTTTTTTGGAGGAGGGGGAAATTCTTCGAAAGATGCAGTTGACACCGTGTTCAACTGCCGGTTTCTTACCGACTAACAACTACCACCTGTCTTCAACCCGTAGTCTACCGCTGCCGCTGGCAGGTATGTTTGTAGCCTTAATCGTTTGACTCATAATAACTACTGCTTGGGCCTTCTGCCCTCCGCGATGGCTCCAATCGTTGCTGCTCTACCATGATTTGTGCTGCAAACATGCACAACGCACCACACTTTACCGCTATAAAAAAGTTTGCTCACTGATCTGGCTGCTGAATTTATATATCGCACACTCACTTCAAAAGTGACACAACTAAAAATTTGTAATGTTCGGGTTTATGTGTCAATACTGTGCGCAATGCATCTATCTACCAATAAGCAAAAGCTCAGTATATTTTGTTGTTCACTGTTGCCAAAATACAGTTAGGTCTCTCTTCATGTCGAGAAGTTTGATGCTTTTTGAAGTTGCTATTAAAAGAGTCCTAACTCAAATTGTGACACTTTTGACGAAATAAATTTTTGTTCAAGTTAATTTTAAGTAAAGTTGTGACAATCTTAGTAAATATTTTTAAATACAATTTAAATTAAAAATTTTTCTTTCAACTTTTTAACTGTAATTTATAATTATTAAGGGGGGGGTAAGGGTTTCAGCGTTAAAAAGAACACTTTTCTTATAAATTTTTTTTGAAAGTATGGATTGATCAAATTTATTTAACACGTTCACGCCGGCGCGGGCCACCGGTGGCCCGCACTAGATTGTCTCATCGGGCGACGCGTATCGCCGGTGGTACGCATTCGATTGTGCTATTAGACGCTGAAAATTAAAATAATGAAAATTTAACGTATTTTCATTAAAAACATTTAATGAAAGCCAGATGAGGCACAGCATTAATTTCAGCGCCGCCTCACAGCAAAGACAATGAAAACCGGCCCCGGCGTGAACGTGTTAAACCTTTTGTACATTATTAAGCATACTTTTAACAATATTCTGTAATTTTTTCATGCAGAAATATTACAAAACAATTCAGTGACAGAGCTTGCTCCAGAACGTCTTTGAAAACAATACAATTTGCGGTGTTCACTGTATCTCGGTCGGAAATTATCTGAAATCAAAAACCATTAAAATTTAGTCAAAGTATTATCACATCCTCCCCCCAACGTTCTCCGATTTTTTTTTTAATTTTAAAATTTTTTGTGGCCATCTAAACTCTAGATTCTAAAGTGTAAACTGCTATTTTCCACGAAAAATTCCGCCATTTTGTGGGTGGGAAACCCCCTTTTTACTAAACGTTGGGGACAGGTATTTTATATGTAGAAAATGTGTACCAAGTTTCAAATGAATCGGTTTAGTAGTAGTGAACACGGACTTTGAAAAAGTAGTTTTGAGACCAGAACAATAGAAGAGAATAAGCTGTATAACACTTCGTTCAATAATGTGTGTGACTAACTAATTAAAACACATTTTTTTGCCAAAATTCGTTTTTATTCATCAACATAGTCCCCTTTTAGGGAGATACAATCATTCCAACGCTTTTCCAATCTTTCGATACCGCCTTTGTAGAACGATTTTTCTTTGCCTTCAAAATAGGCGTTAGTTTCGGCGATTACTTCATCATTTGAGCCAAATCTCTTACCACGGAGCATCTTTTTAAGGTCTGCGAAGAGCCAGTAGTCGCTGGGGGCCAGATCTGGAAAATACGGGGGATGAGGAAGCAATTCGAAGCCCAATTCATGCATTTTTGCCATCGTTTTCATCGACTTGTGACACGGTGCATTGTCTTGGTGAAACAACACTTTTTTCTTCTTCATATGGGGCCGCTTAATCGCGATTTCTTCTTTCAAACGTTCCAACAACGCTATATAATAGTCGCTATTGATTGTTTTCCCTTTCTCAAGATAGTCGATGAATATTATTCCGTGCACATCCCAAAATACTGACGCCATAACCTTGCCAGCCGATGTTTGTGCCTCTGGACGCTTTGGGCGGCTTTCACCGGTTGCATGCCACTCAGCAGACTGCCGATTTAACTCTGGAGTGAAATGGTGGATCCATGTTTCATCCATTGTGATGTACCGACGCAAAAACTCCGACTTGTTGCGCGTAAACATGTCCAAACAGCTCTTTGAATCAACGATTCGTTGTTGTTTTTGCTCCGGTGTGAGCAAACGCGGCACCCATTTCGAAAACACCTTTTTCATAACCAAATGTTCGTGTATTATGGTGTGTACACTGCCTGCTGATATCTTTAGAATGTCAGCAATCTCCCCCACTTTCACTTTACGGTCGGACATAATGATTTTCAGTGTTTTTTCAACGTTTTCCGGAATAACAGCGTCATTTGGCCGTCCAGTAGATGGAATGTCATCGGTGTCTGTACGACCACGTTTGAATTCGGCATACCAATAACAAATGGTTCTTTTTGATGGAGCAGAGTCCGAATAATGTTTTTCAAGCCATTCCTGGCATTGAACAGTATTTTTTTTCATTAAAAAACAATGATAAATCAGCACACGGAATTGCTTTGAATTCATTTTTTTTGGAAACTCAAAAGTAGTGTCACTTAAAGCACTGTAACTTGTAAACTAATGGTCGGATTGACATATAATTTTGACAGTAAGCCTAAAAAGGTTCACAATTTCGAAAAAATATTGATTTAGTATTAGTGCTGCCATCTATGTGTCAGTCACACACATTATTGAACGATGTGTTATCTACACTAAAGAACAGGGGACTAACTATAGACCATAACTTCAAGAGTTTTGCTCCGATTGACTTAAAATTTTGAGTATATATTCTTGAAATGTTTAACAATAAGGTAAGACAAAAAAAATTTTTCGAACATGTAACCTCTTACCCTCTTAAATTCAGTAAATGTGACATAACCTTAAAAAAATCCGTAATTATTAAATTAAAATATCATCAAAAAATAAAAAAATCTTTGTAACTTATCCTAATGCCCCGTTCTGACTATGTCATATATGGTGTCATATTCAATGACGACAAACACTGCCATATATGTCATGTTCGTCCTATGTCGTCAAATGCGTTCTCATTGCACGGCAAAACTGACGAAAAATACATATGACAAAGTTTGCCAGCATGTTGACATTTTTTGTTTTCTCATCAAACGTAGTCAAATCGTTCGTTCGACACAAATTCGATCGTTCTCATTTGATTCTCGTTTCGTATTGGAAAATTGTAGTCATACATGCAGGCAAACGCAAATGACACCATATGACAACCCGTTCTCATTTAACTGACTACAAATGACACCATATATGACATAGTCAGAACGGGGCGTAAAGCATAACCTGTAGGGATTGTCTACTAAACTGTCTATACATTATTTTAAAAAAATGTTTATTCAGGTCAAAAACAGTTTTTTGGGATACCTGAAAAATTTTGAGTTGTGTCACTTTTGAAGTGGGTGTGTGATATGTTTAGGGGGGTGGGAATAAGCTATGGAAAATGCTCCCTACAGACAGCAGCCCAAACTTATATATATATATATATAAATATATTTAATAGCCCAAAATCGTCAATCGACACCAGGAATACATCAACATACCATATCTCATCTTCTCACTCAAGTGAACTTATGCGTGGTACATCCAGCCTATGATTTATCAACATTTTCAATCACTTCGCATGCTACATTGTCACACTAGCAAAAAGGTCTTTCACCTTTAAACTAACTCAAATACGTAGCATATTTTAGAGGGATCAGGAATTTGATCCTCTGCTGATTAAAGTTGTATGTATTTTACCAGTAACAACAGCAACAAATTAGATTGTCTTCCTATTCCTCCTCCTAGTCTGTCTAGTCCTCTTCCTCCTCCTGGTCTTGCCTTGCTGTACATAAACAAAGATGTGAACATTACTCTAGAAGAAAATTTGATAAAATTCTAATAAAATTTTGGGCCGGTCTCCACAGTTTTGGGGTAAAGGATTGTCCAAGTTTTTTCGAATATTGCTTATTACACCGAATGAGTGAAAATTTTTGGATTTGTTCGACGGTCGGCCTTAAAAGTGCTTTGTTATTAGCACAGATTTTGTTGAGCATAATCCTACAGTTAAAAACTTCTGTAAAATATTAATATTAAATCAAAATACTTATTTTTTCCGTCTGCTTACCTGAAAATTTAAATATTTTCACTTTTTTTCAAAAATGTGTTTGATAGTTTTGCACCGCAATTGATCGAACCACACTTCTTCACAAAACTCACAAACTGATCACACAACATTTCTGGACAAATCAGCAAAGGAAATATAAACTTATGCAAATATTGCCATAATGACTTTAGAAATTGTTAAACAAAAAAACTGTTAAACAAAAATAACATTTTGATCACATTTTTGCCAAACCTAACGTTAAATCGTTTATTTAAAA
Source organism: Melieria omissa (assembly GCA_963971225.1). NCBI lineage: Eukaryota > Metazoa > Arthropoda > Insecta > Diptera > Ulidiidae > Melieria > Melieria omissa. The sequence continues at coordinate 48,995,173 of OZ020267.1, read as the reverse complement.
TTAAATTTTTCAAAAGCGTGATCAGTTTTGTGAGTCATTTTATACATTTGAGGGTTAAAACAACAACAAACATTCTCTTTTTGAATAAATTGCTCCATATTTTATTAACAATTCGCTGAACTGATTCAATTCGAATTCGTACTCTTCAACATTGCATATATGCAATTTTAACCCTCTGCTGCCCCAATTTTGTTTAAGTCGAAAAATTGTTCACCATGTAGTTTTAGAATCATATAAGAAGGGAAAATTTTTAAAATAAAAAAATTTGCTTCCGTGTGGGCGTGAAACCTATATAAATTTGCGTGCCTTAAGGCCGTATTGGGCACATAAGCTAAAAAATTTCACTGATGAACAGTTTCACGTTTATTGATTACACTACTCAATACGAAAAATGCACCTAAAAATAAAAGTGGTTTCTAGACTAACTTTGGGCCGCTGAACGCGAGACTGAAAATACAAAAAATTTTTAAAAAACCTTTTCGAAAAATCTTCGAAAAAACAGTTTTTTCCCTATTGTTTCAGTTCTGAGCACATATCTCGTAAACGAATCATCCGACTAACACGAACTGTCCGGTCAGAAGATAATACCCGAGCCTTTCCGGCAATGTATAGATTGTCCAAATCAGATGAGATTTGGGGAAGTTACTGACGGTGAAAGTTGCAAAAAAGTTAAAAGTTGAAGTTGAAATTTTTCGACCATTTTCAAAATCATGAATTTTTTAATGATTTTTTTATGGATAAAATAAATTATCTGCTCTGGTTTTAAAATGTATGATGAATCATATATTATTTGAGCAAATATTAAGCCTAACATCAATAGAATCGAAAGAAAAATTACAAAGTTATAAAGCAGTGACACCAACTTTACATTTATAACACCGTACGACAAAAAAAAAACAGTTTTGCCGAGACCCATCCAAATGTTGATATAGACGTGAAACAAGAGGTCATTTATAATATCCTGGCATAGTCAGTTTTTTGTTTTCTGACCCAAAGTCCTTTTTAAAGGACTTTATAAATTTTTAGGACACACATATTTAAAATATTTTTTTAAATATTGGCCGTTCTGCAATGATGAAGATATGGGTAGCAAATGAAAGAGGAAAAATGTCTCCTTTTAACTAAATTTCCTTTTTGAACTTTGAATCTAACATAGCTAACACTTCATTAACGGTTTCTTCATCAGTTTCTTCATCAGTTTTTTTATCAGCTTCTTCGAAAACATCGGAATCCAAGTTTTCTAAACCTTCCTGAACCTTTTTGTCCCATAAAACCGACAAATTTTTTTTAATGCCGATTGATATCTATAAATCGGAAACCACATACAAGTATACGTTAATGACCAAATACATTAAATCTTTTCGCTTTGGTGCCTGATGCGGCCTAAAGGCAGTCTGCTTTTTCAAGCCAAAAAAGTAACTGTAAATCCTTTTTTTTTTACTATAAACACTATACACTTCAAATCAATAAATTACATTACAAGGTACTCATTCATAATTTTTTTTTTACTTCTCACGAAATAATTATTTCTACTAATTCCCACGAAGTTCCAATTTCAATTAATAATAATGGGAAACATATGATGCTTACAGCAATTCTACATTAAAGAAATGACAACTTAATTTATCTATAATATGCCCTAAAAATTTCATATAAATTAAAATTTATGTGGACATTTCTAGCTTTTTGTGTACCGTGCCTTAAGGCCGTATGGGGCAGTAGAGGGTTAACTTTTCATAGATTTGGGAACGAACTATTCTTTTCTATATAGTCGTTTAATCTTCAGTTGTGTATTTTATGTTAAAATATTTGATTTCTGATGAAATTGCACGAATAACATTGAAAGAAGAAGAGTAATCCCTGCCGACATCGGTATTCCGCTCCACACTTGCAAACTAATCATGAGCATAGGACCAGTGGCGCACCAAGAGAGGGGTATCTGCTACTACCACGTATTGGCAAGAATAATCCTTCGCTTTATTTCCATGCTGACATCATTACCGGCACATTTGACATATTTAGTTATACATATTAAAGTATTCTGGTTCGCATGGGCCTAAGTTCTCTCTTTTACGTAGAAACACCTAAACTTTCCTTAAATTTAGTAAATGTAACGGAATGGGCTCTCCTAAGCCTGTGGGGAGAATTATAAGTCGAAACAATTAACTAACAATTAAAAAACAATTACCCTTGCACTTGTGATCCCTGGACTTTTGAACTAATGCACTGAGCCACTGCCTTTTCAATATATTTATTTACATACGTTTTATAAAGAGTTCAGCAGTGCAAATCAGCAAAAACATGCTGCGTGCTTCTAGGTGCCGTATCGAATTAACTTGCACTTACTGAGCGCCCTCGGCACTCCTGTCCACACTCACACCTACTGCATGGCTGGTACGCCGTTCGTCAACCATAAAACAGGACAAATGAACCACACCACACAGTATCTGTGAGATGCGAACAACGCGCACACTGCCATATGAGCGCAAGTCTGCAATTAGACATTTTTTCGAAGCAAAACGACCACACATTTCATGTTCACTAACCTCTTAAGTAGTTGTGTGTTTGTCTACTGGCCAGAGAACTTGACGCGATTAAATAAAGTGGTAAACACAATATTTTGTAAACATTTGATGCTTGACGAGGACAGAAGCGCGCTCAGAACTTCAATTTCAATACTTACCATTCAGCATAAGCACAGAATTTTTCCAAATAGCGAGGAACCTCGAACCTCGATTATTCGGGATTTGAAAAACCGCCATCGCCAATTAACCGGGAACGATAAAAAAGTAACTTTACCTGTTAACTGGGTTGGCACAAATTAAAACTCTTCGAACGTTTAAGCAACTAAGTGAAATTGGAAAGACCCCAAAGAATGTTTCCGTTTAGGCGTTTAGTTAGATTTTTGTAGTATATCAAATTCACATAAAAGCATATTCAACATTTTACCTTAATCAAGATTCGATTGGATATTCAATAATCTTAAGCAGTTTTCGAATGTTATACGACTCTTTAAATTTGGATTTGGTTGTTCTATTATTTTAGGAGCGGTTCGAATCCTCCTGGGTGCGCCACTGAGCGAAAGAATATCCCGCGTATAAGTACATAAAGACATACGTGCAGATGTTGATATACAAGTATACATATGTGTGGCTTGTCAGGGAATGGCAACATTGATGTACTTATATTTCTTTACATAGAACGTTACCAGTCCTAACGGAGCCGCTTCTTACAGTGCAAAGGTGTTGGGGAAAATGGGGGGCAATACTAAGCGGGCAAATGTAGCAACAATTGCAACTATCCACTCCAATACTTTGAATCGACAAGCTGTGTCAAGTCCTTTTGTATTGGGGTCACTCGTGAAAAAGTGGCTCGTCAGTGCTCTGCGCAATCGAGAACAACCTTAATTGGTGGAAAGGGGTTTGCAATTATTGCGTTTATCTCGTATATCAGATTTCGGTACTATTAAGCAGCTGTCGAATTTATTTTACTATCCACATAGGAGGTTCATTGACATCAACTCAACGATGGCCGCTTTCCTGAGCACGTTGAATACCACAATTTATGCCAAAGCGCTTGTTGTTTGAACCTCTTGTCTTTTTGCAACGACAATTTAATCATGCCAAACTCAACCGAAACATATCAATAACTCCCACATTGTATATGCCACTCGGCGCGTACGGAATGCGCCAACTACCGCTTGCATACCAATGAGGGTCGGTATGGGCACAGCGAATGAGTTAGCGCCGGATTCATATTGATTCCGTAGTGGAGAGAGCACATTAAAACTTTCACTTGTGGCAGTGACTCGATAGGCTCTGTTAGTACTGGTTGAACTCTTCAGCGATGCGGTGCAACGATTTGTGGATTTGTTGGCGGCTATTATCGGTGGCCTTTTGGTTGCAAGAACTCATCCCATCGGTGCTGTTAAGTGAAGTCCCACAGGCCAACAGCACCGAAAATTCCGTAGAAGCAGAACTCATACAAAATGACGTTAGCACTCGGTGGCATCAAAGTTTCTTGCCGGCAAAGCCTTCCTCTCTAAGGCCCTCAAGTGGCTCACACAAGCACAGGACAAAGCAAACAACGGCCCCAAAAATAGGCGAGTTTCAGGGTGCAGACATCGAGAACTGGAGCTCTTTCGATCGCCACACTTGCCGTCGGCTCTGCCAGCAGGATCAGCCCCTCACCTGCTACTACAGACTCCTGGTGCACAACTACCAGCGATTGGGTCGGGAGTGCAATCGATGTCTGGCCGACGAGCGAACGTGCGAGTCCGAAAATTGCATTTTTGGCGACGGTGTGCCCACGCCCGTGATGGCTGTAAACCGCCAGCTGCCCGGGCCGCCAATAGAAGTCTGTGAAAACGACACCGTTATTGTGGATGTGTTGAATCACCTGTCCGAACCGACGACCATACATTGGCACGGGCTGCCGATGGCTCGAACGCCGGAAATGGACGGCGCGCCGTTCACGACGCAGTACCCCATTCAGCCGAGTGAAGTTTACCGCTACGAGTTCGTGGCGGAGCGCAGCGGTACCGTTTGGTATCACAGCCACGTCGGGGTGCAGCGCGGACTGGGCGTAGCTGGCAGCCTCATAATACGACAAACGCGACAGGCAAATCGCCAAGCTCATCTCTATGACTTCGACCTGGTCGAGCACGCATTGATGATTCAGGACATTGTATACAACAACGACTTTAGCCGCGTGCGGAACATTCTAATCAACGGGAAAGGCAGAAACCATCTCAACTCGTGGCCAGACAACGATCGCCGCAATCGATACGAACGGGTGCGCGTCTCACCTGGCTACCGTTACCGCATCCGCGTCATTAACAACGGAATTTTCGATTGTCCCATCGAGTTTTCGATTGAGAACCACAAAATGCTCATGATAAGCACCGACGGAAACGACATTGTTCCCATAGCAGCAGACAGTTTTTTCATGGCCTCGGCCGAGCGCTTCGACTTCGTCCTGGAAGCCAACCAATTCGCCAGTAATTATTGGATACGGGTTCGGGGCTACGGTGATTGCAGCGCCAACAATCTCTACCAAGGCGCTGTCCTACATTACCGCGGAGCGGCTCGCAACGAACAGCCCACAGATATCATGGCAGCTTCGCACTTTGGCCGAAGCACAGCAAACGACCGCGTAGTGATAGGCTTGCAACCTGACCGTCCAGCCGATACCACAGAGGCGGGGGCGGAGGCAACACAATACACTATAAAAGAGATCACCTCCACCAGCGCCAAAGCTGTTAACGTTGCCACAGCTGGTCTACGCGCCCTAGAGCCCCTGCAATGGCCCACAAACACGAGATTCTTCACGTACTACACCAGCTTCGGCACGCATACGCAGCCCAACGGCGACATTGCGTTCCAAATCGACGACATCACCTACCAAGAGCCACAAATTTCACTGCTACAAGCGCGCGACCTCTACAACGAGGAGTTGTACTTTTGCAATCGATCGGCCATGACCGCCAGTGGCTTCAACTGCGTGCGGGACAATTGCGGCTGTACCAACGTGCTACGCCTACCGGCATACAGACCCATCGAAATTGTCTCGGTCAACTACAACGAGTCGCCACACCCACTTCACTTGCACGGTTACAGCTTCCGCTTGGTGGGACAGGACGTTCTAGGCAACTCCACCGATTTAAGAAGAGTTAGTTCACCTTCCGGTTGTGCCTTTTTCTGACCTGAACTTATTCAATTTTTCCCACGCAGATACAGGACATTGATCGCAGAGGACTGCTCAGACGTACGCCCCCCGACTTTCCAGCCGTCGAGAAGGACACAGTGCAGATTCCTGGCTTCGGCTATGTGATCCTGCGCTTCCTCAGCAACAACCCCGGATACTGGATGTTCCACTGCCACATCGAATTGCACTCAGTGGCGGGCATGGTTGCAATTTTTAAAATCGGTGAAAATTACCAGATGAAGCGTCTACCGCCCAAACTGCGCTGTTAGTACACCCATTTTGTTGTTCTTGCGCCATCTAATTCATACATATTCATGAACTAATTTATATAAATCTACGAGTATGTATTGCATAAATTATGTATAGAATAAGGAGTTTTCGCTTGTCCGTGTTAGTACGCTCTTCTTGATTTATTTCATGTATGTCATGAAAATTACAACAGTCAGTATTGAAGTCAAATCATTTTTTGTGAACCTATTGTGAAGTCTTATTAGTTACCTTTGAATGGACCTAAAAAACAAAGGGGATTTGGGTTCAATCCCCCCAACATTTGTTCGTTTCAATGCGTTAGGATTGTTTGCGGGCCACATCGAATTGAACAGTTCGAGTGAACAAACCAAACATATTCAAATTCATTTTAATTATTCAATACGTATTTTGCTCAATGAACAATCATACCTAGTTTGCCCAAAATTGTTACCCCAACATTACCGCAATCGCACTAAGCACTAAGAGAAAACACATACACATTTTTGATTGAAAATCTAGTAAAATTTTTCAAAAATGTAATTATCTCTGTTCAATAAATAGTTAATCAATCAGTTTCTCTTGCTGCGGTGATGCTGACCAGTAAATTTTTTGCGTTTAAAAATTTGGATATACACATTTACTTCTGAGTATAGTTACTCCTACTGTCAAATGCAGAGCATACAAATATGATATTCAGCGTGAAACTAATAATAAACTAGTAATAATAAATTAACTAATAAACATTAATGGTTTTCTGCAAAGTGAACCATTAACCATCATATTAAATGTGAGAGTTTTTCGATGTTTCGACAATTTAAAATATTTCGATATTTTAAAATCAATATATATAAAAATGAATACATGTTTGTTTGTTTGTCATATTATTGTTGTTGCTTGTTAAGTGTTGATGGTAAAAATTAAAATTTGTTGAGTCCCTCCATCAAAGGAAGAAGTTTTGCCGAAACGATTTTATCTATATTTTAGTGTTGGCTACTACGGGGTGTCGAACCTAGGTCGGTCGTTATAAAACCTTAAGTTATCGATAAATAACATATTTCAAAGTAATGACCAGCTGATTCATTAGATCATATTCTGTTATCTTTTCCCCGGCTTTTTACAAATTCAAAGCAATCATTGTATAAAATGGTTAAAATATCATATTCTGACTTCTCTTACAATATATGTCTAATTAGAGTTCGGATAGTACAACAAAATTAAAACAAAAAATTTACTGTCTTTTTTTGCAGCTCACTGAAGTTATCCCTTAGTAGGATCGCTTTAATTTTTGCAACGTGGAATACACACAGCACAACTGGATTGTCAAATAACCGACTTTTTAACTTAATTATAGTGGAATATAATAATTATAATTATAGTGGAATTTTATATCACTAATAGGGTACTTCTTCGCTTATGCAAGTTCAACATTTGAGTAATAAGACTAGAACATTCTAATTTCGTTTTCTTTTCAGATGAAAGTGTAGGTGAAATGGTTAAAACTTCAAAGAAGATCATAGAAATAAAGTCTAAATTTCAATCACTTTAATCACTAAAGCAATATCTACCCACATACATATATACATACTTGCATACTGCCGAACCTGAGACAACTGGTTTCCAAAATTCATTGGTTTTTCAACTGGTTTCATTTGGACAACTTAGTAGTGGTCCAAGTAGCTGTCAGCGAATGCAGAAGCCAGCCAGTTCGCATATAATCGTTCACGTTCAATGTGCGCGTTCATAGATGAGAAGAGCAGATGAAAATGAGAAAGACTATGCAATGGTGAAATAATCAATAAAATACTGTTAGGTCTGATCCTATAATATTTTTGTTAAAACGACGATATAGAATAGAAACATGTTTGTTTCTATGACTCGGATCGCTCGATTTGCACGATTGCTCGATTTGAATTTTGCGTGGTTGCGCGAAGCAACGAATTGAAGCAGCAGTTGAAAGGTCTGTATGAATAAATCTGCTTATTTATTTATTAACTTTCTGCCTGTCACTTGCTCAAAATTGCGTTCGCTGTCCTTCGGGCGTCAGGATGACCCCAACCAAACGGTTCTATAATACTACTCGACACAAAAAATGCTCCTAAAAATAAAAGTATTTTTTAGACTAATCTTCGGCTGCTGAACACGAAACTAAAAATCAAGACATTTTCTTAAGAATCGGTTTCGAAAAATCTTCGAAAAACACGTTTTTCCCCTCTTATTTCAGTTATGAGCACATATCTCGTAAACCAACCATCCAACTAACACAAGTAGCCCGTCGTTCAGAAGGTATTAACTAACCTTTCCAACAATATATAGATTGTCCAAATCAGATGAGATTTGGGGAGGTTACTGACGATGAAAGTTGAAAAAAAAAATTACTTGTTTGACCATTTTCAAAAATTATACCTTTTCGAATGGTTCTTTTTGTAGATACAATAAATAATCTCCTCTGATTTAAAAAAAAAAGCCCCGAAAGTGTTTTTCTCGATTTTTTTTATTGGGTTGTAAGCGCGATTAACACTAAATAACACAAGTAGACGAGCGCACGAAACCGCTGAACCCCTTTTTTTTCAATTCCGCCTGGGGTAAAATAGACCCCAAGGGACAGGCATAAGGTTAATTCATTTATTTATTAACCCTTATGTGTGTGATGGGGTAGCCCCAAATCACTTTGGTACTGAAATTTTATATACTTGCGGATAACCTAGAAAGGTGAAACTTCATGAAAACTCCCAAAATGGTATTATGTCTTTATTTTCGAGTGTTTAATTCCATTTAGTTGCTGGGGCACCCGAGTTGCATGGATTTCTTAGATATTTCTTGTAAGCAAAACTTTCTAAAGCAAATAATTTGTAATACAACAATTTTATCAACAAAAAAATGCAAAAAAGTATTTTTTGGACTTGTCGAAAGACAGTTTTAAAACTTAGCAAAATGTTTTACAGTGCAAACAAAAAGTGAGAAATTTTCATAAAATTTGTACTGAGGTACCCCATCACATGAGTAAGAGTGTTTTTTTTTTAGCAGACATATATAATATATTTACTTATTTATTAATTGCAGCGTCAGTAATGATTAGGATTTTATATTGCGTCAGACCCCAAAAAGTTTCGGCAGAAGTGTGCAAAGTCCAAGTTCATTTTGTTTTAGAACTGAAGTTTGTTGTTTTGATTGTTATTATTTCAAAAATATTTTTAAAATAAAATTAATATTTAAAAATTTTATTGTTTTATTTTCCTTTATAAAATTCAAGTGGCTAGAAAACTAACCCAAAATAAACTAGTTCTCGAATTACTCGCTTTGCAATTCGTTTGGAAACTTTTTTACTTGGAACTTACTTTGGACTAGTTGTAAATGGTTGCAGACGGGGACAATTGACTGTCGCATTGCCAAGGAAACGAATCGGTTCTACAGTCAACTGTGCTTGACAAGCAACCAGTTGAAAAATTACATTCGGACCAGCCCGAATTCTAGTATCCTGGGATATTATATGTGTGTTGTTACACACCTCAATACAGACGTATAAGTTTTAAGTTGAAAAAGCGATAAACTGAATGAATAAATAAATAAAAAAGATTGTTCAGATTATTTCTTGCTTCAATTAACATCTGTCGACGAATGCACGTTTGCAAGTAGATTGCATAGTTTTAGGGGCGACAGTGCCCACACAAACTAAATACATATATGTATGTAATTCTCATCTTTGCCAAAAAAACCCAAATTACTTGAACAATGCTGGACATATGCCGCTCATCGCGACCACACGTTTGCCTTGTATACAAATGTGTATTACACAAACCTATAAATACATACGTAAGCTTCACGTCTATATGAGGTCTTTGGAATTGAGGCGATTTCCAAACACTCAATAAACGCCAGAAACAACACCGAAAAACACCGAAAAACACCTTCCAAAATATGCATGACAAGAATTCGCGGCGATTGCACCATCTGTAAGTGATACATCGAGCATCGTTTGGTGCGCCGCGCCATATGGCGCCGGTTACACACCTATGCAGATTCCGAACTATTCCATACCATGAATGCCATTAAGAACTTGCGAATTTAGTTCACACCATTATTTATTTATCATTTATTTACTGAAAACGCATTGCGAATTACATATTTAGTTACTCATTGCTGCCGAAGGCCATCAACTGTGCGGCTGCAAGACACATTAGGAAAACGCTTGTTAAATACAGAGTTAGTAAATGCTTTGCTGGACATACCGCGGCACCTATAGTACTAACATATATATAAATATAATATGTACATATGTGCGTAAAAGCATACATGTGTGTTAAGGCCAACTATATATTGACGTGCACTTGAACGCACATTGTATATATGTACATATGTATGTATTTTTTTTATGTTAAACATTCTTTTCGAAAATAAAACACACAAGTAAAATGTCCCAAAACTTCAGAGCATTCTGTGGCTCTGCTTGTCCAGCGGCAGCACCTTATGTGCAAATGAAACGATTGCGGAGGCCGGCTGGTTGGCGGCCAGGTCGCAGAACACATGGCACTGGTTGTCCTTGGTGCCGGTCGTGGGCCGCGCCACAAAGGCGAAAATCGTTTTCTTCACGACGCGGTCCAGTCCCTCGTCCTTGGCGGCTACGTTCCAGACGCGATTATCGGGGTCGACAGCAAAATGCGAAATGTTCTGCGCGGTGTAGTGGCGGCGAAAGAACAGCCGGCGCTTGTTGTCGGTCAGCGTGACACCCGGCTGCGATACCTTGAAATGCACTTCGATTGGCGTCGGCAGGGGGCGCTGCGCATACATTTCACAGACGGCCTTCCGAATGGCCTCGTCGCCCGTCAGCGACTCCATGTTGCAGGTGAACAGGTAGAGCACATTGCAGGCGGCACCGTGCGTCAGAAGTTGCTTCTGTGCAGATATCAACTCCATGTCCCCCGAAAGCTGCAGCAAATCATGGCTCGGAATGAGCAGCTTACACGGCAGTGCCAGCTGGTTGATGGAGTGCTGGTACACCAGCGCCGACAGCGAGGTGAAGGTCGGTTCGTTGGCGCAGCCCTTCAGGCGCACACCGCTGGCGGTGGGCTCGAGCAGATAGTGACGCACCAGCTCGTCGCCGCCGGAGTTCTCCGGGACCACAACGCCCGGCGGCGGCTGAGCGACGCGCAGCACCAAACCGTATGCGTTTTTGTACGTGGTGGAGTTGCGTATGATGAATGTGCCAGGCACCGCATTGCGCAACAACGCCATTGCCTCTGCGCGCGACATGTGCGGCTTGTACCAAAACTCTGAGGAGTCTTTCGCAAATTTCACTAAATGTGGCTCGACCGCTTGTGGCTCGGTGACAGTTACGACCGGGCACTTGCTGAAACTTTCTTCTGGTCGCTGCTTTTCTGGAAATTCACATATTGCTGGATGGATGCGCTGAAGAGTGGGGGTACCAGGTGTCACCATCGGATAGGGGCTTACGCAGCGCTCCTCCAACGTAGCTCTGGGCTGCAACGGAAACGTGGGCGTCTCCGATCGTTTCGCTTCAACACCAGCAGCAAAAGGCAGCGTCGGATCATATTTGGCAACATTACTGGCAACCACTAACTCCCTGCCCTCACCAACCCCAGCTACGGCTGGCGAATCTCTTGCTGACTTTGCGTCGGTCGACTCGCCGGCCTTAAGTGACAGCACGCCACTCTTGTTTAGTTTTTCCTGCAATTGGTCCAGGTCCTTTTGTATCGCAGCGTTCTGTGCGATTTTTGTTGCTATTGTGTTTTGCTCGCGCAGCGCCTGCTCACGTCGTTCCATGAGCATCTCCTCGAACTCTTGGCGAGAGGGTGTTTTGCGGAGAACGGGACGCGATGGCGAAATACTGGGCCGAGTTGACTTGCGCAGCGCCGTGGGGCTAGCCGGGGGCAAGGCCTGTATTTGAATATTTCTACTCGATTCGATAGGTTCCTCCACGGCGACATGATTCAACTGGCTGGTGTGAAACCCCTTCGGCAGGTTACCGTACGTGAATGGGCGGGCATACTCTCTAGCATGGTAGGGAATGTTTTCGGCGTCCTCCGCCTCCGAACTGGAATCCTTAGCTGTAGTGTCACGGGCGTCCGATGGTAATGCCATAGGAAATTTCACCGTAGCCATGTCGGAGAGACAAACACTTCAAATTTTAGTTTGGTGAACGCTGCAAAAAGACAATCGGACACAGCGAGAAAGCAAATCTAGATGTTTTGCGCGGAATAACACGAAATGCACTGAAACGCTCAGAAAGTGTCGAAGCTATTTGGCAACCGAGCCAACCAAAAGCATCAGATCCAGAACGGCCATTGGCAGCAGTGTATTTTTAATAATAGCGATGTCACTTTGCCTCTCTTATATACATAGTTATTCCGAGCGCCAACTCAGCGTAGTTTTTTTGGGGTTGTTTAGCCCCAAAGTGCGCGAATGAGTTTCAATACGTGGCTGCACTACCCGTAGCGTTAATAGTCTGTCATTGGAAATGTCTAGACCCGCCGTAAAATTCCACGTGGCCCCATTCGCAGATTCAAGCGCGGACCTAAAATTTTGACAAAGCTGTCCTAACACAAATCGTCAGGGATCTGGTCGTAACTTTGACTTAACCAAATGTTAAAAGAAAATGTCCATGTTGAGTGACAAAAAACATGTTGACCATATCCGAAAGCACTTTTATTCGTTCCATCTCGCAGTAATAAGTCCTCCTGTCGGTGCGCTAATGCCCTGCTAAGAGTGAAATCGAGAGTCAAATTTTCAAATATTTATCTATTTGCCTTCCTGCTGCCGCAATTTTCAAAACTTTCAGAACTGCGGTGCACAAACAAGCACTGCCAAAGCTTTAAGCATCTTGTCAAAGGCGAAAGAGAAAGGCGAAAAGCGGAAAACAAAACAGAGTCAGTAAAATACGGAATAACAACAAAAGAAATATCAGCGACGTATTAATTTGCTGGCTACAAATCATCCATTCATTTTAGAGGCAGAGCGCGTTCCAAATTTAGACTCACCTGTGTTTTTCTGTTCTTCATGTGGACTACATTATGCGAGAGGCCACGTAACGTGGAGGGCACGTCAATAGCTTTTGTTCGATTGTTTAGCAGCTAATGTCTCTTCGCAACTTTTTAATTATGCGTTTAGTCCGGCCTAAAACTATGCTATGTATGTGTTTGCTGCGCCATTAACTCTTTCGCTATTTCGATGCCGCAAGCAAACATTCAGCTTACGGAAGGCTCAAGCTTCAAGAATACATTTTCCTACACCATTTAAGAAAGTATGTTTCCTGTTAGTGAAAGTGTGGCGGATAGTACGAATTTGTCGATTCCACAGCGTTCTCAGAAATTCAGAAATCTATCTTACGGCTCATTATGGCGTATTTTTCATTTTGATTTGTACCTCCATCCATATGAAGTTCAACTCACGCAACAATTACAGCCGGCTGACCAGTCACAACGCCGTAAGTACGTTGATTTGGTGCTAGAGCAACAGGCTTTCAATGCTGACTTTTCGAACAAAATTTTCTTTAGCTATGAAACTCATTTCTCATTCGGAGAACCCAAAAATGATTGTGGAAAAGTCATTGCATCCGAAAAAAGTGACTGATGCACATTATGGTCTGGAGATGTCATTGGGCCGTATCTCTTCGAAAATGACGCTGGAAAAACCAATACCGTCGATTCAGAGCGCTATGGTCGTATGACAACCGACTTTTTTCGGGCTGCAATTGAAGATTATGAAATTTTCAAACTTTAATTTTTGGATGACGTTGGAGGGAGTGGGTTCAAGAGAGACCTAATAAGAATAAAAAATATATAAGCCTCGCGCTAACACCACATCTAACTACAGTCTGTCCAGCAGAAGCGTGATCGGCATAACTTGGAAACTACTTGTCCGATTCGTTTCAAATGCACTGCATTTTATGCGTTTATAATATTCATTGCACGCAATATTTTTGATAACAGGTATAGTCGCCGCCATTCGCTATTATCGCCACAAACCTCCGTCCCATACTTTGCGCTAAGTTCTGAGCAAGTTGCCGAGGCAATCGACTCCAAATCAGTCGAATTTGTCTCGATAATGATTTCGCTGTCTATATCGTTTTTCCTCTGAGTTTCTGCTTTACTATTCCGTACACATTTTCTATCGGGTTGGCATCAGGCGAGTGTGAGGGCCAATCTAACACCTCTACCCGATTTTGCTGTTTCCACTCAGCACACATTCGGCTGCGATGTTTGGGGTCGTCGTCTTCTTGTATAATCCAACAGAGTTCTCCTCTTCTGAACTTCTTCGCAGCTGATGGTAATAAAGCTTTTTCATAAATTTTGTTCATCAAAACCGCGTTCAAGTTGGTGGTTATAACGAAAAGTCGCCCAAATCCTTTTTCTGAGAAACAGCCCCAAACATGGACCTTTACTGGGTCCTTAACAGTTCGTTGGATCAATCGGTTGTTAGCGGTACACCAAGATCGATTTATGCTACTATTTACCCAAAATTAGGATTCATCCGTGAGTATTACATTATTTCAATTTCGATCTGAATTAGCATAAGCCCAGGCAAGCCGTTTTTGAACGTGTGATGATGAGAGCAACAGGTTTTTCAAAGAGTTCCGGTATTTAGTATTTACTCATACTTTGAGCTTCGATTTACAAATACATAAGGAATTTGCTGGTGTCGCGCCGAATGCCAATTGACTCGTTGGTTGGTGACGCTATTAAAAACAAACGCTTGGTTATTTCTGTGGTCAAAAGCAATAACCGCTTAAGTCGACTTAAGAAGAAATTGAGTTATGGATGCCACCACGTTCCCTGGACTGTGCTTTACGTTTGTGTAAAATCGGGGAGTTGGTAACTTTAAAATAAAAAAAGTTATTAGTCAAAACCTATTCGCATTCCCATAACGAACACACTACGCGCTAAAACTTTAAAAGGAGATTGCTCGAAACAGCTATTTTCGACTTAAGCGGTTATTGCTTTTGACCACAGATTTGTTGTGCATAATCCAGCGGATGAGTAATCTATGTGTCTCTGTATAAAACCCGGGTGATTTTCAATCGCTGACTAATGCAATGAGTTAATTGCTTAAAAATAAAAGGTAACTAAAATTTATATCAGTACTTACATATGCGGCTTTAAAAAAATAATACATATCAGATGTACAACTTTGCTTCCGCCGTTTTTTTTCCAAAATTAAAAGCTTTATTGCGAAAAAGTGCTTACAGATGTATTATTCAAAGTATTGTCCGTCGCTAGCGACAACTTTCTCCCATCTTTCCGGCAATTTTCGGATCCCGGCTCGAAAAAAGGAGTCCTCTTTTGACGCTATCCATGAAGGCCGTGTGCCATCGAACGGAATAGGTGGAAGTCAGAAGGGGCGACATCTGGGGAATACGGCGGGTGGGGCAAGACTTCCCATTTCAGCGTTTCCAGGTACTTTTTGACCACTTTTGCGACGTGAGGCCGAGCATTGTCGTGTTGGAGGATGACTCACCATTTTCACTCACCACGAAATCACCATTTTTAAAACGTTGAGACCACTCCCGACACGTTCTTTCACTCAGAGCAGCATCACCGTAAGTTTCTGAGAGCATTCGATGCGCTTCAGCTGCATTTTTTTTCGAATTGTAACAGAAAAGTAAAACTTCCCGCAAATGGCGAGAATTGGGCACATAAACGGATATTTTCGAGCGTGAATAATACGAAAACAAGAACAACTGTCACTGAAACGGCGATGACAATTCGTTAGGCACTGTCCACACTCACTTTAAAGGCATTACCATCTATGTATTTCAACCAGCCTCAGCCGGTACAGCCACCTATCTGAAAACGGCGGAAGCAAAGTTGTACACCTGATAGATAGATTAATTGTTTTTTGCAGTTATGGGGTATGTTACTGACAAAATTATCTGAAATTAAAACACAATGAATACCTTTTTGTAATAAGTTTACTTCCAGCAACCCTTAACAAGAAATATTCTCACATCAATTGTAAATTAAAGCAAAAAATCACAATAAAGTGGCGTCTATCGAATGGCTATGCTGCCTCCGTTTGGCCCGTTAGGCCTGACAATAATCTCTTCGCAAACTTCCGTAATTCCAAGGGGTCGTCGTCGTTAAAGTCATCCATGACCATTTGCATCTGATCCTTCAAACCATCTGATATCGAGGTAGTAATTTGATCCCTGAACAAGTTGGTGATTGGACTCAATATAAAGCCGGACAGTTGCCCAATAATGCGCATCTGATCCAATTGAACGTGAATATTGCTATCGAAGAACAATTTCGATGTGAATATATCTATTTCAAATCTCCAAATAAATGTTCCGTAATCACCTAAAGCTTTTAATACGGAAATCGTTCAACTTCAAGCTGATATTTGCTGCGTTTATGGCCAACTCTGCATATATTATTGTGTTCTCTAGTGTGCCAATCACCTTTCCATATCCCTCGAGAGCCATAAGCTTCAGTAAAAAGTTGTATTCGAACTAAAACGAAATTAATACATTTGCAATACAAATATGCAATGTCAACCCAGTCAATAAAGTTTGTTTTTCAATTTAAAAAATATAGTAATTAAATCGTTAAGAGTATAAAATTAATTTGTATTTTTATGTATTTTATTTTTTCTTAGTTTGCTTAAGACAGGTGTTGTGTGTTAGCATATTTAAGTGCATTCCTTGCAGTGCCACCGAATTATGAACACCGCTATATTAAACGTAACTATAAAAGTCGACGTCGTGTTTTTTTTAATATGTGTGTATTCTCAATTAACATACATCCTTGCTATCTCTCTATGAGACTCCCTTAGGCCCAAATATATGGCCAGTTTGAACACTATTTGTTCAACATGTGTTATAACACACATTTTACTCGAATAGGGAACTGAATAGGTGAAATCCTCACATTATAATTAATATTTTTATTCAAATAATGCAAAAAATAAGGTAGGTAGGTAGAGTATTATCTGAGCATCACAGCTTAGGGTCCATAAATCGGTGACACTGCACTGTAGTTTCCCAAAAGTAGTTTGATGGTAATGATTCGGATTCGCATTCTCAGGCCAAACATTTCATAGTGATCTGAAGTAATAGTTACGAGTATCTGATGCTATTCGGAATCAAATCGTATATCACTTCCACCATTTGCCTCTGCAATTTTTGTAAAATATTAGGGATATTGTGTCCACAAACACTATTAATGTGTAATTGTAATACTTAAATACTTTAGAATTGGCATTGCAGATAGCTGACAAACGAAAAAGGGAAAGGTATATTTAACATTCGCCCTGACGATTTAAGCCATACCGCTACTCCAATGCAAATTCCCTGAATATATGGAATTTTGGAGAAAATATTCACACAAATTCTAACGGCTCTGAACGTCCGCCAGATGCCTTGGTCAAAGTGTTTTCTATTTCATGGGAAATGATGGCGCCACATGTGGACTTGTCCTTTACCTGTAAGTTCCGCAAAACTAGATTAAAGCGGCTTAGAAAGGTTCTCTCCTCGTATGTCATGAAAGCATCTCCGTGGCGTTGAATGCCATCAATGTTGTAGACAATGCCGTTGGTCAAAAAGAGACCAGCTTCATAGGTGATGAACAACGGAGTCTGCGTATTGGAAAGGCTGCTCTTATTAGTAGCGCTAAATTTGTTACACGACTTCACACGTACCACGGATATGGTCTCCTTAATGTCGGGCAGTTGCATGTGATCAATCTCCAATTTCTGCAAGTGCGTTAGAACCATCGGAATCACCGTATCGACCTCTTCGTTAATATTGGTCCATTGAACATCATCGTGCTGAAAGTTGCCATCTCCTTCCTCGCTACTTCCATTTCTACGCACCCGCTTCTTGCTGCTGGAAGATAAGACATCTGCGACAGTCTCCCTTGATGTGGACACATACTCGAATAGCGGCAATATGGGCTGTACAGGCTGAGCCGCGAAGGGTGTCCTTGACAACGGCACTCTTGTCAGGTTCAAAGAACTCCCACTGGAAATTAATTTGCGTCGTTGATCACGAAAAATAATATTAAAGTAACTTAAAAGCTTTTGTTGAACTAAATCTAATTAAATGGTTCAAATCTCAAAAGTATTCGATGGGTACTTGATTTCACTAGTTATAAAGCCACCAATAAATACAACATTCGATAGAACGATCTATACAAATAAAGCAAAGTGAATTATATAAAACCGCACATAACTCGAGAACGGGTAGACCGATTTCATCTGTCTTGTTTTTTGTTTGTGTTTGTCTCCACCTAAGAAAACCTTTTACTTACTAATTACTTAACTGGCCATAACAACCCGTTATCGGGTTACGGCCTGCCGCAAAACTTCTCTCCAGGCGCCTCTGCTTTGCGCGCGCCTTCTCCAGCTGGAAGAAAACTGTTTAACCCTGGTATGTGTGTGAAAAAACACCCTTACCGGTGTGATGAGGTACCCGGAACCCCAGTACAAATTGTATGAAAAATCCTAACTGTTTGTTCGCAATGTACAATATTCTGCCGTTTCTGCTTAGTTTTAAAGCTCTCAGTAATATAAAAGTATATGTATGTTATGATTCGATAAAAAAAAGTGATTTGGGTACCCGGGTACGCCATCACACACACAAGGGTTAAGGCGAGAAAATGAAGCATTTGGGATATTCTCGCAGGGTTGGAAAACCCTTGAAAAGTGCAAATGGTGGCAAAAGTTGTTGAATATTGCAATCCATGCAACAACACCAACACACCAACAACAAAATAAAGGAAAAAAAATGTGCAATGTGTGCATTGAAACATTGAAACCTTTGCTTTGAGTGAGCGTGCAACCATTTGATTTTAGTTTCCGAATAATAATTTTTTAAATCCCGAATTTTTATTTTATTTTTTATATATTTTCGTTTTCCGAGTGCTGAGCTGATGCATGCACCCAATCAGCTCATCGCCGCCGGCCGTGATCAATCCTGCTGATAGCCTCTCCGCCCCTGCAGCTCATTATTTTTGAGTCGCTGGATAACGACCCGGATCTCGTCATAGCTGAGTGGTGGCACGTACAAACTGTCGTCATCGATTAGTATTGTTGTCGCTCGCGAGCAGCTTGGTGATGTGCCCCTTCCACAAACTCAGTCAGTGTTGCCAGGTTTTCCCCCTTTGATTTGGGGTTTATTTGTTTAGATTAAGGGAAAACTTTATGATAAATATTTTAGGGGGATACTTAGGAGGAAATATTTTACAGAACTTTTTATTTTTTGTTACATCCACACCTTGTTCTCATGTACCAAATAGAATAAGCAATCTTCATTAAATATTAATTTTATGTGTGCATTATAAACTGTGGGGGAAAATTTTAGTTTTCAGCTGAAAATGGACTTCGTTTTAGGAGGATTTCTTGAAATCCATCTGGCAACACTGACCTCAGTACACCCTGCGAATCTGTAACTAGATCGCCGTTTTAGTCTCTGCAGGAAGATGTCCCGGTCTTAAATCGTTCTGCCAGATGCTTGACTTTTTGAAAAAATGTTCGGGCGTCGTTCCTGTTCCTGACTCCTCGATTTTCCCCCGCACGCGCCTTTCTTGCGTCTCTTTTTTCCTCTCCTCCCGGTATTTTTCCCGTACGGCACGCGTAGCTGCCGACTGCAGGGTCTTCTTGTAGGCAACTTTCTTCGCTGTAGTGGCTGCGCGATACTCTTCGTCGTAGCATTGGTTTCTTGGTGGCGGGCGTCGGAAACCAAGGACATTTTCTACGACGGCACGCATAGAGTGGGATATGTGAGCCCATAATCCGCCGATGTTATCAGGTGGAGAGGGGGAGCGACCGACCAGGGTGGAAAATTGAGAAGGAGAAGGCTTCAGTTATCCCTTATGATCGAAGCTTACTGACGTCCAGCTTTCTTTGCAAAGTAGACTGCGATCTTCGCAGTGCAAAGGCGCATACGTACCCTGACTGCAACAAGGTAGTTGTCCGAGTCGATGTTCGGCCCTCGGAATGTGCGCACATCTAAAATTCTAGAAGCATGCCTTCCTTTAATAACGATGGGCCCTCAACATGGACCTGAATGATATGTGATTCCCAAACGGCAGCGCATCGTCTCATATTCAGGCGTTACATTGGTGTTGTCGTATTAAAAGTGCCCCAAAAAAACTAATCGAATGTTTTTTAAATAGTGACTTCACAAAGCAAAAATGAAATCATACTAATCGCCATGAATTTCGTTTTGCATAAATTAAAAAAAAAAATTGATTTTAGAAACTTCCTCTGGCGGGAGTTTATCTATGCGCCCGCCTAGTACATGTAATGAATTCATAAGTACTGTAAATAGCAGCAACTTAATTGCGCACATAATGTTGGGGCATTCGTTTGTTTACAAATAGCTGACCATATAATGCATAATAATTTCTGAAAGTCGCCAGATGTGTACTTTAATTGAAATGAGAATTCCGCCAACTCACGGCAGAAGAGGTTATGAGTATTTTTAGGTTTCAGTTCGGCACAATGTCGACCAGCAGTGCATCTGGTCAGCCGCATCTGCTTGTTGTTCAAGGTAAATACTAATTTCCCAAATTTAAGACAGCCCAAAGATATGCACACCAAAGATATGCAGATAATTGTCATCCAGCAAAGAAACAAAAAACTGCTTGTGGGGTAATCACCAGTGTTGGGACTTATTACTTTTGACAGTAACATATTACTTATTACACATTACTGACATTTGAAAGCAATATCGTTACATTACTTATTACTGGTAATGTGAAGTAATGTATCACAAAAAGTAATATATTATTTTCCGTCAACAAATCGAAATATTTCCGGAATATCCAGCTATTAAAAGTAGTCACTCTGCAAAAAAACAATCAGGTTAAATTTAAGTTTATTTCATTTTAAATTACAA
This sequence comes from Melieria omissa, assembly GCA_963971225.1. Taxonomy (NCBI): domain Eukaryota; kingdom Metazoa; phylum Arthropoda; class Insecta; order Diptera; family Ulidiidae; genus Melieria; species Melieria omissa. Next base: position 48,974,367 of record OZ020267.1, on the reverse strand, counting down.
TTTGAATTTCGTTAACTTTTTCTGTTAAAACCGCTTGAATTTGCTTGGAAATGTTAATTGTTTCTCCACTACCAAACTCAGTTGGAAATGAAAGACGCGAGCTATGCTTAGTATGAACAAGTCCAGCGTTGTATAATTGTAATAGATCTTAATCATGTTATCAGTGCTGCTGTTTTACATGAAAATCAGAACTTTTTTGACTAAAAAGTAATATTGTAACTTGAAAAAAAGTAGTAATATTACTGAAGGTGATTACTTATGGGAAAAGTAACTAGTTACACTACATTTTTAAAGCAAAAGTAATTTACTACGTAATTAGTTTCACTACTTTAATATATTAGTCACAACACTGGTAATCACGACGTTCAACAATGCCGCAAAAAGTGAATGATACTTGTCTGAATTTGCATCCGTGCATCATACTTATGTATATTCATGTGGATGACGACGCACAGTGGGACGAGTCAGTACTAGCTGTGGCCAAATTAAGAAGAGTAGTAGAAGTAAAAGTAGTAGAAGAGTAGGTTAATGAAATTTAGCATACATGTTGTTTTATAAGAATACATATATGTTTGGAAAAAAAACTAACAAAATCGGTTAACGGACGCGCCCACTCCCCATATTAAAGTAATATGCAAATCTCAACATCTGTGCCAAATTAAAAGATATTTTCGAAATATTTGATATAAAGCAATTTCGAAAAGAGACATATTAAAAAAAAGAGGCTCGATATGCCACGTCCATTGCGCATATGTAGGTGGGAAGGGAGGTAAGAAAACTCTTATTACGCCAATTTTCTAATTATAAAAACGTTTTTTTAATTAACTTAAATACATAAAAGTTATTCAAATATCTATCTGTCCATTGAAATTCTCTCTATTAAAATTAACAATATTAAAAAATTTCTTTAATTTTATGTTCAATTTTAACCCGAATTAGCCCACGTAAATTTTTTTTTCGAATTTCAAAAAGATTTTTTAGGAGCATACTCTTTATATGCAAAAACTGTATCATTAGTTTTTTAATCCTGCCCACAGGACGCTCGGAGTGTCCTGTTGAAATATGGCAACAGGCACAGAAAACTTCAAAAAAATATCACAAAAAGTCTTTTTTCAGAGTAGCACCCTTATGGAACATTACTCCCTTCTTCAAACACTTAAAATAAAATACATTTCATTACGCGATCAAGATGAAAAGTATATATTTTAAGTAGGTCTAAATGTACCGACTTTTTCATGCCCCTTTTTTGTGGCACTAAATAGTATGTCTTCACTTTACGATGCACTACTTTATACAAACAAACACGCACTGTTGCCCAAATGATTTTAAGTGAAAGCAGGATCAATTCTGCGTTCAAAATGTGTTTCAAAGTAACGGTATCTATATTCGTTTGTATGTTATGATTGTTTGAAAATATGTCTATCTTGCGTTGCCATATGGCAACACTGGGCTAATTCGGGTTAATATTGTTAATTTTATGAATTTTGATCGTAGATGCCAGTACAAAACTAAACAACAAAAAAATTACAAAAAGTGAACTTGTTACATTTTCATTTTACATATAATAAGTACATGTAGTGTGTAAAAAATTTTAAAATGTTACTGCTTCTAAGTCATTATTCAACAAACGGCTGCTACGAAATGTAGACGATGTAAACAATATAAAGCATGACCCGACAGAAATAACTACACACTTTAATTGTATACTAAAACTAAAAATATCATACTTAAATTACGCCTTCCAGACTACTTCAAAGTTGGAAGTGTGAAACGTATTACGCTGTTTCTTCTTTCTGTTATAGAAAACTTTTCTCATAGTTCTCTCTTCTAAAGTATTAACTATCATAAAGTAAAACCCAACAGATACAATTCGAACACCCATTTTTGATACTTTAGGCCACACTCGTCCCATTGTGCGACGCCCACCTGCCAATAGCGGCGATATTGCCTGACTTACCTCAGCTGTTGCTCGCCGCCAATCGCAGCCAGGAACGCCAGTAAATTCACACCGATTAGCAGTTTGTTCACGCACATTTTCGTATGTACCTTCACTCAGATATTGATTCTGGTGGCCACGCGTATTCCTTTTTTGGAGCCGGGTACGCCGCGCAGTGCGATCAGCGGCATAAAATATCAAGTGACTTCAGTGACCGCTCGTCAGTCACTAAATCAGACGCGCGCACACAAAACTGTCAGCGACTGAACGACAGGCGTTTGCACATAAAGTATATATGAACTGTATGTCACAAGGCTGTGTGCGCACACCAAACATTTTCTAATGTGATTCTGAATCCGATTCTAAATCGCAGTTGAAACACGTATCCAATGCGATCGGCTGCGGCGTTTGCCAGCCACCTAACACTGGCCGCGCGATGCTGGCGCTGCTGCTGACGCTGATGCAAGTGCGAATGTCGGCACACTGGATGCACTGAATGGAGGTGATGCTAGCATCAGCTTTCCCAGGCCTTATGCCACTGCAGGTATTCACAGTTTGCAATGGCCGCCTCTGTATGTCTCGGAAGCGTTGGACATCAACTTTTACTAGTATTTTAATTGTTCTATTCTGATGGTTCTAAACCGCGTGAAACGGCTTTGCGAATTAAACGGTTTTGCCGCTAATAATGCTCACAGTTCTGTAAGTGCAGTTGTAAGTTCAAATAAGCGCAAACTGGCTGATGCCTTGGGACTCGCGGAGTTGACTGCCGCCGACGTTACTTTCGACGTCTCTAGTTCGAGGTAACTTTTCTTGACTTTGCAAAATTGCAAACTTTGCTTGTTAATTACTTGTACATACTATTCACCCGAGAACTTGCCGTTATCATTAACTCAGTCATTCACTTGAATGTCTCTCTACTCAGCCGAGCAACCGACTTGTCCAGCTATCGTTACTTTTAAGCGCAGACTGCTTATTAAATCTGTGTAAGCTTTGCCGCTTTTTCAACAACAATGCCTCTCTTATAGCTTAGAAAACTATACAGGGTGCAGGGTTTGAATGAAAAGAACAAAAGAATTTGATTGAATAATGATTACAAGATATGAAGTTAATCCTCGCGAAATCAGGAAGTTTGTTTTACATTATTTTAAAAAGCAGTAATATTTTCTAAAAATTATTACGATTTAATAAAGAAAAAATCATTTGCAAGTCAATAATCACAAACAATAATAATGAAATTTAATAAAATTTACAGTTAAAAAATCATAAGCTTTGGATTTAAGAGTAAACAAGTATAAGTTATATATTATCGAAATGTAGTGAAAATTAAAATGTTAATAACAAAAATAACGAAAATTGTTAATATATTTATATATTATTATACATATTTGTATTTCGTACAATTCTTATAATATGCAAACCTTTTCAACACAATAATAATATTTATTTAATAATTATCGAAATTTATATAATTCATAAAATTTATGAAACAGTAAATGCCCGATCACGATGTTTAAAAAGGTGCAACAGCCTCCGACTTTGGAGAGTACACATAGAAATTCACTCACTGCACAACACAAAGGTATTTGTCAATAGTTAAAGTAAAGTTTGTGGTAGTCACTGTTCACAATTGCAATCATTGTACTGAAGACAGTCGTTATGGCGTTTTTATTTTGTGCGTTGAGCTTTTTCTTGTGATTAAAAGCTGGGCTTCAATGCGCGTGCACTGCAACAATTTTGTATTTCTTGTTACTCAAATAGCGAAAATTACTTTCAATCAAATTCTAATAAATTCACTAGATCACACTGGTCTGGCCTGGTCTAAGTTTTTCGTTTCTAGTCATACAAATTTCCTATCCAAAAGCCATCAAAGTGAGACCAACTTTACGATTTTTCATGCCATACTCCACCACATTAATAACGCAACATTCAAAGTCATTATTTTTAAATGCAATTTCAGGCTCATCTCATCAACAAGTAGGCGATTTATTCAATAATTCATAACAATGGATAGTTGTTTCGAAATTTTTTAAATACAACTTGATGGGAAAAAGTCGAAGTTGAACTAACAGAAGAGTCGGAAGAGCGATAGTAAAAATATTTTAAAAATCAAAGTGCTGGTTCTGGTTCACACATGGTATTGTTTGTTATTCAAACAACCGGGGTAACAATTAGGGATCGCAATTTTTTGCCATTTTGCGATCCCGAGATATTCGGGATGGGAAAGTCAAATCCCGGGATTTAATCCAGGGATTCATATAACAAATTATTTAAATAAAACAATTTTCCCAAATTGCATAAATACTTGTTTACCATAAAAATGGATACAGTTTAATCACATTTGGGGTAGTTTTAAGATTTTTATCTTGAATTTAATCACATTGTTTTTAACATAAAAGTTTTTCATTTAACATTTAACTTCAGTTTAATAACATTTTGTTTTATCCAAAAATTACACATAAACATAACTTATTGATTTGGAACAGATGTATCATAAAGTGCATATTTGATAAAAAAAAAATAGTTAATTTGTTTGTACTTTTAGTTTTACTTCGATTATTTCGACTAAAAACTGAGATCTTAAAAATACTAAGGCATTAAGTGTTTTGTCCTCTAATCTAGAGCGAAATTAATTGCAAATAAACCCTGCTGAAGAGAAACATCTTTCAGATTCAACACTGAGTAAATAGTTGGTTGATCGCTTAGTAAATAATTATAAGTCTTTTGCAAAAGACCCCTCCCTCCTTCCTCAGATAAGGAATTGGGTTTTTGTGTTTTTAAATTTATTTCATTTGAACTTCGAAGCATCTTTTGCAATCCCGAAAATGCCGGCATTAAAGGATTTGAATCCCGGGATTAAAGGATTTGAATCCCGGGATTTTCGGGACTCGAAAAAGTCCGGGATCCCGGGATTGCGATGCCTAGTAACAATGCAACATTTTGAAATAATCCAAGTGAAATAACTAAACGACAGTTTTCAGGACACTTAACGCTCTGGTTCCCAAGTTATTATTGTAAATTATTGAATTTTATTTTTTTTAATATAAACCAAAATAACGGGTAACAATTTCAGTAAATACGCGTATGAGGCAATAAATAAAAGGGGTGGGGGTAAGGCGTGGAATAGTGTATCGTGGGGTGGTTTACACACCCTTTTTGGTGGTGTATAAACCAACAAAAATTCATCAATGACCGTTACTTACTTACGCTTTTCACCCCCAGCAGGCCTAAAGACACTCTAGGGTTTGAATTAGATAGCATAGTAAAAATTTTGTTCATGATTTTTTTTTGGCTCTTTTAAGCTTTTGAAATAAAGTTGAGCTAGAAATCTAGATCTTTTAAAAACATTTTGTAATACAGCAGGTACTTTGTACAACCCCATTCAGCCCTCATTGCCCAAAAATGATGGCGAAGGTGAATACGAAATAGCTTTGCACCAAGAGTCGATTTAGAAAAAATTCAAAAAATATATTCATAAAAAACAAAAGTATACATTTTTTATTGCATGGTAAAGGAAATTCCACAAGCTTCAATATAGTGCCAAACTTAATCATAGATATTTTTGAGAAAAAAAATCCGTTTTTGAAAAATTTGTATAAAAATAGTTTTCGCTTAAAACATCTTTTTAGTACATATCATCTAGTGTTGTACATCAATAGAAAGGTATGAAAACCATATCGTTTGATAACCATATCGTGTACATCAGTTGGATATTAATTGAGTTTTTTAATGAAAACTTTGAACTTTGACCCCAAGTCACCCTTTTGTAGGCGTTTCCCAAGCAAAGTTTTTAGTTTGTTAGATATACAAAAATAAGCTCTATGTTATATAGCCCAATTTCTCCATTTTTTTCCATGAGGGTTCGCTATACTCCAATTGTTCCCAACGCACCATTCCTGGCTTATGTGAGCTCCCTATAGCGCTCACCTTGTACTAACCCGACAAACAATTTCTCGATATAAGTTTTTAGCGACAATTTCTCAAAAAAATCTCGGAGATTTTCGAAATTCTCAATATCGTTACGGTAGTGACATTTTTCCCGTTCTAGATATCAATTTAGGCACTTTAGCAATACTCAAAAACGAGAAAAATTCTCCCTTTAACGATACCGTTTCTACATCGTTTCGATATCGTTTGGTTTGCTGGAAACCGAATCTTTATAAAAAACATGTGTATAGCAATTCAGCTCAAATAAGTTCTTAGTTGGAGCCCCTGTGCGACATGCACTTTTAAATTTCACCCCAGAGCAGAGTACGAAAAATAATTTATAAGCAGTTGTATAACAAAGTTTTTATTAAAACCCTTAGACATGAATAATAATGGAATTTGCGAAGGTGTCCATAGTTATAGAAAACTCTCTTTGAGCTGTTTTCTAAAGTGCGGGGACTACCGCCTTCACGTCGCGAATGTACTGTTCGAAGTTCTTGTCATCCTGTAGGGCTGGGTCGTAATCGTTTATAATTTGCGGCAATACTGGATTGTCTAACATTGTCGTGTGGCTTCCTTCGATTACTCTCAATGTAACTTTGCCTTTAGTGATCTTGGAGAGGCAGTAGTCCTCTTCGATTTCTTGCAGAGATACTTCTGCTGGCCGTATCAGGGTGATGGGGCTAGTGAGTTCTTCCATGGACTCTAAATCATAGTTGGCGGCCATGCGAATTCGCCGGAACATCGCATGAATCATTGTTTCCGCATACTCCTTGCTGTACAGATCCTGCTTGGCCACATACTCCATAAATTTGACCATTTTTTGTGGTAAGCTATCCAACTTTGCAAATACCAATGAAGCGGCTTCCAGGGTTTCCTCGGGGAATATCTGGTTCACAATACTGGAGAGGAGTAAGTTGTACAGATCGTCGTCGGAGAAATTGTCGCCAAGATGCGCCAACGTGAGTTTTTTAAGGAAGTGCGGCGCACCGTCAATGAGCAGGAGCTGTCCACGATAGCCAGCCTTCTCGAGCATGGCAACCAACTGAAGAGCGACGAAAGAACCATACGAGTAGCCGATAATATAAAAAGGCTCCGAGGACTTCAAAACTGTTTTCAAATGCTGTTGAAATAAACCAGTTATGACTTGGGAAAATACGTTATTTTGAAATTATTGGAAATTACCTCAAGACTCGCTTCGGCGACATCTTTTACAGTTGTATGTTCCGCAAACCGATGCAACTGTAATACATGTGTAATGTTATTGATCTGCCTTCCAATGTTATACCAAGCTTGGCCTGCCGTCCCTTCCAAGCCAGGAATAATAATATTCGGTGACATATTTTGCTTTGAGGCGTCAGCGCAAGTTGTTAGCGGTATTAGCACTTCGTCGCAGCGCGACTCATCGCCGAGATTCCGCAATAGAATTTCCATACCGCACATTTTTCCCTCCGACGCGAAAATCATTTTCACCACCTCGGTGTTCTCTTTTTCACGAGCATCGGCAAACTCCTGCAGTTTCTGGAAGGTCAGTGCACGCAAGTCCTGTGGCGTCAAAGTTAGCTCGAAATCCCTCTCCAAAGTCTGTTTGATTTCTACGGCCATCAGCGAGTCCATACCCATCTCCGATAGAGTCGTGCTCAGTGAAACTGACTTAAGATCGCGTATACCCATTATGTTCATGACGGTTTCAGTAATACTTTCATTGCCACTGCGGCCCACTCGTTTCTCTGCAACTACCATGCTTGCGACCACTGGCTCTGGGGCGGAAAGCAATGTATCCAACTCGTGCAAGCAAGACGAAATTCTTTGCTGCAAGGTCCCACCAATTTCCATGTCGATCTTGTCTTCGGCCATATCCGCTACCAAGCCAACTTCGCCCACTGCACCCCACTGGATCGCTTTACCGGGAAAACCATTTTGCACGCGATCCTCTATTATGCGCTCCATAATGGAGTTGGCCATACCATAATTTGTTTGGCCTGCATTGCCGCGACCACAAGACACACTGGAAAACACAACAAAGTGTTCCAGCTTCGGACACAAAGTGCGAGACAGTTGGTCCAAGAACTTGGTAGCAACAGCTTTAGGGCCGAAGCTCTCCGCAAATTTATCTTTTGTTTGGTTAGAGAAGAGCCCGTCCTGCAGCGTTACTGCCAAATTAAAAATTCCGCCCACGGGACCTAATTTTTTGGCTTCATTTAATAGATCTTGACAGCCTTCCTTTGTCATAATATCGTGCGTGCTCACAACCACTTCGCAGCCATATGTTTTCCATAACCTAAGGAGATCAAATTATAATGAGTATACAAAAGTGGAAGAGTTCAATGCCCAAATCATTTATCTCATACGTACGCTGCTCTGTAAGACTGGTAATCCTTTGAGAAACCACGCCTGGAGCTGAGGATAAACTTTCGCGCACCACGCGTCGCCATCCAGTCAGCTAACTCCAGGCCAAATCCACCTAGACCACCAGGAATGACGTAACTCAGATTCGGCTTGAAGTAAATTTGCTTCAGGACTCGTACAGGTAATGTCACGGGAGATTCAGGATCATCGCGAACTTGGATCAGAACTTTCCCTATGTGCTTGCCACCAATTAGATGGCGGAAAGCTTGTTCAATTTCATGTGCAGGAAAAATCGTAGTTGGCAGTGGCTGAATAATACCATTGGCAATGTCCTCGTCAACCATGTGTTTTAAACGCTATACAGCAAATTATTACAGCATAAGTTATGAGAAAACCGGTGACTACGATTGTGCTTACCCGAATGTCTTCATCTGGCGCAAACTCAAGCCTGTCGGCAAGAACAGCGTGGAACGTTATCTCTTTGAGGAAGCATTTCATGCCCAGTTTACTATCGTTAGCCATGTCAAACTTGCCAATCTCCAGGAAATGACCGCCTTGACCCAAGCACCGCACCGACGCTTGGAGCTTGTCTTCTGCAAGGGAGTTAAGTACGAAGTCGACACCATTGCCATTGGTTTCCCGTTGAATCATTATCTCAAATGATGTATCGCGCGAATTGCCAATATGCGATTCTGAAAAGTAATAAGGGGTGTCCTTTAAGTAAGATATATACATGTATATTGTTTCTTTACACTTCTTACCTTTTAGCTGAGGAAATGTGTCTAGCAGAAATTGTTTTTTTTGCGGTGTACTGCAAGTTGTGAATACTTCTAGGTTGTAAGCCAACGCAACGCGTATCGCGGCGAGTCCAACGCCACCAGTTCCAGCATGAATTAGGATACTTTTGCCCTTTCTTATGTCAGTTGCCATGAAGAACGCGTAATAGGTCGTGACGTAAACGACAGGCACAGTGGCTGCTTCTTGAAGCGTCCAATGATCCGGAACTTCCCACTCGAATTTCGATGGCCGATCGGCAAAGGAGGCCGCCCCTGCCTTTGCAACCATGCTCATAATTCGCCGCCCTGTCGCAATATTTGTGCCGGAAAACTCCAAACCCAGAACACAAAGTTGGTCCAAACGACTACTGCCGTACAACTCTACTGCCAGGCGGCCCGAAGCCAACATGACATCTCTGAAATTGATAGACGAATAGGCGATCCTACTTGAGCACTCTTTTGGGTTTAGAGGACCTTCAAGCCAGCGCAACGTTGATAGATCTCCCCGCTGCATTACGTTTCCATAAATATGATCAGCTCGCGGTACGGGTGTCTCGTCAACTGGTAGTTGTAAGTGCCTATAAGAACCCCATTTACCCTGTAAAGAATATAATCATTTTATGATTACTAAAATCGAATTGCATCAAACTCACGTTGCGGTAGACATTGATGGCGAGACCAAGCGCCAATTGCTCGACATAAAAAGAATTTGTCAAATCAAAGGTCGGCGCGTTTACATCGTCAATATAAAAGCACGTTATCAAATTTCCATCAGGTTCTTTGCGCAAGCAGTTTACAAGCCCAATAATGCCACTCAGATTTTCGTTGAACGAGTACACAATAGTCGGAGTCTTATTGGATATGCAAGTCTGCACTTGTGCCAGCCAATCGAATTCCTCATCCTTTTCAGTAATCGCTACGACTGTGGGTTCCACCAATAATTTCTTAGAAGTCTTTTGCAGCAAGAGTATTACTTCCTCTTGATTTTCCAGAGGGAGAATGGCAATTTTTCGGAAGTTGTCTGGAATTTTTGCGTTCGCTATATTTGATGTCGATCGCTCCCTCACTATCAGGTATCCACTATCTACCAAACTCTTGTGTGCAGTCACGATTGTACTTTCGTTCAGCTCATTGCTCAAACCACCGACTATAATGAAATGGCAATTTGACTGGGTGCTCAACTTGCCGTTTTCTGTATGTACTCCAGGTATGTCCTCGATTTCTTGACTAGTGAGAAACATATAGTCGCCGGTGATAACTGGCAAGTCTTCAATGGCTTCCGCAATGATCGGGCAGATCGGTGGTCTGCCGTCCGTGTCAACCTCCACAACTTTCATTTTCAATACCGGCGTATTTTCTAACGCCAATTGTACACATGTTCGAACAGCATCCGAAGCACTGAGAGTGGGTGCAGGAAAATGCGGCAAAAACTCGTATTTTTCCAAGACGGGAATACCGGGCGCCTTACGCCGCTGCACGGGACTGGCATGCAGACCGATTAACTCAATGCCGCCGGCAACAATGCGATCGTATTTCCGTTCGACATGCACGTCGAATACGCGGTTTTCAGGGTCCATTTTCGTCATAAGATCGAAATGGTGTAAGCCGTTGATTCGCAATTTGCGAATCTTTGTCGGCAGTAGCAAAGTTCGAGAATCAGTGCCCAAAATCTGTATTTGCAGCATTGCGTCCATGAATGTCACCCAATTGTACTTCCATTCCACCTGACCGAATAACCCGTCACCGCGGGCTGCAGTCACGGCGCGGAAAGAGCCGCCGTAATGATATCCACGCAACCTGAGCTCCTTGTAAAAGTCCTTTCTGGCTAACATGGGAAACTCCGACTCTTTACTGGACTCGTATGGCTGTGGCACCGTTGGATTCTCAATTTCACAAATGCGTCCAGTGACCACCAAACTTCCTGACTCGGTTATCTGCAATTCCATTCAATACAATACTCATTGGTCCAAATACCTAAATGCGTTGGCGCTTACCTCGAAGTTTCCCGTTCCATAGTGAATCATTACGTTTAGTTCTATGTTGCCTTTCGTTGACATATTCGTGGCCCTCAGGAATCGAACGTCTTCAAATTCAACAGGAACGTCCATGTAACTCGGGCCATGATACATTAAAGAAAATGTTTCCCATACGTATTGCAGATAGCAAGTGGCAGGAATCAAAATTTTGCCATCAATAACGTGGCCGCCCATGAATTCCTCATCATCACTCGCTAAGTTAATCTTGAACAACCTCTCTCCGCTAGATTTAGTTTTCATGTTCTCATATTTAGTGACAAACCAATCTTCGCTGTGGTCCCAACGTACTAGGGAGCTTATGCCGGGAGTGCCTCGGGAAACTGGGAATTCTACTTTCGGATATAAATTCTCCACTGGGAAAGTGAGACCATTGCTGAACAGTCTGTAAAATGAATTGTTATTGTATTATTTTGTCGGGTTTTTCGCTGAGTTTTGGTAAAGTTATTCTATGTTAGTTCGACATCGATACTTACTTTCCTAAAGCTGTCAAAAAAAAGAGGGCGTTATTCTTATTTCCTTTTTGAGTCAGCGGAACGTGAACTCCTGTCGTCATGGATCGTTTCAAAATGGCTTGCAACAAGCCATGTGGTGCAATCTCTATTGTTAAGGCATTATTTGGCAAAAGGGCAAACGTTTCTTCAAACAGAACACTGCTCAACAGATTATTGGTGTGGTATTCGGCCGAACACAAGTTACAACCTGGCTGTTCCCAATCAGCTTTAGGGACACTCGAACTCAGCCACTTGGAGCTTCTTGGCTTAGGGTCGGTAATGATGGCCTGCAAATATTTTAAAAGCTGGGGTCCCATATGTGCGATGTATCGCGAATGGTAAGCAATGTTGGAACAGGGAACCTCCTTAGCGAATATATCCTTTGATTTAAGTATGGAAACAAACTTGGCAACATCCTCCGCTGGTCCCGAAATAGTGCATGAGTCCGCACTATTGCGACAAGCAACCTCAATTGTTTCAGGTAGCATATTTACAATTTTTTTATAACCGATGCCAATTGCTGCCATCGATCCCTTGATCTTCTCAATATCCAAACTAACTTTTCCGCGGTAATAGGACGCGAGAATCATTTGTTCAGCAGTGAAGCCTCCGTCTGCATAGCCGCAACCCAGTTCGCCAACAGAGTGGCCTATAATATAGTCCGGTTCGATGTTGAGTGAGCGCAATAAATCCACTAAGCCAATTTGTATCGCCGCAATGCCAACGAATGAATGCAAAATGTTATCGAAAGTCGTCGGGTCACTCGAAGTTAGTATATTAATTAAGTCTAACCCCTTGTCCTTTAAGGCAGCGTGACACCTCTCAATAGTGTTGCGGAACTGCGGTATGGTCATAAGTGACGAACCCATCTCAGTCCACTGAGAACCCATGCCGCTGAAGACCCACACGATGGGACGTTTTATTCCTGTGTAATGTTGAACTTCTCTCACTAAAGTCTTTGCCGGTTCAGATTCGTTCTTGGCAAACACTCCGAAGCCACGGAACACCATCCCAGTCACATCTTCTTTCTGTATGTTTTGCAACAACGCAATGTACTCAGAATCCAGAGGCTGCTTTTCAATCGCGTCGAAAATAGCATTTACCGATTCCTCAGTTCGTCCGGCCCACGTCAGTAGGCGTGGAATGTCGTCGTTCGGTAGGCCTTGGTTGATTTTCGGCTTATCGCACGCCCGAAGAAGTGCGTGGGCATTCGCTCCACCAAAGCCGAATGAGTTCACAGCAATATAGGGCTTCTCCAAATTGGTGACGTCTTTTACGACTATCAAGCGGCCTTCCGCCAAGGCACTTATTTCCGGTTTTACTTCTTCAAAATTTATGTTCGGTGCAATCTGTCCGGTTTCAAAGGCAAAGCAAGCCTTCACCAGGGAGCATATACCTGACGCGGCTTCTGAATGACCAACATTTGACTTGACCGACCCGACAAGCAAAGGCGCCGTGCGCTGACTGCACAAAACATTGTCAACGGCACGACACTCTTCTGGGTCGCCCACCACAGTTCCTGTACTGTGCGCTTCTAAGTAGCCCAAATCGTTGGGCGTAATATCGATTTCTTGGTAGAATTCTGCAATGAGCTGCTCCTGCAACTTTCCGGAGGGGTATGTTATACCTTCGGGCTTGTAGCCATCGCAGTTCGTTTTCGAGTACACTACACTGGCGTAAACACGTTTCGCGTCGCGCTTACGTTGCAGAAATAGACAATTGATTGCCTCGGAGCGCGTATATCCCGTGGCGTTCTTATCGAAGGGGCGACAAAAACCATTAGACGCCAAAACGCCAAGTCTGCAATAAAAATTAGGGAGACTCTCAATATTCATGGACTGTATGCAGTATTTGGCAAATAATCGTCGGGTTGACAGCGTACCTGGCAAACTGAAGAGTAACGAAAGGATGTAGCATTAAATTCGCACCACCAATAATCGCGGCATCTATTTCGCCATTGCGTATTGCTGAGAATGCATTATCCAGGGCGTACATTGAACTCGAGCAGGCCGTGTCTAGTAAAAACGATGGTCCTTGCAGCCCAAGAGAGTAGGAAATTCGATTAGCCATCATCGCACGACTGCAGCCAGTTATGCCGAAACCTCCCGAAGACACCTTCTCGTAGAACCAAGTCTTCTCCGACTCCGAAATGCACGAGCCAATGTAGACGCCCGTCTTGGTACCACGCAAGGTCTTTGGATTGACACCCGCATCAATGACGGCCTCGTATGCGGTCTCAATCAAGATACGCGTTTGCGGGTCCATTGTGTGCGCTTGCTTAAAATGAACGCCAAAGAAAGTTGCGTCAAACTTGTCCAATGCGTGAATTTTTCCAGAACGCTTAGGGATTTCGGGATTAAAGTGCCGCCAACGTCGTTCGTCCTCATCAACCATGTCGATCTGTGGAAATTTAACAACAAAATAAACTGTGTACCTTTCTCCTTTCGAAGTACAAATTAATGTGTGTGTATATGTGCGTAGATGCTATAAATACACATACACATACAGATGTGCAACCAAATGTTTTTTACAAAAAACCTTACAAAATTAAAGTATATTAAAAAATAAAACATACGTGTTTTTTTTTTAATTTAGGTTTATATCTAAAAAACAACATTTGATGAAAAAATTCGCTGTTGCCGTGTAAAGGGTTAACAGTTCCGGGCATAAAACGGTTTCCATAGAAAATTCACCTTCAACGGTCTACGACATTTATCAACATTTATTTAGTTAGTTTATCAGCGAACATTTTGTGATTCAGTTCAAAGTATTCTTCACCGCATAAGCGAACTTAAGTTACTCAATTAATCACTTTTACTAATAGATTAGAGAGACTATGGCTGGTCCGAAGACTTGTTCTTGCCTGGGTTGGCGTTGACCGATCAAATAGTGTCGCACTCATTGTTATTATAATGCAATGCAGTGCAAGATGTACATACCTTGTTGTATAGATTGTGCTCGTACTCGGCAATATTGTGTGAGTTGGGAAACTTCCCAGCCATTCCGGAAATAACAATGTCATCGCCATCCGTTTCTGGAAATGATCGCGAGAACTTTTTGTCTTTCTTCGGTGATTTTCTTTGCAACAATTGTACGTCGGGTTGGTTCTTATCCTGTTCAGGTGCCATGTTCAGTTTCGTTCACACACAGTTCCACACGACGTAAATTAACTTTCACTGCAATTTAAACAACGTTTCTTCTTGAGAAATTATCCTTTTTGAGGCGCTCTTCAGCACTGTCAGTAGCCGGGCATGCACGAATTGCCGAACGAATCGCAATTGACTTGCAATCAAATCATCGAGCTACTTTTATAATTTGAGGGAATCTCATTTAAAATTCCTGGTCAATACGTAATTTGATGAACGAAACCCGAAGCAACGAAAATAAAATACACGTCGAACGCGCTTGTGCGGTGGCTGGTTTCAATGAAGCGAAATTCAAATCAAAATGCATACATTATTTACTTTGCGTGTACATGTGTATTGAGCGATCCGCTGTGTGCGTGCGAGCTGTGTACATGTGCAGTGCGTATATTAATCGGTTAGAAGCACTTCGCCACCACGTCTATTTTAGTAATCCCCAAAATTGCAGGGTTCAAAAGATCATACAAAGTGTACATACACATACTGCCGCCAGTGCGCCCAGCAATCGCTTCACTTGCCATTAACCCTTGAAAAGTACGAACCGGGACTTGCTGCGCATGTGTAGCTACAGCCTTTTCATTATTTCGAATTGGCTACGAAAGCCAATGCTACATATTGTTGATTGAATGTTTTTGTTACTTGTATTATTTATATATCGGAGAAAACCAACAGCCGAGAAATCTTTAACCTTCACACCGATACCAATGTTATATACGGAAACCGACATTATTAACAAATGTTAATATTTTTCTTTTTATCCATTTTTAAATTACATTTTTCATTTTTGAGCTAAGTTGGTAAGCAAAAACAGGAAATGGACTATTCTTAAGAAATTTCAGGTCCAAACATGGAAGGGAGAAAAGGGATCAGTGAGGTTTCAGCCCCCACAAAATGGACGAATTAGTTGAATTTTCAAAAGAAATGTCATAAAAAGTGAATTTTCAAATATATTCTCACAAAATTTGGTATTTAAGACTTTTAAATAATACCACATCACATATCCAAATTTAAACAAGATCGGCCAACTACATCATATAGCTGCCATAGGAACGATCGATCAAAAAGGTTTCGCATATAAAACTTTGAGCAAAATAGCAAAATTCGAACGAAATGCTATAATTGCTATACAAATTGTAATAATGTTTTTTATATAAGGTTACATATTGTAAGATTAAGTCTTAATTGCTTCATCGTTAATGTTTTTACAATAAAACAGGGGAAAAAAGATATTATATAACAAAATTCATGAATGAAAGCAAATATTACCATATGTTAATATGTGTCCAAAATAGGGGCACAAATTTCAGTTTTTTGGTCACATATTTAGAAGAGCTTGAGAAATTAGTTTAAGGACTTAAAACTAAAAACTAATAGCAAAATCAAAATCAAAATATTAAGATATGTTAATAGTGTCGGTGTGAAGGTTAAGGGGACTTGAGCAACGCTCGAAGTTGCAATGGCCATGATAATCTGTCTGGCAACTTCATTCTTACTTTCCCTCAAAAATGCATTCAATCTCGACGAACCTGCAGCGCCGGCTTGCAAAAATGCAAATCGAGCTAGGGAAATATCGCATAGAAAGCACAATTTGCGTGGCATTCAGTGTTTACGGTGTGGCTGTTTATAATGTTAATACCCTCGAACTTGAATAATGTTTGCATTATATGTGAGAGAGTCTTAAAACATAAAGTCATTACACTCTGTGCGATGTTTGCACGTATATGTGTGACGACCTTAATGTAATTGCCAGAGCGGTATTCAAGTCCCATTCACATTTACGAATAGTTTAAAAATGTTTCAGCTAAAATCAGTTAAAAATATTTGAATGGCAGTTAGCTATTAAATACTTCGACTAATGGAATATGTATTTTTTTTGTTAAATTTCGATACATCCAGTATTTATAATACATCCCATCTGTTTAGATGTTTCCAAGCATAACACGGAAGTTAGACTTTAGCTATGCATCGTATCAGTTTATACATATATTATAGTTATTCGTTAATACAATTAGTTGTGTATGTAGATAGATAGATAGATAGATAGATAGATAGATAGATAGATAGATAGATAGATAGATAGATAGATAGATAGATAGATAGATAGATAGATAGATAGATAGATAGATAGATAGATAGATAGATAGATATATTCTTTATTCAATTGTTTGTATTTGTGTATGTATATTTATGATCTCAATGACTTATTCTTATACAGTACTTTTCGCTTAAAGCGAACTTCGATGGACTGAGCAAAGTGGTTTGTTGTGACCGAAAGTTCACTTTAAAAGGGGTCCGTAATAAGCGAAAACATAAAGCGCGTACTCTTGAAATGGGTTCGTTTTAGGCGGAAATTCGTTTTAAACGGGTTCGTTATAAACGAAAAGCACTGTAACAGTTGGGCTGAAAAGTTCGTATCGTTTCTATGAGATGGCGCCACTAGAATAAAACCCGTATCATTTTTAGGTAGTACCAACCTTCAAAAGGAACGTGTATAAAGTTGACAGCTGTCTGATTATTAGTTTGTCAAATACAGCATTTTGAGTGAAGCAACTTTTGTTATTTTGAAAAAAAATGGATAAAAAGGAATTTCGTGAAACACTATTTTTTGATGAAAAAAAGTGCTGCTAATACCAAAAAGTGGCTTGATGAGTGTTATCCGGACTCTGCGCCATGCGAAGCAACCATTCGTAAGTGGTGTGCTAAATTCCGTACAGACCATATGAGCACCGAAGACGATGAACGCAGTGGACGTCCAAAAGAGGCTGTTACGCACGAAAACATCAAAAAAATCCACAAAATGATTTTGGAAGATCGTAAATTGAGGTTGATTTGTATAGCTGACACTCTAAAGATATCAAAGGAACGTGTTGGACATATGCGAATATATGCGAAAGCTATGTGCAAAGTGGGTGCCGCGCGAGCTCTCAATCGACCAAAAACAAGAACGTGTCGATGCATCAGAGCAATGTTCAAAAATGGTATTGAAAAGTTGGAAGATCGCTATAATCGGTGTATCGCCCTCGATGCCAACTATGTTGAATAATAAAATCGAATTTTGCCAAAAAAAATGTGTTTTTCTATAAAACGATACTAACTTTTCAGCCCAACTGTTATATAAAAATGCAGTGCAGATTAGAACAAAATTGGTCAAAAGTGAGCGAAAGTGGTCCCACCAATCAATCAATTTTCGATTCGTTTAGATTTGTGAGTTTGCTTCGTTAAAGAGCAATAAAGCACAAAATCGAAAACAACCATGTAAACAAGTCAAGATGATTTACAAGTAAGTGATGGCAGTCACCATGCCAAATTAAAAAAACATTGTTCTGGAAAAGAGAGGTTAGAAATCTTAAAACTAAAGGTCAAAGCACTTTTGAAACCTCAAAAATTAGTATGCGCGTTGGTTTTAACATGCGTTATTCCTCTGAGTGTCAGTGGTCAGACTTTGAAAATAATTGATATTGATATTGAAGAAGTTTATTAACATATATAATAAATTATATAAAAAAACTATAAACTAGGCACTAATTACAAAAATCTTCGGCCTATTTTAATAGAGAGGAAACATTAAATTATAACTAGGTATCTGTGTATATATAGGGTTTTTCATCATGAGCCGAAAAGTAAATAAAGAAAAAAATCAATTAAAATTTGAATTTTGATGAAACTTTATTATCAAAATAATATTTGGTTTGTGCCATTAGTAATGGAATATGACATCATTCAAATGACCGCCACGAGCTGCCAGGCACACATCGATTCTTTTTAGGTATTTTCGATGACGTTTTTACATATAGCAGGCTGTAAGGCGCCAAGAACTGCACGTATGTTGTCCCTCAAATGCTCCAGAGTCTGCGGATTGCCTGCATAGACTTGGTCTTTCGCGTAGCCCCAAAGAAAAAAGTCCAAAGAGTTCAGATCGCACGATCCTGACGGCCAATTGGCATCACCAAAACGCGAAATTATGCGTTCATCGAACCTGGTTCGCAATTCTGTCACGTCCGGTCGTGTTGTGTGACATGTAGCGCCGACCTGTTGAAACCACATCTCCTCCACATCCATATCTTCGATTGCTGGCCAGAAATACTCGGTTATCATACGGCCATAACGTTCGGAATTGACGGTAACGGTCAATAGCAATATTTTCGGTCGGTAGCAATATTTTCGGCCGAAAGAGCAGGTCGATTACGTATTGGCCTCTGTACATCTTGTACAGAACCAATTCGTTCAAATTCGCCAATAAATACGAAATTGTTGACAAAACAGACCTTACGTGACGTCCGAAATGCTTCCTTAGTGCGCGAAAAGTGGTGTTCAAATTTTCACCATTTTTGTAGTGAATTTTAACTATGTTTACACGTTGAGCGATGCTAAATCGGTCCATTTTCATAAATGGCAAACACTAAACTACAATATTAACACAATGCAACGACAGATGACAGCTGCGGTTGTCGAACGCAGGGCTGCCAAAGTTTTCGGTTCGAAATGAAAACCCTATAGTTTCGTCTGTCTGTTTTTTCTCTTTGCGCTCATCCAATCCAAGCTATGCTGAGGAGGCGGCAACTGTGAAGATGCGGGAGGGCATACAGCAGCGGCATCTTCGGGTTGAGACACATTAGAGACAACGGAACGAGTTGGAAGAGTGCGCTTAGCAGCAGCAGCACATGGATGGTTGCGGGTAGCGGGTCTTAGTCTCGTAATCGGGCTGTCGTGCCAGTCAATTATTATTATTTAATATTATTAAGCAAAAGAAATCATTGTGTTCATCACACTTTCCGGTTTTTGTATATCCTTAGCAACAATCCTCGACAATCCTATTGGTCTGGCCAGATCATGGAAGGACCTGTTGGAAGTTGATTGTTGAGAAGTAAGGAAACCAAAATGTTGATATTCACTGGACGAATTTTATTTCAGGAATGAAAACAATATTTCAATTGAAATTTCAAACATTGAATTTAAAACAAATGTTTTTTAAGGATTCGTACAGTTCATACAGTGAGGATATTTGTATAGTGTTTTTGTTATCCAATAGGTCCAACTATTAGGTTTTATGTAGGTGTTCACAATAGAGATAAAGCAAATAATCAGCCCTATTCCCGTTGTCGAAACGACAGTCGTTCGTCGAAAATTTCGACAAGTCGCATTCTCGTTGTCGTTTCGACACAAATTTCGACTAAGTCTATTACGATTTGAAATTCTCGTTGTCGTTTCAAAACGACAAACGACAGGAAAATTCGTTGATTTGAGTCGTAGGCATTTTTGTTCACGACAGGCAGTCGAAAGCGATAGATTGTGAGATTTTTTTGCAAAATGGTCAGTATTTAAGTACTTGTTTTTAGGAAATTAGTTTATATTTGTTCTATCATTACTCAATGCTACTAAAACTATTAGTTAAAAGTAACAAATCAGTCCCAAATCTAATTAGGGTATTACCACAGAATAAAAGGCATACTGTTTGTTCTGTTTTATTACATAGTTTACACATCTATTTTATTTAACCCTTTCCTTCCCATGGTAGCCATATGGCTACCAAATTCAAATTTGGAATTTCGATGTATAATTTTCGATTTTTCCCCATTCTATGAATTGTATCGCTTAAAAGAAAAATTGTTCTGAGCTTTTTCAGTAAAATATGTAGTTTGTTTTTATGGGAACATTGAAAACTGTTAACATTTGTGCAACGGTTCCCGCTCGACAGGGCAGCAGAATTAAATGGCAAAAATGTAATATTGCTCTATGTTTAACAAAGGACACCAAATAACTCAAAAATTCTAACAAATAACTCTAAAAACTTGTAAATAAGGGACATTTTGTTTTCATACAAAATATGTTTTAATTTTGCTTCATAAAAGCTCAGTGTAGTCTAGTGTACTATGGCTACCTCCTCCTCGGACCTCCCACTGAAAAGTCGAAACCATTTTAAATATGATGCAAAATACTTTTAAATAGTTCTCTCGTTTCAAATAACCAACTTCCAATTTGTTTCTATGGCTATTTCATAATTCGGGAAGGAAAGGGTTAATATACTTACTACCATTGCGTTCAGACTATATAACCCTTTCCGGTTATAAAACAGATGGGGTCTGTGCTTGGTGACAGAATCGCAATGGGAGTGCTATCGACACACCTATAACACCAGGAAAATTAGGTTTTGTGTCAAAAAATTGCGTTGCTTCACTTTTATCCTGGTCAATCATCTCAAACTGTATTCACTTGAGGCATAAAACGCTTTGCAAGGCTGTGACCACTTCTGTTAAGCATTTCGTAACAGTCGCCTGCGATAGGCCTAACTTTAAGACGTTGTCGGCCCCAAGCTGATAGCCGCCCTCTGCTCAAAACAAGTAATGTTGTTGCCAATTTTATTGCCGCAAGTATCGCGGATTTGGCCCACTCTAAACCCCGGGCGCACTAGAATTCTTGTCTCGTAGACAACACATCAGTACGATCGTCTCGATTCTTACGGGCCATTGTACCGTTGGCCGTCATGCCTACAGATTGGGTCTTGACAGTCGGGACTTTTGACGTAGCTGTCATAATGTGGAGGAGGAAGAGTCTATTAGTCACCTTCTCTGTCACTGCCCGGCTCTCTCTATACGAAGATGGAAAGCCTTGGGCTCTACTTTCTTCGACAACCTGGATGACCTTAGATCAGTCAATATTAGGGACTTGCTAGGTTTAATCCACAAAACAAAATGGCTTGTATAGGCACTTAACTTGCAGTAAGTCAGATCACTCCCTGTTTGTGGTATCACAATGGGCCCTTTTTCGTGGCCTAAGTGTGTCTTTCGGCAAGTCCCGTGCCTAGGCAGCCACTTTAACCTAACCTATCGCGGAAGATCGCTCGCAGCTTTTTAATTTGGCTCCAACTCATCAAGGACATACTCATACAGTTGAAAGATCACTCTGTTGACAGCTCAGCAAGAAGAATCTATCACATTTTATGCTCATTCAATCTTGTACAAAAGCTGTCGTGTCGAAAATTTCCGGGAATACCAAAATAAAAACGACACGACTCAAAAAACGACAGTCTAAAAAAACGATACGACTCAAAAAACGACAGTCGAAAAAAACGACTCACGACACTCGGAATAGGGCTGAATAAAAATTGTTCACAATTCCATATTATTAAATCAAATTTAATTGTGGGGGTGTATGCAACTGTTTCGGCCGCCGTACTATTCCTGCAGTGTGTTTAGGATCGTTATCTTGTACTTGTCCATAGTTGATTCCATGAATTTAATATTACCTACACCGTTACTGGACATGCATCCCCACACCATTACACCTCCGCCGCCGTGCTTTACCGTGGTGGAGCAAGATTATTTCTGTCGAGTGCAGCTCCTTGCTTCCGCCATACCAGCTTGCGTCCCTTTATTCATAAGATGCAAAATTTGCATTCGTCGGTAAAAATCACCTTTTACCAGAAATCTAGCGGGTTATTCACATGGTCTTTGGCTAAAACAAGTCGCTTCTATCAGTTTGTCAATGATACAAACGGCTTCTTACATGCAACTCGGCTACGTTAGCCACTTCTAATCAAATCAAATCAAATGGTTTACTGAAATCTTTCCTGGACGTCCTACGCGATTTTGGAAGCCGTAAGTTTTAGATCCTGCTGCACTTCGTGGATGATATGGCGTTTTTCCCTATCAGTTAGCTCAGACGGACGTCTTGAACGTGTGTGTGAAGTAGTGGAACCGGTCGATTGATACATTTAACTACTACTACCTACTAAATATTTATGCGATTTTACAGTTAAACCAATGCCAAATTTTGTTTTCGTGTACTTTACAGATTTCATTAGTTCCAGAAAAATCTTATTTCGACGACTAGTTTACTCAGAATAACTGATAATTGCAAATTACTGTCTCATAGCCTCGGAAATCCAATGCACACACGGTGTGCAATCGGTCTCGAATGGGTTAAGCAATGCTCGTACTAACTCTGAAATAGTTCAAACATGTGCTGCACCTGGTTTTTATTCCATTTTGTTGGAAGCGCAAATAGGGGAATCCCTTGTTTGTACGTTAACTTTTTTTGCAGTGATAACACTGCACAACAGCATGTCTGTTGCATAGAGTTTTTTACATGAATCTGAATCGTTTTTCCACGCTGTTTTCAAAACCATACTCCGTTTTTATGCAACAGCTTTAGTTTTCGCAAAAAATGGGCGTGTCACTTTTTCAAATTTTCCTCGGCTTTTTTCTCGTTTTCGATTGTAATTTCTGAACCAATAATCCTATCGACATGTTTTATATATCGTTGCACTTACAACATTTCACGCCATCTTTTCTAACATTAATCAATTTTATGCGTTTACTATAGCGATTTTCATCTCTTTTCATACTTTTTCCTTAAAAAATTAAGAGCCTCAAAATATACTCTTTTATATGTTCCATTTATAGTCTGGAATACAAGCAAAAACAAAAAGATTTTGAATCGCTCGAAACAAAAAAAAATTAAATACTTTGCATATTTTGAGGCTCCTAATTTTTTAAGGAAAAAGTATGAAAAGTGATGAAAATCGCGATGGTACATTTTTCCTGTTATTTCGATGCGAATGTGTATTTCGCCAAATAATTTAGCTGTGTTATATTGCTTGATGTGTCGACTTTCATTATACACCTAACTCGTTAATTGTTTTACAAAAAATGTGTATGTTTTTGACCATCAAAGAAAACGCCTTAAAATTCAATTTTTTCGAACTTTGAGGTCCAATTACCGCGGCATTTTAAAACTTATACAAATAAGTTGCATTGGAAAAGAAGCCGTGCGGTGTTGTTAATGCAATAAGGTGAAAATCATGTCAATCGGTTTTTGGTTTAGAAATTACGATCAAAAATATGGAAAAAGTAGAGGAAAAACTGTAAAATGACACGGTACCTATATCTCACTAACTAGAGCTGCTAGAAAAAATCTGAGGACAAATTCGAAATCAGCGTACCCAAATTAGTAAGAAACAGTAGAAAAACTCCATGCAACAGAAAAAAAGTGTTTTTTGTTGCGCTGTGTAATCGCACATTTTTTGAATAGTTATCGATAAATCAAGTACTGCCACCGTAATTCCACTGCAATCATACATACGTAAAGCGTAAACTTTTGTGTCTTGACAATGAAATAAAAAATAATAATTTTCTTTAAATTTTTTAGAAAAAACTGCAGCAGGACCTGACGTTAACTTTTTCTGACTAGTGTATGTATGTATATCAGGAAAAACCAAAACAAACTTTTTTATTCTGCCATCATTCGATATCGTCGTTTCTTACTTACTTCTTCCCCCATAGCTTTTTGCTTCGTAACAGATACGATAGTAGATAATAGATATGTACATACATACATTAGACATGACTAAATGCACAAAATTTGCGATTACTCTAATTACCTCTAATTTTTTAGGTTTGACAAACAAATGTTCGGATCAAAAACTGGGGGCCTAAGGAGGGGATAAAAGGCGAAGGGATAAAATAATAAATCGCAACGAGAAGACATTTACGTTAAAATTAACAAAACGTTAGGCTTGAAGTGCTCAAAAGAAGGTACAAATATTTTCACGCAAAGATGGATCGCATAATCACATGAAAAAAAAGTGTTCTTATTAACCGACACAGGCGGTAATTGCCAGCGAAAATCAGCCAAAAGCCAACATTTAAAATTTACAATTTTCAACCCCTGATCAACACAACACCAACGATAGCACTTGCCCGCCATTCGACCATTCGCCAATAGACCAGTAACTTCTATGGCCTGCGTTGACCGCACGAACTTGCTCTGCACGGCTTGGCACGGCTCGACAATTAGTGAAGTTGACAATAACAAAGATCATCTTCGCCCCAGCTGCTTTCGGTCCGCACCCGAAATTCAGATTGCTTCGCTGGTCGACGTGCGCATTCTGCATACTGTTTATTCTGTACTTATACGCAATATTACTTATGCTATATTTACATATATTACGATATTTTATATACATATAATGCTTTACAGGTGTGCAAGATGAAATTTTTAAATTTGATTTCTTCATTGCAACAAAGAACAAAGTAATCGTTTAGCTGGATATGTTAAAAAAATTGTGCTTCATGGCATCGTCAGCAGAATATAATGGTCAACATTTGTATATTTTTAACTACACCCAATGAGCTGCAATTAGCGGAAACTGCCAAAGAATTTGTACTGTTATATGTTTAAAAGCAGTTAATCTAATTAAATATAACCGACACATGTAGCATGCAACCATGCATGACAACTGATAGGCAACTGCAGACTCTAAACTCCTAAAGCCGGCTTCGATGCTGCGCTCTCTTAAAATCAATAAATTGTGGCAAACTCTCAAGGTTTTGTCTAAACCGATTTTTACACTAGCAAAATTCACTTTCAAATGCTCAGCGGGATCGGTATTTGACGGTAAATTTAAATGACTGATTGTGTGTTGCAAAGACTTACTTATAAAACCTGGGTTCTTTCAAATTACGCGCATACCTAAGTACTTCTTGAAGTTGTATAAAACATTTTTTATTTTTTCAGAGTTTGAGTTATAGCCTATTTCCACTGAGCGCTTAAATACATTTAAGGGCTCTGTTAAGTTTGACAACTGTCAAGCGTTTCCACCGAAACTGAGTTAACTCCAAAAGCTTGTTTTTGTTGACATTTTCATTTGGAAAAATCAAATTCTGCATTTATTTCTGGGCAGCAACAGCTATACCCATCGCCGCCATCTCCTTCTATACGTATGTGTGGTTTCTTGTAGCCTCTCTACTACATGAAAACCACTCCGCTTTCCTTCTCAACAGTCTAAGAATGTCTGCGTTTTCATATTTGTGAAAATTTATCAATTTATTTATTTTTTTATCAATTTATTTATCATTTGTCAATGTCTATTTCATTTGTGAATCAGAGCTGTCTGATATCAGAGCTGTCTGAATTTTTAATGTCAAGAGGGTTCATGGAAAATTTCCTTTTTTTATTTGCTATTTCAGCATTTATTATTTACAAATAATAGAAGTATTCACTTCGTTTATGACAGACGATTTGTATTTATGCTGAAAATGCCGGTAAAAGCAGTTCTTTTGGGAAAAAATTAACCACACCGAACACAATTCAAATCCCTTCCCTCGTTTGTGTTCGTACGGCTTTTGCAGCCCCTGAAAGCATGCTATCAAAATTTGTACATATGTGAATATTGCTCCCGCTTTTAACATAAAATTTAGACGTCTGTAAATGGCAAAACTGAGTTAACTCAGTTTTGAAAGTGAGTTCACGCACTTTGATACAAAAACAATTGTATGGGAATTTGAGCATTTAAATGCGATGTCAAACTGCAGTTAAGCGTAAACTGCAGTTAAGGCCCAGTGGAAATAGGCTATTAATGATTAAAGTATTCGTTTAAAATGTCAGGTAAGTCTTTGTTCTGTAAAATAGTCTCATGGTTCCCTTCAAGATCATCCAAAAGAATTATATTAGTGACAAATGGAGATAGTCCGTAATGATCATCAAAATTACTCAACAGTGGTTTTGAAGACTTCAGCAGCAGTAAGGGAGAATGCATCATTCTCGCTGACTTAAAGCCACCAAAGCTCTCTACTACTTTGTGTTTCTTCAAAATTGTATCGATGTATTCCACCTTTTGGTTAACATCACTGGTGTTAGTTCTCTCCAGAACGTTCCTAGTATACTGTAAATAATCGGCCTCACTATCTATTTGGTGCAATTCAGTAAAGATTGTTTCATGACTTATGCTAGGCACGACTTTCTGCACAATAACGCCCAGCAAATATTTGTCAATTTTTTCTTCAGGAAAAGCCGCTTTCATGGCCTTGAAAATGTGCTCAATCCAGGTCACGGAACCGTCAATGAAGACAACCTTGCCGGCGTATCCCTCTCTTTCCAGCATTACTGTAATTACTTGAGCAATCACAGCGCCAAACGAGTATGCTATAATTTTAAAAGACCTCGTTCCCTTTTCTCTCAAGAATTTTGTAATATTCTGAAATTCAAGTTTAAGAGGCATTATTAAGGAAATTTTAATGTGACTGTAATAGTGTACCTTGTATGCGTATTGTACCATATCATTCAGAGAGTGGGCTGAGCATTTGTTATCCATTTGAAGAACATACGTTGGATTATTCAGTGCACTTCCAATTTTTTTCCAAATTTGACTGGCGCTCCCCTCAATTCCAGTGAACACTATTACGGGAGGAGCATTGGCTGCTTTGTTAATGGGTTCAAACACATTCGTACTTCCCGTCTCAAGTCCTACATACGAATAGAGCATTCGAGTAATCTCTGCAACGTCATTGAGCATTATTGTTTTAGACTCTGCAGGCCCACTTTCAAAGTTCTTGGAATATTCAATCAATTTATCAAAAGACAACGATGCCAAGTCTGTCGGGTTGAGTGAAATTTCATACTCCCGCTCCAAAACTTGTTTAATTTCAATGGAGGTGAGGGAATCCATTCCCAACTCGGCCAGCGTCGTCGATGTTGATTCCAGTGATTTAATATCTCGAATAGACATGATACTAAGGACGGCGTCCACTGGCGATCGCACAACACCCTGTACTCTTTTCTCGGCGACCATCATGCTCGAAACGATCGCATCAGGTGTCGACAAGAGCACATCCAGTGCTGCAAGACACGAACTAATTCGCTGCGGCATAGTTCCGCCTATTTCAAGATGCGGCTTGATTGCATTTGAATCCGCTTCTATGCGACCTTCGCCAACCGCGCCCCATTGAATAGCTTTGCCGGGCAGGTTGTGAGCAACTCGATCTTCAATAATTCGTTCCATTACTGAATTGGACATGCCGTAGTTGCTTTGGCCACCATTGCCACGACCACAGGACACACTCGAAAATATTACGAAGTGCTGCAATTTCGGACAGAGTTTCCGCGATAACGCATCCAGGTGTTTTGTCGCATACGCTTTCGGCTGGAACGATTGTTGGAAGAATTCCGAAGTCTGGTTGGGGAAAATCGCGTCCTTGAGAACTACAGCAAGATTGAAAATGCCACCTATGTGCCCTAGTTTCATAGATTCTGTTAGAAGTTGGCTGCAACCACTTGCTGATGCAATGTCAGATGTGTTCACGACTACTGTACAGGAATAACTCTTCCAGAGCCTGAAAAGACACAAAATAGCTCTGAAACGACTGACATGAGTAGTGAACGAGTGCAAGAAATCTTACGCGATTCGGTATCTCTGGTAATCATTGGTAATCCCACGACTTGAACTGAGAACAATTTTCCTTGCCCCTCTAAGTACCATCCAGTCAACGAGTTCCAAACCGAAACCACCTAGGCCACCGGCTACAACAAATACCAAGTCTGCTGGGAAGTACACTTGTGGTTGGACTGCTACAGGTAAGGTTGCATCCGCTTGAGCATCGCTTCGAATTTGCAGAAGCACCTTGCCTACATGCTTCCCGCTCATAAGGTATCGAAAAGCTCGCTCCACCTCTCGAGCGTGAAAAATAGTGCTGGGCAAGGGCTTTATAATACCACGTTTCATATCGTCTCTTATGCATTGCTTCAAGTTCTGTAAATTGAGATCAATCATATACGAAACATGCATATACACATACATACGTACGTTTGTATGTTATAAAAAGCAAACAAGTAATTTATTTTTACACGAATTGCATTGAAAAGTAAACACAACTTAAAAAATCGGTATTTCTAATAAGGTAGTAAATTGGCAATAAATTGCGTCGGAAAGGTAGATCACTGAAGTGTTGTCATGACGTAAAGAAGAATATAAGCGGATTATTGCGTCTCAATTGTGCCATCGATACACGAATGGGCATCAAAAGTAAAACTTGTACCGAAACGAGTTTATTGTGAATGTCGTTTTATCACGCGTTCATGAGTGGTAAACGTGATTAAGAACTTTTGTCAAGTCGAAGGCGTAGTTGAAACCATTTAAAAAACAAAAATCCTTATTTTTTTAATTCTGTTTACTTTGGAATGCAACTCGTACCAAGCACTTACTTGAATCATGGCTTTGTCAGCTGTAAATAGTTTGTCTGCTAACACGGCATGGAAGCTCAACTCATTCAGGAATGCACCCAAGGGTAACTCATTGTCGTTGGCCATATCGAACTTGCCGATTTCCAAGAAATGTCCTCCTTTGGCAAGGCATCTGACGGAAGCTTGCAATTTGTCTTCAGACAAAGAGTTGAGAACAAAGTCAACACCCTTGCCCTGCGTTCGATCCAGTATCATTTCCTCGAACGATGTGTCCCGCGAATTCCCAATATTATTTTCTGCCCAAAAAAACAAGGTTAGTTATAATCATTCACATTAAGCTTTGACGGATAGGTTCATATTTTGCAAATAAATAGCATATTGACTGATTTTCAATCGTTAACCAAACCAATTTTCCAAAAAACTCACCATTTAAAGCAGGAAATGTTTTCAGAAGGAAGGTTTTCTTTTCCCGAGTGCTCACTGTAGTATAGACTTCAAGTCCATAAGCCAAGGCAACTCGTATAGCTGCAATGCCAATTCCTCCGCTGCCGGCATGGATGAGAATACTTTTTCCCTTTCTGATGTCAGTTGTAAAGAAGAAGGCGTAATACACAGTCAGATAAACGACTGGAACGGTGGCCGCTTCCTGCAAGGACCAGCCCTGCGGAACTTCCCATGTCAGCAAAGATTGCTCATCGAGGTGGGAGCTCACCGCTGCTTTCACTACCATCCCCATGACGGCCTTACCACTTTTCACATCCACACCACTGTACTCGAATCCAAACACACACGTTTGGTCCAGTCTGCTTGGGCCTAGTATGTCAATCGGCAATCGTCCCGACGCGAGCATAACATCGCGGAAGTTCAACGACGAATAGACAACTCTGACAAACGCCGCATCATGTTCGAGTGGTCCTTGAAACCACTGAAAAGAGGAAAAGTCGCCTAATTGCTTTATGTTTCCATAAACGTGGTCCGAGCGGGCAGTTAACGGGAACTCTTGTGGTAACAATAAGTGACGGTAGGTGCCCCAAGTACCCTGAAAATCAAGTGTATTAAGACATTTCAACACGCAACTCAATTACAAACACGGTTACCTTCCGATACACATTTATGGCCAGATGCAGCTTCAACTGTTTCTCATAAAGCGCCAAGTTCACATCAAATGGAGGAGCTTCGGAGTCCTCGATCACAACACAGCGTATGTTGCTCGTTGTTGGCTCCCTTCTTAAGCAGTTAACTAACCCAATTATGCCATTGAATTGTTCGTTCTGGGTAAAGACAATTATGTCCTTGAATTTTTCAGCTGCATCCTGCAGTTTATTCACCCATTGGAATTTATCGTCCGTCGCGGATATCTTACAAATAAATGCGTTGGTTATGTTGCGCGTGCGCTCTTCCTTTTGCATAAGAACGAACGTCTCTAGCTCCGAAGGTAAGAATGCAATGGGCATAAAGCCTTTCATTGAAATGAAATCACCGGGGCGCAAGCCAGCCTTCTCTCTAACTATGATAAATCCGGTTGAATCCAAATTTTGAACTATCACAGAACTCATGGCATCTGCATCGTTGCTGCGAACCACCACGATGTCACCACTTGTCTGGCTCAGATCCTCGTCGGAGAAAATCCGTTCAACGTTGGGAATGTCACAGTGCGAAGTGTCTTTTCGCTTATGATGCAACATGTAAGTTCCACTAATGACTGGCAGGTCTCCGATTGCGTGCATTAGGCTTGTCAGAAAGCCAATGTCCTCTTTTTCGGAGGAGAATTCAACAATATTCAATTTCGACTTGGATTCATTCTCCAAAACGAGTTGAATACAACATTTGGCAATGTTTTCCATAGACAATTTCGGAGCGGGGCAGAGTGAAACGAACTGGTATTTTTCGAGTATGGGATCGGTGCGTAGTTTTCTTCTTTGAACAGTTATGAAATCTAACCCAGTAATTTCGACTCCGCCACAAACTATAGTGTCCCTCTTGTCATTCAAGAATGCCTCAGCAATATCGTTATTACCTAACAAACTTTGCTGGCATTGCGGATAAATTCTCAATCTACGTATTTTTGTTGGCAATTTCAAATTGCGCGTATCAAAGCCCACAATGCTAAGTTGCAGCAGACAATCCATAAATGTTACCCAGTTTTGGATCCATTTCACTTTTCCGTATGAGCCATCAGACCGAGCTAACTCAACTCCTTCGAAAGCCCCATTGTAATGATAGCCCCGCAGTTTCAACTCGTTGTAAAAATCATTACTTTGCATAGTCACTGAATCTTCACGAGTTTTCGATGTCGAGGGCAGTGATTGAGGTTTGGTCTTACCAGTAATATGTCTTATAACCCCAGATACCACCAAGCTCATTGACTCGGTAACCTAAAAACACTCATATTTATTTATTAGTTAGAATATTGTACTAGGTAGGATTAAAAGTTCCCGGCCTATTGAATACAACAGTGATATACTGGATTCCTGAATTTGATGATAACCGCGTTGAGATTGCAACTGCCGAAATCATCAACGAAACTCATTAAATGAGCAAAGAGGCTTTGTTCTAGACTTATTAGCGCCATATCTGGGTTTGGCCGACAACTTTTTAGTTCCAACCTATATAACTTCAGGGTTTAGCTGCAAATTGTGCTTTCTAGCAAGTAAGTATATTCGGCAAAATTCCACATTGCAGAGAATAGTAATTACCTCAAAGAAGCCAGTTCCACTCTGAATTATCACAGTAAATTCCACAGTGTCGTTCGGGGATAAAGTAGTGGCGCGAACGAATTTCACATTCTCGAATTCAACAGCAAGGCTGTCCAATGATGATTCACCTTTCAATGATGCCAATGTGCTCCAAATACACTCCAGATAAAAGGTAGCAGGGATAATTACTCGGCCATCTATTTGATGTCCTTCAAGGTATTTGTGTTTACCGCTTAATTTCACAACAAACGACATAACACTGCTTCCACTCTCTGTTCCTCTGTATTCTACTACAAAATTTTGACGCGAATGATCGAAATCGATTAAGGGGCTTAAACTGGGAGTCCCTCGAGAAACTGGCCATTTGACTTCGGGGTATAACTTGTCTACTTGTGGTTCCAAGCCGGCAATGTACAAACTGAAAAATGGTTTGTTATAAAAATTGGTATAAGTATCGAATATTACTCGATTTTACCTGCCGAGTGCGTTTAGGAAGTACAGGACATTGTCTGGGTCATTCCGTTTGGTAAGTCCAATGTGAATGCCATCGCCAATGGCATTTTTCAGTATGCTCTGAAGCAAAGCATGTGGGGCAATCTCAATTGTGAGAGCGTTTTCTGGAATACTTGTTGCTGCTTCTTCGAAAAGCACACTTTTTAACAAATTGTTTGTATAATACTCCGCTGAGCACAATTGGCTCTCTGGGTTCGACCACTCATCCTTAGGAACACTTGTGCTTATCCACTTGCTAGAACGCGGTTTTGGATGTGGCATCAATTTTTTCAGATACTTAAGCAGTTCCGGTCCAAAATGGGAAATATATCTACTGTGGTAGGCAATGTTCGAGGAGGGAACTTCTTTTGCAAAAACGTTGGATTTCTTTAGCTGAGCGACAAAATTCGTGATATCCTCTGCAGGTCCGGAAATGGTACAGGAGTCAGCACTGTTATGGCAAGCCACATCAATCGAATTTGGAACAATTGACTTTATATCTTGAAAGCCAATTCCAATGGCAGCCATCGACCCCCTAACTGTGTCTACTTCCCGACTAACTTTCCCGCGGTAATACGCTGCCAAAATAACCTGTTCGGCTGTAACACATTTGTCAGCATACGCGCAGCCCAGCTCACCAACCGAATGTCCAATTATATAATCGGGCTTTATATTCAAATCGAATAATATGTCGACCAGTGCAATTTGAATTGCTGCAATACCCACAAATGAATGTAGTACGTTATCAAATGTTTTGGGATCGTCGGAGGTAATAATGCTTATCAAATCGAGTCCTAATGGCTTAAGTACATTGTGACTGCGTTGAATGGACTGACTGAAAATCGGTAGTGTCATTAAAGGCTTTCCCATGCCAGTCCATTGTGATCCCATGCCGGAAAACACCCAGACTAATGGCCTTTTAATTCCCGGATTGTGTTCAATCTTCGTGCTCAAAGCAGTTGGCTTGACATTATCGCCAGCTGGATTCAGAATGGTATACCCACGAAATAACATACCCTGAACCCCACCGGCCTGAGCACTCTGCACCAGCGCCAAGTACTCAGTATCCAAAGGCTTGTTTTGTAAATCCGTGAAGAAGGCTTTCGCATTATCTTCAGTGCGGCTCGACCATGTCACTAAGCGAGGTAATCCTTGGTCGTTTTCAATTTGTGTCGTCTTCACCTTCTCAAATTGCTTGAGGAGAACATGTGCGTTCGCTGCAAATCCAAACGAATTGATTCCAACGTACGGCTTAGGTAGCTTAGTCAGCTCTCTCACAACCTTTAAGCGCCCCTCCCTCAGGCAATCGATATCCTCTCGTATGTTCTTCAAATTAATGTTCGGCGCAATGGTGTTGCTTTGCATGGCTAGAAGGACTTTCATTATAGCGCACATACCAGCTGCTGCTTCGGCGTTCCCACAATTCGATTTTACTGAGCCGACCAGCAAGGACCCGCTGCGCTTACTGCAAATTGCATTGTCAATGGCTCTACATTCTTCAGGTTCACCTATAACAGTTCCAGTGCTATTTGCCTCGATATATCCCAAGTCATTCAGGTCGATGTTTGTTCTGGAGTAAAGTTCCGTAAGCAGCTGTTCTTGCATTGCGCTGCAAGGGTAAGTCACCCCTTCGGCTTTGAATCCGTCGCAATTAGTGCGGCTGTTGACAACAGTTGCATAAACTCTTTTCGCATCAGATCTCCGTTGCAGGAAAATACAACTAACGGCTTCCGACCTGATGTAGCCATCCGCATCCTTATCAAATGGACAGCACTGGCCTTTGTGCGTCAGAATGCCTAAAGACGCTAAACTCCTTGTAACGTTAGGATGAAGACACAAATTCGTGCCTCCTACGATCGCCGAATCAATTTCGCCACTACTCAAGGCCGCGAAGGCCAAGTCGAGTGCATACAGTGAACTCGACCCGACAGAATTGAGCAAGAGCGAGGGTCCAGTTAAGCCGAAAACGTAGGAAATGCGATTCGCAAACATCGCCTGACTCGCTCTGTAAAATATGTTAATTAGCTTTTCGTGTAAGCGTGCGAATGTGAAATAATATGCACCCGGTTATGCCAAAACCCGAAGGCACCTCGATGCCGTAGAACAGATGCACTTCCGATTCAGAGTGCCAGGTGCCAATGTAGACGCCAGTATTTGAGCCACGTAAGTTAAGCGGATTCACTCCGGCGTCCATTATCGCTTTGAATGCTTCTTCAAGTAAAATTCTGGTCTGCGGGTCCATATTATCGGCTTGCAGTTGGTGCACACCAAAAAAAGGGGCATCGAAATCGGAAAGTTTTGGAACTTTTCCACAAAATTTGGGAATATCCGGGTTCAGGTGAGACCAACGCGACTCATCATCGCTGACCATGTTAACCTATAGATGTGAGACGATTATTTACAAGGAAAGGCAATTTTAAAGGATATACACCAACATTGTCAACAAGGGGCGTAGCCAGAACTTGGTAATGTAGGGGTTTAATTTGTTTTCTAAAGTAAACTGCACTTTTCAAATGGAGCATTTTGTGCTCATGACATAGTGCATGTGATTTACACGCTTTTCCGATTTTCAGTCAAAATTTCAGTTATCGCGTCTGAAGGGAAAGTATGGCTATGTAATCGGTACAAAGATGAGCATCGAACAAAAAGCAAATATTACGTTAAGTTTTAAACTTGGTAAAACTTTAGTCGAAACACTTCAGTTGATGCACCAAGTTTATGGTGATTACTGTTTCTGAACAACATATTGGCCAACTGAAATTCGCGATCACCGCAAGTTCCCTCATCACTATAACTAAGATCACTGAAAATCTTAATTGTAATTCTTGAAAGTTGATTTAAGCATGTCAATAACATCAATTTATTGTATTTTTTATGGAAAAATGTGGGCACGGTTTATTCTGCACAAGTTGACTGACACCATTTTTTTAATAAAAACCGCAATTTAACCATCAACCCCTCCCCGTTTTCGCATTGATGCGGCACCGTGCGACTTTCATCTTTTCGGAATAAACTGTTTTTCGATGAAAAGACATCGTGTTGATGACGTAAAACGCATCCAAACGGCTTGTTGCGACATAATGAAGGACATCCCGGCCGACGATCATGCAAATCACTATATTGAGTACGAAGGAGACTATTTAGAAAATGAAAAGTTGGTTTTGCCAAAAACAATGTGTTGTTACTTTTTTGTTCAATGTTTAAAAGTGAAAGTGAAGTGAGAAGTGACCTTTTTCTTATTGTGGCAACGTACATACCATGCGTACTGACTAAAAATTAATTTAATTAATGATAGGATATGTGGGGTTCTGACACCCAACACCCCGACGCCCCTTGGCTGCGCCCCTGTCGTCAACAAAAGCACAAAACAAAGTTGAAGTCGAAGTCGATTATTGTTACCGCATATACAACTATAGTGCAACATACTTGTAGACTATTTCATACTTACGCATGTGAATATCTTACCTGATTATACAGATTAGTTTCAAACTCCTTGATGTTCTTCGACGATGCAAACATGCCTGATATGCCGGATATAACGACATCATTATCATTAGTTACATCTAAGCCATTGGATACAACCATTTTTATATTCTATCTGTAAAATATAATTGTAAAACAACATGTTTTAATACCAAAAAACCATTTATTCCATAAACTGCAAAATGAGAATACTAGACTAGAAAAAATAAGCCTGTTCGTTCCTTGTATATAAAACACTTTAAGCAGTGTTGCCAAATACAAGTTTGTAAAATCCACTAAAGTGGCGAAAGCACTAGATTTTTTTTCATTTGAAAATGAAAAGGAAATCGAATTGCAGATATAGACATATGTATGTGTTTGGACAACTTCTTAGAGTAAACTGAACTTTTCAAAGAGAGCATTTTGTGGTGGTGCCGCCCACATGTGACTCGTCACACGTAAAAGTATGTTTTTGTCACTGGTACAAAAATGCAATGCAAATTTGCAACGAGCAAATATGAAGTTTTGCTTTAAAGTTTAACCGAAACATTTCATTTGATGAACCAAGTTGATAGTGATGATCGTTTTTTCCGTGGCAGACTTCATAAGTGGTACACGCGA
Organism: Melieria omissa; assembly: GCA_963971225.1. NCBI lineage: Eukaryota > Metazoa > Arthropoda > Insecta > Diptera > Ulidiidae > Melieria > Melieria omissa. The sequence goes on along the minus strand of OZ020267.1, from coordinate 48,938,485 downwards.
TTTAAAAACGATTAACAGGACATAAATGATGACCAACTGAAATCCGCGATCACCGCAGATTCAATTCAAACTTGGCGGTAATTCATCATTGATCAGCCATCAGCCAGACTTAAGTTGCCACCATGTTCTTGTAGTCACAACACAATTTTTATAAAATACGAACAGGGCCCGTGGCTTTGCACGCAAGTTTAAAGTCAATGCACAGTGATTCGACTCCATACAACCGCGGGACAAAATTAAAAGGAGTGGTCCGTTCTTCATAAAATAAATTGGTGTACCAGTTAATCATGGTCTTCTGAATTGAAATCTCCATTTTTTTCTTAAACTGTTGTAGTTTGGCAATGCCTGAGACTTAAATTTTCAAATTTCGTCATTTTTAGAGAGCTATAGCACCAAGTGTGTTCGCTAGATTTTTCAGATTTTACGTTTAATCGGTAACGTCAACATTGATTATTCCAAAGAGTAACAGAAATTGTCTCAGGACATTCTGGATTTGCAATAAAAACGATAATAATAGATGTATGTTTTGCATTTTTTCAGATTTGATCATTTTTCGTGCTGATTGCATAAATAAAATACTACTGTGTCCAAAAAATAAGGTGACATTTGAATTTATGAATTATGAATGTATTATGAATCCCTTCCGCCGGGCCAAACAATCAACAAGGAATATTATTTGAACGTTATGCGTCGTTTGCGTAACGCTATCCGCCTAAAAAGGCCGGAATTGTGGAAAGACAATTCTTGGTTTTTACACCACGATAATGCACCATCCCATACTGCACTCGTAATTCGTGATCATTTCGCCAAAAACTCAACCCATATCGTTCCGCAACTACCGTATTCACCTGATCTGGCGCCGTGCGACTTCTGGCTGTTCAGTAAGCTCAAAAGACCGCTCCGGGGACACCTTTTTGATACGATAGCGGAGATTCAAGCCGCAGCGAAGACGGAACTGAAGGCCATACCGGAAAGTGACTACAATCAGTGTTTCGAAGATAGGAAAATCCGTTGGCATAAGTGCAGTGCATCGGGAGGGGATTACTTTGAAGAGGATGAAATTGATTTGGAAGAATGGCACGACTACGGTTTCCGTGGCGCCGCCATTTGAGGGTGTCTTTAGATAGATCGACCAAAAATAAGTCGAAAATGACTAACTATCGTAACGATCTGCCCTCTAATATTAATTTATAATAATAATAATTGATTGGCACGACAGCCCGCTTACGCGAGACTAAGGCCTAGCTTCCCGCAACCACCCGTGTTGTGCGTGTGAATTTTTGTACACGGGTGGAAGGGACCTACAGTTTTATGCCGGTTCCGAACGGCAGGTTGGGAGCTTTTTCATAGGCAATTTTTACTCAAAGAGGTTTGCCATTTCCAGCTGAGAGGACAGCCACCGAAAGAGAAAACGAGTTTCCCGTTATTTTTTTTTTAGGTGTTACTACATGCAGTATTCGATCTTGCGTCGCTCTGCATGCGACTCGCTGGACCGCGCACTAACCAACTGATATTAGAACTGGAAAAGTAACCTTAGGTAAGGTTAGGGTGGCTGTCTCTTGCACCCACCCTTGCAATGTGTATGCAACACAAGATTCAATTCTGACATTTTGGGGGGAGATCAGTTAAATTTTTTGGAGAGTTGAAATTTGTTTTTTTTCGGAATCGGTTAAGAGGATTTTTCAAAATTCGAACGCGTTCTCTCATAATGCGAGAACAAAGCAAGCGCTCCGCCTACCGCTCGGCTCCTGTTTCCAAACTTCAACCGCGTCTCCTGAAAAGTTGCACTTTTTGAAATGGCAACCCTCGTAACTCGGGAAGTTTATGTCCGATTGACTTGAAATTTGGCACACACCTTTATGTACTCTTTTTACGTAATCTGTAAAAACCCCTCTGGCGTCACTTCTATGTCCAAAAACGAGCCTGTTTTTTTCACTTTGTCGCCATTTTCGCGATATTTATTTTTTGCATATTTTGTTAGGGGGATTCATAGCTCTATCTATTCTTAACAGAAGGTACTTTGATTTTTTGATTTCAGATAAAAATTGCGGACTCTACGTTGGTTGCCACTAAAAATTTGGGGTAACTTCAACCCTTTGTAAGTTGGCCATTTTGTGGCGCATCGGAGAAATTCAATTAATATACTCTTAAATAAAACAGTTTGGAAAGATTCGAACATAATTTGTACCAAAAAAAGAAAAAAAGACCAGTTTAACTGATCTCCCCCTTAAGAGGCAAACAAAGGGGCTATGCTCTTCTTCTTTCCTTCTCAATGCCAAAAGACACAGCTACCGTGCGACGTACGGTAGCGTCACTGCTAGTAGTGATCATAATTCAGTGGCACTGCACTGTAAATATAGAAGCCAAATTAATAGCTTAACATCTTTACAATTGCAATTTGACCAAGTGCCAGATTTAAAAGCAGATCCACTGTATGAAATATAATTTTCTCCATAGATCCAACTGAAATTATGCCAGCTAAATCATACACGTCTCATTTCGCTCCCGCAGTGTTAGGAGATAAGTATGCACTTTTGAACTACACAATGAACACATGCTAACTATATAAATTCACATTTCCGAAGTATTATCCTCAACACAATAAGTATTCAAGACATTCATTCACTTTATGCCGAAGGATTTTTTAGCGTGACTTTTTCTCACTCCATTTTTTTATTGCACTGTTCTTAGTTTATTGTACCAATGTATGTAAATATGCGTGAAAAACACTGTATGTATATAAGTAAGTACAATAGTTCGTAGTGATTACGTTAAATGTTTCTTCTCTCACTAAACTAATACATCCAAAACTGCAAATATACGCACATTCCAAATATATTTAGATTTTCAACAATATTTAGTCGAACGGAATATGAACGAAAACTTGATATCAAGCTATAAGTGGACCGCGACTGAGAGCTCTTATTCTTGATGAATGCCTTTTATAACTTATTCGCACATAATCAAATACTCAAGACACTCGAAGTGCATCGGCAACTATAACTTGCCGACTTTCCATTTGTGTAAGGTCAAGTATTGACATATAGTTACTGAATTCGTTTATAGATTTCCACCAGAAGGCACGAAGCTAAAACACGCATGTCCAACCTAATACATATTCAGTTTTTCGCAACTATTACAAATGTTAATTTTGAATGCCCTACACATAAAGAGAGCTCATTTCGATCTTTGTCGCATTGAGTACGTCCGATACGATCTTCTTTCAACTTTTCTAGAAGACATTAATTAATTGTTTGCAAAAATTGCTTAACCCTTTCGGTACTTCTTTTTTGTTTTTAACTTTAAAAGTCATTCTTTTCCATTTTATTACTGTTTAAGCCTACATAATGAATAATCAAAAGTCATTTTTAAAAATATTGTTCGAAAAAGTGGGTTTTGGGCATCATGAAATATGGCATAGTAAAAAATAAAAAAAATCGTACAGCCTTAGTGAACTATATTTGGGATCTAACTTTTTTTACACTTACTAAAGCAATAAATACCTACTAGATTACTTACATAAACCTATAAAATAAATTAATTTTTGTAACAGAATAAATGAAAGTACGAAGTGACCTCTTTTTGTAAAATACGCAGCTCGATAGGACTGCGCACTTTCGGAACCCTTACAAGTTACTTGGTACACTAATCAAAATATTTTTTTCATGATTTGGTATAAAAATCTTCAGAGCAAAATACAAAAATTGAAAAATATAGTATCCACAAGTTTTTGACCTAAAACAGGCACTGAAAAGAGACTGCCATATGGCATAGAATGACCGAAAGGGTTAATGCAGCTTTTAAGTTGAACTTATTTGGTTACGTTTCAACTATTTTGTGCAATTTAGATTCAAATTCTATCACTTGGGATATATGAAGTTCTTTACCAATGTAGTCAAGCCCGCCGTGCTGGGCGGCTTGGAAGCTTGAAAAGTTTTTATAATTTAAAATCTCAATTCGATACTACATTGTGGTGTGCCTGAGATATCCAAATAGTGCCACAAAATTACCTACAAAAAATTCCTATCTGCAAAATTCAGACCGTCTCGCCAGTTCCTGCTAAGAGAGCACCAGCAAAACAAATTTATTTATTTTCTTTTTACTTATGTGGAGTTTGGGCTCATAAGACTCTGACTTCTGATCCAACGCTCAACGCCTTCTAGTCCTTGCACATAGCTCTATTAATCTTTAACCTATCTATATACACACATACAATGCGTTTCAAAATTAAGTGTTGACCATATCTTTTTAACTGTAGAAGTTTGCCATGGTTTTAATATCAGATCATCTTCTATATTAAAATACCGTTTTCGCATGTGATTCTGTTTTCTTAGTTGGGTACAAGTTTTCGCGGAAATATCAAGAATTCAAAATGACTTCTGTATTTTCGAAGTAGTATTTTTGGTAAACCATCCAAAAATTAATCCTCCACAAGTCCAAAATATACAAAAACATCAGTTTCATTTGTCAGGAAGTGGGTCAGTCGATTCAAAGAGTTCGGAAATGTTGACGACGAGCCACGGACAGGCAAGAAGAGAACCACTCAGAACAAAGCGGATAAGGCGATAGTCCGGATGTTTGATAACCCTCCAACTCTTAGCCTGAAGCAAGCGAAGAAAAGATTGTCGCAGAAGAGAGTCGAAGTATCCACGGCCACTATCCGATACAGGCTTCTGAAATCGGACATTCCTCATAGAAGTACCATGTCGAAATCGCTATTGGGTAAAAAAATGTGCAATATCGTCTGAAATGGGATAGAGAAAATTTGGAGTGGAAACACTGAATTGGCCATGTCAAAGTCCAGATGCAAACCCAATCGAAAATGTTTAGTCCTTAATGAAGCCAAAGCTTAGACGAAAAAGAATATCAACAACAAAAGAGCTCATTTTGGCATTAAAACGGATTTCGAGAGGGTTTCCTTGGAGTACGCAAAATTTAAGCCAAAATTGTAACAAAAGATGCCGAGCTATTACTGACAACAACGGAGACTGAACAAAGTATTGATAATAATGCGAAAAAGATATTTGCACAGTCTTTCAGAAAACATATATACAGTGCTTTTCGCTTATAACGAACCCGTTTAAAACGATTTTCCGCCTAAAACGAACCAATTTCAAAAGTACGCGCTCTATGTTTTCGCTTATTACGGACCCTTTTTAAAGCGAACTTTCGGTTAAAACGAACCATTTTGCCCGGTCCCTCGAAGTTCGCTTTAAGCGAAAAGTACTGTAATTCATTACTGTATCTTCTTTTGTGAGTTTTATTAGCAACACTTTATTTTGAAACACACTGTATATTCTTATTTCCTGACTAAATTCTTGGCTGATTCATCATCGCCCAACCCAACCCGCTGAAGTTACAACCATGCAAATTGCACTGTTAATTCATTTTAGAAAATTATGCGAGCAAAGTGGGAGTTTTTGGAAATTCAAGGTCAGATGAAGCAAAACATGGGTTAAGGTGTTGTATGAAAAACGTGATTCAATCGACATATTGACTTCAAACATAATAATCAAAAATTATTTCACACGTATTTTTCAGTTTTTCGAAATTTAGAGTTTAGCGGGGTCAACTATAGGTTAAAATTCGTACACGGGAAGACTATGAAAAATAACATGAACAGATAGTCCTATTGATTTCAAAATTAGTGGAGACCTTCCAAAACAAAATTATTAGACGCATGTTTTTCATTTCTTTGAAAATCGAAATCTAACTTGGTAAACCCAGAGTTAAAAGTATGTATGGATAATTTCATGGGTTTTTCGACTTCAAACTTAGTAAAAAAACGAGAAAAATGCCACACCTGTTTCTTATTTTTCAAACTTGATGAAAGTGCTTCAAATGATATATAAACCGACAGTGTTTTTAATTTTTTTCGAAATGTGACGGGTCAACGATTGATTAGGGTTTTGTATCGGGAAACATAACTTTAAAGGTTCATTGACTTCATGGTGAAAGCATGAAAGCATCATAAAAATTTGACGCGGTCAACAAACGGTTAAAAGAAACTTGAGTTATTGGGAACATTGACTTTAAACTTGCATGCAAAGCCGACGGGCCCTGCTAGTTATACATAATTGTCATTTCTTTCGCTTTAATTAAATCTCAAAATAGGATATCATAATATATTTTCGCCCACAGACGGCGAGACTGCTTTGTATTTATACTTCTAAACTAAGGAAATGGTTTTGTTTGGTGACTACGCAATATGTCCTTTGTTAAGAAGATAATATGGCAGACCACTAAAGCCACACACAACCCTATCAAATATACATACGTTTGACATAGATAGCGTCATCGAAATTCAGTTATGGTTGTGTTCAAATGCAATAACTGCATATTCATAACTTGAGAACATGTGCTCACCGTTTCTTTGCAATTTACATACGAAATGCATAATTAACGACTTTCCAAGATGTGTTTATTTTACTATATAACCGCGTGGCTCTACATATAAAAGCTGTGCAAAATATACTTTATGAATAGCGGTCTAAATCGCGTTCAGTTTTAATCGAGCCGCCCAGTGATTTACACCTTTCATTGTGATATAGTCATTAATTTCTAAAAGGAAATTCGATAGCTGTATCACCAACATTTTCTCAGTCGAAAGTAAAAAGGACTGAATCAAAATGGGCACAACGGATGACTCCATAGTAATTACTGGCATGTCGGGAACTTTTCCCAGCAGTCGCAATATTAAGGAGTTCGAAAACAATCTGTACAATAAGGTACGTACCACATATACGCAATTTTTCCCGACAAAAGAGCAATTCTAGGGAAACAAGTTCCTTTTAGGGAATACTTTTATTTGGCGTCCGATGTTGATTAAAAATTGTTTATATATTAGAGTTGTGTCGATGTCTCATTGGATAGTTTTGATCTGAGTAATTAACTGCTGGTGCATTCTTAGTAAGAAATTGTCAGCAGTTTTCGAGCGATTTTGCATCCACATATTTTATTTTATTATAATACTAGCAAGGCCCCGCGGATTTGCACGCAAGTTTGGAGTATTTTTTTTTTATTTTAATTATTTTTCATTGAAAGTGCTTTCACCATATTTAAAGTTAATTGGCGTATTTATTCATGTTTTCTCCATACAAACTCTGAACCCATCGTTGACCCCGTCAGATTTTTATTTTCGAAAAACCAAAAACACATACAAACTTTTGACCATTGGTTCACCCCGTTAAATTTTGATTATTTTTATTACTTTTGATTTTGGGGATTTTCACCAAGTTTGAAATCAATAGTCTCATTAAATCACGTTTCTTCATACAACCCCTTAACCCACATTTAGCCCCTTTAGAAGCCGAATTTCAAAAAATCCCGTCTTAGCGAAGGTTCATTTTTTGAGATGTACTTACGGTTCAAATTGCATATTTGTAGCTTTAGCGGTTTGGGCTGGGCGATGATGAACCAGTCAGTCAGTCAGGATTTTTTTCTTGTGGGGGGAGGTGGAGGGGGGTGGGTTTGTGTAACTTTGTTAAGAACTTTGAAATAGAAAAAGATTTAGATTTAGATTTAGAATCTACACACTGAGATCCAAAACATGTATGTTTCGAAAATGTATGATTTTTGCAAATGGTCGAAAAATTCACATTTTTACAACTTTCACCGTCAGTAATTTCTTCAAACCTCATCTGATTTGGACAATCTGTATATCTCTGGAAAGATCTTCTGACCGATGGACAGCTTGTGTTAGTCGGATGATTCGAGTGCTGCCAGATTAGGGGTTTTCCCCCTAGATTTAGGGTTTATTTGTTTGAATTGGGTGTAAGTTTTATGATAAATATTTTAGGGGGAAATATTTAACAGATTTTTTTAATTTACGCTCATTAAAATGTCTGTGGCCAACCAGATTGCATTTTTTTTACATCAACACCTTGTTCAGATACATGGCTAGTGGGTCTTTTTTTAATTTTATTTATCAACTAGAAAGATAGATTTTAATGATGTATTAATTTTATGTGTGCATTTTAAATTTGGGGGGAAATGACCTTCATTTTAAGAGGATTGCTTGAAATCTATCTGGCAACACTGAATGATTCGTTTACGAGATATATTGAAAACGCCTCTTACAAAAGTTGTTTGATCTTCAGTTTCGTGTTCAGCGGCCTAAAGTTAGTCTAGAAAACCCTTTTATTTTTAGATGCATTTCTTGTGTCGAATAGTGTTATTGATGATTGAATATTGATGATTATTTATATATATGCGACGGTTATGAATAAAATTCCTTCACTAACTTAAAGATATTTAGGGCGGGGTTTAAATCCCAAAAACCCTCCCTGTGTGCGCCACTGGCGCCTGATACTAAACTCGGGCACATATGCACAAGTTTCGAGAAACACGAGCACAACGAAAGCTTGGTTCGGCAGGTACCCCACAGGACGTTTTATTTTCATAGTCAACATTCTACCTACTTACATTCCCGTCACTGTTGCAAATAAAATGATTAGAATTGAACTGAGTGTAGTTGTAGTGAGCTATTCAAATATTAGATTCGCTTAGATTTCAAGAGTGCTTGAACTTGTTCAACACGTACATATCAGGTGTACAACTTTGCTTCCGCCGTTTTTTCCAAAATTAAAAGCTTTATTGCGAAAAAGTGCTTACAGATGTATTATTCAAAGTATTGTCCGTCGCTACCGACAACTTTCTCCCATCTTTCCGGCAATTTTCGGATCCCGGCTCGAAAAAAGGAGTCCTCTTTTGACGCTATCCATGAAGCAATCCATTTTTCCAATTCTTCGAAGGATTGAAAATGTTGATCTGCCAGGCCGTGTGCCATCGAACGGAATAGGTGGAAGTCAGAAGGGGCGACATCTGGGGAATACGGCGGGTGGGGCAAGACTTCCCATTTCAGCGTTTCCAGGTACTTTTTGACCACTTTTGCGACGTGAGGCGCTCGATGTCCCTCGGTTTCAACTCGTACGGCACCCAGTTTCCTTCTTTCTGAATCATGCCCAGGGCCTTGAGACGTTTTGAAATGGCTTGCTGACTCACTCCCAACGATTCGGCAAGCTCTTCTTGGGTTTGGCACGAATCTTCATCAAGCAATGCTTCTAGTTGTTCATCTTTGAAGGTTTTTTCTCTTCCACCACCATGTTTGTCTTCGACATCGAAATCACCATTTTTAAAACGTTGAAACCACTCCCGACACGTTCTTTCACTCAGAGCAACATCACCGTAAGTTTCTGAGAGCATTCGATGCGCTTCAGCTGCATTTTTTTTCGAATTGTAACAGAAAAGTAAAACTTCCCGCAAATGGCGAGAATTGGGCACATAAACGGACGTTTTCGAGCCTGAATAATACGAAAAAAAGAACAACTGTCACTGAAACGGCGATGACAATTCGTTAGGCACTGTCCACACTCACTTTAAAGGCATTACCATCTATGTATTTCAACCAGCCTCAGCCGGTACAGCCACCTATCGGAAAACGGCGGAAGCAAAGTTGTACACCTGATAGATATACTTGTATAAATTAATAGTTTTATTGGGTAAGTGGTTGGCTCTTTTGAGCTCAACCGTTTCACTTCACTTTATTCTTACCAGTCCCACTTACAAAATTCAAACTTAATACTAAACCCTACATTCCGCGACGGCGATGGACGTCGCTGCATTCGCAGTTCGTGTTAAACGGCAGCGTTGTTGTTGTTTTAGCCGTTTTTGCTGCGTTTGCGGCTCGTGCCGGGTTTCGTATTCCGATGCCCTGGTGGTCCGTGCATCGACCCCGACCGGCGCAAACGGTTGCTGTCGATTCTGCACCGTCAGCGCCTACCGGCAGCCACAGTCCAGCTGCATTACGTTCTTCTTTGGCCGCTGGTCAGGTCCGCCACTAGCGCCTTCTCGGGGGGCGCTGGTTGCGGACAATTAGGTGTTAACTTTTCCCTTCCTAAGTGAGGGGCGTCCGCGATCCTCTTCGGTATTTCTCGTAAGGCGACGTCCACAGCTTTAGCGGCCGCTCGTCTCCTCCAAATAACCACTGCCTGCCAGATAGCCAGAAGTACCACTATGCTAGATACTGCGCAAGCAAATACCGTTGTTTTTGAGACAACCTCCTGCCGTAGATTTTCGATATGGTTGATATTTTGCAGATTCAGGTCATGCAGATAAGGTAAGCTCAGAACCTCAAGTTCATCATTCAGATTAATTTGGGGAAATGCCGGTGCTTCTGGTTTTCGTTTGGACTCGGAATTCATGTTTCGGAACACCGTACCGTTGACTTCGACTTGATTTTGGAAGGTAAGTAGGTACGTCCCCTTAACGGTTCTCACTGCCTGACCTTCACCCTTCACGTGGGCTACTTGATTGTTGATGAGGATGATACCATCGTCGACCTCAATTATGGCACCCTGGTTGTTGAAGGTTGTACTGCAATTCGCCACCCCACCAGAGACAAGTTGCTGGCCACACGTTTTGACCCCGATTTTCTTGCAGAAGGTCGTTGTTACTGAGCGCTGGCAATCGACAGCGTAGACGTCATTTCCGCATTTCGCCACGTTGTTGGTTTGCCCAAAATGTAGGATCCTATTCCCATGTTGGACTCCAAAAAGACTTAATTTCTTACATGTTAACATAGGTTTTGGATATTTTATAATAAACACTAAATACTCCTTATTTTGTAATACCTTAACACTAGATATCCCCATTACTTCTGTTATTGTAAAATTCGTAGAGTGCTCGTTTACAATTTTATCAATGTCTTGACTATCTAATATGACTGGATTAATTACATTTATCTTGGCTAAAGTTACTGAAATTATGATTGTTTCCAAATTTGATATTATCATTCTATTTCTGGCTAAGAGCGTTTCATAAAGGTGGCCTGTGTCGATTTCCTCTATCTTCTTAATGCCAATGATTTTGTTAACGGTATTGGTTAATTCTAAAATTTTAAGTTGGGTGCGGGTATTTATTTCATACTGTTTGTTGTTTGAATCGATTAGCCTGTCCTGTCTTGTCTGTAGTTTCTGAAAGTCGTCAAAGTCGGGCGTACCAGCTACCGCCTTCAGAGCCGTACCAAGGAAGTTAATGCTCCTTGCGTGTCGATGATGGATCCCGACTGTCTGCAGCAAAGTCTCAATATGGCCCGTGTCCGAGTCCAATAATTTCCTCATATGTGATTGAGGGAAAAACTCAGAGAGTCTCCTTGTCTCGTCTATTGTTGAAGCATAAAATGTTAGGTTTGTAAGGTGCATCAGGTAGTCATATTGTTCCCATATTATTGCCTCCCCGTCCATGATTGGTATGTAGTCCGAGTTGGTGTAGTCAATTAGTTTCATCGCCTCAGTCATTGTAATGGAGAATATGATTTCCAGTAACCTAATCGTAAGAAACAAATGAATTAGCATTTTTTGTTAGTGAATCTTAAGGAGGTCTTAAATTATCTTTATGGACCCTCCTCCCCTTTATGAGAACGGTGGTGCCAAGGTCTTCTTCAACAACCTGTTCTACATAGAGGGGGGTCAACTTGTTTCCCAATCTTCTGTTTGTTTTCACTAAGACCTTGTCACCAGCGTTATATGTCCGGTTTTCCCTACCTTTGTTATGTGTTTCTAGGTTGGTTCTCTGAACTTTTTCTATTTTCCGTCTTATTTCCTCGGTCAGTGGCGATGTGGAGTGAAGAACGTCAATTGGTCTCTTGTTAGTAACCGAATGTACGGACTTGTTATATTCAATAGTTGCTAAAAGAATCAAATCATCCGTGTCATCCAGGTTTTTTTCGAGCTTTAGGCACCTAGCTATCTCTGTTAGAGTACTATGGAACCGCTCAACCTGGCCGTTCGACGTGCTGTGCAACGGTGGGGCATTAGCTATTTCCACGTTAAAATGATTCCGAAGGATGGTTTTTATAGTCTGCGAATTTAGTGATTTCTCGTTGTCACAGTAAACTGTCTTGGTTCCCGAGAAAAAATTCATAAGTTGTAAAATTTGCGGTTTTATATCGGTTATAGTCCTAGATGCGATTTTTTGCACCACCGCGAATTTGGAAAATTTATCCAAGCAAGTTAGGAAATATTTTTTGTCTGTGGAAAATATATCAATATGGAGTATTTCCCCCGGGTGGGATGGTATTGGTGTCTCCGCAATAGCATGTTTCTTCGGGTGTCTGTCATATTTCGCTTTCGAACAAATTTTGCAATTAAGAACCACTTCTTTTGTTTTTTTTTCCATTTTTGGAAAAAAATAGTCGTTCAGTATTTGCTTAACGTTTTCTTGTACTGCCCTGTGGGCTCGATTGTGTTCAGCAACTACAATCTCATTCTGGTCCGATATGTCATAAATGTCTGTTACCATTTTCTGCGTGTGGCGGAATTTTACTGCTGGGTATAACTCAACCAGCCTACTTTGGATTCGTGCTAGGACTGGTAGGCTACAGTGGATAGCATTTACTACACTATCATTTATAACTTCCTGGAGTGTTCTCATCAAAAATTCGTCCTCGGAAAAAGAAATTACGTGTCTTGTTTTGGTACCGAATACAATAAATGATCGTTTCGATTGGAGCTCGCCTTCTTCTATTATAATTTGATTTCTAAAACAATTAACTGGTTTTTCGACAGATTCAATAGTGTAGGTCCGAGATTCCTCACTATGAATAGTAGCGCAGTCTGAGCTTGCGTCCACGTTTATCATATTCATGTGTTGTCTGGACAATGCGTCCGCAACATGATTTTCTTTACCTGGCTTATAGTGAATTCTCGCATTATAATCTTCTATAAGCGCCTTCCACCTTTTTATCTTGGCGTTAGGGTTTTTGTCCGAGACCGCAAATGTTAGTGGTTGGTGATCAGTGTAAATGTCCAACTCTTTCACACCGTAAAGGTAATTTCTTAGGCTCTTTAAGGCCCAAACAATCGCAAGCAGTTCTCTTTCATTCGTTGCAAAATGTTCCTCATTTTCCCTAAGTGTTCTCGATATCATTGTGATAGGTTTTCCACTCTGAGAGAGTACCGCACCTATACCACGAGACGATGCGTCTGTCGTTAGACTAAACGGCTTATTAAAATCCGGATAGGTCAGCATGACGTCTTCCGATGAGAGTACTTCTCTGAGTTTGTTGAAGGCTTTAAGGCTTTCCGAATTTAAGTCAATTTTAATTTTTTTGGACTGACTGGCGCTAACCTTGCCATTATCACCTCTTAGGATATCCGTGAGTGGTTTTGCTATGCTTGCAAAATCTCTTATAAAGCATCTGTAGTAACTCGCGAGACCCAAGAACGATCGGAGTCCGCGTAAGGTGGTAGGTTTTTCATAATTTTTTATGGCGTTGACCTTTTCAGGGCATGATTTCACCCCTCCCCTTGCTACTATAAATCCTAAATACTCGACTTCAGTTTTGAAGAATTTCGATTTTTCAACCGAGACCCTCATATTGGCTTCATAAAGGTTCCTTAAAACCCAATCCACATCTTTCACATGTTGGTCCATGGTTTTTGAGTAGATGATAACATCATCTACGTAAACGTGGCATGTTTTGCCGATTTGTTCTCTAAGAACATCGTCTATTGCCCGTTGAAAAATGCCTGGGGCATTCTTCAATCCAAATGGCAGGCGGCAGAACTCGTACTTGCCATTGTTTACTGAGAAAGCCGTCTTCTCTCTGTCCCGCTCGGCCAACTCAATTTGGTGAAACCCCGACTTGAGGTCTATAGTAGTAAAGTACTCGGCATTTTTCATATTTGCCAATATCATCATAGCATTTGGCATAGGGTATTTATCATCAATCGTATTATTGTTTAACTTTCGGAAATCTATAACCAAACGTTTTTTCTTATTGCCTGACTGGTCCGTGCCCTTTTTATCTACGACCCAGATAGGATTATTGTACGGAGACCTCGAGGGCCTAATGATACCGTTCGCTAGAAGGTCCCGTATCTCATTGTTAACAAATTCCGTAACTCCCATTGGATATGGATAGAGCTTGGAGTAGATTGGCTCTTCGTCCCTGGTTCGTATAGTGGCAAGAACGTTAGTGTTGTAGGGAAGGGATTCGTTAGGATCCGCAAATACCTTTAACCTGCTCTTTATCATTTTGCAAAATTGGTCTCTTACTGCTGTCGGGATTTCCTCATTTTGTATTTTAATAAAATTAACATTTTTACATTCAAGAAATAATAGAGTTTCCTCTGTATTATTATAGTGTATTACATTTTTACTCAAGTCTATCTTCGCGTTTACTTGGTTTAGTAGGTCCAAACCTATGATACCATCAAACGTCGTAAGTCCCGGTAATATAAAGAAGTCTGCGTTTTTTCCGAACAGTTTTATTTTACATTTTTCTTTTACAATATTATTGCCATGGATGGACTTAACTACGAAAGGAGTTAATACCGGTATGATTCCTTTCAGCTCTGGTAACGGTTTAATGTAGTTTTTTGATGCACCTGTGTCCACCAGTAACATTATTTGCCTTCCTGCTTCGCCTATGGTTCGCTTGATCCACGGGAGCAGGGACTGCCCCCTAAAAAATTAAGCTGTTCCTCATCCAGGTTTTCTGCAGCTGTTTCCGCTTCCCGCTCATAGTCCGATTCCAGAACTTCCCCCTGTTCGATGTTGTTCACTCTCTGCAATTTTGGTCCGGTGAATCTTTCCGATCTTTCTGCCCGCCGCTTGCTTGGCTGAAAGTCCTGTTGATTATTGGGTTTGGGTTGCTGTAGTCCTGTCTGTTGCGAGGGACTGCGCCGCCAGTTTGTATTCTGGCGCAATCGCGACTCAGAGGGATCGATTTCCATCGGTGTGGGTTGATCCCGTGACACCTGCCTATTATTTCCAGTTCCCCACGATTGTCTGCCCGCAAGATGAGGATTCCTTTGCTGCTCCCGGCTCTGTGGTTTGCTTTGGTCATTGTAGTTTGATTTGTTATTCCTATTTTGTTCATCATTCCGCGCCGCGTAACTGGATGCAAAGAGGTATCGTTCGCGATTTGCCTCCACCTCTTGGGCCAGTGCCAAAGCGCTAGGAAGATCTTCAGGTCGTGCCGCGAAGAGAATGTCACAAAGTGGCTTTTTTAAGCCAGAAATAAAAATTCTCAGAGCGTCCGCTCTGTACTTGCTGCAGATTGTCGCAGCCATTTCACCCTCATATGTCATAATGGTTTTGTTCGTTAACAGCGTTAGCTTTTTTTCAACTTCGTCGAAGAATCGTAGCACTGTGAGGCTACCTTGTCTTAAGGTAGACAGCTCCTGCTCGACTAAATAGACCGGACGTTTATCCGCATAAGTAAAGTCCAGTCTCGCGATAATCGCGTTAAAGTTTAAGACTGTGTTAAAAGACGCTAACACTGCGTCAGCAGAGCCTTTGACCTTATTCCGGATTATTCCTACGGCTTGAAAGTGCCTAGAGCTTTTGGGGTAATTCTTAAATAACTCATAAGCTGTGTGGGCCGCTTGGCGCCACGATACGTAATTGTTGGCCTGTCCGTCGAATTCAGGCAGAGATTTTACTAGATCCAAAGGCTCGTCGCACTTTGGAGCTCTGGGATCTATCACTACTGGTTCGTACGTCACCACTGTCGTGTCAGTATTTAGTGAAGTCACCCGCGCTGTCAATGTTCGGATTTGCTCTTCAAAATCTTGTTTCTGTCTTGCGAGGGCGGCCGACACTGCCGCCTCCACGATAGCCGTTATCTGCTCCGCATCCATTTTATTGTCTTGAACTCTTTTATCTTCTACAGTTAACTTAGCAATCCTATCTAAAATTTGTTCTAATTCACTACCGCTCATATGCCTTTATTTAGTTTTGAGTTTTCTTATTTTTGGGTTTTCTTATTTTTAGGTTTTCTTATTTCATTTACGAGCACTCTACTTACAGTGATATTTTTATCCTCCAATACATTTTCCTGCTGTGATTCTTTTTGGTTCCTTGTAGTGGTTGCCGTTCTTTGCCGTGGTTCCTTCCTGTAGTTGTGGTTCCTTGTTGTGGTTCCTTCCTGTAGTTGTGGTTCCTTGTTGTTGGTTCCTTGTTGTTGGTTCCTTCCTGTAGTTGTGGTTCCTTGACGTTGGTTCCTTGCCGTTGGGCGCCAATTAATAGTTTTATTGGGTAAGTGGTTGGCTCTTTTGAGCTCAACCGTTTCACTTCACTTTATTCTTACCAGTCCCACTTACAAAATTCAAACTTAATACTAAACCCTACATTCCGCGACGGCGATGGACGTCGCTGCATTCGCAGTTCGTGTTAAACGGCAGCGTTGTTGTTGTTTTAGCCGTTTTTGCTGCGTTTGCGGCTCGTGCCGGGTTTCGTATTCCGATGCCCTGGTGGTCCGTGCATCGACCCCGACCGGCGCAAACGGTTGCTGTCGATTCTGCACCGTCAGCGCCTACCGGCAGCCACAGTCCAGCTGCATTACGTTCTTCTTTGGCCGCTGGTCAGGTCCGCCACTAGCGCCTTCTCGGGGGGCGCTGGTTGCGGACAATTAGGTGTTAACTTATACAGAGAATGCTCACTTTACAATGTAAAGTTTGCTTACAATAAACATATTCAGGGCACCAAGAGCAATAATTATATGTAATCATGCTCTTTCGCATTTTCTTACGTCATGTGGCTGGTGTCGGAAATACGATTTGCGTTGATAATGATGCAAAAACTCAGAACAAAATACTAAAAAAATGATAATATGCTTTCCATCTCCAAAGTATCGAGTGCACTGCGTCATTTGGGATCAACTAAGCTGATCATATTCATATTTTTTTCAATTGCTTTCGCTTTCCTAATTTTTGAATGAATGGAGAAAGGCGATCCGAACCGTATACGCATTTGAAGTTACCGTTTTGTTAACATTCGAGTTCAGTTAACTCAAATTAATGGAATTTATTTTGATTGATTTCGTTAAAAAAACCAAATTAATTTACTGAATTCGCTTTCTTACTAAACTGTTTAGTTTTTTTATTTCCAAAATTGTGTTTGTTGTTGTTTTAAAATTGACAGCCTTTAGATGCAATACATGTTCACGTGGGCCAATGTAAAAGCCCGGAACAAACAGTAATATTGTTTATAAACAATAAAAGCAGTAGAGGCATAGTATACACAAAGCTGTCCATCTCGATCGCCGCACAATGGGGTAATTGATGCCAAAAATAGCGATAAATGCACCCATGCTATTTAGATATGAAATAACTATTAGGTTTGGTTACTCGAACATCAGCATAGGCAGCCTCGATAGAATAGCGTGAGTGAACTAGACTGTCATCCCAGAGGTCGTGGGTTCAACTCAATAAATTTTCCTAAAACCTTGCAACATACCCAAGTTCAATGATGCCCAACCCAAGTTACTCCTATCCCTCTCACTCCCACGCAATATTACGCACAATTATGCACTGTGCGGCTGTAAAAAAAGAAAAAATTTACAGTTACACGGTGAATTAGTGACGTCTGCAAGAGGAAGCGGACAATTGAGAAAAAAAACAGCGCAACAAATTGATCTAGCGAGGTCCCCAACCATTATGCTGTAACCACCACACACAAAAGAGGGCGCTACGAGCGGTAGCTCAAAATATTGATGCGACGTTTCTAAGCGGCGTTGGATAGCAGCCCCATCACTTAGGACTACCTGCGGTAGACCAATCACCTACCCTGGCAGAAAAACACAACCGATTAACGTAACCAACACAAGGCTGTCTTGTGGAGGCCCTATGCTCCAGAGAGGAGTGAACAAGGAACAAAAAAAAACTCGAACATCAGAAAGTACGAGGGCGGGTCAATAAGTCCGTGACTTTTTGAATGAAACACAGGTTTTTAGATAAAAAGTTATTTTATTTTTCAACGTAGTCTCCTTTGAGATCTATACACTTAGCCCAACGTTTCTCCAGGTTTTTTATCCCTTCCGAAAAATATGATTTGTCGAGGTCTTCAAAATAGGCATTTGTTTGTGAGATGACTTCGTCATTGGAGGCAAATCTCTTTCCGCCGAGCCATTTCTTCAAGTTTGGGAACAAGAAATAGTCACTTGGGGCTAGATCGGGTGAATATGCGGGATGAGGGAGCAATTCGTAGCCCAATTCATGGATTTTTGCCATGGAAACTGCACATGTGTGCACCCGTGCATTGTCCTGGTACAAAAGGACTTTTTTCTTGGCCAAGTGCGGTCGCTTTTTCTTCAATGCCTCATCGAATCCACCCAATAAGTTGCTGTAATATTCACCATTGATTGTTTTTCCTTTTTGAAGGTAGTCAATGTGGATAATACCGCGTGCATCCCAAAAAACCAGTCGCCATGACTTTATTGGCTGACAAACCAACCTTTGCCTTCTTTGGCGCCGATACACCCCCAGAAACCCACTGTTTTGACTGCTGTTTGGTCTCCGGTGTGTTGTGGTGGATCCACGTTTCGTCCACGGCTACGAAACGGCGCAAAAACTCGTTCATATTGCGATTGAACAACGCCAAACATTCCTGCGAAATTGTCACACGGTTGCGTTTGTGGTCGATTGTGAGCA
The DNA here is from genome assembly GCA_963971225.1 of Melieria omissa. Classification (NCBI taxonomy): domain Eukaryota; kingdom Metazoa; phylum Arthropoda; class Insecta; order Diptera; family Ulidiidae; genus Melieria; species Melieria omissa. Next base: position 48,920,048 of record OZ020267.1, on the reverse strand, counting down.
AACGCGGCACCCAAATGATCATTCAAAATTGAAACGACTGAGCCATGTGAGATGCCTATGGCTTTCACAATCTCTCTCACTTTTAATCGCCGATCGGCTAAAAGCATATCGTGGATTTTTTCAATTGTTGTGGAGACCTCAACTGGGCGTCCAGAACGTTCGGCATCTTCCGTGCTTGTACGGCCACATCGGAATTCAGTAAACCACTTTTTTACCATGGAAATGGATGGTGCAGAGTCCCCATAATATTTATCAAACTTAGCCTTTGTTTGCGTAATGGATTTTTTCCGCAAAAAATAATGCTTAATGAGCACACGAAATTCACTTTTTTCCATTTTCTTCTCAGTCAACGCGGTAGTCTGATATTAACGGCTAAAAAAACAAATGTTTCTTGATATTCTTTAATGAACATTTGTTTGTAATAAGAGTAAAAAACTTAAACAGTTACAAAAGATACGGCGCAAAAACTCGTTCATATTGCGATTGAACAACGCCAAACATTCCTGCGAAATTGTCACACGGTTGCGTTTGTGGTCGATTGTGAGCAAACGCGGCACCCAAATGATCATTCAAAATTGAAACGACTGAGCCATGTGAGATGCCTATGGCTTTCACAATCTCTCTCACTTTTAATCGCCGATCGGCTAAAAGCATATCGTGGATTTTTTCAATTGTTGTGGAGACCTCAACTGGGCGTCCAGAACGTTCGGCATCTTCCGTGCTTGTACGGCCACATCGGAATTCAGTAAACCACTTTTTTACCATGGAAATGGATGGTGCAGAGTCCCCATAATATTTATCAAACTTAGCCTTTGTTTGCGTAATGGATTTTTTCCGCAAAAAATAATGCTTAATGAGCACACGAAATTCACTTTTTTCCATTTTCTTCTCAGTCAACGCGGTAGTCTGATATTAACGGCTAAAAAAACAAATGTTTCTTGATATTCTTTAATGAACATTTGTTTGTAATAAGAGTAAAAAACTTAAACAGTTACAAAAGATAAATCGTGCACATTTCTAAAGTTAAGTTTTATTAAAATATTATTAAGCCAATTCAATATCATCATAATGATAATCATCATCATTATCTTCGTCATAATCACCGCCACCAATATGATCACTCCTCAATAGTATCAACTCGATAACGTCTTTGAGCATATGATTAGAGTCCGACCGATTGTGATGTGATGTGAGGGTGGGCAGGAAGGCTACACGCCTTCCAGAGCACTCAGTCCATTTTCAACCAGGAGAGTGATATCTCATATTTTACCCGTTTTGAATTGTGTATGCAACACTGTTTTTTCCGACATATGTTACAGCACCTATTTCAAGCGGATGGGGAAAGGGCGGGGGAGGGGGCCTTCAGTTTAACGCCGAATCCGAACGGCGATTGGCAGTTTTTCTTTCACACTTGGAGGTTTTGTCGTTGCCTGCCAAGAGCGCACTTGTGCAATTCTTGTAATTCTCATTCCCTTCATGTAGATAGCGATAGAAGTAGATGAGTTGTTCACCAGCCCGAGCCAGGAATCGAACATGGAGCCTTTGGTATGAGAAGCCAGCGCGCTACCCGCTTGACTATCGAGGCCGGCTTACTTTTAGAACGCATACTTTTAGAACATAACATGTTTTTTGGGGTCTGATAATTTCGCTAGAACATTCGCAAAAACGACTAGCGATGATACCGAAAATGTTAAGTCTAATTAAAATGTGCTAGAACGATATGTGCGAGAAACCGGGTTGGGGTAGAGATATGATGTTTTAAAAGTTTCAAAAAGGGGCACTAAGCCGCCATCTTTAAACTGCATTTAAGGAAAAACTGGAACATCCCGGGAAAAATCCCTTGGTACTTTTCCACCTACTGATGTCGTCTATCGAATGAGTTATGTTTGACCTTGTCAAAATTTCGTTTGAATTTGTTGCACTGTGTTATTTTTGAGTTTAAGTGTTTTCAACAACGTTGAAATCAAAAGGCCCATTAAATCATGTGTTTTCTCAATTACTCTAAAAAAATGCTTAACCCTTGGTCTACCACTGTAGATTCCGATATGAAAAAATGAAAAGCATATTTTAATTATTTCCCCATTGAAGTGCTCTTGCTAAGTTTGTCTAAAGGCCCAATAAATCTTGATTCTCCTCACTGTTAATCCGTTGTTGACCCCGTTACATTTTGATTTTCAAAAAAGTGAAAAACACGTGTTAAATGATTTCTCACTAAGAGTACTTTCGCCAAGTTTGAAGTCAATGGGGCCATTAATGAATGATTTTTCGCAGTTTCTCCATACAAACATTTAACCCGTTGTTGACCCCGTCTGATTTTAATATTCGGAAATATGAAAAACACGTTTCGAGTTATTTTACATTTAATGTATAATACTTTCACCAAGTTTGAAGTCAAAAGGGTACAAAATTGTGGTTCTCCATCTTCTTCTTCTTGACTGGCACGACAGCCCGATTAGGAGACTAAGGCCTAGCTACCCGCAACCATCCATGTTGTGCGTGTGAAATTTTTCAAGGTTGGAAGAGACCTACAGTTTTATGCCGATTCCGAACGGCGAGTTGGGAGCTTTTTCATAGGCAATTTTACTCTCAGAGATTTGCCATTCCTGCTGAGAAGACAGCGGCCGAAAGAAAATTTTTTATTTTTCTTTTTTTTCGGTGTTAACGCAACGGAGTCTTGAACCTGGGTTCGAGCGTCGCTTTTGACTCGCGGCCCAACGCACTAGCCAGCTGAGCTACTACGGCTGGCGGTGGTTCTCCATACATACTTTTAACCCATCGTTGACCTCGTCCGATTTTATTATTCGGAAAAATGAAAAACTCGTATCGAATTATATTCATTTGAAGTACTTTTGCCAAGTTTGAAGTCAAAAGGCTCACACCCGTCGTTCATCCAAATAATAAGATTCGATTAATAAAATAATCGAAAAATAAATAATTCATTCGATTTTGCAAATAATAAGAAACACGTGTCTAATTTTTTTATTTAAAGCATTTTTACAGTTTGTGAAATCAATAGGCCCATCGGTTCATATTTTTTTCGGAATCTTTCCGTAAACAAACCTTAACCCATTTTTGGAATATTTTGATTTTCGAAAAATTATAAAATACGTGACGAATTATTTGATTATATTATTATGGGATGTTGAGTATTTTTACCAAGTTTGAAATCAATAGGCCTATTAAATCACGTTTCTTCATACAACACCTTAACAAATGTTTTGACCCTTTTGACTGCGGACCAAATTTCAAAAAATCACATCTTAGCGGAGGTTCATTCTTCTTCTACTGTTCAAATTTCATGTTTGTAGCTTCAGCGGTTTGGGTTGGGCCAGTGGGCTGGACATCCGCTCATCCAATACTCGCCCCATTTCCTCTGTTGAAGGACATGACTAATGACTAGTAAGTTCGTAGTGAATTTAAGTGATGTGTGACTTATCGTCTTAAATCTTAATTTTTCGTCTGAAAATTTGGGCTGGTGAAAAATTTTCACGTCCCGTTTTCCTAAAATTGTATTTCATAAAAACCTTGTTCTGACAACTACGAATACAACAAAAAAAAAAACAGCCAAATCGGTCCAGCCGTTCTCAAGTGATTAACGGTCAAACGTTGCAGGGATTTTCCGACATTTTCAATAGAATTCGGAATTTTTTTTCGAGTGTGATTCGCTTACACACATACATCCACTTTCTTTTATATAAATAAAAGATAATACAGATTTTCCACTAAACAATAATGCCCGCCAAGAAGCGATTTTCTGCAATTTCCAAATTGTGATTCTTCGAATTAAATGAGTTTAAACTGAGTTTAACGGTGCAGGGTTGGGCGTTTAAACCCGGTTTAACCTAGATGCTGAGTTAAACTCGCACTGAATTTTTGGCACTTATAGTAACATATTATGCTGATTTTTAATATAGGCCATCGTTTCCAAACTGTGGTACGCAAGGCCGGCAAAGGCGATTCGCCATCAGACAATAAGCAATATGCACTCCACTCAAATAAAATAATATGGCTATTAGAATCTGCTTATATTATGTTCAAATTTTGGTTGATATGTAGAATACAAGTTATAAACTAAGAATAATTATTGTGGTAACAAGTGGTTGTGTAGGTATACAGATATTAACTGCAGATCTGTTTGCTTTTAATCAACAGATAAATATGGTAAACGACGACGAATCGCGATGGAAACATAACAATCCAGACATTCCTAAATATTCTGGAAAAATTCCGGACTTGGCACATTTCGATGCAAAATTTTTTAATATACACACGCTACAGGCGGAACACATGGATCCCCAGATCCGAATATTGATCGAGGAGTCTTTCAAAGCTGTGATGGATGCGGGTGTGAATCCTTTTAGCTTGCGCGGATCCAACACTGGAGTATATATTGGTGGATGCTATTCTGAGGCAGAGAAACACTTATTTTATAATCCGATAATACCTTCGGGTATTGGAATGACAGGGTAGGTTCTAAGCTCACCGGTTCGGAACTAATTTACGTACGCAAATAAACATTAAAACTTATCCTAGTGAGAATGATTACATAGTTGCATCTTTTAATACAAATATTTTTCTCATATTTTTCACCACAGAGGAATCAGAGGAATGTTTGCCAATCGCATTTCGTACTTCCTTGGATTAAAAGGGCCCTCGTTCACATGTGATACCGCCTGCTCCAGCTCAATGTACGCCTTCGACTGCGCCATCACCGCTTTGCGTAGGGGCGAAATTGACTCAGCGATCGTAGGAGGCACGAATTTATGTCTTCATCCCAACGTTACGATGCATTTTGCCGCTTTGGGCGTCATTTCGCGCACGGGTCATTGTTGTCCCTTCGATATAAACGCTAACGGCTACACTAGATCGGAAGCCATTAGTTGTATTTTCCTGCAACGGAAATCCGACGCAAAAAGAATTTACGCCACCGTAATCTACAGCCGCACCAACTGCGATGGATTTAAGGCAGAAGGGGTGACTTTCCCTTCCAGTACAATGCAAGAACAGCTGCTTACGGAACTTTACTCCAGAGCAAACATTGACGTAAATGATTTGGGATACGTCGAGGCACACAGCACTGGAACTGTTGTAGGAGATCCTGAAGAGTGTAAAGCCATTGACAATGCAATTTGCAGCAAGCGCAGCGGGTCCTTGCTGGTCGGGTCGGTGAAATCGAACTGTGGTCACGCCGAAGCCGCAGCGGGTATGTGCGCCATAGTAAAAGTCCTTATAGGCATGCAAAATAACTCTATTCCGCCGAACATTAATTTGAAGACCTTGCGGGACGAGGTTAGTTGTTTAAAAGAAGGACGATTAAAGGTTGTGAGTGAGGCAACCAAACTACCAAAGCCGTACGTTGGAATTAATTCGTTTGGATTTGGTGGCGCGAATGCACATGCTGTCCTCAAGCAATTTGAGAAGGTGAAAACGACAAAGATTGAAAACGACCAGGGATTACCTCGCTTAGTGACATGGTCGAGCCGCACTGAAGATAATGCAAGCGCCTTCTTCACGGATTTACAAAACAAGCCTTTGGATACTGAGTACTTGGCTCTGGTGCAGAGTGCTCAGGCCGGTGGGATTCAGGGTATGGTATTTCGTGGATATACCATTTTGGATACAACTGGCAATAATGATAAGCCAACTGCTTTGAGCACGAATATTGAACACAGTTCGAGAGTTAAAAGGCCAATAGTCTGGGTGTTTTCCGGCATGGGATCACAATGGACTGGCATGGGAAAACCTTTAATGACACTACCGATTTTCAGTCAGTCCATTCAGCGCAGTCACAATGTACTTAAGCCATTAGGACTCGATTTGATAAGCATTATTACCTCCGACGATCCCAATACGCTCGAGAATATACTTAATTCCACTGTTGGCATTGCAGCCATTCAAATAGCGCTTGTGGACATGCTCTCCGAATTGAGTGTAGTGCCAGATTTTATAATTGGGCACTCGCTCGGAGAACTGGCTTGTGCATATGCTGACAAATGCTTCACAGCCGAACAGGTGCTTTTGGCAGCGTATTACCGCGGACAAGTGAGCCAAGAAAACAATAAGATCAAAGGTTCAATGGCTGCTGTTGGGTTGAGTTATAGGGATATACAGCCAATTCTTCCAAATTCGATTGATGTGGCTTGCCATAACAGTGCAGACTCTTGTACCATTTCGGGCCCTGCAGATGATGTCACGAATTTTGTCAATCAGTTAAAAAAATCTAACGTTTTTGCAAAAGAAGTTGCCTGCTCGAACATTGCCTACCATAGCAGATATATTTCCCACTTTGGACCAGAACTGCTCAAACGTATGAAGACTTTTATTTCACAACCCAAACCGCGATCAAGCAAATGGATAAGCACAAGTGTTCCTAAGAACGAATGGTCAAAACCAGAAAACCAACTGTGCTCAGCGGACTATCACACTAATAATGTTTTGAACAATGTTCTTTTTGAAGAAGCAGTAATGAATATTCCAGCAAATGCTCTCACCATTGAGATCGCCCCACATGCTTTGCTTCAGAGCATATTGAAAAATGCCATTGGCGAGGGCACTCACATTGGACTTACCAAACGGAACGACCCAGACAATGTCCTGTATTTCCTAAACGCAATCGGCAGGTAAAATCAAGTGAAGGAAATCTGAATACACATCAGTTATAATAATTCCTTACTTTTCAGTTTGTACATTGCTGGCTTGGAACCGCGAGTTGAGAAGTTATATCCCGCAGTCAAATGGCCAGTTTCTCGAGGGACTCCCAGTTTAAGTCACTTAGTCGATTTCGATCACTCACACGAATATTTTGTTGTAAAATTCAGGGATGGAGAAAATGGAACCGGAATTGACTCGTTCGTTGTCAAACTAAGTGACATGCATAAATACCTTGGTGGACACCAAATAGATGGCAGAACAATTGTTCCTGCAACTTTTTATCTGGAATGTGTTTGGCGGACGTTTGCAGCAACAAAAGGAGTAGTTAATATCGAAAATATTGGAGTTGAGTTCGAGAATATAAAGTTTGTACGCGCCACAACGTTATCCGCAAACGACAGTGTGGAATTTACCGTTATAATTCAAAGCGGAACGGGATTTTTTGAGGTAATTATCCCCCAATCACAATGTGTATTACGTTAGAATTGTCGGATATGAGGACATTACATACCTACATATATGCAGTGGCGCACACAGGATTTCATTTTGGGGGAGGGGGTTTTGTGTACTACTTTTGACCTGACGCACTATAGAGTCAACAGCTTGGAAACCTTCCAATGGTTTCGATCAGGGGCGTAGCCAAGGGGGCGGAGGTTTGGGTGTCAGAACCCCCATGGCCTATAATTACTAAACATTTTTAATCACTATGCATGGTATGTTCGTTCCCACATTAGCAAAAAGGTATTTTCACCTTTAAACATCTGAAAGAATAACAAAAAATTTTTTGGGTAAAACCGATAGCATGTCTAATGAGTGTTTCAGATCGTCGGCTGGAATGTCCTTCAGGATGTCGGTGCAAGCTTTTTGGATGACTTCTACGTCCTCAAAAAGCCTTTTATTTAATCGGTAAATGGATTTTTTTTTTAAGGTGAAAGTTGCACGATGCCGCATCAGATGAAAACAAGGAGTGGTTGATGGTTAAAATTCGACTTTTAGTCAAAAATCAGTCACAAGTGTCTATCGATGCCAATAGCCAATAGTTCAGTTACAATGCGATACGCAAGCGCCTGGGATCACAGTTGTGGGTATTTGGTATGCAAAATATCAAATAAAGCATGAATAATATTTCCAAAAAAATATATTTTATGTTATTGAAAACTACTTTCGAATTGGTTCAGTGAATCGAAATCATAACTACATTGGATAAACACTCTGGCAAATATTGAACATTAATATTAAAATTACCCGAGTGGGTATGAGGAATGCGAAGGTTAAGTCCAATTTCTAGTGGATTTTGGCTGATCTATGATGAATTACCGCCAAGTTTTGATGGAATCTACGGTGATCGCGGATTTCAGTTGGTCATCATTTATGTCCTGGTAATCGTGTTTAAATGGCGTGAACCACTCATGAACTCTGCCACGGGATAAACGATCATCACCATAAACTTGGTTGAAATGTTTCGGGTAAAGTTCCTACCAACTTTAAAGCAAAACTTAATATTTGCAAATTAGTATCGAATTTTTGTACCAGTTGCAAAAACATACTTTTACTTCGAACCAAATTTCATGAAATTTTAATTTTAATGGATGGCACCACAAGAAAATGCCCTCTTCGAAAAGTGCAGTTTACTTTAAAAATCATGTAATATTAAATTGGCAAAACAAATCTTTAAAAGCCCCCCATGACGAAGTTCTGGCTACGTCCCTGGTCTCTATAGTAATCCATAAATTTGCTTGTATTTTTCATTTATAAAGATTAGGCGTATAAACAATATTATGTAATTTTTTAACAAAAGCCTCCTCCAGGAAAAGCATTTTTTGAAACACGAAAATGTAGATAAAGGTAGATAAATTGGCAAAGCATTTTCAAATTTAATAAAAAGATCATTTTAATTTCTTTTATAACATAACTATATACATATTAGAAATTCCTGTTGTTTATTAAGAAAAAGATATCTTAAAGACAAAACCATGATCGTACCATGATTTTTTTAAATTATTAATACGAACATCAAGCTGATAAGTTCAATGTGCTTAATGGAGAAGGTTTTAAAAACGTTTTGTTGAAATTTTATTATAATATTTGTCACTCTGTCGGAAACTTTACGTACTTTCACTGCTAAGGTAATATATAGTAAATATGTTCATTTACAGGTAACTGAGGCCGACAGCTTAGTGGTTTCTGGATTTGTGCGACGAATTACTGGTAAACCAAAATCTCAATCAATTTCGAAAATATCGAGTGTTGGAGATTCAGTAACATTGGAAACTAAGGATTTTTATAAGGAATTAAAGTTGCGGGGCTACCACTATAAGGGCGAATTCCAAGGTGTTGAGTTAGCTCAGTCTGATGGTTCATACGGAAAAGTGAAGTGGACCCAAAATTGGGTAACATTCATTGATTGTATGCTGCAGATCAGCATAGTTGGTTTTGACTCTCGTAATTTAAAACTACCAACAAGATTGCGAAAATTGAGAATTTATCCACAATATCATCTTAATGTGCTGCAGAACAACAGTAGCGCAGAAGTATTTTCAAATAAAATACAAAATAAAGTATTTTCTGGTGGCATTGAGCTAATTGGACTAAACGCCAGCACCGTCCAAAGGAGAAGGGTGCCGCACGATCCCATACTCGAAAAATACCAGTTCGTTTCACTCTGCCCTGCTCCGAAATTGTCGATGGAAAACATTGCCAAATGTTGTATTCAGCTGGTTTTGGAGAATGAATCCAAGTCGAAATTGAATATTGTTGAATTCTCCTCCGAAAAAGAGGACATTGGCTTTCTGACAAACCTAATGCACGCAATCGGAGACCTGCCAGTCATTAGTGGAACTTACATGTTGCATCATAAGCGGAAAGACACTTCGCACTGTGACATTCCCAACATTGAACGGATTTTCTCCGACGAGGATCTGAGCCAGACAAGTGGTGACATCGTGGTGGTTCGCAGCAACGATGCAGATGCCATGAGTTCTGTGATAGTTCAAAATTTGGATTCAACCGGATTTATCATAGTTAGGGAGAAGGCTGGCTTGCGCCCCGGTGATTTCATTTCAATGAAAGGCTTTATGCCTATCGCATTCTTACCTTCGGAACTAGAGACGTTCGTTCTTATGCAAAAGGAAGAGCGCACGCGCAACATAACCAACGCATTCATTTGTAAAATATCCGCGACGGACGATAAATTCCAATGGGTGAATAAACTGCAGGATGCAGCTGAAAAATTCGAGGACATAATTGTCTTTACCCAGAACGAACAATTTAATGGCATAATTGGGTTAGTTAACTGCTTAAGAAGGGAGCCAACAACGAGCAACATACGTTGTGTTGTGATCGAGGACTCCGAAGCTCCTCCATTCGATGTGAATTTGGCGCTTTATGAGAAACAGTTGAAGTTGCATCTGGCCATTAATGTGTATCGGAAGGTAACCGTGTTTGTAATTGAGTTGCGTGTTGAAATGTCTTAATACACTTGATTTTCAGGGTACTTGGGGCACCTACCGTCACTTATTGTTACCACAAGAGTACCCGTTAACTGCCCGCTCGGACCACGTTTATGGAAACATAAAGCAATTAGGCGACTTTTCCTCTCTTCAGTGGTTCCAAGGACCACTCGAACATGATGCGGCGTTTGTCAGAGTTGTATATTCGTCGTTGAACTTCCGCGATGTTATGCTCGCGTCGGGACGATTGCCGATTGACATACTAGGCCCAAGCAGACTGGACCAAACGTGTGTGTTTGGATTCGAGTACAGTGGTGTGAATGTGAAAAGTGGTAAGGCCGTAATGGGGATGGTAGTGAAAGCAGCGGTGAGCTCCCACCTCGAAGAGCAATCTTTGCTGACATGGGAAGTTCCGCAGGGCTGGTCCTTGCAAGAAGCGGCCACCGTTCCAGTCGTTTATCTGACTGTGTATTACGCCTTCTTCTTTACAACTGACATCAGAAAGGGAAAAAGTATTCTCATCCATGCCGGCAGTGGAGGAATTGGCATTGCAGCTATACGAGTTGCCTTGGCTTATGGACTTGAAGTCTATACTACAGTGAGCACTCAGGAAAAGAAACAGTTCTTATTAGAAACGTTTCCGGCTTTAAATAGTAAGTATAGTTTTTGAGCCCAGCAACTTATATGTTTTCTGACAGGTATCCCCAGCGTCGCTGATATATATAGTTTGTATATACTCGTAAATCAATTACCGTGCGTTGGTTTCGGTAAAACTGGAAAATGGCTCGACCGATTCCAATTATAATTAATAATTGACTGGCACGACAGCCCGATACCGCGACTAAGGCCTAGCTACCCGCAACCATCCGGGTCCCGTGGAAGGGACCTACAGTTTTATGCCGATTCCGAACGATGAGTTGGGAGATTTTTCATAGGCAATTTTACTCTCAGAGGTTTGCCATTTCCTTCTGAGATTACAGCCGCCGAAAGAAAAACTGTTGTTTGTCTTTTTTCAATTAAATCAATTTAAGGTGGTACGAGGTTCATCGTGTCATCTAGTTTGATTATAAATAGTATACTACGTGAATGATTAACCGCTCTCGATTTGTTTTTAATTTCTCAAAAGTAAATAATATTGGAAACTCTCGAGACACGACGTTCGAAAAAATGATAATGGAGCGTACTGAAGGCAAAGGTGTTGACTTTGTGCTTAACTCGTTGTCGGAAGACAAACTGCTGGCCTCCGTAAGATGCCTCGGACGAGGAGGACACTTTTTGGAAATCGGCAAATTTGATATGGCAAATGATAACGGTTTGCGGATGGGGGTATTCTTGAATGAATTAACTTTCCATGCGGTGCTAGCCGATAATTTACTAACAGCGGATGTAGAGCTAGTTAATGTGAGATCATTGTTTAGATGTGGCAAACGAATTAAGAACTAATTACTCCCTATTTTCAGAATTTGAAAAAATTCATTAACGACGATATAAAAAGCGGCATAGTAAAGCCCCTGCCATCAACCGTGTTCAAAGCTCACGAAATAGAGCGAGCATTCCGGTACCTAATGAGTGGAAAGCATATTGGCAAGGTACTTTTACAAATTCATAGTGATCCCGAATCGGAAGCAACCTTACCCGTAGCAGTCCAACCACAAGTGTACTTCCCAGCAAACTTGGTATTTGTTGTAGCCGGAGGCCTAGGTGGTTTCGGTTTGGAACTCGTTGACTGGATGGTACTTAGAGGGGCAAGGAAAATTGTTCTCAGTTCCAGTCGTGGGATTACCAATGATTACCAGAGATACCGAATCGCGTAAGATTTCTTGCACTCGTTCACTACTCATGTCAGTCGTTTCAGAGTTATTTTTTACCTTTTCAGGCTCTGGAAGAGTTATTCCTGTACAGTAGTCGTGAACACATCTGACATTGCGTCAGCAAGTGGTTGCAGCCAACTTCTAACAGAATCTATGAAACTAGGGCACATAGGTGGCATTTTCAATCTTGCTGTAGTTCTCAAGGACGCGATTTTCCCCAACCAGACTTCGGAATTCTTCCAGCAATCGTTCCAGCCGAAAGCGTATGCGACAAAACACCTGGATGAGTTATCGCGAAAACTCTGTCCGAAATTGCAGCACTTCGTAATATTTTCCAGTGTGTCCTGTGGTCGTGGCAATGCTGGCCAAAGCAACTACGGCATGTCCAATTCAGTAATGGAACGAATTATTGAAGATCGAGTTGCTCACAGCCTGCCGGGAAAAGCCATTCAATGGGGGGCAGTTGGCGAGGTAGGCTTAGTAGCTGAAATGGCTGCTGGAAAAATCGATCTAGAAATAGGCGGCACCTTACAACAGCGAATTAGTTCGTGCCTTGGTGTCCTCGATGTACTACTATCATCTCCTGAACCCATTGTTTCGAGTATGGTAGTGGCAGAGAAAAAAGCAGATAGCGCAGGTCAATCTCCAATGGATTTCGTTCTGAATACGATGTCAATACGTGATATAAAATCCATTGCCATGAGCTCCACATTGGCGGAAATCGGCATGGATTCGCTAATGGCTGTGGAGATAAAGCAAACTTTCGAAAGAGATTACGATATTTTACTAAATCCGTCGGAGCTAAGAAATCTTACGTTTGCCAAATTAGCAGAGCTGTCGAAAGGGCAAGGAAAGAATTCAGCCCCTGTCAAGATATCTCAAAGTGATGCTGTAGAATATGGCTTGCGTTCACTATATTATTATGTCGGGAATTATGAACGGTCTAACATAGTTCTTGACCCAGTAAATGACTTAACCGATGGATCTCCAATTATAATCTTCCCTGGTCTTGACGGATACAACGGCGAAGTGTGGCGAAACATTGGCAAACATCTTAAATCCCCTGCTTATGTTCTACAAATTCCAAAAGAAATAATTAAGTCCTTGGATGAGAGTATTATTTTCGCTTATGAGGTAAGATATGCCAGGCAAGATATTTCATAGTCTATTTTACGGTTAGTTCAAAAATTCGTATTTTAATAAATTCCCGAAAATGCTAAATGGGTTGCCAAAAAAAAAAGCAATCAAAGAAGCCATGAGTAAAATTAAATATTTTTAAAAAACTTCACACACTTCTTTAATGAATTTTGCATGAATTCTCTAGACGTTCATTTTAAGAAAATAGTAAAATTTGAGTAAGTTAAACAATTCTCATGTAAGAAATCAAAAAATGTCCTTACTTATTTCGTTAAAATAAGCTAACTGCCAGTCAGGTCTTCACTTTGTCTCAAGACTTATTTACCATACAGTATTAAATTTGGCATTCCTTCATTTCAGAATATTGTTTCGCATTTGAACGAAAAGGGTGTGAAACACTTCAAAATACTGGCTTATTCGTTCGGGTCCTTGATAGCGCACAAAACACTGGACCTGTTGGAAAAAAATGACTTCAAAGGAAAAGTGGTCTTCGTAGATGGGTCAAGTCCCTGGCTGAAAATAATCGCGGACACATCTCAGAACCTCTATTCGGTAGCAGAATTTGAGAAGTTTATTATAGGAACCATTTTGAAGAGCATTTTACCGAGCCTTTCTTCCACAACAATTAAATCGGATTTACAAGCTAAAAGCTCCGATAGTGACTACTTGCAATATATAAGCGAAACACTTCAGAAACACGATTTCAAAAATATCGAAGCCATTATTGAGTATGTGGAAGTAATCTTTATAAAAACCAAGCTCATGCTAAACCCTGAAACATTCGCTTCCATTGGAATTATCCGTTCACCTGTATTGCTTTTAAAACCGACATTGCCTTCAATAAACAACGTTGACGAATTCTATGGCCTTACGCCGTTCGTAAAGAACAGTCTTCAAACTTCAACTCTCGAAGGAAATCATCAGACTATACTAAAAAATCTGGAACTACCAGCAATCATCAACAATTATTTCAGTTAGAGAGAGTCCATTGTAAGTGCACGGTCTTGAATTATAATTATGTATATTTATATATAATTTAATAAATACTACATGGGCTGAGAAGTCTTTGGCCTGACATAGAGATGGCGCCAAAAATTAAGAATTATTGTAATGTACATGGAAAACTATCCTTAACTTAGATGCTGTCAGAATTTCATGACATTTGGTTGACTCGTTTTCAAGTTATTGCTTTCGAAGTGACGCTACCTCTGAATTTTTGTAAACAATGGAAAAAAGTGAATTTCGTGTTTTGATAAAACATTGCTATTTGATGGGCAAAAATACAGATGTATTATAACATTTATCAAGCCATGCTTTTGTTTCCACTGTATGTAAGGATGGTTTTCCATGTACAACACAATAATTCTTCTATTTTTGGCGCCATCTCTATGTCAGGCCAAAGACTTTTCAGCCCATGTAGTACTATCAAAGTCCACTTATCAAAATAAATTCATAGCAAACTAATGATTTAACTGGGTCTCTTCAGAATCCAAGGCGCACCAGTTTGAACTGATTTAATAAATTCTTAAATGCAATTTACATTATTTAAAATCGAAACTGGACAATCAATATTATAATAAAAGCCTAAACAACTGAGCAGAAAATTTTATTTATTTATTTAAAACGTGGAACAATAACAGCTGTTTTCGTGTAACATGTTTAGTTTGGTCTATAATTTATCCATGAATCGACTTACGAACGAACAACGCTTGCAGATTATAGAATTTTATTATCAAAAATCATGCTCGGTTAAGAAAGTGCATCGTGCAGTTCTTCCATTTTATGGTCAGTTCGGGCGACCTTCCGAGGTGGCTATTCGGAAGTCAGTTCGGACGACCTTCCGAGGTGGCCATTCGGAAACTTGTGACTAAATTTCGCACCAAATTTACATTATTGGACATTAAACCAACAACACGCATACGTAAAGTGCGGACAGAGAAAAATATCGCAACTGTATCCGCCAGTGTTTTTTGATGACCGTGAATTATCGATTCGGCGCCGTTTGTATCAATTGGGCTTCTGTTACTCCACTACGTGGTAAATTTTACGGAAGAATTTGGGTGTATAACCTTTTAAAATACAGCTGGTGCAAGAACTGAAGCCAAACGACCTACCACAACGGCTAACTTTTGGTGAATCGGCGCTGGCAAAGTTGGATGAAAATCCACTTTTTTATCGGAAAATTTTATTCAACGGCAAAGCTCATTTCTGGTTGAATGGATACGTGAACAATCAAAATTACCGTATTTGGTGTGAAGCGCAGCCAGAAGCATTGCAAGAACTGCCAATGCATTCCGAAAAATGCACTGTTTGGTGTGGATTTTGGGCCGGTGGCATCATTGGACCGTACTTTTTCAAAGACGACGAAGGCAGGAACGTTACTGTAAATGAAGAGCGCTACCATGCGATGATTACAAACTTTTTTTGCCCAAAATGGAAGAGCTGGACTTGGCTGACATATGGTTTCACCAAGACGATGCCACATGCCACACAGCACGCGAAACAATGGCCCAATTGAGAGGTGAGTTCGGTGAACAGTTTATTTCACGTTTGGGGCCGGTCAAGTGGCTTTAGACTATTTTTTGGGGGGCTATGTTAAGGCTCATGTCTAAAGCGACAAGCACACAACGGTTGAGGCACTGGAAGCCAATATTGAAGAATTTATTCGTGAGATACCGGCCAATATGTTGGAGAGAGTATGCGAAAATTAGACCCAGCGTATGAACCTTTTGAGGCGCAGCTGCGGTCAACATTTACATTAAATCATCTTTAAACATTTAATTATATAGACCGTTCTACCGACACAAATAAAGATTTCATACATTTCTCTAAATTGTATGTTTTGTTTTAATCAAATCCGAAGGCTCTTCAAAAATCACCCTTTATATGAAAACACGATTTGAATGTGTCCAATGTAAAATCTCAATGCGGTTGAGTTACTATTCTGTATTTTATCTGTAGCAGCAAGTACTATTCGGTTGATAGTGCGAGACTGATTTTATTGGAAACAAGGAGTAACTCGGAGTGGTAAGATGCATTTTATATTGTTTACAATGTTGTCTACTTATCGCGTAAAGGGAAAACCTGATTTGAATACAATGGTGCTTACATATTATGAAAAGGGGGGTAAATGATATTTAACCCTTTCAATACTGCGGGGATATATAAGTCCCAGATAATGTTCAAAAATTACTGGTGCGAAAAGTATTCGCTTTTAAAGTGTTGGGGTGGGACTAAACAGTAGTCTGTAGTCAGTACTTCACAACACGTGTTTTGGTTAGCATAACCTTACTAATTCATACTTGGTATACGTTCCGAAGTGTAAGCGTGATCTTTGTGCTGAAATCTGAAATTATGTAAACATGTTCTTTTACTTATTTACAGCACATTTAGTTCAATTATACAGAAATATCTTCAATGGCCAAAAGTCGTATTGAAAGGGTTAAACGATGAGGCACTCTGTTGCTGTGCTATGCATGAATGCTTTTACGGGCATACTTTTAGCCACGCACTTGAGAGTACAGCCGACTTGCTATAATTTCGATATGGCAAGGATGGCTCGCGATGGTATTGGGCTGTGCGAGAACTATCGAGAGATAGTCCAATTGGAATGTGTAAGAACAATCGGCGCGATAACCAGACAAGTATAAAAGGCAGCCGGGTGCAGCGCAGTTGTCGAGTCTCATTCGAGCAAGCAAAGGGGGAACATGCATTAGTCCAATAAGTAGTAGCAAGTGTAAAGACAAACAAAAGTAAATTTGTAAATAAAGTGATTGCTGGTTTTTGACTGCATTTGCGCTGAATAATTGAAGTGGTTTTATTTTTCAAGCACAATCCAGAGACGAACGAACTTAGAGAAGTCATTTTCGTAACAATATAAACATACTTCTACTACTATTTTGAGTAAAAATTGTGTGCATATACATAAGTAATTTCAATCCAAAGAAATATCGGGGCAACAACTGCATTGGTTAAGCAGTTGAAGCAGATCCATAAGCAACGCATGTATTTTACATCTATGTAATATCACAGAATAAACAGTATACAGAAGGCGCATCTGAAATAATTTTGCGATTTCATTTCAGACGCGGGCGGGAAGCAACAAAGGTGAGGAAAATGTAAAGGGAACCGAGAGAGTAAGCGCGAATTGATGTATTGTATACGCATAGATTCGATGGTTTTGGGCTTTATTCTCATTTCGACAACACGCAATGTTGTCGCTTTCCGCAGCAAGCCAGCTTGGCTTTACTCGTGCACATTGAAATAGTGGTTGATTTGGCAAAGCAATCGCCAAGGCAAATTCAATAGGCAGTTGCAGCATTCTTTGATAATTAGCACAACATTGTAGCAATAGTTTTCCACTTATTATCACTTTCTTAATGCGTCTTGGTTGTTTCAATATTTAACACATATATTTCATTGTAGCCATTTGTACTTTTTACAACTTCTATTTTACAAGCAGACCAAAAGAACTTATAAAATCCATTGAATTTTGGTTTTTCCCGTAGTGCTATCACCTTATGTGCCTTGGCGATCGCTCAATCAATTTTTCTATGAAACTGCCTGTCCACTTCTTGTTCTTGTTTGTCAAAAAGCAAGCGGAGAGCGAGCACGAGCCAGCACCAACATGCAAGCGGCACATCGCTTTGTTGCCCAACAACAACAACCACAGTGTGTGGTGCGCGGTCGCAGCTTCTCAGCTTACGCTCTCGCGCTCTGTGCGTTCTCATCCCCTTTACTGCTTCCCCCCGCATCCACAAACGGGTCGTACCGCTGGAACCCGCGAAGAAAATTTTCTTTACACCAGATGCGCATTCTGTATATTGTTTGTTCTGTGGTAATATATAACATTGTCGTGCCACGGTGTTTGTTGGCAAACTCCTCTGGCGCAACGGAGTCTTGAACCTGGATTCTAGCGTCGCATTTGACTCGCGGCCCAACGCACTAGCTAGCTGAGTGAGTGTAAGTGTGTAGTGAGTGCGTAAGTAAAGATTACTTCAATGAAATCATTCAATGAAATTTCCGGTGCAAATTTGAAATGTATTTGAAAACAAAAGGTTATAGTACTTTATATAAGATTTTACCTACACGTGACAGCCGTCATCTTGCGTTATATAAAATTAGTAAGACACTCAGCAAATTTGCAAATTGTTAATAACGAAATTCTGAGTAACAACTAAACAATTATTACAATGTATATATATGTTTTATTTAAGTATAAAAACTAGGTCAAGTTTTTGAAATTAAAACATATATAACTATATCTATAACTAATTAAATGGAAATTTATTCACATACGTTAATTCTAAAACTAATAAGAATGTTTCATCCTAAAAAATATTAATTACAGATCTCTTCTTATTAGAAAAACATCAACACATAAGTTAATATCAGTTCAGTTAAATAAGAGAGATAAATAAGTTGGATTAGATTTGTGTAAATAATTTTCACAATACTTGTATTTGATACTGGACACGTTGACCGACTTATTACATAAAGCTGCATGTAATTTTGAAAAGTTTGAATTTTGAATTGATGTTAAACTGATTTAATAATCGTTGTGATAATGACCAGAGTTTGTGAAAAGTTGTAATGCTTTTTGCTCACACCAGTCTCTTCTCTCCTGCTTTATTTTCATAGGCAAGGCAAAATTAATTTTTCACATTTTACGTACTTGTGTAAATGCAAAGCAATACGCGGACATGAAATATCAACATTAAACAACTTCAGACATTTTGGTGAAATACGATTAAGGACAACTAGTAGTCAAAGATATTTTATGAGAATTATATATATGTAATATGTATGTAACTAAAATTACTCAACGTATAATTCTAATGTCGCTTTATGTGCAGGAATGCAGGAATGCATACTTGTGTAAGTTCACTATTTTGTATTTATGCTATGCTGGATTCATCGGGAGACATTTCTTTAATGCGGGTTTGGCGTTTAGCACGCGGCGGCGGCACTGGAGGAAGCGAAAGGATTGAGTTTTTCTCGTGATCACTCTTCGTCACTGAATACCCCGGCGTGTTGACGAAAATGGACGACACAGACGCCTTTAACGGAGTTGGCACTATGGCATTGTTTTTCTGTTGCCGCTTGCAGAATCTGTCTTCAGTAGACTGTAACCACATTTTAACTGCTTCGCTCTTATAGCGATGCAAGTACCAAGCGGTGACCACAAATAGAAGTAAAAGCAAAATCACGAGTGTGACAATAATTGGTGCAGAGTCGGTACCCTCCGGGGTTTCATCTTGTGCCTCTGTGGGCTCTGTACTGGCAGGAACGGCCTTCGGACGTGTCGTCGTTCGAATTGTGGGTCGAATTGGACGTATCGGTGTGTAGACGCCTTCGCCCAAAGCTATATCCGAGCATGCACGAAACTCCTCCTGAGGACCACAACCTACGGCTCCGTTGCCATCAGGACAGATGCCCCAGTTATTACCCGCTATATAACGCCACTGTAGAACACATTGACTGCACTCCAGGTCTAAAAGCAGATAGTAATGCAATAGCACAAGGTAACTACTGACAAAAATTGTTTACCTGGCAACTGTGATTTGATTTCGTAGATCCGACTGCCATTTCTCGGATAAAATCGGGTGTCCAGATCACTAGGAGCAGGTTGAGATGGGGTACCTCCGAGAACTTTTAATAAATGCCTATCCAGGCAATCTTGCTTCGCATCTGGCTCAGGGCAAAGCCTGAACTCAAAATATCTACAACAACCAGAACATTAGATGCTGCAGATTTCATCGCATCATACCATATTCGTAAACTTACCCCATGTGACTGGCAGTCAACTCAACTCGTATCAACATTTCTGCGCCGGGTGTATATTTTCGCACGATCACACCCTGACCCCACTGTCCACCGTATTCGTGAGCTCGTGGTTCGGGCGAGTCCCAAGCATCGCCGCACTCCCCGCATTTGCCACCGTTCCGCTTCCATTGGCGTGTAAAGCCACCGCAATATAGCTCGTGATCATTGTAGTCCGGCGGTGTCTGGAGGCCATAGCGCCAGGCCGAAGCTCGACTTGGCGGCTCAATCAGTCTACCATGACCCGCGCAACTTTGAAAACGAACAGCGACAGCGCATATGAACCAAATGGTACAGTAGCGCATTGCAAGTCGAAGGCCGCAAATAGAAAAACGCTTTCGCAAATGAAATTTGAACATTCCCATTAACACAATCCTGCATACAAGCAGCCTGCAAATAAATTATGAAATAATTAGCTATAGTATGAAAAAGATGTAATAGTAATAGTCGAGATGTTCACGGCGAATTGTTGGTAACTACAGAAACAATACTTTCATGTGCATTAACAAGTCTGCCGCCTCTTCAAATGTAGGGAAGAGCGAAGAGTTTGTGCAGAGAGCTAATATGAAAACTCCAATGCGTGTTAGAAAAACGTCATCATTGTTAAGTCGAAAGATTTCACACCATAGCGACTAGCAGGCCAGGTCTCAGTTCCCGCGCTTCGTTTCATTGAAATGAACATATTATCATTGAATGCAAAATGTTTGTGTAAGTGAACTCCGATTTCTCTTCTGCAATAAAACATTGTCAATGGAACATTACCTACTAAAATTTCCCCGTAATATGCATTAGATATATTTTATGGGCTTATATATCTGTACCTGTACTAAAAGCAAAAAGAACAGTCCCTTGAAAATTCCACGATTCACACGATTGATCGCAATTACGTAAATAAGCACTTGCAGTATCGAAAGCCAAAAGTTTGAAATAAATTAACATACACCAGCAAAGTGCGATCTTTTAAAAAAGAAAAGAGACAAAAACGTATTTCAA
Source organism: Melieria omissa (assembly GCA_963971225.1). Taxonomy (NCBI): domain Eukaryota; kingdom Metazoa; phylum Arthropoda; class Insecta; order Diptera; family Ulidiidae; genus Melieria; species Melieria omissa. The sequence continues at coordinate 48,899,185 of OZ020267.1, read as the reverse complement.
TGTCAATGAATCAAGCAACTTGGAAGCATTTGGAACCACATATGTACGTGCTCATGTGTGTGAAGAAATGTTGGATACGGTCAAGAGTGAGTATTATGAAAGTGAGAGAGTAAAGAAAGTACAGTAAACGATTTTAATTACAGTTCATTTCGTTATTTACACTCAGTCGTTTCAACGACTGCCCGTTCAAATGTCAAAATCTCAAACGCAAACGAGGCCAAAAAACTGATGAGATTCGAAAGGGCGACTCTTATGACAGATGATATGTCACACTATCTCTTTGTTATTTACGCTTTGGGTACACTGATTGCAGCAAAATATTGCAGTAGCGTGCAACCTACTAAGATGTGCTGATTCTTGTTGCACGCTGGAAATTGTTTTTCTCTTTTAGTGTGTTTAAACTTATAATACTTGTAACTTCAGTTGAAGCGAATAAATAGCTAAAATGCAACGAACTAATAATTTTGATCATACAGTGCTGTGCCACTAAGATATAAACACTAAGCAATGGCGCTGAGATACTGCCTCGCGTTTCTTGTGAAACCTCTTTTTGCAAATGCAGCAACTGTGGTGTGCAGTAGCTGTGTCTTTTGCAATCAAGGAGGGAAGACGAAAGGCACAGCTTTTTTTACATTCGGAATGTTAGTTTTCAATGTATCTTATATTTTGCATTATTTGAATAAAAATGTTAGTTATAATGGGGATTACTTGCTTTCCTTTCCTCATTCGTTTAAAATGTTGAAAAAGTAGTTCCAAACATATTTTAAACGGACCATATATTTAGGCCTAAGTGGGTATCATATAAAGACAGCCATCTTTACTTTACCTAACGGCACTTTTCTATTATCAGAAAACAGTTGTGTAAAATCACCTCACTTTAGCTTAGCTTGCACTCAAATCAGTTGTAATCGAAAATGTTATCGAACATGTTTTTGTATAAAAAAAACCGTTTTTAAAAACATTTATTGAACATTGAGTAACATTTACTCAACATCCTTACTGATGCACAGAAGTTTTAAAGGAAATTTCAAGGCAAACAGTTGTTCGTTTTGGTTCTACCTATTGTGAATGAATTTGTGTATCGATAACAGCACGACTCAGTTTTGCGTGGCGAATGGAGTTCAATTAATGCTCAATTTAGGGCTGATTGAAATTAGGTTAATTGAAATTTGTGTAAATTGTGGTAAATTGAGACCATGTTTTAATTGCGCAATTTAGCTGGCTGTCTGGATAGGGTATTAGAAAGGCAAAATCAATAGCAATAGTTTTACAATATTTTCAATACTATTTTAACATATATACAGTACTTTTCACTTAAAGCGAACTTCGAGGAACCGGGCAAAATGGTTCGTTTTAACCGAAAGTTCGCTTTAAAAGGGGTCCGTAATAAGCGAGAAGATAGAGCGAGTTCTTTTGAAATTGGTTCGTTTTAAGCGGAAAATCGTTTTAAACGGGTTCGTTATAAGCGAAAAGCACTGCATAATTATTTTGAAAATTATTTTAAAGATCTACTGGGTTTCACATGAAATACTGTCATATTTGTTATTGTTGTTCAAAGCACACCAAAAAAGTTAGAAAAATTCAAACGATAACGACAACTGCGGTCGGTGGTTGTGTAGAAGTTTAGTCGTCAAAATAATCGTCTCCATACGAATGTTCTGATTCTATATTTCGACAGATGCAGTCGCGTCGCTGCCGTTGTCTATGTGTTTGGGGCAATAGTTACGTTCAAAATAGCGGTGTTCATAATTCGGTGGCACTCCACTGTAGCTGTACGGGGTGGGAACTTACAAACTACACAAATCGCGTTGTCGCTGTGTGAATGTAAAAGTAATTTTATCTTAAAAAAAAAATAGATTCATACAAACTAGTACTTAAATTAAAAAAAAGTATGTAATAGACAAAAAGTGATTTCAGTGGCATTGGGCGAAAGTACTATGTCTGTATGCACATATTGACATAGTATGTAACTTTTGCCAAATAATTTAATTGGGCGTGCGAATATGAGTTTTGATGATCACCAATTCGTAAATGTATTCTACAAGTGAAATACAATGTGAAAGTAAAAATAATCGGCTTAGCAACCATTTCAAAATAAATAAACAAATTGCAGTGTTAAAATAATAAGTTTATTCGGTGGCAACACAAATAAATCAAAAAATCATTCAATGTGGGCTGCTGTGGAGCTCTATCAGTTGACTTTTGATGTGTGGTTTACTGTTCGCATAAGTATTCGATCGAATTTTTTGTGGTAATTGTGGTATGTCGAAGAACAAAAATAATGTTGTATATAGGAGGAGTGCTATTTTTGTTGAACTCAGTTTTCGCTGCACCAATATTCTGCAATATGATTGCACAAAGAAGAATACGGTTATCCAAAAGTTTTCAAGTTTGAACTTACCATATCCGAAGTTTTGATACTATATACCCAGTCAGTGTCGCACGCAAGGATTTTTTTGGGATTAAAATCCTCGCATATATTTGTATATTGCAAAATTTTCAATGGCAAATATAACAACTGGTATTGTACTGAACAGTTGGAACCATCCCCAAAATGTAATCTTGTGTGCGCCATTGTACCCAGCATAATATTTGCTTCATACATTCTTAAATACTTCCTCCATCTTACCTAAGATCTACTGTACTAATGATAATTTATGATTTTTTTTCAATTGTACAGAAAAAATCGCTTGGTTTACTTCAACACACATTACTCTTTCCTACCTGCAATTCCCAAAAAATTTGCATGAATAATAGTCCTGTTACCACTTATTACTGCGATCGAATAAGGAAGTCCGCCTTATATGTTGAGCGCAATTGTGATTTTAAGGTGACCAAATGCCGCGATTTCGAATATTCGATTCGATTTCTTTAATATTTCGAAGCAGGTAAAACTCGTTAGTTTCAAAATCGCAAACACTTTTCAAAAAATGTTCGACCTTAATTAACTTTTTTATTATAATCTGAAGTTTATACGAAATCTATTTAGTCTTTTAAATACGATTTCATGAATAAATCGTCCGCACTCGCAGCAATCAAAATAATAATAACCCCAGCGAAATTCATGTCACGTAATCCACTGCAAGTACAAGCTTTGTTATATAACCGATGTCAATTTTATGCTCACATTAGTCATGTAACTGACTTCAGACTTGTAGCTCTTTTATTTTATAATTAATTAAAAATTCATATATTATATTAAAATATGGTCAAGCAATAAGTTATTGAAAACTCTTAATTTTGAAGATATCATGGTGAATGCAAACAGTAACTAAATGACTTTGATAACTTAATAAGACTATGGTAGCTGATTATGGCTTAATTATTCATATTTTTATACTTGACAAATTGATTTAGAGGTGGAACTAGTAGCTTATAACACCAACAAAGTTGGTAACTTTTGCTGATGCGATCAAAATGACTAATCGCTTAAAACATCTTGAGGACTAATTGCCTTACACCGCTTTAATTTACCAGCGTTTACTCGAAGGAATCGTGAGCGGATGCTGACTGTGGACACATTCCACCCACATTTTCACATTTATTAAGGATCGAAGCATGTGGGCTTAACTTTTTTTTAAATAATTAGGGCCAATTATTCAAAGCAAGTTTAAACCCTGTTAAACATAGCAGTTTTTAAGTACTAGTTTAACTGGAGCAACTTTTTGTCATTTGAGTATGGCAATATTAGCAATTTTTCGACTGTGATTCATAAAAAAAATTCTCTGCGCTCAAACAGCCAACAAAATATTGTAAACAAAGTATTCAAAATTTTCTGTCCTGATGTCCTTTTCAGACAGCCAAATAAATTGAGGCAATTTAGTTCAAAATTGCGCTTATCGCTTTTGATATTCACAAGTGTCCCTGTAATGCAAGTCAAGAAAACTAATCTCTAATTAGCTATTTATGTCAATTGAATTGTTAAATTGTTTGTTTTTGTTAGAAACTAAAATATGTATATATAACGGGTGGGCCATCTAGTGGTTTCTTTTTAAACATAGGGTATTTTGACACCGACAGCTGTTTCCCGCTCGAAATCTTGTCAGTAAGTCAGTATCAGTACCTCCGGAAAGAAATAAGTCGCTTTATGCTTGAACAACGTTGAGATATATTGAAAACTTATCTCCAAAGTGAGTGCTGTGTAGCCCAAACAGTGCCCAAATCGTGTTGACCCCTTTCAACTTTTTTTGTGGGGAACCGTGAAGGACCGATGTTATGCCAACAATCCTGAAACGATTCATGCACCTAAGGCCAATAACATCCAAGCAATCCGTGAACAGCCGCAAACCATCAGCAAGGTCTTGGAAAATTTAAGTGCCAGAATGCGCTACTACGAAGCCAGCCGAGGTAGCCACTTGAACACACATTCCCTTTTACTAATAAAGTCATAATACATAGAAAAAATTTAATTTTGTTCATTTTATTGAGTTTTTAAAAAGAAACCACTAGAAGGCCCACCCTGTATATTCTTTTATTAATTTGTAAGTAGAACAAAGAAATGAATAGAGAAAGAACGGCAAAATTTGTTTTCCTTAAAAGAATTTTTATTAGTATTCGGCTTCGGCCTAATATTTTAGTTATGTCGAATATTCGGCCTTGGCTAAAAATCCACCTTCGGTCCAACACTACTGTTTACACACGTTACACCTTAATTTAGCTGATATCGAACATGTTTTTGTTTTGACGGAAGAAAGGCTTTTTTCTTTTATGTATGAAAAACGTTCTTAAAAACATTTATTGAACCTTTAGTAATATTAATTTAACATCTCTACTCTACCCTACTACTCAACTCTCACTCTACAAATTTTAACACTAGGAAGACCATTGCAGCAATTTTGGCCGACAAAAAAAAATTTCGTAAATACTGCGTTTTGACTTAAAAGAAAACAAAAGTCGCACACATTGTTAAACCTACATTTTATTTATTTGTTTACAAGTAATCCAAAAAATATAAGTATTTTCTATTCTATTCTATTCTATCTATTCTATTCTATCTATTCTATTTCTATTTTTTCTAGGTATGGAAAATTTTCGGTATTTCTAGTGTTAACGCCTTTCACTGCTGTCAGTTTATAATTTTTTGTTTGGTTCTGTCCATTGTGAATGAATTTGTGTATCGATAAGAGCACGCCACAGGGTTGCATTGCGAACGCGTTAACCCTTTCCGACATGAAAATAACAGCCCGCAGTATGAATTGTATGGGCTGTAGTCCAATATATTGGACATTGTGACTGAAAGGGTTAAATTGAGCCCAAATGCGTGATTTCAAATGACTCATTTGAAAATGTTTACATTGCCTCACTTGTATTTCGTTTTGGCATCTAATATCAAACTCACAGGGCAGCTCCTCTCCGGCTGCTGACCAAACAATTTGTTGGGTTTTCCTGTCTCTATGTTCTTCACACTGCAATAATAAATTTCAAATATAATACATACCCTACATGTTAACAATATTTTACAAATTTTAAACAAACGAAAATTTCAATTCAAAATTTTCATGTTGATTATTTTCGTTGGTTTGGATTTGAAGCTTTTGAAAACGTCTTCGCGGTTTATCACATTTGCTTCGTCATTTTGTTGAAATAAGTGATTTCGTAGATTTAAATTTGTATGGGACTTCGTATTTCAGAATTTTTGTGCAAATCACGCTTTTGGGCTCAATGCAAAGGTGTATAATGGTAAATTTAGCGCTAATTGCAATAAGCTAAATTAAGATTTGTGTATGACAAATTGATTGATAACAATACATTTTTTGCAAAACCGATTTGTTTCTTTTTAATAGCCTCCTTCAGGCTTAATACAGCGATTTGCCTAATCTAATTGCATGTTTAATGAGTGTTTTAGATCATCAGTCGGTATGTCCTTCAGGATATCGGTACAAGCCTTTAAGATGGCTTCTACGCCCTCAAAATGTTTTCTTTTCATCGGCAAATGTATTTTTCCGAAAAGTCGCACGGTGCCGCATTAAATGAAAATGGGGAGTGGTTGATGCGACGTTTAGTCAAAAATCAGCCACTAGTGTCTATCAATGAGATGGCGTCAGTCAACTTCTGTAGAACAAACCGTGATCAAGGAGATTTTCGGTTTTAACATACTTACTTTTCAAGAAAATTTTATATAAATTTTCAAGGACATAAAGGATTAAAATTTTCAAAGGACCTCTTTCATATCAAATAGATAAAAAATAGATAAAACATCCATTTTATTGAAATTCTTGAGTCTTTCCTCATTCATTTGATATACATATCGCTATCGCTTTATTTTTAACCCCTTCAAAACTTTGAAGTCCTTTTAAAAGGCCAAAGGATGTAGAAATGAAAAACTGAGTACGTAGTATTACTATATTTGGTCTCTAGTGTCACTCACATATGGATTTTTCCCAGTGTGAAAAATGCTGTCGCACGGTGTTATAGTCCGATTTTGAAAAAGGGGTTAACTTTAATAATTTATTTTGCGGCTATGGAAAAACGTCAAAAATTTGTTCCCAAAGAGGTTTATTGAACACATACTAGGGTACGGATAAAAATTGTTCATTGTGAGTTTTATTCAAAACGGCGGCGAAAGCGCCTGGTGTCACTCAGGTGGGTTTTTGGTAAACGATGTGTAGAAAATGACGCAATTCAAGTTTAAACATGAAAACAATTTGCAAAAAATGTTTGTCTATGTAATTGACAACTACTTTCGAATTTTTTCAGTGGCTGTGGTCCGTGTGGGTATAAGTAAAGCGTAGGTTAAATTTAGGAACTTCAATAAAGGTTTTGGCAGATCTTTGATGAACTACGGCCCAGTTTGGTGGAATCTGCGGTGATAGCGGATTTTAGTTGGCTAACACGTTGGTCATCATTCATGTCTTCACATCGTTTCAAAATCGCATGTACCACTCATGAACTCTGCCAAGGGATAAACAATCATCACCATAAACTTGGTTCACCAATTGAAATGTTTTCAGTTTCCAAGTTTAAAACAAAATAAATTTAAACAAACATTCTTTCACTTCAGACGCAATAACTTTGCTTTCAGTCAACCAAATGTCAAGAAATGTTGACCAAATATCCTGAACAAACTTTTAATTTCCAATGCACTAAGTCACATATACACAAAATGCCCTATTTTAAAAAGGCAGTTTACTTTAAAAAGCACGTAGTACCAGTTCTGGCTACGCCGGTGCACTACATTTATAACTAGGAAGTTTTATCAAATACAAGTCAAACAAAAAAGGAATAGGTCAACACCTTTTTTACAGTAAACTGGTATCTTGTAAAAATAGTAAAATCAAGTTAAGTAGAGTAAAGTTGCAATATTAGTCGTGGGGTTTACTTTTGAGGAGAATAACTAGTTACACTTCTTTTAAACAAAGACATTAATGATATACCAATCCTATATATAAAACCAAACCACTCCTCACGCTGAATATATAAAAACTGACTGTTCATTTCTTTTTGTATCATTTTTATTTTGATGCGACTCGAGAACTTGTTTTAAATGCTAATTAAATGAGCCTAATTTCACCGTGCAAGTCTTCTCGCACCTTCGCATTTCGCTTCGATTGATATTTATGTTTATTATACACTACGTCGCTAAAATGTCTATATTAAGATTTTCTTTTTTTGTGCATTAAGATTTCGTGTACATTTATGGCGAAACTTATGATCACTGGAACTTTCTTTTATGGAAAAATCAGAAAAGGAATTTTCTCATAAACAGATACAAATGTTTTTAGTTAAATCGCAATTTATAAATAAACTAATATACATACATGCAAAAAAATAATTCAAATTGAAAATATGTCGATCTGTTTTCAAACTTAGCAATTCCTTCTCTGAAACACAAAAACACTGAACTGTTGTAGTATGTGCTGCTGCTGTATGTTCATGTGTCAAAAGCACCGGTCCGCTTTGTCCGACATGCGGGATAATTGCTACATTATTAGCAGGCAATCGACTTACGTACAAAGTAGGACGGTTAGTTAGTCAGCAACTGTCAGCAGGTATTGCACGTTCTCTTTGCTTTTTAGCATTTAAATAAACACTGGCGCACTTATTAAAATGCTCGTCACTGAGAACCGACACGCAAAAGGAGGGAAACACTACCTATTTTCGGCTTGCAATAAACGTAAATAAACCGCACTGTCGTTTCCAATTAGTCAAAACAGTGCACCACTCACCGTTGACCACAGATCGGTGTTTGGCTATTCGCATAATACACTTTCGCTCGAAACGCTTATCTCGCAGCGCCGTGCAGTAGATGAGAAAACACAGATACACAGACGCGGCCAAATGCCACCTTTCACCAGCCTTGAATGCGAACACTGGTTCGTACCGACCACAACCAGCTCGGTGACTTTTGCACCGTTTCGAACTGTTTTCCTTTTGTTTTGTATGTATTTTTGGGTTTCTTCGAGCACGGCTTTGGTGGTATTACATGCAGCACCGAGCTTCCAACCTCGTAAAACGCTTCAGCAACACTAACCAAATACCGTCAATGGCTCAACGTTTTCTCATCGCATGGCTTTTCGAGTACGGCTCAGACTGGCACGAATGTGTTTGTGTGCAACCAGCTAACCAGCCAACCACTTCGCCGTCGATATTCTGGCTCTACGCTAGCAGAACCACAGAAATAAAGTAGTGGAGCCGCTCTACTGACTCCGTCGTGCGTACGTAAAACTCCCGCTGAGCAATCTACGCGCCCTATATGTGGTAGTTTAAGTTCTGCCCAAGCAAAACAATCCAATTCAAATTTTAATTTAAGTTATTAATAATATTGTCCAAACTGACAAAAGTTATTTTGTAGTATTGCCCCTAAATATAAATAAAATACATACATACATAGTTATGCATATACAAAAGTACTACATATTGGTTTTTAAACGTCAATATTTGGGGCGGTTGTATACTATTTCACGTGGGTATGGTTGTGATTTTACCGACCGCCCCTTTTGGATTCATCATATAGCTTGACATTGTTGTTTAAAATTTTTAGGATGTTGTATTAACTTCATAAAATACGAATTGGGTTGTGATTCTATAAAGATAATCTTTAGCAGGGGATTGTAGACAGCTAAGTTTCACTACATTACATGTTAAGGAAGCTTAAACAACAATTACAATTGAAGCCATTAAATTGCACAGATTAATATTGTAACGCAATTGGCGTATTTATGTCACGCGTCGACTGTCTTTCACGCTTTATGTGCTTACATGAAAAACATTACAGACTTCCTTGAACAACGTACGGCAACGTTTCCGTGTACCATTGAGTAAGCTAACCACACATTAAGGAGGAGGAGGAGAATTGTCCCCAAAGGGATAAACCTAACATAGCTTCATATAGTACATATTTTATATAATGTAAGTTGGCAAATTTTTTTATGCAAACAGAAAATAAAGATAGAAACTTGTTGCTCATAACGAAATTTAAAAGGTATTTTGACGCCCAATCATCTGAAGACAAAGGAACTTATAATTGCCTAGCTCGAGTTCGTACTCATTACTTATTCTTTGAAGTAAGAAAGTAAGTAAGAAAGTAAAATAAAAAACCGACTACTGATTTGCAATAAGGATTTGAAACTTTAAACTGATGTGAAAAAATTACAAGATTACAAAATATACAAGATTTTTGCGGTTTTAACTGTGAGCACAAATATAGAACGTTTTACAAAATGTTACGTTAATAAATATTAATATTTATATTCGCATGGATTTTACTACCACCCCGAAAACATAAAATGCAAAGTTATAGTTATGATACAATAAACAAGGTAAACTAACCTTCTCGAAAATGCTTTGTTAACGTATGCCAACGGTACGCCAATTCGAATGACACCAAATTTCAATTATACAACTATTTCGTTTCCAAGTTTTCGATCCCAAAACTGAACTTGTTGATACTTGTGACACCTTGGCGACCTTCTTTTTGCTCATAAATTTAAACCACCAACCTTTTCAATGAGAACATTTGACAGCAACTGTCAGCTCTCGACGCCAATTTTCGTGGCTCTCCGTACTCTCCTACCTTGGGATTGAAATATCTATACTATGGCTTGAAATATCTATAGAAATTTCTATAGATCTTCTATTATATTTCATGCATTGAAATATATACAGATCTTTTAGGGAACTGTTTACGATTTCTACAGCAATCTCCATAAATGAAAAGCACATGTTGTCTGTAGTATTGCTCACCGACAATGATTAGTTCAGATTTTCCATGTGCCCTTATTCCGGTTATTGGCAAATATCTTTTCTTTCTTTTGATTGGTGCTGTTGATTTTGTCAGACGACAACTTCTCAGTCGGTGTACGAGTCCACTTTAACACAGTAATGTAAGACATATTCAATTGCTGAAACGTGTGAATTTGAATTCTTGAATTTCTTTCTCTAATTCTAAATCTAAAAGTTTCATTTGAGGTTTGAAGTGGTAGGGAAAATTAAGTTAAATCAGACTTTTAATGCAAAATGCAAATAGTTCGTTGCGCTCAATCTGCAATTCTTCCCTTTCAGCTTAAGCGGGTAAGACGGTTGTGGGTCAGCAGACTTGTGAACGCACAATTTCTTTGCTGTTTCCATTTGCCTCCAAATGTTTTCAAAATTTATGTTTCTTTGCAGTCGATCATATGGCAGCCAGTCATATGTTTTTCTTGTTCTTTTTCTTACTGGCAAAAAGTTACTGGACAAAATTTCTCCAGTAAAAACTTGCAAGTTCTCACGAAATGAACTGTCACTTTACGCTCTCAGTTTCTCTCTCGTTACTGGAGATTTGGTGTCAACAAACAGGATCCAGTAAAAATTTGTACAAATTCGTACAAACTATTCTCTGCCAAACAGACCTATAGGCTTTATTTTACAATTAACAAGGTAGACCAAGGCGAATTAATAAAGGTGGACGCGTAAGGGCAACCACAAAATTCCCATGCATTAATACAGAATTCTGACAGAATTAAACAGAATTCTGTTGTTGGGTTTGTGCGACTGGATTGTCAAAATCAAGCCATAAACAACCAACTTACCAAAAGCAACCATTTTCACAATCTAGAGTCTAAATTCTAGACATCTTATTAAATAAAAAAAAAATCAAATCAGCTGGTTCAACGAGGTCACCTGTATTGAATTGAGTTCAATGAATTTGCCATAAGGTAGACTAGTCCGGAGAGCCATGAAAATTGGCGTATAAGAAATGGCAGTTGCCGTCAAATGTTCTCATTGATCAGGGTGGTTGCTCCAGTTTAAATTTATGACCAAAAAGAAAATCGCCAGGGTGTCAGCCTGCTTTTGCGGCAGGCCGTATCCCGATAACAGGTTGTTATGACCAGACATGAGGGTTTTGCACTAAAATCCACTACCACTACCACTAGAGGTCTGCTGGGAAATTTTCCACTACCACTAAATAAATTTTAGTGATAGCTGAATTTTTTCCATTAATCACTTATCTTTATTTAGTAGTAGTGCAATTTTCTTCCACTAATTTTTTTTTAGTGGTACTTTTTACCACTGCCACTAAATTAAATTCAGTGATTAGTGGAAAAAATTCAGCTACCACTAAAATTTATTTAGTGGTAGTGAAAATCATAGTGCACTATGAATTTAATGCAAAACCCCATGTCTGGTTATGACCAGCAAAATAAGTATGTAAACTATATCTGTGGTCATATGTGAGAAGAGCGTAAGTCGAAAATTAACGTTTGAAAGCCATGTACACATAAGATGTTCTGACTGGCATTGTGGTTTAAAAGAACTTAAGGTCATACGAATTCAATCAGAGGCGGATTCAGGGGGGTGTTTTGGGGGTTGAAACCCCCTCGAAATATTTGGATCGCCTATAAAACTACATACAAATTAAAAGCCATGTTACAAATATTACAGAATTACTTTTTAAAACCCCCCCGAAATATTTTTCTGAATCCGCCCCTGACTTCAATTCAACATCAACCAGCTTAAAATGTGAACGAGACCTTTCGTTTGGTACCCATTAAGGCTTTTAATCCAGAAGCATTTTTCAAAATTCCGGAATATTTCGAAATTTTTCGAGATTTATATTCTTTTCTTTGTCAAAATCCATTTTATTATTAGTAAAATTGTTTCGTTTTTAATGTACAAAGAAAGCCAAATCAGAAATCAACGAGCATTTATTTTTTGTGTTTTTTATTTTTATTTATTTATTTATTTATTTATTTATTTATACTTACTTAGTCTACGTACATGAATATACTTACAGACTAAGGCATTAATTGAATATTTCAAATAGACTCAGTTTAAATGTAGCAATGTTTACAGCAAAATTTATCACATGGGAATATGAATTTATGATTTGGAAGTATTTTTAATGAAAATTTGTATATAAGTAACTTATATCTATGCGCTTTCGACACCTAAGCAGGAACTTTCTGAGCTGCTTAGCTGACCTCGAAAAGACGCCACCGAGCGACATTTACAAATTCATCAGAGCCTCCAAGTGGCTCTCATAAATACTGGAATCGGATAGCAAACCCACAATGGTAGATATTTTATATCTAAATCAGTCTGGTAGTTGAAAGATTAAGTTCACTTGCATACATTGCATTCAGTTATAAGATCAATTGAAAAAAAAATAACAAACTAAGAGCTAAAAATAAGTGTACAAGTCAAAAACACTTAGCAAATGGGCCGGCTGATTGTCATTGACTGTGACTGACTGTGTTGCTTGACTGATTGTGAATTGATTTTGACAATGAGCATGCCCAAAATTAACCGTAACCGTAAACTTAGAAAATGTGAGCGATAACCCTAAACTTAGTTTCCGTAAACCTAAACTTAGAAATGTGCTAATTTTTCTTCACAAATTTTTTTTCGCGGCCTACTTTCACTTAACACATTAAAAGCGGGCCGGGTAAAATTACCCGTTGTGAAAACTGCTGCTTATAAGCGGGGCGGGTATTTTTACCGGATTGGTTTTCATATAAAACTGAAAGTATTATTTCATATAATTATTTTAGTTTCATAAATTTCTTTTGCAAATATTATTTATTTTGGATCGCGCAATTTTTGCTTGTTTTGCAAGTAATGCCCGCTACGCAGCATAGTTTCATATACTAGGCTACCCGCTTAAAATGTGTTAATATTCTTGAATGTATGAGCATCCAACGACATGAACTATTAATATATTTATTATATATTTACAAAAATAGTGGCAAAAATAGAGTGGCAACATTTTCGTCAGCGAAACCATCAGCTGATTGCGTTTTCCGTAAACGTAAACTTATAAATCAAAACGAAACCAAGGCGAATTCATACCACGTGATAGCGTTAAATGAGGCGAATTGCTTTTTTTTTTGTGGTGGAAAAGGTCTAGATTGTTAAAGTGCCTGTGTAAAACTTTGACAGTTTAAAATGAAAAAGCAAGCTTTGTTCTGATTGGCTGATTTTGACAATCTAAACCCAGAAAACAAAAACAAAATACATTGAAATTTTGTTGCTGTCCTTACGCTATCACCTGGTATGAATTCGCCTTGAAACGAAACCGATTTCTAAGTTCAAGGCAAGGCGAATTCATACAGGTAATAGCGTTAGGCAAAGCGAATTCATACCAGGTGATAGCGTTAGGGCAGCAACAAAATTTCAATGTATTTTGTTTTCTGGGTTTAGATTGTCAAAATCAGCCAATCAGAACAAAGCTTGATTTTTTCAATTTTAAACTGTACAGTTTTACCCAGGCTCTGGAAACTCTCTGGAAACATACTTATTTTTTTTTTGTTTCAAGATGGTTGGCTATTTTGCACCTAAGCCGAAAACCCCAATTACAAGGCAAACTTTCTTATAGCGGCCTTTAGACGGTCGCACATGTCCGCAATCATGTGCGGCGCGACGAGAAGAATGATCGTGTAAACGCAAGAAATTCGTGTCGTCGGACATGTGCGACTGTTTTCAAAATTTTTTGATTTCTCTGTCGGCGTGACGCACATGTGCGACCGTGTAAACGGCTGTGTGACACACATAGTGCATTTTTTCATTCGATCGGTGGACAGCGAGCAGTGAGGATGGCGTCGCAAAAAAATGAAATATTATGGAAGGAGTTCTTTGATGTGTATAGACACAATCCCGAACTGTGAAAAGTAAGAGGTGAAGAATATAAAAATAAAAATTAAAAGAAACGCAGCATAGAGGTGCTTTTATGCAAATTTAAAGAAATTGATGCGAAAGCGCATACTATGTTGCTTCGTTGGCAGCAGCGAGACAACTGAAGTGTGCGCACATGTGTGACCGTGTAAACGCTCATCGTACATTTCCCCCATCGCACATGATTGGAAACATGTGCGACCGTCTAAAGGCCGCTTATCGCAAACAGCGCGCTTCCAAAAACTTTTGACTGGCAACCATTGGTTGTGAAAAATCTAAGGCAATGATATCAAAACAAATGTCAAAAAATTTACTTTGCCAGATGCTTATTTGTTACCGTCGATAATACTGCCGAATACTCTTTAACGCCAATTAAAATAAGTGTATAGCCCTTGTGTTCTGTTAACCTAATAATGGCTGATCGCTTGACACAACTCCAAGACACAGTAAACCAAGTGAGTACCCCGACGAAAATAGACTTCACAAAAATTTAACACTCTTGTTTTCAAAGCAAGCCGAGCACTTCTGTAATGCCATTGGAATCATTCAGCAAACTTCTTACCCCAGCAAATTCGCAAACTTCGACCGTACAGGATCTCAAACTCCAGTGCAAAACCCACCACAGGAAGATTATGCCCAGCTCTTCGCTCAGCTAATTTCGCGTTGCGCCAAAGACATTGACACACTCATCGAATCTCTACCCAGCGATGACAGTTCTGCAGAGCTACAACATCAAAGCCTTAAGCGCTTGGAAGCCGAAAACCAGGAAGCGGCGGAGCGGCTGGAGGAAATAGTGCAAAAAGGAGAGATTCTGTTGGGGAAAATCCAATCTGCACTCGAAGATATAGCACAGGCGCAGCTAGACATGCAAATAACTTTTAAGAATAAATAAATGTTTGCTCGATTTTTTATTTAAGGTTACTGTGTTCTTGGTTTTACGTTCGAAATATTCGCAGCCCACATGAGGATAGCAAACAAAATATGTTGCTAGCTCCCCAAGGTAAATACAATGCAGTAGTCAAACTTTAACCAGAGCAGTGCAAATGTAAATTTTGTTTGAACGATTACAACGTTGCCTTAATCTTTTGTGTATCATTTAAATTTTCAAAGAAAAACCAAAACGAGGAATCTCAAAGTACTAGCAGTCCCCAAAGTCCATGTGGTTTATATTAAATCCTAAAAAACCAAATTAAAATGTATGCATTAGTAAAGTATTAGCATGGTCTTGCCCTTCTTGTTTGAACGATTACAACGTTGCCTTAATCTTTTGTGTATCATTTAAATTTTCAAAGAAAAACCAAAACGAGGAATCTCAAAGTACTAGCAGTCCCCAAAGTCCATGTGGTTTATATTAAATCCTAAAAAACCAAATTAAAATGTATGCATTAGTAAAGTATTAGCATGGTCTTGCCCGGTTTGTTCACATGAATTTTATGATTTAATTGAAGTAATCATTGTTCACTTAAAAATACTTAGATTATTTTTCTTCACATAAACCACTAACAATTGTTGGTCTCCCCAATTTTGAATTCAATGGGCGCAATTAATCAAATTTCCCTTAACCGTGTGTTTACTCCGACAAAAAATACTTGTATATTACTCCTCATTTAAAATACTTGCTTACTTCACTGGGCATCGCGCTGACTTTACATACCAGAGGTCCTAGGTTCGATTCCTAGCTCGGTAAACGTTTATCACTATCCACATGAAGCAGATAAGAATTACAAGATTCGCAGAAGTGTGCTTTTGGCAGGCAAAGCCGTTCGGATTCGGTGTAAAGCTATAGGTCCCCTTCAGACCCTCTCCGGCATACGTTTTAAATGTTTGTTGTTACACATGTTGAAAAAAGTGTTGCATACCGATTTTAAACGGGTGGACTTCTGCTATCACAGTGGCCCATTTAGAGGCCTACGTTTGTCTCATATAGAGGCAGCCACTACAACCCACCTATTTAACTGAGCACGTTACCAGACAGTTGAAGCATTTTTTCTTATTTGGAGCACTTTTACCAAGTTTGAAGTCAATTAAAGTATGTTTCTTCACAGTTTTTGTATACAAACTTAAAACCCATCATTAATCCCGTCAGATTTGGTTAAAAAAAAATTGTAGCACGTGTCTAATGATTTTGAGTGATATCCTTCCCGATATTCAAAACCCTAAAATATAGGTGTGGCATTATTTACCACGTTTGAAATCAATAGGTCCATTGAATCGCGTTTTTTCATACAACACATTAACCCATGTTTTTTAGAGGAAGTTCATTTTCTAAAGCGGATCTACAGTTCAATTTCATGTTTCTAGCTTCAGTCGATTTTGTAAAAAGTAAAAATATTTTAATGTAATTTTATTGAAATTTACATAAGATTTATTTTAACCAAAAATACTTTGAACACGAACGTCCTCTGTCTAAGGTTACCTTAGTGGTTGACAAAACTCTCTTCATAATATTCATTTTGTTTTTTATTTAATTACAGCTTTGAAAATTACAGTATTCTTCTCCCTATTTAAAATATATAATTACAAAGCTATTAAAATTTATTTTATTAATTTTAAACTTGATTGAATTTGTTCTTATTTTATTGCCCGATCATAAATAAATTTCGTACAATTATTTACAACATACAAAGATACAGAGAATAAACTTAAAATAAAGCCTTAAAAGTAATATTGTAATTATCGAAGCAATAGCGATTAGGTTACCTCTCTTTCAAATCTCTTAAGAAATGAATCCATATTTGGAGCAAGAAACAGTAACGCTTCATGCAAACCAATCAAACGGGAATTTCAAATATCAACACGCAGGCTTTTAACATACGTTCTTTGTCTATTATACCAATAAATATCTCTAAACTAAAATTTAGCTTAGCTTAGCCAAAGCTTTAAAAATAAAATGTCTATCTACGCTACACGATGTACACGCTGGAAACTTATGAAAGCAATTCAGAAGTCATAAAACTGTCCTATTGAGGTCGAAGTGTTCTATTCAGTGGTAGCATACGTCTCTAAAAAATTTAAACTTAGATTCTTTAATTGAACATATGAGGTAATGATGAAGAATTAAATCAGAAATATTGGCCTTTCTAATTGAGTGTGCCCCGACATCCTTGCGCCCCGCACAGACAAGGAATTTTTTCCTCCTCCAACGGGAACTTGTAATCGTAGGTTATTTCCTCATTCACACCAATGGGCTGCTTCGAGTAAATGACAATCTTCTTTTCGGACTCAATGGTAATAACCTTAGCATAGCAGTTCGGCTGTTGAAACATTTACATTAAATTAGGAAAAGATTTACAGAACAGAACAAAAGTACAGAACTTACATTGCAGCTGTGGTTAATAAAACGCGCCAAGTTGCCACACTTGGTTGCGTCAATAATTGTTTCCATGTCGATTCTGAACAAGTACGAACTTCCAATGCCAATTGCTTCGTATTTAGTCTCCCTCAAGTCAGCTACAATGGGCCGTATCATCTGACCGACGTATTCGATAACCATTTCATCAGCCGCGATCGGCTCCATCGCGAACAGGCCCCAGTCATGTATAGCGGACTTGGCGAACTTCAGCTGCTTCTTACGGAACTTTAATTGATTGAATTTCAAGAGCTCCGACTCGCCAATCGAACCGAATGCCGTGAGAAGACGGCGTTGGTTCGAACGAGCTTCACGAGAAATACCCTGCATCTTTGAAATCAGCTTGTTGTGCGTTGGTTGCGTTTGCTCGTCGGCGCGATCGACATTCAAAGCGCTCTCTACATTAGCCTTAGCGTGGTGGTACTTGTGCTTGGCCTTCTCGCGCACATCCAATTTATAATATCCCTCTGTACGAGCGCAGCCCGTTTTGTGACGCTTCAATTCGTCGTCCTTCTTCCGCTTCTTCGCAGGTGGCGGGACGAAAGACCGGTCTGTAACACAGTGGTCAACCCAATGTGTGTTGTTAAGCCAAAATCTACAAATAAAATTATTTTCACCGTTATCGATATAAATACTGCTCACGTACCCATAAGTGTCCTCCTGTAAATGCATCTCGTAGCTTCTTCGAACATACTGAATGTCCTCAGCGTCGATACCCTTAGTAAGGAACTCGTACAATACCATTAACTCATCCGTAGCCTCGCGTGGCTTGAACATTTCCATTGGGATGAAGTTCGCAGAAACCCTTGAGAGTGTTGGACCGGCACCCCTTACTTCAAGCACGCTATTGTTTTTGTAACTATCCATCACATCAGCTGGCTCTTCTTTCTTGCGCGCCCGCGCTGAATCTTTCCGAGGCCTGCCCGGTCCGGGTCGCGTGCTTGGTATCGTAGTTGAGTACTGCTCTACGAATCCACTCTCTCCCGTGGTCACACGCGTTATTGGGGGCGTCGCATAACCACCGTGATCATGCGCTAAATACTGCTGTTTCTTCCTAGCCGAGTCACCATTTGGAGTTATGCCCTGCTGCTGAAGAGTGCTTTCTACCCTGGCCGACTGGTCAGCTTGTGGAGGTAGCGAATAACAGTGCTCCAAAGCCACCTGGCTAGCCTGACTTGCCTGGCTAGAGCCTCCGTCCGATGAAGGCGACATCTTGACATCCTCATCCACCTGTGTCTGCAGTCCCACACCACACACCGCGGTCATGTCCGGCTGCAGCTTACCTGCTGCTACAGCGATGGCAGTTTTCGACACATTGTAACCATTCGAAATCGCCGACTGCAACGAGACTTCCGTAGCATCTAGTAACTTTGTCTCATGGCTGTCAGTGGACGTCTGCATATGGTTAACGGCATGCGTTGTTGTCATCTCTAATTTACGTTTTGTGTCCTTCTTGGGCTTCGGTTCAGTCTTGTATTTGTTGGCCGCAGATATCGCTGCCTTTTCTTTTTTGCCTTTCGCGACCTTTTCTTTTTTATTGATGACCAGACTCTGGTCAACGAGCAAACGTGCACCGGGAGTAGGCGGAGCCTTTGTAATGTCAGGCGTTTTCGGCATTTCTAGGCTTGTCGACTGGCTCAGCGTAAGCACAAGCCTGTTATTGGGAGTTGCCCCTGTACTATTTTGCGCGTCCACGGACACCTCCTTATGCTGTGACTCTTGTTCTTCACGCAATTTGCGCTCCTGTTCCTCCAGAAATTCGCGCTCAATCTGAGCCATGTATTCGGTGTTGCGTCGCCGACGTTCTTGATACTCCCGTTCCTCCTCCGAATCACTATAAATCCGATCATATTCGAACACCGACTTCTTCTCCTTGGCGACATTCGAGCCATCTTCCCTTGCAGCATGGGTTTCAGGAACCACTGATAACTCATGCAACTTGTTCAGCTGATCTACGTTGGAACCATCATTGAGAATGGCAAATCTTCGATTCGTTTGACTAGGCGAATTCTTTCTTTCTTCCTCACCAATGCTGATGGTGCTGTCCTTACTTATATCTTCCAAGTCAGATCCAATAGCCAAGGAAAGCCGCGCTTTGCTCTCCAAACGCCGTTCATTTGCTTCTACCACGGCACTTGTCTCCTTTGCTACTGAAGTCCGCAGACCTTGTTCGTTTTCATTATCGGAGTCAGAATAAATGTTATTCTTCGCGGACATTTTCGTGGCGTTCTTTTTCTTTTGATCATCTTCCGAATCCCACGACAAATTTCGCAACACACAATTGCGGTCCCGTATTACTTTGCCCTTCAACTCGTTATCGGAAACCGAACTCAACTCATCATCTGTACCCACACTTTCGTCTTCGCTACTCTGCTCGTTATCACTGCTCTCTTCCGAAGATGTAGACGAGGAACTAGACGAACTACTCTTTCGTTTCGGCACCGCTGTCCGTGTTCTTCCAGCAATCTGCCTCTCCTTCAAGTCCTTTTGCACTCGCGCAGATATATCATGGATGGGCGTGGACGACAAATTCACATCTTCTTTCTCAGAATCAGAGCCATGCACCATCTCCTCCTGATCACTTAGGTGCTTATCCGTATCTTCCTTTTGCTTTGGACTCGGCTGTTTTCGGATGCGACGAAAAGAGGGCAGTTTTGGTATCGAAGCACGTAAGCCCAGACCTGTGAAGGAATTGAAGTCGGATATATCACGATGGCTATTAATGAGCTGATTAATATCGGGAGCTTTGTCGATACAAGTCGTCGTGGGTGCGGCAGTCGTCTTGTGTGACACAGCCAGCGTGACCTTATTTCCGGTCTTTGTTAGGTTACGCTCTTTGTGACGACTCTTCTGCAACTGTTCATCCCACCAAGCCTCGAAGTTTTTGTACGTCGTGTTTTCGATCATTTTCTTATTGAAGTCACGCTTGAGTATTTGCTTCAGTTCGTTACTAACGCGTTGCACAACCTCTTCAATCTGTTTCTTGTAAGCATCGTGCTCCGGATCTGCATAACCGGAGTACATCCTATAAGGGTCTCCTGGCGTAGAGCGTTGATATTTGTACGGCACTCCATACGGGTCATTGTACGACCCGCTTGCCGCGAATCCCATCCCTCCAAATCCGGGAAGATACGACGACTGCATGTAAGCAGGATTTGGAAAATACTGCGAAGCCGAACTAGTGTGCGATTGCGACGTCGCATATGTCGGGTAGCTGCCAGGATAATAGTAGCTGCCAGCAGCGTTAGGGTAAACGTATGCTCCGCCGACGCCTGCTTCCACCTGCGCGGCTGCCGCACTCTCTTGCTGCACACTGGGTTTTGATTTGGGTGGCGGCTCTTCCTCGATGCGCTGACCGCCTTCATGGGAGGACAGGCTGGAAAGTGACATCTGGTCTTCATCCTTCTTTATGTGGCCGGCAAGGATGGGACTATACGTTTCCTTCTTGAGCAAGATTTCGTCATCACTAGACGATATGTCACTAGCCCCATGTGGCTCCAGGACATTTGAAGGTCTTTTACCCGTCGGTTTTGACGGTTTACTCTTCGAGGGTGCAGTAGACAGCTTCAATTTCTCATTTGTATCAGAGTACACTTCGCCTTCTTCTTCCTCCGCTGCCGGCTTCTCAACATCCGATTCACTACTGTCCATTTGCAAAAAAGGTGGGGCATTACCGAATGATTTGCCCTTAAACAACATCTCAATTCGTGTGTCCAGGTCTACATTGCCCATATCGCTTACGTCGGTCTTTTCCGACAAACTCACCGGTGCCCTTACTTTCTTGAACGGCGACAAAAGTTGCATATCTTTTTGTAATTGATGTGGCTCAGCATGCGGCTGAGACTGTGCCGGAGGACTGGGTTGACCAGGTGGCGGTGGCTCGGGATCATCCCAGTTTGGTGTGCCGTCCGGTGGTGGTGGTGGTGGCGGAGGCGGTGGCGGCTGGGGTTGTGGCTGCGTCTGTGGCTGCGGAGCTGTCCAACTTCTATGTCCAGACCAAGACTGTTGTGCCGACATCGACTCAACAGAATAGCCATACGCATGATACCCATATCCAGAGACACCAGAAACATTCGTACCCATAACTTGCATTGAGTGAGTAGGCGCTTGTGCATTCGGAGGTGCCAGGTAATAACTGGAAGCAGATGCGGGCAAAGTCGTTACACTAGTCCCGGCCATCTCACCATCGTCGTACTCTCGACCCGATAGCGACGAATATCTGGAGGAGTACTTCTCACCGCGATCCTTCACGCGCTCGCGCTCCTTATCGCTGGATCGCTCACGCTCCCGAAAGTCTCTTTCTTTCAGAGGAACTGTGCGATCTCGCCTCTCCCTGTCTCTCTCCCTATCACGCGATCTATTATAGTCCCGCTCTCGCTCGCGGTCCCGCTCACGATCACGGTCACGCCTACTGCCACGCTCTCGACTCAAGTCTCGGCTGCGTTCTCTTGAGTGTTCCCGCTCTCTCTCCCGTTTATGATGATAATGGTGATGCTTAGCCCTTTCCTTTTCGTACCGCAAACTTGAATACTTTTCCCGGTTGCGATCTTTTTCCCGCATATCTCGATAGAGCTGATCCTCTTCGCTATAGCGGCTATGTGTTGGCAAATATCGCTCACTGTACTCACTCACTCTTTCAGACCGGTAGGAGTGGTAAGCCGACGAAGTGCTGGACTCAAAGCCGTCCTGCGAGGCGTACTCGTGATAGCAATCCGCAGCCAGCAAGTGGGACGATGTACTTTTCGCTGGCCCCCCAGCGCCAGTGCCAATAGCAGGAGGCACACTGCTAGGCAGTAATGGCACAGCAACGGGAACAGGTGGCTTTGGCTTCGTTGATGTTAAATTGTCCACTGTTTGCTTACAAGCAATGCCAAACGGATCGTGAAACACACTCAAGATCTAAAAGTAAAACATGATTTTTATATACTAAACAGGCGAAAACGAAAAAAACCGAAAATACCACTCTGTGGTATATTTTGCTACTTGTGTGTGGAGCTTATCTGCCTCGTGTTAGTAGGTCCTAATACTCCTCCAAATAATCCAAATCATGCTAAATGCTAACTGCCACATTAAATTATTCTTCTATTGCTTTTAAAGTTATTTTAGATGAAATAATTACGTTTGGCCATTTCAACTGTTAAAGTATTGAATTTACATACAATTTTGGACACTCCTAGAAAGCAATCCGAACATGCGGCACAAGAGCACTAAATAATGTGCACTCAAGACTACTTATTCTTTAGGACTACTTGCCACAAACGATGCTGGTTGGCAAACTGCTTACATAAGCTATTTATATATTATACATCCACCTTTACCTTTCCCATAACGGACTTTTGGTTATACTTTTCGACACACAGTCGTGCGGCCTTCACATTCTCAAAAACGATTCGCGCCACTCCCAGGTGTTTGTTATTGGTCGGATGGTGATAGATGGCGATTTCGTCATACAGGCCGCATTTATCCAACATTCCCGCCAAAAACTGCTTATCAATGTTATCATTCAGATTTGTGATGGTTATCTCAATCGCCGGTGGCTGCCCAATGTAATTATGGTCAATTTTCAACCTG
Source organism: Melieria omissa (assembly GCA_963971225.1). NCBI lineage: Eukaryota > Metazoa > Arthropoda > Insecta > Diptera > Ulidiidae > Melieria > Melieria omissa. The sequence goes on along the minus strand of OZ020267.1, from coordinate 48,876,177 downwards.
AAATCAAAAAACAGTCAGAAAAATGAAACTCAGTGTCACTTTAATGCGAAAAGTACCGTGGCACGGACAACACCATCGGATCGACTGGTCTTGCGCGGATGCGTACAACTGGGTTGCGGGGGTCCCGCGGAGTAACAGTGGGGTACGTTGGGTCCGTGGGAACAATGCCATCGTACCGATACAACTTCGTAGTTCCTTTAGTTAGAACCGGGTCAGCAAGCAATTTAAAGTTGCGCGGTGTTTTCGGAGGCACCGCGTTCGCAGTGCCGAACGGGATATTAACGCTGCTGTGCTCTCCAGCACCCCCATTGCTTGTGGCAGTTAATGATAGGCGTGAGAAGTTGTTGTCCATGAGACCTTGCATTGAATGCCGTTATTCGCTTGGTGCAGCCAAAAAGGGGAGCTGGCGCGTTGTTAGGTTGAACGCGCAATCACCTGTTCGGGCCGCACTGATCCCCACACTGTCCTCGATCCGTTTATGCCTGAAATGAAGTAAAAACTGATGACGAGGAACATCCAAAATGTACTTATGCCCTGTTCCTTTGGCGCTGCCATGAGGATAATGTTGCAAGTGTGGTCCAGCCCCGTTTTAGATTCGCATGCCGCAGCTGACGCCGTCAAAAAGCGTCGACCGCGCAGTCCGCAATTCCTCGCTCGGCTTGCACTATCGCAAGCAAATGCTGGACAACTTATTTTCTCTTCAACTGCCACCTATACATAAGAAAATCTATACTCCACGTGCTAGACAAGGCTTACCAGACAACTTTATCAGCCGCGGAAGAAAAACAACGACAACAAATTCCCCAAATCGTCAAAAATAATTTTCCACAAACGAAATCGATGTCACCATGGGGCAAGAAAATATTCACATAAAGCCAAAAGAGCTCTTGTTGGGCAAACGACTTCACTGTTTCCGATAGCATGATTACCACTCAAGTGCAAGCGAGACGAATACAGATACAACTTTCGAACATGCGGACCGACCGCATTAAGTGCAACGGCAACACTCAACCAATTAGACTATAGGGAGTACAGAGTTGTTTACTGCAATTTAGGTTTAAAGTTTTAGTCTTTCTTGAACTTATCTCTGACACCAAACATCGAATGTGGGGTATGCCACACCTGTCAAAGTATAGAATTAGAACATTGGTTGGAGGCGATTATATTTTACGCCTGCACGGCCGCTGTTGTCGATGTCACCAACCATAGCACTATTCTCTATTTCGTAGGCGACAAAAACAATACAATTCGCATCACTGCTTTAAAACAGATGTTTTATCAAAGTATATTTAATTATTCTTACACTGCCATACATGATTAGTTTATTTAATGCTTACTTGAAAATAGTGCAGTGCGATTTTCAAAGTAAAGCAAGCAAACAATAACTTTCGACAATGAACCGAACTCTGGTGAAAAGAAAAGTACAAAACAAAAATGAAATTCAGCAGGCTGGTTCCACTAGCTTGTTTTTAATGGCGTTGCTGCCGCTTTCATTGTAATCAAGTGTGCCCGTGTCGCTGTCGTCACCACTTTTTTCTGGCCATAATGTAGATATATATCAACAAACCCCCAAAACCGTCTTGGAAGGGAAGTGACAATATCTTTACAATATAACTGCAGTTTCTTTCATTAGAAGTTACCGAGTTAACGAAGAACCACTAATTTATATCGTGGACACTATAATCTTAATCGTAACAAGTAAAATCATTTAAAAGAATTTAAGTACATATTAATAATTTCCAAATATTTTTTTTTATATCCTGAATAGCACAAGACTTGAATATTTTTACTGCCACAAGTGACGGTGATCGACCACCATAATTATTACAGAATGAATCAATCGTCATTATAAATGTCTTTTTCAATCCTGTACGCATGCATCCCTGCAGCTCTGTATGAAATTGACTATTAAAGTGACACTTTCGAAATGCCAGCAATCACAGCCAACATAACCAACGTTCTTACTACAAAAAACTGTTGGTTGCATCACAATTGGTTGGCCAATATTTGACGAATTATTCTGCAGGTAAAAGGCAAACATGTCAACTATTTGAGGGTTTTCATGCTAAACTACGTTTTCTGCTTTCTTATGAAGTCCATACAGCATCGCAACTATGGCCTTCAGGAGCATCTTCAGCAACATTTTTGCGCTACCTGCCGTGCACGCAGAGGACGAAGAACCTGAGCTGGTTGATCCCCAGGTCACCCTCCGAGTAGGTTAAATTCATAAAGTTCTGATTTGCAGCTGACAGTTTCGATTTTATTTTCAATAGGAAAAGTGCCAGACTCACGGTAATGTTGAGGCTCTTTACGATAAATATCAGGAATGCAACGATCGTGTGAACAGCAAGTCGAAAACCACAGAAACGTGTATGGAGGAGCTGTTCGACTATGTGGCCGAATTAGATCATTGCGTTGCCCACAAATTATGGTCCAAACTAAAGTAGATTAACCAATTATCTAGGCCAATTCTGCGTTGTCCGAAACTTTGGTCATAGGATTCGCAAACTTTCAAAAATAAATTATAACTGTAAATTTAAACGTCGTTGTTTGTTAAACAAATTGAAGAAAATTTACGTGTATGCAGTTGATACCGTGTGGCATTGGTCTGAAAACCGAGTAATTTTGTAATTTATGATCTGGCGTCCCTCATAAGACAGGTAACATCCATTGGAACATATGGGTGCGATATCTTGCTGTTTATTTAGTGCAAAAAAACTTCGCTCTAGTGGAATAGCCTATATATAGGTATAAGAAAAAACTAGCATAACGGGGATGACGTCAAGAAAGATCTGCTCAAACTATTAGAATCAGCAAATGAGAGCTGATTTGATCCTTTCAGGTGAGTTCTGAGAGAGCGGATCAGATCGTTAAATATATGATACTTACAGGCAGGAAAAGCCTCATACAATCCAATAAACCTATTTTTTAGTTATTGCTTTGTGCACACCAAGCAGGGCCGTAACCAGAACTTCGTAAACATTTAAGTGTTTGGTTCGAAGTTATTGCGCCGGAAGTGAAAGGTTGTTTATCACGGTACAAAAAAAAACATTAAACAAAGAGCTAATATTAAGTTTGGTTTTAAACTTGGTAAAACTTTAAACGAAACATTTTTATTAATAAATTAAATGTAAGGCGTCATCGTTAATCCCGTGGCAAAGTTCATGAGTTGTATATGCGAGATTTAAAATCGGTGTTGAGAACATAAATCTGTGGCCGTAAGGAATAACAGCCAAAGTCGAGTTAGGACAAAATTGAGTTATTAACACCATTGCATTCGTCGTATTCAAATGTATTACTACACAAAATTCTATGGCTTTGCTCATAAAATGAACGTTTTACGCCCAAAAATCTAAAATTTATCTAGTGTAATCTAAAGCAAATTGAAAAATTAAAAGTGCTCTCCTGAAAACTGCATAAAATGGACTTTGGCTGTTATTCCTTACGGCCGCAGAAATAGTGACCAACATGTTGGCCAACTGAAATCTGTGATCACCGCAGATTCCACCAAAATTTTGCGACAATTCATCTAGTATCAGCCAAAGTCTTCACTAAAGTTCTTGAAATTAGATATAGTCATCTCAGAAATATAAAATCGCATTTTAAGTGAACTGGCTATTGAAAAGTATGTGCATGTCTAGTTTGTTCTGCACAAGTTGACTTGTGATTTGTGACTGATTCTTTGATTAAAAAGCGCAATTTACCATCAACCACTTCCCGTATTCGCCTGATATGGCACCGTGCCATATATTATTGTATCATGTTTTTAAGGATGTTTTTAGGAGCCATCTAATAGGCGTGTATTGATACTCTAAACGACAACTCGGCCGACGATATAAAACACGCATACTTGTTGCAATGAGTGCGCAGGGCACTGTTTTGAATAAAAGAAATACAGTGCCTCACAAAAGTATTCGGAATTTAATATTTTCATTTCCATATTTTTTTTCCGCCATACTTTATTTCCACAATCAGGTCCAAAAATGTTAAGTTTGGTTGCATCGCTAAATATTACTTAAGACCAAAACTCAATTTCACTTCTTCGCGAACTCTAAATGCTTTTCCGGTTCTTCACACTGATAACGTGGGGTTCGTACGTTGTGACCAGCAGCTCGCAGACTTCTGCGCACGGTTTCATCACCCACGTGGACTGCATTGTATTCAGCAATACTTTTCTATTGATTTCTGAAGCCGAATTTATTGGTTGTGCCTTGATTTGCCTAATGATAAGAATTTTATCGTGGGGCTTTAGTTTTTGAGGTCTGCCACATCTTTGACCCATCTTAAGTGAATTCGTTTGAAGAATGCTGTGGTGGGTAGATATACTACTTCTGTTTCTAGATTTCGCAATCTCTTTGACAGTTTTTCCTTCATCTCGTAGGCTTTAGATACTTGCAAGTTCTCACGAAATAAACTGTCACTTTACGCTCTGTTTTTGTTTTTGTACAAATTGTCTGTACCCAAATAGACCTATTATTTTAGACTAAAGAGCACGTGTTTGTTTGTGACCACCTTTATTCGTATACATCTTGTATGTTGAACATTAAAAAACCCAAAAAAAAGTTTCGAATGTCAACTTTTCAAATGGTTATTATATTAGTTAGAGCGCTTTTTAACGTGTCTGCTTCTGCACATGCGCACACACAGCTGAGGGAAACCTATGACAGCGATAATCGCTGCTTATGATACAATTAGCAAGGTAGACTAAGTACGAAGAGCCACAAAAATTGGCGTACAAAAATCGACAGTTGTCGTCAAATGTTCTTTCTTATTAAACAGGGTGGTGGTGCTGCAGTTTAAAATTATGAGCAAAAAGAAGATCGCCGGGGTGTGACAAGTATCAGAAAGTTCATTTTTAAAACTGAAAATTTGCTAACAAAATAGTTGCAAAAGAATGATTTTATTTTTTATATTTCATATTTTAAATTTCTATTTTGAATAGAACATCGCTCACAATATTTTCTTTATTTTCCTATTTTATTTTTAATATTTCCGAAGAGCTTGAATATAACGATCGAAAGTGTTAAACAGTTCGATGGTATAAAAAATCTACAACAAGTATAGTCTATACAACTATGTTTCCCCATCAACATACGCGGAATGCATGATACGGTTACTTCGCGGGCATAAATGTGCGTCCTCAACTGAAACGATATCAATTAAATGTTTTAGTTTATCTGAATAAAGGATAGTTATAACGAATTAGCAGTTACTTCAAACTTGCGCCTCGAGAGCCCAACTTCACGGATTACTGCAGAGTCGAACTTGCTCCTTGCAGCACATCAAAGCAAACGCTACACACACGGGTGGGCCTATTAAAACCAAACTTAAGGATTGGAACGTCATTGTTGGAGCATTTAGAACAAAGGACGCGTCCACAATGCCGGCTGCAATAAATTTCCAAGTTAATGGGTATTTACTCCGACTCTTACCGGTTCTATTACCAATGGTGCTTTCGAACGGTGAGCGAAAATTTCGTGCCACATTCCTGACAAAGATCCGACTCGGACCACGGTGACTCCTGTGGCAACTGGTCGAGTAACTTATGCAGGAGTTGATCTGTCGCCAATTTAAAGTTAAAAATACACACGCCATCACGGTTTTCAGCGCCCAGGCAAGCACCGTTCTTCACAAGGACTTTACACAACGGTGCTTGGCCACGCATAAAAGCCAGCAGCAGCGGCGTATTGCCGTCCATGTCTGGCGTATTGAGTGGATACTTTGGCATGCTCTCAATAAACAGTTCACATATTGCTGCCGCAGTGTTATCTTCGCCAGTGCGGCAGAGCTCATGGAGCGGATTTCGGCCCTTTAGGTTAGCCGCCTCCGCGTTTACTCTTGACTCGGTAAGCAGCTCGCGCACAATGGCTAGATGACCACCGCGCACCGCAATATGCAGCGCATTGTTTCCGTCGCCATCTACGGCATCGTAGTCGGCGCTATTCTGAATGAGCGCCGACACAACCGCCAAGTTCCCACGCTCAGCTGCAATATGAAGCGGCGTTTTTTGCACGGCGTCTTTTTCGTTGACACGCGCGCCAGCCAAAATCAACGTTCGCATTATCATCTCATTGCGCGACGCCGCTGCTAGGTGCAATGGCGTAGATTGATTGGCATCATGCACTCTGGAATTCACATCGACTTGAATGGCCAACAGAAAGAGCACACTCTCTAAGTCGTCCTTCATAACGGCCAAGTGTAGGAAATTACGACCGCGTTGGTCCATTTGTTCCGCCGCGTTTGGAAGTCGATCGAGAATTCGTTGTGCCGCTTTGTGGTTCCGCATTGTCAGTGCGGTAGCAAACGGCGTATTGCCCATTTTGTCGCGCATCTTTAAGTCAATGCCGGGATGGCACAACAAAATCGAAATTATTTCCTCGTGTTGATTATCGATGGCAATGTGTAACGGGGTCTTATTGTCCGCGTCCAAAGCGTTCACATTCGCGCCATGGTCAATCAGTGTCTGCAATACTTTTGTCAAGCCCCATTGACAACAAACGTGCAGCGGAGAGGCCTTATCCCTTGCCTCCTCACCTCCCTCTCCATTCGGACCGGGTTGACGCGGAGAGTCGATATCACACTGACTGCGCACAAGAAAAATTGCAACCGCTTCTTTGTTCTCGTCAATAGCTCGATGCAGCAAAGTCTGCTGACAACCTTCCGGTCCAGGACCCCAGCAGTCAGTATCCACGCCGTGCCGCACTAGAACTCGCGCCACATCTTCATACCCCAGCTCTAGAGCAGTCCAGAGCGGCGGATCTCCACCTTTATTCTTTGGTGCGCTAAGCGCTACGCCGCGCGTACATAGAGCATCGACCACTTGCGGCAAATGACAGTGTATAGCCAGCTGCAACGGCGACTCTTGTTCACCTATTTGCGAAGAAATACGTATTTTCAGTTTTCTCTAAACACTAAACTGCCACAAGACAATATGTAAGCACATTGATCAAGGACACCGTACCTGTGAGCGCATTGACGTCGGCTCCCTGCTGCAAAAGAAACACTGCTGTATCAGAATCATGGTTCAGTATCGCTTGGTGCAACAAAGTCATGTCCTGCCCGTTACGTGCATTCACATCAGCACCTCCACATATAAGAATAGGCACCAGTTCCGTCCGATTTAGGGCCAAGCTTAGGCTGAGCGGGGAGTCGCCATTGGCGTTTTTGCAGTTGAAATCAGGCTGATCGACAGGTTCTTTTCCATTTGAAGTTTTCTCCAAAATATCAGCACGAAACTTTACGAACTCTTGTATAACATCAGCCGCATCCGCTTCCACGGCCAAATGCAACGCCGTATTCATTTGTGACACACTTGACTGAATGTTTGGAGATGCCCCAGCACTTAACAATTTCGCAGTCAATTGCTGCAGCTTTTGCTCAGCCGCAATGTGAAGTGCTGTCAGTCCACGACTGTTTACGTGGTTCAGGTTCGCGTGATCTACCAGGAATTTCGCTGAGTCTTCCATACGATTTTTTGCTAATACTTGCAAAAGATTGTCATGTGTGTCGGACTTAATCGGATTAGGAGAAGCACCAAGCGCCAACAATTTCTCCGCCACTATAAAAGACGGCGCTGATCCGTCTTTCAGATGCTGTGTAAGGCTCAGCTCTAGAGCGCATTTCTCGTCTTTCGTACGCAAATTGATATCGATATCTGGCACTGCTAGCAACAAGTTAATCATTTCTCCGTTTCCAGATGCAATTGCCAAATGAAGTGGTGTTTCGTCGAGAGCGTTTTGTTTATTGACATTTGGCTCCAAAGCGAGGATTTTTTTTCCTATACCAATAATGCCGCAAAATATTTCAGAATCGGTTTTCTCAGGAACATACGCACTGATGATGTGAAGCGCGGTATCCCCCGAGGGGCTAAAATTAAAAACAAATAACATACATACGTATATGTATATGTGTATTAGTTCCAAAGCAGTTGTTTCCTCAAAGTAACTTTTTTAAAACCGCACCCTAGCAAAAATTGCAATTAATATGAGCCACGCCCCTTTTTTCAATTCAAATTTGTCTTCTGAAATATCATGAAAAGTGTAATCAGGAACGTCCAGCCCTGTTCCAGAATCCGGATCGGAAAAGGATTTGATTCCGACCGTCAGTGTTCTACATTCCGATTATCGGAAATATTTTCCGGTGCAACCCTGTTTTCAAATCCGAATAAGTTCGAAAGAATTTGAATCGGAAATTTGGTGTTCTGCATTCAGATTGTCGGAAATTGTTGCCAAAAATATTCCGTTAAACAAAAAACTGGTGGAATTGAAATCGGAAAGCAGCAAAACGAAAACAAACAACGAAAATGTAAGTAAGTAATTTAAACACCGTGTTAAATCAAACTAATAAATTCATTTCTTATCAGGGGAAAGCCTCAGACTGCTGACCAGAGCAAAATGCTCTTGAATTTCTTGGAGGACGAGGCGAAGGGATTCTGTAAAGGCGACAAAGTCGAGGTAGAAAATAAATGGAAGAATTTAACACAGTCGCTGAACGCAAGGACCACCAACAAAAATATAACGGAATGGAAAAAGGTTGAAAAGTAAATTAAATTAAATCAATTAATTGTTTAAAATTTTCTTTAATCATAGGTCTGGGTTGATTGGAAGAGTGAGGTGAGAAGGAAGCGACCGGCGGTGGACCTTTTAAGATGCACACACTTTCCGAAATGGAAGAAGCGGTTGCCTTTTCTACCGATCGTTGATAGCCTCCTTCGGCAAGAAATCGCAAAGCCGTCGCCAATTTCAAATCTGGTGGAATGGAACACTGCCGAAGAAATGGTTTCACTTCGGTCAAGTTCATGCTGAATGCTGCTCTGCTAAATAGGAAATTTTGAACATAACTGAAATAACTTGTACTAGTTACGAAGAATCTGGCAATTCCATCGGGTTGCTGTGGTCTCGCAAAATTCTGCGCTTAAACAAAATAACCGAACTCATTTAATAAAATAAAAAATTTTACAATTGACCTTTTCATTTAAAAATTTCAAGCAAACAGCTGATTGAAGGTTTGTTAGAAAGGTACATTAGGGCTGCTCTCTTATATTTGACTACTTTATTATTATTATTATACTATGGTTGAATGAATCATATACTAATACTATGAATTGTTCACGCTAAAAAATACCGTTCACTAATGCTAATGCGGTAGTCATACGTACCGTGAGTCCAATTCTAGATTACAATTACATTCCAACAGGAAATTTGCTGTAAATGTATCTCCTTTCTTGATAGCACTGATGAGAATGGTTGCGCCCTGAAGTTCAGAATTAAATTGGAATAGAAAAGGCGAGTCTACAAATTCGAGTTAATGATTTTCTCACCTCGGCGTCATAAGCATTTATGTCAGCAGCGCCGTTTTTTACAAGTGTCTGGGCGATGGGTATACTTTTCGCTGATAATGCCATTTGAAGGGGCAATTGTCCTTGTTCGGAAAGGCTGTTAACTAATTCAGGCAACTAGAAAATAATTTACAATACTAGGTTAAGACACGCTGTTCGCAAAGTCAATCTGCTTTTTCAAGAAAATATAGAAATGTACTTAACACTAATCTTCATACTTATAAATTACCAAAGTGTAATTATATTTTTAATAATTTATATTTTTGATGTAACAGAAAGTTACTCAATTTTGTGTTTAAAGTTGTTTAAGATCGAAGAATTACTACAGAATATTATTGGTTCGCTCATTTTTGCTTTGATGTATTCCTGTCTTTTCCTCTGAGTCATTACACACATATTTATTTTTAATACAGTACTTTTCGTTTATAACGAACCTGTTTAAAACGAACTTTCGCCTACAACGAACCAATTCTCGCTTAGTACGAACCCCTTTTAAAGCGAACTTTCGGTTAAAACCATTTTGCCCAGTCCCTCCAAGCTCGCTTTATGCGAAAAGTACTGTACATATATGAAATTGACTCCTTTTAATATAATCGTTTTAGATCTAATTTGGCAGCCACAGATATTATAATGCAATCTTTAATTGTCGCCAGCTGAAAAAGGAAGAGGGTAAATAGAAAAAGGAGGCCACGACCCCTTCAAATGTTCATAAATACGTAAATATTTATAACAATGTGCAATTTTTTATGTTTATGTTGCTTTTCACAACACTCGAGGTCTTCGCTTTCAGTGTGCAACGATGAAGCCAGATGTGAAGGCACGCAAGAGTAGAGTGAACAATAACCAAAAACAAAACGATAACAAACGAATCGCACTCACGAATAAAAACGACATAATTTAGATGAAGGGGATGTGGGGTGAATAGCACCACATCGACTGCCTGTTCGTTTCGCATTGCTGTGACGACTGCTTTTCTCACTGACCACAATGTGCCTTCAAATGGTCGTAGTTTGCTTTTAGTGCTTATTTAACGTTCAAAGTGTAAACCGGCTGTTCCTGAATGTGTTCTATTGTTTTTTTTTATTTGTAAAACACTTCATTTTTATGATTTGAGCATCACAACTACTCGCGGAGGCAGCAGAGATTGCGGTCGATGCAAAAAAATTGCGCATGCCGGAAGCAGCATTACAAAGCTGACACATCGCCCAACGTTCTGCCACTATTCGGCAGAAACTTAGAATTATTGGGTGTATGTGAACACCGCACTCCACCATAACCGCACCCTGGCGCTGACTTCACTTGCAAATCAAGCACAGACCCCTTTCTGCTATCAGCAACAGTGCAGCGGACGCCATCAGCGCCGACATTGGCCTCTTTGGACGGCACAAGCCGAAAGAAATTTGCGTGCTGCTTTCACAAATCACCTTCTTTTCACACTTTAAGTCGTTCGGGTGCTTTTAGTTGAGTTTCCTTTGCTTGCCTACATTTGGCGTGCCTGTAAGAAAATTTGTAGCACATGTCGCCTAACAAGTGATCGTCAGCAGTTGGAGAACTTGCATACGTACTCGCGTACGCTAACCGTACACAACTATCGAACAAAACAAAGCTTCGTCGCAGTGTTTAAAGACAGCCCGAAAAATGTCAATAATCTACAGCGCAGCGCCACCGTCACAAATTATCAAACACGTACACGCTTTTAGAAACGTTGCCGATGGAGGATGCATGAAATGTGTCGTTTTGATTTTAACGCTTTTAATTGCGATAGGTTCGTATCACGTTATCAATTTTAAAACTGAAACTTAACCATTCAAGTGTTTTTGATGGAACCCAGCTTGTCATCGATTTGCAAGGATGCAGTCTTTTAGTGAATAGTTAATTAGTGCGTTGTTCGCTAACATGTTACTCTAACATTGCACTTTCGCATTTCAGTGCACACTAATTAGTAAAATCTTTATTGCTAACATTTAAATATTTCTTGCTTTCAAACGGGTAGTTTTTAAAAGTTCGTGTTCAAAAAGCCAATGGTCTGATTAAGTCTGATGTGTGTCTACATTGTCCTCAAGTTAAACTCACTTCAGTTTTATAGTTTACAAATAAAAAAAAAAATGATTAGTCATGTACTTCCGATATCAAGGAGATAGATATTCTCAAAGGCCCAACTCCAAAACACGCATTGAACGCAGCAACGCATTCGACGCAGCTGTCAATAAAGTAAAATCAGTGTAGTTGTATGGAACAAGTTACATTAGCGTACAGCGTCGGATGCGAAAAAAGCGAAAAGTAGCCCAACTTTCTACTTTTCTAAGATTTTCTCGCATCGTTCGAACTGGCCAGCTGATTACAACTACGGGCAGTGTTGCCAGATGCCTGAAATGACTTTCTAAATGTTAAAATAATGCTGACATTTCCTCCTAAATATTCATCGCCTAAAATATTTTTTATAATATTTATAATTATAAACTTCTCATAAAAAAATAAAAATATATCTAGTTTTTTTAATTATTATTATTTAATATTATTATATTATATTTTAATTATTATTATTTTTTTTCATTCGCCTTCAGCAACTTAACAGAAACAAAAGATATAAAAAACGAGATCTCTATGAAATTCGCTTTTGTAAACTTCCTGCATTGCATAAATTATACACTTTAAAGGGTAAAATTAAATGAAATTAAATTAGACACTTTACCTTTAAATATTTAAAGCTTCAGTGCCACTAATGTGTTAAATTTATCACCAACAAAATCGGTAAATGCGACTTAAAATTTTCTATGGAATTAGGTTCGCTGGTCATTTATTTGATGCCAGACTAACACCATCACTTTGTAAAAATCGCGAACCTAAATCGAATTAATGATTCTATTTTGTATTGTGTGGGTGGTGGGTGCCAGCTCCTTGTCCAGTACCCGTCCCAGTAGAAGGAAAAATCCTTAAATGTGGTAGATACCCAACTCTGACATCGAATTTATGATCAGTAGGGATCGGATATATGTTTTTGGAGCTTTCGATTTGAACGGGACCAAGACAGAAACTATTTTTATTTAAAAATATTAATAATGAACTAACATATGCACTGCATATTTGCATATGTTTCATTATTTTGCATATTTTTGCATTTTTTGCATAGTTTTTGCATACAAATCCGATACCTAATGATCAGCGAACCTAACTCCATAGAAAATGTATAGTCGCATTCACCGATCAGACATTTATTTATTTTGTGTGCCCGTGTTTTCAACGTAAAAAACATATATTTCAAAATAATAGTTATCAGTCAACGTAAAAAAATATTTCCCAATCATAATAGTTACTGGCAACGAAAAAAATATTTCTCAAAATTTAAACGTTACCTAGCAACGGAAAAAATATTTTTCAAAAAATAGACGTTACCGAGCAATGGAAAAAATATTTCTTGCTGATAATAGTTATTAGGCAACAGAAAAAATATTTGTCACGAATAATAGTTATACATAACAGACGTAAAAATAATTATTTCAAAATAATAATTATAAGTAACAATTAAAATACTTGTTACTACGAAACAGTTATTTTCCAACTTTTTTTTCTAAAAACGTTATAACTCTTATGTCCCTGATTTATTTGTATAAATTTTCGCGCAATTTGATATTGGACGCATTTGATATTGGATTTGGATTCAGAGTTGCCGCTTTTGGTCTTTTCGGACCAAAATTGGTCAGATTTTTTACTTTGATCCGCTTAAACGAATTTCTGTCCGTTTTGTGATGTGAACATCTTTTCGTTAGTACAAAAAACGTGTTTTAAAAAATAGAATTGTAACTTAAAGATGACTTTAAAGGTAACCCCGGTTGGGGTCGGATTTGGTCGGAAAACATTTTTTTAAATGGCAGCACTGTTTGTATTGGCTACCCAGATTCATCACCGCCAAGCCCAAAGCGCTATAGCTACAAATATGAATTTAAACTGTAGATACATTTAAGAAAATAAACTTCCGCTAAGTCGGGATTTTTGAAATTCGGAGTCTATACGGAAAAAACATGGATTGAAGTATTGTATGAAGCCCATTGACTTTAAACTTGCGCGCAAAGGCGCGGAGTCCTGCTAGTTTGTATTATAATAAAATACGTACTTGTAAGTATATTTTAAGCGTTTTTCGTTTTAAATGCATATTTTTGTATATTTATAATAAAACGCGTATTTTCGCATATTTATTTAACCTAACTGCATAGATATTTCCTAGCACCTTTCATCTGGATGGGTTCCAGTCAAGTGTCCATAGCTCCTTCCTCCAAAACCCTATCTCCTTACCTCTAGATCCTTCAAGAACCAACTCATTGCCTCGATTTTATAGAGGTACGCCTGCGCTCTGGTTTGTATATTACAAAAAATGGAATGCCGTACTCAAAGTGGATATTCTACTTATATTCGCATACTGCAAGTATTAATTATTTATTAATTAATTATTTTCAGCTAACTGTCTGGCAATCAGATGCTACAAGTGCACTGTTACTGCTGAAAAAAGTATGGTCAGAAATGCCACAGTCGTTACGCCGATGTGTTCCAAGTTCGACGAATCAGAAGAGTACATAGTCGACTGTCCATTCTCCACGATGTGTCTCAAGACGATATCAACTTTGTACTTGCAGAACAAACAAACACAAGACACCATAACAAGAGGATGCGCCCAACAAAAAGACACTACGCAAGTGAGATTCACATTAACATTATTACTCATCCATTTATTATAATTGCCACCCCTACTACAGGTCTTTCGCAATCGCCAGTGGCAGCAAGAACATTCCGTGCAAGAAGTATACGAGGAGGGCTGCATCGAGTTTAAGCAGAACAATTTAGCCGCTTCGGGCAAAACGCATTGTTACTGTCGTGGCAATCTGTGTAATTCGGCACACCTTCTCCGACCTCCACGAATGGTGTTGATTACAATTTTGACTGTCGCGGCTTCGCTTGAAGCTTTACTTCATTATCGATAGTCTAAACATCGATGTAGTTTCAGCAACGCTCATTCGAATATTCTAACTGCTATTAAATGAATCTCTTAGTGATATAGCAAACCAACTGATACATATGCCTTGATATTAAACGTAAACATCTTTGTAAGACTTTTCGCATCGGATAAATGTTGTGATACGTAAAATATACATATATCCTTAAAATTATAACTACAAATACCTCCAGTAACACTGTGACTTCTAATTTCTACTTCTCCGATTTAATTGGAGTAAGATCTAAACTTCATAAAGATGATACATCTTGAAAAACATTTTTTTGACCACATGTACAATATTTGTTTTATTGCTTTATACTTATGTATTTTTGCGATATTATGTTAGTTGCTTGTTAGGAAATAAAGTAAATAGCAAACAAAACAAATAAAAATCATGATGTAGACAGCTTAAGAGGTAAAGTAAAGTTTCCAAAAACGAATGCAGTAAATATTAAAATAGCTGCACATTGTTTACTACAAAGTACTGAACTATATGGTAACCCTAAGTAAACGTTCTCCAATTCTATATATGTTAAAATATTATACAGCTGCGGTCAAAATAATAGTAGTAAACGCAAAGAAAATTAATAAAAAAAATAGCCCGTAACCTGATAACGCGTTGTTATGGCCAGTTAAGTAATCCTCTCAGATATAACACCCTTGTGCCAGCAACAATGCGTGCGCAAACAATCGATTTTACGATAAGAAAAAACCACAAAGCACACCAAACATGCCTAATAGCCTAGGCAGACGGAAAAGTAAACTATTTACTTTGCAGACGGCAGCGTTAATGCGCATTAAGAGCTCACAAGTGCAAATTAGAATTTTAACCTGATAGACGGCAAACCTGTACGTTTACTAAACAGCTGATTGTTTGCCAGCTGACTATTTCGTTCAAATGGAAAAACCACAACATTCACTTTTCGCGGCTGCGCTGTTGGTGAAAAAGCAAAATGCAATTGAAAAAAAGTTCCAATTACTTTTACTGAAACTGCTTAAAAATGACTGAACCATCACTCCAATAGCTGCAAAAGCTGGGATTGCAGTCTCATGCTTGAGCAAACAGCTGATCCTGTTAATGCTGCCGTTTATCTAGGGCCTAGATTCTTGGCTATAATCTTGATATATGTCAAACACAAACTAAATATGCACAATAGCTGATAATGTGAACATATTGCAGTGATATATATACAAACGTAAAAAAGTCGAAAATCTAATTTACATACAAAGCCCATGAAATTTTCAGACCACATACTGCCAGGTTGTCGTCTCTAATAGTCACTTCCAAACTTTAAACATTACGACCCATAGTATTATTATACTATGGTTATGAGCTATCAATTTTAGTACGAATTTTAAGACAAACTCATCCTACGTAAATAAAAAATATCGCATTTTAGTCCCATGTGGTGCCATATTTAAACATCACATTAAAATACATTGGCTATATATACACAACTTAGTTTCAAATTGGAAAAAGTGGACTTACTGCGCCATCGTTTTCCACCAGACAAAGAAACACGACGTCTTCTCTTAGCAGCCGGACTGCTGCGTGCAGTGGGTACTTCGTTTTACTCTTTAGCATTTTGTAAAGCAATGGGCCAGACATGTGTTCGAAGTCCTGAGGTGTAAGATCATCCCAGTGAGTCGATATCAGCCCTGAGCAATACTCAAGCAGGCTGGCTGCTCCCACCTCCTCCGCTACGCAATAGAAACGAACACAGGACCGCACGCCTACCGAGGCGACTAGCGCTCGCTCGCATAAGCCCAATAAGCCCGGTAAGCGGAAGCGATGTGCGGCTCGCAGCAACCCCAATGCTAATCTGTCATGCTGTAAGTCAACCATGTCCATGTATATCCATCGAAGTAAGGCAATTCCTATATCCTCCTCTAGATCGCTCCAATCTAGTTCTTTCGCATCGACCAACACTTCTTCACGCCACTCTTCGGACCGTGAATGCAACACAAATTTGTGTGCTGGCAGGAGCCTGGCCCCTATTTTGATTACAAGGTCGGAATATACTGTCCGCCCATACAATGAGGCTACGGTCATTGCAAGCCGAGACAGAAAGCTACTGAACTCAGCGTTTGCATCGCTATCAACTGTGTTGGCTACGACTTTGCTGTACTTCCGCTCCAACTCCGCATAACCGCGCTGCAGCTTTGTATACTCCTCCTTTAAAAGACCCAGATGCTTCTCAAGTTTCAACATTGTAGCTGCTTCGGTGGTACCTGCAATCCAAACTTAGGTGAGTACGGCTGAATTCAATAGCGCAACGCCCACATAGAGCTGTGCAAGCAGCAACAGCATACAGTGCTCGCCGCTGCTCTCTGTTTACGTCTTTTCAAGTGCTTACTCATATTTCAATGCGTTTTTCTTGGATCCTCTTTAGTTAAAATTAAAAACTCAAAAAAACAATATCAACACCCGAGATTTTACCACTTTCAACAATCCTGCGTTTCGGATGCATTACGGAATCCACTTGCACAATCAATATTGCCAACTCACAATTTTCGTTCTGAAACAAAACATTACTATTTATAAAAATAGGCAGAAAATACGCAAAACATTGCTTTTCACCTAAATGAGAATGAGTTTGAAATTTTTTGTAAAGTTTTGAATTAAATAAATACATGTTATTCTATTAAGTTATGATTTAAATCATTTATTATATGTTATGTGATAAAAAATGTTATAACGTATCGAAAATAAAATGCTGGCAACACTACGCAAAGTTGTCAGATGAATATTTCTATAGAGCTGCCAGATTACCCAAAGCTTAGTTGAATCGCTACTTACTGTAAAACGGGGTTCAATTAATTAATATTAATTGGGGTGTATTAATAAGGTGATGGCACTGGTGCAAAAACAAAATTCCCATGTATTTTGTTAGTGCTTTTGGGCATGCTGATTGTCAAAATCAAATCAAAACCTACAGCGGCAGGCGGCTATTTTTACAATTTTGACAATTAGGATGCCCATTTGCGAAAAATCAAAAGAAAATCAGAAGAAAAAAGTTTAATCAGCTGTGTTGCCACCACTACCTTATTAATGTGCCTTGACGGGGTTTGGCAATTTTTTCTGTTTCTGCCCAAAGATCTTCTAGTGAAGGGGGAACAATTGACGTGCGTAGGTTGTCTTGACCATGATACAATAACAAGTAGACGAATCCTGTTTTTTTCTTTCGTTTATATTTTGAAGGGATGTCAGAGAAATCAAGGTTAAATAAAAGGTTAATAAATCTATTGTACCGTTACACTGGGCTGATTTAAAACCATTATACTCTGAAAGAAGAAAACTTACAGCAAGAAAATACGAAGACCTTCAATGCTTAAGGGGCACAACTAGTTTGAAATTTTGAAAATTTTGTTTTTTGTTTTATTTCATATTTTTATAGTATAACTATCATAGAAAAAGTATACGAACGGATTTTGTCGAATTCGTAAAAGTCTCTGAGATACAGAGCCTCAAATCCGTCTCGTTCACTACGCGGTAACACGGTTTTAAAACTTTAAACGCGTTTTTCTCAAAACTACATTTTTCAAATTTGCTGCAGCTGTAACTTGATAACAAATCATCCGATCGACCTGGGTAGTTTTTTAGCTTATTCTGTATTTGTTTTTCCATACAATGACCCTCCAGTTTAATGATAGGATGAAAAGTATAATTATGCCAGGCCAGATCATCAGATTGTTCAGCAAAATTTTAATTTTTTTTTCAAAGAACCGCCATTTTGTTGCATTTTATTTTTTTGTTACAACCGAGGGTCATTGTATAGGAAATATAACCTAGTTAAGTAAAATTTTTGGTTTTTTTGATTTCAGGCACTGCGAAGGCTACAATCACTGCAGCAGTGGGAGAACGTTTTTTTTTTTAAGACTCAGGGGATGGTGGATAACTTGCTGAAAATCGAATATTTTCATTTGAAAAAATTACTTTGTATTCATTATTTATGCATAAATATATCTGCAAAATTTTAAAACATTCGATGCAATACTTCACAAAATTCAAAATTCACAAAAATCTCCTTTTTCAGGCGGTCAAACTAGTTGTGCCCCTTAAAGACAACATTGCCAAAGGACCATCATCTATTTTATGAGGAATTACCTCACGAGTAATATTATATTTTGATATGTAATTTTTATTAAGCAGCAACGACAAAAGACTGCGTTGTTTACTTTTATAATACTTGTTTTATACTTTTCTCACTTTAATGTTATTGTTCACTACTTTACTGTTTAAATATTTTTTCGCAGCATCGAAGCGAAACTGTACAAATTCCTTTCTTTTACAATAAAACTATTGCTACAAGTATTAAAAGCAACAAACTAGGTTGTGGTATTTGTATATAAACAAATTGTGTTTTGTGAAAAGGTGCCAAGTCCAGTGCACAATTGAAAAATAACTGAAGTAAATGTGTTGAGTCACAAAAGTATATATATATCGGAAGTAAAATTTTTTTTATTTGTTCATATTCTTTTCATTACTCTAAGGCAAGGTTTAGTAACATTACATAAAAAATAAACAATTCATTATCATTTACATTTTTAAACTGTTTTTTGTCTCTCCTGAAAAATTTGAAAAAGTGGACTTAGCACCTTGTCACCCTAAGACGACGATATATACTTTTTCCCCATCACTTATTTCATATATTTATACGAGAAAAAACTTATAATTCACACAACCAGAATACGTCAAACAATTGCATCTAAAAGAAAAATAAAATTTACTAGAAATGTTAGTACATATTTGGATTGGAGCAAGTTGTTTTCCAATGATTATTCTACATGGGAGGGGTATTGAATCAATTAAATAGTGGATAACGTTCATTGGAATGTTGTTGTAGACGTCCTAAATCGCAACATTTGCTCGATAAATCCGTTGTTTGACAATTTTCTTTAGGTTTTCGATAAGCAGGTCGACTCATAACGATAATTGTTTTGTGTTTTAACCAGTTCATTACAGTACTCGAAGCTCGTTTGGGATCGTTGTCCTTCGCTTTACAGCAGCATTACAGTTTTCAAGACGAAAAACGAATTGATCCAATTCACCCACAATACGGTGAAAAGGCCTCAACCTGCCAGCAGAAAGGCATCCCAGACGATAACATGCCCAATATGCTTAACCGCAGGCCGTTTGCAGGCGTTCATATTTCGTTCATCTTCCATCACTCCAAAAATATAAAATTTTGACTAAGAACAATGATTTCCATTTACTTATTGGCCAAGTAACGTGTTCTTTTGCAAATTGCAACCGCTTTGGCTGGTTATGCTTGGAAATCGGTGGTTTTCTTGCTGGACGGCATGGCCGTTAATTAGCGTCAATGAAGCTATTCTTGCAGCAATTGAAAGTTAAATTTCTTTTACTATTTGCAGAGCAGTTTAAAAAGAACAATATTTTATCTCCGTTTATCGCTGCATCGTTATATGGATCGATTTTGGGTGACGTTTACATCGATGTATCGCGCCGACGGGTTTATCTGTTTTATGTGTATAGCACCGTGAAATATTATATTTTGCGGAGATTTCCTTCCGAGTGCATCCTTTGTCAATAATACGCTGACGTAATGCCAAACCAATATTATCCAGCGCCATTGCCTTTATTACTGTTAATTGAAATCATAGTGGAATTATACAGGTGGAGTAATTATTGACAGTTTGTATTTGACACTGCCTTATTTAAAAGTTGCATTGAAAGGTAGCAAGAAAAGGGAAATAATTCGGCCTTTTTCACTAGATGGCGCTAATAATTATTTCAAATAGTTCTGAAATTCAAAAACACATTTATGTGAATTATCTATTCCATCAACAAAAAAGTTATCGATTGAGTGACTAAAGGCAGAGCCAACTCATTAGTGTGTATAACAAGCAAACGCTTAGCAAATGAGCATAATACCAAAGAATATGAAGTAATTACTTCAAGTTACTTCATATTCTTTGATAATACTAAAACGAACACCGAGTGTATTTTACGCTTCTGGCTTTCTCCATCAGTCTTTTCCCTTCTCTTCCTTAATTGTGTCGACTTGGCTTCGTGTTAGGATTTTTGCAGGATGTTGTTATTGTTGTTGCATTTTTTTGTGATTTCTGACGGAGGTGGAAAATCTTTGAAAGATACCGGAATATCAATTCCTTGGCATGCTGCGGTACGTGGAAAACGGGGTCCTTTTCCTCCGTCCAAGTACGGTGGCAAAAACTGCAGCTCGACTTCGTCATAGTTCAAATAATTCAAAACCAAATAATCAAATTCAAAGTTCAAATATTGTAGTACAAGTTACGAAATTGTTTTTGTTTTTGTCCCACGCTGCCAAACTTGGCTTGGTACCAAGTGATGCATGCACAAGATGTGGTGAAGACAGTGCCAAGGGTACCCTGGAGCATTTGCTGTGCCACTGCCCTGCTCTCTACAGATCACGGGTCAGCTGCCTCGGATCCGCGTCGTTCCCTTCCTTGGAAAGAATCGCGGAACAAAAAAGCGGCGACTTACTTAGATTTGCCAAAACGTTTTTAAAAAATTACATACAGGTCTGAAGCTCCAGAACCTTTCTGGTATCACTATGGACCAACATGGTCTATGTGAGACCCCCCCGTGGGTCAGCCAGCCTAACCTAACCTACGAAATTGTTTAGTTACGTTGAAAGAGTTCAGTTACGCACGGTTCAAATATATATTTGAAAAGTAACTTAAACCTAAATTGGAGCGTTAGCGTTCGAAAAAAAAATCTTAGTTTTGCAAAAAACAACATTGTTTCTTCAAGGCAGCATGAACTGCCATAATCACAAAAACTGTCATCAGGTTACTACACCTGTATAATTCCACCATGAATTGAAATATCTGAACTGAGCCTTCCCAAAATTGTTCAGCAAATGACGTCGAATTTAGTTTTTTCTTTGAACTGACAGTAAAAATGTGAGAATGTAAAACAAAAATGCAAAACGTTTTGTAGTTGCTTATGTTTTGTCCAACACGTACAGTATTGTAAAAATCGGTATGCTTTTCAGTACCTACACACAACTCAATTTATAAGCATCTCAATTTTTGTTTTTTTGCATTGTTCATTCACACTCCACAGTACTTAAAAAGTTCTCTCCCTATCTGGCATACTTTGTAATTGAACTATGGTCCTGACTTATTAATGTATAGGGTGTTTTTTTTAGAGGTTTGTTTTTCGAATAGAGATAAAACTGGCATTTTGTGGTCAAATCTGGCAACTCTAATGTCATTTATGTTCAGTTTGGTTTGCCATTTCATCATGAACAGGTTGACAAAAGAACAACGCTTGCAAATCGTGCAAATTTATTTCGAAAATAATGGTTCAGTTCGCGAAGTTTACCGCAAGCTCCGTCCATTTTATGGTCGACATCGTCCATCAGAGCAATTAATTCGGTTAACCATGGGTCGTTTTCGCACTACGTTTACTCTATGTGATAATACGCATCCGCAGAGACGTCGAACAGTACGCACCGAAGAAACAATTGCCGCTGTAGAGCAAAATGTTGAGGAGGACACGAATGAATCGATTCGCCACCGTGCACAGCAATTGGAGCTTTGTCCATCAACTAAAAATTGGACCTGTAGAATTGGCTTTAATCGAGCCAGCCGCGGCGGCCACATGCCCGAAATCATATTTAAACATTAATGGCATAAAATTATCCTTCCAATAAAGCCAAATTGATGGACATTAAAACGATTTTCTTGTGTTTTATTTCAATTCGAAGTTCTATACCTCTAAAAAAAACACCCTATAGTATGTTTCTGGCAGAGTGAAGTTCCAAAAACTTTAACGACGGCAGCCACACGACCACATCTGTCCAACATTTGCCAAAATATAAAATCACAGCATTTTGATAAACACTATTATTGTTGTCTCCGTAGAACTATTTCTTTTGTGGTGACGAAACCAAATCAATTCGCTACATATTCAAAAAAAAAAATTGTTCTAATGGCGGTCTTCTTACTTTTCAATGTACTTTGAAGCTCATTTAAAAATTTTTCAGTATTTCAGTTACAATTTATTAGTTTTATAAATTATTACACAATGTACGAATATAGACGCGCACCTCCTCTATTAATCATCCGGTGATTTTACTGCTAGTTTCATAGTAATCAATTAGTTGACGTTGCTGCCGCTTTCATTGTAATGGAGTATTGGACTACACAACGACACCTTAAAGTTGTGTGTTCGCGTTCGAATCAATAACTTAACATTGACGGTTAGATTATATCCAATGATATTTTTAAAGTCTATGTCTAAAGTCTAAAAAGGCCTAACTTTGACGCTTTATCACGCAAGAAAGGAACAAGAAAACTAATTTATTTGCAGAGGGTTTACTAAACACATACTAAAAAAGAAAAGAAAAATAAAAATAGGCCGCAAATGTTTTTAAAAAAATTCCCATTTACTCAAAAAACGGCTACATATTCCCTTAGAGAATAAAGATGTGAAGCTACTGTCACATTGATCCATGCAACGGTGATCGAAAGTTCAACATTTTAATATTTTTTTCATTACAGAAACAAGTGGATATTATTTTCATGACCCTTAAATACTGCTCAATCAGTTTTTCCATAAACGTTACCCCTGAACTCATTTAAAAAACGAAAAAGTTTTCCACCTCTCTACTTATTTAATTTAAAGGTAATAATAACATCCGGAATCCGTTCTACACTGTTCATACTAATCGCCTCGAAAGAGTTCAGAGGAAATGTCTAAAAATTGCTTTATATTTACTAAACTTTCACGTTGCTTGCTTATAAGACTAAAATCGTTGGAATCTAGACGCATCATAAAGTCGGTATTGTTTGTGGCAAAACCAATTGCCCTATCTTGCTTAGTTTTATCAACTTATTTCTTCCAATCAGAACTACTCGCACGAATAAGTTATTTGTTCTAAAGCACTAAAAGCCAAATTATGATTTAAATCAACCGCTTGTAATGTAATACAACAAACTTGCAATAATGACATCGACTTTTCTATTCCTAAAATAAAGTTTAAAGAAGTTATTAATATTTATTTTAAGTGTTATATTAATTTTTAAATGTTTTCTCATTTTATATATTTTTCTAGCCAATAAATACTTTTTTGTTCGATTGGCTTAAATAAAAAAATAAATATGCATATGTATGTATATGCATATTTGTGCATACTTACGTTGCATTAAGTAATTTTATCCACAAGCGAATTTAAGTAAAAACTATATTTAATAGGACTTTTATTAGTTTTTGTCATTTTATCGTCGTGTACCTATTCTCAAGAGCTTCTGATTTGTACAACATATATAGTATTATTGCTTTCAATTCTATAAATCAAATAGTTGCGTTAAATATATGGGAATGACTTAATTCGAATGTGGAGGAATTCGTTGTTGACTTTACATTTCATATCTACATATCTATGTTTATAACGATGCTATCGTAGAAGAATAAAACCTCCTCAATAACAATAAAGATTTAGTACATGGTCCCAAAATAATGTGCTCTTTTTTACTAACTAAAACGCTGGCGTAGATTTTTTAAAATGTATATTCTGGCCCATATGGAATGTTTTTCTTTTAAATTCATCATTAAGTTGTTAAAGCTGAACAAATTTGAGGCATGACGATAAGTAAGCAAATATATATTCACTCTTCTCCTACATATGCGCGGACGTTAGTAGCTATTTAATATATATTAGGAATTTTACAGTTCCAAATATATAGAAAGTTTCTTACATTATAGTAAAGCACTAGCGATTTTGAATCGATCAAAGATTTTCACACATATTGGTTCGAATTCGGCAAGCTAAATATTACTGCGCAATAAGCCAAGAAACACCTGTGTACGACCAACAAACATTTGGTGCTACTTATGCTTAGAGTTTAAATTGAGTACATAGCTTTATAATTAAGTATACCTACTATATGCCCCTATGATTAGTACACAAAAACCATAACAAAAATCAATCTATCGCTTGAAGTGATAATAACATGTGTACGAATTTTATTTTTATAGCGTTGGACATAGCCATTTGTTAATTGTGGTTTCTCTGAAATAAGTGTTGTAACAATAACAAATTTTGCTGGTTTCGTGTTGGATTCCTGCAATTTTCATTCGGTGACCTCATTATTTTTATTTTATTTCTCCAAAGCAGTAACAAATTGCATTATTCGAGAGAACTCATATCTTTACATACATTAAGAGGCGAGAGCAGGCAATCCGTTCGTTTTGTTAGAACACTATTTAACCGACATAAATCAAATTTCGATTCTAAATAATAAGTCGAACTTGTTAAACATTGATTATAATAATTATTGAAATTGATTTTATTTATTTAATTAACGTTCTCGGCAGCGGCATCTGAGAAGCGTTTCGAGATGGATTGATTTTTTACTAAAGTATTACCAATTGGTAAGCACTCGCTACGTCTCGCTCTTTTAGATCTGACCCTCAGTTTTTTTTTTTTACTTTTTTACCTTTCGAGTTTAGGCAGTTGTGATGAAAACCGTATAATACATTATTTAACTACATTATTATAAATTTATATATTTAATGTAATGTAAGTAAATGGTGCGAAAGGAATGAATTACAAGGGCAATCTCTGTTAACCTTCTTTCCCCTATGTATTTTTGTATTAGCTGATTAGTGCGTTGGATCCCGAGTCTAAGGCCACAGTAGACCTCAGGTTCAAACCCTGGCCGTAAGCTTCAACGAAATATAAAATAACAGTTTTTCTTACGACGATTACCTATGAAAAAGCTTGCTTACTTGGTTTGGTTGTTTTTGGTTTGACTTGGTTTTCTTACAAAGTAATTTAAACCTCAAGGTAACAAGTAATATGGCAGCTTTGTGAACCATTACAATAGTACCTGAATGGATTTTGAACAAAAAGCATAAACATGGCACAAAAAATATTTAACTTAAACCAGAATAACCAGAATAAATAATATTTTTAATCTTTTTGGCAAAAAGTAAAAGTAAAAGTAAAAAGTAGCACTGTTTAATCGTTTTAATTTTCGCGAAACCACCGAATAAGCTCCGCAGAAATTTCACGACTCGTCTAGGTTTGCCTTATTAAGAAGTTTTACTTGCAACTTTTTAGATTTTTATGAAAAATGTATGTGAACATTGATAAAAATACAAATTTGCACCTTACCTATGGTAAGTTGCGAAACGCGATTTTTCGATTCGACATTGAAAGCAAACTCTTGGAAGGAGTCATTGCACAATTAAAAAATTTGTTGATAAATGCGCTAAACACAAGCAGATTGAAGATTTTCAATCCACTGGTCGCCCAAGGCTGCTTCAAATGAAGTTAAAATATCGAAAAACATCGGGCAAACATTAGGAAAATAGCGCAAGTACGATTAGAAGAGCTTACAAAAAGAGCTTTCATGGAAGAATACCACGAAAAATCCATACATATCCAAACTTAACAAGAAGAAGCGTATAAAACTCGCTCGTACCAAAATAATAATTTAAATTTCTAAGAAAATATTATTCACTGATGAAAGCAAATATGAAACTTTTGATGTAAGGAAACCGGCTAAAATATGGCGAGCGGCAAACTAAGCATTTAATGACAAAATGATTAAACATGGCGTTGGTTTGGTTATAGACTGTGGCTGATTGGTGAGGCAGGTGAAGCGGAAAAGTAGCTTTCATACATCGAAAGTAGTAAGGGAGTGGCTACTGTATCGTGCACCTACATCACCCACCGCAGTCCCCAGACCTTACCCCCATTGAACTTTTGTGGGAACATCTACACAAAAAATAAGGCAAAGTAATTTAAAAAGACAATCTGAAGAAAGCAATTACACTGTGTGACAAAACAAAATTGTTGCCAACTTTGTATTTTAATCAATTGTTACATTGTATGTTATTTTAATCAATTTAAATTTGTTAAATTAGGCCTGCTGAACACAAATGTGTAAACCGAATTCTTGTAACACGCCACATTTTAAGGTTATGATAAATGTAATTTCCATAAGTGAATAAGAACAATATGGCACTATATGAAAAATTTCAAATAAAATTCTAAACATGTTTATTTTCCTGTATTTTCAATTTCAATGTTAGAAACATTTTTTTTGTCAGTGTTATTAAAGAATGAAGCAATATCTCTCCTTATATAACAAAAACCAAAAACAAAACAATAGAGTCTACGCCTAGACGTTTAAATGAAGTGTTAAAATAGAAAGGAAAACTAACCAAATACCAATAACTTATGTTAATTTATCATATTTCCGATATTAACGGTATTATTGTATTGAAAATTGTGATTATTTTGGTTTAAGCAAAACAAGATTTGTTGTGTTATGTGTTTTTTAAGCAATTAAGTTACTACTGAATTAGTTCACAAATCTGCGATATTACTTTCTAAATTCAAAACTACATTCTAATAAAACGTGAAATACACGGAACATGGGTATTTACGCTGAACTAAAAAATAGTTAACACTTATATAATCCTAGTTTTTAGTTTCATTCAACTAAATCGTAGCTTTTAACATTCAATCACCTATTTTACACGTTCTATATGTATATAAGTATATATTCGAATGTATTTCACATTGTGCGTAAGTAAAACCCATTTGGGGGGTGTGACTTTGTGCAGTAAAACCTATTTGCGTATTAATATGTACCTTCACCTATATAAGGCAAAAGTGGTAAATATTGTGTTGTTTCGATAAGCATTACCAGCAGCACTGTAACAGGAGGACTGTAAAATAATTTCTTTGAAGAATATCTGTCAAAACAAATGATAGCCACAGTTTAAACAAATATTTTGTTTAGTTTAACAATTGTTTTGTTTTCTTCGAATGGACTCCCAGCTAATTTGCAACTATAATTGTCGATAGTTTGTGGTCATGGACGATCTAGTCAGCAGTTGAAGCTGACAGCAGTTGAAGTCTAGCCGAAAAAAGATGTAAGGGACATTTTTGAAAACGAATTACTTCGAGGATTTATTTTGAATACACTATTCCTGATCATCTAAATGTTAAATTCAGCAAACCATACAAATAAGTACTGCCATGATAAATGCTTATCAAAAATAAAAGTGCTTCAATTCAATTATCCACTTCAATTATCCGAGCAGCAATTCAATTATCCGCTCTCTCGACATACACCTTTTGCTATACGAAATGAAAACAATAAGCGACCACTTCTACAGTGGTCGCTTATATTGCGAGAATTTTTTATTTACACAAAACCCTGTATCGACTTTCTGTGTTCTTGCTTTCCTGTTATTGCTATTTTGGCATTGCTGTCATGTCCATATACAACTTGTACATAATTTAACTTTGAATGAATAAAATCTATAAATATTATACAACCGATTTCGTTAAACTTCTTGCGGCTGCAACGAACCAACTCACACTGTTCAGAATATTTTTAATCTTAGATAATATTGCATAAGTTGCATTTAAATTGGTAAGCTTGTATGCTATGAATCTGTAAGGGCTCAGCCCTGCAGACTTTTGTGTGTTATTATTGTAAGTTTGTAGATCAATATTAAATAGCTTTAAATGAGTTAGATACTTTAGACAAAATGTGCGATATTTTATTACAGTTCTTTTGAAGTTAGAAACTAAAAGTTTTAAAACCTTATTCAAATACGTCAGCAATAATTTGTTTTCAACTTTTTCCGTAGCTCTATCGAAATATTCGTCTATTGAAATCAACCTTAACGTACAAGCACCCGTTTTACATATTAGTATCTAGGCAACTAATTATATTCAGTTTCTTCATTATTTGATCCAGATCCGTGCTCTGAAAGCGAAGGAAGTACTTTGTCGCTTGAGAGTTGCCTGCAACAAAAAAATATTAATGTTAACAAGGTCATGCAGAAGAAGATGTATATTTCTTAATAATCCCTTTGACACCCTGCAACTCTGTTATATCCTTGGCATGAGTAAAAACTGGCCAGTGAACTCATCTCTATCTAAAAAAATTTATGTTTGTTTTTTTGTCCTTTATAGATTCGAAAAATACTTGGCCGATTGACCTGCATTTTTGGCACAATGGGTGGGGAAGGTTTCTGGATATCTATTGTTGTTTATGGAAAATGGGCCGTGGCAGTGCTCATACAGTTTAAACCTATAATACTAAATAGCATAGGAATTACAAGTCGGAGAGCATTGAAATTTGGTTCCATGAACTGGTCTATAAATTTTATGTTCGTTGGGCTCTAGTTTTCCATAAATTTGTACAAGTCTTGGCAGAATTATTCTTCAAAATAAAAAACTATCCAACAGTTAGATACAGAAAGATGGAAGGACGGATGATACATATATTCTTGCAATTACATTCACATGCAACTGCATACTATTTTAATCTCCTTTTGGGGTGCGTAAACTTTATAGCAAATTCATTTAAGTATAACTACATCGAAGTTGTTGAGCAGCCGCCGTGGCTCAGTTGATTAGTGCGCGGTCCAACGAGTCGCATGCAGAGCGACGCAAGATCGAATACTGCATGTAGTAACACCTAAAAAAAAATAACGGGAAACTCGTTTTCTCTTTCGGTGGCTGTCCTCTCAGCTGGAAATGGTAAACCTCTGAGAGTAAAAATTGCCTATGAAAAAGCTCCCAACCTGCCGTTCGGAACCGGCATAAAACTGTAGGTCCCTTCCACCCGCGTACAAAATTCACACGCACAACACGGGTGGTTGCGGGAAGCTAGGCCTTAGTCTCGCGTAAGCGGGCTGTCGTGCCAATCAATTATTATTATTATTACATCGATGTTGTTTCAGTTACCTGTCAATAGTGGGATTATATGCGCCAGGAGCCGAGTTCGATCGCCCAG
This sequence comes from Melieria omissa, assembly GCA_963971225.1. NCBI lineage: Eukaryota > Metazoa > Arthropoda > Insecta > Diptera > Ulidiidae > Melieria > Melieria omissa. The sequence continues at coordinate 48,847,069 of OZ020267.1, read as the reverse complement.
CGCGGACAAACCGCTCTAAACGAGATCCACCAATTTGGGAAGATTTTCCCGATGCAAATGGATTCCCAAAGGAGTGTTTCTTCAGCATTGTTTTTATCAGAATTAATGTATCCAATTTGGGAATGCTGCGTACAACTGAATTGACATCCTCATCGCTTACTTGCACCAAACAGCAGTTCTCATCCTCGGTTGGAAGAAGGTGTGCGCCTGCCGCTGTCACCCAGGTGTGTTCCTAAAGACAGACCGTGTATAGGCAGTAATATTTATGTACGAGTTTGTAGGTACGCATAAATATGCTGTACAAACTTTTAGCTGTGGCAAAGTAATCCGCTTTGCTGGATCCTTGGTCAACATATTTCTAATGCAGTCTTTAAGTTCATCACAAATTTGTCGGTCACCGGAAAACTCCAACGGATCCGTTTTGATTTTTTCATACAGCACGGGGATTGAATTTGCAATAAATGGAACATTTCCATAAACCAATGAATGTAGTGTTGCTCCTAATGCCCAGATATCCGCTGCCTTTCCGCAATACACATTCTGAAATCAATCAAAAGATACTTGGGACAGTTAAATATTTATAGTACTTTTTGCACTAAAAAAAACATTCTAAGTGCATTTATGTTCTGCGTCCTAATTAAGTTCATTGCTTCAGTCCATTTTTCACCAATGTAGACTGTTTGGAAGGATATCAACCGTTGCGAGCCAAACTTGGCTTGGGAGCCATCGGTTCAAAGCATGGAAGCAGCAATTTTCAAAAAATTATTATTATTATGAAATTATTTTTGGGCCGCTAAGGTGGTGATAGCCCTTAAGACTTGGTCGATATAATTGTAGAAAATATTTTTACCTTACACACTGCACATATATTACACTGCATTCGTACATACTGTCTGCAATAGTTAATATTAAACTAACAATTTAAAAATAATTATATGTAGCACAACTGCACGTAGAGGGATTTGTTTGCTCAATATTTCTAAACCTACCTGCCCTATGTTCAACGATTCTGGCGCTCTAAAGGCTGGAGTTCCAGCTGTGGTGCCATTACTCATGGTAGCATCTTCTCCCAGAAATTCATTGCACACCCCCAAATCTGCTATTTTAACGTGTCCGCATTCAGTGAGCAATAAATTGTCAGGCTTCAAATCACCATGGACTATGCGCTGATAATGTACTGCAAAAATGCATACAACAAAATATGTATTTTAATTAGTTTTACTGAATAAATACATAAATGTATTTTTTGTATTTTTTCTTATATTTTAAATCTTATACTAAAAGTAATATATTTCAATAATAATAATAATAATAATTAATGATAACAATAATAATTGATGATTAACTATAAGCTTTAGGACATTTTTTTATTTCCATTTATTTCTATGCATATACCTGTGCACAAATAATGCATCGGTGCGCACACAATGTATCAATGTGTGTACACAGGAATTAGTTAATGAAGCGAAAAGCCCTAAGCTTTTTAAATATTACACTTGCATAGCCAGCGAAGTGCACTCGAATGGATAATCACGATGCACATGCCTATATTATATTAAGGCTATATCTGTATATATATCTGTATATACAACTATGTATATATGTATATATTTATAACTATGCTAGTTGTTACCCACAGGCTTTTCTGAAAGTTAAAAATAGAAAATTTAGTAAAAAGGATACATTTTCCTCTTTTATTCGATACCCATATCTTCATCATTGCACAACCGCAAATATTTAAAAAAATATTTTAAATGTGTATAACCTTAAAATTTTAAAGTCCTCGTCCTCCTTTAAGAAGGTTTTTGGATCAGAAATTGAAAAACTGACTATGCCAGGATACTATAAAGTACCTTTAGTTTCATGCCTATATCAACATTTGGATGGGTTTCGGCAAATAAAAAAAAATTGTTTCGCACGGTGTAATAAATGTAAAGTTGGTGCTTTCAGTGCATCATAACTTCGTCTCTTTTCTTTCAATCCTATTGATGTTAGTATTTGCTCAAATAATATATCTTTCATCTTAGATTTGAAAACTAGAGGAGATAATTCATTGTATCTATAAAAAAACATTCGAAAATGTATGACTTTTTTAAATTGGTCGAAAAATGTACTTTTTTACAACTTTCACCGTCAGTAACTTTCCCAAATCTCATCTGATTTGGACAATCTGTAAATCGCTGAAAAGGCTAAGCTATTATCTTCTGACCGACGGACAGAAGTCGGATGATTCGTTTACGAGATATGTGCTCATAATTGAAACAACAGGGGAAAATCTGGTTTTTCGAAGATTTTTCGAAAACTTTCTCAGTTTCGTATTCAGCGGAATACACTTATTTTTAGGTGAAGGTTTCGTGTCGAGTAGTGTTATTAGCTGATTCGTTTACGAAATATACAAGATTATAACTAGAATAAAAGCCATAATATACAAATTTATACCCATATTTTCATATTGTACTATTCACACTTACAGTACTCCAATCCCAGTAACGTTTCGCGAAATACACCCCAAGCACGCTCTTCACTCAACGGATTATCGGTTGGAATGCTAAGTACTTCTCCTTGTTTCACTAGTTCAAAAACCATATACAAAGAGTCTTCCATAGGATCATCAAGTACTTCCACCAATTTTACAACATTAGGATGATCAAGTTTCTTCAATACCGCAATTTCTCTATACACACGATCTAATGGCGAGGTGGTTTTTTTGGGGCCTCGTCGCATGAGGCCTGCTTGGCGCAACAGGCGCCGCTTAGAAAGGATTTTCATAGCGTAATGTGTTGAATCTTCTTCCGAATATGCCAGCTTCACAAGCCCGTACGAACCCTTATTGAGGATAAACATTGTAATGTACCTTACATACCAGCTACTTGTGTGATTATTTGTGTACCTGTCCAATTTGATCCATAAGTTTGTATTGATTAAGTTGTAGAAAGCTTCCAGTCTGCTCTATCGAAATACGTCGTGATTCTCTCAATGGAGGGCGACGCCTATTTGACCGGGGGCTACCATATGGGCTGGCATAAGGGCTGTATGGAACGTTTGGGTAAATTGGACGAGTTTCTAGTGAATGTAGCTTTGAGGAAACGTTGGGTTTTTGCACCGACTTCAAGCATGTTGTAGATTGGTTAAGTGTAGCATCATTAGACGATGTGTCCGCATCAGGCGGCTCATCAAAACTTCTGCTTTTTGCAGCTGCAGTCTCTAAAGCGATAAGTGTCTTTCCACAGACACTCGTTGCAGCTTTCATACCTTCGGAACTTTGCTTGACATCATCTCGTGCTTTGTCTAGAATTTCGTGAATTGTATACCGAAAAATTAATGCTATATAAACCAACTAATATTTATATTATAATGGCAGTTCAATCAATACAATTTTATACAACGCTCTTATCTGCAAAATCTTGGGGTTATTTCTTTTTTATTAGTTACTACGGATTCCTACATTGAATACACTTTATGCACTCATGACTGACGTTGCGAATTTCTGACATTAAAAAAATCTGATTGTACAACAAACTCACGACCAAAAGTGGTTTAAATCAGTTTAAAATTGCTGTGCACTTTTAGAGCATTGATTTCGACTCCCGACTACTGCTACAAAAAATAAAATAGCAGTAGCAGTTCGGAGCACAAAAACGAAATGCAAGCACTTAGCACTGCAACACGAGCGACTTCGTAGCTAGAATATGCTCTTTTATATGTTCCGTTTATACATAGTCTGGAATACAAGCAAAAACCAGAAAGATTTTGAATCGCTCGAAACAAAAAAAATTAAATACTTTGCATATTTTGAGGCTCCTAATTTTTTAAGGAAAAAGGTATAAAAAGTGATGAAAATGGCTATGGTACATTTTTGCTATTATTTCGATTCGAATGTGTATTCCGCCAAATAATTTGGCTGTGTTGTATTGCTTGATGTGTCGGCTTTCATTATACACCTAACTCGTTAATTGTTTTACAACAAATGTGTATGATTTTGACCATCAAAGAAAACGCCTTAAAATTCCATATTTTCCAACTTTGAGGTCCAATTACCGCGGCATCTTAAAACTTATACAAATAAGTTGCATTGGAAAAAAAGCCGTGCGGTATTGTTAATGCGATAAGGTGAAAATCATGTCAATCGGTTTTTGGTTTAGAAATTACGATCAAAAATATGGAAAAAGTAGAGGAAAAACTGAAAAAATGACACGGTACCTCACCACACCTCACCAACTAGAGCTGCCAGAAAAAATCTGAGGATAGATTCGAAATCAGCGCACCCAAATTAGTAAGAAACAGTAGAAAAACTCCATGCAACAGAAAAAAAGTGTTTTTTGTTGTGCTGTGTAATCGGCAGCCGAGCAATGCTCCACTTTCGATAGTGTGCGTCTGAATGAATTTGTACACGTAGAAAAGAACCGTTGGAAACTTCTTAGGCTCCTATTTTAATATTGACATTTATTTACCTTTACCATCGCTTCCTAATGCCAGACTTCCAACATTCGACATGGTTTTGTCCACTGGACTATCACAGGTCAGTGCAAGAGCCACTTCGTCCATTGGCCTCATAGCTTTAATGGCACTTGAAGTAAGAGAAGTATTTGCCTGACTCCAGTCTGTATTCACTTGCGGGGTTTGATTCTGAAATATCCTTTGAGTTCCTTGAACCACTTTTGCATTTTGATTTTCCTCACGCTCGTCTTTGAAGTCTTCGTGTAGCTTTTCTTTCAAACAAACTTTTTGCACGCCTCTTTGCAAATTTAACATAACGCTCCCACTTACGCTTTCGCTGCCACTGGCCGAATTTGCGCTAACTAAAACAACGTCGTTATCATCTTCGTCTTGAGGCACTGAACCTTGAAGGTCCCACGTTATGCCCTGTTTGTCACGGCATTCAACGCATGCATTTCTTAAACAGGGGTACGAGCAGGACGATAGGGATTGTGCCATATTACGCGCACCTAGTTCCGTTGCATTGGCACAGGCGGTGCTGGGGCCGGTCGCTGCTCTTTCCTGTTCGCGGAGTACAGGTTCATTTGATCTCTTCATGTTCCCATTTAATTAATCAATTAATCCACAGCGTTACGTAAAGGGCATTTCGACCAGTTCTATAACGGGAAAATTTTATGTTATACGTATATTCTATAATATCATTCAAGAACCTTGTTACACTAGTATAATATGTGATATATGTATTTATAAACATTGTGATGGAAATGATGGTATCACAACGGGTCATTTATAGTCCAAAGTGTGCCTCATACAGAGGCAACCACCATGACCTACCCTAACATACATATTTATGTATGTATAAATAATAAATTATAGTAAATATAATCTCTGCGAAAGTCATAATTTACAAGAAAGAATTACCATATGTTTAATGTGGTTAACCTTCTTGTTTACACGGGGTCTGGCTAGATCTTTTCGTATTTCATAGCCACCCATCATTTTGTTATTCCTGATTTCAAGCTAACATCAAATAAAATAATGTATATTTCAGGTTGTGTTTTTTAAATTGATTTTAAGACGGATGGCCACGTTTTTCTTAATGAAACTTTTGAAAAAATGTTTGTTTATATTCAAAACAAAGTTGGCAAAGAAAAATATCATGTTCAAGCTAACTCCCTTAGAATAGTATAAGGAAAAATAGCTTCGTGTGGATCACGATCGTCCACATTACTTCAGTTCAGTTCAGTTCAGTTTGACATATGTTTATACATATGTATGTTTGTTTACAAAATTTTTGTAGACTAACGAGTTCGGAAAATGATTCAACCGAGAAATATTGGTACTTTTTACAATCACTATCAACACATTCAACAAAACCTTCGAGTTTACGTCCATTGGATTCGTAAAGAAAAGCATTTTCTATAGAAATTTGTGTGAAATGATTTCGTAAAGGTGCTGTGATACCTTTTGTTACACCTAGTTGTTTCGTCGGCCCCCAGAGTTTGGTTGGTCGGCCCTATATCACACACTGTTTTAATAAGTGCATCAAATAGTTGCCTTTGTCATTCTATAATCAAAATTATAGAAAATAGGAATCCTCAATGATGCTCGCAATCCACGCGCCATGGCTACTTGCACATATTTACTAGGTTTTTAACAACATCGACCATTGGATCATGCTCAAATTGCTCACGGACCTTCATTTCGTCGAATGTTTTATGCTCTTGGCCTCGCGGTGTGCAAGCAAATTGCATTACGAAATATCCTCCCGAGTCCAATGCAGCTTTTTGTTTGGGTATGCAACCTTTTTATTTGCGAGTATGTGAGCAAGCTTCCTAGATTCGACCGCAAAGTATTTGCTTTTACTATCTTTCTTTTCAGTTCTTCATTTTCTGCTTGCAGCTCTGCAATTTTATACTTAAGGAGGTCAATACGTGTAAACGGTATATTTTTGAAATCGCGCATACGCCGAAAAAAATTAATGCAATGTTCAATTTTTTTTTCATTCTTTTATTAAAATGTACCAGTGCAAGAAAAACAAAATACGCTCCAACCGAAAAAAATGGCTTTGTTTTCTTAATTTCCCGAAAATGGCGCCGCGGATTTCGCCAAAAATAATGAAATTTTTAGTTAGTTTAGAAGTTCTATGTTTCAAAAAGTTGCTGCCCAAATTTTAGATCAGTGGGACTAAAACTTGCCGAGATATTCCACTACCCTAATGAAAAACCAGTGTTTCGCCAGCGCGCGTTTGGCTTCATGCGGAACGAATTTACCATCAATAAAACGCTGCTGCAGGGGAACGGGTCATCAGAATTAAAAACCATTCATATTCTTAAGACCTCCTGGAGTCTATTTCACAAAAAACTTTTTTTTTTATTTTGTAAATTTACACGTATTGACCCCCTTAAGCAGCAAGACATGCGATCTGTAGCTTTCACAGCTACAGAAATCATGCGATTTTATTAAAAAAATGGAACAACAATTACTCTGTTTGGGTGGAGCTTGCGATCTTAGTTCATTCGTTCCAACCAACCAACCGTAATTTTTTATTACACAAGCAGCATCGCTTAAATTTCATTGTTACACTATAATGTATGTAATGTAACAGTTTCTTTCTGAATTTGAATTGAATATTTAACGGCTCTCATGAGAGAAACGTCAAACTCACTATCACTTTGCTTCACCTTATTAATTTCATCATAGTTTTGTTCGTTTATGTTAAACAGTTTATTCAAAATAATATATCAAAATAGTGCTTGTGCGGAGTTTGATTCGATTTCTAAGTTTTTCTTTTTCCTATCGAATGTGCGCAGCGAAGTATGTAAGTAAGATACTGATTTTTCCTTCAGTTCTATTTACGTTTCGATTGGTTAATTTTAGTTTCGATGGTTAATTTTAGTTTGTAAGCGCTGTGATTTTTTAACGAGGATGTTTTTATATAAATGAAAAACTTTTATTTACAACAAAATGGAGTTGCGGTCATATTGCATAAGTGTTTCTTCTCAAAATGCCTATATGTATATTAAACACATATGTAAGTATGGTGAAGGATAATTTGGAGGTTTTCTGAAAACGTCGCGTTTTTTCGTTCGTTTACATCAGCTGAAGAGCGGATCGAATCTGAAGAGTTTGTTATTTTTTGTGTGATGAATAATAGGTTGCATACGCATTCGACAATATATGGATGCGAGTGCAGCCCCAGGTCACGCAGCTAAGGCTTCACTTTATTTTAAGAAGGAGCTCGCCATTGTATCGTGAATTTTGAGCACGATATCTTTTCTTAAATATTCCTTCACATTATGTATGAATGAAGCTGTTAAAAAAATAAATTAAACAATATTATAGGCATAAGCCTATTCTTGCTCACGACAATACTCATTTGCATATCTTTCATACTGTGCGAAAATTGAAATAAACAGAAAATAACCCATAAGACCCATCACTTCAGCTTCTAGGAAGTTTTTGTCCTGTCAAAATATCATAGTTAGTTTGATAAGAGCTAACAAATCATTTATAACAAACAATAGAGGTAAATAGCAAATATTTAGATTAATCTAAATGTCATAAACTTGAAAAATTCACTTGAAAATATAGACGACAAAATCGGGAATTTCATATGCAACAACCTAATATAATATGTATACATATAGTATGTATAAGAAGTACAGAGATAACGCTTCTGTTTTGAAAAAATGTGTGTATACAAAATTCTAAATATAGAAAGTGAACATATTCATTTATAGACTTGTCTGAGCAAATGCGTACCGAGTTGAGTCCAGTTGTTCAATGCGCTTTAAACGAGTCCACTTGCAAAATTTCATTTAAGTTACCGTTTACTGAAAGTCAAAAATGTTTTTAAAAAAACTGAAATTTCGTACAGTACTGAAATTGTTATTTTTACTGTTAAGCATAATATCAATATGCGCAGGTGCCAGCCAAGAAACTCACAGACTACTTCCTCCCAGACGAGTTGGGGCGCCTACACGTAAAATAAGTGGCGAGCATATTTCGGCAGAATTTTATACTGCTGCGGAAGACGCTGCCAAGACTAAAGAGAGTTTACAAAATATACTACACAATTTTTTAAATAACCTCCAGAGGAATCTGACTACGTCGGCTGTGCTCAGAACAGTAGTTAACGCCGTTGACGTAGAGAGGACACAACGCCAACTGCAAAAACTCAACGACCTCGCAATGTTCTTTCAGTTAGCTTCCGAAAGAGCAGACAACTTTGCTCAGAAGGCTGAACACTTCTTTCAAGTTACAAAAAATGAAAGCAGCGCCCTACTATCGAAACTGCGTCAGGTGCCGTCCACGCAACGTTTCTTACCCACACAAGCGAAGCTTCATTTGACAAACTACTTTGCGGAAATGGAGTTTTTTCATGTTATGTTCTCCGAAGTCACAGACGTGGCTTTAGAGTATATAGTCGACACATTGCGTGCTATCAAGGGCACATTTGCCCGATATACTGACATTCAAAGGGATGTACTGCATTACTGGAACTTCAAGCCCGATGAGTGGTGCTGCAACCGGTATATGGACTTTCTGCAGCAATGGTCAGCAGAAATTTACAAATGCAGCTCCGACAACAAACTCAACACCGTCTACGATGTGTACACCACGACAGAAGTCTCTACGAAGTATTTTATGCGACAGCTAGAGTTTCGAATCCAAAGGTTATTTAACTGTTTCCTCTTTGGAGACTATCAAATCCGGTGTCGTTTCTTGTATCATGCTGAAAAGGACTTTGAAAGGCTTTTCGACAAATTGGAGGAGCTTCAGATGTACTATGACATCAAAACTAGTCGGGGTCGTGTGGCGCCTTTTAGATACCGCCGCCGCAAACGGGAGCCAGAATTATTTGGAGCGGACGATGATATCACTTCGAAACTTTTGGAGACACAGGATAAATGCATTCCTTACGGCTTCCCAGAGACGCAAATGCTCAGCAGCTTGAAGGCTTGTTTTTACTTTCCAGATTTTAACTGACTATCGTCCGTTAGTCCGTGGTGTGTTGTCCGGCGAATTTGAGGCTAATGTCCACAGTTGGGACTCGAACTATACATATCTGGGGACTTTTGACAAAAGCACTTAAGTCAACTTAAGTCAAATTTCCAATTTTTTAATCATAAAGAAACAAGACGCTTCTTTTGGTGTAATCGGTTTGTTTCTATGACATTTAGTTACAGAGATATGACGTGTATAATTTCAACTTTTCTCGAGTTTTGTATGAGATTTGGTCTCCTGAACATTTTGAAAATTAGACTTAGGTTGTTTTGTCAAAATTCCACAGATATATATCTATGTACATATGTAAATAAGAATTTAAAAATGCTCCAAGGCTTTCACTTATAAAGTTTAAAGATAAATTAAAGACTAATTTTAGATCTTAGATCGCTTATCTGAATTTGAAAATCGCTTAAAATATTGTTCGGAATGTAAAAATTTACCGATAAATAGGGTGTTCCCAAAAATGTAAATTAATTAAATTAAAATTAAATTAACCCGGTAGCGCCTAGCGCGACCATGTGGTCACACCAAACATACATTAAAAAAATTAATTTTTTCCATTATGCTTCATATTTAATCGATCAAAAAAGAAAAGAGAAACAAATAATTCCGGTACATTCGGATTAATTCCCGTAATTTTTCATATAATTTCAACTAGTTAATATAACATAACTAGTTGAAATTATATGAAAAATAACCAAAACCCTTCCACAGCACTGGTATTAAAATCATGAACAACTTTAAATATCTGTAATACCCACATAGGCGTTAACCACCTATGTACAGTAAGTAGATCAAATTGAAAAGAAAAATAATTAAAAGCGAGTATGGAATGAAAATGAAATTGAGCAAGCAATGAATTTTAATGATAGTCGGAAGCCTAGAATAAGCAGGTGGCCCACCGGAACCCCTTATAGCACAGCATGGACGTGGCATCAGTAGCGGGATACAACCAGCCTACCGGACAGCTTAGTGGACAACAAAATCCAGAACCAACAACTTTTAGTCATCATCAAAGCTATCCGAGGGAAGCTGAAACAAAGCTGACGAAATCCGATCCTGAAAGCGGGCACGCAGATCAGTTGAACGCCGAATGAGAATTCGAATTCGACATTCGGGTGAAACGTATTTATTCCATTTCGACTCAGGAGCTGAATGTTCTCTTTTTAGAGAATCAGTAGAAAATATATTTTATGAAAAATGTTTGATTAATGTTATAACTTTGACTGGTATCGGGCATAGTATAATAATAAAGTAGTCTAATCAAAACTCTCCCGCTCAAAGAAAACAAAATTTTTTGAAATTCAATTCAATTTTGATGTCTGAAATTTGTCAGTTCAAAAAATGTTCAACCACAGACGCAACTTCATTCAAATATAATCGTACTAAAAGCAAAGGGAAAATGCTTAGGTATATTTTAATACAACTTTGTTTACTCTGCTGATGACTTTTTTGACAATATTTGTCAATCGAAATAGAGGTACTTTAGGGGTACTGTCTTTGAATAGACTACTTTCTTATTATACTATGGTATCGGGCAAACAGGCGTGAATAGCACAACGTTGATTGAGGTTGACCAAAATTGCTTCGACGTGGTTTTTCACGTATTACCAGACTCTTCTTTAAGTTGTGACGTCATGCTTTAATATAATGTATTGACTTTGATTCTTGCCGTACTCATGGCATCCGACACCTTGCGGCTTGAAAATTTTAAGGTAAGTTAGTAGCGGAAAAGGTTCGGTTGTGGGCACCCTTTTGTTTTTGGCTCATAACTTTTCACCAAGTTCATATTAATCGGACAAATGGATATCTATGGAAAGCTAGAGACCTTAGCTAACAAGTAATGACGAAAATAAACCGATTCAGTCAAACAGAAAAGTTTTTTTTTTAATTTTGAAAAGTAGTAATTTTTAATGAAAATGTTTGTTTTGATTCGGTTGTGGGCACACTTGGAAAATCTGCTGGAAACGGGAAAATATGCAGAAAAACCAACACGAATATAGAAAAATATTAAATTTTAATAATTTGAAGCACAGTGCACGCATCTGAAGTAGCTGGCACGTATATCGGCACACTTTAGATGGACGGGGATTTCAAAATGTAAGTGATCAAGTCGTTCTCCTTGGCTGTCGAGAAGACCTAAAGTAAAATAAAATTCAACCTAATTTATCAACACTCTTCAAGTGCTGTGACGTGAAGAAGGTGGAAAACATCAGTTAACCTGATTCGATAACATCCACGAACAAGATCTAATAAAGCACCACCGTCGATGGCTTTGATGTCCCCGAAATTTTCTTCCACCTTCTTCATGTAGCGTTAAAGAGTGGTTCGGGAAATCGCATACGCTGCAGCAGTCGATTTTGTGGGTAGCTTATCTGCAGAACAATGTTTAATAGCAGCCAGCAGCACATTAAAAAAGATAACGGATGAGTTTTTTTATTTATCCTTGGATGATATGGCTAAAACACCAAAAAAATGCTTAAAAACACCACCTCCGATGATACAACTTACCAAATTACAAAAAAACGGGTGCCCACAACCGAACTAATTGGGGTGTAATGTAATGGGGTCCAGATAAATTTTGATTTTCGAAAAATTATAAAATACGTGTCGAATCATTTTTGATTTAGAGTATTTTCAGGAAGTTCGAAATCAATATGTCTCTTAAACTATGGAAGATGCCGCAAATATTTTTGCTGAATTTTTCAGCTCGAATTTTGTTTCTGATTTGGGAATTGATGTGACTGACTGTCACTTCTCAGACTCACCCATCTCTTTTGGCTCTTTGATCCTAACTGCCGAAGACATTGAAACGGGCATCGCCAATCTTAGTTTCTCGACTCAAACGGATGCTGATGGCCTTTCTGCTGTACTATTGAAGAAATGTTCCTCTCTTATAAACCCGCTATTAACAATATTTAACAAATCTCTATCGTCAGGCGTTTTCATTGATGATTGGAAGAAAGCGTCGATTACTCCTATATTCAAGAGTGGTAACAAGAACGATGTCTCAAACTATCGGCCGATTTCGAAACTGACCTCAGTTTCTAAACTCTTCGAATGCATTGTCAAAGAAAGGTTAAGTTTTTGTGTCAAGAGCATAATCTCTCCATTCCAGCATGGTTTCGTCAAAGGCAGATCGACTACATCTAATCTTACAGTATTCACAGAAGATTGCCTTTCCGCCTTACAGAATGGCAACCAAGTAGACACAGTCTATACGGACTTCGCTAAAGCCTTTGACAGAGTTTCTCACAGAATTTTGGTCTCGAAATTAACCAGCATGGGCTTTCATTCAACATTTCTCGAATGGTTGAAGTCATACCTATCCAATAGGCATTGTTCCGTCGTTCTTGACAACATCTCGTCGCGGCCCTTTGTTGCCACTTCTGGTGTCCCCCAAGGGAGCATTCTTGGTCCTTTGTTGTTTGTCTTATTTATTAACGACATTGGATCTTGTTTTTCGTCTGCTAAATTCCTGCTATATGCTGACGATCTTAAAATTTATGCTGTTATTCACAATCTGTCGGACTCTGCTGCCTTACAATCGGACCTCGACAATGTTCAGTCTTGGTGCAATGATAATAATCTTTTTTTAAATGTTAGCAAATGCTTTCATGTAACTTTTACTAGGAAAAGAGATCCCCTTCAAGTATCGTATTCCATCTCTGGCTCCGTGCTACAATCGGTTAATGAAATTAAAGACCTAGGTGTTTTCTTCGACACAAAACTAAGTTTTGCAAATCATATCAGTTTTATTGTTTCTAAATCTTATGCCATGTGGGGTTTCGTTCGTCGGAATAGTACTGTCTTTTCGGATCCGTATACAATCAAATTACTTTACACAACCTTTGTCAGGTCTAGATTGGAATATGGCGCGCTAATATGGAGACCATATCACGCATCTTCCATAAACCGAATTGAACGGATACAGAAAGTATTCATTCGGTTCGCTTTGCGTTCGCTGAACTTCAGTGATCCCATACCATCCTACAGCTCTCGTTGCCTTCTAATTAACTTAAAGTCACTACATGCTAGGCGTTCTCTTCTTGCATGCTCCTTTGTAGTCAGCATTGTATGTGGTGCTATTGATTGTCCGGATCTTTTAGCAAGAATCGCATTTAATGTCCCTAAACGGAGTCTGCGGAGGGTGGATACCTTCCATTTAGATGTCCCCAGGACGAATTATGCAAGAAATGCACCTCTATATAGGGCCTTCTCGGAATTAAACAATGTTACCGATTTGGATCTGTCACTTCCGAAGGGTTTGCTGTTGAATAGTTTAAGTAACTTATAGTTTGTAATAATTATTATATCCTATAGTCAGTAAGGACATTTGTTCATTGGCTAAATAAATAAATAAATAAATAAATAAATAAATAAATCACTTTTCTTCATACAACACCTCAACACATGTTTTGTCCCTTTACACTCCAAATTTCAAAAAATCCCGTCTTAGCGGAGGTTAATTTTTCAAGATGTACCTACAGTTTAAATTTCATGTTTGTAGCTTCAGCGGTTTGGGCTGAGCGATGATGAATCAATCAATCAATCAGTCAGTCAGTCAGGACAAACAATCTATGTATATAAAAATGGAGGCGGTACCACGCCCCCTTGTGCAATGCTCGCAACTTTCTTCTAGTCGAATTGTGCTACTAAGTGGAAAGTTCGTACCAAGTTTCACTGATGTGTGTGTGTACTGCATAACGGTTGGATCATAAAAAATGTGCCACGCCCTTCATACTAAGTTTCATTGATGTGCGACGAACGGTTTCAAAATTATGAGGATAGTTTGGTTCAAATAAATGTGCCACGCCCCTTGTCCAACGCCATTCAAAATTTAACAGTAGAATGACACTTCTGTGGGAGGATGTCGTACCAAATTTCAATGCTGTGCGGCTTACAACTCCGAAGCTATTCCATATAAAAGATTTGAGTTGTATGGGCGGAGCCACGCCCTCTTGTTAAATACCCGCTCTCTGTCAAAAGATTTGACTAAATGGTGGGTTCGTACTAAGTTTCATTGATGTAAGACTAACAGTTCCAAAATTATGCGGATAGTTTGGATCAAATAAATGTGCAACGCCTATCAAATTTTAACAGTAGAATGACACATCTATGAGACGACGGTACACCAATTTTCAATGCTGTGCGGCTCACAATTCCGAAGCTATTAAAATTAAAAGATTTAAGTTGTATGGGCGGTGCCACACCCTTGTTTAATGCCTACCCCATTCCCTCTATCGCTGGACATGATTAAATAGTAAGTTCGTACCAAATTTAATTGATGTGTAACTTATGGTTCCAAGGTTACTGTTTAAAAATGTATTCTGGTGGAGCCACGCCCCGTTTTCCCGACATGACTTTTCTTCTAAACCTTCGCGTAGCAATTACGAACAAACCCGCCCAAGGAAGTATCCAGTCGTTTTCAAGTTTTAAGCAGCCGAACGAATCAAGATTCATTTTTTTATGTATATAGAAGATTGCTGCTCGAAGGGAATTGCTGTGGACACCAGTAGCAAAAGTCGTTGATAGATTTTATGTAATTGTTGTACAGCAAGTAATTGAAATGGAAAAGAAAAATAATTGAAGTCGAGTAAGCAATGAAAATTAAATTGAGTAAGCAATGAATTGTACTAATAAACGGATGGATGGGCGTGACGTACATAAATCTCTCTGTTCTGACTGACTGACGGGTTCATCATTCCCCAGCTCAAACCGCTTAAGCTACAATCATTGAACTGTAGGTACATTAAAGAAATTTACCAAATTAAAGAAAATTACCAATTCGGCATCCAAAGGGACAAGGAACATGGCCTATGAAAAAACGTGATTTAACGGGTCCTCTAGTTGTAAATTTTGAAAAAATGTTTTTTTTTTTTATTTCATATTTTTATACTATTACTATCATAGAAAAAGGATACGAACGGATTTTGTCGAATTCGTAAACGTCTCTGAGATACAGAGCCTCAAATCCGTCTCGTTCACTACGCGGTAACACGGTTTTAAAACTTTAAACGCGTTTTTCTCGAAAACACATTTTTTGACCATCGCGCCATGATTCTGCCGAAACTAATTGGCCGATTCACTTGATTCTTGTTTTGTTGTATTCAAAACTTTTTGCTCTACGGGTTAACCTACGGAGATTGCGCTCCATTGACTCCATTGACTAGCCGATTAAGTTAAAACGATGCCGCGGGTCCAATTTTGATCAGATCGGGTTCATTATAAGTCATCCCTTAATTGGAGTAATGCTAATGTAAAGTTAGAATGGCGCAAACGCACCCTTCGAAACAAAACATGGCCGGTACTCAGCTGGCGCACCCCAACAGTGTTCGCGGTAGCACGTGGATACATTTTTTTTTTTATAATTCAATATGTAAAGAATAAATATACGAAGAATTATCTCATTATCATTTGCAGTTTCTGAAAAAAAATCCGCACAAAAAATCAAAAAACACCTTTTGTACTAGAGGACCCCCTTAATAATCCTAGCAATTTCAAACTTAGTGAAAATACTTTACATTTCAAATAATTCTAGACATTTTTCTATATTTTTCGAAAATTAAAATTGAACAGGGTAAAACTTGTGTTAAGGTTCGTATACGGGAAGACTACGAAAAAACATTAACCTATGATGAATCGGATCTATTGACTTAAAAATAAATGAAAACACTTGAAATAAAAATAATTAAAAACATGGTTTATTTTTGTAAAAAAAACTTAAAGGGGTACACAAAGGGTTAAAAGTTTGTATGAAATAACACGATATTTTGAGCCTTTTGACTTTAAACTTGGTGAAAGCACTTCACATCAATTCACTTCAACGACGGGTAAAGAGTTTGTTTAGATTTACTGTAAAAATACATGAATTAATACGCCTACTGACTTTGAACTTGGTGAAAACACTTGAAATCAAAAACAAGTAGATGCATGTTTTTAATTTTTTTTTTTGTTATCGCATCGGATATAGGAAAATCGGATGGGGTCAAGGATGGGTTAAGAGTTTGCATGGGGGAACATGATTTGATTTCAAATATGGTGAAAGCACTTCAAATGAGAAAGAATTAGACAAGCATTATTTCATAAAAATCCAACGGGATCAACAAAGGGTTAAGAGAAACCTGATTTATTAGGTCCATTGATATCAAACTTACACTCAAAACCGAGGGCCCTGCAAGAACATACAAATATGCCCTGCATTGAGCAGAGCTGATAAGGGTGCGGAAAAAACATTTATGAAAATTATATTTTAAAAATTACTATGTATGAAGGGAATGTCGTACAAATAAAAGAAAATACCTATACGTTTATATTCACACCGAGAATTATATTTGACAGTTAGCTTTCATTTTGAAATTTTTATATCAAAGAATTATGTTTTATTTACATTTTAAAAATCCTGTAATAACAACTATTTTACATTTTTTAACTACCCCACAATAACAGGTTTCTTATTTTTATTTTATTTGTCTTATGATAACTTTGATTTAAAAAAGTCTTCAATAAAAATCAGTCAGTGACTTCCAGTTTTTAAGCAATTGAAGAATACACATACACTTCGATCTTTAATGAATCCAGTACTGCGTTTAATGAAAATTGCATTTATATTACGACTTAAGAAAATTAAAGTCACTGACTGATTTTTATTGATGACTTTTATAAATAAAAGTCACTGACTGATTTTAATTGATGACTTTTATGAAAAAAAAGTAAATTCCTCATTCTTTTTAATGACTTTTTTTAAAATAATTTCTTATTTTTTATTCTTATTAAAATATTTATTACACAGTACAACAATTTTGCGATTTTCAAAAAACCCGCGGAGTTTCTCAACTGTTCAAAATATAAAGTAAAAATTAACATTGACATGGATTTGGGCTAAAGACTTGATTCTCCTTAATTTGATACTAATATTGTTGGACTTCAACAATTGAAATTCGTTCTCAAGGTGGGTGTTGCTGGCAACTTCAAGGCCTTGTAAACACCAAACTAGAGGTGACCCAAAAATAATTACATATTCGTGATCAGCGACTCCGAAAATATAAGGAACAGTTGAGAAACTCCGCGGGTTTTGTTTTTACTGTTGTACTGTGTTATTTTTATTATATATATTTAATATAACTTAAAAATAACAGTTTTTGGTTGGGTCACTAAACAAAAGTAAAAAAATAACGCTTAAACATTGATTTTTATAATAAATCTTTTAACTTTTACGGTCTCTGGAACTGATAATAAACGATTGCGGTTTTACAGCTGCAGCTGACCATGACCATTTCTTAATCAATACTTTTCTTTTAGTTTATCCAGTCAGTAATAGATAGGCGAATTAAGGAGAACAGCAATTTAAAAAACTATTCTTTTGTTGACGCTGTTTATTCTTATGAACATGAAAGATATTACCGGTTATAACATCTCGCTTTTAAGCACCAAACGTCTTTGATTATGTGGAGCATATTGGATTTCGATATAAGCACTCTGATTCGATTCGATTATAAGCACTGGACTTAGTGTATTTCCTCGGAAGGGAGTACTGTATTTCAGGGAATACTGTACCACTAGCGCCTACTTGGAGCGTCACAAACTCGTACCCTTCAATCGGCTTCATCCATATCGCTGTGGTTGTTTAGCAAGATTTTGCGTTCTTAGTTCATCTTCCAATCGGCTCTGCCGTTGCTCCATCTCAACGAATACAATTGCAATACAGCACCTGGAGTAAAGTATTTTTATGGGTAAAGTTGTGCTGAGTTTTTTTCTCAATTGATTTGCACGCGCCGTTAACGCCCCCAAGTCATCGTAAGCCGAATTAATGCATGGTAGCATATACTCCAAATATGAATTTTTATCTTCTAAACAGGTCTGCACACGGTCGACAGCATCTGCTAGAACGCGAAGGGCTCTCAGCACCAGATCGCGAACTCCATGGCACAACGACAGCATGGGTTTGATAGTAATATTGCAGCACTTCCGCAACTGCTGCGCACTGCTCCGCATAAAGTCGTCCACCACTTGGCAACCCTTTGAGTACAGCTTGGTATTGTTCGCCAACCGCAGTTGCTGCTTCACCCTGGCACCCCACGTGTCAACACTCTCGGTATGATCCATTAAAGACTGGTTCAAATATGCAACTGCCCAATCGAATTTCTCGTCGACATCGTGCGAAAACTGCTGGAATTCGCTTTGTATGTCATCTAATCGCCGAACCACTTCACTCAAATCATTTCCAAATGCCACAAATGTATCCAAAATACGATTGCTCATCCTTGAAAGTGCATCTTCCGCTTCCCGCAAAACGTCGGGCAAGGCTGACAGCACCTGCTCCATTAGACTCTGCAGTTCTCCTTCCATGTCCGTGAATATATTCCAGAGCGAGGCCGCCACAGATGGCGTCGACATTGATTTCCGCTCATCGTTATCATCACCACCGCTTTGTGAAGGCAATCCAGATTTAGCCTCCACTTTGCAACGTAGAAGACAAAGCACCATAACTAAGGCAAATACAGATTTTTCCGCTGGACACGGCCGACGCATGACACTCTGTTATTTTGAGCACTACTTGATTCAAATGCTTCCAGACCACTGATCAAGCGCAGCTCACTTTGCGGGATTTCGCGCTAATCATTAGAGGCCAAGCTTGATAAGCTATGACTGAACAAAATATTGTATATTCACCCAATACTTATTCAATAAAAAATAATAATGTTTTTCGCTTGCAACTGTAACTATCTCAAACTAGTTAGAGCGAAATAAAGTTCTACCAAACAGAATATTGTGTGCCCTGCACTGCAACACTTTCTACATAAAGACCAGTTTCAGTTCTGAGTATTGAGAGCTCTAATTAATCTAATTTGGTCGTTGTTCGTTTATATGGAATTTAGCACTCAAATAGCCTACTTCAGAATGCAATTTGCCTTCATTTTTTACTAAAGTACTTTGTTGTATAAAAAAACCACAAGGGTGTTGAATAACGCTACCGCTATCACTAAATTCTATTATTTTCTAGAGTTCGACCGGCTAGTATCGGCCACCGGAATTGGTATCGGCATCGGCTTTTTGGTCGATGCCGCATTTTAAGTTGAAGAAGAAACTGAATTTTAATGCAAGTTATAAGTCGAGTTTAGTTTTAAATACATGTTAATGTATCCGCTGAATTCCCTTGTGATTTTATTTAGTTTTTCATTTTTATTTTTTCGTTTTTATTTTATGTTATGTTATTTAATATAGCCCCTTCGATTTGGTTTTGTAAAAAAAACTGTTTTTGATTGAATCCATTCGTTTTATATTTTCTACGGAATCGGCATCGGCCAAAGAAGTGGGAATCTGTCGGACTCTATTATTTTCAAAACATTTTATGGCGAAGTTTAGTACACGAAGTACATTTCCTACAAGGAAATTGCATAGGTTTTCTAAATGAGTGAATTTTTCCATTAACACGTTGAGCCCGGCGCCGGTCCTTGGGGACCTATACAAGAATTTTCGTTTGGTTGTGTTGGTCCGTGGGACCGACAGTATTAAAGTTAAAAAATAAATATAGTCCGATCAAATGTAGTTTTAATAAAATGTATTGAAACATTCTAAAAACCCTACAACATTGTATCGCTCGCCGGCTGCCGGCTGAACGGAAAGGACAGCAAATTCGGTGCCGGGCTCAACGTTTTAAAAGAATTTTTTTCTTTCAATGGAAAATTTTGTTTTTTCCCCAAAAATCTGACAGGCTTAAAATCGGCTTCAAACATTTGTATCATCTACATAAAGTGTTAAATAATTTAACCCTTCAATTCCCATGTCCAGAATAGTGATGAAGAACATTTTCTTTTTAAATAAAACAGCTTAGATACGTTTGGATAAGACAAAACAATACATAAAACATTTTTAAAGTACCCTCATTTTTATATTTAAAGAAACCACACAAACTCGCACTGCTTTAACTACGCGTGAAACAAATGAATAAATTTTAGAAATGACGTTTCGCTAGTGTTGCTAGGAAAATTAAATAAACAAGTACTACTAATTGACTTTGCTATACAAGTGTTAGAATTTAAAAATAAAAACCTATGTGGTAGGAAAAAAATATTAAGCATCTGTCACCTACAGGTGACACTGGGAATTGAAGAATTAAGTGAAAACCCCAAATTAAGAAATTGTATTTGTTCAGTTGACCTTTTAGCAAGAATTTAATGAAAATTATTCCTCAGATTTAAAGTCCAGAAATTGTTGAATTTTTCTTCTTTTTGATTTTGCAAACAAAATCTAGAAAAATTTATAAAATTCAATAAACGAAAACCTACCACATAGGAATCTTAAAAGGAAATTAAATTCAAGCACGTATGTACATACTTAAAATTACTAAATAATAACTAGCAGAGATGTTAAAAAACCTATTTCTGAAATATTTTTCATTACGTTTGGCAAACGTATAAGCAATGCATGTTTTCACTCTAAACCTAAGTACATGAAAAGTGATAGCGCTTCAAAACTACACTGTCAATGTGAAAACATTAATGTTTCTCCTGAAAAAAATCGGTGAACTTACTCTATATACAGTGCCGTGCCATCGCATCCGAATGTAACTTTATGCCAAATCGTCCGAACGAATCTTGCAAATACAGTTTGATTGATTAATTATGAACGCATTTAATCTAACGCAACAAATAGACTCATTGCAATCTTTCGACTGATTGAATGATTAAAAACTGTAGGGCAGTTTTATCTTTGCCTATTTTACCATATTCATTTGACTTAATATGATTTAATCACTTTCTGTTCGTCAAGATTCCATAAATGCATACTACAACACCATAAACTATATGTATGTAAGTATGCGGTGGCGGTAAAAGCACGAGGCTTGTGAGGCAAATGCCTAGGGCGGCATATTGGGAGGGGCGGCAAAGAAGGAAAAACTATTTGAAATGAGCGCCACACTTCGGAAAAATAGGGTCTTTAAGTAACATTTATATTAATATTCCCGCATGTTTCTTATAATTTTGAATATCGTATTTTATTACAAAAATTTAGGGGGCGGCACCCTGGCGATTTGCCTCGGGCGGCATATAAGCTTTGTCCGCTACCGTATATAGTTATGTATGAAAGTATAATCACATAAGCGCTAATCGAACGCCATTTTTGTATTTACTCATATAAATAAATCAATGGCCGGTATATGGAGTACTTTGTAGACGAGCGCACTGATAACAAGTTCAAAATGTCAATGTTATCAACAAAAAACCATCTCTTTTTTATATACTATTTTGCAATGCACACCCGCTCGTACTCTCGTTTGCCGTATTAATTTGCATATGAATAAGCACACGATAGTACATACAGACAGAAATCCGATTGGCAACATCTAACAAAAGCGATTCCGTTACTTCCTCCCGCTGTATGTGACTTTTTTGCATACCTGCTGAATAAAATTTGTAAACAATTTTCCTTGGCTGCTTGGTGCTTTGAATATAAAAAATTCAAATTAATCGATATTTTTATTGGATATTACTTAGTACTCGCACGCAAGTTCAAATGCTAGTCAATCTCTCTCACGGCATTACGCATACAAATTCTCCCGATGAGAACAAACTGAAATACAAAAGCTTTAACCTCAATATTATTCAGATTAAGCCAAGTGTCATATTCCTAACTCTGTAAAGCAGAATATTGCAGACGCATAGTAATAATTCATAAGTTAGCCGTAGTTGTATTCAATTTATCGTGAATAGAACGTTGGGTTCGCCGAGGTGCACGACATACATAAGTATTTACTTAAATGTCAAACAGGTGTACTCAGGTATAGATGTTGTATATTTGTAAAGATGCGAGGAAACGTTTTTAAGAGCTCACTTTATGTAAATGCTCAGCAACGAGTATATAAAACGTAAAGATCTACTTAAACGGTTTCTGAAAATTGCTTAGCAATCGAGTAGGTTCTCGCAACTAGAATTTGCTTACGTCAGTGATCCCTTACTGGATTCCGACTTATATTTGTCCGCTTCTAGTCAGTCTTGCCATTGGAGCCCATCTCGTCCGTTATTATGCAACATTTTGCTCATTGAAAACTCTGACACCCATACACACATAACTGGCACGACTGCCCAATAAAGAGACATAAGCATTCCTTCCCGCAACAAATATATAATATTAAAGTATTTTTTAAAAGCATGTATTAAAAAATAAAGTTACTCAAAATAAAGCGAAAAAATTAGATGTTTTATGTCCCTTTAGAAAGAGTAAAAGTAAACATTAGTAAAAACTAGTAAAATTCTCCACTTCAACTTGGAGTATACTAAAAGTTCTACGCTTAAACAAAGCTAAATCTGCTTATAGCGGTTTCAAAAAATTATCACACATTTTGAAATGAACTTTCAAAAAAAGGGCACGGGTTTCTGTAAGCAAAAGGCACTTAGCAGTTTTTGGAAAAATATAATTAATGCCATTTAATGTAAAACTACTGAAAATAAGCATACATCAGCTAGTTTTTTCTACTCTGTTGATTACATTTTGTGTTTGTGAACATGTAAGCATATTTTAGGATCCTTCGCTTTGTGAGAACACAGCTTGTTACAAAGCTACACTATTTGAGGATATATTTATGGTATAATGCCGACCAAACACTCTTCATAGTACAATACGTAAATGCCATTTCAACCACTTTACCACTCACAACCAAAAGCCGTACACCATTTCGCCGAAAACACGCAAAGCTAAAAATGAAATTTAAGCTGACCAGATTCTCGAATATCGCGAACATTCTCCGTGGCAAATGACAAAATGAGCCACCATCCTCATAGAGCTTTTTGAATAGAGTAATATTCGATTAGACTTTTTATTTCTCTTAGAATTCTTATTATACTTGTAGTTTTATTATTATTGTTTAAGAATTATATTCTAAACATCTTACTACAAATATTAGTTCGTATACATTTTTTAATCACAAACCGCTCAGATTGATGATAGATTGATTGATTGAGAAAATATTTTGAATTGTCTCCATTTAAAAAAGGAGGGGAATTCAATCTAATTATTATGTGGATATCACGTGAAAATATATATATTTGAAATATGGGCTCTTTTGTATATTCTACATGAATATAAATTTAAATAAAGTTAAAATGTTATTGCATACAACGAATTTTATTAACTTAAATGAATCAACAAACGTAGTAAGAAAATATCTGTATTTTTTTTTACTGTTTTTTTCCACTTTGTTTTACAGAAGTAGTCGGTCACATAATCGGTCATATTCATCCGATGCCGAACCGAAGTCGATTACAAAATTGTTGGCCAGTACGGGCCGATATCGAAGCAATATGCTAATTAATCCGCAGAATACAAGTTATTGTATTTGAAAGATAAAACTACTTACATCTATGAAGAGGAACAATTGTATTTGTGGGTGGTCCAGCTTATTCACCCTTTTTTTTAATGTCCTACGTACACATGCGAGAAATTAATACATATTCCGCTTTTCAATGAAATGTAGGAAACGTTTTACGGGAGTTATGTAGCTTTGACTAGCACAAAATTATTACACAGAGCAGCACACGCGTGTTTAAATATTGTCTTCATACGTGAGTTTAGCGAATCGACTTTACTGTGCGCCACATTCCCTACCCATTCTAAAGCAGACTACTGCAATGTGGTAGTTTCGCTGGCACAACGTAATATCGCCAACACTACCTAACTAGGAAACGGGCGCCAAAAATTCATTCCCACATCCTGAACGCATGTGGCTCAGGCCAATGTACACATACATACGTGTGCAGGCACATTCACATACTATATTAATGCACACAATATGCCGCACACATTATTAAAACAATAGCAATGACGACATTATCTGGAACCGTTTGGAGGCACTTGCCATTATAACCAGAGACAGCCCTACGGCTGTCAGCGCAACATATGGCACACTTTTTCAGTTATGCAGCTCATCATGGTGCTCACAGCGCTTTGGTCTTTTAGTTTCAACTTTAGCAATAACATCAAATTTTGACGTACGCAATTTTTCTACGTTTCTATTAACATCTGCATAGTCAGTAACAACGACAAAACAAGCAAATTTAACATACGAATGTAAATGACACAGCATCCGACTTTTTTACGTACAAAGCAGTATCGATTTCCTCCGCCTCGCCTTTATTTCACTAGCTTCACTGTTGTACTATTTGCAATTAAAAATAAGATGTACCATAAACTGTCGCGCACGGCACCAAGATCTTAAGAGAAAGGTGAGTAAGTAAATAAAAATGTTCAATAGCCAATTCCGTTCACTGCGTTGACGGTTAAGAAAAATAAAAACCGTTGCTGTTGGGTTCACTACTCACTGCCCCCGTGTGTGCTTCGACTCGATGAAGCACCTCGACGCAGACTAACGGAACGAACAGACTCAAATCAACTTCATGTCTTGTCGACGAATTAAGAGCGGACAACACAACAGCTTCATTCTCCTGTTTTCGCAGCTGAGAGAATTAAGAGTTGCTAGCTTTCTCTCAAGCTTAACAGGGCCAACACGGCGTTTGTTGAGGCTGCAGCCTGCAGCATGACAAACAAATATGAGCTTTCCTTCTAATAATTTCTCCTACTTTGCCAAGCAATTGGAGGAGACCATTCCAGGACCATTCTCATTTATTTCCAAACTCTTCTCGAAGCTAAGCAAAAACAGCTTTGATTTCTGTTAGAAAACTTAACCTTCGTTTGTTGCAATCATATAAATTTGTTTTATGCGACGTTTAAACTTCATTGACCTTGGCTACCGAAAAATCCACGTACTGTCGCCTGCTGTGAATCAGCTGGTTAGTGCTTTCGACCACGGGTCTGAAGCAATGCCCAACACCTAATTGTAAACAACCAAACAATTTCCTATTCCGAATAGAATTCTATTGCGAGAAGCTAAACTTGAGTCTGTATGTAATTCAAATACTGAACCGACATACATTTAAGACCTGTTTGAAAAACTCAAATTCCTACTTCCATACATTAATTATCATAATATTTGCACCGACTTGGTAATTTAGTCATTTCAACCTTCTTATATAATATATATCACAGGTAACCGCAGCCGCCGTAGTTCAGCTGGCTAGTGCGTTGGGCCGCGAGTCAAATGCGACGCTCGAACCCAGGTTCAATACTCCCTTGCGCTAACACCGAAAAAAAAAGAAAAAACAAAAATTGTTCTTTCGGCGTCTGTCCTCTCAGCAGGAAATGGCAAACCTCTGAGAGTAAAATTATCAATGAAAAAGCTCCCAACTCGCCGTTCGGAATCGGCATAAAACTGTAGGTCCCTTCCAACCCTGTACAAATTCGCACGCACAACACGGGTGGTTGCGGGAAGCTAGGCCCTAGTTGCGGTATCGGGCTGTCGTTCCCGTCAATTATTATTATTAATTATTACAGGTAACCGCAGTGTCAGGAGGGACCTAAACCTAGCTTCTTCCTTCTTTTATATTCAGCGTAATTTATATTTCCGAATTTAAACAAACTCCTAACTATTTACAAAATATATACGGTCGTGTCTGAGTATAGGGAAAACCCTATGAAGTGAACACCTCGATATATTTAACACCCAAATTTTGACATGGAGCCTCTAAATATTTAAAAAATTTGAAAGCGATTTCAAGCAAAACACAAAAAGTGTATTTTGAGCAAATAAAATGAGTTTCTGAACAAAAATGTTAAACTTGATATAGTGAACAACCTTAATACTGTGAACATGCCTTGCAATAATTAGTTCACTATATCCAGACACGACTGTATTAGCAATTTTTTTCAAGCAATTAACAAAATTTTTAAAAGAACGCCAACGCTTTTTCTTGCTTAGTACGTACGTATTAACGATTCTTCAGTGGGGGTTTCTCTATCCCTTTCCTGGTCTTTGCGCCAATGCTATTGAGCAGACAAGGATAAGCTACTTGCTTGTCGCCTTTGCTAAAGCTGAGCGCAAAGAGGTGAAAAGCAGAAACAAGTCATTGAGTTATTCCGTCCAGTTGAAAAGCACAAAATATAGCGCACGTCTGTACATATGTATATACACATATGTATGTAACTATGTAAATGAAATTCACAGCTGCTGTTCATCAATACCCGCCCTACGCGTTCAAACTGGTTTCGTGGACGAGTTTCGTTAAGTTCGTTCGTACAAATTTTGCATTTTTCATTCTCTTTACCTACGACTCATCTTGTTAATCATCAATCACTCAATCATTACTATAGAAGGTTAAAACCTCGTAGCAACAAAAACAATCAATGGCCTTGTAGGAAGAGCCCGACCGAAGGTGACATTTTAGCCGAAGCCGATTAATCGGCAACATTCGGCTAAAACCGAACCCGTAATTTCTTTTTAATTTTGTGAAAAATAGCAAGTGTATTTTGAATACAGATATATAATACAAATAAAATTAAAGTATTTAAGAATAAAATCACAATTCCTTGAATGAATAAAACAAAACATATAAATACAACAAACTAAAAATATCTTATGATCCAACAACAAATTTTTTCCCATATCGAGCGATATGTGCTCAAAAAATATTTAACTTCGGCTTCGGCCTTCGTCCGAATTTGCGTTTTTTGGCCGATCAAGCCGATCAATCGGTCGGGCTCTATTTGTGAGTTATACGAGAATAGGTCTCTTCTTCTTCCTTTTTTAGCGTATGTACATCTAGACCAGGGGTCGGCAAAATTGACAATGAGATGGTGTTAGTGAGCGCAGTGAAATTTCTCTCCACTGTGTAAATTGTACCTGAACAACGGCTGATTGAGAGAGCGTACGGTGTACGTGTGCTGAGCGTAGTGCTCATAAGAGTAAGCTTTGCCGACCGCTGATCTAGACTACGGCTACGCTACGAAAAGGGTGTTCGATGCGGTAGTTGGCGGTCGACGGCGAAGGGGGAGGCCATGTCTCTGGCGAAAGGACCCAGTTAAGGAGGCCCTTATCTTCTCTTGGTGTGACCGCGCGATGAGGCGCACGCAAAACAGAGGCGCCTAAAGAGAGGCAAGCCCGGTAACGGGTGGTTATTGCCAGTTATGTAAATAAGTACTTATTTACAAAGCATTCCAGCTCTGTAAGATTGAGAGAGACCTCATGAATGACCCACTTCACATCGGCCTACAAACAATCTCCAAGTGGGGTCGACCAAAAAGTTGGAGTTTGACTCGCACCTGTGGGCTGAGGCTTCAAAAACCTATTTGGAGCTCCTGGACCGTCAACAAATGGTAATTAAGCTTATAGGGGACAGTAGGTTAGGTTAGGGTGGCAGCTAGAAGAGCTCACTTAGGCGAAAATACGGCCCGTTGTAGTACCACGTGAAGGACGTGGCCGCCCTTCAGGCTAACACACCACCCGGGTGTCAGGCAGGAGCCATCCCAATTCCGTGATGAATCGGGCAATGTGGCCGATGCTGGGTCCTGTAAGGTCAGCCAGACCGCTGAAGAACGGCGCTCCCAGCACCCGGAGGACAGAAAGGTTTTCAGTTCTATTAACATCCTTGGAATATTGTCGAAACATGGCACGTGTGGCTTTATTTTGCGAATATTTTTTGGTAAATTGGAGCATACGAATTCCACCATCTATGAAGATGGGTTCGAGACAAGACTTCATTATCGCTTCACTCTTTACCCTGTTCCCTAACCTACATATCCTTCCCGAACCAACGCAATACATCTCATCTTAAAAAAAAAACAAGTATTGACCACTGCTATTTTGGCAACTACAGCTGGTTATCACTAGACAACCTCGCTAAGCCCAGCAGCGCCCTTGTATATATTTAGTTACTATGTAAAATAAAATCAAGAATGAGTATAAGTAAAATCTAAAGGACGTCATTACATTAACTCTCTTACCTTTCGGCACAAAAAAGAAAAAAACACGATCAGACTTCACTTTTCTGCACCAAGAATGTTAAAACATCTGGGTTTTATCTGACGTTCAAATCCAATATAGCTTGGTGGTGAAGGCGTTAAATTTACAATACTGTCCACTATAACTGTCTGCCAATAACGTATTCCACCACATTTCATAAAGTATACATACCATTGTCATCACGTATCCAAGTAAACCATTGACCTGTATAAAATAACATCGCCCGCACGTATTCCCAGTATTTGTAATGCACCTTTCAGTGTCCCTTCGTTGTATAAAGCTAATCATTATGATTTTTGCCCACTTTTCTATCAATAAAATGGGGCGTTAATGCTCCAATGCTGGGAAAACATTACTCTTGTACGATACTTGAATTAGACTCAATTCACAAACAATATATATCTTTACACAATATGTAAACATTGCCAATGTGTAGATTTAGTATCCAAAAATAATTTTCAAGTACATGGATTAGCAGTTATCTCAAGCGAACTAAAAATAATAACCGATACAATAACCTGCCGACAAGAACCAAGTAAGAATTTCATTTCATTTCCGCACTACATGATTTAGATACTCAAGCATATTTGGTTGGTAATTGGTTGGTAATTTATTATTAAATGCTTTTTATATATTATGTTTGCAGTAACATCATTTCAGTTTTCCAAAAAAAGTATCCATCCTATAGTTTTTAGACATTTTTATCGGACATGTATGCTCCTAATGAATCTTAATGATGTATTTTCGCATAATCCGCTGATAGTATCGAGTTGAACATTTGTCGATTTTTTTACAATTTTGAAATTGAAGTATTCATGCGGCGGCGTTAATTAGCTCAATGACAAGGGGAAATTAAATAATTGTTTTTAATGTATCAAATTGTTAATATAAATATACAAATACGACGGCAATCTCTACGAGCATTCCTCCTGACTCTTTCTGACGCAACGTGCTACTTTTCTTTTAAAGTCTGGATACGATTCTCTCCATTCCTTGGCAGCGTCAACGTTAGCTGGGGACTCATCATTCGGATCGGCCAGCATTGATATCACAGATATCAAAATAGTCTCAACTGTATGCACTGGTAGCCAGCGTTCAGAAGCTTTTTCATAGCCCCACTTGTCATCACCGGGTTCATGTAAAATCGAAATACAAACGTCGCCGTTCTTCTCAATATTGGGATGCCAAATTTCTGTCACGAACTTCATTCGCGGTGGACGTAAAGGATATTCCTTTGGAAAATGCAGGTGCGCCTTAAAGAAGCCACCTTCACTATAAAAAGATCAAATCGTATATTTCGTGTTTTCATTATTGCAAGTAAAAACTTACTAAAGTGTATCTGGAGGCCCAATTATGAGAACTTCCCATCGAAATATGTCATTCTCGTCGATTAATCCTGCTGAAAAACCTTCGACGGGATTCTTGTTCAATTCTGAAAATAAGTTGGTTTAAGTGGGTTTTTATTTACTGTTACAATATTTTCCAGCTAAACATTATTATCGAATACTTGGTGTTTATCATAATCTCCAATCTTTGGTTTCTTAATTCGGGATATCGAATCGTCAAAGTAAAAAAAATTGCAAAGGTAAAGTATCCCTAAATACTAAGTACGCAAAGCCAAACACAGATAAACGTACGCTCAACGGACGGACTAAACTAAACGAGTTCAGCCAGCCCAGTGCAGTTTGTCCTAAACAGCGTCGCCGAATTGTGCCTTATTTTCAGAGCAGCCGAAGCTAACCTTTAGTGCGCAAAACTGTGCAGACGCGGCACCACCACCCCCAGTGACGCTGGGATGAGGCACCGGACGGCCGATGGAAGCACCGGCTTATTTAGTATATTTCGCGCTGGTGTGGACGGTTGCATGGAGAGGTCAACTTCCACATTCCATCCACGGTAGCATAATGGCGGAGCAGCGCCGTCACCAATGATGTAGGGACAATTAGGCCTTTCTCCCCCGCACGAAGTAATACCTGAAGCAAAAAATCCAAAACATTTTATAATCTCTGTTCTGTTGGCTATGCAAGTTCGTAGGGGTTTTACTCTATATCAATTTTGTAAAAATTGTGCCCTTTTGAAAAAATGTATCGCTTTCTGACCAACAAACTGTCAGTAAATTGTTTATAACAGAAAAGTTCCCACTTAATCAAAAAACGGGCATGTACTACGTTAGAGCATATATCTGTAGTCAAAATCAATAACCGCTTAAGTCGACTTAAGAAGAAATAGAGTTATGGATGCCACCACGTTCCCTTGACTGTGCTCTACATTTGTGTAAAATCGGGGAGTTTGTACCTTTAAAATAAAAAAAGTTATTAATAAAAACTTATTCGCATTCCCATAATGAACACACTGCGCGCTAAAACTTTGAAACGAGATTGCTCGAAACAGCAATTTTCGACTTAGGCGGTTATTGCTTTTGACCACATATATGTATATGGAGCTCTTTAAAACTATCAAATCGATTTAAGTGGCGGTATTCGAGTAATCTGTCCCCCTGGTTTGCAAAATTGACTTCAAGAAAAATGCGTGCAAAATTTTGCAAGCACTTAGCGGGCGCACTGCAAGACTTAAATCTTGTCTAAGAAAAACAAAAAACTAAGAAAAGGATATATTGTTTTAACATCCTAGAGTGATGTTAAAGTTAGAAAATTATATTTAAAAAAAAAATTGTATGATTTTATTTCTAATCTATTATTTCCGAGCTAAAATGGTTTCTATTTCTTATAATTTTAGCTTAACACTAGGTTAGATTAGGTTAGGGTGGCAGCTTGAAGAGCTCACGTAGGCCACGTTGCGGCCCGTTGTGGTACCACGTGAAAGACGTGGCTGCCCTTCAGTCTTGCACACCCCCCGGGTGTTAGGCAGGAGCCATCCCGATTCTACAAAGAATCGGGCGATGCGGCCGATGCTGGGTCCTGTTAGGTCGGCCAAGCTGCTGAAGAACGGCGCACCCAGCACCCGGAGACGTCTCCTCGCTAGTGCTGGGCAGTGGCACATCAGGTGCTCGACGCTCTCCTCCTCGCTCGCAACGTCACAGCTGCGGCAGAAGTCATTGAACGGAAGACCGAGTCTCCTAGCGTGTGCGCCGATCGTCCAGTGTCCCGTTAGCACAGAAACTGTGGAAACTGTAGCTTAACACTAGAAAGACCGTAAGTTTTCCATACCTACAAAGACTAAATATTATATCCGATGATATCTCAAAAGCTGTTCGTCATTTTCCGACCCTTATAGAACAGCCGCAATGCGATCTTGATTGTGTATACATTCTACCTTTCCCATACCGGCCACGACTTTCTAACATCTGTGCGCAGACTAAAAACATCACAACACATATCATAACATCACATCCTTTCGAAGAACACGAACTTTGACATAATGTTTAATAGTTTTAATCTTAAAATTAATTGTGTAAATGGGAAAAAGACAACACTATTATGGGAAAAACGCAGCTTTTCTTGTGTTGAATGAAGTGAGCTTTAACTATTGTAAACTAGTCCATATTCAAAAATGTATCTTCTAACACTCATAAGGAAAGCATACAGCACATTTTAAGCTGAATCAATACTAGGAGTATTAAAGTCTTAAGACGGCATTAAGGCAAAGTATTGTGTTATCGCAGTAATACCCTTTAGAACATCCTGATTGTTAGTACTTGAATGCCTTAAGTTGTTGAACTAGCGAGAGAAACTACAACCTCTTTAAAGAACATTGATGCTAAGAAAGTTCCAATTACACCGCATATTGGGACAACGCCCTTAACCGGTCTGAAGGAATATGTTATAGTGCAGGCTTTTAGACATAAAAAATTCTATTATCACCGAAGACTCGGCAAAAAACCTCGACTGCGATAAATATATCGGTTTTCACTGGGAATCCAAACCAAACAAACCTTCCTATTATAAGAGCAGTCGACTTCTGAAGCGTTCTGAAGCAAGAGGTAAAGAATACAAAATATCATTAGAAGTCACCCGCCACCATTTGAGGTTTTTTCGATAGGAAACCATATACATTTTTTGTCGGTCATAGTTCAATGGGCGTGCATTACATACAATCATGACAGGAAGGAAACTAAAGTTGGATTAATAATAAGATATATGGTCTGAAATTCTGAGGATCACAGGCCAGTGCTTTACTGGAAACTCGACATTTGAAAAATGTTCCAAGGCTTCCTCCCACGTAAGTTTTATTAATTGAACGAATTTATGTCTACTACTCCTTCTATTCAGCAGTTAGTGAAGCTAGGCAAGGCATCAAGATTTTAGGCATATGCAGATGCTCCGTGGTTGATTTCGGGTGGCTTACCCACATCTTTTTTATTATAATTAAAAAAAAACACGTTAAAAACCGCAAAAGAACTTTCTATTGTTTTAATCCTAAACCGAGCATTCGATACTCATTGCAGTTGCAGACAAAAAAGGTCATTTACCCTGCATTTGCGTCAAAATTTTTTCTGCCGCAGTGAGTCACTATAAAACTTGCCTTTAACAATAAAGTGGACGTAAAAAACTGCAACAACAGAAATATCATGAAACCATCAGTCGTAGAACAACTAAGAAAAATAGTGTATGAAATGCTCATCCACAGGGAAATGGAAGCTTTTGTCACCCGACTTTGGAAGGACCACTTCACCCGACGGACAATTTCGACCGAGTTTGGAACGCAGTTATCCCGCTTAACTTCGTAGGAGCGGGGCGGAGGCAGGCGATATTTCGCTGCAATGTTCGTCTGAGCTTCGTAAAAGTGTTTAACTGTTTTGCACTGGCTGTGATTGCAGCAAAATTCGATGGGCATGATATGAACTGAAGATTTGTCGCTTTGCACGAAAATTGAAACCATGTAAAATACTCGCGAAATGAAAGACGACACAGTCGCTACAAGGACACGTTTTTCGGCGAGAACTTTAAGTAGACCGCAATGACCGGAGAAGGAAACGCCGCAGAATTATTCACAGCCAAGCGAATTCCGGACTGCCCACAGTCGCACATATTTTTCCAACTCCAGCTACGACAACTTGGTCCACATCAAGATTAAGCTCTTGCTCATATGGAAAATTTGATGGTTCTGCTCAAAATGTGCTGCAGCAAACGGAAGTCTGTATGACTTGGTGTGAAAGTGTGTGCGTGTGTGTGTGTGTGTGTGCAAATGGCCGCACCACGACCACTTACCTGCTAATTGCTTTTTCAGCAGCAGCGAAGACTGAAGTTCCGACATTTTTTGAAGTTAATTTCTAATATTAATTTATAATTTACGAACAATTTTGTTATAGTAGGTTGATTTTCCTTGCTATTCTTGGGTGCGTATTGAGTCCCGAGCACAGAAATTAATTTCACACCGAATATAATTTCTCGAATGCCGTAGACAAGAGCTCGTTCGCAGCACTTTTCTTGTTCTTGACAGCAGCCGAAAACAGGCAAAGGAAGAAATCGAACGAATGAACTGCGAAAAGTGAAAAGAAAAACCGAAATATTCCCCTTTTACTGAGTGCTGCCACCTATTATAGCACCATGACTTAATTTTTTATCGACAAATAACCGGTTTCAACCGCAACTACTTTAAAATATCAACCCACAATGGTTGCCACAGAAACATTTTCTTCACATCTCGATTGTTCATACAGATGATTTCTAAAACCTTCATAGAACATCAAATTTTGATTCAACTTCAGTTCTTTGATAATTTAACCTCACATAATTTAATTTTTGTTACTTTAATATGTGTTTACTTCTTGTTTATATGCCGAAATAAAAGTGCCGAATTCCCTGGATACCGTAATTTTCGTCCTGTTTAACTTTACCAGCAGACAATCATAGAAGCTGGTCACATTTTTGTGTGACACATATTTTTTTCTTTTTGCTTAAGCTGTTGCTTTTATGAAATAAAAGAGTATTTTATATCGAATTGGTTTTATTTAAACAAAACTTGTATGAACTTCGTACAAGAACATCGCGATCGAAATCGAAACTACGAAATTTATTGAACTTTTGTAAGCACAATACGTAGAGTAAGTCAAAACAAAGTTTATGGTGATCAGAGGCATAGTTTGTAGAAAAATTTTTCCATTTTGATGTTCGGAAATCCCTCTCTTTTAAGAAGTTGAATGAAAAATACATAGCCAAGAATAAGATACCAAAATAAGTGTCTATGACATTTTTAAAGTTCGCGAAAGTGCTAGGAAATTGCTCAGAAGCTGGTTAAATCTAGAACCCACATACAATCATTTATGTTTTTCAATCTTTTTTTTCGAAAAACCAGTAAACCATTTGGGGCCCAATTTTTGCATTTTCCTAACACTTATAGTGCAACTCAATAATGTATTCGACGTATTTGTCCGTAAAGAAGAATCCGTGTAGTTGTATGGAAAATGTTATAACGTATTTAGGCAACCATGTTACACTAATACTACGTTTACATTGAACCCAGATGCTTTCAGATGAGTCATTTCAAAAAGTCAATGTGTTTACATTGCCTCATTTCAATTTCGTTTGGCAGCTTATATCAAACGCTCAGTGCTTATGTCCTCTTGCCGCAGCTCATAACGCAGCTCTTTTCCGGCTGCTAACTAAAGAATTTGTTGCTTTTTTTGTTGCCTCTACGTTCTACACACTGCCGTATTTTAATACAAATATATTACGCACCTTATACTACGTTTGCAATTAGCCCAAATACGTGATTTTCAAATGCGAAGCCAAATCAAGCATTTCCCCATACAAATTCAAATTCAACAAAGCGACGAAGCAAATGCGATAAAACCAAGGCGAATTCAACCCGGTGATAGCGTAAGGACAGCAACAAAATTTCAATGTATTTTGTTTTTGTTTTCTGGGTTTAGATTGTCAAAATCAGCCAATCAGAACAAAGCTTGCTTTTTTCATTTTTAAACTGTCAAAGTTTTACACAGGCATTTTGACAATCTAGACTTTTTCCAGCAAAAAAAAATCAATTCGCCTCATTCAACGAGGTCACCATGGCGAATTCATACCAGATGACCTCGAAAAGGTCTAGATTGTCAAAATGCCTGTGTAAAACTTTGGCAGTTTCAAAATGACAAAAGCAAGCTTTGTTCTGATTGCCTGATTTTGACAATCTAAACCCAGAAAACAAAAATAAAATACATTGAAATTTTGTTGCTGTCCTTACGCTATCACCTGCTATGAATTCGCTTTGGAGGTCACCTGGTATGAATTCGTCTTGGATAAAACATAACCAATTTTATCAAACGCATCACAAAATCAAAGCGCTTTCAAAAGCTTTCGTTCTTTTTGACAGTTCCAAATCAAAACAAACGAAAATTATCAAAATGAAAAATTTGAATTTAATTTTTCGTCCGCTTTAAATATGTAGAATATTCTTAGCATCTAAGGTATGAAATACCCATGTATTTAAATATTGCAGTGTGTAGGACATAGAGGCAGCAAAAAAGAGACACATGATTTAGTCAGAAGCCGGAAAAGAGCTGATCTATGAGTTGCGGCAAGAAGACATGAGCATTGAGCGTTTGATATTAGCTGCCAAACAAAATGCAAATGAGGAAATGTAAACACTTTGAAATGACTGATTGCAACTACGCATTTGGGTTCAATGTAAACGTAATAGGGGCCGTTCAAGTATTACGTAAGCACTATGGAGGGGTGGGGGGGTCTTTGTTTTGCTTATTTTGGATGACATGGGGGGTAGGGGAGTCTAGATGATGATTACGTCATCCGTAGTTATTTACTTTTTTACACGAATGGCAACCCTCACATTGTCTATGCTTGAAAACGAAACGCATTTTCGGGGATTCCCGCAACGTTTAGGCACTCGCTTCTTGAAAACGAAACGCATTTTCGGGGATTCCCGCAACGTTTAGGCACTCGCTTTAGAACCGATTCAGGGAATTACCGCGCGCTGTTCACTTGTCTAAATTTCCTCTGTCAGTGTATTGTTTCGTTTGGATACTATAGCGAGTAGACGTATGTATTGTAAGCATACCAAAGCAAGTTAATATTTGTGTTACCGTTGATTCCATTAGCCAAAGTTTAACGTTTAAATAAGATGTCGTTTCAAATAGACAAATCCAAGTTATACCAAAAATTGTTTGAAAGTTTTAAAAAATCTCATACAAGTACGAAAGTACAAAATGTACAAAAGTGCTGATGTGCATTATTCAAAATTTAGAGCACCATGATGTTGAATGGCTCGATGAGAACGACGTAGACATTCCAAAATCGGATGAAAGTGAGCAGACTCACAACACTGAGCAGCAATCCAAGCAATCCAATGTCATCGAAAACTTAGAATCATGGATTCGGGTTTCATGGACTGAATACTGTTAATTTGAATTTAATATGTGTACCAAAAATTTAAAATAAGTTTGTTATGTTCGTAAGATTATAATATTTTTGTCCCTTACTCTATGTTGAGTACTGTATCAGTAAAATCTAATCTCTATCCTAAATCTATTTTCTTATTTTTAAAATTAGAATTATAACATTAACATTATAATATAAAAAAAATACATTTTTAATTGAAAAATGTTTACGTAAGCATGGGGGGAGGGAGTAAGAGCTTTGCTTACTTTTGCTGACAAGGGGGATGGGGGGGTAAATAATTGTAATAAATCTGCTTACGTAATATTTGAACGGCCCCATATTACATGCTAAGAGTACTCTACATATTTCAAGCAGACGAAAATTTCAATTCAAAATCTCGAATTTGTTAATTTTTGTTTGTTGTAGTTTTAACTGTCAAAAAGAGGTAAAAGCTTTGGAAAACGCTTAATTTTGTGATGCGTTCGATACCAATTTGTAATGTTTTATTGCATTTGCTTAGGTGTTTTGTTAAAATTAGTCATTTTGTAGATTTGAATTTGTAAGGGGAAATACGTGATTTGGTTTCGCATTTGAGAATTTTTATCGAAAAACAAATTCATTTACAATATTTACATAACAATATGTTTGTTTTGCACTTTCGTTTTGAAATTGTGTGTATCAGTAGGGATGTTGAATATATATTACTACGTGTTCAAAAAATGTTTTTTAGAACTTTTATATACAGAAACAGAAAAACTACCTTTCGTCGAAATAAAAGCATAACGTATCATCGATAACATTTTCCGTAGCAGCTAAATTGAGGTGTGTGAACAGCAAAAGTATACTCAATTAAGAATTAAATGGTCTCAATATACTTGGTCGTCTGAAATATCTGTATATGTATATGATGTCATTAAATATGTGCCAATTAGAGCCTATGGAATAGGTCTATTAAAAGGCGCTGTTTCGGCAAGTTATCGATACCACATTTCCTACTACTCTTTTACAATAAATGCTTCTATTTCATGGAACCCTAAGTAGCTGATTTTGTTTTATTTGTGCAGTTGTTGGCGAAATAGTCACCGTCTTTGGATATTAAAATATTTGTTTGTCGGGAAAATCCGAACCCTGCTATAAAATGGCCTACAATTACCAGTCCACTATGCCAGACCAGCAGTTCTTATGGGACGTGTTT
This sequence comes from Melieria omissa, assembly GCA_963971225.1. Taxonomy (NCBI): domain Eukaryota; kingdom Metazoa; phylum Arthropoda; class Insecta; order Diptera; family Ulidiidae; genus Melieria; species Melieria omissa. The sequence continues at coordinate 48,809,283 of OZ020267.1, read as the reverse complement.
CAGAGGTAAGCTTAGTTTACTTCATTCACATCGTTTTCCAAATAATTTGCAAATTCCTGTGTGCTGATTCAGAGTGGACAAAGACCGCAGTGGCCATATATCGGCTGACGAGTTACAGGTGGCTCTTTCAAATGGCACGTGGAGCCCGTTTAATCCGGAGACAGTGCGCTTGATGATCGGAATGTTCGATCGCGAAAATCGCGGAACTGTTTCCTTTCAAGACTTTGGTGCTTTGTGGAAATACGTGACAGACTGGCAGAACTGCTTCCGCTCCTTTGATCGCGACAATTCTGGTAACATAGACAAAGAGGAACTTAAAACAGCTCTCACATCGTTTGGCTATCGACTATCGGACAACTTGATCGATATCCTGCTACGCAAGTTTGACCGCTTCGGCAGAGGTACCATTCTATTCGACGACTTCATACAGTGCTGTATTGTACTTTATGTGGGTAGATGGACATATACTTATGATGCTTTCGAAGGATACTAAACATGAATATGTCTATTCGTCTTTTGCAGACTCTTACCGCGTCATTTAGACAACACGACACAGATATGGACGGTGTTATTACAATCCACTACGAGCAGTTTCTTAGCATGGTGTTTTCCCTGAAGATTTGAACTAGCACATTTTATATACATTTTCAGCCAGCTACCTAAAATCGTGTATTCATATTGCCGTGGACGATCTGTGCATACAAAAACTACATCAATCTTACACCGACAATTTATCATTAAATAAGGTCACCAACTTCATCCGTTGTGCCAATTCCAAGAACAAACCTCATCACATTTTCACGGATTGAATCAAAACTGAATAAGTGCATTCACAAATATATATATTTTTGCAGAAAGTGGTTTCTTAGCATACCTGAAAAAAGACATGCGTACAGTTTAATAATATGCCTTGTGCGAGCATCGCTAACTTGTAGCCCAAGAGAAAAGTGTAAATTTACAACCCGAGTATTATTATTATTATTTTTTACTTTACAATTGGGAGCACACACCTACGAATTGGCTTACTAGCAATTGGGTATTCAGTTAACAAGTTTATTGTATTGTACATTTGTCCATGTTATTGTTTTTATTCGTAGATAATACTTGAGGTATATGTGTCTGTGACTTTCAGTTGCCTTGAACCTCTCAATAAAGTGATTGTCAATAGCCATCGTTGTATTTGGGATAAAAGGAATTAGGTATAGCGTTGTAACATATAATATTTTATGTCACGCCATGAAGCTTATGTTGTACTAAAAAGAGCGTGACAAATACTCTTGGGCAGTGGCGGATTCAGGGGGTTTGGCGATTGAAACCGTCCGAAATATTAGGGTCGACTTTAAAACTACATACAAATTATGCATATTAAAGAATAACTTTTTGAAACGCCTCCGGCTCGCCCCCCAAATATTTTTCTGAATCCGCCCCTGCTCATGGGCCTGGGAGGCTTGCCCCGTCACCCGTATTTCGCGGCTAAATTTCGGTTGTCATTAAAGGAAAAATGCCCATTATCATCATAACTATTCCATCAGAAATGGCATTACAGTTGGTTCGTAACGGCATATCATCAATGTCTTAATTTTGCGACACGACGAATTTTCGTTACACTTTGAACGCCGCATATTTAAAATCTTTAGAAAAGAATGACGAAATGTTTCATTTCGCTATTGTAGACTTGGATTAAACATTCCATTATGCTTGCGATTTCCAACTGCCGCTTTCAATCGTAAACTTTTTCGCAACTCCGCAAAATGTTGCTATTTTTTGCTGAGGAGCCAGCCATCGAATGGTGTTACATTCTTTCTTCGTTCTTTTTGGGGAAAACCAGGTTGATCAATTAATGAAGCGAAGCAAATCAGAGACTTCGGACAAGATCCTTAACGCCAAAATACGGAATGAGCCGGGACCAGATCGCTTCCACTTCTTACAGTGGTGACTAAGGAAATGTCATGTGAGAGTTCAGCTTAGGGGTAAAAGAAGGCGAGTCCAAAAGTGTCAAGCCAAAATACTTTACTGGTCATAACAACCCGTTACCGGGTAACGGCCTGCCGCAAAAACTTGGGTCCCGGGACACGCAGGAATTGCGGGTAACGAGATTTCTGGCTCCATAGCTAGAATGGGCTCTGAGGCTGCGTTGAACGGCCCTGAGCTTGTTCCGCCATTCCCCTATGCGCCCATCAAAGCCACTGTTAACAAACGGGTCACTGTGACCCACGAGCGACCATGGCAAGCTGAGAACGTCTGCAGGTGGTCGAAACTTATGCTTCCTGCCATTTCTTGCAAATGCTCAGTTTCTTCTGTCACTATGCAGAAGGGACTTTAGGCAGTTGGTCGGTTCAATGACGTGCTATTTTCTATGGGCATAGACATGCATAACTAGTGCACTGTCACACCTGCCTGTGCGGAGGACGATGAAACCGCGGATCACTTTCTGTGTGTCTCTCCCGCAAATGTCCGAATGAAGTGAGAAGCGACAACCTTGGACCCTTGGCACTCCAGGATCTATCCAGGATCTTCTCGAAGATCGGGTGGATTCAAAACACAATAACAGGAAACATTAAGTCGTACAATGGATGTGAGTAATGTCAGAGTGTTGAGTTTGCTAAACTATTCGGACAAGGAAAAGAAAACAAATAAAGGGATCCTCACTTCTCCCGAACTTCCTGGTTTCTTTGAGGATATCGGGGACAGCAAATGCTTTGTTGTGTTCACGTCCTCGAGGCAGGATTTGCTTGTAGGGTCATCGATTTGCATATTTGCCATATGCTGGCCACTTGCATCGATTCCTGTGATCACTCCGATCTTGAGTCGCAATTCTTTCTTTTTCAGCCGTAAAGAAGCAATCTCGGTGTTCTCACAGAACACTTCGCGACTCAGCGCAATTCCGTTCCGAACCATTTCCCCATGTGAGATATGCTAACATAATTCCTAATCCATTGTAGTATCTGCAGTACTGATGCCGATTATTGGCTTTGGTCCCACTGGATTGTCCTCTGATTCCTGATTTGTCAGTTTATTGGCTATTCCGGCACCTAGAACACCATCGCGGACACATTCCATATAAAGGTTAGTTGATTAGGGCCTTTAGTGCAGTCTGGATATCACTGTCATCCTATGCGTTGTACCTGAAATTTCAGCTCAATGATCCAGTATGCGTTATCCCTGAAATTTCAGCTCAATGATCCAGTAGGCCACATTCAGGAAGGCATAGACCTCCGTTTGCTAGACCGTAGCTATCTTTCCTCCGCGTAGGAGTACATGGTTTCTTCTAGGTACCCTCCAGCTCTAGTTCCTTTACAGGTCTTGGAGCCATCTGTGTAGATTACATACGTGAGACCCTGAGTTGAGAGTCCGAATGATTCCCACTTTTTGAGCCGACGCCGATTAATTGACCAGAAAGGCGAAAATCTGCCGATACCGATTTCGTAGAAAATATAAAACCAACGTATTTAATTAAAAACAGGTTAAAAGGTTACGGGTTAAAGGTTGGTTAAACAAAAACCAAGGGGCTATATTAAATCAACCAAAAAAGACCGATGCCGGTACCAATTTTTGAGACCGATACTAGCCGGTGCCGATTCGACTCGGTCGAACTCTACCCTAAGATGATGACTCTGGATTGCTCCGTTGTTCTCCTACACGATATATAACGGCCTCATTTCTACCATATTGGATATAGGGCACCAGAGCGTCCGTAGACATCGAGAACAGTGAACTGGCGGGGAACTACCACACAAACAAGTTGTCGTACCTAGCTCGAAGATACATTTACGGTAAACATGGTTAATTTGATAATTTTAATTTGGGCTTGCAAACTTTAGACTTGAATTCGTTAAAGCGATAAGCATGATGACATCAGGCTTGAAGTACTCAATATAAAAATTAAACCCTTATTCCTAAAGCAAATACATGAATGAGATACCACCAATCCTGTAGACAATTATAAACGCGTGATGTTATTAAGCAAAACCCTGTAATTGTTTTAAGATGTACTGGAACTTTTATTGGTTAAGCAAAAATAATAGTTGCATGTAAGCATATGCGGCAACAAAAAGAAAGTAACAAAAACTTGAAAATAGACATATCAGGTGGAACGTATTTTTAATACTTGTAGTTGAAATTCATTCGCAGCAAATATTGAATGTTAACTTGAGCAATATCGTAAACGATATATTCGTTATACAAAAGTGGTGTCTGAAGTTTCGTATCAGTCTTTGGTCGGCCGTACGGAATCTCAACACCATCCTTTCGTATGAGCGATTCTTTAGGATCGGGCATGGTACGTCCTCGACCGAAAGTGCTGTGTTTATCCTTTGGCAGTTTGGTCACATATTTAGCGGAAGTACATTCCATCATGTCTCCAAGAGCCACCTCTGAAAGAATCATTAATCCAGTCGGGCTCTGCTTGCTAGTGCAACAATAATTGGCCGACTTGGACACCATATCGGCAAAGTAAATGCCTTTTCCAAACATATAGCCAGTAACAGGCGCTTCGGGGGGAGCGATTTTTAAGCCATGAGAAAGAATACCCGCGAAGTTTGTGAGACGCGAACCGTGCCACAGCAATTTGCGGTTATGCAGCTTCTTAAAAGGTTTATAGCGCCGGGCCTCACCCTGCCGAGTAACTTTGAATACATCCACAAGTTCCAACTCAAACATAGTGTGCGTTTCTCCGTGAGTGTTTTTCACATACTGTTGCAGCATAGTAAATTCATCACTCTTCTTGTCCAAAGGCTCCAATTTGGTCTTCAACTGCTCATAGTGTTTATCTAACGGATTTAGTTCCTCCTCCGCGTCCTCCGTCTGAATCAAATTGTAAGCGCACTCGATCTCCAAGAGTGAGTCAAGCATCTGCCGTAGGTTTTCAATTTGCTCAACGGTATCAAGCAACGGCGGACTTGCAACGCCAAAATTGTGCGGTATTAAGGTATAAAATCGATTAGTGGCATCAATGAAACTCGAATTGCTACCGCTGTTTTGAATCAACTCGTAGACTTCAGTTAAAACTTTGTAAGCCAATTGAATTTGCTTCTTGCTGAGTTTGCCCAATGGCATTTTCTCCATGTCCAAATCAAATCCAATCATAGTACGCTTCATATTATCAACATCGAATATAAGCTTCATGAGGTCTTGAACTGCTGAATCGAGTTTCGATTTAAATTTATTGTTTTCGGGATTTTCGGGCTTTTTCTCTTCTTCGTAGTCTATGTCAATTGGATACATTTTACCTGGAACCTATGAAAAGAACAACGATTACATCCGATCTCCGGATCCGATTCATTAAGACTCTTATTCTTACCTTGACAAAATGATGGCGATCGTAGAAATCGTTTCCAGTTTTATCCAAGTAGACAGCTTCAAACGATTCTTTGGCTTCAATTAGATTTGCAAAAGTGTCCAATTTATTATCGCCAATGGTTGTTCCGATGCGACCCCATGATCTAAACACCCAAAATCTGTGAAATATATAATCACATGAAAAAATCTTGAAGTCTTTGCAGTATCTTTGAACAAATTTTAAACTGATGTGATACAGCATGTATTTGATAGCCCAGCGGAGGCCCTAGTTTTGAGGGCGTTAAATCGAGTAAGTTAAATCGAGTTATTCTTGCCTCTTTGTTCATCCCGTCAGATTTTTATGAAAAAATACTTATCTAAATATCTCTCATTTGAAGAGCTTTCACCACATTTAAAATCAATTATCGCATCAAGTCATATTTCCCCATACAGACTCTTAACCCGTCGTTGAGCCCGTCAGATTTTTATTTTCAAGAAAAATAAAAAACACGTGTCACGTTCTTTCTCACCAAGAGCACTTTCACCAAGATTGATGCCAAAAGTCTCATAAGATCTTGTATACAAACTTTTAACCTTAGGTTCTACCCGTTAGATTACGAAAAATAGCAGCAAAAACTTGTTTGTGGTAGCTGTACATTTTGAATTGAAAATTAAATTAACTGGTAGTTTTTCCGTAAATTTCGATTATTATTCGAAGCAATGTCTGCAAGCATCTGGTTGCCATAAAATCTGTTCAACTGGCCGTAATACGGCAACGGGTTTTTATTGCCATTTAAATATGTAACTGTTTACCGTTTATAGCTAAACTATGCTTCTGAAATGGCATTTCGAACTGCACCACCTTGTTAAAACTACAATATCTTTTTTGCCGATTTAGCCGCCGCCCGATATTATCTATGGAATTAATATCCGGAGAAACATCAAACATGGCTAATTTGTGGAATTTTACTATGGTTTTGGATATTTATGCATTTGCATTAAACAAAAAAAACATTTATTACCTGTTTTTTGCATCACTTTCCAGCAATTGCAGTTTATAATACGAATTTTTATTTCGTTGTATATCAGTTAAACCAAGAACTACATTGTACTTGTGTTTTCTATCCATATAGACATGTGCGACATCTGTTAATCCACTATCTGGGTCAACTGCCATACCGTCTTTTAATTTTAAAGTCACGGATTTTGGCACTGATTTAGTGTAAATACTCTTCGATTTGGAGCTTTTCGAATCATCGTCAGGAATTCGAGAAGAAGGATCCGTACCCCAATCACATAGAGTCATACTGCTTATATAACTGACTGCATTTTCTTTATTGGCTTTCACTGAATCGAGGTATTCCACTGGAATAACGTGAATACCCAAATCTCTTACTTTCTCCATACGGCTGTTCATACGTTTCACCTCTTTTGCGGTAGAAAAAACAGCTATGGTTTTATCATTAATTTTTGTGTCAAACTTGCCACCCAACGCTGTCAATTGCTTTTTCAATTCTGCCTCTTGGTCCTTCAAGCCAATTTGAGCAAACTGCAAATTGTAAAGGGGCGGCCGCTCACGCTTTACTTTGGGCCTTTGAAATATTTTTAATTAGATATGTAATATTTATTAATGTTAACCGGTTTTTTGCACTCACCCATCTAATTCATCTTCCTTTTTTAGGACAACGCTCTTAGCAATCGTGGCTGAACTAGGCGGTATGTAACGTATTGCGCGTGTTTCCGTTTTTTTGCGGACATCGGCTAGAAAGCCATATATCTCTTTCAAATCGCTAGGAACTTTGCACTGAGTACGCTTCGGTTCCTTGACCAAGTTAGCACATTTTGTCCATTCAGTTAACTGCCCATTACAAAGATATCCGGACTTGTGGAACAACATCTGACGTCTCTTGCACTGCGAACATGACTCGATGGCCCCAAATGTTAGCAGATCAGCAATTTGGTCCAACAGTTTTCCAGAGTCTCCAACAAATGGTTCCTGCCCATTGTACTCCAACAATTTGAGCATTTCCGGCTTTTTCATCTGTTCTTTAACACAGTCGCGAAACTTGAAAAAACGTTTTGTTTGCTGTTTTATCAGCTCAGAGATTTTTTTTTCATCCTGCTCGTCTTGTGGCTCTAACTTTGCTTTTTTGACAATTGGTGCATCTTCGGCCTTCATAGCGCTATTGCATTCACAGAGTTCAAGAAAAAATACAAAACTAAAAAACAAACTAAAAACTTAAAGATATTTACGTACGATAATACTCCCATGACTTCAGTCTGATCCTCCTTTTTAAGACTCTTGAATCCGGGTAGGTATTCTCCACTTTCTAGCCACCCGAGTTCTGCACGCAACTGCGCAAAGCACTCCACGTGATGCCACAACGGTTGGCCGCCATACTTCATACCCACTTCAGTATCATACACTGTTTTGCGGATACGGACTTGATCTTTTAATATTTTCTGCTCACATCCGCGACAAGCTGCTCTTCCAGATTTTGCGTACTCAATACCAAAATCTTTCATTGCAGCACTTTCAGCTTTTGAGCGTTTCTTTCCTTTCTTACCATCAGTTTTTACGGGCAAAACTACTGCATGTTCAACTAAGATATATAAAACAATTATTAAAAATACTTAGTACCAAGACTCAGTGCAAAGTTGGTTAACACCCAACCGACTGATTATTGACATAACAAATTGTGAGGAAACGTGTGAATCGGTTGTGGAAAATAACTGAAATCGAAATTGAAATATAATTGACTATAATGAAGAACGGCCGAAGTAGCTCAGCAGGCCAGTGCGTTGGGCCGCGAGTCAAATGCGACGCTCGAACACAGGTTCAAGACTCCGTTGCTACTAACACCGAAAAAAAAGGAAAAACACAATTTTTTCTTTCGGCGGCTGTCCTCTCAGCAGGAAATGGCAAACATCTGAGAGTAAAATTGCCTAACAAAGAGCTCCCAGCTCGCCGTTCGGAATCGGCATAAAACTGTAGGTCCCTTCCAACCCTGTACAAATTCGCAACGCACAAAACGGATGCCGATTCCGAACGGCAGGTTGGGAGCTCTTTCATAAGCAATTTTTACTCTCAGAGGTTTGCCATTTCCAGCTGAGAGGACAGCCACCGAAAGAGAAAACGAGTTTTCCCGTTTTTTTTTTTTTTAGATGTTATTACAGGCAGTATTTGAACCTGGGTCGCTGCCTTCGACTCGCGGTCCAACGCACTAACCAACTGAGCCACGGCTACATATACATATGTAGGATAAATACTGAAATCGAAGTGGGCATGCCGGTTGATAATTAAGTTGTTTACATTCTGTTCGGGCATGATGCAATTGTTACTGCAGATTTTACATACTCTTTTCTGTTCCAATGCTTTCTGAAAATTGAAGCTGAGTGACAGCAGAAAAACTGAAACTAAGACATGAACCCCCAAAGCAGTTTCTGGAAGCGTTTCCTAAGTAATCACCGCAGTGCTAAATGCGGCAGAACTTAACTTGGTCTCGCACAATGCGAAACATTGCTCGTGAAAGCTTTACTTTCTAACTAGATGTACAGAGAAATAGTTCGAAGAATTGCCTTTTGTTCAGGAATGTATGTATGGATATTCGTTTGGAAAGTTCCAAGAACAAAATTGTTCTACTAGATGGCGACTAAAAATTCACATAACTTTGTTGTCTCGAATTTTAGTTTTCGTGGAATACTAATGTTAGTCGATTCGACTAACTACGCGAACATTTTGTGATACAGTTACAAAGTAGAATTGGATTTTAGGGTTAAGCAGAAGAATACATATTTCTAAAAGGATATCACTCCTTCAAAGATGACTGGTTATCTTATATGAACATACCAATCTTCTTCTTCAATCTTTCTTGATCCTCAAAGCGCAAGTTCTCAAAGTTTTCAATATCACCGGCAGACGTGGGGCGTTGCTTTTTAAAGAAACACAACTCATGGAACCAATTTGGCTGCTTAGAATCGTGGAACGCCGACTGAAAGTTAGTTAAGCACACACAACGTTAAAGGAGTCAGGGATCACTTTACTCTTATTCTTATTTTTACCTGCACCATTGCGGCAATACGAAGTACTCCCTGGTCGATCTTTTCTTTGCAGCCTTTGCAACTAGCACGTCCACTTTTAGCATACTCTGTTTTAAATGGTAATTCCGCTTCCATTATAATGGACACAAATTTCAATGCAACGTTAAAAAACAAAATTAAGAACTACACAGACGCCAAGATTTTCCAAACAGATGACAAAAACTCAGTTGCGAAATTGATGTAGCGCGAAACGCTGATGTGAGACTAGTGTTGCTGTCAAACATTCCATACTGCCGGTTTTCTACTACTTTAGTAAACACCAATTTTCGCATAACGGCGTAGCCGTTTTGGTTATTTTTAACCAAAAATAGTTATTTTTATTTTTGAAAATGGGTTTTGGTTATTTGGTGATTTTTGATCCCATTTGGTTATTTTTTAGAATATTGCACACTGATACAAAATATATCTAAATTATAGCGCACTATTATTTTGAGTGGCAATAATATTGATATTGATTGATAGTGGCAACTCATAGGCATTGCTGTTTCTCGTAAAAAAGTAAGCAGTAAGTTATTTAAATCCTTAAATCTTGAAGTTTATGGTTATTTTTATATTTGTTCCTGGCTATAAATAGTTTTTTCTTGTGGCAACGCTGATATACACCAATACCTCGCTTTGCGTCGTTTCGTTTTGCGTTCTTTCGAAGTTGCGTCGCTGCTGAATTAGTACTAACTTTCACTGTGCGTTGTTAGATTTTCGAAGTTGTGTTGTTTTGGGTTCGAGTCTTTAATTTTTTTTGAAATTTTATTTTTTTTTCTAAAAGATGGCATGACTTTTGTTTCTAATTGCACCATGCCTTCAAAACTCGGGGATTCCCTTTCTAACTGAAAATGTAAATATTTTTCCAATTTATTTATTGGCAAAGTTATATTATTTTTTGTAATGTATGTAATAAAATTTTATATTATTTTTGTTTTTTAAATATTTACTTTGTTCAATTTTCTTTTTAAAAAGTAGTATTTTCGTTACCCTGGAACCTATCTATCTTTACATGGTTTGCTATAGAAAATCATAATTCACTTTGCGTCGTTTCAATTTGCAACGTTTGCGACGCAAAGTATTCTTTCACCAGTTTTCATTTAGAAATCGAGCCTTGAAAATCAAGGGAGACAAGCGATGAGACAGATACAGTCGTGTCTGCTAGTGAACATCCGATATAGTGAACACCCAAATTTTGACATCGAGCTTCTAAATACGGAACAAAATTTTCAAGCAAAAAACAACAAGTGTATTTTTAACAAACGAGTTCTTGAACAAAAATGTTAACCTCAATATTGTGAACAGGCCTTGCAATAATTAGTTCACTATATCATGTTTAATATTCATGTATTCATCAAAACAACTGCAAACCATGATACAAAAATATACAGGTAGTTTCAATGCGACAGATAAAAATAAAATTGACAATTGGAAAAAAAATTTACAAATTTTGTACTACTATTTTCATTTTTGCTACAGAGCTGCAATTTCGCACAATTAGTTTATGTAGTATATGGTTCAGTTTCTGTCTTTCTAACTTTTTTTGCACCCTTAAAACTTTATTCTTATTTGTCAAAAAAGCAAATGACTTTGAATTTTGCTCGATTAAATCTACCTGTATATTTTTGTATCATGGTATGAGGCGCCAAAACTTTCTACACGAGCAGCGCCAAAATAAGAAAGTTCTTTAATACCAACGTGGTTGTAAGATCTTTTGGTAATTCGTAAAGAGGGTAAAGAACCAAACATCGTATTCAACTCCAACTCTTCTCAACAATGATCAAATCATCACTTACGCGGTTCATAAAGCTAATTTACTACCCTACCTATCCACCACTACCCGTAGTTGATAGCGTTTCTTGCTCCATGCAACATTTTTGCACACGGGTAGATAAGAGTGCTTGAAAATCTCGATGTACATAATGCTTCAGGGCCGTACTGCATTCCTGCCCTTGCTTTGAAAATGTGCGCTACCTCACTGGCTTGTCCATTACGTAATCTTTTCAACATGTCATACACCACTAGTGTATTTCCGGCATGTTGGAAGATGGCAAATGTGCAACCAGTTTCCAAAAAGGCAAATTTACTGACCCACTGACCCTGCGAACTACCGACCCATAGCAATTTGGTCGTTACTTTCCAAAGTAATGGAAAGCATCGTAAACTTCAGCCTTCAGCTTTCGTAGACATTGATCGACGGGAGACCTTATGGCGGTCCTCACCGAGAAATGGAACCTAGCGTTCTAGACCTCGGTGAAAGCAAGGTTGTTGAGTTGATTATTTCCAACGCCTTTGACCGAGTGTGGCATAAAGCACTTGTGTCAAAACTGATTGCATATGGCATTGGTTGTCTCTTCTCTCGTTGGATTACGAACATTCTGTATGATCGCTCTATTCGTGTTGTTATAGACATATATAGGCATATAGACAGGGTTCGGTCATCTCTCCAACACCTTTCCTTATCTTTGAAAACGAGTTTCCGCACATCCTAACACATCCCTGACTATGAGTGGAGTAAATATTGCGGAATCGGCAGCTCTTAACGTTCCGGACATATCCTTTAAGATCGATCATTGATGGAACGATCATATTTTTGGCGTGTCGAAAGAAGCAGCCAAGTGCCTCGGCTTTCTAAAGCGGTACAAAACATATTTCACTTTGACTCGTACCTGTGGGCTGAGGCTTAAAAAACCTATTTGGAGTTCTATTGGTTCCTTGGAACATCGTCGAAACATGGCATATGTGGCTTTATTTTACCGATACTTTTTCGGTAATTGTTCAGAGGAGATGAGCACCCTAATGCCAATCACTCCAGGTATTCCCCCAGGCAACCCGTTCGAACACTGACCCATGCATTTCACATTGAAACAGTGCTGCCGCCGTCACTCTATTTGGAGTTTTGATAAGTTTTTTACCAGTGTTTCCATTTGCAGATCTTATCTTGCTACCATTTCCTATCGTTGTGCAAAAAAATAGTTTCATCTAAATTCGAAGAAAGGCGAATCCGAAGGCTTAAACGACTTACAACTTCTGACTTACCATCTAGACATTTTTAATGAAATATGTACTGTAAACTGTCTGTATGTATTGTAAACTGAGATTTAACTTATTGTTATACGCTAGTGTTTTGTTAATTTCGTAAATGTATGTATATTCTGATATTGATCTAAGTACATAAATTATTTCCAAATAATGTTAGAATATTACGAGATGCCTTTTATTAGGCAGGTGTAATAAAAAGGGAAGTTTAAAAAAAAAAAAAAAAAAAAAAATCTAAATTTTAATTTTTGAGATATCATCAAATCTGTGTGCATGATTTGTTTTTGTTTGTTTGCTTGTCCTTTCCTACCCTTTACAGAATTCCTGGACGAAGACACAGCGGCTATAGTCGTGGAAGTGGAGCAGAGTGGGATTAAAACTGAGGTAATTATAGCCCCAGCCTACATCCCTGGTGATGCAAGCGAAATCCCACCGCCAACAGTTGGGAATCTTTCTCATTTCATTTATTAATAACACTGAAATTTACCCTCAAAAATTGCAACAAATCTTCAGCCTATTGCTGCAACGTTGAATCCTGTATACCACGTTATTAATCCTTGTCACGATTTTGTAGTCCTTCCCATGACGTTTGAAGTTTTGAAGACAACCGTTTCCTCCGCTGCGGGTTGTAAAGCATTAGCAAATCGCTTTCCTGGAACCTTGCGCTGTTAGCCTGTCGATCATACCTGGCTTTAACCTGTTGCTGACAAGTTGAGTGCGGCCCCGCGATCTTCTCATCAGCCCTTTCCATTCCATTTTTGTTATTTCCTGATTCGTAGTTTCCAGTTTCGCTGCCATTTCTCGATGCATATTCTCGAATTTTTCCCAGGTTTCCTGAAACATTCTTTTCATTGCTACCAGCATCTGGCTCATATCCATTCCTTGCAGCGGCACGACCGCAGCTGTGCTTTGCGGTGACGCAGCACCAGTAGGCGATTCCTCCACTTTAGCCGACGCCTCTAGCTCCTGTATTCCGAACTCGTGCGCAGCCCAATCGATGCAAGGTGCAACCCCACTTTTCCTCCAGCAGTGGGCAAGTTCTAACCAGCCAGCTCCTTTTACAGCTGGTCCACCTTCAGCTGCTCGAGTTCTTCTTGTTTTAATTCAATCAGCACAATCCCATTTCTGACACCAAGTGTTACGAGTTTTTCGGTCGGTGCACAGCTCTAACCCAATACTGTCGTATAAGATGCGTATGAAAATAAAAAAGTCGACGTCGCATACGCCGCGTTTTTGTACGAAAATCTTTATCTTCCTTTTTGAAAATCTACCAAAATTCGTTTTTTAGTTCTCCTTTCTTTCTCTCCGCACTCCAAAATTTCATCAATTATTAGTGCTGCAACTGCAACCATGTTACTTTGTCAAAAAATAACAGACAACTGAAGCATGTACACATATTCGATCGTGTGAACGCTACAATTTGTTTGCGCATCACACAATGTTTGCATACAAAAATGATCGTCTCAAGACCGCTATAGTAATAATTATGGATCGGAATTATATGCAAATGCATATTTTTTTGGAGCTAAGAATTTCAGTAGATTTATTTTATTACGTAACGCACAAGTCTTCATACAAACTAAAAACACGATATATTTTGGGATTTCAGTTTTTATAACGCTAACATAGAGACAATTTTGAAGTAGCTTTCAACGTCGAATACTAAACGAATAAAACTGAATACTTTTATGACTTAATCATCATACGCTTATTGCCTGCGACGCGTGGTGCGCTGTTTGTCAAAGCGCAGCTCCATTTCCTCTAAGACTTTTGGTGTGTAGCGAACCACTAATTTTACAGATCCAACGGCTTGTTTCAGCAATTCGACGGCCTTCTCGTGATTTTCTCCTTCCACAGACTAAATATATTTAAAGAAGAAACCACTTGTTAATGCCATGAAAAGAAAGTGTTGAGTTGATCCATAAAAAAAAGTTAACAAGATACCATATTGAATTTGTTCAACATATTGCCACACCTGTCAGTACTGTCCGTGAGCAAATTTGAATATCAGCTACAAACGCATGCAATTATATATAAAATGTTTTTTTCTTGTGTTCTGTCTATATTAAAGTATCCTACGGTTGGAGCAAAAAAGGCGAAGCAGCAAATTCAACATGACAAACTATACATAGTAACAGCACTACTATTATTTTGACAGCAACTGTATATTACTTTGGTTTTCAAGTAATATGTAACGATATTACTGTGACGATAATGCTCGCCGTCACTGTGCAATTTGCAAGGCATTGAAAAGGAAGGAAAATTAGAATACGATTTGCGCATGGGCATACTTTTAGGGGCATGGTAAGTTCGCTAGAACATTCGCTGACTCGCGATGATACGGAAATTTCGAGACCTATTAGAATGTGCGAGAACGATCTGCGCTACAAGCAAACAAGTATAAAAGACAGCAGGGTACAGCGCCGAGGGGAGTGTTTGGTTTTAGCAAGCAAAGGTGCAACTCGGAGTAGTCCAATAAATAACAAGTGTAGAGAGAGTAAAGTGTAACATTATAAATCAACTTTGGAACTGCTTTAAAGTATTGTAGTGTGTTTTATTTTTAAGCACAATCGAGTGAGACGAATACGTCTGCGGAACTAATTTTCGTAACAATGGCTGTCTTCTTAAACATCCCTATGCAAAGCAGTGATGCTCTATCACTACTGTCGTGATGCCAGTTCGTGATATATTGCATACATTTATGTGGCAGCTCTGCTTTGTTAACAATTGGTTCTGATGCAAGCAAATACTGCAAAATTAATATTGCAACTATTTTAGCAACGCTAAGTGACAAAATGTCTAGCAAAGGTTCAGTTGTTGCAAGCATAATTAAAAAAACAAACTCGGAGAACTCAAAATATTTTTTTCTCTCTTTTAGCACAGAAGTCCACCTCATTTTTCAATCTCGTTGAAAACAGTAATTTTGTAAAGTTGTAGCTCCATCGTCTATCACTGAAAATGTTAATAGAATACATTTATTTGTGAATTATTGTAAAATATCTCAGACGTATGTTTCACCCTCAGCCATCTGATGCGATCGATTGCTTATTGGATGCGTTCACGAACACGATGCAATGTAACACTGTTGCATTTTTTTGTTTACGAACATGATGCTTTGTACTGTTGCAAAGCAACTGACGTTTAAGAAGACAGCCATAATCTTAACCCTAAACAAGGTCTATGACGTTAAAAATGTGTTATCTTTCACTCAAAGCGAAGTTGTGATATCCTATTGAAATCACATGTCTTTCGTTATTACCACCCAGTGGCGCACACAGGGGAGGGTTTAAACCACCCGAAATATTTGTAAGTTAGTACAGAAATTTAATTTCAAACCGTCGCATATATGTTCAATCATCAATAACACTTCTCGACACAAAAAATGTACCTAAAAAAAAAGGGTTTTCTAGACTAACTTTCGGCCGATGAACACGAAACTGAAGATTAAAAAAAAAATGTTGTGAGAAGCACTTTCAAATCTTCGAAAAACCAATTTTTAACCTGTTGTTTCAGTTATGAGCACATATCTCGTAAACGAACCGTCTGACTAACACAAGACGTCCGTCGGTCAAAAGATAATACCTTAGCTTTTCCAGAGATATACAGATCATTACAGGTCATTTACCTGGCATAGTCAGTTTTTCATTTTCTGACCCAAAGTGATTTTTAAAGGACTTTAAAATTTTAAGGAAATACACAATTTTTTTTTTTTAATATTGCGGTTGTGCAATAATGAAGAAATGGGTATCAAATAAAAGAGAAAAATTGTATCCTTTTAAATAAATTGTTTATTTTGAACTTTCAGAACCAGGTAGGGAAAACATATATGTTTTGGATCTCTCTCTGTAGATTCATACATCTAAATTTTATTCTATTTCAAAGTTCTCAAAAAAGTTACACGAAACCCTCCCCCCGAGACAAAATCCTGCGTGCGCCACTGTTACCACCAAAAACTTTTGTTGGTCTACCTTCGAAATTTTCCCATGCAATTAGCAACGTTTGCTTTCTGTATATTCAAACTACTCAGCTTCAGTTTGTGTGTTAACTGAATTTTATACGGAGGTGAGTCCAGATGTAGAGTAAACCAAAGGGAGCTAAAAGGCGACAACAAAGTATTTGTTACGCCCAAAAACTTAAAACTCGGCAGCACTTAATATCGAATTATCGCCTTAAGATCCACAAGATCGCTCTTACTAATAAAAACCGCTCATTTATCAAAAACCTGTAATGATAAGCGTTAAGGGACAAGTTTATCTATATTCTGAGCTGTATACAGTAAAATTGTTAATATTTACACAAACATTTTTGCAATCAATTCGATGCTTCTTTCTTGTGGTTCATATGAAAAATAAATTATTTTCGACAGGCAGTGGAGAATGTCTGAGAGTAAAAATGGCATTGCATATAATTGCGTTTAGAGCCGACATAAAACCGTCCTTACATCGTGCATACATTTTACACACGGATGGTTGCTAGGCTAGTGTCGTAATCCGACTGTTGTGGCAGTTATGGTTATAAAGTTAGGCATAACAATTCTAACTATACGAAAGTTTGTCATTTAAAACTTGAAATGAATAGATCATTTAATACGAACGTCTTGAAACAGGGATGTCACACCTTGTATATACTATACATGTTGTGTCTATATATGGCATTGCTTCGGAATAACAAATTTTGGACAGCATATATGCTTACCACTCCATTTACTGACAGCAATTGATCGCCTCTCTTCAGACCTCCATGTCTGTCGGCAACTCCACCAGGAATGATACGTGAAATGTATATTGGGGAATTCTGTTCCTTTCCGCCCATAACATTAAAGCCCAACCCTGAAGGTCATATAAGAGATTATAAAAAAAGGATGTCGAATGCGGCTGAACGAACCTTCTTCCGTTTTGGGTAGTTCAACTACCCGAGGATGGGCGTGGCCTTCGCTGGCTGCAAATGCTGCTACAGTAGCCTTAGCTGTGGCAGAGGCGCGCACGTCCTGCGAGCCCTGAATATCCACCGTCTCATAAACATGTTCATAAACCTCCCTTACTGCGTTTAAAAAATCACTTTGTAGCACCTTTTGTAAAGCTGCTAGTTTTGTCGTTGGAAAATCGCCACTGGCTTGCAACTTTTCGAGTAGCTCAATGGAGCGCTTCACATCTGTGAATGGCATAAAAGAATTTACGTTTTTTCAAAAACACACAGTTTCTACCTCGGGCCAGAGTTAAAGGCTCGCAAACTTCTGACATTTTTCCAACGGATCGAACGTTTTCAAGTGAGACGGTTCAATATTTATTAATAGATACTCCCGTGAAAGTTCTTGCTGAAAATTACTTTTAAGGATAATCGGCATGTAATGCTGCCACCTAAAATACTCAAGTAGTTGCCATTTTCAAATATTGCCACACAAAAAAAACAAATCCCTAAAGTACATGTAATATGTACGTTCAAAGTATAGTTTCCAATTTTCTTGTCAACGTATTTGTGTTCTCTCCTTAATTGATCTGCTGTGAAAAAAAAATCACTTTTTCAAAAGTTGTTTGCATTGTGTTAACACATTAAACGCAGCAATCTTGTCTGTGGGCCGTTGTTTTTAATTATCACAGAATAAGTTTATTTTGGACCCTAGTTGAAAACTAAAACTAGGTTTACATTGACCCCAAATGCGTGGGCAAAAATTCTCAAATTTCATACACATTCTCATACACATTCAAATGTACAAAATGACTCATTTCAATAAAACGACGAAGCAATTGCAATAAAACATGACAAATTTTAGCGAACGCATCACAAAAAGAAACGCTTTTGAATTGAAATTTGTGTCTGCTTGAAATATGTAGAATATTCTTAGAATGTAAGGTATGTAATATATTTGTATTCAAATGTGTAGAACATAAAGCCAGCAAAAAAGCAACATATTCTTTAGTCAGCAGCCGGAAAAGAGCTGCGCTTTGAGCTGCGGCAAGAGGACATGAACATTGAGCAACACTTTAAACACTTTGAAATTACTAATTTGAAATTACGCATTTACGCTCAATGAAAACGTAGTATTAAAGTTTCATAATTTTCCTTTAACGCATTTTGCCGTGATTTTCAAGTTACATTTTACTGCTCTTCAACCACAGAAACCTTTTTAAGATAAGAAGCAAAAGGTATCTATAGATTTTCTGGAAGAATTAAATAATTTTTTTGGATACCAAATAGGCAAAATTATGCACAAAATTATGAAATACTAATTTGGGCTTTATGCATATCAATATTCATATAGAAGAATAACTTAAATCGACTTAGGAGAATTGAGTTATGCCCCGAACACATAGACGACGGCAGCGACACGATTGCATCTGTCAAAATATAGAATCAAAACAATTGTATGGGAACGATTGTTTTACATATTACAAATGCCGCTGTCGTCATGAAATGAAAACAAATGTCAAAAAAAAATTTGTTTAGTTGCCAAAAAACCAACAAACTATTATTATTTTGCAAAAATTAGCTCTTATTTGAATAAATTCCTCACACTTAAATCAAATTAAATATAAATTACAGGCGTTTTTGTTAGTCGCAGTCAACTTCAACTGCTTCAACTGCTGCCTTGTCAAACTTGGAAATTCGAATAGCGTCAGAGCGTTTCAATTGCGGTTTGCCCCATACAATTTGTATGGACATGAAGCAATTTTGACAGTTGTTTGCCGCTTACGCTTCAATTTAGGTTTCTCAGTTAGGCGGTTATTGCTTTTGACCACAGATATGATTATTAAGCTGCTACTGCCACCACCATTGCAACGTTGCCAACTACACCGCGACCATTGAACCCGACGCCATCTTGCGGTCGTGTGGCCGTGTGGCCGTGTCGCCGCCGTCATGTCATGTGTTCGGGACTTTATTGCTGAGGTGGAAGTCTGTAAAGTCAAGGCGTTTGAAATATAGTTTATCCCATTTGAAAATTTCTGCTTTTTTTCGCATATAATATGCGTATAATATTTTTGGCTCAATTCTGTGAAAACAACAATGCTTTGGCCAGAACTTCTTATGTGCACATGGTTTTCAAACCTCAATTTTCATTTTTATATGACCACAGATATGATGCATAGCTCAAAAGTAAAAACGATAGTTTGTTTCAACTGATATCTCACTTAGCTAGTGTATATAAACGGATTGCAAATTAATAAATTATGATAAGTTGGAGTAGATAGCTTTGGGAATAAAAATTTCCTTTTATTTCGTTGAACGACAGTATGAAAGTCCGGCAACGTTGCGACTAACTCAAAATATAGAAACTACACAAATTCCATTCCAGAATTTTGGGGAATAATCGAAAGAAATAAATCTATTAAAGTGTACAAAAAACTGTTGTGTACGATCAGAGATGGGAAGCATCGACAAGGCGTGCATTTCAGGTTTCCTTTGCCGCCTGTGCTCCGAAATGCACAGAACTGTGATCCACATCTACGGTGACCAGGGGAAAAAACTGTGCCTAGTAGAGAAGATAAATGGCTATTTGCCCATCACGGTAACCAACGTCAAAAGTTGTGCCAGTGGTTTTCCTTAATACCACACTTTTCTTGTAATCTTAGATCTCGCCCACAGACCCTCTGCCCAAGACGATTTGTGAGACGTGCTTGCGAAGAGTGGAACAACATTACGACCTCTTAATGCGGCTATCAAGAATAAAAGAGAAGCGATTTCTACGTATTAGCAAGGTTATTGTCTAGCTTCAGTGAAGTATTACTTGAAGCAGTTCTGCTTAAATTGGATGCAGTGCGTTGTGTTCTTTACCTCTGTTCACCTCTGATTTAGCTGCATGGCTTTATTTTGATCAAATATGTTTAGGGTATCTTACAAATTTAACTAGCCTTATCATGAGCATTGGCTGTAGTTTTGCATACTTTTTCGGTTCTGCAAGATTTAAGAAGCTAATAGCATTAAAATATTTTACAGCCTCAGTCTATGATACGAAATCTCGAGGATGTGTCCAGCACAGATATGTCTGAGGACGATAATTGCACTAGTGATGATGACTACCGATCGCGGTCAATGGGGTCTTCTGTAACTGCATCAACATCTGCCGCGGCAGCTGCGTCGTTGCTGTCGTCAGCGGATGTGGCCGTTAGTGATCGATCACAATCTTTGCCAGTAGACGGATCTCCGCCATTACTTCCCACTCAGATGGCGTTGCCTGGTAATTCGCAAAGTCCTGCGGAGTACAATGACTGATGATTTACTTCATAAAGCTATTATACTATTATAGTTTTAAATTACTTTTATTATTGTACAAAGAAAAATTTGTTTATCGTACATGGACTACTTGTTTTAATCTTAAACAAATATTTAGCGTGACGTGAACTATTATTGTAGCTACACCCGTCGTTTTCCTCGGATGAGAGAACATGATTACAGAATTGTAGAAAAATTCTTGAGATCAGATTCGATCTCCGCTTTAGCCAACACCAAAATATATTTTATATATCCGTGTGCAAATTCATACGGACATTATGATTGATTGCGGGGCCACTTAATGGGACTATCGGCTTAAGTGCTTAGCGCCAACTTGCAGAAATTGCCAAACGTGTTGGTCTAATTAAGTTATAACAGTATGTATGAATTTTATTGGTTATCAAGGATACATTTTACATAACTTAAGGGCTGACATAATGACTAAGCCAAGAATTGCAATGAGTATGCCAACGTGTCTCTTAATTGCGAGTCCGAATGAATTTAAAAAAGGTGTTAAGATGTAGGTGTTTCGTTGTGGAATGAATACTGCATGGGTATGATACTTTTGGAAAGGCACCGAATCTCTTGAAGCAACATTAACCAGTTTTATGTGTCATAGCTATACTCATTAACGAATATCTTCCTTGCCACTTGCATTGCCTCGTCAGCCATCTTCCCGCAGTTCGATTCGATTATGGACTGTTCGCTTAGAGTTTCTAGCAACGGGACCAGAAAGTTGCTGTATGCATCAGAGCCCAGTGTGTAGCTCTCCACGGCTTCGTATATGGCCCGGAATAGCGGCTGTTTGTTCGAATGGAAGTAACCCCGGTTGCCATGCAATAATTTGATTCCTTCAGCAGAAGCATTGCAGACACTCATATACATACAGTGGTCGGGCCGATAATTGTACTCGCAAGACATCACACAAAGTTTCTCTATAAAATACAAAACACCAGTAAAAATTTTCTCAAGTACTCTCAAATCACAAAAAACTATAAATACCTGGATTGTAATAAAACAGAATGTTGATAATATCCTGGTCGCCCCAGGTAATTCGCAGCTTGTACTCTTTGTATATTGGTAGTATGTGTGATTCCCAGTCAAATTGGCGCATGCGTGTAAGATTCATAAGCATCACCCCAGAATTGACCCCCATGTGTCCATAGTACGGGTGCCTAGCGAAACGATTATACCTAAAATTGTACAATTCCTCAGTTCGGTAAAGTAAGCAATTAAGTCAGACTATATTACCAGCCTATATTTTCGTCCTCATGTTCGGAAGTAAGTGCTGCAATCTGGCTCGCGTTAAATTGTTGAAAGTAGCGCCATACATCAGAGACCGGGGACAAGAACAAAAGATCTGTGTCAACATATAAAAGGGAATCCACTGATTGTAGCAAGGACTGAAAAGCATAAACATCAATCAGTGGCAGCGGTGAGCAAGACTCAATTGCATTAATCTTATGCCTACCGGAAGGAAGAGACGTTGCGATGCGCACGGCTTAAAAAGTCCACGCCACTCGGCTTCATTGTGTGGAGGAAAACGGAGGGGTAACAACTCAAATTCAAAGTTCGGCAGGATCGCTCGCCAGTCACCGAGTTTCTCACGAAATCCGCCAATTAGATGATCTTCCGCGAAAACCAGAAAGTGCAGCAACTCTTTACTAGGGTAACTGAACATTATTGCCGACTTGATCATGACCAGTGTTTCCTGTAGTCTCTGTTCACATGCAACCACGGCAATATGCAGGGCGGAGTGCGAAGCCCTGCAAAAAATCGCAAATGCATGCAAGCTTCCGAATAATTTCAGTACGACACTTACTCAGGTGCAACTGCTTCCGACTGAGGGACATTGTGTAGTTTGTTTGTAGGAAGAAGGAGCTCGTGCAGAAAAACATAGAGTGCAATAGATATCGCGAAAACACCCAAAATACATAAAAGTCGGCTATATCGCATCGCCACAACACTTTGGCAGGGATTAAATGCTTTGACTTAAATAACTAAACAGCTGTCAGATCATGACACACGGCCTAGGTATATTTAACAAGGTAGAGGCACTAGCTCAATAAAACCCCATGCATTTTCTTAGTGTTTTTCAAAGTGTATTAATATGGTGAAAACAGTACGGCAACAACAAATATGCAAAGTATTTTGTTAGTACTTTGGACATACTCATTGTCACAACCAGCTATTTCGAAACACTGGTTTTTGATAATGGAAGTAGAATATCTCGGCAAGTTTTAGTCCCACTGATCTAAAGTTTGGGCAGCAAAAATTTTTTTTCTTGCACTGCTACCTTTTAATAAAAGAATGAAAAAAAAATTGTACATTGCATTAATTTCGGCGTATGCGCGATTCCAAAAATATACCGTTTACACGTATTGACCCCCTTAACCCTTTCCGGTCAATTTCCGCATTTCTTGAGATAAAAATTTTTCCTTCGGAATATTGGCTCTCATTGAACATTTTAGCAATAAAATACAACAAAATATCATAAAATCATTTAGGTTGAGAATTACAGTTCAATCAATTTTGTACGAAACATCGTACAATGATCCGCAAGGCAGTAAAAATGCATGAAATTTTTGTTTGGTTTTTTTTAAGTTTTATGAACAATTCATTGGTTGTTTTGATAGAAAACATAAATTATAACAACTAAAAATTAAAACGTGATTTTATTTTGATCGAAACTTATATAAATTCTATATATTAACAATAAATTCACATTTATTCGGCCTTTTATAACCGTTGTTGTTGTTGCAAAGCCCTTCTCCCCCTCAAAAACACAAATTCAATTGAAATTCAAATCGTTTTACAGAAAGATACTGAATATGAATAGTACTCGTATAGTAATTATTATTTTTAATCGAAAATTGCCGAATAGTCGAATTTTATTAGTCACATGGTTTACAGATGGTCGTGGCATTCAAGGAAATGAGAAATCTGTTACCAATCCCATAACTTAAAAAAAATGCAACCTTTGCTATCCATATGTACGAAAGCTGTACAAAGCTTTGCAAAATATATCGTACTATTTTCTTAAAGACTCGGAAAAAATATTTTGCTACAAAAGATGTTAAATTTAATAAGTTTTATAAATCAGCTAAGGTTCAAATTTTGAATTTGTTTAGCTTTTTGCTACCAAAAAGTTTCTGGTTTTTTAATTTTTGCAAAGAGCTGCTTACAAAACTCACTCATACTGTCATTCACTCTTATTTTTAAACAGAACAGCAAATTTAGCAAATAAAGTGCGTTGGCTGTCAAATAAAAAATTTTCGAAAAAATTTTACGATATAGCGTTAAAATTTGCGGAAAGGGTTAAATTAAATGTAAAAAATTTAATTATATGTCTATACATGAAACATTTTAATTGAGGCTAAGAATGCTGAAAACTACTGAAAACAGTTGTATAATTTCATGTAAGTGTATAATACTTTTATTTTACATCAATTAAAATTACTTACATATTAAATTTAATAAATATTTGATAATATATTTAGCACACAAAGCAAGATTCCCCTTTTTCATACTTCTTTTCCATAGGACTTCAGAGCATTTGCAGCGAAATTGTATATACTTTCAATACGTTTCTCCAAAATATCTGAAATGTAAAAAAGTTAGTCTTTATAAAATTATATGCATGTGATTTGATTGAATTGTCGAATTGCACTAAATTTAAATGTTGTAGAAAATGGCTTTCTTTTAATAGCGTTTTTTAAAACTTCCTATAAAATTAGTCACAAATTATGGACCAGAGTAGTCTTTAACATATCAATCGCCATTTTCCGATGGTTTTGATATACAAAGCATCCTTAGCACTTATTTTTAACTTTGAAGTTTTTAAATCAAGGCCGTTGAAAGCCAGTTTTTGTCTACCATGATATAAATTCCAAGAAAAGCTTTTTCGAATTGCGCATTGCGTACACGTGTGCTGTACACTATACCTTGATCAGTTTCAACTTGTTTGCTCTCCATTCCATCCTCATCCATTGACATATTGTCCTTTACCAGGTCCTTCAGTTTCGGCAGAAATAGCAACAAACAAATGATCCCAATGAATTTAACAATCTTTTTAAATATAAGCAATTTCAGGAGAATTTTCCCAATTGCGAAAAGATTAATTTTGGTTTTCAGTTTTTCCAAGAACCAATGATGATGTGGATGGTAGGAAATCGGTGCAGGCTTGTAAAAGGTAGGTGCTGGTCCGTACACTGGAGCTGGAGGACCATATACAGGCGTTGGAGCAGGTAAGTAGGTATTGCTCGGTGGTGGTGAGTAGTTGTATCCTTCGCCTGCGTTATCTGAAAACGATCAAATATATTTTTAATATATATCCTGCATTTTAAGTAATTTATGCACAGTACATCTATGAACCGCTCATAAGCTTAACTTATCAACAAAATTTGTTACATTTTTGGGATTTCTTGCAGGAATAAATATGAAGGTGTATCCTATAGGTTACGTAGTTTGTAATATTGTGACGATAAGGAGTTGCGAGTTGCGCTCCGAGCATGACATATTTTTAGGGGCATGGTAATTACGATGGAAGAATCGCAGAGACAACAAGAGGTGATATTGAGATGTTCGAGAACGAGCTTTCCTACAAGCAAACAGGTATAAAAGATAGCCGGCCGGTGGCAAGCAGTGATACAGCACGGAGTAGCACCAAAGTAAGCAAGATCTGTCAAATTGTTGTTGTTTACTTGTTAAACTGGCACTGGGTGAATAGGACACCTGATGAGGCAGGTACAGGTACGTGCCCGTGAAAAATACTGAAAAAATGTGGCATACATAAATTCCTCAAATGTAATTTAACACGATTTTTTATAAGAAGCGCTCATAAAAATTATGAACAAATTTAAAATTATTTCGATTGCTCTTAGCAACTCTGCCTGGACATAAATGTGTATTCACCACAAATAATGGAATTTGAAAATTAATTTAAAATTCTGCTTTAAACTGGAATTGGTACATTATGAAATAATTTAAATAATAATTTAAAATAAATAAAAGTTTGTTTCATAATGGCATAATGACATAAATGACAAGATTCAGCGAGCCAATCTGCTAGCTGCTCCGGAGACTGATGCGCAATGTGGCGACATGAGAATGACAAGACGATTTAAAAATTATACATGATTGCAGACGATTTGGCAATAATAAATTAATGTAATTTATTGTTATAAGTTTTGAAATTCCGCGGTAATTGGACCTCAAAGTCGGAAAATATAAAATTTCAAGGCGTTTTCTTTGATGTTAAAAAACATGCACATTTTTCGTAAATCAACTATCGAGGTGGGTATAACACGTTGCGGAGACATCAAATTACTTGGCGGAATACACAATCGCATCGAAATAATACCAAAAATGTGGGCATGTCAATTTCAACACTTAACATGAAGTTGTCAATGATTTACTTAAAAAATAATGGGCCTCCAGATATGCATTTTTTTTAATTTGAGGCTTGAGAAAAAGCCTTCAGTGGTTGTAACTCATATAATAAATATTGAAATCGCTATTTCACTATTTGGATACGATTTCAGAATTTGGGAAATAGAATCAGAAATAAGATAGAATTTTTGTAAGTCAGATCTTCCTCTTAATTTAGGCGTTTACAGGGAACGCAAAAGTTCAGAATGTGCGACTGGATATTGAACAAAATTCGGCATACGTTGTGTAAAGTTTTGCTGATACTGGAACGCAACATTATTGCGCAACATCAATGCAGGTGAGAATAATGGCAGTAAATGGTAATAAGGAACGGCGGGATCCATTACATGGGGTTTATAAAGATTAAAATACGGATACACAACAAAAAAATTCGCCCTAAACTAAACTTAAAAAAAAACAAAATTTTAGCCTGCAATCAGTTTATATATTAGTGGGCTAAATTACACGGAAACTTTCTCTATTTTAAATAAACGAATATACTGTAAAGACGAGGCACTCTGTCGGTATGCTATGCATGAATGCTTTTATGGGCATACTTTTAAGTACGCACTTTAGAGTACGGCCAGCTTGCTATAATTCCGATATGGCAAGGATGGTTCGCGATGCTAATGAGATATGCGAGAACGGTCGAGATGTGTCCAATTGGAATATGCGAGAACAGGTATAAAAGGCGCCGAGTCTGATTTGCACAAGCAACGGGGACACATACAATAGTAGTAGTGTAAAGATAACCAAAGTGTAAATTTGTAAATAAAGTGATTGCTGGTTTTGAAATGCGTTTTGCGTTGAGTAATTGAAGTGGTTTAATTTAAAGCACAATCCAAAAAAGAACTTAGAGATTAGAGAGCTAATTTAGGTAACAATACTTTATAAGAAAATAATCTGTAGTTGTATCCTAATTCATGACCCTAACCGGTCAGTTGATGGTTTTCACATTTTGAATTTTATTTTAAATTTGAGACTGACTTTTCTATATGCATTAAGGAAAATAGTGAATACAATTCAATTTAATTCGCGCTTCTTCAATCGAAACGTCTGAGGATTTTTTTAATTTGAAAATAAATTTTGAAATATTTTTGGGCATTAGTTTCTGCATAAATAAATATTTAAAAATAATTAGATTGCATTGTCTTATTGTTTACATTACATTTTTCGAATTAGACACATACGTTAAAGACCTTAAATGCCGTTACATAATCGCTTACAGTAAAGGTAAATAGGTGTTAAACTAAAGGCATTACATTCGAATTTCAGCTCCCACAAGCGGTAATTCTAATTACATATTTATATATCAATGTGCATATTGTCTAAATTGCTTCACACAAGTCAGCGATGACGTAAGATCTTTAACATTTTGCGATAGGACAATCACAATTGTGGCATTTTGTATAAGCGAATAAATAAACTTACTTGGAGTGATATTCACTTTTGTTTTGTCACACTAATATGTGCATACTATCAAAGAAAATAAACATAAAATCATAAACATAAACACTTCATATTCTTTGATACTATACAGAAACGAGATAAATACTCAGCTCTTCGCAGTTATCTTTGTTATGTGTACCCGGAAGCAAAAGGACCTACCAAAGTTTTATGCCAGTTTTGAACGGCGCGTTGGGCGTGGTAATTGGTAATTAACTATTTTATTATCAGAGGGCTGCTAAGCGGGCAACTACCGAAAGAAAAAGTATTTCCATAAATATTTTGTGATGCCTACAGTTCGAGCCTCGACCCTCAAATTCGTGGACCAACACATACATTTCACTTCCCTATATATACATATATATAAACACTTACGTACATACATACATAGTGTATATACACAGTGTATATGTGACACTTAATAAGTATGTATATTAATTCCAGTAAGTCAGAAATTGCCTCCTATTTTTTGGATAAGCATCACTTTTTGGTTTTCAACCCACATCTTAATGCACCTGATATAAGTTATAAAACTTAAGTACATACAATATATGTATGTATATGGAAATTACGGTGTTTGGAGGTAATTATATTTAAATATTTTTCACATAAACCGTAAGTTTATTTTACTCAAGCATTTATATTTTCGACATATAAACAAACAAAACGTTTTGAAAAAACTTATTTTTGTGCCCGAATTTGGAATTTTCATAACTCGGGCCTGTCTCACATGAAAATGTCGGTCACATTTATATCCGTAACTTTCTATTTTGTATGAAAATATAATATATTATAAACACTTTGAAGAGCTTCACAATCTACTGAGAGTTTTAAATTTTCTTCTTTTTTAAGGTACCACGAATTTGTTAGAGACAATTACGCACCAATCTCTATTTGATGTGAACTTTGTAAAGCGTTGAGGTAGGTATCCTGCGAATATGATGCCTCGCCGTTGCCCAGTGCAATAGAAGTAGCGCACAGCGCTGCGAAAAAAATTCGGCTGCGTATCGACATATTTTGACGGGTGGCTGTCGACAAGCGACGGTGACAACAATAATGGTTACCCGCGACGCGGTGCGTTGCTCAAAACTGAAGCCGGAATAAACATTCACGCTTTCGGTGCCTCTATATAAAACTTTAGTAGGCTTCAATGCAGTCTTCACGCGTTTTCCATATAAATTGATTGGCCGAAGAAATTGAATGCCATGTGGAGAAATACATTTCCATCATGCCAATGGTTGCAGTGATAGCCATTGTATGGTACATGTAAACACACAAACACATAAAGATGTATGTCACTATTCAGTGTAAGACTCATTCGCTTGAATTCAATTAAAATACGTATAAATAACAACATAGATATGTCTAAGTTCTTAAGGGTTTTATTCGCCTTAGCCACGCTTTGCTGGCAAATTAAAGACAGTGCCTTGAGGAAACTATTGATGGAGATATTTATTTATTTCATTGCGTTCAAAACAATAACGTGGAATACAAATTTAAATCTGAGAGCCTCCTGCCTAAAAAGCAAAGAAAAATAATAATTACCAGATCTATTGGGAATTGACTTTAATTTGACTCAGGAGTCCCGGGTTGGATAAATAATCAAATATATTTTATATGCTTATAATATACACTACTTCTAATAATTACTGTTGTGTAGAAGAATTTGACCTTTTAACACGGTAGCACATAGCGTGACCATATGGTCACACTAAGCATGCAATCAATAAAATTTATTTGTCAATCATGCTTCAGATTAAATCGCTCAAAAAATGTTTTCGGAAAATTTGAAAGAAAAAGAATTCCGGCACATTCGGGTTAACTTTTAAGTGGGTATATTAGCAATACGTGCAACTATGTATTTTCTTCGTTTTCCGACACTTACCAGCAGTGTATTGATTCAGCACCGTATGTTAAGTCTTCACCGAAATCTGTAGTCATTAGTAAAGTGGTCACGTCTCAACTTTCAGCAACACCATTCCCCATATACATATGTCTGTATGTTAGAATTTGTGCCAGAGAAACATGCTTCAGTTAAAGTACAATAAAAAAGCAAATACAAAACAATTTTTATTTTTGCCGTTATGAATTCATTAATACTAGTGTCCGACCGAAAGGTGGATTCTTGGCCGAATATTTGGCATACCTAAAATATTCAGCCGAAGCCGAATACTAATCAAAATTCTTTTAAGGAAAAATAAATTACAGTTTAGGCGTTCTTTATTTATTTATTTCTTTATTCCATTTAATAGATGTAATGCTCGTTTTCCTGAATAGTGTCATAACTCAAAAAACATAAAAGTGAAGAAAAACGCTTTTGAAGTTTTCAATTAAGCGAAATATGACGACGCAATAACGATACTTACTCTTCGTGATGAGAAGAGTTTAAAATATACCGTTATGAGTTTTCGATACAAGACAAAGCATAAAAAACTTATTATTCCTAGAGTCCGATCGATCCAGTATTTTTGTTTATTCCAGTGAACAGGTGGAATATACGTGATACATTTTTATTTTTAAATACATGTTAATGTATACGCTGGATTCTCTAGTGATTTCAGTTAAATATTATTTTTTCGTTTTTGTGTTATTTATGTGAAATATGTTACAAACCGAGGAATATTTAATTAAGCTCTTTGTCTCTATTGCGTTGTAAATTAAACTGTTTTTTGTTGAATCCATTCGTTTTATATTTTCTACGGAATCGGCATCGGCAAAAAAAGTGGGAATTGGTCGGACTCTAATTATTTCTGTATACTTAACCAAAAAAATCAAATCGATACACACCATCTTTTCATCGATTACAAGGCAGCATTCGATAGCCCGATAATGGATCGCCTATATGCCGAATTGTCTGAACTTGGTATCCCTGCAAAGGTCGTGAGACTTTGCAGAGCGACGTTGAGCAATACGCGCAGCTCCGTCAAGTGGAAGTTGGAAGTGATCTTTTTGACCCATTCGATATCGTTCGAGGATTCAGACAGAGCGATCCTGTGTCCTGCGATCTCTTCAACTTCACCATGGAGAGTGTTCTGCGCAAGGCCGGTGTACATGGTAATGGCATAATTTTCAACAAAAGTGTCCAGCTCCTTCCCTGCGTTGTTGACATTGATGTCATCGGGCGTAACAAGCGAGATGTCACCGCTGTCTTTGCGGCTATCGAAAGAGAATCTGCCAAAATGGGTCTTGTGGTAAATGAGGGCAAGACGAAGTATACATATACTATCTACACGCAGGGACTCGCAGCGGCTAGGGTCTCACGTCGAGGCCGATAGGTATACCTTAGAAGTTGTCAAGGAATTCATCTACCTTGGCACCGCCATCAACAGCAGCAATGATGTCAACCGGGAGATAAAGCGAAGGATTACTCTTGCCAACAGGTGCTACTACGGTCTCGGTAGGCAATTGAGAAGTAGAGATCTCTCTCGACCGACAAAACTTGCACTCTATAGGACGCTTATCTTGCCCGTGCTCCTCTATGGCGCTGAATCATGAACAATGACACGAAACGACATAGCGGCTCTTGGAGTGTTCGAGAGAAAGGTACTTCGCAAAATCGTCGGCCCTGTTTGTGTTGGTGACGACTATCGTATACGAACCAATAACGAGCTGTATGACCTGTATAAGCTGCAACGAATTAACATCCAGCGGCTACGCTGGCTCGGTCATGTCTGCCGTATGGACAATGAAGCTCTGGCGAAAAATGTGTTCGATGCGATGGTTGGAGATCGACGGCGAATAGGGAGGCCGTGTCTCTGGTGAAGAGGCCCTGTCATCTCTTGGTGTGACCAATTGAAGAAGGCGCGCGTAAAGCAGAGGCGCCTGGAGAGAAGTTTTGCGGCAGGCCGTAACCCGATAACGGGTTGTTATGGCCAGTTATGTCAAAGTAACTAAAAAAAGTTGTAAGTTATGAGACTATGTAGGGAAATGAGCGATAACTTTTTTTTGATTAAAAACCAAAAACAGTTTTAGATTTCAGTTTCTAACAAAAACAATAAAGTTAATAATTTAATTGATATAAATAGCTGATTAGGTAATTTTTATTTTTCGCATTCTTGATGTCCTCGAAATATCGATGAAATCCGATATTTCATAAATTACTTCGAAACAGGGTAAATTGACTTGCATTAAAGAACGAAAACTTTCGGCTAAAGTATTTGGCTGTTTTGGCCGAAGCCGACACCGAAGCAAAAGATTCAAAACAATAAGCCGAATACCGAAGCCAGAAACCAATACTCAGTCAGACATTTATTAATACCATAAAATAATTAAAATACGTGTAATGTAATGTAATAATAAATATTGTAAATAAACATATGCTCCAAATGTCTACTTTTTCTAATAGCAAGTCAATTTTTCGCCTTTGAATGACTTCCCAACAAACTTAGAAGTTAATGGTGGACTGGATTAAAACTTGGTGTTTATTGATTACCAAAGCAGTGGTTAAACTCACGTGGCACTAGGTGACATTGAACTGACCTTGTTGAAAATAGTCCTAGTTGGAGTGCTTTTATTAAGTTTTACGTCCCGCGGGTTACGGGGTTAACACGTCCATGTTGTGCGTGTGGATTTGTACACCGATGGAACGGACCTTTTAAATGTAGGCGAGTTTTGAAAGGCTAAATTTTTCATAGACATTTTTACCCTTAGAAGTTTAATAAATAATGCTTTATCTAACTTTTTAATGCAATCGCAAATACGCATTTCGCACAAGAGCAATTGTTCATCCAACCCTGATTCAACGTACTTCACAAAGCGGATACTTGTTGTATCCGCTCGATACTTCTTTGCCAGCTAAGGTAATGAAGCATCGACGGAAGAAAACGTTTACGGAATTATGTAAAGGAAACTATTACGTCTTCACATCATACTAAATGTAAAATTCGTAAACATGTACAGACATTTAAAATTGCATTCGTCTGTAAAATGCGCATGCACGGCGGAGCAGTGAAGTACAAATGAAATGAAGCGGTACAAAAGTTTATGCGTGTCTGCGCGCAACAGAGAAAGTAAACTGCGAGTCAATAAGTGCGCGTTTTGACTACTAATCATTTTCAAACCTTTACTGCAGGGAGTATACTATATGTAAATGTAAATGCAAGTACAAATGTACGTATATAAAATGTGTACAATGTACACATGATTGTTGGAGTTTCATGTAGATATCGGAGAGTGATTGCTGAAGTTATGGAGGAGTTTTTAAAATTCATATTGCTACATTTTGAACTGCGACTATAATCCAAGTTTGAATGTTTTCGAATGTAACGTAGATGTAATTATTGTGCGTACTTTCATCATCAGTTGAAATAGATTATTTTTTTGAACAGCTTTTGCTGGAAAGCACCCACTATGCGCGAAAATTTACAGCAAGTATTTGACCAGGGGGAGTGGCACCGCCTATGCAAGCCAAATCTTTAATATCTAATTAAGTCGAAATTCCAAGATTCACAGCATTGAATTTTGGTAAAAAGTAGTCCCATAGATGTGTCATTCTAGTGGTAAAGTTTGATGGACGTTGGCAAAGGGGCGTGGCACACTTTCTGTGATCCAAATTTTCCGCATATCTTTGGAACTGTAACTCGCGCATCAATGAAACAAGATATGAACTTACCACTTACTTTCATAATTCGACTGGAAGAATGGTATGAGCATTGGACAAGGGGTGTGGCACCGCCCATATAACTCAAATGTTTCATATGGAATAACGTCGAAATTGTAAGTCGCACAACATTGAAATTCGTTATATCGCGGTCCTATAGATATGTCATTCTACTGATAAGATTTAATGAGCGTTGGACATGGGGTTTAGCCAGGCACCGTACCGGTTATGGGTTTTATTAAACAAGTCAGATTTTAACTGTTATATTTGAACTTTTATTTTTCCCAGCAAAAATAAAAGTTATTTATGGTTTTGATTATTTAAGGCAAAAACAACTGTTGCTTTTGATTTTTATTTTATCGGTAAAAAATAAGAATTATTTTGTGACTTTTATGTTTTCGGTTAAATATATCGGGCCATTTGAATTTTTTTGAAGGCCGTTTGACCGACTAAATACTTATAGCTCAAAATTTGCAGCGAAAAAAATGGTGTCAATAGTTTTCTAGTTGGTCAAACGGCCTTTGATAAAATTCCAAATGCCTGATATATTTGAGCGAAAAATAAAAGTCATAAGATAACTTGTATATTTGGTCGATGAAATAAAAGTCAAAAGTAACAGTTATTTTTGCCTGAAATGATAAAAGGCAACAGTAAATTTAAACTTTTATAATAAACGTGAAAAAATAAAAATGGTGTTTTAATATTCGTGAAGCTGAAGCCATTCGGATCATAATGATATATGTATTTGAAAATGTCCACTGACAACTTTTCGTTATGCCCTTTTGGTTTGAAAATTGTACATAAAATAAAAGTTATATCGGTCTCTGGGCTTTGCACATTTTTTGTGACCCAAATTTTCAGTTTCGCTTTGGAAGTATGAGTCGTACATTAATGAAACTTGGAACTTGAACTTGGAAAAATGTGTCGTTCGCGACGGATCTATTATTTGATTTGATTAAAGCGATTTCAATTGCATTTGGCGAACATTGACATTGATCAGGTAAATTTACTTTGCAGGTGCAGCCATAAACACGAATTTGGATTTAGTTTGAGGATATAAAGGGTGTGCACACCAAAATCGGGACACTTGTTTTCTGATATAAAAATAAAACGAAGTAATCTAGAATTTTGTTTGCAATTTATTTCTATTCTGCGGTCTTTAAGGTATGATATAGTCCAGATTTATTTATATTTTTTTCCTCCGTATGCCACCAACCGTACTTTTCGTCGGAGTCCTGCCATAAATTTTTGCACGAAAAATTCGTTCACTTTTTTAGACCCCCTCAACCACTTCCTCCGGAACTCTTCTTCTGTCGATACCCTCGCATCACTCTTCTTTAAAATGCCTATAACTATCGACCCCTAGTTTTCGATAGGGCGGAGTTCCGGGCTGTTAGGCAGATCACACTCGCGCTGTACATATTCCATCCCATATGGAGAATATTCTCTTCATACCACTACAGAGATTCCCTTGAGTAGTGGCAAGTAACCAAGTCAGGCCAAAACAAGGGTTTTGATGTGTGGCGACGAATGAGAGGCAGCAGTCTCTTTTCGAGACATTCTTCCCGGTAAATATTGCCATTCATTGCACCAACTGTTACAAAAGGGTTTGTTTTAAAACCACACGAGCAGATGGCTTGCCAAACCATGGTCTTCTTTGGGAAGTATGTCCTTGATTTCACTTTGTATTCATCTGCAACATCTTGACGATTCGTGGCTGCGTAGAAATCTTGCCCAGCTAAAAATTTAATGTTGTTCAAGCAGTATGTTTCATCATTCATGATCATTTCGTTAGCAAATTTTCGAACAAGTTACGACAACGGTTCTACACGGTGAGATTTCGTTTCGCGTCCCGATCTGGTACTACTTGAGCCTTGTAACTCTTCAAGCTTGCTCGTCTCTTGGCTTTCTGGACGAACGATGACGATTTCTCCACGATTTAAGCCACCGAACGACTTGACATTCGCGGATTTTTTTTTAAGTGCGGCAATCACTTTCTTCGTGCATCTAACATTCTTCTGGCCATGGTCACCACCACTACCTGCCTTACGATCAACCCTCAGCCTTTCATTACAATTTTTCTACACTTTACTGCATGTCGATGGTGCAAAATTTAGCTTTTTTGTAATTCGGCGTATACTGAGGTTGGGATTCGTAGTGTGTTCGTGCAAGATGAGTTTTCTACGTTCGTCTTCGTTTGCCATATTCTCACTAATAAAACGGGTTTTGCAAAATTTTTTTACTTGTATATGGAAAGCCAAGTCATGGAGTACTTACGTCTAAAATTTTACTTTTCAAAGAGTTTTATTTTAAAAGATACAGGGGTTTTAAAGTGTCCCGATTTTGGTGTGCACACCCTTTATAACGTTCTCAAGAAAAGTCCAGCAGATTTAAGTGACTGTGAAAACCTTTTCGTGTCGTTTTGCATTGCGCATTACAATGCCTCGGAGTTACATTCAAATCAATTTTAGGTGATACGACGTTCACCGGGTCGACTAGTACTGTATAAATACAATATTATCCCGTAACTAGGCCCATCCGTGTAGATATCCTGGATTTCGCGGACCGAACTGGCTAGGGAGGAGTCCCGAATTAAAACCGCCCGTTGGCAATGGGTAACGGCAAGAATAAAAATCCGGGTGAAATTTACACAGGTGGCAATCAATTTCTTTCGGAGGTAAGAGGGCACGCATTCTGGACCCACCAACTATTGGTAAAAAATCCCGCTGGTAAAGCGGGAGTGCATCCTGGTGAAGAAGGGGGTTGTCACACCGATCTCCTCCAAATTCGAGACTCGAAGGGGCTTCTACAGAGCATCGAATCCTATCGTGACAGGCACTTACTGTTGCTTCACAGTTAGAGTCCCACTTTCCAGGAAATCAGATCATTGTTGTCTAGCAACAATCATCCTTAGATGCAGTGCAGCACACAAGGGGGGATTTTGGTGGCGTAAACCCCCAAATACAAAAGTTGCTTTTGCAAAATATGGAATTCAGCTCAAAATTTGTACGAAAACACCTGCCCCTCATAATGAAATCGTGTGTGCGCCACTGCTTGGATAAAACTGTTGTCAAATCGCCCGAATATGCAACAAATGGGCAACTTGAGCCCATATGGTAGTATGGCAGGCTAGGAGCGAATGAAGATGGACGAAGCTTTTGCTTCCCGGCATATCAAACCAATGCTTGCAATTTCTTCTATCCCTATGCAGGAGGGCAGAGAGTTGGTCTAATGATGGGCAATTTTATACACATATATTGGCAAATTACGTGGAGAACGTAGGCATGTGGGAAGGGCAATAGACGGCGAACCACTTTCTGTATGCCTGCCCCGCCTACACCCAAATCAGGCTTGAAACATTTGATACTGATGTGTTGAGAAGTGCGCACCTTGAATCCTTAATACCACAGAATCTACTCAGATTTGTCTGAAGGTCAGCTGGATTAAAGCAAATTAACAAAGAACTTAAAGTTGCAGTATACAATAAACGTAACAGTGCTGGGATTAATGGGCTGTTCCGACAAAGTAAAATTACTATTGGTAAATAGCTCAACATTTAATTCATTGACTTATGTATTGATTAAATCCAAACTACCTCAAACAGAAACAGATTATTCTGCAACACAAGGTGGGTTTTATTGAAAAGTGATTGTGCAGTGGAAGAATATACGTGCGTTTAGGATAATTACATTTTCAGGGGTGAAAACATATAAAAAGGTTAAATTCGAACAAATAAATTTGACTTCTAAGCATGATACAATTTATTGTATCCAGGGGCGGATTCCGAAAAATATTTCGGGGGATTTAAAAAAGTAATTCTTCAATATTCATAAAAATGCGTATGTACATCGTAAAATCTTCGCAACAACAATCTTTATACGCTGTAGAAAGACATGGACGTAGCACAGCAAATATGTTAGACATCCACGACGAAGCTACGGCGAAGAAGGTGTTCTATGCGGTAGTTGGAGGTCGACGGCGAAGAGGGAGGCCCTTTCTCTGTTTCTTGGAATGACCAAGTTAAGGAGGTCCTATCATCTTTTAGTTTGATCAACTGAAAAAGCCACACGCAAGGCAGAGACGAAGCCCGAAACCCGGTAACGAGTTGTTATGGCAAGTTAAGGGGTGTTCTAGTCTAAAAACTCAAAAAAACCGTGTTGTTTTAGTTTCATATTTTTAAAGTTTAGACCTTTAAGAATTAGCCTCTAAGAGGATTTACGAAAATTCGAATTATTTTTGGAGTTATAATTAATTTTGTGACGCGCCACTCACAGTGCCCAAATTGAGACTTCAAACTTTATACACGTTTTTCTCGAAAGACCTTTTTTCGATACGGTCGACACGATTTACTTTAAATTTGTAACACACTTTCTTTATAGTATCAGAATTAATCGTCGTAGGGTTTTTTTTAAGTTGAAAAAAAGGAGGCATTATTGTTGATTGGTTTGGAAAATTGCAAATTATTGCAATTAAAGCGTGATAAACTTTACAATTGAAAAAAGAGTTGGTTTGAGATATGACGGATACCTTTATTGCAGATTAACCGTTTTAGTGCCATTGTTTTTTACTCATATTTTTTTTTTCATATATACTTAGAAATGCCAAAAACAAAAATCGTTGTTTTTGATGTCATTTATTACAACTTATACATTTAGGGTTAAAAAATGTCTTACCCAAATCCATTTTATATTGTAATTACTAATAATATTATAATTTGAACTTTATATAACCCTTAGAAAGATAAAAAGTTACCGACGCGTGCCAGCGACCTCTCGCACAGATCGCTAAACAACAACTGATTTTTTGAACTCTCACGGTTCAAGTAAAATATCATTGTTTTGAAACTCTTTTTATTCAAATGGCTCTCGCGGTTTCGTTTACGGTACTCGATCCGAGGGATGCAATATTGTATAATTTTTGCATGAGTCGGGCTCAAATGTTGTTGTTATCCTGTTGCGCTGTTGTTGATTTGTTTGTTGGGTGTTGGTTTGTTGAAGCCCTAGAGCAGGGGTCGGAAAAATTGACAATGAGATAGTGTTAGTGAGCGCAATGAAATTTCTCTCCACTGTGTAAATTATACCTGAACAACGGCTGATTGAGAGAGCGTACTGTGTACGTGTGCTGAGCGTAGTGCTCATAAGAATAAGCTTTTCCGACCGCTGCCCTAGAGAGACAAGTATAAAAACGCCTTACGCCATCTTGAAGCCAAGACGTCAGTTTCTCCCGAAATCAGTAAGTTTCTCCGGAAGCAATGGAGACTCATGATATTGATAAAATCCTTGACTGCCCTTATTATCCGCCGTTTATCTTCAGTTTACTAACCAAAGAGTTTGCAGTAGTTCTTGAGCAGACGCTAAAGAAATTGTTTACCTTTAAAAAAGGACGCACTCAGTAATGCACTTAGAGAAGAGTGACTTAAGCATTATCTATGCATTGATACTTAAATAGGGATATATGTAGGATATATATGATAAATGTAATAACTTCGCTAGAACAAAGAATGCGTTTTTGCGATCGGCAAAAAACTGTACTCGGATGGTTGCGGGTAGCTAGGACTTAGTCTCGTAATCGGGCTTATTACTTTATATAAAAACATATATTCTTATTTTTTACACGTTTTTTTTTAGTACAAGGGCCCTTTCTAGGTAATATTATCTTATTAAGACCGATTAATGCGATTATGTTATTTTTTCAAAGCAAATGTGTTATAAAAACTTAAGTCGATATCAGCTTTTAAAGCAAAAAACAAAAATAAGCAGCGGAACTCTTAACCATAACTAGGCGATTGTTTGCTATCGCAATTTTTAATTAATAATTTTTTTGTATTCAAGTTGCGAATTCCCGGATTTAACACAAATGTACAGTGCAGTAAAGGAAACATGGTGGCGTAACTAATTAATCAATTAAGTCGCCTTTTCTGGGTAATTTCATACTTAGCATGGTTGAATGTACAATGACGGATCCAATTACGGTTCAAATCTCGTTATAAGCAATTGGTACTGGCATACACTAATATTAAATCCAAAACTTGTATATCTCTATCTCCTTTATGGAACTTGAGGTCCCCATGAGTTTACTGGTAGGCAAGATTTTGTGTTATTTTGAACCATATAAAATTAACAAGGCAGTTAATTACAAATTAGGACTCTAAAAATAAGTGAAAAATTAGAGGACGAATTCGATTTGACTGCTAATTTTATTACAGTAATAACAGTTGGTCAGACTTGTAGCTTCGTTCGTGATAGTTTCATTATTTTTGGTTGTTATATTTTGTAGAAACATTTCTTAGCATTATCAAATACAAGCTGTTGATTAATGACGGTTTATTTGTTTTTTAATTTCTTAAGGAAATCCTTTGCTTGTTTGTCCCCCTGCCTATGTTCGAGTGCGCGGATAGTGGCCGAATCTGAAATAATCATAAACAAAATGTTAAATCCCCATATGTACAAAACTATAGTTTTGTTAGCACATACCCGAATACTCTGGGTGAGATAATTCCATATGAATTTGCTCATTTTCAAAAGCCATAATGTCGGCAAATGTTATATAGCATTCGGCAATATATTGATTCGTCATGCCAAATAAATCCTTGTCCTTAATGCTGAACAAAATAAGACTATTCTGTTTAGAACGTTGTTCCTCCGTCAATTTGCTGCAAAAGGCAACAAATAGTAAATTATACATCTCCAAATATTGATGAAGCCCCAAATCCACCCATATAACTTACATTGTGAATACTTCATCGTATAAAGGGAAACGGGTTTTATGCTGAACACTAGTTTTCTGAGGTTGTACTCCTATAAATCGACTTGATGGGTAAAAGTGAAACTTCACAAAGGAATCACATGATCCGTTTGTATCCATTGGCACCAAGTTTCTGCCATTCAAAATGTGGAGCTAAAATTGATATTTCACGATGATAAATGAATACAACTCTAAGACTGAGTTACCTCCAGGCCACTGTCGGTGAATTGAGCTTTAATAGTCAGTTGTCCATATTCGGACTTCGTGGTATTCTTCTGGTGCCCCAGTCGTTCAATATAATACTGATGAATTAGATCGGCTGTTTCAAATGCATGTAAATCCAGAATTCTTTCAATTTCCGTCAGCACCTCTACATCTGATGTAACGATATTGCCCATTTTAAAAGAAGAGGTCATTATCTTCAACGTATGCTTTAAGTTTTGGAAAAAAGCCGGTGGACGTCGTTTCTAATAGGAAGGAAGACAAAGATATTAGTTACGTTTGTGATCGATTATAACTCGTACATCAGTTAGATTACGCAAAAGCCCTCACCCTTTGCACTTTTGCAAATGGTGTTCTATGAAAGCGCGCCTTTGACGTATGTGATTCAAACGGAAGCAGAATACATGTATTAAATATAATGGATCGCTATGCTTTTCAAGAATCCGTTATTATTTTAATAGGAGAATTGCTCAACACCAGTTGTTCAAAATTTCGCTGCAAAAGACCCTCAAACATCAACTAGACGAAGGGTGCACAATTGAGCTTAACTTGTTCCCCCACAAGATGCAAAGAGTGCAATGCGCCAAAATATGCGCCGAATGTGTTTTTTTGCACCATATTTTCATTAAGTTATAGTAATTGTAGTGGTGCCTGTGAGAGCTTGCACGCTTTTCAAGGTTGACATTTGTGGAAAAAACTTACATCCAAATTGCTTTGTATGAGATCGTACATTATAACAGATAGTTCAGTCCAAATGGCATCTAAAATTCGCCCAAAGTTCACCTCGTTCAAGGTTTCGTACAACGTTTGAAGGGAATTCTCGAGATACATCATTAGCTTTTCCATCGAATTGGAGTCCTCATGGAGAACTTCAGCTCCCTCGGCCAAAAATCGCCTTATTGATGGTGCCATTTTCCTGGCAACTATTTCAATTAACTCTAAAATTTGATTCCTTTCCGTATCCAGAGCATTATCTATAAAATTCTTTATCGTAACGGCGCAACGTTCAGCATCCAAGTTTGTGCGATATTCGCCCAACCTGGTTATAACGTCATCGGTCCCCAATTCCTACAACAGAAAAGTTTTAAAATAAACAAAAAAAACAAAATTTTATTTAAAATACAGTACCTTTATAAATGATGGTAAACTCTGACGTATATAATCGATATTGTTGATTGCAAGACACCACTCCGGGGACACGATAAATAGCTCGTTACTGTCTGAAGTAAGGTTTTCCACCCGACGTGACATTCGTTTGGCATAAAATACACAACATCGACAGATATCCTACAAGAATTCAATCAATAATATCTGTTATATTCCCTTCTTTAACTAAAAAGAAGGGCTTAAACTGAAATTTTATGCAAATTTAATAATTTCTCTTTTCTGTGAACTTGCTATGATTGCATATCTTTACATAAATATATTTTCATAACTTATTCTAACTATTTACTAAGCTAGTTTAGCTATACCCATACAGAACTACAGAAATATAATGTAATTCAATTTGTCATAAAGTACAAATATACACATGAATCATTTCACAAAGATAAACAATAATAAATTCTACGTTACGTCCACTCACATCGATAATTTTAGCGACAAAAGTATATGATCCCTCTATATCAGGCCAATCCAGCTGTTGCCAAAATATTTTAATTTGATAGAATATAGCTAATGTATCTACAGCTGAGGAACTGTATTTCACGGTATCGTCTACAGCTTTTAGCACATCTAACTCAATTGCTTTTTCTATACGGTTCAAAGCTTTAATGACTGATATGTCAAGCCAGTGAGTGACTCCCGGCATGAACCACAAGTAGAATTCAGCAATCGCCAGTTCATCGTTCGGGCACAGAGATTTGCCTAAAAAAATTTAGTAGTGTAATGTGCACATTCAGTTTCCATCCATTCAATATGTGTTGAAACCTGCGGCATACCTAGTGTAATAAAGCGCTTCAACACCAAATAAAGCTCAAAAAGTGTGGTGCCCATATTGAAAGTGTCAATGTTTGGTAAGCTGCCATCTTCGAATTGATCGTCGGGCACATCGAGTCTTTTGATGTGCGTACACACATCCTCAACAATTGACCTCGAAATATCTGTTATTTGAGAGTCGTAATATTGAAACAGAATTGCCGAAAGGTTTAAACGGATTTTGCTGCATTCGAAGAAATCAGATGTGAGCAAACAGTTCATTATTTAATGTTTCTTTGAAATGACTTACTGATAAAAGTGTTTGTCAAAGTATTCCATAGCCCTTTGGAGGTCAGAGCGCACCATCTGTATTAACTTTATCAAGTATTGCAAGTTATCTTCGTCGGTCTGTTCATCTTTGCTGGGCTTGCTTCCTTCAATAATGTACTCCAACCACTCTCTGCTGCCCGTGTGTATGGCATCAATCATAATGTCGTCAATATTACTTTCGACATCTTCCTTTCTTGATATCCAGCCATATACGTTTTTCGGAAACATATCAATATCTTGCGGGAACTCCAAAGTTTTCATCTTCGAAATAATATCCAGTACCTCGCA
The DNA here is from genome assembly GCA_963971225.1 of Melieria omissa. Lineage (NCBI taxonomy): Eukaryota > Metazoa > Arthropoda > Insecta > Diptera > Ulidiidae > Melieria > Melieria omissa. The sequence continues at coordinate 48,766,703 of OZ020267.1, read as the reverse complement.
CAGTGTCTTGACAATTTGTTTGTCGCTTATATTTTTCGCGCGAATTCTACGAATTATGGAAAAACAAGATGGCAAAATGCGTTTGGCCCCATCCCAGAATGCCTTCATATCCTCCGAATCGGGTTGCAGGCATTTCAGCACCGGTACCACAATGTCGAGAATGCTATTAAAAAGCGCGAAGCATAGAGGGTGGCTTTCATGAATGTTTGAATACACGGACCATTGACTCAGTGCGCACTCGAAGTTTGAAAGACCACTTTGAACTGCGTGCTGCGAGCGAATGGCTTCGGGCTTTTCGCTGAACTTGCCGCTCCACCAGTAAGGAGCAACCTTTGAGTATTCCAGCTCGTGCATAAGAAGCAACTTTAACAAATGTCTATGCTCCTGTACGGCAACGTGCTTGTTCTTCTCTGCGCTCAGTGACATGTTGACAAGTATCGAACCGCGACTTTTCGTTTTTGAACCCTTCTCTAAGTTGTACCAAACAGTCATTCCTGAGGCCGGAATAGACTGTTAAGAAATGTTAAGCATATGATTCAAGGGTATATTATACTGAAAACACACTGCAAGTAAGAAGTTACCTTTAAAGTGATGGCTGATCTTCCTATTAGCTCGTTGTCATGCTTCCCCGTCGACGCGGTTTGCGCGATTTCTTTCATCAATTTACTTAAGCCCTTAACGCCCTTTACATCGAACAATTTATTCACCTTCTCTCTAACGGTCTCGGCTGCATCGAAATCCCTAAATATTAAGTATGTAACAGAAAAACAATTTTGATTATCTATATTTTTTATAGCCTTCTGATAGTTAAGACACATGTAATTACGTATTAAGAATAGAGATGATGGATAATCAATTTTTTTAATTTTTTCAATTGAAATCAACATTTTTTTTTTAATGCTTAGGAAAACAGCTACAGGGAGGTTAAAGGCCCAACCGTAAGGCATCATATTGTGCTGCGTTATATCACACAAACAACGGTATACAGAATACGCATGTCGACCAGCGAAGCAATCTAAATTTCGGGTGCGCTGGCAATGGCCGACGTGTGTCGGTTAATAAGAACAATTTGTTTTCATGTTATTCTGTGATCGACCTTCTGCGTGAAAAGATTTGTGTCCCCTTATGAGCACTGAGGGTTAAAGTTTTGCTAATTTTGGCGTAAATGACTTCTCGTCGCTATTTATTATTTTATACCTTCGCCTTTTATCCCCATTCTATGCTCCCAGGTTTTTAGCCCAAATATTTGCTTGTTAAACCTAAAAAATTACAAACTTGTTCATTTAATAATCATAAAGCAAAAAGCTATAAGAAAAAAGTAAGTAAGCAACAACTTCCTGTGTCTCTGCCCCGCGTTCGCTCGTATCAGGTTTGAGACGTTTGGCACTGATGTGCTAAGAAGCGACCACCTTGGCTCCTTGGCACCCCAGGATCTATCAAGGCTTCTTCGGAAATTGGGTAGATTTAAAGCATATTAACAGGGAACAACAAGTCGTAGTACAATGGACGTATAATTGTCTGAGTGCTGCGCTTGCTAGATCGTTCCGACAAAGGAAAAAAAAAGCAACGACGAAACCGAATGATGATACTTATAATAAAAAAGTATATGTATGTATCTACAATCACAATTTAAAAGATTGTTTCGAACGGTTGTTTCGAAATCCTGTAATTATTTTAAATATGAAGAATTGTGGAGAAGAATTGACTTTTATGCCGCAGTGACTATTTAAGTCGATAAGTTACACCCTAACTAACAAATTAGCTACCGACAGCGTATGTACCCACTGCGCTGCACGCAGAATAAGCCACAATGAGAAAATAATTCGTATTCAATGTTTCATTTCCGGCAACAATAACAACAACCATAGTGGCACTTCGTTTGTTGGCCTACAACAGCAACCACAGTCCGTCGCTATTTTCCCTTCAATGCTTCACACAGCCGCTTGCGATCATTATAGCCTATTTCCACCGGGCCTTAAATGCATTTAACATCACATTCAAATGCTCTTATTCCAATGGAGTTGTTTTTGTATCAAAGTGCGTTAGCTCACTTTCAAAACTGAGTTAAAACGTTTACAGACGTCTTAGCAGAAAATTTTATAGGTATATGTTAACATCGAGAGCAACATACATACATACCGACATAAACGAAGTTAATACTTCAAATAACAAATGCTGAAAAAGCAAATAAAAAACGAGGCACTTTTCATGAACCGTCTTGACATTAAAAATACAGACAGCTTTCACCAATGAAATTTGGGATCTAGAAGAACAAAACATGTGTTAAGGTGTTGTATGGAGAAATATGATTTACTTAATGCGCCAATTGACTTCAAATATGGTGAAAGTACTTCAAATGAGAAATAATTAGATAAGTATTTTTAATAAAAATCAACAAAGAGTTAAGAACAACGTGATTTATAGGCCTAATTGACTTTAAACTTGCGTGCAAAACCGCGGGGCCCTGCTAGAATATAAAATATTTTTGAAAGTAATGTGTTAAAAACAAACTAATCTTGACTGTCTGAACCTGTGTGGCTTAGAATGTGCCAGCGTAGTACTCGTGCGTTTCGCAGTCTGCTCAGCTATCACCATTAAGTTACGATTAAAAAGGGTTCCTAGCTTCTTTCATATTGAAAATCTCATCGGAGTTGTGTACATTAGTTTCGCCATTAACTTTATCACAACTCTCAAGAGTTTTCATATTTTTATATTTTCGTATATATCTGTGGTCGAAAACTTCAAAGCATGCTGCTCAGAATAGTAAGTACTTATGGACTTGAGCGATTATTGCTTTTGACCGCAGATATGTACATAGTATGGAACTATCTCAAAACAATAACTATATCGACAAACAGTTCGGTTTAGTTTCTTTTATAACTCACCAAACTTCAATTATCAGAACTTCGTTTCTGGGGTTTTCTGTAATAGGTCTAAAAGAATATAGCTTATTAAAGGCCTTTATTGAAATTCTTATGTAATACCACTTACAATGAAAAGTGTTCTTCCCATATCGGGTTTAATGTTGCACGTTTAACTGATGAATTGTAGCGATGTGCACCATTCGACTCCAAATAGAGCGTTACAAATGGATCAGAAAATCCATTTGAATCCTTAGGAAGTAAATTTTCAGCTTTAATAACCTCCACGTTTAGCCTAATTTTGGGAGGCTCCTTTTTTTTAGCTATGTCCAGAATTTCCTCATGCTTCGAATTTGGGATCTTAAATGCTTCCTGTGCGAACTCAAATAGTGTTTCAGCGCAGACATCGTTAGTTTCGCATCCAATGTTGTTGTATATTTCAAAGAGTATTTCTTCGTAGAGATCTTCGATCTATATATGTAATGATGCATAAGGAAATAAACAAAAATCGGAAATTATATAGTTCATTATTCAATTATGCAGATAAGTAAAGTAAATTCATAAGTACGATGGAAGATATTTAAACCAACTCTTCATAAATACATAAGTACGATGGAAGATATTCAAACCACCTCTTTATTATTATACACGTACGCATGTACGTTATACTTGTCTATTAGAGATTGTAATCCCGTGGTTTTCGGGGCTAAGAATCGCAATCCCGAGATCCTGAGATTTTTTTACGCTTAAATATATTATTTTTAGGAATCAGACGTATTTTTCAATCAAATACATTTTATTTCCGTATTAAATACAATTCTGTGTTCTTTCTTTCTTTCTTTTAATCTAAGAAATAATAAATTAATAACATAAAAATAAATTTAATTGCCAAACTACATACAACTACAGAAGAGTTATACTTGTAAGTCTTTACAAATTTCAGTTTCTTTACTTTTTTGGGTGGATTAATTAAATGGGAGCGTAAGCTTGCTTTCACTGCTGGTTTTAGCTTCTGACGAATTTTTACTAGAAAAGTACCCAAACAGTTTGTATAAATTTGTACAAAGTATCAGTAGTCGAATAGAGCTATTGTTGCATTGAAACTTATTCACACGTCACAGGCAGTATGCATTTTTTTTTTATTAAATAAAAAGGTTTGAAATTTTTTAAATAAGGGACAGAAGCAAAACGTAAGAAAATCCCGGGATTTTTTAGGACTGAAATTGTGTGGATTTACATTAGCAATCTCTTGTGTGCATGTAGATATACTGAGATATTTGCTTGTTGTTCAAATATACCTACATACACGTTAGACCGAGTTTTCTTGTTTACAAAAGATATGGAGAAGATAGAACCATTCTTATGGCACTAAAAATGATCAGTAAACAAATGAGGATGCATGTGCATATGTGTGCACATACACTTAGTCGGCAATAATTCTTAGCATATTTCAAAGTACCTCGCAGGTATGTATCCAAATTTGCCATAAGAAATTCTGAATATGGAAACAAAAGAAATAAAAAAAAAATATCGTCTTCACTGATAGAAATATGTAGTACTTCTAAATATATTGGCAGGGTATATTTCCCAACATCACAATAAAACTATATTAAAATATGAGCGAGAAAACGTATAATGCAGATACCTATGCCAAATGTAAAAAAATGTGCGTTTGCGCGGAAAAAAGTTTTTGGAAAATACAAGTTTTAAAAACTTGAAAAATGCTATGAATGCGCCATAAAAATACGTAAAACTTTCAATTGTTAAAAATTGTTTTATCTCGGCCCGGATATTTTTGTAACCGACTATGGAGCAGTTTGACAGTTGTTTGTTTATAGTTGTTTACATTAATACACGTATAGAAATATTTACATGCAAACAAATTTCTATAATCTGTATCATTGCTTATCTCCCTATTCATTTCAGAATAAAAACTAATTGTAAAGGTTGTGTTCATCTTAGAAGTTATGTAAATTGTAAATATGAATAAATTATAAATTATATTGCAATAATATCGCTGTAAGTTATGTCATTAAAGACGGCCGCAACAGGGCCACACGACTACAAGATGACGTCGGCTTCAATCGTCGCCTTCAGTCACCTACCTAACGATTATTTGAATAATAATGACAACTTTCTAGTTATTCCCTGCATTGAATATATTTCCTTATAAATGAATAAATATGATTTCTTTCTAAATAAAATACCCAATAAATAATACTGATATTACAAATAAATTGATTAGCTACGTAAAAAGGGAAATATATGTAATTATTTTCAAACTGACTAAAAAACTAGTCTTCTGTATCGAGTTGATGTTTAACTTGAACAACATACAACAAAGATACGGACAAACTAAAACCGAATATTTTAGGTAATATATCAAAAAGGCCGAATAGAGATACATATGTAATTTATTTTACTATTCATCGAAGAAACAGAAACTTTTCAAATCCACAAGTTTTACAAACATATCAGCCTTTTCGTTTTTAACCATTGGAAAGAGATTGGGCATATTAGTCCTTTTAATTTATATTGCTTGCGCATGTTTGCCTTTGCTACTTGAATCACTGAGTGAATTGCAAAATTTGCGAATTCTGAATTTTAACGGACGCCCTATCATCTCTTGGTGTGACCAACTGGAGGAGACGCGCGCAAAGCAAAGGCGCCTGGAGAGAGAGTATCGGGTTGTTATGGCCAGTTAAGTAAGTAAGTAAGAATTTTAACGGATACATATTATTAATTAAAACATAAAGGAAAATTAAACTAACAAATTCATATTTGTTGAAAAATATGCCTTTTTTGAAAAATGCATTTCCAGCTAAATATACACAATAAACTAAAACCATTTAACCATTTTCAAGAACCTTGTCAGAATCGAAGAGGTACTTTGTCCATTCTGCTTATACTTTCAAAAAACATGGAAATCAGCACCCTACCTATTAAAGACGACAACAAAAAATAAATGTATTAATCGAAAGAAATATAGACATATCTACTCTTATATAAGGACAGAAAATTTACCATATAATACTTTTTTTTTGTAAATGCAATGAACTAAAACTTTTTTCCTAGAAAAAGCCCACAAAAGATGTGGCTCGCGGAACAATTTTATCAAAATAACTTAATTATTAAGCGACTTACACGATGTGAATGTTATATTTTGTTTAAAGGGAATTTAACAGTATTTAATATGCTATCAAACTTGGATTTGTCGAGAAAAAGTAAATTTTTCTAAATTTTATTGAAAAACAAATATTTGTTGGCTTTAACTTAATATTGGTACATATAACACCTCGTGTTGCATATCAATACAAAATTTGAAGTTTAACCCCGAGCCACACCTTTTGTGCCTTTTGTAGCAAAAACTTTAAGATCATTATTTTTACACTTAAGCCGAAACCGAAACCGAGACTAAAACGAAACCGAAAACAAATATTTGGTCGTGTACTAGAACCACAACACCACATTTTCTTAAATGAGCGGACAAATTCCTTGCAAATCTTAAGAACTTTCAGTCGGTGCATTATTATCGAAATTTCTTTTTAAAACGCGCATTGTTTCGGTAGCACAACATCCGCTTTGGAAATAAATTTGCAACATTTCGAAATGTGATTCATGCTGATTAGTGTTTTTGTGCCAGTGTTGAATTTTTTCTTCTAATGTTTCATTTTCACTGTGTTGCATTCAATAATATTATAATAGGACTCTCATGAAAATAACAGCTAAACATTTTCGTAATCTCGCAATGGACTTAAATAAGTTTCATTGACCAGTTTTGCTCCATCGCGTATGTTTTACTTCTAGTTCTTAAACATATCAGAAAACATTTAACCAAATATCTGAATATTATCGAATATATGTAAGTAGCCTTTTTTGACACTGTAGAAACTTCTATTCGTATTTTCTTATTTTAAAAACACCAAAACCCCACTTCACATTTGTAGACCACAACACTTACAGTCATGGAGAGACACACTGACTTGGCATGTTCTTCAATTAAATGCTTATGTACGCCACGGAAGTGATTACTAGAAATACTCCCATTCCGATTCAGAACTCTTCTTGGCACCTCGTACAGCGTCAGCATTGACGCCGAAGAATTCACTGTTTTTCGCCTGGCATTTTTGACCGGCCTGACATTTAAACTGAGGTATTTGACATTTTGTTCTGAAGAATTTGGCAAACTTTGACTGGGAAGAGACCGAGGCAGGGAACGATAACTCATTTTTTTCTTTTCTACTCAATTTTCCCGTGAACTCTTATTGATGGCGTGACGCAACTCTTTTCGCATTAGACCAAGCACATTTAACTTTTAGTATTTTTGCTACAATTTTGAACATATACAAAAACACTTCAAACTGACGTCAGTATATACTTGTATTGCCTTATGTTTTATTTCTTTATTTAATTCCACTGCACCAGACACGATTTCCATGGATGGATCATTTTGTAAAATTCAATATCAATGATTCTTTTTGGATTTCTACGGACGAAAGTTACTGCAGAAACCGAAACTTATTGGTAACACGGAAATTTTGTGCTCCGCCGTGCAGTGCTGGGCGTTAGACGCTGGGTCACTCAATAAGATGCTCACGTTGACCGTGAGCTGATTTGTGATTTAGAATTTAATTTTACTTTCGCACAGACGCTGAACGCCAGCAGTGAAGAGTTTCCCAAGTGACTTGCTTGCCGAATGCTCTTATTTTTAGAATATTTAAAGAAAAAGCTCAAATTGTTAATGAAAAATTTATTTTCAAAAGTACACTAAGCTTTAAATAGTAGGTACGTGTGTTCAGATACGGATGTATACAATACGGGCATATGTAAGCATCTACTCGATGATTACGGATGAAAGCAAAAAGTATTTCAATAGGGGAATGGGTTAACTTATACAAATGCTGAAATCTTCATAGGTTTAAGTACATTAAGCACCCACTGTATTGCATCCCATGTGCGTATGTATCGTATCAGTTCATTCACTGAAGACCTTTATCAACGACAACTCTTACGAATCGACACATTTTTGGGGCATAAGGCCCCAGAACCCTACTTGCGTTTACCAATGCCAAATTCGCCGTTTACTAATAGAAGCTTAATTGTTTTATAGATTATTTACGAATAACAGATAAGAATCGAATAATAATGAAAATAATTTCGGTTAAGTAAAAGTCGATAAGCATGTAAATACTTAATCGCTTCTTTTGAAATTCGCTAAGCACATATAAATATTAAGTAAAGTGTCTACCATAGAGATTTTTTGGTAGAGCGTATAGACTTTACCTGTTATGTGCCCGCTACAGCGCAACTCTACGACTTTACCGCTCTACGTAGAGCTGGTGTAGAGAAATTTTGAGTAGAGCCGCGCGGAAGTATACCGTTATCTCTACCGTAAAGCTCCATCAAACAGGTTAGATAAAGCGCAGACCATATGAAGAGCTCTACCACGGATGCAATAATTGCGAATCTACTGAAGAGTATCTTAGGCGAGATAGAAAACTCTATAGTGAACACGGGGCTTAAGGGGGTCGTCAAATAATGTTTTTTTTTTTACAAAATTTTCATTTGGAAGACGTGAGGAATGTTATTTTCAAAGGATTTGGGTAAACTCTTCACGGTTATTGAGCTGTAGAGCATTGAGCACGCTCGCTCACGGTGTTTCCGCGCGTCCCTGAGAACTTTAAACGCGTTTTCCCGAAAGTCGTATTTTTCTAACTTGCACGATTTTAAGAAAAGTTTTACACGCATCGATTCGATTTCTTTTCTTACTTGCTCAAAAAACATGTCGCTATGGTTAGACACGAGCTTTTGACAAAATATTGTTTTTTTTATTATAACAGGCAAAAAAAAAGGGAAAAATAACTTTTCTTTTAAAAATGTCCACCATTTTGAGAGATTTTTGAATTTTACAAAAAGCTCGTGTCTAAGCATAGTCGATGTAATATCAATTATAGATTAGTTTCATTTTTTGTTGTAGGTTACGTGGTTGGCCCAAAATCGTGCAAGAAAATTCATATCACGCACAAGGTCATCCTGCACTCGAATATGTAGAAATATAATTTTTAGGACCTTGCCTCTTGAAAGATTACGATTAAATAAACAAAAACAAAAAAAAACTGAATGAATATCTATTTTTGTTCCTTCGTAATAAATTTTGAAAAACAGGCTCGAAAATCAGGCCGCTACGTAGACGACCCCCTTAAAGACAAAAGGTGAGATCTTCTAACAGTTGAGAACAGGCATTTTTTTCTACCTATTCACGTGTATTGCCCGATTGTAAAAATATTCTTCCATTTTTAATTGTTATATTACTATGTAGGCATGCTTACATTGCAAGTTAGAAGTCTTCAATGCATTCTACTATATTTTCATTTGTATCAATATTCTCAGTGTGAAGTAATTTTTGTTTTGTCTTTGTGTTTTACTCACATTCATTCCCATAGCCCTTTCGATAAACTCTTCTTTCCTTTCATTGATTTCGTGTATGTCCACATCTCTTTCCAAAGCAAAAGCCGGTACAGCGACGCATTCGAGTTCTTCGTCGGGCTCGACACTGTCAACATTTGACAAACACTCTTGCTCATTTTCAGCGTGTTCTGCGAATGGTGCGAGAGATGTTTTCAACTCTGTCTCCTCCAGCTGCGATTTTTGTCTCAACAATGATCCGAATTTTTCAAAAAATCCTCCGTCAGCATCCTGCAGTCTGCAAATATTTGTATATTGAGCAAATTTCTTTCCAACGCCTTAGAAAGCACGGCTTAAAAATACCAAAGATCAAATATTTGAATACATTTTGCCACTATTTGGATATCCAAACTATCAGTGACTTAGTTTTGCATATATAATACTAGCAAGGCTCGGCTCATTTGCAAGCCCCAACAAAAGTAAGTACATTCATGGTTTTGGTACATTTTGTTGAAAATGCAATATTAAGCTTATTCCCCGATAATGTTCATAAGTATTTGCGTTCTGTCATTTCATGAATGTGGTGAAAAAACATGTACAGTACTAGATGTAGCCCCCGGTCTCGCTCGATTTCGTAATTAATTTATGTATTCTGTTCATTTGAAGTTTTTTAATTTCTATATTGTTTTCACGCCGATGACTTGTTCTAAGCCCATTAACTTCGTCCAGTAAAAAAATACACATATCGACTCTGCTCGATTTATAATCCCAAAGTTAGCTCTTACTAGAGAAGGACATCGGTTTCCGAAAAATGAAGGGATTCACAATGGACCCAACAGGGTCTCCGAGTGGAAGTGCCTGACGCACACACCCCTTCCGTAACCTAACCTAACCTAGCTCTTACTAGAAGTTATACACATCACTCTTCTCCTAGTTTTCAAGCTGCTGCACTCTTGATTCCAATTATTTACATAATACAATACAAGATTTATTAAGTTGTGAGGTGTCACACTCCTCCTCCTCAATAGAAAAATAGGTGATAAAATCATTCCTTATTTGAATGCTATGCAACTTGCAGATCAAAAGCTAAACCATGATAACTGGTTAAATGAGCTGTTCAGAGTTATGTGGATCCTATGCAATTCCACTCCCTTCCTTTCAGTTGCCCTTGTACTTGTGCTCCTCCTATTTTCATCCCACTGGTTCCGGTCATTCGTGTCGTCCATCTTCCTGCAGAGACGAAAATGAGGAGTGAAAGGAGCACTTCACCAAGCTGCTCGCAGGCGACGAAGAGAGCACCAATCGATGACGCAAAGTGGAAGTGCCACCTCCCAGCTGTGACGAGATTTGGGTTGCTATCCAGCGACTTAAGAATAATAAATCTGCAGGGTCGGGCGGGCTACCAACAGAATTGTTCAAGGCCGGAGGCAGTGAGCCGATTGGATGCAAGTATTAGCTCATCTGCAAAATATGGCTGGAGGAATGTATGCCCTACGATTGGAACCTCAGTGCCCTTTGTCCTGTGTTGAAGAAAGGTGATCCAACCATATGCGCAAACTAAGGGGTATCAGCCTACTTCCCATTGTGTATAAGGTCCTAACGAGCGTATTATATGAAAGATTGAAGCCACGCGCTGATTGGAGCCTATCTGTGCGGTTTCAGACCTCGTAAGTCCGCCATCGACCAGATAATCACTCTACGCCAAATCCTGAAGAAGACCCATGAGAGTAAAATCGATACATACCATCTATAGCCCGATAATGGATAGCCTATATGCCGCATTGTCTGAGCTTGGTATTCCTGCAAAGCTTGTGAGACTTTGCAAAGCGACGTTAAGCAATACACGCAGCTTCGTCAAAGTTGGTCTCTCCGACCCATTTCGTACCATACTTCAATTTCACCATGAACAGATTTCTGCACAAGGCCGGTATACATCGTAATGGCACAATCTTCAACAAAAGTGACCAGCTCCTTGCTTACGCCGAAGCCTATAAGCCCAAAGAAAGCAAAATGAAGAATTTTGCTCCGCTTTTTTTAAATGTTTTATTCGTTGTGCGCCTGTTAAATGTTCGTCAATTGGAAATTGTGTTTTCTAGTTAGAAATATAAATGCCGCAACCAAAATGTTTGAAGAAATAATATTAATAGGAATAAGGACCTTCATTCCAAATAAGAGAATTTGCATTAAACCTAAGGACAATCTCTGATTTAATGAGACATGCAGAATTGCTGTCAGGTCTAAAGAGGAAGCTTTCAGAGCATGGCAGGCAAATAAAAATGCCGCCACTGAACAGCTGCGTAAACAGGCTAGAAATCGATACAATGCCTTCCAAAGGCGCAAAAAGTCTCTGCCCGAACAGCGCCAAAGGAAGAAAGTTCTTCAATGCCAGTGTGGTAGTAAAAACTGTTGGTCGTACGTTCAGAGGGTGGAGAATCAAACAACATCTTCGATTCCAAATCTCCTCAACAATGATCAAATCATCACTCACTCGGTTGGTAAAGGAAATTTACTGGCCAAAATTTTCGAAGAGAAGTCCTCTTTGACCCTAGCGATCAACCACTCCACGCCAGAAATAAATTTTCGCACACGGGTAGTTAGAAGAGAGGATATATGTGTGTAAGCGTATCACACTTAAACGGACCCGCCGATTTACATGGGCTTTTTTGTTGGGCTTTTATGCGAAAAGAAAATCCCAAGAAATTTATTGGGAAAAGTCGGTAAATCCCTACCATGTTTGACCGCGAATTACTTGAGAACGGCAGGACCGATTTGGCTGTTTTTTTGATGTATTCGTAGTTGTCAGAACAAGGTTTGTATGAAAGAATATTTTAGAATAACAGGGCGTGGCAATTTTTAAGCATCCTAAACTTGCAGACGATAACTTTGGAACCATAAGTCGCTCATCAATTAAATTCACTACGAACTTACTACGGGTATTGGACGAGGGGGCGTGACACCACCCATACAAGCAAAAACTTTATAATGGAATATCTTCGAAATCGCAAGGGACACAGCATTGAAATTGAGTATAGCGTCGTCCCATAGATGTACCATTCTACTGGTAAGATTTTATGGGCGTTGGGCAAGGGACGTGGCATATTTTGTGTGGCCCAAATATTCCGCTGAAGTATAAATCGCACAACAATGAAACTTACTACGAACCTACCATTTTCCCTTTCGACAATGATGCGGGTATTGAACAAGGGGGCGTGGCGTAAGTAAAAATAATAAAAATTGGTTTTTGAAATTCGCATAATTCAAGCGTAGTCCTTTTCTTTACTGAAACTTAGCAGCAACATTTACCATATAATCGCCATTTCGCGCATTTCATTATCACAAAAAAAAACTAATGCTGTGCGAGACAAAGTTCGCCGGGTCAGCTAGTAAAATGTATTTCTTTCAACAAAATCGGAGGACTTGCACATTTAAGGGTTAGAGATCTGCTCAGTCAAAAAGTCCCGCATACTTTTGATATTGACGGCAACAAACAAACAAACCGGACGATGGTCAGACAGTTCGGTGTTATTATTTTTTTAGATCTAGGAATAATTACCATTTTCAAGGGAAAGCATGAGCTAGTAAAACAATGATTAATTAAATGAGTCAGAATCAATAACATTCTTGCCTCAACTATATTTGAAAAATGCCTGTGGAAACACACCGAAGATACAAAAGTGAGGAAAACATAAATTGATTTAAAATTGAGTAAACGTTTAAAAACATCGCAACAACAACGTCGTCAAAAGCGTTTTCTTAGGGAAATGCTGACAGCACAAGATGCAATGTGTCAAATTTACTGTCAGCGTCGTAACTCCACTTTATAGAGTAAACGACCTGTGCTCAATGAATCTGCCGAAGAATAGAATTACAAGTTAATTTTAAATTGCATATCTGTGGCCGTAAGGAATAACAGCCAAAGTCGATTTTATGAAGTTTTCAGGAGAGCACTTTTAATTTTTGAATTAGCTTTAGATTACACTAGATAAATTTTAGATTTTTGGGCATAAAACATTCATTTTATGAGCAAAAGCCATAAAATTTTGTGTAGTAATACATTTGAATACGACGAATGCAATGGTGTTAATAACTCAATTTTGTCCTAACTCGACTTTGGCTGTTATTCCTTACGGTCACAGATATGTCGCAGTAAACAAATGCAGACAGATCTAGCACTCGAACCACCAACAGTTCTAGCTATTCTCCTCTGACGCAACTTTTCACCCACAAGCAATACAATTCCGACAAATTAAACATTGATTCTGCTACCTTTTTCCACCACAAATTGTCATACTTCGCGAACAAATAACTCGAATTCCTTTCAATCGTCGTTTTAGTCTCATTGGAATCGAGAATCATTGAACTCTTAAGTATGGACTGAAGGTAAGTAAGTTAGTAAGTTTCACAACTATTCACTTCTTAGCTACGCGGTGGGCATGATTTTTAATCGATTTTATCTATAACCGCGGCTAACCCAATGCAAAAATACTGCGAACGCGACCGAAGTGTTGTGTCTGGCTTGCATCTCATGGGCTACTAACCAACTACTTGCTGCAAGAACTAAAAACTTCACAGTCCACTAACTTCGCAGCGCTTACACAAGCGTAGCACGAATGTACCCGTATTCGTAACCCCAACGAGTGCGGTGGGTTCAAACATGCATTTGGGGCATATCAAACTACACGCCAAAACAACTGTACGTGGATGAACACCAACAAAGGGCCAAGTCGTTGCCATCGTAATTCGCCCTCTGCTAGCCGAATGTTTATGTCCATACATAAGTGGGTATGTATGAATAGAAGAAATTAAATGCGTTTGGTTGAAACTGGAGTCGTGATAAAAATTCAGCGATGAGCGCGTGAGCTGGGTTTATTGCATTGTAATTAACCCTGAAACCAGAACATGACGCATTCATATGTCTCGAATTAAGCAGTTGTAACATAGTAATACCAGCTCCAGACAAAAACTCGTCGAATGCAACTAATAAAGTATAAAATGTAGTGTATCAGAAGTGTAACCACAACGTTGCCTGAATGAAAGAATAGGAACTAAAGAAGTAAGTTGTCAGTAGTGCATAATATTTATGTGTATCCAAGACAAATGAATAAAACCTTCCAAAAAAATGAAATTCATTTACTACACTGTGCCACAGTGCTTTTGACCAATGCCATCCATATATAGTAACCTGGGGTAATCAGTTTTTTATTTTCTAATCCGCTGTCCTTTTAAAAAACTTTTAAATTTATTCATATCAAAGATTTTGTTTTAATATTTGCGGTGGTGCAATGGTGAAGAACGTACGAACAGAGCGTTTTGTCAGGTTAGAAAATATAAAGATGTGAACATACATAGATGTGTGATGTTCATTAGAATCCCGCTCGCCGCGCAGGGCGATTTAAAATTTTTCTTCGCTGCTAAGTAACAGTTTGGTGACAAAGAAAATTAAAAGCGCCGCACAACAATGTACAACAGACTGCTTTAAAAAATTAGCAAATCCACTGACTGGAAATATGTAAATGTAATTAAAACTACATACAAACTAAGTCAAAAGTTGTTAAAATTTTAAAATATAAGCCGACGGCAAAGTTTGAGCATAAACGCTCACTATACTCTCATTTGAAAGAGAAGTATTCAGTATTCGGTGAGCAATGCCGGTGGTGACGTGCCGGCGTTTGTTTCTAATTAATCATGGAAAGAGAGGCAATCGACCCACACGAAAAACAACACTTACTAAGTAGACAATAAAAACCGGATCTATTGATTTCTCTATTTAGAATGCAGGCATCGCCAGAGCATTCGCTCTGCTTCAATACGAGAGTGTGTTAAATTTTCCCCACGATCTCTGCAATTTTTGGAGTTCTACGGTAATGAATGCATGCTAGTATTTTGTCTATCAGAGTAAAAACCAATGCGGAGTTTACGCAGAAATCCGTAAATTTTTATAATAAACACAAGTGACTAAGTGTTGCCCACATTGTGCTCGTTGTAAGTATGCAAGTATAACCAAAAAGTATGGAACATATATTGTATATTCTTTGATATAACACGTACAAAGGGCAGGGTGGAAGAAATACTTAAAACACATAACTTTGCAAAAGTTTAAAAGAGACATCAATACAAATACGTAAAATTGTATTCGCTAGTAAGCTCTCACATGTCAATCCGCGCGGTGACATATCTTGCAATTAAACTTTGATATAATTTTTTGAAACGGCAACTCAAAAGAGTTCTATTTGCCAATATTTATGAGACATTTTTGTGAAAGTCTTTTTCTGCTAGCAACTTGTGTTAAAAACACTTTGTTTACCAAAGACTTTGTGGGGCACACTGTAATTGAGGTTACTCATACCTGCACTCGTGCTCGGTGGGGGGATTTATCTTCATTTCTTGCAGCTTGTCGAAGAATCCTTTCCACATTTGTTCTTCATCCATTTTGACTTACTAAGGACTATCTTTACGCCCACTATGTAAAATTGTGCTTTCGACACACAGAACAAGTATATTTGCTTTTGGTCCGATCGCGAGTCGCAGAAGCTGTAATTATTACACTTTCGACAAATGAGTAAGACGTCGAGTACTATTGGCTGGAGCCAGCCTCAACCATAAACGAGCCACTGTCGCGGAAAAAAGAGAACTGAAAACTAGCCGAGTCGGGGCCGCTGTTGCGCCATCTCAAAATTTCTCAACTGACTTCAGTCAGTCAAAGCGAATTGTCGCTAGTATAAACGTAATATCGCATGTATGTAGATGTGTACTGAAGTACTATATGTGTGGTTGTATGCTATTTTCGCCGAAGTTTGCTGTGTGTGAGGCATATAATGTTTGCACCTATCTGCACATGTGTGCAGAGGGATTTACGATAGTGAATCATAATCGCTGTGAAGATGCACATTACATATAGAATGAAAGCCTCACACAGCCTCTTTTGCCTTCGGGCATAGTCGGAGGGGACGGTCGGCAATATCGCACCAAAGAGATAATTAAGCGGTATTTAGTAAAAAATATATGTTTCTATCTACATATGAACGAGTACCGAGAAGGCATCTTAACGCAATTCCATTTTACGGTGCAGAGTATCTCGCATCGGTTAATGATTAAGCAGAGTGAGCAACTTGTCAAGATTTTAGACAGAAGTGTGAAGCAGATGTCGGACATGACTGTCGTGTGAACTACGTATTTGTGGTCAAAAACGATAAACGCTTAGATCAACTTAGGACATCATTGAGTTAAGGGCTCCAGCCAGTGGCGCACACAGGAGTTTTGGGGGTTTAAACTCCCAAACACAATAATTACTGGTACAAACTATGGTTTCGACTAGTATTCGGCTCAAAAGTTGTACGCAACCTCGGACCCCCAAAATGAAATGCTGTGTGCGCCACTGGTGCCAACCTATTCCTTTAAAGCGTGCTGCTCAAAATAATACTTATGGACTTAAGCAATTATTGCTTTTGACCACATATATGTTTTTAGAGTTGTAGAACTTTAGATTGAAATCGGATAACGTAATTTTAAACTGAAAATTAACTCTATTAAAAAAAAATCGAATTATTGAAGGAACACGTAATTTCTCTCTGTAAGCTCAATACTTTATTTTAATTGAAAGTTCTACACCTCTAAAACAAAAACACCCTATAATAATATATGTACGAAAAACCCCTCGAAATGAAATCCTGCGTGCAACACCGTATATGTGTATTTGAAACACCGCAAAAGGGTAACATAATTGAAAGTCTGACTATTCCCCTTTCATTTTTCTGCACATTGAATAATTGGATGGTTTCAGTGACGATGTTTCTACATCCAATCGGCACGTAGACGCCGTTTTAATACTATTCCCAGTAAGCCATGGAGTTGGTCGTGCTAAACAAATACAAACAAGTCGATATTCAATTGTATTAGATATATAAGATGAAAATTTACTTCAAAATAATATACATAAGACGTGTACGATGCAAATAAGATTTCTATTAATTACAGTGCAACTACAAGGAATGACTTTAGCAAACCTTTGATATCTCAATAATCAATTGACCAATCAACCAATCAATCGGTCAGCCGAATTAATCGAATAGTATTGTTATAAATTATTACGTAAAAATATTTTATCGTTATCATCATCATTATAATAATTATTTTGTTAGGTATCTCCCTAGACGCGTGTAGTATTTTCTTTTTGTTTTGCTGATTTATGGTAATTAACATAAAAATTAACGACACAATCGAACTTGTAATAACATTTCCTGCTCTCATACTCTTATTATTTTCATTATCAGCATCATTGCATCACCATTATCATCATCCTCATCGTCAACGTCGTTTTCGTATGCGTTATCCCATATTCATGATAATCCACTCATTCTGATCATTTGTCCTCCTCAATAGTCGACTCCCCTAACTCGATCAGCATTCGAAGGATATTCGTTGTCCTGCAATGTATAAATGTTTCATTACATTTGTGCAGTGTGCTCAATATGCGCTCATCGTTTTCAAAAGCTCACTTTTTGCATTTCACGGGCTCCGCTGCGAAATCGTATATCGCCTTTGCTATGCTCTTCACTAAAGTCCCGCTCTCTGTTGTGTTTCGATTGTGTGCGATGGCTGTAATCAAACTTTTGCGTATGTCGAGTTCCATACTCGCTATTCTCCCTTTCTCTATCTCCTCTGTCTCTATCCACGTCGATCCGCTCTTCTCTGTCCTTTTGTGGATAGTCCGGCATGGCAGATGTTCGATGGCTCTCAAATCGACGGTGCTCATTGTAATTGTTGTGGTAACCACCACGATGTAAACTGTTACGATCACGAAAGTTACTACCACCACCGCCTGCTCCGGTGCTACCAACAAAATATTTTTGTGCTCCTCCACTGCCACTTCCACCTCCGCGACCATCCCGTTCTCTATCCCTGTCCCTGTCTCGATCATCACTCTGACGACTATAATGACGGCTCATGGGCGAATGCGTCCGCAGCATCGTCATACTGTCATGAATGGGGGGCTTCTTTGACGACACTTCTTCTTCCTGTTTCTTTTCGTAGTGATAGAAGTCGTCAAAAATTGATGTTGAATGTTTGTACGAATGGAGTATCTGGAGTACTTCGATTCCTTTTGCATTCGGGACCTCCTGTGTGTCGCGTGAGTTTGTTACCGATTTATTCTCGTTATTCTCCAGATGAATGTGGCGAAGCTTAGTATTAGGCACATCTTTCACATAGATCCATTTGACTTTGAACTTGCCCTTCCATTTGTCCTGCGACCAGACACTCGAGGTGGAGTTGTAGTCAACAGCAGTCATCATTTGAGCCATGCCGCAAAAGTGACCTGATCCGTTTACAGAGAAAAATAACAAGATATTTCCGCCTTCCTTGTGGCGCTCCTTAAAAGCATCATCCAGTCGTTTGTTCCCGTGGTCTGTGGAGCACCAAATTTCATACTTTATGCTGCGATGAATATCATCCTCCGAATACGATTTAATTACAAAAAATCTGAAAAAGGCAAATTATAGTCACATCTGTATGTTTTCTCACTGGCCACATACCTGGCCAAGGTAGCTTTCTCCAAGTCGATCTCTGCTGGATTGTAGTTGTTTTTGTCCCGCAACTCTTCAAGTACGGCCTGGGAGGATTCAGCAGGTAATTCTTCAACATTTGAACTTTGAACCACGTTCCGCGGCGTATTCTCGTCGCGGGAATCATACGATACAGTATCCTGATCTGTCCGCGAGTTGCTGTAATTGGGTTTGCGGTTCTCAAATCGAATTTGGGCTCCGTTACCATCATTCCGTCTTATCGAGCCTGCTGCCATGCCTCCGGCGCCCTGCCGACTTTGTTGTAGAGGATGTTGTGTGTACCAGTTTCTACGCGAATGTCCGTTGGGTGACGTGCGCGTGCGTTCGAAACTACTGTTGTAATTTTTATTGTTCTCTTCCTTGGGAAACTCCCTCTCTGGCCCCTTTTGGCTCTTTTCGGAACGCGCACCCAAATCATAGTCGGGAACAATCGCGGCGGAAAAATCTGGGTTGGAGTCATACGAATGTTCAATTGGTGGCGGCGGTGACGGAACTGGCGGTGGATTATTGTTTGGTAAATCCCATGTATTCACGTCTAGATTGTGTTTGCCGGGAACCATTGGCGGCGGCGGCATTCCGGGACCCTTTTTCTTGTGGCTGGAAGTCGGTAGTGAAGTCTGCAGTCGCAAAGATGATTAGTGAAAATAAGTAAATCAAATATGAATACGGAATTTACCCTAGAAGTTAATTTTGCTGGTTGTGAGGCAATAGAAGCCCATGTTGTTTTTTTGGGAGCAGCCACAACGGCTTGGGCGGTGACTTTCTTTTCCTCAATTGGTGTGTTTACGGTTGGCCGGTTGTCGAGTTTTCCCGATAAGTAAGCATCATCAGATCGATTCGACTGAAGGTAAGTTAAGAAGATATTATGCCAGTCATGTTTAAGCAATGTACAATCAAAGCTCCTCACCCTATTGAAATTTCCAGGATTGTCTGATATTATTTTTCTTGAATTGTGAGCACCCCAAGCGTTAGGTTGGAAATCGTCCCTTTTAGTGTTACTATAAAATGCGGGCTTCCCGTGTTTCTTATTCGTTTCTGAAAAATACGATTGCGATTACGGCACTAAGGACTAGCTTCCCGAAACCATCTGTGATGTGCATTTGAGTTTTACTCTCAAAAGGTTGACATTTCCTGTAGAAGTTATCCTCCGAAAGAAAATTGATTTTTTTTTAATTGAGCATATATAGGCTTAGTTAATATCATTCTTTTTACTTCTCAGCTCGCGCTCCAACACACTTACCGGCTAAGCCACGCTTCTTGCAAATCTCTGAATCCTAAACAAAATTGTCTTCCTGGACGTACATATCTCTGAACAAAATACGGTGAAAATTTATCTGTATTTCAATTAATGGGCCAGTTGCTCTTAGAAACACGTTTTCACATATCGCTTATTGAAAAAACAAAAATGTATGTTTTCGGATTGCAGAAAATCAAACAAGGGAGAACACTATGTTTCTTCTTTTTTACAAACATATTTTTAAGTCTTTGTTTCAAACAAGAACAATACCAATTATAGCTTTCTTATCGAATCAATTTCAATAACTACTACAATAGTTCCACAATATGAAATTTTTAGTTGACAGATTTTCAATTGTTCCGTTGGACCCATAGTAAACTAATTCATCATAATAAAAGATGTGGCACGCCTCCTTACTATAGTCACAAAATAAAAACAAAGCATATGTCATAAAGCGTCGTATTTTACGAGGATGATTTGCGAACATCCGAACGAGGCTCCTTTCAAAAGATTGCATTACTATGCGAAATTATCCCTTGGACACACAAAACACAAACAATCCAATTTCATGAGTATGAAAAGTGGTGAATTCAAATTCTATACTATATGCTCGTTTTAATGAATTCGCCATGATTTCATGTAATTATGTATTTGATGCAGAACTGGCACACGAGTCTATGTCACACCAGGAGTTTTGAACAAAATCAATCTGTCTGTTGAAGTTAGACAACACCTCACCGCTCAGTAAATCAATAAAATTCTACTATTGTCATCGTTATTTATTTTTGGAGAAGTTATCTTACCAAAGCCACTGGTAGTTTTACGCGACTTGGAGTTGTTCCATGAGGCATCCTGATTTTCCTTAGCATTAAAGGGAGGATATTGAAATTGCATTGAGTTTTGGTGAGCAGCTGTAATTAAAAAAATTTAAGACATCTATTATCCCAATATCCAATTGGAATGTTCTAGGCAGCTCAACAAAAAGCTGAGCAAATGCAATACCAGAGTTGTCATCGGTCGCTGGCGAAGCTAAGTTCTCGTACGAGGCTTCATCAACTTGTTGGCTCCATGGTATATTCCGCTCCTCGGCATTTTTTGCTGCGAAATTCAAGTCAGAAATAGAATGTACAGTGAAAAATCGAAACTAAGTATCAAGTCGCCCCAAATATTCGATGGACTCCCATCTGATGCAACAACAACAAAACAGAAACGCGTTAAAAAGATGTATACGCATCTATATCAGCTCTTGTTCCTGCATACTCGGCTTTAAAGCAGCAGGCCGTAAAACTTATTACCTGTGTTTCCGGGTGCTTTCATCTGAAATAGGAGAAATGTACAGAAGACAAATTAGATCTCTATGCATACACATACGCCTTCCGCCGCTAATTCGATGCCTCTATCCACGAAATGCCAAAGCCCGACAAATGCCGGACATACAATTACCTGATCCGACACGCCTGATGACATTTGCTGTAAAATTTCTTTCAGCGAACTTTGCTGCAAATAAGAACTCAATTTATCGGCGCCTGCCTCTGGGATTCCACTTTCGTTTACCTCTTAAAAATATTTTAAAATACAAAAGCAGGCACAACAAACAAAAAACTTTAAAAATATATCATAAACTGCTAGACAAAACTGGACTGTGGTCTATTTTGTATTCTGTTCCTTAATATTATATATTTCTCTATTATTCCGTGAGCAGGAGAAATTAAGAAGAAAAGAAGAATAAAGAGGCACACACACACTAACACTGGACACACGATTCGACGCACTGCGGTCGCGAGGTTTGTTTAATTTGCCGATAACCATTTTGCTTTGTATCACACATGCACACATATACATACCGCTTGAAGAAGCTCCGTTTAATAGGGATGTCAACGGCCGCACACCAGTGTTGCCGCGCCCTTAGCAATACTGAGAACCCGGCGGACACCCATGAAAAAAGAATTATTAAATTGTTTACCTTGATATCAGATAGATTACTTATAATGTCATAATAAGGGCGTTGTTACCATCAAATTACTCTTCTTACTTTTTGACTAAAATTAATTAGCTGAAACCTGTTATAATTAATATTTTATTACAATGATTGTTAAAGTTATTTTTATTATAATTAATTGATATTATTATTATTAATATACCATTATTACTATTAATATTATTATATATATTTTATTTATATATATTATATATATAATAATTATATATAATATGTATATATATGCTATTATTATTATTAATATACACACCTAAGACACACCTAAAATTAGTTAATTGTAATCTTTTTATAAGCGAATATTAATAGAAATTAAATGTCCAACTCCAATTTATTGAGATTTATAATATTAGCCGTACCGTATCCGATAATTTCACTAGCCGTTGCTTTGTGGTCATCAGTGCGGTTTTCATGTAAAAAGCTCGTCGTAGCCGCACATTTGCCTGACTTCGACGACCTGCGTAAGCTCGTCTGGTTCACGGCATTGTAATGGAGACTGTAAGACGGCACGAAATTGTTTTCACAACCACTCAAATCAGCCGAACTTTAATTTAAGGCTTTTCAATATTGAAATCCTCAAACTAAGTCTAACGATGGTTTTATCTAAACCAGCAAGGTCAATTTACCTTAATACAATCCATTTATCCATTTTAAAAATCGTATACCGTTTAATAACAATTTAAGTTATTCGGAAAATTTGGGTCGCAAGTAACAGGGCCTAACGGTAGGTCCATGCTGGAATTCAATATTGTGTGACTCATAATTCCGAAACTATTCTATGTTACAAATTTTAGTTGTGTGAGCGACGCTTTACTAAATTTCAATCCTGTCCGATTTATAACACTGAAGTTATTCTTATTATAAATTTTAGTTGTATGGGCCAGTGGCGTACACAGGGATGGTTTTTGAAGTTCAAGCCCTCCCAAGCCCCAAATACAAATGTTTCTGTTAAAAACTATACAGTATTTTTCGTTTATAACGAACCCGTTTAAAACGAACTTCCGCCTAAACGAACCAATTTCAAAAGTACGCGCTTTATGAGTCTTTAAACGAACCATTTGCCCAGTCCCTCGAAGTTAACTTTAAGCGAAAAGTAATGTAGTTTTAAATGATGTTGGGCTCAAAAGTTGCACGCAAAACCCTCCGCCAAAATCCGCCTATGTACGCCCCTGGTATAGGTGGTGCCACGCCCCTTGTTCAAACCCTAATTTTACTCGTAAAACGGCATGAATAGGACGACTGTTTACCTAATTTCAATGCTGTGCGACTTATAATTTTGACGTTATTCCATATTACAAATTTGAGTTGTATGGGTGCAATTTTGTATGGGACCATGGCAATACTGCTGGCAGTGGATCGGTTGCGATCGAAACCCCCCATTCCCTCGGCTATATGTATTTTCTCGGATAGCCAGGCTGCAATCAAATCCTTGAAATGTATTTATACCTCCTCCAAACTGGTAGCAAAGTGCCGTGCCGCTCTGAACAGCTTAGCGGAACATGCCAGGGTTCACCTGAGTTGGGTCCCTGGGCATAGCGGCATCTCTGGCAACTGTGTGGCGGATGAGCTGGCCAGAAAAGGCACTTTACTTCATTTCATTTCATTTATTTAAACAATCAGTGCACAATTAAGATTTCATCTTTTGTAGTGCTTTACAAAGACTTACATATATTAAGATACGCAATTGTAGCTAATAGTATATACCTATAGATTACACTGCACAACAGCATGTCTGTTGCATGGAGTTTTTTACATGAATCTGAATCGTTTTTCGACGCTGATTTCAAAGCCATACTCCGTTTTTATGTAACAGCCTTAGTTTTTGCAAAAAATGGGCGTGTCACTTTTTCGAATTTTCCTCAGTTTTTTTTTCGTTTGCGACTGTAATTTCTGAACCAATAATCCTATCAACATGTTTTATATATCGTTGCACTTACAATTTCACGCCATCTTTTCTGACATTAATCAATTTTATGCGTTCTAAATTGGCGTTGTAATAAGGTTTCAAAGTAGGAAAATATTGAATTTTAAGGCGTTTTTTCTAATGGCGAAAATTGTACAGACGTTTCATAAATTAAGTTACGAAGTATATGAATATCTTAAGAAAAAACATTACTTCCAAAAACTTTACTTCCAGCACCCACTACGCAATGTAGCATCCCCCTTGCGACCGTCAAATTGATGGTCAGGCAGGCGTATCTTCGCCTGGCTAACCGACTCTGGGCGGAGGAGAGCCATTGTATGATCTCCAGAGAAACATGGCCGTCGCTTAACCATGGCAGAACAAGCATCGGCCGCATCGCCCGATTCATCACGGAATCGGGATGGCTCCTGCCTGACACCCGGGGGGGTGTGTAAGCCTGAAGGGCGGCCACGTGCTTCACGTGGTACCACAACGGGCCGTATTATGGCCTAAGTGAGCTCTTCTAGCTGCCACCCTAACCTAACCTAACCTATGGGTGCCACACCCCCTTGTCCAACGCCCACCTCATTTCTCCGCTCGAATTCTGTGACTAAACGATACGTTCGAACCCAGTGTCATGAATGTGCGACTTACAGTTCCAAAGATATGCCGAAAATTTGGGTCGCAAGGTAAGTGCCATGCCCCCTTGCCCAACGTCCGTCAAATTCCAATTTTAAACCTTACCTGATTTAAAGCAAAGAATTATTCAAATCCATCCAGCCGCTTTCGAGTTTTAGCGAGACTAAAGCACGGCAAATGATTTTATATATATGTAGTAGATTAATAGCCCTTAGATTATTCTTTAAATCATACATTCCTCAAATCTTTTCTTGCTATACGAGCTGATAATCGCCTTAGACGTGGTAAGTATTTCCACTATTGATTCCTGCACATTATCTCGTCTTTTCTAAATAGAATGGATAAAGCTCCTTTTTCCAAACCACAAAAAGGTAGTAGTGCCCCTCCTTGCAAGCTTGTAGGTCTGTTTATTTTCCTCAATTCCAGCGTGACCCGGAACCCAGAAGACCTGGTTGGCCAAGTTCGTTTAGCTTCTCAAAGCATTTCGATACCAGTTTCGTGGATACCTGGTATAATGGTAATGCCTTGGTCGCCACTTGGCTATCAGAAAAGATCCCTATTTTCGGGTTTCGGTATTTCCTCGCTAAATTAAAGTGAGTACATATAGATGTGTGCTTCCCATAAGCAGTGATAAAGTTATAGGAAACTGGGAGAGCCGGTACATAGAGCAAAGTAAATCTTAAGTAGCGCCACTCTTTGACAACCAGACGTCGATTCTGTATGACAAGAACTGTCAAATTGTTGTTGTTCACGTGTAAAATTTAAACCGTGGTGAACAAGTACAGAATGTGGCAGTACTGCGTGCACATGAAAATTACTGAAAAAACTGCGGTTTACATGAATTCTTCAAATGTAATTTAACACGATTTTACATAAGAAGCGCTGATATTTTATATTGCTTTCACCAGGGAAAAGAAATTTAAACGAAATTCTCATAAATTAGTTGATTTTCACCTAAATTTATAAACAAATTTTTAATTATTTGGTTGGCTCTTCAAAAACAACTCTGCCTGGGTATATATATTCACCACAAATAATTGTTGGCTGAAATTTGAAGTTTAATTTAAAATTTTGCTAAGTAGAATTGGTACATGATGAAATAATTTAAACAATAATTTAAAATAAATAATAGGTTATTTCATCAGAGAATTGGTATAGATGGCATAATGACATAAATGACAAGACTCAGCGAGCCAGTCTGCTGGCTGCACTGGTGCGCCATGATGCGCAATGAGGCTGACATGAAAGTTATAATAAGATTTAGATATCATACATGATTGCAAACGATGTGGCACTGAACCATTGGCAGGCAACGCTGCAATCACTGCGTTTTGGGACAGTTTGCAAATTTTCCTTGATTTTGCGCGACTTTCCGTGACATTTTTTTAATAAACAAATAAGGTTATTTGCGCACCGTGGTAAACAATTACACATTGTGTGGTGAAAGTTGTAAAATTGTTATAACACAGGGTTGAAATTTTTGCTATCGATGGTGCATATAGAAATGTATTTAAATGGGAAATATTTGTAATGGTTATGATTTCATTTAAATTATCTCAGTCAATGCAGTCGCTTCAGAGATACTGAATAATGAATACAAAAATGTTCTTGTAAGGAGCAGATATGGCTACACCATTTACATCGGCAGTGGCCGCACTGTTCAAGTGCAGGGTGGCAGCATCAGCCGTCGGGAAAAGTCAGTCAGAAAGAAACGCGCGAAGGAAGCAGTCGAGTAGGGCGGCAGCGAAAAAACTGCCAATAAACACAACCGCCGCACAACCGCCAACAATACAATACAATTACCAGTAATTTTAAACATTCAACAAATAAACTCAATTAATATAAATTCGGTTGCGTTTTATTACTACATTCGTTTTATTGGCATCCGTTGGTCGCCCTTGCCTTCGCGAACGTTTTTGAAGCCGCCGTATTTGCCAGTTACGTTGCCGTTCGTTTTCGAAGCCGCCGTAAAAAGAAAAAGACTCGCCGTGTATTTGCCAGTTACGTTGCCGTTAGATTTCGAAGCCGCCGTAAAAAGAGAAAGACGCCGTGTATTTGCCAGTTACGTTGCCGTTAGATTTCGAAGCCGTTGTAAAGGAGAAATTGCTAGTACCGTTAGTCGCAGTGTTTGCCAGTAGTCGCCGTAAGTGCGAAAGAGACAGTGAAAAAGACGCCGATCAAGTCAGAACAAGTTAATGTTCGCTGTTGGCATCTGTGCGTCGTCTACACATTCGCGAAAGTTTGTCGCCGTTTTGATTTCGAAGCCGTTGTAGAGGGATGATTCCAAGTGCCGTTACTCGCAGTGTTTGCCGGTAATAGTCGCGAGTGCGGATTGGACAGTTGAGAAGGGACGCCGATCAAGTTTGAACAAGTTATAGAAGAACATTCGTAGAGTAAAGTACAGTTTGATAATGGAAAGTGAGAGTCATGATTCGTTGGCGGCATTGCTAGAGGTGATGAGGTCACTAAAGTCCACGATGGAAGAGGTTCGACATAACAGCGAGGAGCAGCAGAGGGATATCAGCAACCTGCGCCAACAAATCCAAGCCGACGCGCTGCTAATGCAGCCTCGAGAAGTGTCGACACCCGCAGCAGACAACCACAGCGACGCCGTGCTGGTCGAGACGGGTACAGTAAAACTGTACGATCTACCTACATTTTCGGGCAAGGCAGAGGACTGGCCGCTGTTCTTTGCCAACTTTAAAGACAGCACTGAAGTGTTTAAGTACAACGACAGACAGAACCTCATGCGGTTGCATAAGTGTTTAGTAGGTGAAGCCAAGGAAGCTGTAGCGTCGATGCTGATTTACCCAGAGGGCGTCTCACAAGCAATGGCGGAATTGGAATTTCGATTCGGTAGATAGGATCTGTTAATTCGTTGTCAATTGAGTAAGCTGCAGAACTTTCCAGCTATTCCTGAGAGCAAGCTGGAGTCAGTCGTCGCTTTCTCGACAAACGTTCGCAATGTGGTGGCCTTCCTAACATCTGCCAAGAGTGAGCAGCATCTAGCAAATCCATTGTTGCTGGAGCAACTGGTCAGCAAATTGCCGCCAAGCAAGCAGTTTGAGTGGGCCCGTTGTGCAAGCATAATTAAGCCGTATGCTACAGTTGGAGATTTTGCCAAATGGTTAACCGAGTTAGGACGAGTAGTGGCTACAATGTCTACAGTATCAACATCGCTTCCAAAGAACGCTGCAACGACGCCACGGCGAGTAATGCATGTCAATGAGGGCGCCACCGAGAAGGCGATTCAGTGCTATTGTTGCCACGCCGCTCACGTCATCACCAATTGCCAAAAATTCCATCAATCACTGGGTGTGCAAGACCGCTGGAACGTGGTGAAGAAAGAGAAGTTATGCTTTGCTTGCCTACGCAAAGGACATAACGTATCGAACTGCCGTTCAAAGAAGCCGTGTGGAGTTAACGAGTGCCGTCGCTTTCACCACGCCAGCCTGCATGAAGGGGCTAACGACCAGGGCCCAGCCTGCCAGATCATGCAACCATCACAGCCGGTGTTGAATTGTTCCACGCCTAGTTTGAAGTACAGTCAACTATTTAAAGTGATTCCGGTGCAGTTGTGTGGACCGAATGGGCAGATGGACGCCTTTGCGATGCTCGATGATGGGTCAGCTGTATCAATGGTGGAAGAAGGCGTGGCGGACAAACTGGGGCTGAGAGGGCAACTTCAGCCGTTGACTCTTCAGTGGTACGACGAGGAAATAAAGACGGAACAGTCACGCCGAGTCACGTTGGAAGTAGCGAATCGCACCAGCGGAGAGAAGTTTGCAGTCAGGAACGTACATACAGTCAAGAAATTAAATTTGCCAACACAGTCATTCAAGAAGTCCAATTTGGGTTATTTGGAGTCGTTGCCGATTGAGGAATACATCGATGCCCGACCGGTTCTTTTACTCGGTTTGGACAATGCCCATCTGACAGCCGCCAGTGTCACCGTACAGGCTCGGCAAGACCGGCCACTAGCCATCCAGACAAAACTGGGATGGTTGGCTTACGGTCCGGTGAAATCCTCAAGTCCGTCGCCGCCAGTGATGCTACACATTCGTGAGGCCCGTCCGTTAGAGGAATTACATCGGATAGTCGCCGAGTACGTTTCCACCGACCAGTTTGGAGCGGAAACAGCGCGATCGCTACCTGAGAGTGACGACGACAAACGGGCACGAAGTATTATGAGCAGTACGACCAAGATATGTGACAAATATTTTGAAACAGGGCTGTTGTGGAGTTCGGACACGCCGAAGCTGCCAGAAAGTTATGACGCTGCCGTCAAACGTTTGCATGGAATTGAGAGGAAAATGAAGAACGATGCTGAGTTCGCACGAAGGTATCAGGAAGAGATGTCGAAGTACTTCGCCAAGGGGTACGCAAGAGTTTTGTCGCCAAACGAGATAGCAGAAACCAATCGCCCAGTGTGGTATCTGCCACATTTCGCCGTGCAGAGCCCGTATAAGCCTGACAAGCTGAGAATTGTTTTCGACGCAGCCGCCAAAGTGCAGGGCGTTGCATTGAATTCCTGGTTGCTAAAGGGACCAGAACGAGCCAAGCCGTTATTAAACATCCTGTTCAGGTTTCGTCAGGGCGCAGTTGGTGTGGCGGCTGACATAAGGGAGATGTTCTCACAGGTGAGGATAAGACCCGAGGACCAGCACGCCCAACGGTTCCTGTGGCGCAGTGACCCCAGCCGGCCTGTTGAACATTGCTGTATGACGTCGATGATGTTTGGCGCTTCATGCTCGCCGTGTTGTGCGGAGTTCATCAAGAATCACAACGCCAGCCGATTTAAAGAACGCTACCCAGCCGCGGTGGACGCTGTAGTTGAGAAGCATTATGTGGATGACTTCGTTTGCAGCTTTAACGATGAAGCAGCCGCTGTAGAGATTTGCCGTCAAGTCGTCGCCATACATGCAGAAGCCGGGTTTGAGTTGAGAAGTTTCATATCGAATTCCAGTCAGGTCCAACAGGCAATGAAGGGAGCCACGAAGTACGACACGGTCAATATGGCGAAACAAGCGACATCAGAAAAGGTGCTGGGCATGCACTGGAACGTGCGTAGCGACACGTTCGAGTTTCATACGCAGTTCCACCGCATACCACCAGACGTGCTCAATACGCTGCGGGCACCGACGAAGAGAGAGTTCCTGGGCATAGTTATGTCGGTTTTCGACCCATTTGGTCTGCTTGCCGACATTATGGCGACGGCTAAGATATTGATGCAGCAGGTCTGGCGAAGCAACGTAGAGTGGGATGAGCCCATCCCGGAAGAATTAGACAAGCAATGGAGAACGTGGTGGAACAACTTTGAAGAAGCCAGCCGAATTAAGGTGCCGCGACCATATTCGACATCCTTTGTTTCATCCAACGAGATCCAACTTCACATCTTTGTGGACGCAAGCCAGGTGTTGTTTGCCGCTGTGGGGTACTTCCGTATAGCCACAAACGGGGGGTGGGACGTCGCATTTGTAGCTGCCAAAACCCGCAATGCGCCGCTGAAATTGATGTCAATCCCGAGGTTGGAGTTACAAGCTGCTGTATTGGGTACGCGTTTAAGCCAGACGATATGCCGTAACCATGACGTCAACATCGCAAGTGTCACTTTGTGGACCGACTCGAACACGGTCTGGCACTGGATTCAGTCAACCAAGAGGAAGTACAAACCGTTTGTAGGTCACAGAATAGCCGAGATACTAGATACGACACAGCCGTCACAGTGGCGTTGGCTGCCGACAGAAATCAACATTGCCGATGAAGCCACACGCCAGAAGTCTCCGTCCAAGCTCAGTGGTGATAGCCGATGGTTTAAGGGTCCAGACTTTTTGAAGCAAGAAGAAGCGTCTTGGCCGACGTTCATTATCGGGCCGCCGGCAGGTATGACAGAAGAAGAGGTGCAACTACAATTTCTTATAAATTCGCAGACGAGCCGCGTGATTGAATATGACAGGTTCTCATCGTACACGAAGTTGAAGAGGACCATCGCTTGGGTTGTACGTTTCAAGAACATCGGACGTTCGAGGACAGATGCGGAGGCGCGTCAGCAATTGAGAGGTCCACTCACAGTAGTTGAAGTCGACGAGGCCGAAGAACTTATCTGCCGCATGGTTCAGAGGGAGTGTTACACCAAAGAAGTTGACGTGCTAACAGCTGGACTGCCAGTGTACTTGCTATCGCCGTACTTAGAGAACGACGGACTACTGCGTGTGAGGGGAAGAATCGATGAAGCTACGTACTTGCCATTCAGTGCCAGGCGCCCAATAATTCTACCTCAAAACCATGCGGTGTCGCGCCTGATAATGCAACATTACCACGAGAAGAACCATCATCAGAACCAAGCTGTAGCCATCAATGAAGTACGACAAAGATTCTGGATTGTTCGTGCACGTGCCGTTTTGAGAGCTGTCGAGAAGAAATGTCCGCAATGTCAACTTGAACGAGCGAAGCCTGCTCCACCACAAATGGGTCAGCTGCCGGTAGATCGTGTCACGCCGTATGTGCGACCTTTCGCATATTCGGGAGTGGACTTATTCGGCCCATTCACTGTCACGGTTGGTCGTTGCCACGTAAAACGTTGGGCCGTGATTTTCACCTGCTTGACAGTGCGGGCAGTGCATTTGGAGGTGGCAGCAGATTTATCAACTGATGCTTTCCTGATATGCCTACGAAACTTTATCAACAGACGTGGTACTCCAGTGCGAATCAGAAGCGATTAGGTTAGGTTAGGTTACGGAAGGGGTGTGTGCGGCAAGCACTTCCACTCGGAGACCCTGTTGGGTCCATTGTGAATCCCTTCATTTTCGGAGAAACCGGTGCCTTCTTCTATCTGTTGGGATCCCTGTAGATCCAGGCGGGATCTTTTGGGAACCATTTGGTCTTGGCGAGGAAATTGTGTAGATCGGTAATCTGTGCGTCTGCTACCTCCGCTAGCCCATCAAAGAACCTTGCCCCAAGAGTCTGGAGCCGTCGTCCTTGTAGTGATGGGCAGTGGCATAGCAGATGCTCGACCGATTCTACTGCATCCTCGTCTCCGCAGCTCCTGCATAAATCGTCGGTCGCCAAACGCCATTTGCATAGCATGACACCAATGGCGCAGTGACCTGTGATTACCCCCGTGACCATGCGTACAGCATGCTTGTCGAGGAGCAGAAGGCTCTTAGTTTTTCTCGCGTTGAGCGCCGGCCACAGGGTACGTGCAATCCTGCAGTCGCACCTACTTGTCCAGGCTCTGTTTGTAGCTCGTGTGAGCCACTCCCCTATTGAACCCATCATAGCAGAGATCGGTGGTAGCACCGCGTTGACCGCCTCGCTGGCTGGCATCGCTGACCCTGCACGGGCTAATTCGTCCGCCTGCTCGTTCCCTTCGATATTGCTATGTCCGGGAACCCAGCACAGACGGACCCTGCACTGTCTTATGCCATCCAGTGCTTTCCGACAGTCTAGTACTACCTTTGATTTCACTACGGTGGATTCAATTGCTTTAAGAGCAGCTTGGCTATCAACACAAATGACGGCCGCACTAAGTGCCGTGTGTTTTATGTGTTCCGCTGCTTTCATGATGGCGAAAACCTCCGACTGGAAAACGCTGCAATAGTCTGGTAGTCTGTACGACCAGTAGACATTTTGCGTTTCGCAGTAGACACCCGCACCGGTCCCATCCCCTGTCTTCGAGCCGTCGGTAAAGTAGACTCCCGCAGAGTCTTCCACCTCGGGCTGTTGCCAGTTGTCTCTGGAGGGATAATCGATGGGGATCTTCAATTTGCAGTCGCTGCGCTTTACCAGGATATCAGTGGCCTTACCTAGAAGACCTTGTCCGGTAGAGCTAGTCATTAGAGCATTCAGAATGCTGGAATGTCCATAGTTGCCTGGCTTCAGCTGGTTAGACTCCCTCAGCCTGAGGATTGTCTTTGCTGCGCTGGCCTTTACGAACAAGTCCACTGGGGGAAGGTGCAGAAACAATTCCAGGGCCATCCGTGGAGCGCTTTTTGCCGCCCCTGTGATTGCCAAGGTGGCAAGTCTCTGCACTTTCTCCAGATTGCTTCGGTTGCTCTTTTTGTCAATAGCTGGCCACCATACATGAGAACCATAGGTAATGATGGGTCTGATAACCGCAGTGTACATCCAATGGACGATATACGGTTTTAATCCCCATTTTTTACCAAAGGCTCCCCTGCAGGCATACAGCGCGTTGAATCCCTTTTTCATTCTTTCCTCAATGTTTCGCTTCCACGAAAGTTTTGAGTCCAGAATAATGCCAAGATATTTGGCCTCTTTTGATAGCTTCAGGGGATGCCCGTCCACACAGGGAAGAGCGAATTCCTGAATCTTCGTTTTCTTGGTGAACAGGACTAGTTCGGTCTTTTTGGGATTTATCCCGAGGCCGTTGTCCCTCGCCCACGCTGCCAAATCAGCCAATGAGGATTCCATCAGCTCACTGATAGTTGGCAGAAATTTGCCATGTATCATGATGACGATGTCGTCCGCATAGGCCACTATTCTAATGCGTCTTCTCTGAAAGACTTTTAGAATCTCATCTACTACCAGTAGCCACAAAAGAGGGGAAAGCACCCCACCTTGGGGTGTACCTCTTGTGGCTCTCCTTCTGATGGAAGCCGGTCCTATCGTTGAGTTGATTATCCTGTCTTGCAGCATAGTTCCAACCCAATCGATAACGAAGCTTTCCACACTATGAGCACGAAGTGCCTCTATTATGGCCTCAGTGGTGACATTGTTGAAAGCTCCCTCTATATCGAGGAAAGCCGCCATTGTGTACTCCCTTAAGGCCAACGAATTCTCTATGGGGGCAACTACGCTGTGCAGTGCACTGTCTACCGACCTCCCCTGGAGGTAGGCATGTTGTGCATTGCAGAGCTCAGAAGCTAGCCCCCGGTTGTCTCTTATATATCTGTCCAGCAGCCTCTCCAGCGTTTTCAATAAGAATGAGGAGAGGTTGATGGGTCTATAGTCTTTAGCCGTGGTGTGGCTGGGTTTTCCTGCCTTTGGTATAAAGACTACTTTGACCTCTCTCCACTGCTTTGGCACTACATTCCCTAATAAGCATCCCTTAAAGATGTTTACAAAGGGTTGCAGAATACAGTCTCCGGCCTGTTGTAGCATTGCTGGAATGA
Source organism: Melieria omissa (assembly GCA_963971225.1). Classification (NCBI taxonomy): domain Eukaryota; kingdom Metazoa; phylum Arthropoda; class Insecta; order Diptera; family Ulidiidae; genus Melieria; species Melieria omissa. Next base: position 48,732,968 of record OZ020267.1, on the reverse strand, counting down.
TACCGTCAGGCCCTGCGGACTTGTAGGGGTCAAACGACCTTATGGCCCATTCGACCTTATCCTTGTCCACTATTTTGGCAACAGCTTCCGGTGGTGTGGTTGTTCCGAGTTGCTCTGGGAGATTATCCGAGTCAATAGGAACATGACACTGGGGAAAGTGTGCCTCCATTAGAGCCACGAGCGAATCTTCACTTGACTCCGTCCATGATCCGTCCGGCTTGCGGATGCAGCTAAGAGCACAGTGCTGCTTAGACAGGACTTTCCTTAGCCTGGACGCCTCGTTGACACAGTCTATCGATTCGCAGAAGGTTCTCCACGATTCTCTTTTGGCTTTGCAAATAGCCTTCTTGAAGGCGTTGAAACTGGATCGGTATGCGTTCCAGTCCCTTGTCTCTCCACTTAATTTTGCTCTATTGAACAGTCGCCTTGTCTCCTGACGTAGTAGTCGAAGCTCAGGATTCCACCAACTGTCGCTGTGCTTCCTCTTGACTCGACTTACCGTACAGGAAGACTTAAAGGCTGCGTTCAAAGTGCCCGTTAGGAGTTCAACCGAGTTCTCAATCGCGCGCTTGTCTGTGGCTGGGCCGAAACGTTTCGGCCTCAGTCTTGAACGAACGATAGTCGCGAATTTCTCCCAGTTTGCCCTCCTTGGGTTCAAAGGTGGTAATTTGCAAACCACGTCAAAATTGACATCGAAAAGTATTCGGTTGTGATCCGAGAAGGAACAGCCGTCCGATACTCTCCAGTTGTCAACCCTAACGTCGTTTGCCTCAGATAGCAAGGTCAAATCAATTACTTCCTCCCTGACCCTATTCTGAAAGGTGGGCGTGTTGCCCTTATTGCAGATAAATAGAGAAGTGGAAAGAATAAATTGAAAGATGGACTCACCCCTCACGTTGATGTCGCTGCTTCCCCATTGCGTATGATGGCCGTTGGCGTCGCAGCCTAGCACCAACGCGTGCCGTTTCGCGCTGGCGAAGCCGACCAGGTCTCGGACCGCCTGGGATGGTGGGTCCAGCTCCTCGTACGGCAGGTACGCTGACGCCAGAATCAGGCTATGCCTTCCTCTTCGTTCAACCATACCCGCCGTTAGGTCTCCATTGCTGTATTGGGAGAGAAGAAATAAATTAATATTATTCTTGACTATTATACAGGCTCGTAACCTACCTTCGGTTGAGGGTTGATATAATTTGTATCGACCTGACCCCAATCCAGAAATTTTGGATCTTACAATCCACGGTTCCTGAATTAGGGCCACATCGATATCCTCCTCCTCCATGAACCTCATCAAGTCGTGGGTTGCTGCTTTGGAGTGATGCAAGTTAATTTGCACCACTCGTAGCTGTTCCATCCGTGGCTTGTTCACGGTGACCCGGAAAACGCGCCTTGATTGAACCCAACCCGAACTTGATGACGCCCGAGCGCTGAAAGAGGTGAGTGTATGATAGACGATCAATAGCGATCGTCAAATCATTTCCCACTCCATTCTTGCTCTTCGCATTCGTTAGAACTCTCCAACTCTGGACCGCCAGTTCCTTGTTTTGTACGCCTATAACCTTCAGCACGGATTCGGCCTCCGGCACCGGGGGCGGTATCCATACTGAGACTATAGGCCTCAAAGGGAGAATGGATCGGGAGATGACCTCTAACTTGGCACCCGGCCAGAGTTCGCCCAGGCCACCGATTGCGGAACGGATGAAATCCAGAGATTTCGTGTTACCGCAGCCGAAGACCTTGACGCCTCTCTGCCAGCCCGCTCCGTCGAAGATGGTCTCCTCACCATCAGCCCGAACTATGGCATCCAAAATCTTCGATGCAACAAGCAGCCAGTTGGCGGCCGAAATTTTCCCATCGGGGTCGTTCCGGTCAATAACGGCTGCCTGCAACTCGTTGGGGACGGAAAAACTAGTAGACTGGTAGGTCTTAGGTTTTTTCGCCTCTTTCTGAGTCTCTTCACCGGATCTGGCCCTCTTGGCAGCTTTGCCAGCCTTAGAGGTAGACGAAGCTGCTTCCGAGGTGCCGTCCCCGGTGATGGTCGGCTTTTTTGCCCTTTTGGCGGCTTGAACGGCAGCAGCCGCAGTTTTGCCAGCGGCTGCTGCTGTAATTCCGCCGACGGCAGGAACTACGCCGGCTGGGTCCTTAGCGGCCTTGCCACTAGGTGGCTTGTTGGCTGCAACGTGGACTGCCGTCGCGTTCCCCCCTGCGGCGGGAGCTGCCTTAGAGCTTGTCGGGGCCTCAGGTTCCCCTGGTTCCACCGGTCCAACTGTTGCCGTTTTCTTCCCGAATTTTGCAACAATCTTTTGGTGTTTCTTGATGAGAACCTTTTCCCTGTTGGTCAAGGACGACGGTTCCACCAAGCTCATTTTTCGGAGATACTGAGCTGAGCATTTGTAAGCCTTGCGGGCTTTTTGCTCAGCGGTTCTCTCCGCAGCTTTTGTCTCCTTCGGAGGGTCACCCAGCAAGGTGGCTTCCAGATCGGGGTCCAGTGTATCGATGCTGCTACCCTGTGATAAGGTAATAGCCTCATCGTCGGTGGCAGCACCGATACGCAGACCGCACAATCTGGAGCCTATGTCTAGGCCCTCCTCATTCGACGGTAAGGCTGGTTGTCGCTGAAACGACATTGCCTTCTTCCCAGTAGCATTAGTAGACTGCGTGACCTGGGGTCCCGCCACACAGCCTGAGAAGTTGATTGATCTCGACGCCAGGTGGCCTTCTCGCTCACCACCTACCGCCGGTACTGGGGATCCGACTCCCTGCACCGTAACAGTCAATTCTTTCTCAGCCACCTCAGACGGACGAAAGACACCTCTTCCCTGTGGGATTTCTTTTGAGTCTGCCATCCCACGCACAAAAAGACTCGGACTCGACCGCCCCTAACATGGGGAAAACAGACGTCGTTGTGTGCCGTCAGAAGCGATAATGGGACTAATTTTATTGGGGCCCAGAAGGAGCTACAGGGTGCCGAGAAGCTGCTAGATGTGGATCGTATTCAGACCGAGGCGGTTGGCCGCGGAATCGATTGGGTGTTTAACTGTCCTTCAAACCCCAGTTCAGGAGGGTGTTGGGAGCGTTTGATCCGGATCGTTAAGCGACTGCTTCATCATACTTTACGTGAAGTAGCCCCGAGGATGGAAACGTTGCAAAGCGTCCTGATTGAAGCGGAGAACATTGTTAATGCTCGTCCATTGACAGACATTCCACTCACCACAATGGAGGATGAGCCGTTGACGCCCAACCACTTCTTGCTTGGATGCGTCAATTCCACGCAAACTCCGCAGCCTGTCGACATGAAGATTTGCCTAAAGAAGCAGTGGCGTATAGCCCAGAACTTGAAGGATCGCCTCTGGAAACGGTGGACCAACGAATTTTTACCGCAACTGCTCCATCGACAAAAGTGGCATGACAAGACACCGCCTATCCAACTGAGGGACGTAGTCATCATTTGTGAGCCATCCTTGCCTAGAAGTCAATGGCAGAAGGGAATCGTCGTCAACGTGTATCCAGCGAAGGACGGACAAGTTCGGTTTGCAGACGTAAAGACAACAACGGGACTGCTGCGTCGACCGGCGTCCAAATTAGCTGTTTTAAAGATTGGTGAATTCTAAGGAGATTCACGGGGGGTGGGGTGTAAGGAGCAGATATGGCTACACCATTTACATCGGCAGTGGCCGCACTGTTCAAGTGCAGGGTGGCAGCATCAGCCGTCGGGAAAAGTCAGTCAGAAAGAAACGCGCGAAGGAAGCAGTCGAGTAGGGCGGCAGCGAAAAAACTGCCAATAAACACAACCGCCAACAATACAATACAATTACCAGTAATTTTAAACATTCAACAAATAAACTCAATTAATATAAATTCGGTTGCGTTTTATTACTACAGTTCTCCTGAACATATTCATCATGTTTTGATTAAATCATCATGTTGTGCGTTTGGATTGCCAATAAAAATGAATAAAAACATATTTTTAATACTTATTATGATTTATAGACATGCACAACATTACTATTACGTACAAGTTTTGAAGAAATTTATCAAAAGAAACTTTGTTCTGGGCTTTTCAACTTGTACAAGAAGAAAATTACATTAATATTGATTCGGAAAGTTTATTGTTTTCATTATACAATTATTTGTACGCAGGTAAAATCGAAATTAGTATTCGAATGTTCTCTATTTTAGTGAATTATTATAACAACTATTGCATTTTTACAGTAAAAGCCCAGTTGTCTTAAGATATTTGATCTTTCAAACATTTCTTTAATACTTGATTGGTAAAGCAATCAGAAAAATAGGCATAAAATTTGCTACCTAAACCAACAGAAAATGGCCATATTCCGTATTTTGCGGCAACACTGCCACATTCTGTACCACCACTGTACCACTGACAGCTCGAAAAAAGAGTGGCGCTACTTAGGATCAGCGTTGCCGTTTTGGTAATTTTTAACCAAACTTGGTAAATTTTTTTGCTGTTTTGAATTTTTGGTAATTTGGTAGCACACTCTGCGATTTGGTAGTTTTTTTTGCTTGGTTCACCTTGTATGTTTTATGTACGGTTGCCAACTTTTCTATTTCAGAAAGCACTAAAACCGCAAAAAAACGCGTTTTTCCACTCAGAAAGCACTGATGAGCAAAAAAAAACAGGTGGTAGTTGTCCTAATATTCCGTGTACCATACAAGGAAATCTATTGCATATCAGTGGCAACCGTGACCTCAGTAGCAATTCCACCAAGGACGATCACTTTGGTTGTCATGTAATATCCAAACAATGATTTTTTAGCCCAATATTCCAGTGTTACGTAGGAGTTTAATGAAATATAGTGTTATATTACACTCCAGTTTTATAAAAAAACGTCCACGTCGAAGCGATGTTCCAACGCACTACGCACTACAGGGAAAGTTCGTTTCTGGCCCGTACAGCACGGCTGTGGAATGGTCTCCCTGCGGATATTTTCCCCAGCACTTATGATCTCGATGGGTTCAAGGCAAGAGTCCATAAACACTTCACTCATAACCCTATCTCCTAACCTTTATATCCTTCCTGAACCAACGCAATGCTTCGCATTAATAGGGGTCATCCCCTGCGCGTTTGTTCCTGTTTAAAAAAAAAAAAAAAAAAAAAAAAAAACTTACATTTTTTTCCAAGCATGAATTAGTCTTGGTGTCTTTGAAATAAAAAAAAAACACTAAAAAACCAAGCACCAAACTTAATATTTTTCGCGTTTTAATTTTCAAAAAGCACTAAATTTAGTGCGAAAAGCACTAAGTTGGCAACAGTGGTTTTATGCATAGTTTGCTCTCTCTTTCGCATAAAAAAATGACAATAACAGTAATGCCAATACTTATTAGATTGTAAATTTGATTATTACATATGACGTAAACTGTAATAATCGAAAGTAGCACCTTTAAGTGGCACCTTGCTTACACTGCCTCATAGTTCTGCAAAACCAAAATGTTCTGAACTTTTTCTTATTAAAACTAAACTTAGAAATAACCTAGAAGTTGATACAATCAACAATATAATGCTCTCCAAAAAGATTTTTGCAAGAAACATTGAATCTAAATATGTATGGGCTCCAAAAAGCGAACTGTAGTTTATTGTAATCAGTTTTACTATAAGTCCACCAATTTCCTGGTTTTTATTTATTTTGCACCTCAAAGTTTTCAAAAGAATTTACAAATGGAGAAATGCTTTAAACGACAAGATGTGATTGTTTTTTGTTTTATAAATAATTAAACGCATATTTATAAATAATTGGTAGTTTTGGTAGTTTTTTTTTTTAGAAAGTTGGTAATTTTTTCCTTCTGGTTGTGGCAACGCTGCTTAGGATTTACTTTGGTTACAACCCTCACCTTCAAAAAATTTTAGTTCTAAACGTAGTCAATTATCGTAATATATGGTCAACTAAAGCTGTTCTGATACCAAATTGTTTGATAAGTATCTTAATCTATGCAAATACTTTGAAGGTAAGTACAATTTCACTTAGAACAAGAACTTTTTGCAACTAGTTTCAAAATAAAAAAGAAGTGACTTTCAATTTCAAAAAATGTCACTCGGCAGCTCTTTTTTGAACCGATTGGAAAAGCAAATTTTGATTGGCCGACGGTTTCTTTTGAATTTTTCGCGATTTTTACTGAATATTATTATTTTAAAGTCAAAAAGTGCATTTCCTGTACAAATTTGTTGTGAAAACGTGTTTTGTTTTTTCAAAATAGATAATACAAATTTCTGTCAAAATGCATCGGGCAGTGAGCAAATGTACGCAAAACAATCCCTTCGTAGTAATTTGAAAAATCCCATTCGCGTTCGTGATATTCTTTCGAACAAAAGTTGAGAAAGCCAATTCCACGCCCACATCTTTATACAGCTTGTTTTTGGTTCCTGTATGATAGTAGTCGTCAAAACGAGCAGGGTTGAAGATTTTGCGAAGTACCTTCCTCTCGAACACCCCAAGGGCCGCTCTGTCCTTACGCGACAGTATCCATGCTTCTACGCCATACAGAAGCAAGGACAGAATAAGCGTCCTTATTAAGTACAAGTTTTGTCGGTTGAGAGAGGCTTCTGCAACTCGGTTGCCTACCGAGACTGTAGTAGCACCTATTGGCAAGAGTAAGCCTTCGCTTTATCTCCAGGCTGACATCATTGCTGCTGCTGATGGCGGTGCCAAGTCTACCTTGGCCAGCGATTAAGCGATGTGAAACTGGGAGAGCCGGTAGAAATACATGCACACAATTACACTAATATTATTGCAAAATTGCAACCTTGGGGCCTACTAGTAGGCCCCAAGCTTGATCAGGGACGTAGTTTTTCCTCCATATAAATTTCTATAATAATAAATAATAATAAAATAATAATTGAAAGGAATCCCTAATTCCTAATATCGGGAAAAGAGCAGACACAGTGAAGAGCTGATCACTGCCAGCACACACGGACTGTGTACGTGAATTGCAAAAAACGCACAAAAATCGGCTTACTCTCCCAGTTTGATATCGCTTAATCGCTGGCCAAGGTAGACGAATTCCTTGACAACTTTAAAACCAAGGTTTATAAAATAAAGGTCAACGATTAAGCGATGTGAAACTGGGAGAGTAAGCCGATTTTTGTGCGTTTTTTGTAATTCACGTACACAGTCCGTGTGTGTTGGCAGTGATCAGCTCTTCACTGTGTCTGCTCTTTTCCCGATATTAGGGATTAGGGATTCCTTACAATTATTTGCTTTTTAAATTATGTTCTCATTAATTTTCTGAATTAAATGCCAACACATGAACTTTTTTGGTTTAATTATGTAAATATTAATGAAAAATATACCTAAGAAAACAAAGCTAAATGCATTGAATATGACGGGGTCAATTGTCGTCCTTTGTATTTCGCATTTCTTCATTTAGCGAATCTCTAACGATCAGGTATGCTTTTTTTCCTAAATGCTGTAGTTTGACCGCAGGGTTGTTTTTTTGAATGCAGCTTATAAAATCTTAATTTAATTGAATTAAAGTCATACCCAAAGATTATTTTGACGCTTTTGGGCAATAATATATTTTTCTAGTCAATTTTATACAAACATATTACAAAATGGCACCAAAAATATACAAATAAAAAGACAAATTTCTTTGGTCACAAAAAATGACTCACACCAGCTACACTGGCAATTTGAAATCAACTAGAACAACAACCCCGTTTTAGAAATTTATATGGAGGAAAAAGTACCTTCCTGATCAAGCTTGGGCCCTACTAGTAGGCCCCAAGGTTGCAATTTTGCAATAATATTAGTGTAATTCTGTGCATGTGTTTCTACCGGCTCTCCCAGTTTCACATCGCTTAATCGTTGTAAAGGTTACGCCACTCGCCATGTTGTGACGTAGAATGAGCTCTTCGTAGTGTTGCCACATTTATATTTTTTTTATTCGTATTTTATATATGTTACCTTGCCTCTGAGCTTTAAGCGTTAAAAGTCTTAAAATGGTGTTCCAAAGTATCAACGGCGATGGACTGTTGGCTGCACCTTGTTATTTGCAGCGGCACATTGAAGAATCGCAACACATTTCTTGCAGTGATAATGTTAAAAAAAATGTTTTTCGATCAAAAATTTATTTTCGAATACGCAGCCTGAATGCTCAAATGCGAGACAACTCTTGCATTAAAAGGCGTAAACTAAAAAAAATTTTAAAATAATTCCATATGCATGTATACATATTTCAACTTGCTTAATTTTTACTGTATGGCAACTACCTTTTTTCGGGTTTGTTTACATTTTCTAGCATTTTACAAGCTCGACCAATCAGAGCTCGCTTCTGTGTGACGTCACACAGAGCACAACAAATTTTTTGACGTCTAAGTAGCGGGACCTTTGTTCTATAGACCTTGTTTAATACTATACCTAGAGCTCCTAGAGCTCCTAAAGATGTCATAAATTATGTGGTGATGGTAAAGTCGATAACAAACTTGTGTTATCGCAAAAGTCGAATGCATTTATTTTACACGAAAGCTATTAAATACATTAAAATAACATTTGAAATCCAATATTTTAACATAAAATGTAAAGAAATTCCTAAAAATTAGCATAATTCTTTGACAGACGAAACTTAGTCTTCGCTGTATGGGAAAATCGATAGTTTATTCGTTGTATATCGAATTTTGCTCATTCCTGTGAAATAAATTTGCAACAAATTGAATTCAACTGAATCTTTTTTTTTATTTTTTTCAATGCTCGATATGCATTTATTGTGTTTAAAATTAAATCAGTAAATTCTATAAAGTCTATAACGTCGTATAGCAATTTCATTTCGTTCTTTTTCACAATTCACAACGAAATCAATAAGCAGTTTGACAATTAAAAATTAGCATCAGCTGACGTAAGAAGAAGAAGCAGACGCGTGAAACGCGTGTTATGGAGCATACAACATTGCGAAGTGAATAACGCGTGAAACGTCATAACGCGACAAAGCCTGAACGCCTGAAACGCGCTTCATGGAGTTTGACCTTAAAGGTTCGTTCCATGGTACAATAACAAGGTAGAGGCAGGAAAAAAGCAGCAAAATTCACGTGTATTTGTTATTGTGCAAGTTGACGGACGGCACCAATATTTCCGGATGTTGACATTAACACTTCAGTTAATGTCAACAACCATACAATGTTGCTGAGGAGCGCGTTTTTTCGGCTGTTGGCATTGGCACTTCGGTTAATGTCAACGGCCTTACAATTTCGGCAAAGAACGCTGGCAATGCGTCTGCGACTAATTTCGCAACGCATTGCGGCGTCCGCTCTTTTCGGACAGAAACGCTGACAGGGCTGCAAGCATCGATTTCGCAATATCGATTACGCAGCGCTGTTCAGCGACGAGCTTGGGCTAGTTCGTAAGAAGATTTTAGCTGGTAGTTCAGTTTTAAGTTGAGCTTTGAACAATAAAGAACGCGTTCCGATCGAGTCGGAACTAACTTGCACAAACAGGATCAAAGTGAATAGGATAGGAAATACAGCAAAAATGATTTACTTTGAGCAGAAATTTCCAAATTCAAATGGTGAAATTTCACGAAACTATAAAGTATTTATGGAAAGGAAAGCTGATTAGGCCGATAAATAATAAGGTCCGTTTCATATTTATAACCCACCTATGAGCCCTGGGAGAATATTGGAATAAATACTGCGAAATAAATTTCCCAAAAATAAATAACTACCAAATAAGTTCCCTGAGGTTAATAGTTTGTGGTGGCAACACTGTTTTAACATGCTCTTTGAAATACCGTTATATTTCAAAGAAACGTGTAATGCGCTTTGTTTAGCTGATGTAAAAATCGTTTCATAATTATAACCCATCTGCAGTTTTTTATAAAAACAAAAGGTTTGTATTAGGTATACTTTCTTGGGAAACATATAGTTATTAGGGCTATGTGTCAGCTAGGTATGCCACGTGGTACAACGTTATCAGAACTGGAGAAAGGCAAGATTTTGGCTTGGGCTTCTGATGGCATTTCAGTTAGCGAAATTTCTCGAAAAGTTGGACGAAGCAGACGCTTAGTTGCCAATTTGCTAACGAATGTCGAAGAATATGGCCAGCAAAAGAGGTCCGGTAGAAAAAGGAAATTGTGCAAAAGGGAGGAGCGGCTAATCATACGCCAGGCAAGTAACTCCACTGCCAGTTGTTCCCGTTTGGCAAGAAGCTGCAACACCAAAGTGTCCAAAACTACTGTTTGGCGAGTGCTACAACGATGTCCTGATATTTCCCGAGCAAAAATGAAAGCGATTCCAAGGCTACTTACTCGACATAAGACTGCACGTCTTGAATTTGCGGAACAAAATATGGACACTGATTGGTCCTCCGTAAGCAAAATGAATTTCATAAGTTTTGTTGGCACGTAGTTGACGTTTATGCTTGTAGGTCATATTTTCTGATGAAAAGAAATGGAACCTTGATGGACCAGATGGCTCACACTCTTATTGGCGAGATTTGCGTAAAGAACCTCGCTACTTCTCTAAGCGAAACTTCGGTGGCGGGTCATTAATGGTCTGGGGAGCATTCACAGCGCAAGGGGCGCTGGAAATCCAGTTTACGTCATGCAAAATGAAAACTTCTAATTATATCGCCGTGTTGCAGAGCAGTTTAGTACAATTTCTGCAACAACATCGCGACAAAAACTGGATTTTCCAGCATGATAATGCCCGAATTCATACCAGCGTAGAAACAAAGACGTGGCTTGCGCGGAAAAAAATTAAAACTTTGGCCTGGCCAGCGTGCTCCCCAGACCTTAACCCAATAGAAAATCTATGGGGGAATACTAGTGCGCTCTGTTTATGCCGAAAGCCGTCAATACAACAACGTTGATGAGTTACAAACTGCCATCATCAGAGCTTGGGAGAATTTGCGCACTGATAACACTTCGTTCAATAATGTGTGCGACTAACTAATTAAAACACATTTTTTTGCCAAAATTCGTTTTTATTCATCAACATAGTCCCCTTTTAGGGAGATACAATCATTCCAACGCTTTTCCAATCTTTCGATACCGCCTTTGTAGAACGATTTTTCTTTGCCTTCAAAATAGGCGTTAGTTTCGGCGATTACTTCATCATTTGAGCCAAATCTCTTACCACGGAGCATCTTTTTGAGGTCTGCGAAGAGCCAGTAGTCGCTGGGGGCCAGATCTGGAGAATACGGGGCATGAGGAAGCAATTCGAAGCCCAATTCATGCATTTTTGCCATCGTTTTCATCGACTTGTGACACGGTGCATTGTCTTGGTGAAACAACAGTTTTTTCTTCTTCATATGGGGCCGCCTAATCGCGATTTCTTCTTTCAAACGTTCCAACAACGCTATATAATAGTCGCTATTGATTGTTTTCCCTTTCTCAAGATAGTCGATGAATATTATTCCGTGCACATCCCAAAATACTGACGCCATAACCTTGCCAGCCGATGTTTGTGCCTTTGGACGCTTTGGGCGGCTTTCACCGGTTGCATGCCACTCAGCAGACTGCCGATTTGACTCTGGAGTGAAATGGTGGATCCATGTTTCATCCATTGTGATGTTCCGACGCAAAAACTCCGACTTGTTGCGCGTAAACATGTCCAAACAGCTCTTTGAATCATCGATTCGTTGTTGTTTTTGCTCCGGTGTGAGCAAACGCGGCACCCATTTCGAAAACACCTTTTTCATAACCAAATGTTGGTGTATTATGGTGTGTACACTGCCTGCTGATATCTTTAGAATGTCAGCAATCTCCCCCACTTTCACTTTACGGTCGGACATAATGATTTTCTGTGTTTTTTCAACGTTTTCCGGAATAACAGCGTCATTTGGCCGTCCAGTAGATGGAATGTCATCGGTGTCTGTACGACCACGTTTGAATTCGGCATACCAATAACAAATGGTTCTTTTTGATGGAGCAGAGTCCGAATAATGTTTTTCAAGCCATTCCTGGCATTGAACAGTATTTTTTTCATTAAAAAACAATGATAAATCAGCACACGGAATTGCTTTGAATTCATTTTTTTTGAAAACTCAAAAGTAGTGTCACTTAAAGCACTGTAACTTGTAAACTAATGGTCGGATTGACATATAATTTTGACAGTAAGCCTAAAAAGGTTCACAATTTCGAAAAAAAATATTTATTTAGTATTAGTGCCGCCATCTATGTGTCAGTCACACACATTATTGAACGAAGTGTTACTTTGCAGAATCTAATTTCTTCAATGCGAAAAAGAGTTTTCGAAGTAATAAAGGCTAAGGGAAGCCATATAAACTAGTAAAACGCATTATTTTATTATTCAGCAGTCTTAAAAACGAAGAATTGGAACATGGGTTATAAATATGAAACGCTTCAATATTGGGGTTTTCGCTGTTTTTGGTCTAAATTTTTAAATGTTTGGGCAAAAATGATTTAGGCATTGAATTTTCTTTTAATCTTACCTGTTTTTATCAGAATATAACAGAACTCAATTGAATACAGGAAATATTTCAATATAATGGGGGTGGGTTATAATTATGAAACGCACCTTATATGTAAATGGTCGGCTTAGATTGAAAAGGGCTAAGACTACTTGTTTTTACTAATATTAGATTTTGATCAAAGAAAAATACAGCAATTAACAGCAAGAAGTACATAGCTTTCTTCTTTTTATCTGTTGTTTTACAATGATGTGCAAAAGTGCTAATTAAGTTGCGTTAATTCACAAAAGTTAATATAAATCTGCCGAAAATGTTTGTTATACATCTTCATATGCTCTTCATTACCTTAAGGTGGAATCTGATAACATCCCATAAAATATGATACAATTAATTTTAATTTATATTTATAGACCGTCTTTTGTATCTCCTGAAAAATGTAGAAAACTGGACTTAACACCTTTTTACTCCAAGCCCTTGATCATATTTTCAAAACGCCGACAATTTTTGACATCGTACCGAACTCTGACGAGAAAAAAATAAAAGTCTGTCCGCCCGTAACACTACCTTGTTTATTGTGCCATGGTTCGTTCAGTGAAAGACAATGAAGTTTTGAATGTATGCTGCCACAGGTGCAAAATATTTTTCTAATGCATAAAAATGTACAGATTTAGTTTTTTTATACTTGAAAAAGTATCCAAATTTTTACCGTATTAAAAAAGAAGTGTCCCTCCGAAATTCGTCGCAAAATATATTACTCTTGATTCAACGGTCACACTGGTCTATACTTGGTTCACTAGATTCATTTCATATTTTGTTAAATTGTCGGCCCTGTTTGTATTGGCGACGACTCTCCTATACGAACCAATAACAAGTTGTACGAGCTGTATAAAGGACATGAGCATAGCGCAACGAATTAACATGCAGCGGCTACAATGGCTTGGCACTGTCTGCCGGTGTTCGATGCGGTAGTTGGAGGTCGACGGCGAAGAGGTAGGCCGTGTCTCCGATGGAAGGACCAAGTGACCAAGTTGAGGCCCTTATCATCTCTTGGTGTGGGTTATTATTCACTTAATTGGCTACAACAACCCGTTATCGGGTTTCGGTCTGTCGCAAAAGTTCGGAGCTGCGGGGCTTTCCCAAAACTTACCGTAAGTAGAAGATCCAAAGCAAGTGCCCTCAATCTTTAACATTGTACGGTCCTAAGGGCCTAATTTGGGATAGGAATTAGGCTGCTATCTCTGTAGTTGTCACATATTGTTGGATCGCCTCTATTTAACACAGGACAAAGGGCCCCGAGATTCTCGTCATTGATTGGTGCCGCCTGGCAATCTTCAGCGGCATTCGAGTTAAAAGAGTTCCAGGAATATTGCTCAATCAAAGCCCATAAAATTTTGGTAGTTTGCCAAACTCGATGGCTGTCTCTGGAGGGTGTAGTCTTATGGCTGGTTGAACAATGGGATAGTTTAAGATTGTAATTCGTTTATTGTTTCTATGAAGTTAATGGTACTCGACCAGCGCAACTAGTAAAAGAAATGAATACTAAAACAAAATGCTATTTTTTATTTTTATCATACCTATATACCTTACCTATCGTTAACAATCTTAATAAGGAGTTCCAATCAGAAAACTCTCGGTTACCATATCTGTACTCAGATATGAAATCAGTTTCTCTTTTGATACAAAGAAGTTTTATTAAACGTGACGTTTGCGTTAAAGGTGTCGATTTTAAAAATAAAGAAAACCATAGACTTATATCCGATATTTTTATAGGAACTAAAGCAGAGATTTATATGAAAGAAAACTGTAGTGCAGATGAAATTCTTGAAATTAAGAAAAATGTACTTTCTTTTTACGTTGAACTTTTGCACCAAATTAGTATACGATTTGACTTTAATCGTGAAGATATTAAGCTTTTACTAATCGTTACTCCAGTCAAGGTCCTAGATACTGCAATATAGACCACATTACAACACAGTGAAACATGTTGAGGGTTAGTGACGTAAGCCTTTCTGCCGATATGGAAATTGATACATTTTGGTCAAAAGTAAGCTTGATGAAGAACGGACTTAACCAAAACAGCTTCCACGATCTTTCAAATTTTATTTTTAATTTGCTCTCTATTCCGCAAAGTTCTGCCGCGGCTGAACGAAAGTTCTCTTCGCTGGCTTTGATTAAAACTTAGTTGCGAAATAGGCTTCATTTGAGCACCATCTATAGCATTATGCTATGCAAAGAACTGGTAAATTTAAACAATCCACACTACGTATGGTCAGCCAAAAAAAAAATTTGTAAAGACTTATAAGGTATTATTTTTTTTGAATTTTTAACTGTTTGTCAGTTTTTTTTTGCTAAATGCGTTTATACATTTAAGTGTTATTGTTTTTGAATTTAATTTAATATATTTTTTTTAATGTGAAATAATAGACTAAAACATACTTGATATGTCTGTACAAGAAGCTGTGAATATGTACTAAATGTGAAGTCTGAAAATAAATGAATAATTTTAAAATGAATTTATAGACAACGCAAATTTTGAAATTGGTCGGTTGGGGTCTGATTTAGTGAAAAGTTTGATCGGAAAAGTGGCAACACTGATAGTAAATGCTCTATATACGTAATATAAATTAAGTTATAACAGCTTCAGCTTTTAAACCTAGATCAGCACATCAACATACATAGTTATTGTTGTCTTTTGCGGGCGTCTTTAAGAAATTTTCAAAACAAATTTTACAGACAACTATTTGTATGGAAGTTAATTAAACGTCTCTTGCAAAATGCTGGCTTTTCAATATTCTTAATACAGCGTTGGTGTGATTAAGCAAAATTGTCTTTCTTATATACAAGTTGTATTTTTGGTGTTTATTCGGCAATTTGGTAGAGAGCCGAATCTTAGTGTTAGCTTCGGCGAAATAAAGTATCGGTTGCTCATAGAATATAAGGCGTGTTGGTAAATTGAGGGATAATCAATTTGGGGGTTTCGGAATTTAGGCCGGAATGTTGGCAGCACTGCACTCTCATGTTTTGCTTCATACATTTCCTGGTATTACTGTCTGAATAATTTCACCAACTAAAAATTAAATATAAAGTGGAATGCGGATCAGTTAAATATTGAAAAACAATTCAAAAAGTTTTTTAAGGAAGAATGGCTTCGATGCAGTTTGTTATACAACCACTACCTGGTACGGATGAGCAATTCATAGAAAGGTAAATGTTCCTGATACATAGCTAAAATTTTTTAGTGCTTACAGCAATGCAGATTAAAGTAATGTATAAATACTTTTAATACTACAAGCTATTGCGAAATAACTGAATATGTATGAATTGTGCTGATGTGTTTATGTTTAAAGGAATAAGTGCAATTTTGTGGCACGGGATATGTGGCATGGAATTTCTTCTAATCAGCTGGTGGGGCTAGGACTGCGGACTTCACAAACATCCTCACCTTGTGTTCTTGTTTAGAATTTTTTCAGATAGACATTGCAAGTTTAAAAATATTGTCTTTGCACCTTTAATTTGGTGTGTATATATGTACATATATGCCCATGTAAATTTGTATGTATGTATAGTAAATATGCGAAGTTGTATTGAGTGGCGTGTGCACGTGGAATATGGCTAGTATAATTTTGTAGGTAGACAAGGCACTGAACCCTATCAAATTAACTGTTACTGTACGCAAAGCTTGACAGTTTTCGCGATCTTATGCTTGAAAAAGTCTTTCTTCAAAAAGGGAAGCTGCTGTCTACTGATTGTGGGTGTGTACACAAACAACTTTGCTGTACTAGGACTTCCGGTTGCACTTGTGCAGCATTTTGTATATAGGCGTCCTAGCCCAAAGGACTATATAAATTCGATCCTTTTGCACATGACTGCGATGTCGAAGTCTGTTCAGTTTGTGTTAAAACCCAGGTTTGATGAAACATATTTGTATGGAAGTATTCAGTCCCAAATTGACAAATTGGGTATCAAAAGAGGCAATACACAGGGTGGATTCCCGTTCTCTTAGACACCACAATATACTCATCTAACCACTGTATATTTCTCTAGATCGGCAAACCGCCCGATATCGAAACCTTCTAGCTAGCCTGGCTTTATGTCCAAAGAGAGCTATTGTATTCTATATCTTTTGGATATACGTTATCTTTTGGATATACGTTATTGGATAGAGCTGATGAGCTGCAAAGGTGAATGTTTTTAGTTCTTATTAATAATGAGGAAATGTATTCCCATTAAACACATTTAAATTTCGATAAAAGATTAAAGTTTATGCAGAGTTTAAAATAAATTTGTGGGGTTTTTTTTTTCAAGAACCAGCGTGTTGGCGATACCCTTATTAATACAAAAGTGACAGCATCAAGAGTGTAGTATATTTAGATTTGTTCATATTCTGGTGCATCAATGTGGTTTTAAGAGCTGGCTCTTGCTGGTGAACAAAATTATATTGTTTAGCTAACACTGTAGTGAAAAACATGGCCTTTGGTTGAGTTGAGCTGTTGATATTATTTATTATATATTTCTATGGCTTAGAAGTGTATATGTTTTTGATCCAAGTTAGGAAATTTGACGCGAGTTTAAGAGTCAAAGTTTGCTCAGTTTCGTTTAAGCTAACACGAAAGTATTTGTGGGAAGAAAAGTTATCTTTCTGTAGTCGCTTTCACAACTGAAACTGACAAATCTCTGAGGAGGAAATTATTGTCTAAGTAATACCAAATTAAAATTTTAATTTGGTGGATGTTCAATTGCGTTTTTGTGTATTGAGAACCCTCGTACAATCATTGTAAATTACCTATTTACTCGTAGGTCCAAAATTGACCGTCTTATAATTTCTTATAATAGAAGATTCACGAGTAAAGTTTATTGGTACTCTTGTTTTATAAAATATTCTTTAATACTGTATATCAAGTTACTCTTTTAATGATTAATATTACTATTTGCCCAAGCTTCACTATAGGATTATAACAAAATATACTTATAAATTTGATTTAACCTTCCTCTGCCCCTTAAAAAAAAAATTACTTTCGTTACCTTTGCGTTGGTTTCTACGCATACAGGATTTCGGAAAATTTTTAGTGTAATATCAAAAAGAAATGAGTGCAGAATATTTTGTATTATAATATTTGGGGAAACAACTAAGACAAGTAAAATCAATTTACAGTAGCTTTTCTTCAATACATTTTACACAAACATTTCGAATATGTTCCTTCTTGCAGATAGATTCATTTTTTCATTAGTGATATATTTTTGTTGATATATGAAATTTTTGTCTTTTTATTTCGTTTTATAAAAAATCAACTCCTTCAGCTTTTGCTTTCTTTGCTTTGTTCTCGTGCATAGAAACGCGATATAAATGTAATGTTTCCCGTCAAAATGTATAAACGCGCCAAATGCGTAGAAATCTACGCAAGGACACCCAACGTAACTTTTCCATGAAAGCTCTAAAAAAAATTGTTGCTTCCCTTTTTTGTAAAATAATGCTAATGAAAGTAAAGTAAGACATACAAAATTCCAATGAGCAGTTTAAAATAAAAATTTGAAAAATAGTCTTTCGTGCGTAGTTTAGTTTTCTACGCAAGGGACCGATAAAGGTTAAAATAAATTTAAAGGATCTTTTGGCTCAATAGAGTTTTATAATGCCTTGAGTTACTAATACACTAGTTTTTGTTTTTAGGCTACGTGAAGTTTCGGATAAAGTTAATAAGTTTGGTTTTGGCACACACCGGATATTCGAGCAGCTTAAAATTCCAGTTAAAGAGGTTGTAATCGGACCCAGCCATATTGGTGTGCTCCTGGAAGATGGTAAAGCATTTCGCGTTGCCTTTTCCATCAATTCCGACCGTCTTGATTTAAGTAAATCGGACTCCAACAAGAGGTATCTTAAAGTGTTTTATGAAATTGGAAAGCTTTGAATCAAATTTCGTCTACAGCAATTCAAACAACGGCTCCAATCCCTCAAACAACTCAAAAAATTGTGCCCCATCGTCGTCACGTCAACTGGCTCGTTCCAGAGCGCGATTAATGCGGACTACTGGCAGATCGGGCTCTAGCGGTCAAGGTTCTGGTTCTCGAAGTACTGGGGTAATAATAGGAGGGAGTTCTTCCAGTCGCCCCCTTGTAACCGTACCAGCTACGTATGTTCCCGAGGAACTCATATCGCAAGCAGAAGTGGTTCTGCAAGGAAAAAGTAGAAATTTAATAATAAGGGAGCTGCAGGTAAGTCCATTTGACCATTTGAAAACCTGGCATAAAGTTAACTATTTTGTAGCGTACTAATCTGGACGTTAATTTGGCTGTGAATAACTTGCTTTCTCGTGACGATGAAGAGGCTGAAGATACAGAAGAAGGTGGTGACAATTACGTACCAGAGGATCTTATTTCATTACTTGACAATGGATTTCACGGCGATAGTAGCAGTGTAATTATTGATCCTTCAGATGGTCTATTTTCCGAAGAAATATTTAGTAATTATTCAAGCATACGAAAGTAAGCAAAGCCATTTAATTGATACCAGGTGTTCTTGACCTAACTACAACTACTTTCTTAATACTAGTTTGTTGTTTGATCGCATACGTAGCGAGAGAAATCAGTCCAGTTCTAATAATACTGACAGTAATCAGGCAAGAACATCAGCGAGTGCTAGCAGTGTTTTGTCTGGTACTAGCAGTTTAACCGCACAAATATCATCAGTAAGCGTGGATCGTGAGGCATTTAGTCGATGGAGAGATCGTCAGTATTACGGACCACGTCGTTGGCTGAGCAAGGAAGACTATGTCTGGGAAAAAGATACAGGTTCACTAAAATTGGGTTAATTAATTAATTAGTGAATTAATTGAATTATTAATCGCAGATATGAAGAAGAAGGAACCGTCATCTTTGACTTCTCCAATTTGGATTTCTGAAGAATTACAACCATGGCCAGAAAAGAATAACTCAATAAAGTTTAGGAAGATCGGGGCTTTGTACTCGGAATTTATTGCTTTATCTGAAAATGGGGAGCTACATCAATGGAAATGGTGTGAAGCAGAACCGCACAAGTCTGAGGTAAGTTAGTGTATTAGATAATTCTTAAACAATCATTTTTTTTAACTCACCGCTATTTAGAAGTGTCCCACACATTATGTACGAACTGAGACGATCGCATAAAATTGTATATATTTTATTAGCGGCAACTTTTATTCATTTAAGATTCATTATTAAAATTCAGACATTTTTAAACTACGACTCGTTTGCCAAAATTCTTAAAACATTTTTCGTTGTTAATCGCAAAATCGACAGCTCTTGGTGTTTTTGGCATGTTCATTACGAATGATTGACGTTTTGTTTTGTATATTTAAAGGAGTAACCAAGTGTCTCAGTATTCTAAAGCATTTTTAAGATCTTTGTAAAATTGAGACTTATATTAACACTTATATAACAGGAAATTTAACTTTAGAACACTTGTGCGCAGAAGAAGAATAATACGATTTAGTTTACAAATCTGCAATAGGGTAGTTACGGGTAGTTACGGAGTGGAAATACGAATTCCCCGTACAAAGCCTCCGAACCTAACCTAACCTGTTTGCTTGACTCGGTCATAGAATTTAGAGCTAGTTTAATGCTGCTTAATTTTTTATCAAACCATTCGACAAATGTAAATCTCTAAGTACATATTAATTGGTTTTAAAACTTCACTTTTAGGTGGAAAATGTTTATCACCCTAAAACGTTAAGCCTCAACTTGACTGAAAAAGTGGAGCACATATCAGCGAATTTTATTCGTTGCTCTGTAGTTATGGAAGGAAGCCGCGTGGCAACGTGGATGGATGAGCAGCTAGGATACTTGGGTGCAAAGTTGGAGCACGCGGCAATAGGTTTTAGTGAGTTTGTAATGGATCCCATAATATCGATTAATGTGTGTTCACTATATACTGCTGTACGAACCGAAAGCAACAACGTTTATTGGTGGGGTGTACTTCCCTTCGATCAAAGACGTTACTTGTGGGATAAGTTCCGAACAAAAACGAAAAAGCCATTTAAATCTGTTACGTCGGAAATATGTGTTGGTACGCAAGTGGTTATGAAGAAATGTCCTATTTATCAAACCGGCTCTATTGGTTTTACTTGCGTAAATGGCATACCCAAGGTAGGACAGCTGCAGAACTCCGTTTGGGACTTCAATGATGTGTGCAGATTTAAAATTTTGAACGTTTTAACGTCGACTGGTACGGAGAAATCTCAGTTGGGAGCCGGAAGTGGTTCTTTGGTCACAGAGAAAGACTTCATAAAGACATCTGTGTTGTCAGTAGGAAGTATTCAGTCAGCCGCAAACAGTAAGGCAAGCGCATTAAATTCCAATAAAGAAACGACAGATCGCATTGACATGCCGCCGCCACCTTCGCCGGCCTCGAGCACGTGCAGCGACACTGGCAGTGTCACGTCGCATAAGCGCACAAAACGAGTAGTGACAAAAGATGAGGGCGAAAGTAAGAAGGATGAAGAACTCTGGCAGTTAAAGGATGTGGTGTTCGTTGAAGACAAAATCGGACCTATTGGTAAAGTTCTAAAAGTTGACGGGGACTTTGTGGCGGTTCGATTTCCAGTATCGGCGGCTCCTTGTGCTCCAGGTGGCAATGGTAACGAGGGAAAGGATGATGATTGGCAACAGTGTCGATTGCTGCGGCGTGAGGATGTGCAAGTATACAAAACAGTAATGACTTCGCGTGGGCCGGATTGGCTTCAAAAGTTACCCAAAAAGATAAATATCAGCCATGGCAGCGACCCTGCAGGCTTTCAACTACTAGCTTTAGCTGTGGACACACGCGGCATTCATGTCACAAAAAAAGTTGGTAGCAAATTGCACTACAGTCTTTATAATTTGTACAATAGCAAGCAGGAACAAAACTGCCAATTTCCCACAGACAGCGTGTCGTTTATGGGGTCCAATCCAAATAACATTAGCATGAGTTGCAATAACGACTGTAGCGGCAACAGTAGTACAATTATCTTGCGTGACGGGAATCAAGCTCTCTACCCCATGGCAAAAGATTGTATTGGATCCATCAAAGACCCACAGTGGTTTGATCTGCCACCGGTGAAGGCGGTATCTATGACTACTATATCCCTTTCAACGACCGGCAACAACCTAAAGTCCAAGGTTTGCATGACGGCCTTACTTTTTGAGTCGCAGAAGCTGATGCCTCACATATTACGATGCGATGTAAAAAATGCATTCGGAACTCTTAGTCGCCTGGAGAAGGAAGATCGCAGCGAAGTATTAGCTGTCGTTGATGAACGTTGCGACGGCTGTCGAAATATATTCCATGCATGCTCAGTGATGTGCTCTCCAACATCGAACAAAGAGACGGACGACAAGAAAATTACATTCTCCGGGTTGACACGGTCGTCGTCGTCTTCGATATCAGCGTTTGCCAACGTTGGTGCTTCAGGAGCAGGAGGAAATGCGGACGCTAACAATAGCAGCACTGCGCCTTCTTCGTTCGCTACTGTTTCGGCTAGTTCGAATAACGCTGGCCGCGAAGGACGTACTGTGAGCTTGCGAGAAATGATGAACCGTCTAATAAACACGGACTCAGAGCAAGTGACCTCCGGCAACAGTGCACCAGGCGCGGTGGATGACCATTTGTACGTACCGCCTTGGTCGTTGGATAGCAACAATGGCAGTTCCACTTCGGGTTTAAATGACATTGTGATGAGCGGCAACGAGGAAGATATCTCGAAGATAATCGCAGCCTCATCCACAAATGCCGTTGCGTCTACAAGTCTGTCTGCGCCCAATTACATTTTTGATCCACTTCAGCGTCGCGAGCATGCGGTATTAATTTTGCAGCAGATGTGCTCTAGCCCTTGTCTGCGCCCTTATCTGCAGCAGATGCTAAGTGCAAAAGACGCTCAGGGGCGAACACCATTCATGTTGTCCGTTTACACTCGAGCTTATGAGGCAGGCATAATACTACTCAACACAATTCTAAATCTCGCTGAAAAGGATCTCGTTCTGAAAGACTCCATGATATTCCCAGCTGGCTCGCCATCGGATCAGTCCCCGCTATATGTAATTTGCTATAATGACACGTGTTCCTTCACGTGGACCGGGGCTGACCACATTAACCAAAATATTTACGAGTGTAAGACTTGTGGTCTGACAGGCTCGCTATGCTGTTGTACTGAGTGTGCACGAGTTTGTCATAAGGGTCACGACTGCAAACTAAAGCGCACCTCTCCTACTGCGTACTGTGATTGTTGGGAAAAGTGCAAATGCAAAGCACTCATAGCTGGCAACCAGAATAAGCGATTTGCTTTGCTTTGCAAGTTGGCATCGTGCACTGACCTCGTTACAAAATTCAACTCCAAAGGAGAGTCTATACTTCTGTTTCTAATTCAGACCGTGGGGCGGCAGACCGTGGAGCAGCGACAATATCGGGCTAACGCGCGGGTACGTAATGTGGGCAATAGTGGTGCAGGTGGTACATCATCCCGGAAGTCGTCTTCAATTGATTTAGATGCGGACATGCCAGAGCACGATCTGGAGCCGCCAAAGTTCGCGCGTAAAGCTCTTGAGCGGTTGTTGGTTGACTGGCATGCAGTGCGAGCCATGATTATGGCTGGCGCCGAGAAGGTCGAGAATCTTCCGCAACAGCAACCAAGTTCGGGAGACGCCTCTAGTGCTGAGAATTACAACATATATCTACAGACACAGTACGGCTCCACTCTACTAGACAAGTTTACGCACAATTTATTCGTCAAGTGCAACAGCGATCACCTTGACATTCTGCTGATGACACTAGTGCGGGAAATGCAAGACGATTCAGTAAGTGGCCGCATGGCGGATGCGGAAGTAGTGGCCCGTCGCTTCGTCCGTTCTGTCGCCCGAGTTTTTGTCATTTTCAACTTGGAAAAGCTGCCAAATCCGGAGAGACGGAAGTCGAATTTGGCTCCTAATAAGCACATACAAAGCTGTGTGAAAGTTTTCCAGACGCTACACAAAATCTCAATCGAGGAGCTTTGTGAAGTGTCAGAAGCCTTAATAGCGCCAGTGCGTCTTGGGGCAGTACGCCCCACTGCACCGTTTGCTATGTCTTCTTCAAACATTGACGTAAGTTCAAATGTAGTAAAACAAGTAACCAAGTGTTAAATACTTTGCATAAATTCTCCAGAATTCGGACGATTTGTTTAGTGTTGAACCCCTAGCTCCATCATCAGCTACAGAAACTATAACCGAGCCCACGTCCACTCATGAAACCGCGCACGAACAGCCATCCGGCTTCAATATGCAGTCTACCTATTCAATAGACAACATTGATGGTAAGTTAGAGTTTATACAATTCGTTTATTTAACCTGTTGTCACTAAATGAATTTCTAGCGTTGCGTGAAGCATCTGAGAATGAGGAGACTACGAATCGAGAAGGTAACTCCAACGTTCAAGACGAAGATATTCTAGAGACCGCTCGCAATGACGAGGGTATTCAGGATGATGAGAGCGATAACGACTTTCCATTTAATGACCCGGAGACAGAGTCAGATTCTGACGATAACCAAAGTACTCAAGACGCTCAGCGCAGTGTGCAGACTGGCGCTACTGTTGGCTCAGAAACAGGTGATTTCTACTAGTTATGCGTTTGCATCGTTGGGATTTGTCTATCGTTCGGATCGAGCATTGACATTTGCTCTGACTTTTTTGTTGTTGTTTAAGAGTTGAAGGTTGTTACCATTCCAGATATTGGTGTTCTTTTCCTGGAAGATGAATCTGGTGATTCGTCCCCACAGGAAGAAGAAGCATCTGAGGACGGTGAAACAGATGACCATTCAGATGAATTTAATTTTGCGGACCATCAGCTGGAGCGCCGTAATGCCAACTCAAGTGTACGTAGTGATTTGGCACCCCAGTCCATGCAGTGGGCTATACGGAACCGCGACACAGCTCGCTCTTCTGTCAATGTGCCAGCTGGTTCCAGCCTGGTGTTCGTCGGTCCAATGGCGCTTAGGCGTTCAACTGTACCCACCAGTTCAGCAGTGACGGCGCCTCCTCAAGAGCCCCACACTATGGCAACAACCGCTAGCAACTTGGCTCGCGCCTTTAGCATAGTTATTCGTCAAATATCTGAGCTTTTGAGCAATCTCTGCTACAACCTGACCAACGATATTGAAAAAACAGCTCTTAAGATAGATGCAGAGGAAGCAATACAGTTACAAGTGAGTAACCTGGGCTATTTAATCCGAGCAGTTAAAATCAAGTATTCTTTAAAGATGTTTGTGGAAATGCGCTTGAAGCCAAGTTGGGATTGGATGTTTTCCATAATGGATGGAACAGAAGCACAGTTAAAGTTTGGTGCCTATTTGACTAACCACACCGATCCCACACATCCATTGCATCCTCTGAATCTAAGTGCTCAAAATAGTTCAAGTCAAACCAACACTTCCTCCTCTGTGGGGATTAATATATTAGGTAAGAATTGTGAATCCGCTATGGTTAGACTGCAATTTAAACGTTTGGTTCAAAACAGGATCATCCTCTCGTCGCGAGTTTTTTTCGTATTGCCTTTCTTTGATGCGGGCACACACCTCAGAACACAGGGACGCACTCCCTGTTTTGGACATAACTGCACTTCGCCATATTGCATATGTTCTCGATGGGTTTATCTACTATATGCGCAACAATACGCATTTTTATGAGAAGAATGAGACTCTGAGTACCGGAAACACAAATCCAAATGAGAACGAAGACACGGACGATGAACTTTCAAACATAACAAATGAAGAAATTTATGTAGAAACAAATCCCGTGACAAATACTACTTCATCATTGTCTTCAGCGTCGACTTCACGTCGACATTCGTTTTTCACAAGATCCGAATCCACATTAAGCTTAGGGTGTTTAGCCCCGGAAAACTTCGATCTTCCGCTAGACGTAGCATTGCCCTTAGCCGACAAACCACACTTGCTACAACCAAACTCGAAGCGTGAGGACTTATTTGCTAATCTGCCACTACTGATTTCAACTGGAAGTAATCAAAGCAACAGTGTTGAAAAAATGCCTAGTAGTTCACCGAACTTATTGGATTATCCTCCAACGAAATTAGGATTCTCGAGCTACACTCGTGTTGCTGTAAGAATACCTGACAGTGCAGAAGAATCCCATTATTCAACAAGTTCAACCGCTAGTCAGGACTTTGCAGAAAGCGAATCGGGTGCTAATAACGTATATGTGCAAATCAAGAAAAAACAATATTCCGATGATCAAAAAGGTAAGTTCTTGCCTATATAGGAAAAATGAATTCAAATCAGTTAAAAATGTGTATATGTTATAGGTAAAATGTATATACTATTTGTAGAACCTTTTTTCGCAGAGTTCTAGTGATAATTAAATGTTTACGTATTATAGCGCTAGGGAAAGCAACACTTGGATATGAAGATAACTGTTATCAGTTATGTATTACGATTCAATATAAATATATTCAGTATGTATTCAGCCCTGTTCCACAATCCAAATCGGAATCGGAATGATTTCGATTCCGATTTGTGGAGGTGTTCTGCAATCCGAACGGAATTGTCACATTCGAAGTTTATTTCCAATCCGGCCTTTCACAGCCAAAGTAACTATATGTCTACCTATATGCTTTAAATATGAACAATTTTAAAACTATAACTAACAAATTTTTATAAATTACATATTCTACAAACATAATAATAAATAATAATTAATAATATAATAATTATTAATGTTCCATATTAAAAAAAAATTAAGTTTTGCAACAATGATATTAAAAAAAAGCACTTCACATCACTGGCAAATAAGTAACGCGCTCTAAACACAACGGAGCAATGAACAAATGTGCATTTTGCAAAGCGCACTGTGACAATACCGTTTAATGTAGATCATTTATTTTTTCACCCAGTGATGTAAAATTTTATCTACTTTTCCCCCATAAATTTTATCAAAATATTTGAATTTCATTTTTTGAATTAATATTTGAATTTCATTTTTTGAATTAATCGCCATTTTGGGTATCAAATACCCCACTGTGCGCCGTTCGGATTCGTTAAACTGTAGTTCCCCCCTCCCTTTCCCAATCCGTTTGAAATGTGTGTTGTATCCAGGGGTCGGCAAAATTGGCAATGAGATGGTGTTAGTGAGCGAAGTGAAATTTCTCTCCACTGCATAAATTATACCTGAACAACGGCTGATTGAGAGAGCGTACTGTGTACGTGTGCTGAGCGTACTGCTCGTAAGAGTAAGCTTTGCCGACCGCTGGTTGTATCACATGTAGGAAAAAAACAGCGTTGCATACACATTTGAACCGCGTGGAATTTGTGGTATCACAACGGGCCCATATAGACCTTTGTGTGTCTCATACAGAGGCAGCCACTACAACCAACCAACCCAACTTTCTACTGTTCGACGGATCCCACGCTTTGTTCAAACAGGCCAGATGATTGTGATAACTACGGGTGGTAAATTTATATTTCATTCTAAATGTTATCGATAAATAGTTTGTTTTCGTGATTAATTTCCATAATTAATCCATAGCAAAGTTTAGAAATATTTGAAACATAAATTATTAAGTTCAATTCTACCATGAACATAATTGCATAATGGTTAGCGATTACATCCGCGCACCGAGTGTGTTCTTTATTTAGTTATTTCATTTTCACGCAATTTGATTTTGGACGCAATTGATATTGCATTTGAATTGACTGCCCAGAAGTGTTTGCTGACGACTTGCAGCACAAGCAATAATGCGAGCAAAGGCAATTAAGTCAATAAGTTCTTTGAAAATCAAAAATCCTCCATTGCTGTTCATTTTTTTTTTTGTTTCACACCACAAAATGTTACTCTCAGCTAATTAGACGATGCTTCGAAATCGCGATGCATAACTCAAAGCGTGAAATGTGTCGAAAGGGAGAAATGAGTCGAGTGCCTTCGCTGCGTGCAATGCGAAGATCTACATACATGATGTGCAATGATTCCTACTACGACAAGTTCTGATGTATGTTTTTAGATATTAACGTTTTCTGTTTAGTCTTAATGGGTTTACCACTTTGCCTTAGTATTTCAACCTAAATGAATGTATTTAAACATAAATTAACAATTGATATGTATAAATTTCTAAAGGGAGCGCTGCGAGATTGGACGACATTGTTCCAATGGACATTGACGAAAATGAAAAAGAGCAACGCGATAAAAGCAGCCATCAAGATCATTCAATGATGACAACACGCCCTGAAGTCATTATTGCACCAAACAAGATGCAACGTAAAAATGAATTGGATGGAGTTGCAGCAAACGCGCCATCGGGTTCAGCCGTTCGAAGTGTAATAGTTCGTGCTGGTTCTACTAGCAGAAAAGCTGACGAGATGCGTGATCAGCGGCCCACACAACACGATGAGACGAGGAATATACGTCAAAAATTGGCAACAATATCGTTTCCGGCACGAGGCCTTAGTTTCTGTAAAAGTTTTTCGTCGGAGACACCATCATGGAACTTCTTGCTTGGTCGTTGGAAACTGACGCTAGATTTATTTGGACGAGTTTTTATGGATGATGTGGGAATGGAGCACGGGTCAGTTCTTCCGGAACTAAGGGGATTTCCCGTGAAAGAAATGCGCTTTAGGCGTCACATGGAGAAGCTTCGCAATGGTCAGCAACGTGATCTTATTCTCTGCAAACTGGAACGTAATCGCGACAGCCTAATTATTCAAACCTTCAAGGAATTAAATACCCAATTTGGAAGTCAAAATAGGCGTGTTCATCCACCATTAATATTTAATCGCGTCAAAGTTACTTTTAAGGATGAGCCCGGTGAAGGGTCAGGAGTTGCGCGCAGTTTCTACACATCTATTTCGGAGGCTTTGTTAGCGAGTGCGAAGATGCCAAATCTGGAATCGGTACATGTCGGCACTAACAGTAAGTATGGGGCCCCCTTCTCAAGCATATTGCGCAACAGGGGTGTAGGAGGACGTGATCCACCAACTTTACAACGACGCGGTACAGGCAGTAAGATTCTGTGGCGTACCCAACGAGAGAGAAAAGTACTTAACTACGACGCTAGGTCATATATACCGACTACTAGTAATTCCGGTAAGACAGATTTTATTACTACAAAGTTATGTAACACTATTTATCACAACCCATTCGTGACCTAAGTGTGTCTTTCGGCAAGTCCCATGCCCAGACAGCCATCTTTACCTAACCTATGTTACATAAAATGGTTTGTTTAAATTTTTTCAAGATAATTCAGCTGAAAATGTGAATGATCACTTGTCAATACATTTACAACAACTAGGCGAAAGACTTCACCCGAAGGTAAGTTGAAATAAAACACTATGACCGGCTGTCTTCTAACGATGCAATTCACTACAGATATACTCTATAAATCCGGGTAATGCTTCAAAGATAACGGGCATGCTTTTGGAAATTCCAACGCCACAACTGCTCTCGATATTGTCGTCGGAGGAAACGCTACGGCAAAAGGTGGCTGAAGCTCTCGATATTATTACGTACAAGCAAAAGTCAGAGGCGAGCAGCTCTGCACAAGCAAAAAAAATGATTCCTGTTGTTTTGCTGGAACAATGCCAAGTGGAGGATAACGAACCACTATTTTATTCTCCCGGCAAACGGGGCTTTTATACACCACGACAAGGTTACGGGTCATTTGAACGCATCAACGCATTCAGAAATATTGGAAGGTGACTTAATTGATTGCTGTGTAGATTTATGAAAGTGGTTTGATTGTCTTTTTTTGCTTTAGGCTCATTGGATTGTGTTTGTTGCAAAATGAATTGCTACCGCTATTCCTACAAAGACATGTTTTGAAATATATACTCGGACGCAAAATAAAGTTCCATGACCTTGCATTTTTCGATCCGGCGATCTATGAGTCGTTTAGACAACTTATTCAAAATTCGCAATCCGAGGAGGGTGAAGAAATCATTCATCGTATGGAGCTTTTCTTTGTGTAAGAATAGATTGTTCCTGATTAATTTATATGCATTTAAACTGTGTTTTTTTCCAATATTTTCGAATTTATAGAATCGATTTAATGAAGGAAGAAGGTGGCGGAAGTATTGAGCTTATACCTGGGGGACGTGAAGTTCAAGTGACTTCTAATAACATATTTGAGTACATTAAACGTTATACGGATTATAGACTGATAAAATCTCAAGAAAAAGCTCTTGAGGTAATTTAAAGGGTAATACTCAAAAGTGATAATTGCTAATACATTTGTTTTTTTTTTATTTGGTAGGCTCTTAGAGATGGAGTATTTGATGTTCTACCAGATAACTGTATGAACAGCCTGACAGCTGAGGACTTGCGCTTACTGTTGAATGGCGTAGGGGACATCAACGTGTCTACATTAATATCTTATACAACGTTCAATGATGAATCTAGCGAAGGTTCTGATAAGCTATTAAAATTTAAGCGTTGGTTCTGGAGCATAGTGGAAAAAATGAATACACTGGAACGGCAAGATTTGGTATAATATTTATTAAAAGTTACTGTCACTTGAGATTTGATATTTTAATTGCAATACGTAGGTGTACTTTTGGACTGGTTCGCCTGCTTTGCCAGCTTCTGAAGAAGGTTTCCAACCGCTACCATCGGTAACGATAAGACCGGCAGATGATACACATTTACCAACGGCAAACACATGTATATCTAGGTTGTATATCCCTCTATACTCGAGCAAGTCGATATTACGTAGTAAATTGCTACTGGCTATTAAATCCAAAAACTTTGGTTTTGTATAAATTAAAAAAATATATGGGTATACGTACTTTACTACTATCCCGATTGTCTCAACTATAGTCTAAAACAATTCACCGCATTGCGAACGTTTTGCGGAACCGTGTCTTCTAACTGACAACATTGAATTGTTCAGCATTCATTCCTAATAAAAGATATAAATAAATTGGTAATGTGTATTGCCAATTTTCTTAGAATACTACCATTAAGCTTAATTTTATTAATTGAATATCGTTACAGAAAACATGCAAATTTTGATTTTCCATTCATTGTAATAATTTCGAAATATAATATGGATGAAATTACCAAAATAGTTGAAATTTTACTTAATATGTCGAAAAAATATTCAAGAAACAGCATCGATGCTTTAGCTAGAAAAATACCGGCTCGGCCGGTAACGACATGTTGAATCGTGTCGTTTATTTTTGACAGTTCCCAAACATTCAAGATATGCTTTAGCAACATGTGTTGACACGACTACCCGATTGCGAGACTAAGCCTAGGCATCCCGGAACTATTCGTGTCTTGCGTCGACTTTGTACACGGGTGAAAGGGACTATCCTGTTGTACTTGTGTCGACTCCGAACGGGAGCTGTAAAGATTTTTCAAGGCCGTTTATTCTTTCGGATCAAATCTTTGAAGCGCAGCCGAATACATTTACCAGTGGGACCATAGCGGCCGCTGTAACGGAATCTGTGAAATTGAACAAGTGGAAAAACACCAAACAATCTAATCCTTTAATACTGATAAATATGAACGAAGAGAATGCAATAAAATTGTTGATTGATTTAAATAAAAATGTCTAAATCAAACTGGACTCGAATAAAATAAATCCTCATCTCCAAACATTGGTACCTACCTTACGCTATCTTTTACATTTTTTTATTTATATATAACAGTTAAAGTTTAAGTTATCTCATTTTACATAAGTGAGTCGAGGGTCCTGGCAGCCAGTGCTCCCCACTTTCGTGTAAAATATAAAAAGTGTATAATTTTTTCAGGTCAAATAAATAAATAAAGTATCATAATACAGAATTTGTTTATAATGATGTTACCGCTTCAAAATCAAGCTCCGTTAAAAGACGTTTGTTAAATATTTGTCTAGACATAGATACAACATAATAATGTTTGTTTGTTGGCCACACGACACTAAAACTCGAAAACTAGAGGCCGATTGAGCTAAATCTTTCACGTAATGTTTGTCTTGACTAAATCTCGGTAACCCACATAGTGCGAGTATGACCCCACAGGTGGGCGTGGCACCCCCATACAACCGAAATTTTTTATGTGGAATATCTTTAGAATTAAGTATAGAACGGGCAGCATTGAAATTTAGTACAGTGTCATGGCTCTAACGTGTTGTTCCAGTGGTTAAATTGAAAGGATGTTGGACAAGGGGTGTGACACTTTTCACTTTAATGTTTTGAATAACTTTAGAACTACAGGTCACGCACCAATGACATTTAGCGCAAACTTACGATTTAGAACAAATCAATAACTATAACTATCAATAACTATTATTTTGAAAACAACAAATTTTAATGTTGAATTACTACATTTTGGATATGAATTAATTTTCAATTGTTTTAAATTTACAAACGCAAATTAACTGTAGATACCTAATTTCCACCAACAACTAAACAATTAAAATTCAATTCGTACTTAAAATATGGTAAGGCAATGTAAAAAAATGTTTTTCATAAAAGTTATGAGGCAACTTAAAAAATATTTTCTTTTAAATAATAGTTATCGGCAACGTAAATAAAAAAAATCATATATAAAGGTTATGAAGCAACGTAAAAAATTTTGTTTTGAAAATAATAGTTATCGGTAACGTAATTAAAAAAAGTCATAAATACAAGTTATGAAGCAACGTAAACAAAAAACATCCAAAAATAATATCGACAATGAAAAAAATATTTATTTCTCATAACAGTTATTATGCCACGTAAAAATTAATTGTCGCAAATAAAAATTATAATCAAAAAATAAAATGTATGTTGCATTTTAATTGTTACATTGCAATTAATTTCTTAAAAAACTTATAATAGCTAAGTCCCTGGTTAACCGAAAGTTCGCTTTAAACGGATTCATAATAAGCGAAAAAATAAAGCGCGTACTTTTGAAATTGGTTCGTTTTAGGCGGAAGTTCGTTTTAAACGGGTTCGCTATACATGAAAAATACTGTAATTGCAAAATTATAAGCACGGTGGACTCTAAATCCATACATACATATTGTACATATTCAATTGAAATGAACGTTACCTGTATCTATATAGGCTGACTGGTATCATCGCCCAGCTCAAGCCACTAGAAGGAAGCTAAACTCGACTCTTAACGGTTATTACTGGAATGAAAGGATATTCAATTTAGCTTGCTTCTTGCGCCTATCGTCAGTTACGGCCCACTTGGAATGTTTAAAAAATAAAACTCGTATGAGTTCATCCAAAAGGTTGATTCTATGCATGTAATAATTTTCCTTTTTATTAAACCATGAAGAGTTATTACTTTCAAGCGTACATGAAATACACTGGTCCATGATAAACTTTTTGATATTCAAATGTTTCTAATTAGTATTAAATACGTGCTCAAATATTTTAATATGGACTTTGCAAATTTCAAAAAATTTATCAGATGGTGCATATAACTTTCCGAAATCTGTATCACTGGAAAAGTTCTTTTCGCGTATAAATATTTCAGAAGGAGATGTCAACATGTCGTTGTCCTTTAAAATTAACGTTTTGCATTTTTCACACTTTGATGCTTTTGCATGTAGCCAACAAAGTATCTGCTTGATGTTAGTTCAAGTGGGATATCCTGACTAACAAAGTCGTCTAATTGTTTCTTGAAATATGATTCATCTTTTTCAATAATATATGACAGCGATATTGCGTATACTTCTCCTGAATCAGTTTTTCCATAATCTTGATAAATAATTGAATCAAACTCTGCAGGTAACATAATATCCTCATCGATTTCACAATTGGATTTGTTAGTGAAACGGAAAATATTTAGGGAGAGAAGCTTAGTAATAATTATGTTAAATTCGTAAGCTGATGGGTTTCTGTAGTTTCTACCTTTTGCACGGACACATGCAAATAAGTTTTCGACATGGTCTTGATTTAGTCGACTAGTTAAAACAAACAATTTTTCAGGGTGGTCACTTAACCCTCGGATGGACTTTGTCGTCTGGCCAGACGAAATGGTTCAAACAAATAAAAAACTCACAGATTCATCTCCCTTTTACAGTGTATTTGTGGGTAACTAAGTTAGTATATATGAACATAATTTGTATATATATATACTTACATATGTTGCCTACCATATTAACATAATTAACGTCATCTGTCATTGTGCTTTTCCTTTGTCAGAAGCCTCGCCCAGTTTTCGTCTGGCCAGACGACAAAGTGCAAATGTGTAGTAACTATTTACTGCCCATCGGAGGGTTAAGAGATCCGTTGTGAGTCCAAATACACCTTCGGTAGTTTGGAGTAGCCCAAGGTCTATGGGAGTAGCCCGTCAATACAACAAATTTGGTTGCCTTGCGTTTTCACATTTTCAAAATATTCCTGAAGCTCCTTTAAATTTTTCCAAACTGTATTGTACATTTTTAGTCCACATTTCAAAGAGTTTTTGTCATACATTACGCTGCTGTTGAGGCAATCGAAATAATCATTTGTCTTTTGAACAGAAGCGGACGTTGATGCTGCAACTTTAGAGCAACATCGGCGAAGTTGGTTATTTTGAATGCATGTTTTAATAGCAGCTGCAACAGTGTGGCTGAAAGTTTGGGTGGCAAGACAAACACGCATTAGCTCATTCATTCTAGTAACCGATCCTTTTTCTAGGTCATATACTTCCTTAATGACATCAAAATCGACTAACCCATCAGGGGTCTGCAATTTTGCTATAAGGAAAGAAATTCGAATTGACTAAAAAAGATGTGGAATGTCATAGAAAACATAATACTTTTTATCATTGTGATAAAAAAAGGGTTTTCTTTTGTGACACCAAGCAATGAACTACATTTTCGATATTTCCCCCCCTGATCATATGTAATACTCCTCACAGACAAAGTCATTTGTTTTCAGCGATGTCAATATTCTTAAAAATCAGCTTTTTTAAATCTTCGCCTTTGATGTTTGTTTCAGCCACAAAATAGTTAATGACGAATTTCCACTTATTAAAAATTTCACGTAAAAAAAAACGCGTATGATCTTCTGCACCATCAATAACATCAACTGCGGCATTATATGTTAATTGTTTTTTTATTGCAACCTCATCACAAGCTAGAATACATTCCTTATCAGAATTGTTCATTTGTTTGACTGCACCAATAAGGGCTTCATATATGCATTATTGTCTCCAGGTTGCAGCTTTTTTATGTTATTCCATCTGTATAAAGATGCCGGAATAGGAAGATTCAATTGTAGAGAATCTCTTAAAAAACTATATGCTGACGTTGACCTGTAAAAAATGCTCTGAGCAAATAATTTTTCAGTGGTAGTCTACTTTATGATTGTGCCCTTTCCATTTTTCATAAGCATTTTGATTAAAATTTTTTCATTACCATTTAATTCCATGTTATCAACGTCATACTTTACATTAGTATCTAATTTAGTTTTTAAACGTATACTTAGATAGATAGATAGATTTGAAAGGGGAAATGTGCACTGAGACCAAAGTTGATCTATTATGCCCCCTACAACTTTAGAGAACGTCCCCCAATCCCACCGACCTAATGAAGCTTAGTAACACACGTGGGAGAAGGTGTTTGACGTTCTCTTCTGCAAGCCAGTACTGGCCCAGGTGCTGTCTCCTACTGCGGCATACCGCATCACAGTGCAGTATGACGTGCTCAGGAGTCTCCTCCGCCGTTTCGCAGAGTCTGCAGACGCTTACCTGTTCTAACCCAATTGTGTGCATGTGTTTCCTCATCCTGCAGTGCCCGGTTAACAGCCCGGTTACCAGTCTAAGCTGGGTTTTCCCCAGTCTGAGGCATTCTTCACTCCATCTGGAGTTATAACCTCTGATGAAGATTTTCGATTGCCTAAGACCTGTGGCATTTGACCAGTGTTCTGAGTTCCTGGTTTTTTCCTCAAGTCTTAGTGACTCTGCTAGAGTGCTTTTGCCCAGCCCGATGAAAGGTTCTGGTGCAAGGGGGATCGTAGCTGCCCCAGTTCTAGCAAGGCTGTCAGCCTCCTCATTCCCTTCTATTCCTCTGTGTCCTGGAACCCAGAGGATTTTCACCTGTATTTTCACCTTTCAAACGTATACTTTTTCAAATTAGAATTATTCTTCTTAAGCATATTGACTTCTTTCCTTTTGGCCTGGAAGTTTTTTTTGTAAGGAAAGAATTGTTTTTGATAAAACTTTAGGGCCTTCATATTATTATGGCACTGATGGCAGATTGCAATGGGTGATTCAGATCTTTTCCTTTTTCGTGATGGTGTTTTAATTAGGTTTAGGTCGATGTCGTCGCTAAAAGAGATGTTACTCTCAAAAGGTTCTTATCTTTCTGTCAAGTTTCTATCTGGAATTGTTCCCCGTTTGAGGAATTTTTTCCCAATACGTTCGGGGGCAAAATGACTCGCTGAAGTTAAATTTTTTGGCCCATTGCATTAAAATAGATTCATCATATTCAGGAAATTTGAAAAGTCGTATGTTTGGAAAATCTCGTCTCGACTTATTACAACGCGCAAAGCAACATTTATTGCCACTTATGCGGCGCCTTGCCTTACTATTCATAGCAAACTTTAGTGATTGTTCCATATCAAGAGAAAAAAAAAATTCAATATTGGATTCAACCACGTCAAAATGTGTTCAATTTTTTAATTCAAACAAATTTTTTGGGATCAACCACGTCGAAATGTGTTCAAATCTTTAAAATCAAACAAATTTGTTGGGATTCAACCACGTTAAAATGTGTTCAAATTTTTAAATTCAAACTAATTTTTTGGGATTCAACCATGTTAAAATGTGTTCAAATTTTTTAATTCAAACAATTTTTTTGGGATCAACCACGTCAAAATGTGTTCAAATTTTTAAATTTAAACACATTTTTTGGGATTCAAGCACGTCAAAATGTGTTCAAATTTTTAAATTCAAACAAATTTTTTGGGATCAACCACGTCAAAATGTATTCAAATTTTTAAATTCAAACCATTTTTTTTTGGATCAACCACGTCAACATGTTCAAAAGTGTTCAAATTTTTAAATTCAAACACATTTTTTGGGATTCAACCACGTCAAAATGTGTTCAAATTTTTAAATTCAAACAATTTTTTTTGGGATCAACCACGTCAAAATGTTCAAAAGTGTTCAAATTTTTAAATTCAAACAAATTTTTAGGGATTCAACCACGTCAAATGTGTTCAAATCTTTAAATTCAAACAAATTTGTTGGGATTCAACCACGTCAAAATGTGTTCAAATTTTCAAATTTAAACAAATTCAATTTATAATGAGCTGTCCTCAGCGCATTTTTTTCAAGCGAAAGCGATTGCTAGCAAAAATAAGAACTTTTGTTGTTTTGAGTGCACTCAATTTTGTTTAGCTGCGAACAAAGCCGTTGTTCTTTGTGTGAGCAAGACAGAGAGCGTTAATATTATTACGATCTCACTGTTCCGACGCTGTATCGGTAATGAAAAATTTGCAAATTCGAGCTCGCCCTATGCCATTCGATTGTATGAGCGTAAGATATCTTATAGTTTAATTGGCTTTGGTATCACTGCTTCAAATCAGATATTTTTAATGGCGTTCTTCTTGCTTATTTGCACAATAATTACAAAATTGTTAACATTTCGGTTTCAATTTGTTACTTCTAAAAATTCTAACATATGCATGAAAATGGAAATAGACGAATGCTTAATAGAGGAAGTGTGCAAGTGTTTCAAATATAATTGTGGTGATATTGCTGTCGTTTTCATTTTAATCAAGTAGTTGGCCATATGACGACGGTTAAAGATGTCATCTTAAAGTTGTATGGCCATGTTGCTGTCATCTTTAATGTGTTCAGTTTATTGAAATTAGAAAAAATATTAAGGTGGTCGATCGCAAACTAATATACTATAATCAAACTCTTTTTAGAAGAGGATAGTTTTCAATTTCTATAATATTTTTAAATATGAAAATATCTGTTTGTATTTTTGTAGATATTAATAAAATGGCAAGCTTTTTTAACATCTTAAAATCCGCATTCGTACAAAAAAAATTAAAGTCAGTGATATAAAAAACAACGAAATCAGTGGAGTCACATCGTTTGTACTCTACGATAAGGATATATTACGGGAAAACAAGAAAGTACAGTGGACGTCCAATATAACGAATCTTATGTTGTACCCCCAAGTTGTTAAATCGAAAAATTGGTTAAATCGATCGGATTTTGTTTTGTTTTAGGCCATCCTTCTTAAAGAAATGAGACAGAATGAAACAGATTCAGTTTAAAAACAAATATCTTGTTTTATTCCAGCATTTTCAAAATACAAATATGGCTATGTGTGTACAGTGACAAAGTCTTCAATGCGCGATTGCTTATTTACCGCAAGTAAACTTTTCTGCATCGCAATTTCTCATGCAATGCTTACAAACAGAATATGAAAATGTTGGTAACTTGACGTACATTCATGCAAACATTCATTGTTATTCTAAAGAATGTGAATGCTCAAATAAAAACAATTCGAAGGGTGAACAACAACATAAATATTCGTTATATCGAATAAAAAATTTGGCCGTAAGTTAAATCGAAAATTCGTAAAATGGAAAGTTCGTTATACTGGACGTCAACTATACTGCGAAAAAACAAAGTTAGGGCTGTTTGCAAATACGTTGAGTATTAAACGGATTTAAATTGAATTTAAAACTTCAAAATTATGAATTATTAAATTGGGATTAAATTTCACCGGACATATTCTTTTGGCCAACAGAAAATGATAAGTACTAATGATCACAATCAAATTAATGAAAAGTCATTATTAATATTTTTTAAGAAGCGGGATTAAACGGCCGAAGTTTGGCAGTATTAAAAATCAATATTATTAACCATCACAATTATAAGACGATTTTTGTAGCAGCTACTTTTATGATTTTATTTAATAAAAATTGTTTTGGATTAGTTCACTGTACTACTTTAAAATTCGATTTTTCTAGTATATTTTTGAGCTTCACATGTATTTTCAATAGGCTGGCAACTCCGCAGTTGTTGCAGAGACAATAAAGACTTTACACTTCGAGTTGTTCTCACTTATACAGACTCATTTCTTGCTGTCTAATAAATACCCGCTGTCACATAAATCCCCGAGCCAATAGATACATTTCGTGGTGTGTACATGAGTACCCATGAGTACCCGAAAAATTGAATGTAGTATGTATCATAGAAGTCGTTTCTACATACGGCATTGCTTTACTGGTGCTGCCAAATAAACTTCCTACCATACTTCATGGTGAACATAATTTGAATTCTTATCGTTTGTTTATTGTGCAGCAGACTACGCTGAGGACACCGAGGATTAAAAAAGAAAATAAATACCAATTTGACTGTTAAATTAACGTTCGTATCTGTAGCATGTGATGAAATGTCGGGGTAGGTATATTTTTATTTATGATGCACTCCACGATATCGAACCCTTTGTTTGTTGCAGTAATTGCAACACGGACAAACTTCTTGCTTTATTTGTGCAAGTTAGAATTTATTTTGTTTTAAAGTTTTTTAATAAAAAACTCTATTCCCAAGACGAAAGATAAGATTTTGCGTGTATCGCATTTGTAGTTTTTCAAATAATTTTTGTTGATAAAGGTAGAACTAACACTAACACTAATGTTTGTAATGCTACTATCATCTTAAAAGACTATAAATTTTCAGTGCAGTTTTTCAGCAATTCATTCAAAAAACTTGACGGAATTTTTGTATACTGTAAATCGCGTAAAACCGCTCAGGGTTAATATGTATATATTGCTTGTGTATATATGTTTTGCATGCTACTTCTTTAATTTATAAGTTCGCATTGTATTATATGTGACATGTATGTAATATGGCACATGTAAATATTTTGGTGCTGGTATTAAACAAATGTATTTATTGTACTTAATTGTTAAGTTGTTGCACTTATATGCTTTTTGCTTTTTTTAGATTTTTTGTGTGCACATTTTGTATCTTTGGTTTTCATTTTATTGTTTTAAAAATATGAATTTCTGAATTCTGTTTATTGGAGAAATATTTTTTTTTGCACATTTTGTATCTTTTGTTTTGTGTTATTGCTTTATGAATATTAATTTGTTATTTTCTGTTTATTGGTGCAATCTACATGTGACTTATATGTTCCTTATATTTTATTAAATGCTGTAATGGGTGAAATATGCCTACAGGGGCACCGAGCACCAAAAAAAAAAATATTCGGTAATGCGCCTATTTTGCATACCTCTATGGTGGTGCGGAAATGTAAAGATATTTATAAAGATATATCTATTACGTGTAATAAATTTTTATTATAAATGAATCAAGCATATTGTGATGTACATTAGTTACTTGCAATAAGAGGAATCTTAAAATATTTGTGGTTTGGGTTGTAAGAATTTGCAAAACAAAATATTACAATATATCAAAACTTAGCACAATACTTCTCAATTTTTTGTTTTTCGAAATTACCCCGGGCGGCATCAGGTTGACGATGAAATATCAAATCCAACAGCTGATATTTTTTCACCACAACTTTTACCAATTGGCAGCACAAAATTTCTTTGCAAAAGGGGGCAGAATAATGCACAAATATAACAATATGAACGAACCACAACAATTTTGATTACTGGCAAACTTTTTGACATCACATTTAGATTACAGAATGAACACATATTCTTGTTCCGGCAGCGATTTTACTGTAAATCATAATTTTGTGCACAAACATCCATCCCCGAAAATGTTTCAAGCAGAAAACAGCTGATTGGGTTTCACCACGAATTGTAAACGCATTGCAGAATTTAAACTTGTATGAAAAATAGCCAATAAGCAATGCAAAATTATAGCAAACTTGAATGAGCTGTAAGCAATTTTATGATCGCGTTTTTCTTAGATATGAATAATTTATTGATTAATATACAGTAAGATGCTTCCGATTGCTGTTTTATTGGAAAACTAATTATCATTTTTCCGGCAGCAAAATAAGTCCGCGAGGTGCTCCGGACAATAGATAAATAGAAAAACCAGCTGAGCACCAATTCACCATGAATTGAATTCAACATAAAATGGAAATTTGTATGGCAGAAGGCGAAAGTTTTACGTCAAATAACAGACAATCGACGCATTCTAAGACATTGTAAGGCACGAGATCCACATATATGTACTATCTGAGATGTTCAGAGTGAAAAACATTTATACCGGCAATCCTTTTCATATAAAACCAAATGCTTTCAATTTTTTTCCCGGCAACCAAATTGCAAACAGCTGATTACTTTGCTCTCACGGAGTTTTTATCTTGGTTATCTAGATAATCACACGTATAGGAAATTTCAGCTGTTTTTGGCAAAATGAGCGAGTGTAATGTCTTATTTGTTTGTTTGTAAAAGTTTTTCGTCGGAGACACCATCATCGAACTTCTTGCTTGGTCGTTGGAAACTGACGCTAGATTTATTTGGACGAGTTTTTATGGATGATGTGGGAATGGAGCACGGGTCAGTTCTTCCGGAACTAAGGGGATTTCCCGTGAAAGAAATGCGCTTTAGGCGTCACATGGAGAAGCTTCGCAATGGTCAGCAACGTGATCTTATTCTCTGCAAACTGGAACGTAATCGCGACAGCCTAATTATTCAAACCTTCAAGGAATTAAATACCCAATTTGGAAGTCAAAATAGGCGTGTTCATCCACCATTAATATTTAATCGCGTCAAAGTTACTTTTAAGGATGAGCCCGGTGAAGGGTCAGGAGTTGCGCGCAGTTTCTACACATCTATTTCGGAGGCTTTGTTAGCGAGTGCGAAGATGCCAAATCTGGAATCGGTACATGTCGGCACTAACAGTAAGTATGGGGCCCCCTTCTCAAGCATATTGCGCAACAGGGGTGTAGGAGGACGTGATCCACCAACTTTACAACGACGCGGTACAGGCAGTAAGATTCTGTGGCGTACCCAACGAGAGAGAAAAGTACTTAACTACGACGCTAGGTCATATATACCGACTACTAGTAATTCCGGTAAGACAGATTTTATTACTACAAAGTTATGTAACACTATTTATCACAACCCATTCGTGACCTAAGTGTGTCTTTCGGCAAGTCCCATGCCCAGACAGCCATCTTTACCTAACCTATGTTACATAAAATGGTTTGTTTAAATTTTTTCAAGATAATTCAGCTGAAAATGTGAATGATCACTTGTCAATACATTTACAACAACTAGGCGAAAGACTTCACCCGAAGGTAAGTTGAAATAAAACACTATGACCGGCTGTCTTCTAACGATGCAATTCACTACAGATATACTCTATAAATCCGGGTAATGCTTCAAAGATAACGGGCATGCTTTTGGAAATTCCAACGCCACAACTGCTCTCGATATTGTCGTCGGAGGAAACGCTACGGCAAAAGGTGGCTGAAGCTCTCGATATTATTACGTACAAGCAAAAGTCAGAGGCGAGCAGCTCTGCACAAGCAAAAAAAATGATTCCTGTTGTTTCGCTGGAACAATGCCAAGTGGAGGATAACGAACCACTATTTTATTCTCCCGGCAAACGGGGCTTTTATACACCACGACAAGGTTACGGGTCATTTGAACGCATCAACGCATTCAGAAATATTGGAAGGTGACTTAATTGATTGCTGTGTAGATTTATGAAAGTGGTTTGATTGTCTTTTTTTGCTTTAGGCTCATTGGATTGTGTTTGTTGCAAAATGAATTGCTACCGCTATTCCTACAAAGACATGTTTTGAAATATATACTCGGACGCAAAATAAAGTTCCATGACCTTGCATTTTTCGATCCGGCGATCTATGAGTCGTTTAGACAACTTATTCAAAATTCGCAATCCGAGGAGGGTGAAGAAATCATTCATCGTATGGAGCTTTTCTTTGTGTAAGAATAGATTGTTCCTGATTAATTTATATGCATTTAAACTGTGTTTTTTTTCCAATATTTTCGAATTTAAAGAATCGATTTAGTGAAGGAAGAAGGTGGCGGAAGTATTGAGCTTATACCTGGGGGACGTGAAGTTCAAGTGACTTCTAATAACATATTTGAGTACATTAAACGTTATACGGATTATAGACTGATAAAATCTCAAGAAAAAGCTCTTGAGGTAATTTAAAGGGTAATACTCAAAAGTGATAGGTGCTAATACATTTGTTTTTTTTTTTTATTTGGTAGGCTCTTAGAGATGGAGTATTTGATGTTCTACCAGATAACTGTATGAACAGCCTGACAGCTGAGGACTTGCGCTTACTGTTGAATGGCGTAGGGGACATCAACGTGTCTACATTAATATCTTATACAACGTTCAATGATGAATCTAGCGAAGGTTCTGATAAGCTATTAAAATTTAAGCGTTGGTTCTGGAGCATAGTGGAAAAAATGAATACACTGGAACGGCAAGATTTGGTATGATATTTATTAAAAGTTACTGTCACTTGAGATTTGATATTTTAATTGCAATACGTAGGTGTACTTTTGGACTGGTTCGCCTGCTTTGCCAGCTTCTGAAGAAGGTTTCCAACCGCTACCATCGGTAACGATAAGACCGGCAGATGATACACATTTACCAACGGCAAACACATGTATATCTAGGTTGTATATCCCTCTATACTCGAGCAAGTCGATATTACGTAGTAAATTGCTACTGGCTATTAAATCCAAAAACTTTGGTTTTGTATAAATTAAAAAAATATATGGGTATACGTACTTTACTACTATCCCGATTGTCTCAACTATAGTCTAAAACAATTCACCGCATTGCGAACGTTTTGCGGAAC
Organism: Melieria omissa; assembly: GCA_963971225.1. Classification (NCBI taxonomy): domain Eukaryota; kingdom Metazoa; phylum Arthropoda; class Insecta; order Diptera; family Ulidiidae; genus Melieria; species Melieria omissa. The sequence goes on along the minus strand of OZ020267.1, from coordinate 48,689,914 downwards.
CGTGTCTTCTAACTGACAACATTGAATTGTTCAGCATTCATTCCTAATAAAAGATATAAATAAATTGGTAATGTGTATTGCCAATTTTCTTAGAATACTACCATTAAGCTTAATTTTATTAATTGAATATCGTTACAGAAAACATGCAAATTTTGATTTTCCATTCATTGTAATAATTTCGAAATATAATATGGATGAAATTACCAAAATAGTTGAAATTTTACTTAATATGTCGAAAAAATATTCAAGAAACAGCATCGATGCTTTAGCTAGAAAAATACCGGCTCGGCCGGTAACGACATGTTGAATCGTGTCGTTTATTTTTGACAGTTCCCAAACATTCAAGATATGCTTTAGCAACATGTGTTGACACGACTACCCGATTGCGAGACTAAGCCTAGGCATCCCGGAACTATTCGTGTGTTGCGTCGACTTTGTACATGGGTGAAAGGGACTATCCTGTTGTACTTGTGTCGACTCCGAACGGGAGCTGTAAAGATTTTTCAAGGCCGTTTATTCTTTCGGATCAAATCTTTGAAGCGCAGCCGAATACATTTACCAGTGGGACCATAGCGGCCGCTGTAACGGAATCTGTGAAATTGAACAAGTGGAAAAACACCAAACAATCAAATCCTTTAGAATGCAATATAATTTTGATTGATTTAAATAAAAATGTCTAAATCAAACTGGACTCGAATAAAATAAATCCTCATCTCCAAACATTGGTACCTACCTTACGCTATCTTTTACATTATTTTATTTATATATCATATAACAGTTAAAGTTTAAGTTATCCCATTTTACATAAGTGATTCGAGGGTCCTGGCAGCCAGTGCTCCCCACTTTCGTGTAAAATATAAAAAGTGTATAATTTTTTCAGGTTAAATAAAAAGAAAGTATCTATAATACAGAATACTCCATAATTTGTTTATAATGAGTTAAAACGCTTCAAAATCAAGCTCCGTTAAAAGACGTTTGTTAAATATTTGTCTAGACATAGATACAACATAATAATGTTTGTTTGTTGGCCACACGACACTAAAACTCGAAAACTAGAGGCCGATTGAGCTAAATCTTTCACGTAATGTTTGTCTTGACTAAATCTCGGTAAACCACATAGTGCGAGTATGACCCCACAGGTGGGCGTGGCACCCCCATACAACCGACATTTTTTATGTGGAATATCTTTAGAATTAAGTATAGAACGGGCAGCATTGAAATTTAGTACAGTGTCATGGCTCTAACGTGTTGTTCCAGTGGTTAAATTGAAAGGATGTTGGACAAGGGGTGTGACACTTTTCACTTTAATGTTTTGAATAACTTTAGAACTACAGGTCACGCACCAATGACATTTAGCGCAAACTTACGATTTAGAACAAATCAATAACTATAACTATCAATAACTATTATTTTGAAAACAACAAATTTTAATGTTGAATTACTACATTTTGGATATGAATTAATTTTCAATTGTTTTAAATTGACAAACGCAAATTAACTGTAGATACCTAATTTCCACCAACAACTAAACAATTAAAATTCAATTCGTACTTAAAATATGGTAAGGCAATGTAAAAAAATGTTTTTCATATCTGGAGCACAATAGACTGCTAAGTGACCGCCAATACGGCTTCCGAAGACAACGATCGACGGGAGACCTTATGGCGGTCCTCACCGAGAAATGGAACCATAGCATTCTAAACCTCGGTGAAAGCAAGGTTGTTGCATTGGATATTTCCAAGGCCTTTGACCGGGTGTGGCATAAAGCACTCGTGTCAAAATTGATTGCCTATGGTGTCGGTAGTACCTTCTCTCGTTGGATTACGAGCTTCCTCTATGATCGCTCTATTCGTGTTGTAGTAGACGGCATAGCCTCGGAAAAGCATTCCCTTAGCGCGGGAGTGCCGCAGGGTTCGGTCCTTTCTCCAACCCTCTTCCTGATCTTCATCAACGACCTGTTGTCGTCGACGAAGAATCCCATCTACTCGTTTGCGGATGACAGCACCATTTGTCATTCATACTCTTTCACAAAGCGTCCAAGCTCTGTGGAGATTGAGAGAGAACGGCGCCGTATGAATGACACACTTAATAGCGACCTACAAACAATCTCCAAGTGGGGTCAAGCGAACAGGGTCGATTTTAATCCCCGCAAGACCCAATGTTGCCTGTTATCCCACAAGCGAGTCTCCCCACATCCCAACTCATCCCTGGTTATGGGTGGTGTGGGTATTGCGGAATCGGCAGCTCTTGATGTTCTGGGCATGTCCATTAAGAACGATCTTCGTTGGAACGATCATATTTTTGGCGTGTCGAAAGAAGCAGCCAAGTGCCTCGGCTTCCTAAAGCGGTGCAAAAAATATTTCACTCCGTCTGATCTCCGCATTATTTACACCACCTATATCCGACCTAAAATGGAGTTTAACTCGCACCTCTGGGCGGGGGCTTCAAAAGCCCATTTGGAGCTCCTCGATCGGGTGCAAAACCGTGCGATTAAACTTATAGGGGACAGTAGGGCATCCAGCTCTATTGACTCCTTGGAACATCGTCGAAACGTGGCATGTGTGGTGTTATTTTACCGATACTTTTTCGGTAACTGCTCAGTGGAGATGAGCAGCTTGATGCCATCACTCCGGGTATTCCCCCGGGCAACCCGTTTGAACACTGGCGCCCATGCATTCCACGTCGAAACGATGTTCCAGCGCACTACGCACTACAGGGAAAGTTCGTTTCTGGCCCGTACAGCGCGGTTGTGGAATGGTCTCCCTGCGGATATTTTCCCCAGCACTTATGATCTCGATGGGTTCAAGGCAAGAGTCCATAACCACTTCACTCATAACCCTATCTCCTAACCTTTATATCCTTCCTGAACCAACGCAATGCTTCGCATTAATAGGGGTCATCCCCTGCGCGTTTGTTCCTGTTTAAAAAAAAAAAAAAAAAATAAAAGTTATGAGGCAACTTAAAAAATATTTTCTTTTAAATAATAGTTATCGGCAACGTAAATAAAAAAAATCATATATAAAGGTTATGAAGCAACGTAAAAAATTTTTTTTTCAAAATAATAGTTATCGGTAACGTAATTAAAAAAAGTCATAAATACAAGTTATGAAGCAACGTAAACAAAAAACATCCCAAAATAATATCGACAATGAAAAAAATATTTATTTCTCATAACAGTTATTATGCCACGTAAAAATTAATTGTCGCAAATAAAAATTATAATCAAAAAATAAAATGTATGTTGCATTTTAATTGTTACATTGCAATTAATTTCTTAAAAAACTTATAATAGCTAAGTCCCTGGTTAACCGAAAGTTCGCTTTAAACGGATTCATAATAAGCGAAAAAATAAAGCACGTACTTTTGAAATTGGTTCGTTTAGGTTTTCCAACAATATGTGACATCGATATTGCGTTTACTTCTCCTGAATCAGTTTTTCCATAATCTTGATAAATTATTGAATCAAACTCTGCAGGTAACATAATATCCTCATCGATTTCACAATTGGATTTGTTAGTGAAACGGAAAATATTTAGGGAGAGAAGCTTAGCAATAATTATGTTAAATTTGTAAGCTGATGGGTTTCTGCAGTTTCCACCTTTTGCACGGACACATGCAAGTAAATTTTCGACATGGTCTTGATTTAGTCGACTAGTTAAAACAAACAATTTTTCAGGGTGGTCACTTAAGAGATCCGTTGTGAGTCCAAATACACCTTCGGTAGTTTGGAGTAGCTCAAGGTCTATGGGAGTAGCCCGTCAATACACAAAATTTGGTTGCCTTGCGTTTTCACATTTTCAAAATATTCCTGAAGCTCCTTTAATTTTTTCCAAACTGTATTGTACATTTTTAGTCCACATTTCAAAGAGTTTTTGTCATACATTACGCTGCTGTTGAGGCAATCGAAATAATCATTTGTCTTTTGAACAGAAGCGGACGTTGATGCTGCAACTTTAGAGCAACATCGGCGAAGTTGGTTATTTTGAATGCATGTTTTAATAGCAGCTGCAACAGTGTGGCTGAAAGTTTGGGTGGCAAGACAAACACGCATTAGCTCATTCATTCTAGTAACCGATCCTTTTTCTAGGTCATATACTTCCTTAATGACATCAAAATCGACTAACCCATCAGGGGTCTGCAATTTTGCTATAAGGAAAGAAATTCGAATTGACTAAAAAAGATGTGGAATGTCATAGAAAACATAATACTTTTTATCATTGTGATAAAAAAAGGGTTTTCTTTTGTGACACCAAGCAATGAACTACATTTTCGATATTTCCCCCCCTGATCATATGTAATACTCCTCACAGACAAAGTCATTTGTTTTCAGCGATGTCAATATTCTTAAAAATCAGCTTTTTTAAATCTTCGCCTTTGATGTTTGTTTCAGCCACAAAATAGTTAATGACGAATTTCCACTTATTAAAAATTTCACGTAAAAAAAAACGCGTATGATCTTCTGCACCATCAATAACATCAACTGCGGCATTATATGTTAATTGTTTTTTTATTGCAACCTCATCACAAGCTAGAATACATTCCTTATCAGAATTGTTCATTTGTTTGACTGCACCAATAAGGGCTTCATATATGCATTATTGTCTCCAGGTTGCAGCTTTTTTATGTTATTCCATCTGTATAAAGATGCCGGACTAGGAAGATTCAATTGTAGAGAATCTCTTAAAAAACTATATGCTGACGTTGACCTGTAAAAAATGCTCTGAGCAAATAATTTTTCAGTGGTAGTCTACTTTATGATTGTGCCCTTTCCATTTTTCATAAGCATTTTGATTAAAATTTTTTCATTACCATTTAATTCCATGTTATCAACGTCATACTTTACATTAGTATCTAATTTAGTTTTTAAACGTATACTTAGATAGATAGATAGATTTGAAAGGGGAAATGTGCACTGAGACCAAAGTTGATCTATTATGCCCCCTACAACTTTAGAGAACGTCCCCCAATCCCACCGACCTAATGAAGCTTAGTAACACACGTGGGAAAAGGTGTTTGACGTTCTCTTCTGCAAGCCAGTACTGGCCCAGGTGCTGTCTCCTACTGCGGCATACCGCATCACAGTGCAGTATGACGTGCTCAGGAGTCTCCTCCGCCGTTTCGCAGAGTCTGCAGACGCTTACCTGTTCTAACCCAATTGTGTGCATGTGTTTCCTCATCCTGCAGTGCCCGGTTAACAGCCCGGTTACCAGTCTAAGCTGGGTTTTCCCCAGTCTGAGGCATTCTTCACTCCATCTGGAGTTATAACCTCTGATGAAGATTTTCGATTGCCTAAGACCTGTGGCATTTGACCAGTGTTCTGAGTTCCTGGTTTTTTCCTCAAGTCTTAGTGACTCTGCTAGAGTGCTTTTGCCCAGCCCGATGAAAGGTTCTGGTGCAAGGGGGATCGTAGCTGCCCCAGTTCTAGCAAGGCTGTCAGCCTCCTCATTCCCTTCTATTCCTCTGTGTCCTGGAACCCAGAGGATTTTCACCTGTATTTTCACCTTTCAAACGTATACTTTTTCAAATTAGAATTATTCTTCTTAAGCATATTGACTTCTTTCCTTTTGGCCTGGAAGTTTTTTTTGTAAGGAAAGAATTGTTTTTGATAAAACTTTAGGGCCTTCATATTATTATGGCACTGATGGCAGATTGCAATGGGTGATTCAGATCTTTTCCTTTTTCGTGATGGTGTTTTAATTAGGTTTAGGTCGATGTCGTCGCTAAAAGAGATGTTACTCTCAAAAGGTTCTTATCTTTCTGTCAAGTTTCTATCTGGAATTGTTCCCCGTTTGAGGAATTTTTTCCCAATACGTTCGGGGGCAAAATGACTCGCTGAAGTTAAATTGTTTGGCCCATTGCATTAAAATAGATTCATCATATTCAGGAAATTTGAAAAGTCGTATGTTTGGAAAATCTCGTCTCGACTTATTACAACGCGCAAAGCAACATTTATTGCCACTTATGCGGCGCCTTGCCTTACTATTCATAGCAAACTTTAGTGATTGTTCCATATCAAGAGAAAAAAAAAATTCAATATTGGATTCAACCACGTCAAAATGTGTTCAATTTTTTAATTCAAACAATTTTTTTGGGATCAACCACGTCAAAATGTGTTCAAATTTTTAAATTTAAACACATTTTTTGGGATTCAAGCACGTCAAAATGTGTTCAAATTTTTAAATTCAAACAAATTTTTTGGGATCAACCACGTCAAAATGTATTCAAATTTTTAAATTCAAACAATTTTTTTTTGGATCAACCACGTCAACATGTTCAAAAGTGTTCAAATTTTTAAATTCAAACACATTTTTTGGGATTCAACCACGTCAAAATGTGTTCAAATTTTTAAATTCAAACAAATTTTTTGGGATCAACCACGTCAAAATGTATTCAAATTTTTAAATTCAAACCATTTTTTTTTGGATCAACCACGTCAACATGTTCAAAAGTGTTCAAATTTTTAAATTCAAACACATTTTTAGGGATTCAACCACGTCAAATGTGTTCAAATCTTTAAATTCAAACAAATTTGTTGGGATTCAACCACGTCAAAATGTGTTCAAATTTTCAAATTTAAACAAATTCAATTTATAATGAGCTGTCCTCAGCGCATTTTTTTCAAGCGAAAGCGATTGCTAGCAAAAATAAGAACTTTTGTTGTTTTGAGTGCACTCAATTTTGTTTAGCTGCGAACAAAGCCGTTGTTCTTTGTGTGAGCAAGACAGAGAGCGTTAATATTATTACGATCTCACTGTTCCGACGCTGTATCGGTAATGAAAAATTTGCAAATTCGAGCTCGCCCTATGCCATTTGATTGTATGAGCGTAAGATATCTTATAGTTTAATTGGCTTTGGTATCACTGCTTCAAATCAGATATTTTTAATGGCGTTCTTCTTGCTTATTTGCACAATAATTACAAAATTGTTAACATTTCGGTTTCAATTTGTTACTTCTAAAAATTCTAACATATGCATGAAAATGGAAATAGACGAATGCTTAATAGAGGAAGTGTGCAAGTGTTTCAAATATAATTGTGGTGATATTGCTGTCGTTTTCATTTTAATCAAGTAGTTGACCATATGACGACGGTTAAAGATGTCATCTTAAAGTTGTATGGCCATGTTGCTGTCATCTTTAATGTGTTCAGTTTATTGAAATTAGAAAAAATATTAAGGTGGTCGATCGCAAAAAAAAATATACTATAATCAAACTCTTTTTAGAAGAGGATAGTTTTCAATTTCTATAATATTTTTAAATATGAAAATATCTGTTTGTATTTTTGTAGATATTAATAAAATGGCAAGCTTTTTTAACATCTTAAAATCCGCATTCGTACAAAAAAAATTAAAGTCAGTGATATAAAAAACAACGAAATCAGTGGAGTCACATCGTTTGTACTCTACGATAAGGATATATTACGGGAAAACAAGAAAGTACAGTGGACGTCCAATATAACGAATCTTATGTTGTACCCCCAAGTTGTTAAATCGAAAAATTGGTTAAATCGATCGGATTTTGTTTTGGTTTAGGCCATCCTTCTTAAAGAAATGAGACAGAATGAAACAGATTCAGTTTAAAAACAAATATCTTGTTTTATTCCAGCATTTTCAAAATACAAATATGGCTATGTGTGTACAGTGACAAAGTCTTCAATGCGCGATTGCTTATTTACCGCAAGTAAACTTTTCTGCATCGCAATTTCTCATGCAATGCTTACAAACAGAATATGAAAATGTTGGTAACTTGACGTACATTCATGCAAACATTCATTGTTATTCTAAAGAATGTGAATGCTCAAATAAAAACAATTCGAAGGGTGAACAACAACATAAATATTCGTTATATCGAATAAAAAATTTGGCCGTAAGTTAAATCGAAAATTCGTAAAATGGAAAGTTCGTTATACTGGACGTCAACTATACTGCGAAAAAACAAAGTTAGGGCTGTTTGCAAATACGTTGAGTATTAAACGGATTTAAATTGAATTTAAAACTTCAAAATTATGAATTATTAAATTGGGATTAAATTTCACCGGACATATTCTTTTGGCCAACAGAAAATGATAAGTACTAATGATCACAATCAAATTAGTGAAAAGTCATTATTAATATTTTTTAAGAAGCGGGATTAAACGGCCGAAGTTTGGCAGTATTAAAAATCAATATTATTAACCATCACAATTATAAGACGATTTTTGTAGCAGCTACTTTTATGATTTTATTTAATAAAAATTGTTTTGGATTAGTTCACTGTACTACTTTAAAATTCGATTTTTCTAGTATATTTTTGAGCTTCACATGTATTTTCAATAGGCTGGCAACTCCGCAGTTGTTGTGTCTGCAATTGTTTGTGATGTGATTTTATTTTTTCTTTCTTGGACGGAGATGGAAAATATTTGTAAATATTCTTCGTTTCCTGTACACAGAAAGTGAATGCTAATTGAATTAGATAAGTGTACGTAACGTAAGGACAAGTATATGTCGAAAGGGCACGAAACAGCAGTAGATAAGACAAGCATCGGGCATGTGGAAGGTTTAAGAGTTAAGACAAAATTAGTTGGATATAAGAGATTGACTAGTGCCACTTAGAACTTGGAAATTATACGCTTGGTGGGTTCGTCTACAGCCTCTGAACTGTGATATCGTATCCTAACGTAAAATGTTGCAAGAACGTATTTCGACCGACTCACAAGTGGAGGCAGCACCACCGATGTTGGAGCACACAAGTGAGTCAAAGGCAGATGATGAGTGTCCCGATGGAAATAATAATCCGTCTTTTCTACTGATAACTGCAAATGTTGGAAGTTTATTTGAAGACGTAAGTGGTCTGTAAAAGGTTTTTGGTTTGCGATGTAGTTTGACAGCAACTGATTTCTCATAGCCTCATCGCTTGCTTCAGCCCTGGCTGAAGGAGTTCCTGCAAAAAGTGGAGCAGCTTCAACCACAGTTTCTGGCTTTGCACCTCCAGGAAGTCGGTGGGAAGACATATGAAAAGTCAATGGAATATGTGCAGGAATTTATACGGGTCTTATGTGAAGCTAGTGAGATGCAAAACTTTTCTTTCATTCGTATTTATATGGACGAAGATTTCAATTCTGCTGAACATTTTACGGTACGTTGATGGACAATTTATATTGTTTTAATGTTAAAAAACTTTGGGCTTTTGAAGGCCCTTGGAAACCTGTACTTCGGGCATAAAAATCTGGAAAATTTAAGGATTTGGAATTTTCTGACTCATGGCTGGGAACAAGCACTGGGCAAAAACATATATTCTGGGAATATAGAGACCATTGCAACCAAGGAGAAATCAAAGTTTCCACAGCACTTCTTTCCAGAGGTAAAATAATAGGCAGTATGATTGGATTGAAAAATAGGCAGTACATTACATTTTCCTTTCTGTTTTCCAGTGTAAATGGTCACGAAAGGGCTTCATGCGCACGCGCTGGGAAATAAATGGAACTGTGATTGATTTAGTCAACATACATCTGTTCCATGACGCATCCAATCTAGCTGCATGCGAAGAATTTCCTTCCGTATATTGCAAAACAAGAAGAAGGGCACTAGTGCATACGCTAGAAAGGTGACAATGCCAGTATGTCATGCATGGAAACCAGTTTAAGTTTGTTTTTTAGATTTCACTTGGATGACAAAAATGGTCTGGCGCCCTATTTTGTTTTTGGTGATTTTAACTTCCGCTGCGACACAGAAGGAGTAATTAAGGTATGTCCGGTAATTAAATTGACGAAAGAACTTTTAGCTAACTAATAAACTTTCGACATCGAATAAACTTTCTAGGAGCTGACGCAGAACTTGTCGGCTCATCGTGTTCAGAGTATTAAAAGCGACAGTACAAAGGTGCACTACCGCAATTCAGTAGGAGATAACGTACTTACAGTTGGCAAGAAGGAATTCAATCATGCTGATCATCAATTGAAATTTAAGGAAACTTGGGTAATTAAATTCATTTCCCCTTCATTATAATTTGAATATGAACATCAACTTGGGTTTATTTGAGGGTTACTCGAACAACATAATTCCCAGAACATTAAGTAGTTTTAAAACGGCACATCATGGCGTCTATCGTTTTGCACATGATCATTAGCTACATGGTTGGTACTCGCAACATGTTAGAATCGAACAGAATTGATGGGGCTTGTTGCACTGAGATCAGAACTGATCTATAGTATTGTGCCCCCTACAAGTTGTTAGAGACCATCGCCTAGACCCACCGACCTAATGAAGCTTAGTAACTCACGGGTCTTTAGGTGCTTGATGTTCTCTTCTATAAGCCAGAACTGGCTACGACAGAGCTACGACATTCCGCAACGTAATGTAATATAATGTGTTCGGGATTCTCTGCTGTTCCGCAGAGTGTACAAACGCTAACCTATTCTAGCCCGATTGTATACATACACTGGTGGCAATTCACATAAACTCACCTAAATCTGTTGGGATTTTGTTACATTTTCTTTAAATAATTAAATCAGTTAAAATAGTTTTACTGAAATATTTATTGTAAAATATAGTGTATAAGAACTAAAAAAAGAAATCGCAACTAACTGCCAAATTATTGTTTTCATAAAAATGGCACAATTTGAGGTGCCAATTTACATAAATTCAGGACGTAAAAAAAATATAAAATTGCATAGGTAGAAATTAAATAGTTTTTTTTATACATTGTCCATTTCTCATTACGATTTAAAATATTTTAGGCACAAATAAAATAAGATTCTGAAGAGTTTGTGTTGGTATGAAAGCCCCCAACACATTTAATCGCTTTTCTAAAGTCAATCTTTGAATAAAACTGTGGTTCTTTTGCGTAAGCACCTCGAGCAAAACCCTAAAGGTGCTCGATGTGATTTAAGTCAAGAATTCAAACTTGCCAATTTTTGTGCTTGAAAAAGTTCATTGTTCTAGAACTGTGAATTGCAACATTTTCCTGCTGACAAATATATTCAGGCCCATAAAACTCTTCTGATCATACTATTATCATTACGTTTAAAACTTAGCAGTTAATGACAATACCGGCCCAAACCATTATATCACCACCTGATAATGTCCGGCTCATACAGACTTAATTTTTAACCAACTTATCGATCTAAAAGTATTAAAAGCCGTCAGTACTATCTAAAATGAACCGTCTTTGTTACTAAACAAAACTGCTTACAACTTTTCACGCCTTTAAATAGCTTGTCCGCGAATTCCATTCTTTTGCGTTTAAGACCAACAGTCAAAGGTGTTTTTTGAGGCGTTTAGTGTCAATAGCGCGGTTTGAACTTTGTAAAATTTGTTGGACATGGCGGCGCTTTATAGACAGATCGATTCTGCAAACAAACTCCGTCAACATTAGGTTTTCTTTTATTCCCAATGCCATTATCACACGTTTTTGCATTACGATAATTTTCGTGTTTCGGTCATATCTTACGTTTTTGCCATAAGATCCACGTAATTTTGAATAATGACACTCTCGTGCCTCAGACCTGCCTATTTTGTCGGCTATTTCCCGTATCGAAAACTCTTATTGATTGAAGGCATTAATTTTTCTTTTTTCCCCCAGTGGCAACTACTTTCCTCTTGGCATTTTCAAAGGTCTGAAGAAAATAAAAATATTACTTTTTTTAAAGTACAAAAATCGACAAAATCAGTTTATAAAGGCCTCAAATTACTTATATTTTTGTTTCACTGATCAATTTAAATCACTGAGTTTATGTGAACTGCCACATTTCAAACCTGAGAAAACACTAGTCGCTCTTAATGTTTTGCACGATCACGCAATCTATAAAAGAGTGCATAACGGTACACCTAGCGTTTCTTACAGCAAACTATGGAAATGTTAACTACAACCTTTACTTGTTTTTTAAATCATCTTCTCTACTCTTACAAGACTTTTCACAAGATTCATTGAATAGAAGATTGCGCCTTCCGGGAGAAAATAATTTTGAAACCGCACCAGTGACGTCATACAAAATTGCTTCCTATTGGCTGAAAATGTTGATTAAATTTTGGAGAGAGAAACACAGTGGGGCAAAATTAAATATTTGTTACTTCATTATTTTTTTTCCATTTTCAATTCCCTTCTTAATTCCAGTAAATTTACTCTTACCGATAAATATTGAGTATTTGCCGTTCGAAGTCGTTTTGGGTGAAGTGCAGCGAGCAAACTTTTGCCGTTTGAACATTCAAATAAGTCTCCCGGCCACAGAACTTCACTCAACGCTGTATAAGGCTTGCATCCTTGGGGAACCGGAAGAAGAGCATATATATGCATATATATATACATATATTCCATTTCAAAAGCAGTTCACCACTCATGTACCTTTTTTTCATTATTTTGTGTACACAGGCCCACTGCACACCGCATGATTCTCTTCTTTTTTGCTTTTTTTCTTTTTTTGAAATTTTTCCGCGATATTCTCACTACACGCACTTTTACAGCAAGGACTTTTGAAACTCAAAATTATTTAATTATTTTAACAACAAACAATGAAAACAATGAAGCAAAAGCGGCACGATTTACAAAAAACGAAGTATTTGTGAATACAAAATTTTCAACCGATGAAAACAAAGCACGAAATCTGAATTGAATTGCAGGGTTTCCTCCCGAATTTTACTTGTTTTATTTGTGTTATTTATATGAACGAATTACACGAATTTATATTTAATTTTGTAAAGATATACAAATTTCTATTAAACTGTTATGTAAGTATATGCATATATAGGGGCTTAAGTATAAAGAAAGCCATATATTTGCTCAAAAGAGTAAAGCAAAATGTAAGTTCAAAATAAAAGAGTTTAAAAAGTACTGATGGAAACCCTACATATTCTCCGATGACGTCACTGGTGCGGTTTAAAATTGATTTTCTCTCGGAAGGCGCAATCTCTGTATTCAATGAATCTTGAGACTTTTCATACCTCAGCTCAAAGTGAGTTTATGAGAATTGCCACCAGTGTACGTTTCTTCATATATGATAGTTTAAATTGAAATATGCTGGGTGTCTTCCCCGTGTTTCGTAGTTTTTAAAGCGAGGTCGAAATACCCCCTCCCCCGTTCCATCGTGCGTTTTCGAGCCGTCTGTAAACCACTTCATGGTGTGTGGTTCAAAATGGATCTGCTATTGTTACCAGCCCCAATCTACTTTGTTCCTCATACAAACTGCGAAGCGTTTCTTGTTTTGTTATTGTATCCATAGGATACAACACATGGGGGCTGCTGACCGATATCACATCTAAGTCTTTATGCCTTAGGATGTAGTCCTCCTACCTCCTACCTCCCACCTAGTCTTGGGTTATTCTTAGACCTTTCTGGAATATGTCGCAGAGAGTGTCTTCAAACCTTTCTCTAGTGATGATGACAATCTCATCAGCATAGCCTCGGTACAACATGTTACAAAACAGTATTAGGATGAAATTTTTTTAGGAAAGTAGAAGTACTGAAACCGTAAATCGGAAGTGGAAAACCGTCCATTTGATGGTCGTCAAGTTTTTTAATGAAGTATTTCATGTAATTAAATTTAGAATCAACAGCTTTAATATTCTACCTTGAATATTACTAACCTTTTACACATACTACAATTTCTAGTTAAAAAAGTATGATCGAGAATTGGAAGTCCTAAGTGAAATTCTAGTCGAATTTGCAATAAATTTCCCTCCATCTTACCCGTACGAAGAAGATCCTGATATGCCAGCTGACTATATGTCAACGCGCTGTCCATCGTGGTGTGATCGCATTCTTATGAGCCCGCAAGCAAGGAAGATAATAATGCCAGATGGCACAAGTAACCCATATAATGTAATTGGTGAAAGCGTTTGTATGGGTGATCACAAAGTGAGTATATTGCACGGCCATACTTGCAACTATATATTGTGTATATTTACAAGTTGCGGTTTATTTTTATGTTCATTCATATTGTGTGTATCCAAAAAATTATAATGAACAATAAGTCGTATCATTTCTGAATATATCTTGTACTTATATTTTTGTACTGCAGTGCATTTAATTTTTTGAAGAATAATTTTTACTGCTGTTGAGAAAAAAGATGAAGAAGTTTCTAGTACTTTTATATTTGCATACTTATATGAATTTATTCGTATAGAACTATTTTCCACAGAATTAGAATACTTCGGATTTTACATTTAATCAGTTACGTCAGCATTGATAATTGCAAAGAGTAACATAAATTGTATCGGGACCCTTTAGTTTTGCAATCAAAATAGTAATAATAGATGTACGTTTTACATTTGTGCAGTTTTTTTATGCTGATTGCATACATTTAGGGATGAATAAAATATATTTTTGTTTTTCATGTTTCATAATTTATTTTGGTTACAAAGAGAAATAAACTTACATCTGTGATTGAAGCTGTTGTGGCTTACAATACATATTTTATAGTAAACGCTATGAGTGAAAGAATGAAAGTATGAATTGTTGCAGATTACAAGAGTGTGTGTAGATAACTTTAAGTTAGTTTAGATTTTGTTTTTTGTGTTTTTGTTTTTTACGAGGAGTAAAAGCATCGAAAGCCCAAGTCAGTGCAAGTTTTCAACCCTCCAAACATCTCCTCTTGTCTGACGGATAATTCCTCCGGAAACTACTGCTAAGTATTTCATCGGGAGGCCGTCTAGAGCATTATAGTTCAATCGTTAGTTTTTTGTCAGTCTAGTTCATTACCGTCATATGTGGAGTAGGGCCGGTTGGCTCTCAATCTAGCAAAGTGATTGCAATTATCATCCTTATCGCTATCATGAATGTAATAATTCACTGTTGAATTCATCGGCGACCCGGTTTTCGTTTGGAGTTTTCTTCTGGATGATAACAGGGGATCCGAAGAAGTTAGCAAATGGTTTATTATGTCCGTATTTGTAGCTACTCGAGATTTTTTTTCGTGTGTGATGTAACCGTGTGTTGCGTATGCCTCTGTCATGTGCTTCTTCAGATAAGCTTCCTTGAAAAATTAAATACTTATAATGAAGGGAACAAGACATTTGACATTTATATGTATAACTATAGGAATATTAAAGTATTTTATAACGTCGCATCCCTGTATCAACACTTTATGTGCAAAACTTGGCATATTCTACCAGCTATAGTGTTGTAAGAAACTCAGAAAAACGGTCCGTACTAATGCTTCTGCAGCACAACAAGACTCTTAAAATTATTGAAAAATTACGTATTTGTCAAAGCATTAGCAACCCTATTAAAATATTGGTATTGTGGCATTGAATGTTTCGCGTGACGCCACAAGCCGGCACAAGCCTTCAGTTGTACTTGTGTGTTAATGCGCTTGAAATTCACTCGAATTAGCCCAAGTAAATTTTTTTTTCGAATACCCATTCGAAAGCATACCCTTTACATGCAAAATGAAAAACCTACATCATTAGTTTTTTAATTCTGCCCACAGGACGCTCGGGGTGTCCTGTTACCAAATGGACACAGAAAACTTCACAAAAAGTATTTTTTTAGAGTAGCACACTTATGGGATATTACTCCCTTCTTCAAACACTTAAAAAAAAAACACATTTCATTACGCGATCGAGATAATAAGAATATTTTAAGTAGATCTAAACTTACTTACATTTTCATGCCCCTTTTTTTTTGCACTCAACATTATGTCTTCACTTTACGATGCACTAACTTATACAAACACATACTGTTGCCCAAATGATTTAAAGTGAATCAATTCCGCGTTCAAAATGTGTTTCGAAGTAACGGTATCTATATTCGTTCGTATGTTATGATCGTTTACAAATATGTCTATCGTGCGTTGCCATATGGCAACACTGGGCTGATTCGGATTAATTTAAGGGTTCACTTTAAATTGGATGTACCCCTCCCTGGTCCACAGGAAAGTCATAGGTTTCAAACAGTATGTACTAAATTGTTAATTAATGTATTAATTGTACGTTATTTCGCTGCGTGTATGTTATTTCGCTGTTGATTCACTGTAGTGTTCCCATGTCTTTATACAGCTCGAACAGGGCCGAAGATTTTGCGAAGTACCTTCCTCTCGAACACTCGAAGCCGCTGTGTCATTACGTGACAGTGTCCTTGTCTCTGCGCCATAAAAAAACACGGGCAGAATAAAGTTAAGGTCTCACGATTGCCGCAAATGCGTCGATCATAGCATTGACTACGCAGAAATTGTCAGTTGGGCAAAACGTTTTTTATTTGGATCACACGATTGCCTCAATTTCGACAAATTTTTTCGGCTCAACCTAGACAACAGAAGTATCGTACCGAACGATTTTATAGGTAGGTCACACGATTGCCCGAATCGAAAAAAAATTTAAATAAATTCTCAACAAATTTCAAAACACCGACAAAATTGTCGGCCCCTATGGTTGGTACTCGAGTTGCCGACAAAATTGGGCTCAATTTTTAATTTTTTGTCTGCCTGCCTCGATAGTGCAGCGGGTAGCGCTGGCTTCTATACCGAGGCCCTAGGTTCGATTCCTAGCTCGGGCTTGTGAAACGCTCATCTACTTCTATCGCTATCCACATGAAGGAGATGAGAATTACAAGAATCGCACAAGTGCGCCGTTGGCAGGCAAAAACCTCCTAGTGTGTAAGAAAAAAACTGCCAATCGCCGCTCGAACTCGGCGTTGAACTGTAGGTCCCCTCCCTTTCCCCATCCGCTTAAAATGTGTGCTGTAACATATGTTGAAAAGACAGTGTTGGATACACATTTTCAAAAACGGGTGAAATATGTGGTATCACAATGGGCCTTACAATAGGCCTCCGAGTGTGTCCCTTATAGAGGCAGCCACCATAGCCTAATCCACCTAAGACTCGACTTACTATGGATCAAGCTGTGCAAGCTTAGATATGCCTAAAGATATGCCAATGATAACTATTTCTGTTATGTGAAGGTGGCGCCCTCTTGTTGAAAGCCCGGCACAGTTTTCCTATAAAAGAGTGGTAAATTCACACCCCTTGAAATATTGAAACCAAATATAATGTATTGCTCATTTCCTAAAAACCATAATAACCAAAACAATAGTTACTACAATGTAAGGTAGGTGCGGTCAATCTCATATAGCCTACACAGAGTCACTTGACGTGACCAGCGATGGCGGGCGTGATCTTTCTCAGAAAGCCTATGGCTGCCTCAATGAAACGCAATCATTTGATATTCAAATTGCCTCTTAGAAAAATTATTTGGCTAATTTGTATTATAATAGGGGCGTGACAGCAGGGCGTGAGTAATGCCGCATAGCTCATGCGCTACCTTATTGAAATCGTTTAATACCCATATCGTCTTACAAAAGTATAGCATAACTGATTTCTGTGATGGCGGGCGTCGAAGGGGGACGCGTCAGGTGGACGTGGACAGAATTTTATATACTAGCAGGGCTCCGCGGCTTTGCATGCAAGTTTGAAGTCAATGGGCCCAATAAATCAAGTTTCTTCATTTAGCACTTGAACACATGTTTTGCCCCTTTACAACCTGAATTTAAAAAAATCAGTAGGTGACAAGTCTAAGCTATGACACTACTAAATTTCAATGCGATACGATTTATAAATCCGAAGCTATTCCACATTAAAAATTTGGGTTGTATGGGCGGTGCCATGCCCCCTTGTTCAATACCCATCCCATTCCCCCTATCGAAGGACACGTCTAAATCGTAAGTCTTTGCCAAATGTCATTGGTATGTGTGAACGGTTTCAAAGTTATTCAAAACATTTGGGTTGCTGGAAAAGTGCCACGCCCCTTGCCCGACCCTTATACAAATTTACCAGTGAAACGACACACCTAAACGGTGGCCTAAAATGCTTTTACGGGCATACTTTTAGGAACGCGCTTTTAGAATACGGCCGGCTTGCTATAATTTCGCTATGGCAACGATGGCTCGCGATGGTAATGGAAATTTGGAGTCCAATTAGAACGTGCGAGAACGATCTGCGCAATAAGCAGACAAGTATAAATAGCAGCCGAGTACAGCGCAGGAAAACAGTCTTGTATGAGCAAGAAAGGTGCAACATGGAGTGGTCTAATAAGAAGTATAAGTGTAAAGACAGTAAAGTGTAAATTTGTAAATAAAGTGTAAATTTGTAAATAAAGTGATTGTTGGTTTTTGACTGCGTTTAAAAATTGAAGTGTGTTTTATTTCGAAGCACAATCCAGAGAGACGAACGAACCTACAGAACTAAATTTCGTAACAATATCTTCTATGAAGACTTTTTCTGAGGGAAATTCATAACATATTTTGTTTTTGGCCCTTCTTTCACAATTTGGTCAAGTTTTTGCTATCATTAAGATTGATAAAAAGAACTAAGAAATAAAAATATGGAAAGATAAAAATACAAATATTTTGTTTTGAAAAATTACTGGAAGTGTTTTGTTATACTTATAAAAACCTACCTCTTGTACGCAAACTTGTTCTGACTAGTGTGCTATAGGTCTTAGCATAATACAATAATATTACTGTATTATGGCTCTTAGTATATTTTTGGATACATACCTATATTTGTTATTTATGATTAATATTACTTGAATAATGAACTTATTTTTTTCCAACCGCAGCCAATTTACTTACATGTCCGTATAAAATCCAACCAAGGTACTTATAGATGTTGTAATTGCTATCGTTATGCAAATAACAACAAGTCAACATCACACCACATCCCCGCAGTGACTATTGCTTGTACCACCAGCACCCTCAGTTTCTATTGTCCACATCGAAGCCGAGCTTACAATGAGATTCTGTTCGACTGTGAGCGTCTGAACAGCAGGAATATTTGCCCACCAGTGAACGGGGCTTCTAACGACCTTATAGTTGCACCATGCCCTGAAGACAGCACTGAAAGCAGTGCGTTTCAGTTGCTTCAATCTAGTCAAATTGCTGATGAGACTTGTAACGCTGGGCTTGCAAAATATCCCCCCGTGAGCATTAACGTAATAAACTCCGAGAACATGCATGTATGCTGGTGTGCACAAATTGCCAATGCTGACATCAATGTTGGCGGCGAGGGCAGTGTTAATAATTCGTCCATTTGTCCAGAATGTCGCAATATTATTAAAAGGCAGCCGTCAGAACATCGCTATCGGCTGGTGTCGAAGCGGCTCTTGCTAGCCAACAATATTATCGTAAATCGAATAGACACACAGTACTTGAATGCGTTCTCCGACGTAACGAAACATCGGCAGGATCCCTACACACCTGAGAGCGTCGAGTCACATTCGCCCTGTCCTGAGCTAAACAGCACCACAACCACCACCTCAAGCAACAGTCGCAGCCCTTATGAACGAGACACAGTGGCTGCACCAAGTGTAATGGTTGGTGTGAAGGCTCATTCGGGCACAACTGAAACTTGTGGCTCGATTAATAGTGCGGCGCTGGACCACAAACAGCAGCAGCAGCAACGTGGCGTCGTAACGCCCGGACAGCTTAAATCGCGGCTCGAAGACCTAAAAAGATATTCCTTGATCAATTCAGGTGCAGAAAACGGTACTGCTGGGGATAGTGATGTTGAAGATGTTGAAGACATTTGCCAAACGTCGATTAAACACAAAAGCCACACCAGTAGCTGCTTACCTGGATGTTGTAATATTCACTAATATATTTATACACTTATCATTTATACACTTAAGCAAGATGTTAATTTTTTTGAACTTTTGTTTCTATACGTACATATAACAAAAAGGGAAGCTAAGCCCTTTGCTTTAGTTTTAACACAGCTTTTAATATGAATCTTTGAAATGTTATTGCTGGATGTACATATATATTGCTATGCAATTTATCTTTGGTTTGAAACTTGCAAGTTAAGCGTATGTCACACATTTCCTTGTTTGTACGCACACAAGAATGTATGTAAACGAGTTTGAGTCGGTGTAACTTTTTTGTGAAACATCTTAGTGCCACTCATTTCACAGTTCAAATTTGCTGGCCAAATTTCAGTTTGAGTTGATTTCATCTGCTTGCCATGGTGACATTATATTGAAAACATAAATAAAAAAAACTTAAATTATATAACAATGAGTTATAAATATAATCAAATAAACATATCTACATGTATATTTCGCCGAAGACCAGCGAAAATGTTGCGGCAAGCTACTTACACTTAAAGCGCCGTTCAAGTGTGGTGGACATGAATGGTTGTACGTGTGACGATAAGATAGTTTACATTAAATTTACGTTGTACTCCATCGTGTACTTTTACAATGTTATTGTATTTGTCGTATAATTTTCTTTTTCCTCAGACCCAAATGAACTCAAATATATTCTTTAAAAAAAACGCTTGGAAATTATGTTAATTTTATTTGACCTGTCGACATTTTCTAGCTGTATTGCAATTTTGTATTCGTTTTTGTTGTAAAAGAGTGATGTGCTGCTACATATCTGAGTTTCATTGTTTCGAGCGCTTTGTTTACGCATCCCAAAAACTTGTACGGATAGTACGCTATATCCATAATATTTGAATTCTATTTTATTTTAGGCCATTGGAAACAAATAGATCAGGTTCAGGAGCATTTACACCAAATCGCCAATGAAATCCTCGGCGATCAAGCAGATGTGTGGAAGGAGCAATCTCTGGTGGATTCAAGGACCCGCTACATACAAATCAGTCAAATTTGCCGCAATGAACACCAGCAAAGTGCTGACATTCAAGATATGGATGGACTGGCTGGACAAGGCTGTGTGACCGGCGAGAGCAATAAACTAAGTAGTGCTTCTCCAGACCAACATGCTGAGGCTGTGGCTATTTTGAAGGAAACAACGGTTTAGTTTCTATATGTGTATATTGAACTTCACCGTGCTTTGCTTTCGGTTAAAGAAATTTTACCAATTACCGTAAGCAAAACCTAAAATATCAATCGATCGAATTTTTCGATTTTAGTGTCAATGTTAGCTTGCTGTATTCTTAGTATTATCATAACTTCAGCTCCATCATTGAAACGTTGTAAGAATGTTATGCCCCTGAAATTGATAGTGCAATAATTATAAATGTTATTATCTTAATTTGGTTTACTATCGGACTGGGGCTTATTGGTTGTATTTGCTTTTTGCGTATTGTTGGTGTTGAACTTACTATTAACTACGAATTCGAACAGTGGTTTTATTTGGTTGGCGCAAGTGTCCAGACTAAGTTTCGAGTGGATTTTTTTAGTTTTGGATCATGTTACGATGCTGGCTATGAAAATGCTTCATATAATTTGTTGTCTTGCGTCAAATCTTTACACAGTTTACGAAAATATATCTTGTGTAGAGTAATATATGTACAACCTATCATAATTCAACCATATCATATGTACACCATAATCGCCAATAATAATATCCTTTTCAAGGAAGGAATTCTTAAAAATATTTTGTTTTGCAAAAAAAAAAATGAACGCAATTTTGGGTCATAATTTTGCACATGGAACTGTCCCTTACAACCGATGATATGGACCAATACTAAGTGAAGCTGTTATCCACCTTATTTAATGTAAATACCATTTCTTAAACGCGAATATGTTTTTTTTATTATAACCTTTGCGCAAGAGAAGATTATGAAAAATGTGGTAGGTAAGTTGTAGGGACTGCCTCTATACAAGACACATTTACCACACAAATTAAACCCGTTTCGAAATGTGTATACAATACCGCTTTCTCAACATGCGTTACAACACACAATGCAAACGGATAAGCAGAAGGGACCTACCGTTAAGCGTCGAAACCGAATCGAGGTTTTACAGAACTTGAAAACGAGCAAATGCTGTGTAGTAAGAGTGGTTCCGTGGGTAGACTATTAAACCGTGAGTCAAAGAGACGCGAGCCCAAATTTCAGCTCAGCCGCCGTAGCTTAACTCGTTGGGCTGCGAGTTAAATGCGACGCTCGAACCCAGGTTCAAGACTCCGTTGCTGCTAACACCGAAAAAAGAAAAACAAAAATTTTTCTTTCGGCAGTTCTCCTCTCAGCAAGAAATGATAATCCTCTGAGAGTAAAATTGCCTAAGAAAAAGCTCCAAACTCACCGTTCGGAATCGGCATAAAATTGTAGGTCCCTTCCAGCCTCGTACAAATTCGCAAGCACAACATGGATGGTTGCGGGTAGCTAGGCCTTAGTCGCGGTGTCGGGCTGTCGTGCCAGTCAATTATTAAATTAATAATTCACATTGAGATAAGAATACATAGACCTTATTAAGTAAGAGGACCTTTTATTGCTTCTGCATTGCCTGGATTTGCTTATCATGCATGTATAAATTACAGAATACAACAAAAACATATTTATTCATCAATATCTATTTTATTTCCAACAAAGTAATCGCTCCTAGATATAGCCGTCCTTTCATAATCTAAGAAAACTAAAAATAGTGATGCATTTCCTTCCAATGAGCTCAACATTAAAGTAGCAATACATTTTTTTTTTGTGATAACGGTACATTTTGAGTGAGAAACGAAAATGTAAAAAGACACCATCGGTGTTTAATAGCTACAAAGACCTCTAAAACTCTCCAAAAAAGCCTTGGTTGTTAGCTTGGAATTGAATTATTGTCGATGGAATTGTAATCCAAAAAACATTAAACATATTTTTTGCCGGTTTTTGTTGTTTTTCCCATGTGAATTCGGCACTGCTCTGTTGAAATAAAAAAATGCTCTCAATGTATGGCAGTAAATTATTCTCCATCTCTGCTTGTTGAGGCGCCGCAATATGGAGCCAATGATTACAAAATCAAGATACAAATGTTTTTGGTACCGGGTTAAAAAATATACCATTCCGAAACACTAGTTGTAAGAATTGTTACAAGATAGTTCAGTTTTTTCCAGCAACGCACTCTGTGAGTCTTGTGAGATCGAGCAAAACTGTTTTCATTATCGTATAGTTTAAATATTCTTGTAACATTTTAGGAAAACGAAAAGTTGCGCGAATGTTGCGCAGTTTTCCATATTTCGATTTTTGTGTGCGAACTCATAACAAATGAGCTAGAACAAATAGAAATGTGCAAAATAATTTCTTTTTTTTTAATGAAAACAAATAACCAAAATGTTTTATTACTTTTCAAAATGCATAAATATCTGCATCAATAGAACTCGATCACGACTTGATTAAGGGGAGGTTCTCCTCTTTTTTTTTCAAAAAATCAATAATTTTTTTTTTGATGAAATGAAAGGTATGAATGTCGAGAATATGTGTGCAAAAGGATTTTTCGATCCGCAGCATATTTATCGCATAGGAGCGTCTCTGATGCGTCGAACTTTCGCGCGCGGAGGAACGCTCTGGTGCTATTTTACTGCGCGGCCAAAGACTTTAAACGCGTTTATCTCAAAACCATTTTTTTCATCCTAACGTCAAGCGTAACTCATGATCTACTTATCCGAGTTACTTCATCTATAGCATTTCTTAAAGGGTATGATTTTGTATATGACTTATACCTAAAACAAATATAAACAAAGGTGTAATAATAGTCTTTTAACAAAAGAAAAGTCGAAAAAAAGATGGTAAAAATTGAACTTTTTCTATGATTATGCATAAATTAGATGATTTTTTATAAAAATTATTCAAAAATAGGTATAAGTCATAGGGAATTTAATATTCTTTACTATAAAAAAAAAATTTTTGATTTCAGTTCACTACAAGTGGCTACAGCCTTGACGTTTCCGAACAATGTCTCGCTTGCAGAGGTTGACAAGACCCGCCATTTTTGGGCCGCCATATTGGATTTTGTAAAAAAAAATTTTTTTCTTGTATTTTAGAAAGATGGCTTAATAAATCATCAAAACCGTCTATTCGTGAGTCGTTTCATTATCCGACAGTAAATGAAAGAATTTCGCTTTATTTTCGGCCGAAAAGAGGAGAACCTCCCCTTAAGTCGACCACCATTTTAAGGTTGTTTTTAGTAGACATCAAATAAAAATAGAAAAATTTCGCAGCTATGCATTTAAAACTTTATAATCAGGCATGTGCTACAAATCGTTTTCGTTTCAAATTCGGAGCGAAAACGTGATGGAGTGTGCTCAATTTCGTTTTGATTTCGTCAATTTTCGAAAACGAAATCGTTTGAAATGATATGTGCCAGAAAACCGAACTTCCGTTTTCGTTGCGATTAGAAAACGGCTGGTATTCTATTTGCGTTTCAACTTATAAAGAAATTTTGAACGTGAAAAAGTTGAGGGAGTACTGGCTCACTGACCAACATGAAATTATGCAAGCCGATAGTGGGCATAGTTCACAACCTGTTAACCAATAGGGTTACAACTCCATCACTGTTGCACTGTACTCTTGCAAAAGAGGAGCTGTAAGAAATGAAGTATCCAACCACGTATCATGTACTCGATTTACATCTCCTTGATTAGGCCAATTCTTTTCTAAGGAGCAGTAGTATGGTGGACTGCCCTGGATAAGATGGTTAACCAGAAACTTCTGGACTCAGTCCAAAGATCGGCGGCGTTCATAATAACTTGAGCCCTGCTTCACTTTCTTCCTGTTGACCTCTTCGGTAAACAAGCTGCAATCCTCTCTGCAGTGAGACTATATACCATCAAAAGATGGACATGTACTGATTTCGGTTACTACCGAATCCTAGGCTGTTCACCTGACTTACCTGACAACATATACTACTCGCTACCGTCATATCTGTTCGACTCTAAATTCTCAACCCTCATACCTCATAGACCGGATTGGGAACAAGACACGGTTTCTATTTAGACGGTCTCAACCACATCAGCTTTCCAGACGTGGCACCACCCTCCCGTATTTCAACACCACAAAAAATGGCTTGAATAGTCTTCTTGACTTGCAGTAAGACATACCCTAAACTTGTGGTATGACAACGGGCCTATTCCGTAGCCTAAGTGTGTCTTTCGGCAAGTTCCATGTCAAGACAGCCACAAAAATTCCAATCATCATGCAAGATATTCAATTTTTTGTTAACGTTTCAAAAAACATTGTATAGACGTCAACAAAAAAATCATCTTGAATTTTATTTCGAATTGAAGTCAAATCGTCCGTTTTGTAGCACACCCCCCAAAAATTCGTACGATTTCAAATTCCGATTTCGATTTGAAATCGTGCGATTTGCAGCACATGCCTGAATATTTTAAATATGCTAACAACTTTCCCCGAACAATTTTTACAGTGAATGATCATATTGAATTGGCTGAAAGAGACGGCGATGAAATGTTTTAATTAAACTCTTCAACTTAACTTTCAGTAGAAATGTGTAAGATGTATGTATATTTTGTAGCTATCACTAAAGTTTATTCAAAAACATTTGTTTTTCCTTTGTAATGTTCTATTAACTAAACCGAAAAGTTATTTCATATCTAAATAGCCTGGGTGAATTGCCATTTTCGGCATCAATTACCCCACTGTTTCTTTACTCACTTTCATCCCAAAAATTGGTGATAGCGCTGCTCCTGACCCCTTGCAATGCTTCTGCAAACAATAAATGCATATACACATTACTGACACAACAACCCGTCAGAGACAAATTGTCTCTGAACCCGTGTTAGGGATCTTTAGTTATGCCAATGCTGATTGCTAGTTTGGGGGCTTTCTCAAAGGCAATTTGTTAACCCTCAGAGATTAGGACAGAGAACTTCATAGCTGGTCTAATATGAAATTTTATTGAATTACAACCAAACTCAACTCATTCACAGGTCGATCTATTTTAATTTTATTTAATGAAATTTATGACAGGGGATGCGGCTTTTACAGCCAATTGCAGTTATGATGAAATAAACTCAACTATTCGATTAGTTTTTTTGCTTTGAAATATCTGCGTAGATACAGCACTTGCCATGTAGCAAGACCAAGCAAGCAGCACATGCTGAAAATACTGAAGAACAACACACGACTGTTGGTTTTTTCTGCAAATAAAAATGCTGTCATTGCCAAAATCTCTGCCTGATTTAAACAACTTTTAACTCACCATTTGTGTCTCTCATTTCTTCTTCACGTTTACGCATAAGAGCAAAGTCCCTCACTATAGAGTCGGACAAGTCCTCTAAACGCTTCAGTTCGACTTCCAAGGGTTTCAGTTTTGCAGCTTCTTGAATCTAAAC
Organism: Melieria omissa; assembly: GCA_963971225.1. Lineage (NCBI taxonomy): Eukaryota > Metazoa > Arthropoda > Insecta > Diptera > Ulidiidae > Melieria > Melieria omissa. The sequence continues at coordinate 48,663,930 of OZ020267.1, read as the reverse complement.
AATAGAAAAATGTAGAATGGCAATTAAGATTCAATTAATGCAAATGCAGAAAGCAAGCAATAGTGCGCCGTTACTTACACCTTCGTAGCTCTTTGTTTCAACACCTTTTTTGGTTACCAGGGAAACTTCTTGTTCGATACCTCTTTGATCTGCAAAGAAAACATTTATTGTCGAAATATTTTATCACTCATGTTATTTTCCATCCTACGTGGTGGCACTTTGGAAATGAAGCAAATTTCGTAGGTCTCATAAACTTCCGACATGAAAGTGAATTTGCCTTTGGTAATATGCTCGCCCTGCGATAAGATGTGACCCTTTGTGTCGCGTGCCTTTGAAACGGATTAGAACATTTTGTTATTGGGGAATTCGGGCTAAGGGTATAAGAGCCTACTTACGATGTAATCGATGACTTGACCGGGCACGTCAGACACCTCATATTCGCCTTTCACCAGTTGATTGGCCTGTATGTCCTCCTTTAGGCATTTTTGTGTGTTCGGCTTCAAGTGAAACATTACTCCTTCTACACTTACTCCAACCGCGCTCAACACCACAAGAAATTTAATTAGCATGTTCATATTGCTAGAATCTGTCGCTGTTCGAGGAACTTATTCTACAAAATAAAATATTGACACATCCAGTGAGGAGAAAAGATGAGGTGGCCAAATGCGACCGCACACCTTAAGTCAGAAAAAATACGTCAAATATAAAGGTGTTGCCAGACGGTTGACTGAAGTGTTGAAGTAGAAGAAATAAATTGTATAACATAACAACAATTCATAAACAACAATACAATAATAACAAAAATTCAATATATTTTGTTAGTGCTTTTTTGTCAAAATCAGCCGACAAAATTATTATTAAGTGGATTAAGTGAAAAAAACACGGAACTGACTTCTGCAAACAAGAAGGCACAGGAAGTGCGAAAAAAGTTTATTTATTTGTTCGTATCGTCACTTCCAAGTGCACTTTACTTTGTAATGTACGTTGAATGTACATCTAAGTAAAACGAATCTAGAAGAAAGACCTGATTTTACAAGCATAATAAGCTGGCCTCGGGAGTCCAGAGGGTAGCGCGTTGGCTCTTCATGCCAGAGGCCCAGGTTCAATTCCCAGCGCGGGCTGTTTTAAACACTCGTCTATCCATCGCTTCACATGAAGCAGTTGAGAATTATAAGAAACGGACAAGTCAACTTTTCGCAGGCAATGAAAATTTCCAAATATGTCTACCTTTCATCGTAAGTGAAGAAATAAGCAGTGCATAAACTGAATATGTAATTTTATTTTTTATCATTTTAAGCCCATTCCAACAGCACATTACGACCGCCTTACGTTTTCCTTCATACCGCCACATTATTAAGTACATTTGAATTGGAAGCCGAACAATTCCGAAAAATTTTGCTATGATACCATTTGTACTTTACTAAATCATGCATGATCCGGCGGCCATGCTCTGAACAAACGTAATGGGCGTTTGGCATGGAAATTGGAATGCTTACCGGATGCAAAGTATAGGGTAGGCCATTTAAAGTGGAAGGCCATTCTTGTTTTTGAAAAAAAAGAGGAAAAAAAAATGTTTTTTTGTTTTCATCTCGATATTCATTTATTTTGGTCCAAGGAGAAATTTTCTAGTTAGTTTTTGAAAATGATATCGCGTAAATGGCCACCATTAGCTTTGGCCGCAAAATGTGCCCTTTTTTCGGCATTTTCCATCACTTTTGCCAGTGTATCGGCCGATATGGCTCTTATTTCGCGGCTCTGAGTTGAGCTAGTGTCCTTGGCTTGTTGGTGTATACCTTGGACTTCAAGTAGCCCCATAAAAAAAGTCTGGCGGCGTCAAATCGGGCGATCTCGGTGGCCACTCATAATCGCCGTTTGGTTTTCACAATCGAGAAGTTATTTTGAATGTAAAGCTGAACAATTTCAGCACGTTCTTTTGGAGTGTACTGTTCCGTGGTATAAATTGTCTTGGAATGACGCTTCCAACGCGCTATGTCATTAGTCGATCTGACAGCTCTGTCAAAAGTTATAGGGTTACCAGATGCTTCCACTTTAAATGGCCTAGCCTGTAAGTATGCTGTAATGAATTACGGAAGGTGCCACTTTCCTACTGGGTATTGTTACTATGTTGTGTGCGTAAACACTGGAAGAAGCTATTGCATGTGCCATTTTGACAATCAGCATGTCCATTCACTAATAATTATTATGATTCTGATAATTATAAACAAAAGGAAAAAGTGTAATCAGCTGTGGTGCTGTTACTACCTATTGAATTTGCCTTGAACAATTCTGCGCAAGGCGAAACTATCGATAGTCGGCACCATCGATAGTTTCGATAGGATAGTTCAAACTATCGATATATCGACGATAGAATCGAAGTTTAAACGGATCCATTAAAATGTATAGTGGCCAGTACTACTCTTATAATAAAAATTATTCATAAAATCAAAAACGATAAATTTTATTCATAAATTGTATAAATTTTTAATCATAAAAATTGTTTACAATATACATTTTAATTCTTCTTCTTGACTGGCACGACAGCCCGATTGCGAGACTAAGGGTTGGCTACCCGCAACCAACCGTGTTGTGCGTGCGAATTTTTTTACAAGATTGGAAGGGACCTACAGTTTTATGCCGATTCCGAACGGCGAGTTGGGAGCTTTTTCATAGGTAATTTTACTCTCAGAGGTTTGCCATTTCCTGCTGAGAGGACAGCCGCCAAAAGAAAAATTGCTGTTTTTTTTCGGTATTGAACCTGGGTTCGAGCGTCGCATTTGACTTGCTGCCCAACGCGCTAGCCAACTGAGCTACGGCGACTGCCGTACATTTTAATTGTAAAATTAAATTTTAGATAATTTATAAATATTATAAATTTTAGATAATTTTAGATAATATCTTAAAATTTTTAAAAACATGTGCAAAGATGTAATGAGCATGTTTCACTTTTTTTTAACATTTCCACGTATTAATTCATTGCTGAAGAACCATTAACACCAATACAACAAATACAAATAACAAAATAGCAACAAATAACGTTTTATTACGAAAAAAAAACAAAAATTTATTTTACTTAAGCCCAAACTCCATAAAGCGCGTTTCAAGCGTGTCGTCGTTTTTCACGTTTCCCGCGTTTCGAGAAAAAGTAGAATCAGTGTATTTGTATGAAACAAACTCCATGCCTTGACGTCGATACGTCCGAAACGCGTCAACAGTTGAACTATCAATTTTCTCACGCGTTTCGCGCTTAACGACGTCAAACGGCTGACAGAGCTCCTAAAGATGTCATAAATTATGTGGTTAAATGGTAATGCCGATAACAAACTTGCGTTATCGCAAAAGTCGAATGAATTTATTTTACACGAAAGCTATTAAATACATTTAAGAAACATTTGAAATTCAACATTTTAACATAAAATGTGGAGAAATTCCTAAAAATTTGAATAATTCTTTCACAGACGAAACTTAGCCTTCGCTGTATTGGACATTCGATAGCTTATTCGGTGTATATCGAATTTTGCTCATTCCTGTGAGATAAATTGCTATAAATTGAATTCAACTGAATCTTTTTTTTTTTTTTTTGCAATGCTCGATATGCATTTGTGTTCAAAATGAAATCAGTAAATTCTATAAAGTCTATGACGTATAGCAATTTTATTTCGTTCTTTTCCACAATTCACAACGAAATCGATCAGCAGTTTGCCAATCAAAAATTAGCATCAGCTGACGTAAGAAGAAGAGGCTTACGCGTGAAACGCGTGTTATGGAGCATACAACATTGCAACGCGAATAACGCGACAAACCCTGAACGCCTGAAACGCGCTTCATGGAGTTTGACCTTTACGCTTTCACTGTACTGACGCGTGCTTGCTCTCGATAGTGAAAATGTTGCAAATTCGAGCTCGCCCTATTAGTATAAACAAAATCATAGTATAAACAGAACCAAATCGTCGGCCGAATTTATACGCACCGAAAAATTACGCAGCGCGTCCGTCGTCGTGAATAACGCACAGTGAAACATAATGGGTGCGAAATTCACTTCAGCTGTTTACAAAAATTAATCCTACAAACACACGATAGGTCGAATGGGCACTTCCTCAATTAGCAGCTCCGTCTTGCCCATTTTTTAAAACATATGAAAGGGAAAGACAAAATTGATTATTTGGCACAATTTTTTATTTAAATTTGAAGCACTTACAACATTGCAACCTTAAAGTAGCACAAATCACAAAATTTTTGCAGAACTTTTCGTTTGTTTATGATTTTGATTTTCACCTCTGACAGCTGCACAGCTGATTGGTTCGCACGCCGACTGCGACCAAATTAGAATTTGTTCTATCTTCGGACGACCGTCGTTGGCCGAATATCGCAGTCGTCGTCGTTGTGGGCAATCACATGCACTGCTGTGTGTTTTAATTTTGACAGCGTACGTTCGGTGCGTAAAAATCGGCCGACGATTTGATTCTGTTTGGACGTAAGACATCTTATTGTTTAATTGTCTTTGTTAGAGCTCTCTAAAGTTTGTGTGAGGTAGTGTGTTTTCGAAATCAGCTTTTCTTTATTAGTCTTAGGTTATTCAACATTTTTTACTGCCGCCTTCAGCAAACTTGCAGCTAATATTTCGTTAAACAAACTTTGTGATCATACTATAGCCCAATAATTATGTTTATCAAGATTCAGAAAATTGGTTGTCGGTTTTATGAGCTCTGTAAAATGTTTTGTTAACTTGCAAAGTTCTAATATAAATGAAAATGTGTATGGCGCTTGTCGTGCAATCGTTTATACTCATAAATTGTGAAACCCTCTAACGAAAATACCAAAATATAATAAAAAAAATATCGAAATATATGATTTCACATGCACATGTGAGTCACACCGTTGTTCCGATCGTTTACACAAAGTTTTTCGTGAGTCCATATTCATGAGCGCCTCACAAATGTGCTCAAGTAAGCGATGCTAATTGCAATTGCTTAGTAACAAACCATTTTATTGAAAATGTTGTCATTACTTTCTATGTCTAGACACTGGTTTTTAAAGATTAAGATGGTCCAGTGGCGGATTCAGGGGGTGTTTTGGGGGTTGAAACCCCCGAAATATTTGGATCGCCTATAAAACTACATACAAATTAAAAGACATTTTACAATTATTAAAGAATTACTTTTTGAAACCCCCCCGAAATATTTTTCTGAATCCGCGCCTGAGATGGTCCTTTATCGTTTTACACAATGCAAAAAACATTATATTTGGGTGGCTGATATTTGAAACGGAGATGCATTGTAAATATATTTTAAAGCCATGATATAAATATTAGAAGGCAGATTGATTGTGACAGATAACAAGTTTTACAATAACTGTTCAACCATTTTTAATTTTGCTGCGGAGTCACAATTTCAGAACTCCTCTTTCGTTTAGTTTATGCACGAAAACACTACTAAACCGAATGATTCTGTATTAATTATAACCGGGGACATAACCAATTTTTATTTTAATCATAGATAATCATTTTATAGGAATTTGGAAATTTAGGAGCCAAAATGTTTTTAATAAATTCGTAAACATAATTTAACTTTTACTATGAACGCGCGGTACATTACATTTACACTGACATTTTTAAGTAATTATATAAGTATTGATTTAAGGGTAAAAAAATGCGGAACAAGTGCAGAATAGCGTACCCTCGTGAAAAAAAAAAAAAAAAATTTGGCTGTATAGAGCTTGGTTTTGTGAATGTAACAAACTAAAAATTTTGCCGGGGAAACGCCTACAAAAGGAGTGGCACGGGGTCAAAGTTCAAAACTTTTATCAAAATAACTCATTCAATTTTCAATCGATTTATATGATATGGGTATCAAACGAAAGGTCTTTTTCATACCTTTATTATGGTGTACCACATTATATACTTTATATGTACGAGTAAAAAATTATAAGCAAAAAATGATTTTTTTTTATAAAATTTACAAAACCCGATTTTTTTCTAGAAAAACGTCGTTATTAAGATACAAAAAAATGTACACTATATTATAGCCTGTGGAATTATCTTTTCAATGAAATATAAAAACATACAATTTTGTTTTTTTTCAATGCGTGTTTTAATTAAATATCGCGCCTAAGCAAAGAATTTCTGCATTCAAGTACCTTTTGTGTGGCCGGCCTTCGGCCGGGGCGCTTGAAAAATAACCCTCATGGGAGTCACCACCACATCAGGCAACAGTCAGGTGTGCACAGTATTTTTTGTTCAAATCTATAGTTCCAAGCCATAGTTTTTTTGGCAATAAGTTTTTCCCAGGTGGCCGGCCTTCGGCCGGGGCGCATGAAAAATAACCCTCATGGGAGTCACCACCACATCAGGCAACAGTCAGGTGTGCACAGTATTTTTTGTTCAAATCCATAGTTCCAAGCCATAGTTTTTTTTGGCAATAAGTTTTTCCCAGGTGGCCGGCCTTCGGCCGGGGCGCATGAAAAATAACCCTCATGGGAGTCACCACCACATTAGGTAACAGTCAGGTGTGCACAATATGGAAATATAAAAACTTTGAACCTCGATATCTCGAAAACGAAGCGAGATATCGAAAAATTTTATTCTTCATTTTCGATTTACTTTCGGTCAATCTATCTAAAAACATCATCAAATGGCGGCGCCACGGAAACCGTAGAATCCCCTTGCAGGCACATTATTTTAACTCAATATAAATTTAAATATAAAAACAAAAAAAGTTAAAATATTCTATATTTCATTGTAAAGGGAATTCCGTAGAGAATATATGGTAACAAATTTATTATATCTTTATTTTGGTTTTTTTCGAGAAAAAAATCGGGTTTTGTAAATTTTATAAAAAAAAAATAATTTTTTGCTTATAATTTTTTACTCGTACATATAAAGTATATAATGTGGTACACCAAAATAAAGGTATGAAAAAGGCCTTTCGTTTGATACCCATATCATATAAATCGATTGAAAATTGAATGAGTTATTTTGATAAAAGTTTTGAACTTTGACCCCGTGCCACGCCTTTTGTAGGCGTTTCCCCGGCAAAATTTTTAGTTTGTTAGACTCAGGAGCGAAACTTCTTTGTAAAGGCATACTTATTAATTTTTTTCACGAGGGTACGCTATTCTGCACTTAAGCCAAAAATGCGAAACTAATATTTTTACTCTAAAGTTTCTTACTTTTAAAAGAACCTTTAAAAAACTTTTATTTGTAAAGAAGTATGAATAATGTTTTCAAGTAGCTTCAATAAAGATACCAAGTTTTTGTTGACGACACTGCTCAGCTAGTGATGCTGAATATTTATTCGATTACTTTAGCTTATAGTAATTACGTAAGGAATTTCAGTGCTGGGTTCACATATTCGTTGGAAAACGTACATTACGTATATATGCGTTGCTGCCGCATTTTTTTTTTAAGTTTAAGGTAAAGTAAAAACGGTTCGCTCTAAACGCGTAAAATAATAAAATTTTCCTGCTTTTGACATTCTTCGAAAACCTTACCTATTGAAAATGGAGGATTTAAAGCAACTCTTGCAACACAGCAAGTACTCATCCTATGGAAGCACCGATTCTGACTCTGATAATGGCGGAAGCGCTCAGCAGTTGGACCAATCTAAAACAAAACGGGGCACAAGGAGTCGTATCCCAACAAGGCGCCCTAACCCGAATGTTTATAATCGCAATGCTCTCCTGGCACGCGAGAATCGGCTTAAAAAAAAAGCTCACCTGGAATCGATCGAAAAGGAACTGGAGGAGGTGCGGATAGCTAATAGAGAACTTAAAAAGGCGTTAAAGCGGCAGATGCGTATTAATGGTCGCCTTGAGCGTGAGAAGAGGTATTTCCAGAGCATTGCCGCGAATCGCGCTGAAATCCAGAGCCTGATTAAAGCTCTGAATGTCTGTTTACCTCTGCAGCGAGCAAATGGTAGTGGACTGGAGCAGTTACTTTCAACTCAATCGTGTTCGTTAACTGATGAGTCACCGAGATCGAGTGGTAAATCAAGTAGCCGCAGTAGTAACTATGAGCAAGAGCCGCTTTCCATTAATTTTGAGAGGTCGGAAAATGGTAGTGTAGGAACCACAGAGCTCTTCAATCTGCCAGATCAACCAATAAGTTCGTGTGGTTTTCTTGAACCTTTTTCCTCAGATTTCGAGCCTTTGTCTGCACTCACTGATCCTTGGAGTGATCTTTTGGAGGAAGAATTTGGCTTGGAGGATTGCCCTAGCGAGCAAACGCCGAAATTAAACAACATCGCAGATGAGCACAGTTATGTGGATATGCACCAAGGTTCAACAAAAGAGTTTGGTAACGCGGGTGTTTGCCTGCACGTTGCACATGGCAAAGTGTCTTTGGAGTTTTGCCCAACTTGTTATTGGAGCGCCTGTAGAACACCACCATCCGAACTGTTACATGACAGTGTTAATTGATAAGTATATTTTGCTCATTGAGAAATGTGCAAACATAACGACACTTTATTTGTGTTGCAAATTATTATGAGACTTTGTTCATTCGTACTTTTATAAGAATTTCTACTAATTGTAAAACGATGTCTCATGTGCATTGAAAGCTTAGGAGTTGGAAATCATGGGTTCTTTATTGCTGATGATTCGAGCGGTTGCTTTCAGGCTTCTTGGACTGACGCTGCCATAGTCGTGTCCAGTTGCCGTTACATTCTACAAGGTGGGTGTATCGCTCCCCTCGCTTTCACGACTGTAAAAGCAGTTGTTACCAATTAATAATTGTACTGATCTTAAAAATGTTAACTTCTTACAGCTATTCTTTCGCAAAGCCAAGACGGAGCTAACTATTGGAATGGTTGTCGAAATGTGTCGTTCCCGAGAAAATCGCCAAAAAGGGGCAGTAAAGCGACGACGGGTTTTAAAGTTAATTTGTTGGAAATGATGCTGTTACTGTCCTTTTGTTTGCTATTTTCTGGGCTAATGCAATTTTAGTTTGGACTTAATTCTAAACTTTTACAGTTATACAAAGTTTCAGGTTTGAAGATGTTCTGCGTATTGCAGTTAAGATTTGTAGCTGCCTTGGAATCCATCACCGGTATGTAGATTTTTTCCAACTCCTACTTCCCTAATCCTTGAGACATCGCTAGTATAGTTATTGATGTAATGACAAACCTTGAGACATCGCTAGTATTGGTATTAATGTAATGTTATGTTGTAAAATGTTTATAAATAAACAAATAAAAATTTAGCTGATGTGTACTTGCTTAGTGTTTGTTGGTATATCGACAGAAGTGTGGAGCTGCACACGCCGGCGGTAGTTTTATTCTTACATGCTAAAAATCATATTTTCGCAGTCGAAGTGACACATTTGAGCAATTTAAGTATACAGCTGCGGTCAAAATAATAGTACGCATACTACGAAAAGAAAATGAAGAAAAAATATTATGATTTTCTTTGCATATATTTACTTTGTATTTTTTTAACAAGTTAAACGTGTTAACAATAACATCAGAAAAGAAAACTTATGAGTTAAATTCAGTTTGATTCGATTTAAATTAAATGCGCCCAAAGCTCCAAAATATGGTCGGTAAAAAAATAGTAGTACGCTTTACTTTGATAAAAATGATTGAATGAAAAATGATTTGTTAGATTATATTGAGCGCCTGTTCTCTTCACGTCGCACCACAAGTTTTTAATTGTATTGAAGTCGGGTGATTGTGCGGGCCATTTCCTAACCCTAATTCTGTTCTTGCGAAGCCCCTTTTGTGCAAGTTTGCTTGTATGCTTTAGGTTATAATCCAAAGCAGTGGTGTTTTTTCACGAACACACGGTAGCACGATTTCCTGCAAGATTCGTACATAAACACATCGATCCATCGTGTTCTTGATCAAATAAATAGCGCCACCTCCATAAAACGTAAAACATGCTCAATAAATCCGAGTAAATCTAACCCAAAAATCAAATTTTAACATGCAATTATAACAATGCTTTTTTTGTGTTCTGCCGTTATAAACGTATAAAAGTTAAACAACAAAAAAGGAGAAGCAGCAAATTGAACATGTCGCACTATGTTTAGTAGCAGCACTACTATTGTTCTGACCGCACTGTACATACATGTACAGACAGATTTTTAAATATGTTTTGAATTACATGGTTGGGGGGTAGCGCACTGGTTTTTCATACCGAGGCCCTAGGTTCGATTCCTGGCTCGGGCTAGTGAAACGGTCATCTACTCCTATCGCTATCCACATGAAGTGCGCTCTTGGCAGGCAATGGCAAAACCTCCAAGAGTGAAAGAAAAAATGCCAATCGCCGTTTAGATTCGGCGTTAAACTGTAAGTTTGAAAAGTGTGCTGTAACATACATATGTTGAAAAAAAACAGTGTTGCATATGTACACATTTCAAAACGGGTGAAAATATGATATATTACTCTCCTATCCTTCCCTATCCCTCATGGGTATAGTACAATGGTCCGAAATGGACCCAGTGCTATGGAAGACTTGTAGCCTTCCTGCCCACCCTCACATCAGATCACACATGGTTACCTTAATGGTAAGATTAATGGTTAGTTAACGTCCGAAATTACGCCTATATGCAAAATCAACGTAGGTACTAAAAAATAACATAATGTAATACATATTTTAATGTTACATTTGAAAAAATAAAAATACATTTCCTGTGAAGCATTTAACTTACTTAACTTGCCATAACCCGTTACCGGGTTACAGTCTGCCGGAAAGGCTCATTCCGCAGCTTAGACTGCCCACCACTTAGACTTGTTCGTCCCGAACAAGTAGCGGAACTCCGCCGGACTAAGACGCCAGGCGCTCCAAATGGTAACTTTCAGCCTAGCGTTTCTATTGCAGCGGCGTTGAATCCTGTACACCACGTCATTAATCCTGGTCACGACTTTATACGGTCCTTCCCATGATGGTTGAAGTTTTGGAGACTAGCCTTTCCTTCGCTGCGGGTTGTAGAGCATTACCAGATCGCCTTCTTAGAACCCTGCTGCGTTAGCCCGTAGATCATATCTTTCTTTCATCTTATCGCTGACCAATTGGACACGGCTTCTTATAAACTGGTGGATTTCTTCCAGTTCCAACCGTTTATTGACCACGTAGTCAGTCCGAGACCGTAGTAGCACCTTCCAAAGTACATATATCTGTCGACCTGAGCTATCTGGCTATCGAATTCTGCTTTGTAATCGATAAAGACATGTTGGGTACCGATTTTACTTTCTTTCATTAACCTCTCGGACTGGATATAAGTATATGTATGGATAGATACACATAAGTCCAGATGACACCACACAATATACCTTAGGGTACCTACCGGGAATAGTGGTATCAAAACGCTAATTGGTTGTTGGAACATCGCCACTAGAACCAACCAACCAACCAACCTGTTTTGAACATGTTTGTTTCTATGACTCGACGCTCCCCCGATTTGCACGTCTTGCCTTGAATGATTTCAATTAGAATTTAGCGTAATTGTATGAAGCAAGGAATAGAAGCAGCAGTTGAAAGGTATTTATTAACAAATTGGTTTGCTTTTTTTTAATTTTTTGAAATTAATTAATTTATTAATTGCAGGCGTAGTCAATAATGATGAAGATATTGAATTGCGTCAGGTCCCAAACATTTTCCGCAAAAGTCTAAGTTCATCTTTTTTTAGAACTGTTATTTCTTGGTGCACGTATTTTTTGTTTTTGATTGCAAATGCAACTGCAACTACTCGCTTTGCAACTGTTTTAGAAAGTGTTTTACTTTAGAAACTGTTTTACTTTAGAAACTGTTTTACTGACTTTGGACTAGTTGCAAATGGATGCAGACGGGGACAATTGACTTTTGCCTAGGACACAGCCACGTTAAAAGGGTGAGTTTGCTCCAAGGAAACGAATCGGTTCTGAAATCAGCTATAGCTGACAAGCAACCAGATGAAAAACTACATTTGGCCCCGTCCGAATTCCTACAGGGTCGTGTATAGTCGAGCGGATCCGTAAGTAAGTATGCACACTTTTTTCTACATTGGCTCGGTTCCAGGCTGCGCCTGTTGCAGAACAAAAACTCTCGTTTGTAGAGCTTCATACTCACCTACGTTTGTGTATGTGTGAAAGCATTTTACCCCATTGAATGATGACACATGCGTGATGACGTCACGATAGTGGAAACACGAATTGACCTCTTCCGAGCGAAACACATTGAGTGACTTATCTCCCATCTATATAAATATTAAGGGGGGCACTCCATGAAACGCTCAAAAAAAGGGTAAATTTTCTTTATGTTACTGTACAAAAAAAGAAACTGACAGAAACAATCCGTTTGGAACAACTGTAGGTATTAGTTAAAAGTTAAAAAAAAAATTATACATAAAAAAAATTAAAAATGGCAAACATATTGAACATCTTCCGAGTCTTGGTTTAAAAAAAGACGTCTTCCCGTCCACACGATGCCGTCCGAAGTTATAGTCTGAAACATACAAATTATATATCAAATTAATCATCACGCTTGTCGCAAGTGCGTGAACCTCAAAAACTATAAAAATTTTCCAAATTTAGCAACAAAGCCATATAAACTACAAAAAAGTTCGTTTTTTAATAGATTTCAGAGGTACAAAACGAGTATATATTCGTGTAGATCGGTTCAGTAGTTTTTTTTTTATCATGTGGACGGACTATAAAAACGTGTTTATGAGGAAACGCGTTCCAAAGTTATTCGGAACACCTGGTGTGGCTGAGCGCGCGTCGATGAAAAGAACTGTGTCTCCGAAAGTTTTCAGAGTTCGACTTTGAAACCTTGCAATAATGTTCTCGGATAATATATCTTTCGATTAAAGCAAAAAAAAATAATCGATTTTTTGAATCCATCTCATGGAGTGCCCCCTTAAGCTACAAAAAAGAATGAAGATGGTCCTTAAGCCATATTCTTAAAATTTTTCCAGAGTATAGTTGGCTATCGTATTTTATAAGTATGGGACAGCGGGGCGCAACACCTCTTATACAAACCTAGTTTTTGGATCCATACACATTTTTCGATTATTTTCATTATTATTTCAATTATTCGAATAATTTTTTTTCCATTCGAAACGAGCGACAGAAACAAATAAGTACGAATAAGAGTTAAGTAATAATTTCAGATTAATAATGTCTGTAATTTTTAAACTTGTTAGATTTTAATTTTCAAATATATTTGTTGTTTTAATATTGTCCTTTTCTTACCGAAGCCGCTGCCGCCAACATTATATTTCTTATTTATTTTTATTTTTTATTTATTTTTTTATAAAACTTTCTTTCAGCTTGTATATACTATAGTACACAATTGGAAGAGACATATACACATATTAACACTTCGTTCAATAATGTGTGTGACTAACTAATTAAAACAAATTTTTTTGCCAAAATTCGTTTTTATTCATCAACATAGTCCCCTTTTAGGGAGATACAATCATTCCAACGCTTTTACAATCTTTCGATACCGCCTTTGTAGAACGATTTTTCTTTGCCTTCAAAATAGGCGTTAGTTTCGGCGATTTTTCATTTGAGCCAAATCTCTTACCACGGAGCATCTTTTCGAGGTCTGCGAAGAGCCAGTAGTCGCTGGGGGCCAGATCTGGAGAATACGGGGGATGAGGAAGCAATTCGAAGCCCAATTCATGCATTTTTGCCATCGTTTTCATCGACTTGTGACACGGTGCATTGTCTTGGTGAAACAACACTTTTTTCTTCTTCATATGGGGCCGCTTAATCGCGATTTCTTCTTTCAAACGTTCCAACAACGCTATATAATAGTCGCTATTGATTGTTTTCCCTTTCTCAAGATAGTCGATGAATATTATTCCGTGCACATCCCAAAATACTGACGCCATAACCTTGCCAGCCGATGTTTGTGCCTTTGGACGCTTTGGGCGGCTTTCACCGGTTGCATGCCACTCAGCAGACTGCCGATTTGACTCTGGAGTGAAATGGTGGATCCATGTTTCATCCATTGTGATGTACCGACGCAAAAACTCCGACTTGTTGCGCGTAAACATGTCCAAACAGCTCTTTGAATCATCGATTCGTTGTTGTTTTTGCTCCGGTGTGAGCAAACGCGGCACCCATTTCGAAAACACCTTTTTCATAACCAAATGTTCGTGTATTATGGTGTGTACACTGCCTGCTGATATCTTTAGAATGTCAGCAATCTCCCCCACTTTCACTTTACGGTCGGACATATTGATTTTCAGTGTTTTTTCAACGTTTTCCGGAATAACAGCGTCATTTGGCCGTCCAGTAGATGGAATGTCATCGGTGTCTGTACGACCACGTTTGAATTCGGCATACCAATAACAAATGGTTCTTTTTGATGGAGCAGAGTCCGAATAATGTTTTTCAAGCCATTCCTGGCATTGAACAGTATTTTTTTTCATTAAAAAACAATGATAAATCAGCACACGGAATTGCTTTGAATTCATTTTTTTTTTTAAACTCAAAAGTAGTGTCACTTAACCCTTTCGGGACGGAGTTTAATTTTGAAATCCAAAGTACTCTCAGTAGAAATATTCTCATGCTATGCATGTTCGGGTTAGAAAATTCTATTAGATGCTCACAAATTCTGAAATCATTCTATTATGCGGGAACACCGAAATCTAAAAAATATTTTGCGTGGGTCGTAAGATTTGAATAGTTGTTTTGAGGGGCATTAAAAACTTACTGGGACGTATTATCCCAGTAGTCCCGAAAGGGTTAAAGCACTGTAACTTGTAAACTAATAGTCGGATTGACATATAATTTTGACAGTAAGCCTAAAAAGGTTCACAATTTCGAAAAAAAATATTGATTTAATATTAGTGCCGCCATCTATGTGTCAGTCACACACATTATTGAACGAAGTGTTATACTTTGTTGGTTAAGAGGCTAAGCGGAGCTTTTTATAGACTATTAATAAACCAAGACCAGACTAGGATATATATATAGTATATCCCAGACCAGACTAGGATACATTTCCATAGAATGTTACTTAGTTATATTATATATTGCTGGCTTCTAAAAGCAATATCGTTATTACATACTAATAACATATTACTTGAAAACCAAAATAGGTAGTATATTACAAACAAGTTACATTACTTGAAAAGTTTTGGTAATAATAGTACTGATAATATAATAATATTACTGGTAATAAAGAAATATATGATATATTATATATAAAAATTCCGATTATGGCACACAGTTAACTAGCTTTTGTCCTCAGCTTTTTCTGTGTTGATGTCCAAATAATTCTTGCTGAAGACCTCACTTTTAAGTTCTCTTCAACCTTATTTACAACTTACAAAAATTTAACAAAAAAATGATTCCCCGTAACTATTTTTTTAACCCCTTTAGTGTTTGATTCCTGAAAAGGGCTTTACTTATATTGTAAAGTATTCCTGCTGACTAAAAAATAGAAACAGAAAGAAAAAGGTAGTAATAAGTAATAAGTAAAAAAGTAATATAATTTCTAATAATAATAAGTTATATTATTTTTTCATCAAAAGTTAATATAACATTACATATCTAATATATTAGTCTCATCACTGCCCACGACCCTGTGGCTTGTGAGAATACGAACCACAAAACGCTAAAAACCGAGGCACAGCCGTTGTTGTAATGAATGATTATTTACTGATACTGGACCAAAAGAGAACATTGCAACTCTGCCGGTTTAGCAAATCAACAATTCGTATTCTCGCGGGGGTCTTAACGGGGCACTGCGCCATCGGCATTTTTGCGGGAAGACTCGGTCTGCCCCATCGAGACTACTGTCGCAGCTGCGAAGATGAGGAGGAAATTGAATCCGTGCAGCACCTCCTATGCGAATGCCCTGCGCTTCACAGCATACGTCAACGGTATCTAGGGGGCAGAGTGCTGGGCGATTTGGGCCACTGGAGGATATTGCCAGATTCATTCGACGCTCAGGTTGGTTTCAGCCAGCACCGAGTACAGCATGACAAGGGCTTGCCACACTCTCATCGGACCTCACAATGGGCCTTTGGGGCCTCCGAGTGTACTTGCGCGCCTGTCTTACCTTACCTAACCTACTGATATTTAAATGCGCTAAGTAAAGTTTTCCGAAACATTCATCCTTTTAGTATGGATGGAATGGATCGCAAGTTGCTACGACTCTGAAAATGTCTTTAAGAGAGAAAAATTTAAAGTTCTGCCAACCAAAAGGTCAGTCTGGGAATTACAATAAAGAATTTGAATTTTAGCCTGAAGATATTCCCGACGCTTTTGTATCTACGAGTAACATCTGATCTGAGCGAAATACATACACCAAAAATTATAAATGCAATAAGTATACTTCATTCTCTCTGCTAATACCAATGTCTTCTTCAATGGCTGTTACACTCCTTCTTTAGTGCATAGCTGAGCCGAACTAAACCAGACGAAGCGCTGCGATACACAATATGTATAAGTACATCTGTGTGCACATGTCAATATACATACATACGTACATAAGTAATGTACAATGTTACAAATTGAGGGGCACGGCACAGCCGGCTGAGTGCGTGTGTGTTGGAGCGGACCGGCCTAGTGGTGGCGTATATAAAGCCGGCATTTACTGGAAGCTACTTAGTCGATTTCCAGATTTGTTGCATTACAGACAAATTTTTGGATATTCGTTGCTGTGACCGTTTATTTGTGCTAGCAGATACCAAAGACACAAGGAGAATTGGAGCGTACAATAAGACAAATACAATTTTCGAATTTTTTCAAGCAACCGTATTCAATTAAAACTATAGAATGGTAAGTTCACTGACCCAAACGCTTTACCCGTTAAATTACTTTTGAATCTGTAAAAATTGCAAAGCAGTATCCTGTCCTTCTTAATTCCGTTCATTGTTCATTTTGTTCGGGCACTTAAGGATTGAAGAAATAGACATAACTCAGTGCTGTGTGGGGGAATGCACTTTAATCCGCTCTGGCATAATTGATGAATCTTTTGGAAAGTTTGCTACCGTAACTTCACTTCGCTTCGCAGAAAGCAGTTTTTGTTAGGCGCCGTTGAGTGATTGGGTATGCGTCAGCCGCTTAGCAAATGAAACGATCGAGAGAAGAAATAGGGGAGCTTTAGGAACAGCTTGTGCGTAAATCTCGATTGCAATTATTTACACCGTCACATTTCGATACGCGTACGCACATACTGCAAGACTTAAAATCTACGCATACTATTTCACATGGGCTAACCTATATGTCAGGATCCGCGGCCATTCATATAATTGTATGGAGATTTTTTTTATATTAAAGATATTTTTTGTGCATGCGAAGATATATATTTACATGTATTTCTTTAAGCGACGGTTCGCTTAGCAGGAAGTGGCAGCCTCCTGGCAGTGAAATGATTGCTTGAGAACTGTTGAGAAGCTTCCAACCCGTTGTTTAGAATCGGCGTAGAATTGTAGGTCCTTTCCATTACAACACAAATGTTGGCGGGCTGACGTGTGTGTGTGTGAAGCAGCGGTTATCTCGTCATAAATCTGACTGTACGTGAAGTAACAGCATTTGAAACATGGAGTCAAGGGAGTAGCTTAGACCCTAACAAAAATCTCAATGAGTGTTAGTGACCTAACAGTAACAATACATTTTGCGAAAAAAAACTGCCAAAAATATAGCAGCCTAACACTAGAATGAGTGACTACTTAGGAGGAGGTACGTGAGCCTACTGAGGCTCGCGAGGTCCATTAGCGATGATCAGCTGTCCCTACGATTTTTGCCCAGTTAGGTGTCACATAGATAGCTGCTATTGAGCAGAAGTAAGTATTGTATGACACTATAGTTGTGTGTGGATGCAATTAGTAGGGGGTTCTTAAGAGTTCGTGGGGTTGGGATGCCTTTAAAATGTCTTTTTGTACATATATGGCACAACTTTTAATTCATTTATGTATTTATTAAAGTCAAACTATCAGAAACAGATTATTCTGCAAAACAGCCACCAGAACCCCCATAGCCCATCATTAATCAAGGTTTTCAATCACTCTGTATGTATGCATGTGCATTCCACCAGCTGATGTTTGACGAATTCACACACTGTAGTGATGGAATCTGGAGTGATCGCTGATTTCAGTTGGCCATCATGTTTGTCATCATTTATGTTCTTACGACCGTTTTTAAATCGGGTATATGACTCTTGATTTCTGACACGGGATAAACAATTATCACCATATACTTAGTTCATCAATTGAAATGTTTCGGTTAAAGTTTTGCCAAGTTGAAAACAAAACTTGAACCGATGACCCAAACATACTTTCACTTCAGACGTATAAACAAATTTTAAGCCGTATACCATTTGTAACAGCATTTTCCACCCAAAATTTTTGTTAAAAACATTTATTCGGGGGTTTAAATCCTCCAAACACCCTTGCGAGTGTCACTGCATATACACAGATGTTGTAATACGGGCGTCGAACTAGTTTAGTAGTTTTTGTTTATCGAATTACAAATATTTTGCGTACATTAATCATACATTTACCTACTGTTCAGTTACCACTTACTGCCTAGATACATAAAGTGGTCATGTTTGCCCTACGAAATCGATGCAAATAAACTGTTGATGGTTTCGTTTCGTTTAGATCAGAGCTAAGAAAAAGATTTGGCTACTACTCAAATTCAGAATGAACCTAGAAAAGCAAATCCTAGTGTTAAACAAAACGGTTG
This sequence comes from Melieria omissa, assembly GCA_963971225.1. Taxonomy (NCBI): domain Eukaryota; kingdom Metazoa; phylum Arthropoda; class Insecta; order Diptera; family Ulidiidae; genus Melieria; species Melieria omissa. Next base: position 48,645,310 of record OZ020267.1, on the reverse strand, counting down.
CGAGAAGCTCCGGGTAATCGGGCCAGTTATAAGGGCATATGCATGTTTATATAAATACATATAATGGAAAAATTATGAATTTATAATGGATCAAATAAATAAAAATCAATCGGCTTATAAGTTCCATTCTACTACAATTTTCTTTTGAAATGAATAAATAAAAAATAAATATAATATAAAGATTCCGGTAATGGTAAACTACTATGTTACATGATTTGTTCGATTTTTCACTATAAGTTCTTATTGTTCAACTCAAATTCTATGCCAGGAATTATTTGTATTATATAACTTTTAGAACATATTCATGCTCTCCGATTATTGGGTTTAAAGGTGTAATGAATTATTTTATGTCAAATAATCTTCATCGTTTTGGTAAATGTTATATAACAGGAGTAAGTCATTTATGCTTTGCACACAGCGGGTTTGTGTGTTGGTCCCAAAACAATAATTGGAGATAATCAATTTTTGTACCATACATAGTCATGAATTATAGCGCTTATTGTGCCCAAAGTCTAGTCGTGTGTATAGCTATATGGCTTGTATAGATATTATTCGCGCATTGATGCAGGGCACACCTAAAATGACGTGGTTGTGTGGGGTTAAGTTGAACGCTGTTGTGTTCTGGAGTACAGCACCGAACTGAATCCAAATGTTGGAATTCAAGAGGAAGCGGAAATTGTCTTTACCATAAAAGACCAAATTTAATTGAGCTGCTTGAACGAAATTTAATTACTGAAAATATGCGTTGGTGGCATTTATATGTCGATTACTAAATTAGTTGTTGATTTGTCAACGCTCGAAGCTATCCACAGAAACAGCAGATGGCTTCATGTATGGATAGAAATAGACTGACTGTCTTTTTGCTTGTTTCTTCGTAATACATTTCTACGTACACATATTTTACAGCTTGTTAAGCAACAACTTTTTTGTGGTTGTACAGGAAATTTATGTACAGCAATTGATAACCAATTCGTTAAATCGGATGCTCGTAATTAATTATTCCCAATTCGGGTGGTAGTCCAAACGTTGAGGGTATCAGAGAACAATTTAATTAAATTAAAAATAATTTCTAATTGCCACTATATATTAGGACTGAAGATTATGTTTTATTTGGAATATGGGTTTTCCAATGAATTTTTTTTTGTAATAAAGTCGTGTCTGGATATAGTGAACTAATTAAAAAAGCGTGTTCAATATAATAAGCAAAGCGTGTTCACAGTATCAAGGTTGTTCACTATGTCAAGATTAACATTTTTTTCAATAACTCGTTTTATATGCTCAAAATACACTTTTTGTTTTTTGCATGAAATTGCTTTCAAAATTTTTTTCAATATTTAGAGGCTCTATGTCAAAATTTGGGTGTTCACTATATAGGGTGTTCACTATACCCAGACACAACTGTAATCAGAAAACACTTTAACTGTTTAAACTGTTTAACGTCATAAAGATACAAAATACATTCATATTATTATTAAACGAATCGACTGTAATTTTTTTCCTGTGACGTTGTTTTTGGATCCACTTTAACTGTTTAAACTGTTTAATGTCATAAAGATACAAAATACATTCATATTATTATTAAACGAATCGACTGTAATTTTTTTCCTGTGACGTTGTTTTTGGATCCAAATTGAGGCAACCGATTTAGATGAAAGAAGTATCGAACAATTTCTTTTGTGTGGGATATGCTATTTGAGATTGGCCACGACCACCTCTGACGCCTACTATGCCAATAAAACTCAACTATGGTAAACATATGTAAATCAATATGAGTATCAAACGATTCAGCGTGTTACTTTGAAACGAAATAACAGGCAATGTCTGTAAATATTTAATGATTCTGTATTATGGGTAAATAAGATTGAATTAGGCTATATTATATTGACCACGCCCACCTGATACGCCTCGCGCTACGCCAACTGTAATGACTGAAATCACCTTTGGTATATTAGAGCATTGATATTACTTGATGCTGTGTTTAAATATACATAGGGGTAAATATAGGTTATATAAGTTTGACCCCGCCCAACATAGTGACAGAAATCAGCTATGGTATTCTTTTGTAAGACGATTGATTTTTTGTCACAATTGCTTAATTTTATATTCTATATTCGTCAAAAAAGTAATTGAATTAAATGAAAAATAATTAAGCAGGCAGAAAAAGCTTTTTCGAAATAAAAATTGCAAATATTGCATAAAACAAATATTGCAATTTCTGTTATATTTATAAGCTTTTCAAAATAATTTGTCTACTTTTTTTAAGTTTAAAGTGATATTTGAAATAGGGTTTGATTGGGTTCAAGGTGTATTGGGTATGAGCCTTGATTGGGTTTATTTAACAAATGTGAAGGAAGGAGGGAAAATGCAAACTAAAATAATAAACTAATACACAATTGAAATTATGAAATATTGCAGAGAGAATGCATTTCGGTTCATATTGGACAAGCTGGCGTCCAAATTGGTAACGCTTGTTGGGAGCTGTACTGCCTGGAGCATGGAATTCAACCGGACGGCCAGGTAATTGTTTTACGTTCCAAAATTAAAGAGCTTTTCATCAAAGTGGACATGTGCACGAACTCGAATTTTGTACAATATTTTGGCCGTTACAGATGCCATCGGATAAGACCGTTGGAGGAGGCGATGACTCTTTCAACACTTTCTTTAGTGAAACTGGGTCTGGCAAACATGTGCCACGTGCCGTGTTTGTGGACCTGGAACCGACTGTCGTTGGTAAGAATCTATCCTAAGCACACAATAATTACATGTAATAATAATTCCATGTCGCAATAATTACGATACTTTCAGATGAGGTCCGCACCGGTACATATCGTCAGCTCTTTCATCCCGAGCAACTCATCACAGGAAAGGAGGATGCTGCCAATAATTATGCACGAGGCCATTACACCATTGGAAAGGAGATTGTTGACTTGGTTTTGGATCGCATTCGAAAGCTGGCTGATCAGTGCACTGGTCTCCAGGGATTCTTAGTGTTTCACTCCTTCGGTGGTGGCACTGGGAGTGGTTTCACATCACTTCTTATGGAGCGGCTTTCCGTGGATTACGGAAAAAAGTCCAAGCTAGAGTTTTCAATCTATCCAGCTCCTCAGGTGCGACATTTCATTATCTACACAGAAATTTTTTTTCCTTACAAATAATTCTATACGCAATGATTGTATACGTGTTCTATTTTGCATAGGTTTCTACCGCCGTAGTCGAGCCGTATAATTCAATTCTGACTACCCATACCACACTCGAGCATTCGGACTGTGCCTTCATGGTTGATAATGAGGCCATCTATGACATTTGCCGTCGCAATTTAGACATCGAACGCCCCACCTACACCAACCTTAATCGTTTAATTGGGCAAATTGTTTCCTCTATCACTGCCTCTCTGCGCTTTGATGGAGCTCTTAATGTCGACTTGACAGAATTTCAAACCAATCTGGTGCCATACCCTCGTATTCACTTCCCTCTCGCAACTTACGCGCCAGTTATCTCTGCCGAAAAAGCTTACCACGAACAACTGACAGTCGCTGAAATTACAAACGCCTGCTTCGAGCCGGCCAACCAGATGGTTAAATGCGATCCCAGACACGGCAAGTACATGGCCTGTTGCATGCTCTATCGTGGCGATGTGGTTCCGAAGGACGTGAACGCTGCAATCGCCACAATCAAGACGAAGCGATCCATTCAGTTTGTGGACTGGTGCCCAACCGGGTTTAAGGTGGGTATCAACTATCAGCCCCCCACTGTCGTGCCGGGTGGTGACTTAGCGAAGGTACAGCGTGCAGTGTGCATGCTGTCCAACACCACAGCTATTGCTGAGGCATGGGCTCGTCTGGATCACAAGTTTGACCTGATGTATGCGAAGCGCGCATTTGTTCATTGGTATGTCGGCGAGGGTATGGAGGAGGGAGAATTCTCTGAAGCGCGTGAGGATTTGGCTGCTCTCGAAAAGGATTATGAGGAAGTTGGCATTGATTCTAACGAAGGCGAAACCGGAGAAGGCGACGAATATTAAACGAAAATACCCATGCATATCCATCCAATGAGAGCAATATAATTATCAGCATTTTCCGATCACAGTGACGTACAGTATAACACCAATTGATACTAACATCAACTTAACAATTTACCATTTTTGGTGGCTTTTAATATACTACATTTATGAAAGCATATTTATGTAATGCAATAAATGCTTTATAGAAAAATAAAACTTGCGCACATTTTAAAGTTATATACATGAATATAAATATATTTTATTTCAATTGTGTTGGCCAGGTTTTTCAAACTAATGAATATGTTTTAGAAATGAAGACATTCAACAACACGTATACTTGTGTGTATAAATATGTACCATGTACAAGTTTACTATCGTTTATACATTTGTTTCTACTTTCTCTCTATGAATTTGTCGTTCATCCTATTTGTTGACGCCAAGAAGTGATCCAGCCACGATTCGATAACTGGAAGATTTTCATCACTCCACTTAGCCTCCTCTTTTATATTTCGTAGTGACTTTTCAATTATATGTTCTGCACTTCCGAACTCGCCGGAGTGCTTTTCATGTAAGTTCTTTACCATGTCGTAGCCCTCTTGAGTCGTGAATACGCCAGTTGCCGAGCCAATGAGACTGTCCCAGAGATTCGTTTTGCTCTGAAATCTGTTTTAAAATGTTTTTTCAGCATATGCTGGATGTATATTATAATTATTTCCGTACCGTTCTTTTATCATTACCCAGTTATCTGATAAAAAGTTGAAAAGGGTCATATAGCCACTAGAACCACCTGTCAGCATACTGAAGATGAGAAAAATATCATTTTCGGTAAAGTTGCCATTTTCTTCCAAAATGGTTAAATTCAGCAGACGATTAATCTTCTCAACTTGGACGGGACACCCGGCCAACGTTTTCAACAGATACGTTCTTTCGGATTGGATTCGAGTTTTTGGAAAACTTATAACACGTTTTAGGCCGAATTCCCACTCCTCCATGGTGCCCCATTTGAAGACTGGACAGATGTATTGATTTGGGACCCTGAAATAAGATACCGGTGAATTACTAATGACAACAGAAACATACTGCATTGAATACGGGTTTTGATCGTCAGGGTTAGATTCTTCCATCCACAGTCTGAACGCGTTTTGTGCCTCTTCGATACAGGGACGGTATCCAGCTCGACAGAGAAAAGTTTTTGCTAAGCCTCTTAAATCGGTTTTCCAACTTTCTTCACTGATTGCTGGTTCACAGAGTTCTTCATATAGAGGAGTTAGCAGTGCACGAACATAAGTCTGTGAAAAAATTTTATGTACATATGTCTACAATTTGAAACTGAAAAAGTAAATCTCAAAACTACCGATTAATTGAACTCCATTAATAAAAAAATTGTTATTTTGTATCGTTGAATGAAATCTCCGATTCGCTTTTGAAAACACATAAAAAATCATATTATCTGAAAACTACGATATAGCATTTAGTTAAAACGCACAATGAAATATTTTTTATAAACTTTCCACCGTGAAAAGTCGGCATAGAAGAGATCCTTTCCATTCATGTACAATGTCGCATACACTACACGGAAAGACTAACGTTAGTATCATAACACCTCAGCCCAACTACAACACTTGCAATAAGAAAGCTAATTTTCGGTAATCGAATTTGTACATGGAAGGGCGATCCTATACTTTTACTCGGAATCTGAATGGCGGGTTCGAAACTTTTTATAGGCTAAGGTCGCCTACGAAATGAAAAAGTAGACTTTCACTTTACCATGGTATTTCCCAATCAAAATTCCCTTTAACCGGTAAAATGCAAAATACTTGTAAAAGAACTGGGTCTTACCTCGAATTTCTTGTGTACTGCCGACATGTCGATATGCCTGCCAATGTGATCGATAAAGGTGAATACCGGGTTCCATACTACATGATTTCGCTCGAATTTCATGAACAGTGTCATGTTAAAGGCGGTCGCAAAACTCAAGTCACCAGCATATGCTAAATTCCAAGCGTCATGGAGCAACTTTGCACTAGGAAAATAAAAGCACATTTTCAGTAGCAACTTTAAAATTTTGGTTCTACATTAATAACAACCGTGTGTATGTTGGAATCAATTTGCGTTTCTCTTCAGTTTGTAAAAAGTTCGATAGCAGATTCCAGTTGTGCGCGTCATAATTTACAGGAAATGGGCCAATTTCCTCGGGATTAATAATGATGAACATGTCATCATCCGGAAGATTCTTCAATGTAACTTCGCGTGATTTTTCCATCCAGATTGTTGGAGTTGTATTCGAAAAATTCAGATTGTTCTGTCTGATCACAATTAGGGGAATCCACCACAGCATTTTGTCTTGTTCCGGAACATCGTGTGGACGCTCTCTGAGATACACCTTTTGCAGGACCTTCGCGGTTCTTGTTTTATAATCGCGCATTACATTTATTACCGGCAAGCGGTCTTTTGTTATCCATGACCCCGCAATATCTGCAATACTGTATTGTGGGTTGAGAGCGACATCGGCTAAGGCCTGAGAAGTGAGAGCATCCCACAAGTCATCTCCGAAGAAGGTACTATAGTGTCGATCGGCAATGAATTTTCGTATCCCCAGGCGGAAGGTATCTTTGCTGAGAGTGTAGTTCAACATGCGCATTACAAGTTCTGTCTTGAACGATGTTGTTTCTTGCTTCATGCCCGTAATACGTGAATGGGGGTATCGTTTGCTGAATTCATAGTAAAGTGAATACAAGACTGTCATAGGATACTTTCCATTGAATTCCAAACCGTTGTCAATCTGAGGAATTCAAAAGTTTATATATATAACAACTATCTGTTAATACGCGTGAATTCGTACATAATTTGGCTTTCAAAGAACACACTTTTTTATGCCAGTTTCGAACAGCAGATTGAGAGATTGAATTTAAATTTTTATATATCAAAGAGTGCTTCCCCCAGATTTGCCCTTACCATATGTACATATGTATGTTTGGAGGGCGACATCAGTCTATTGACCAACAACTGCCTGGTATGAACATCCACTAACGTTTCTAAAACTTTAAGAAGGATAGAGGAGAGACTGATAGGTTTGAGGTCTTTTGGATGAATATGAGAGCTTTTTCTAGGCTTAGGTATAAACTACCTTCACTCGTCTCGTCTATAGTCACGGAAGAATCAGGTTCTTGACTACCTGATTTTCTAATGGAGCTATTCTGTTTATTCACAGCGAGTTGTATTTTTGTATATCTCAATCTTGATGTTCGAAATATCTAAAAAACCCAATATTTGGTAAAATAATTCGAAACAACGTAAACAAACACCTTCGGATAAAGTATTCAGTTGAAGATTCAAAATTCGCCGAATAAACCGAAGGCGAATATTCGGTCGGACACTAGTGTCTAACAAAATATCGAGTGATTCCTGGCCACTGGAGGCTCACGACCTGAAATTCTTTTAAAGACAACAGGTGTTTGTTGAGGAGAGTATTTTCCTGGAGGCCTCGATAGTATGTTCTACGTTACTACAGAAGTTTCTCCAGAACTCCTTCTTAGCTTTCATTCGCCAATTTTTATAGGTTTTCAAAGCCAGCTTGCATTCTAACCAGATTTCAGCCGTTTAGCATCGTCTAGCTTTATTAAATAACTTTCTAATTTATTCTCGATAAATATGTAAACGAATTTGGACCGCATATTTTCTAATTTCGGGAGGATATTTTCACACTTTGAAGCACATATTATTAATTTTTAGTGCATGAAAATCCGGATCCTACTTATAAGTATTTATAGCTAAATACTTTGAAAATATAAATTTACGCTTTTTCGGCACTTTTTAAATAAGAAACCATTGATGGCATGGAAATTCGGACAAGGCAAGCAAATATTTCCAATTACGGCATATTATGGATAACTTTAGATAAAAAATTAAATTGTTAAACAACGATTTTTGCATACTGGGGTGTGTGTGACAAAAAATGGGTTCATCGCGTGCTCCTAAAACAAAAGTACTTTGTAGACTAATCTTCGGCTGCTGAACACGAAACTGAAAATCAAAAAATTTTCTTAAGAAGCGTTTTCGAAAAATCTTCGAAAAACACGTGTTTCCCTCTTATTTAAGTTATGAGCTCATATCTCGTAAACCAACCATCCGACTAACATCGTTCAGAAGGTAATTAACTAACCTTTCAAACGATATATAGATTATTCAAATCAGATGAGATTTGGGGAAGTTACTGACGATGAAAGTTGTAAAAGAGTGAAATTTTCGACCAATCTTGCGTTAGTCGGATGGTTGGTTTACGAGATATGTGCTCATAACTAAAATAATAGGGGAAAAACGTGTTTTTCGAAGATTTTTCGAAAACGCTTCTTAAGAATATTTTTGGATTTTCAATTTCGTATTCAGCAGCCGAAAAAAGTCTAGTCTAAAAAATACTTTTGTTTTTAGGCGCATTTTACGTGTCGAGTAGTGTTATTGTCTGCAATAACTTTTTTTCAAAATTTATGCTTTTTGAATTGCGGCGGTATGTACTAACTGCATGCAATTATAAATTACTTCAATAACAATCTCAGCTGCAAGAAAGCTCGCCAAAGCTTTGTTAACGTGAGCGTCGCTCCACCAATAAGGAGTAACCCACGATCCAAGCCACTGGTAAATTAGTTCTTGCGTCATACCATAATATCCCTTTTTTAGAAGTTCACTTTCCCTGAAAACAGATATGTATGTAAATTTACAGCATGTTTACTCAAGTAAAGTTTTTTACCTAAACATTAGTAGGCCCCAATTATCAGCAGGACGCACCGATGCGAGCCCAGGTATTCCGACAATATCAATTTTCGTTAGTGGAATAGATACGTTGAAGTAGTTTTTCAGGTGCTCGTAAACTTTAAGCAGTTTTAAGTAAGTGTCCTAGTGAAAACGAAAAATGTACATCGGATTTCAGCACAAATGAAATTTTTATATGCATAAAGTGTCCATGCCTACTAACCTCCAATTCATTTTGATGAGCAGCACCTGTCCAAATATTGATTGACGGAGTCGTTTGGAGTGCATATCTTTCTTTAGGTTCAAATTTCTCCAACTGCGATGTTACAAACCCGAACGTGAACGACGACATTGGAGGTGTTGTTTCAAATAAATCGATGACATATTCTGAATCGCCTTGCCTGCATTACACAAACATTTTACGCAGTTTCAATTAAATTCTTATTGTACAAGCTTACATTGGCTCAGTTTTCACGAGGGGAGTATTGAAAAGTGTGACATAGTTCTTTGGTCTGGATATCGATACAGTAAACGGCACCTGTAATGAAAACAATAATTATCACAAGTTGGTTAGACTCAGGAAGCTATTCACAAAGGTAAATAATTTTTTAAAGTTATTTAGTGAAAAAAAATTGGCGAAATTGTGGTGTAAGAAAATTTACAAGTCCACACTACTTCCCAATAAAGTTATGCAAAAATGTTTGAACTGACAGATGTTTTCTCATACAATTACCAGTTTCAAAAACTTCAACGGATAAATAATGGCTAATGACTTGTGTCATGTCGAAAATGGTTAAAAAATACAGTGTTAGTAATACATTGATCCTGGCCATGGTTTTATGATTATAGTTACAGGTGTTTTCATTTGTCTTTACCTTAAATCCAGGCTCATCAAAACAAGGAAATAACCTTCGTGCATTATGTGGTCGCATGTAAGTGGCGAGGTATCGCTTCCTATCAATATTTTCCTCAGTGGTATATGAACCCTTAAACAACCCCTCCGTGTTTTCCCAGATGTGCCCTTCAAACGTCATCTCCAATTCACATTCGGAGCCTTGCGGCATGGTCTCCTTCAAGTAAATCACATATACTGTTTTTTTTGGCAATCGATCAGCCCTTAAGATTGCTATATCTTCCACTTTGTCCTGCTGACTGTCGTCGCTGTTGAATGTATATAATTTGCAATTAATTATTTTTTCCGAAATATGGAATCGCCAGTTTTACCCATTCCTCAAATTATATCTCCGCAACCTAATAGTTCGTTCGTCAATTTGCAAGTCGAAGTGGGCATGGAGTGAAATTTTCTTGGTGTCCTCGTTCCAACTGAGATTCATTTTAATTGTTCCGCTAAATGTGTCAGTTTCGATTTTTGGGTTGAGCCTTATTTCGTAGTTCCTCGGTATAACATCCTTCGAGAGCCGTGCATCAGGAATCAATGCGTGCGACGCAGACAAGTCTATGCTTCGCTTGTGTTTTTTCTGGAAAGTTTTAAAATTTATGAAAAAGGAATTTTAAAAGATGTTTAAGTCTAACACTTGGCAACATACAATGTGCCCGTGCGCCACTGTCAGCATTCCCAAAGTGATAAGGCAAATACTGAGTTTCATTTTGTAGGATTTGAAGAAACTGTAAGCAAAGAAAAAGAAGCTCTTTAAGTATGTGGTACAATAAATGGCTGTTTCCGAAAAAAAGCTTGTATTACATATTAGTACTTATTTTAAATTAATGTTTACGAGTAGAATATGCTATGCATGATTTTAATTCTAGTTGCCAGAATTATCTGTTTGGATTTGCCTGATTGGTAAACCATACATTCAGTGGCGCACACAGGATATCATTTCGTGGTAAAAGTGGTTTGTCATCTTTTTACAAGCCAGCTTTCGATAGCCCGATAAGGGCAAGTGTTATATGAAGAATCGTGGGGCCTATTGATTTCAAATATGGTAAAAGCACTTCAAATGACACGACACGAAAAATGTACCTAAAAAAAAGTGTTCTCTGGATTAGCTTTGGACCACTGAACACAACATTGAAAATCAAGAAATTTTTTTAAGAAGTGTTTTCATTGTTTCAATTATAAGCGCATATGTCGTAAACGAATCCTATGACAAGCGGTCCGACGTTCAGAATACAAAAGCTTTGCCTTTTCAGCGACATATAAATTGTCCAAATCACATGCGATTTGGGAAAGTTACTGACTGTGAAAATTAAAGAAAAGTACTTTTTTTTCACTTCTTTTGTCACTTGTCACTTCTTTTTGTCACTTTTTTGTCACTTTCAAAAATTATAAACTTTTGAATGTTTTTTTATAGATAAAATAATCCATAATAAATAAAATAATATCTCCTCTGGTTTTAAATCCTAAGGTGAAAGATATATTATTTGTGCAAATGTTAAGCCTATCATCAATAGAATTGGAGAAAAATCATTATGAAGCACTGATTGAAAACACTAACTTTACATTTATTTTACCCTGAGACAAACAAAAAACATTCGTGTAGTTCAGGTAATTCATAGTAGCCTGGCATAGTCAATTTTTCATTTTCTGACCCAAAGTCCGTTTTAAAGGACTTTAAAATTTTAAGGACACACACACTTCAAATAGTTTTATAAATATTTGCGGTTATGCAATGATGAAGATGTGGGTATCAAATGAATGAGGAAAAATGTCATCTTTTAACTCAATTTTCTATTTTGAACTGTCTGGACCAAAATAGAATAAATAATTTTAGACGTAAGTATATACAGGCTGAGATTGAAAACATGTATTTTTTCGTTGCCTGGCATATTTTGGTTCTGAAAGTTCGAAATAGAAAATTTGGTTGAAAGGAGGCATTTCATTTGTACCCATTGAAATCAATAGAATGATGCGCTTAAAGTGGCAGATAAAAGCATTTGTCTCTTTATAATTCAACTTTGATTAAATGCAATAACATCGTAACGTCTCGGAGTTAAAAGTAAATACATACATTCATATGTGCGATAGCACGGGGTATGCGTGTAATGATATTTGTAACCAGACAGATGCGAATACTATGTAGATATGTGCCACTAGTTAGCGGCTTTCGCCGTGATCATTTGGATATGCAAATAAATAATTGAAGTAGTATCCACTTCAATTATTATGGCTTATGGCTGGTTTTCACTACGTCGTATGAAATGCTAACAAGGGTGTTACAACTTATAAGAATTGGTGCTAAAACAAAATGCTAACATGTCAAATACAGTTTTTCGAAATCGAGTTTTTAGCAGATTTTGGTTAGCCACGTTTTTAAGCACAATTTAAAATTAAAACAATCGTTTCAGCTTCAAATTACTTAGTGCTTTTCATAAAACCCTGCATTAAAAATCGTAAGTGCAGAATTTTTGTTTTTATTAATTTTTATTGCGTCTCCTGTACATACATACATAACTGGCACGACAGCCCGATTACGAGACTAAGGCCTGGCTTCCCGCAACCATCCGCGTTGTGCGTGCGAATTTTGTACGCGGGTGGAAGGGAACTACAGTTTTATGCCGATTCCGAACGGCGAGTTGGAAGCTTTATCATAGGCAATTTTACTCTCAGAGGTTTGCCATTTCCCTGCTGAGAGGACAGCCGCCCAAAAGAAAAATGTATTTCTTTTTTTCGGTGTTAGCAGCAACGGAGGCTTGAACCTGGGTTCGAGCGTCGCATTTGACTTGCGGCCCAACGCACTAGCCAGCTGAGCTACGGGGGCTGCGTCTCCTGTAGAGCAACAAAAATGGTGGATTGGGCCTTTCTATATTAGGGAAACGATATGTAAGTATTTGCATAAGTTTGTCTGGCTGTGTGTTCTGAGGGACTCTTAAATGTTTAGACGAACCAAATTTTTCCTGCAACCTAAATACAAATAATATGATCCTCCAAGCAAAACATCAATTACCCCAACTATTAAAGAAATGTTACTCGATAATAGTTTGCTAGGTACTCGAAGCTCGTCCAGAGGAATTGCACATAACATAATATATTTATGTTCACACAATAGTTTTTTGTAGTATTAAACTTATGAATTCCAAACAAATAAACAATTTACTAATTTAAAAAAAACGAACCAAACAAAATTTTTACAAAATGAGAGTATTCCCTCAAACTCGTAAACCATGTAAAGTGCGTAAATTTACAAGCCTGTTGCGGAAATGCACTATTTTTTCACTTGTGTAAACCATTCGTAAATTAGAAGTTTGACAGCTTGACCAGAGTTCTAAAACAATTTGCTGATCACCGCCAGTCAAGCGAGGGCTTAATTTTCATAAATTGTGGGAAAGGGGAGTAACTGAGCTCAATCAAAAAGATTTTTGTTCTTAACCCTTTCGGGACGGAGTTTAATTTTGAAATCCAAAATATTCTCAGAAGAAATATTCTCATTCTATGAATGTTGGGGTTAGAAAATTATATTGGATGCTCACAAATTCTGAAATCATCCTTTTATCCGGGATCAACGAAATCGAAAATATATTTTACGGGGGTCGTACAATTTGAATAATTGTTTTGAAGTACTCCCGAAAGGGTTAACCTTCACTCTGTGCATGGTTTTTACACCCTAATCCCGAACTGAGTTCCCCATTTTTGAACCAGTATAGTTTGTATGGGAATGAGTAAAATAAAAGTTTTTTGGGAAATATTTATATTATCATTATAGTATGATATGTATATTGTTAATGTTGTTGTCTGTTTTTTTGTATTAGTATTATTTATTTTATTTATTTGCACACTGTCTTTGAATTTGTTATTCCACCGCTGAGTGTGCTCGTGGCTTAGAACTTGAGTGGTTCAGAACTTGGATAAGTTTTGCTTACCAAATGTATTGGTAGAAATAAACGGGGTCATTTATTCCCCAAAGCACAACAAACAGTTTGTGTGCAATATGTGGGTAATGTAGCCCAATCACAGTTAAAAAAATAACTGCTTATGTTTTCCGATAATTTTCATCAATAGCTAATGACGTATGTATTAATATATCCTTCAGAAAGAAATACCTTCCCTAATTCATATTTTCTATTATGGGCTATGGGGAACTGTATACCCCAAGCACAGAGTGAAGGTTAAGCTTCATAGCCACATAAAAAGTTTAATTTGGTTTTCAGTCGAATTCATTTAAACGTTTCACGTTTTTATTTTCGTTTAGTACCAAATTAGCAACACTGAATGAGTCGCGTGCTTTTACGAGGCTGCTTACGCGTCGTTTTGCTCACGTATTTTTCCGAGGGTCGCGTAAACTGAGCTCCATACAAATTGTTACTGTTCGTTTACGAGACCCGTAATTTTTCGAGGTTCACGAGGTTTTTACACGTTTGAGAGAATACTCTCAATGTATTTTGGCATCCAAAAGTGACATGTAACATTTGCTGACTCCTGATATGCAACGCCAATCATTACCTAAAATGTGATGGGTGTGCGCAGCATCAAATTGTTGTAATCCTTTAGTAAATATAGGCATGTTTCACAAAAATGCCTAATTTCTGCCATAAGAGAGACACAGATGAATAGAGCGTCAAATTAAACCACTTAGTACACTAGAAAGTCATTCAATACGGCCTAATGAAAATAAGGCATTACACTGAATTTTCTCAGCGAATAATATAATTTGCATATGAATGTACATATGTATGTTAGTTACGTATGAGTTCGGGCATACTTCACGAAGTTTTCGTATACTTATTATCTCTTATTAGATGCGCTACCAGGTGGGGGAATTGACGATCAAGAGACGAGGGTTGTATTTACGTGAGGTAGATATTCAACTGTTGTCTTTGGTATTTAGCAAATGTTGAATCAATGATAAGAGTTAATCGTAGCATCTTAAGTAATTGAATTGTTCATGCACATGCATACATAAATACCCAACGATCGGCAAGCGGGATTTCGTTCAAAACACACTAGTTGAGAAACTGCGAATGTTTTCAGTCCTCGTATTTCCTCGCCCGTGGTACACAATATTATCGATGCTGACCAATGCTGAAATAGAGAGAGTACCGCCGCGGCAGTATAACGACTTTGAAAATCGTGACAACGTTCGCGAAAAAGTTGTTCTTTTCTTCTCAAAGATAGCTGCTTCGTTTTAGTATATTCGTACATTACTTTGGTTACGGACTGCAGCTTAATATTCTAATAGTCGACAGATCGAAAGCGCAAAGTTATTGAATTGTGGCGGAAATGGCGTACGCCACAGCGATAACATTTTTGACTGGCCTTGTGATTTGCAGCATTGTGGTGCGTGGATTTGCGTGGAATTACAAAAATCAGAATGCGTTAACACTGGTGCCAGTGTCACAGAATCGACAGGAGTTCAACGTTAGTTTGTTTCCTGATTACGCACTAAGTATGCGATAGCCAGTTAATTATACCAATTTTTTTCAGCGAATGAAATGCAATGACGACACTACGTATACAAAGTTTGGTGAATTTACTTGGAAATACTCCAACGACGATATTCCTTACGCAGTCTCAGATAACATCTGTTGGAACAGTACAATAAACGACATTGTGATTCGGAAATGTGATACCGCTACGGGCAAGTGGTTCCCAAGTTCTGTGAATTGTACTCTGCCTAAGCGGGTAAACTTAAAATGCCCTGAAGATTTAACTGAAATTCAACTGCGCGGCAAGGACAAGATTATATGTGTGAAAATCTCACACGATTCACAACAGTTCTCAAGACAATTTTGTTACGGCTCTGACACATTGGCCGTTCTACATCCCGAACATTTGACAAATTCTGAAATGAATGCCTTAATTGAGTTTCTAAGCGTGAAGAACATCCGTAAATTTTGGCTGCCGGTGCAGCGACAGGTGAGAGAGCAGTACAGCCTGTTCACCGTACAATTGCCCGGTAGCTATTGGAACGAAGTATTCGAAATAGAATTATCAAAAGAGAATTTTTCATCAGATAAGAACTGTTTGGCTGCTGTGGTTAATGGTAGCTCTGCTTTAAGCATTGAGATGACTCATTGCAGTGAGTTTCTACATTCAGTTTGCGTGTTCAAAGAAAACTTGATTACAGTTTCGGGTTGTCCTCAGGGATTCGGTGCTATGAGTTACCGGCCCAACGACTGCTACGGCATTGAGTGGGAATATGGACTATTTCCATATGACCTTCGGCCATTGTCTATGGCTGAGTACTTTTCAAATCGCAATAGTTTACAAATGATCTTAAAAGTCAAAGAACCTCTTCGCAGTCGATATTTTGCGATGGAGTATCTTCAAGACCCTTCAGGAATATACGCCGTAGAGATGAATGTTAAAGAAGAGTTTCGTATTGTGAAGATGCAAGAAAATGAAAGAAAACCAGCACTAAGCAATGAAATTGTAAATAACAGAAAGAATGTCGAGATGACCTTGAAAATGGATACGGAAGAAGAAGAGTTAATTCTTTTAGTCTACAATCGAAACTACATATGGCGGGTCGACGACGAGGATGATTTTGGCATCAAGTGCTTCACTAATGCGGGGCACAACCTATGGGACAGCGTTCGTTTTAAGAAGATTTGGGAAAATGATTTCGAGACAAAAACAATGTTCAAGCTAAAATTGGATGAGACAGTTGCTGGTTACTACTGGTGTGTGGCGCACACAATCTTCAATTTTACATTTCTTACTACTCCAAAAGTGGTCGCAGTACGCCGACAGAAAGGACACTCGTTTGCATTGTTATTCGATTTGAGATGCTATGGTATCGAGTGTCTTTATCCGCACAAACATGTAAAAAATTTCAATAAGAGACTGAAAAATCTTTTGAATAACCTTAAAAAAGACCATAAAGCGAGATTTGAGAACCTAGTAATACATAATGTACGAGTAATGGAAATAGAGGTGAATACAAGCAGTGACAGCTTTATCAAATGCTTGTGTCATGTTGCAGTATCTCTGAAGACGTCGTCAGTGGACAATAGTTCCGAGAAAAGCAGTGAAGAAGCGGACAGTGAGGAAAGCATTTTGGGCATACGTCACGACACGTCGATACGTATGCAGGAGGGACTACTTTTGGCCAATCTAATTTCATTAATATATCCCCACTACGGCAGCAGTGTTAAAAGTACGGAGTACTGTTTCCCAGAGTCCTTCCAAATGACAAATGGTGTACAAAACCAGTGGAACTTGGCACAACATGGTCAAAGCGCAACGTCTATTGTACTTTGTTTGCAAAAAAATGGTTTGCCGATTACACGAAAGTGCGAAGGCAATTTTCTGCGAGGGGCACACTGGGAAGAGATCCCCGATGGCGAAATATCTTGCGCAATAGATTTCAGTAAGAAAATTATCACTAAAAATTTGTATGAATTGGATTTGTCAAAAGCTTCAAAATCCACACCGGAGAAAGTTGTGAAAGACATAAAAAACCTACTGGAAAGCAATATGAGTAACTTAATTCCCGCCGATTTGTACTACATGGCACTTATTATTCAAGGCACCATTAAAACTATATTCTCGCCTGGCAGTATTAGCGTGGGTATACCTGGATTGCCACCTCTAAAAACCACATACGGCAACAACACGGAATATATTACTACTGACATCGTCCGGATATATAACTACTTACTGCAAGTCAATGAAAGCATAATAAGGCCATCAATTATATTGAACTCCACGAATATATTGCTGGATGCGTTCGAAAATCTGATCGACAAAATCTCCTTAACGACACGAATCCAGGGCTTTAAAAAAGACATACTGTCAACTACAGCTGATGGAGCCAGAACATTACTTCCGAAAACAATTAAATTAGGAGAAATTATTGAAGAAAACGATAAACTCATCGACACCATAGAATATGAAGACGTTGGCGTAGTGGTGAAAATAGCATCGAATTTTGTAGTGTTCATTATAAATCCAAACGTGGCAAATATAACGGGCATTGGCATATTCAACATGCAGCGTGAAAGCAAAGAGGAATTCGAAGATTTAGGTTTGCTGCGGGGCGCATTCGAGAATGACTTTTATAGATTCATATTAGCAAATCAATCCGCTAATGAATTATTGTATGAGGAAAATCTGCAGGCTGCTACTTACGTACCCGACACACTCTGGCACCGCCTAGATGAGATATCTAGGTTTTCGAATAGTACTGCTCACGGTAGACCAGAAGCGAAAGTTGTTATAAAAGTGTATTCCAATGACAAACTATTTCAGGAGAATGAAACATACCCAGACCGAGCGGTGGGGGGCAAGGTAATCTCTATATCCATTCCAGGGCACGATAAAGAACTCCCTGAAATGCTTCCTATATTCTTTAAGGCATCGCGCAAGTCTGAAGGTAATGAGACCGAAAGCAGTTGTAGCTATTGGAATTATAAGTCGTGGGTCAATGACGGCCTAGTATTTTTAGGACGGTCGAGCATCGACGAGGACCTTGTTCTATGTGGTTGCACACACCTTACCCCATTTGCATATCTCATTGGTGGCAGTTACAATCACTCATATTCTGTTGACGAAGACGTGATTATTGTCATAAAAACGCACGAAGCGGCGCTAGATGTTATTACATTTCTGGGCTGCTCATTGTCGCTTTTTGGCATAATTGGAATTTTCGCAACAGCTGCAACCTTTCAATCCTGGAGAAAGAAGGCCTCTTCGAAAGTTCTACTCCAGTTGTCGGCGGCAATAGCCCTTCAAATGATTTTGTTTTGCTTCATCAACACTGAGCAGTATTCACATCACTTGATTGAAAATAAGATATTTTCCAGTTGCATTGCTATTGGTGCTTTGCTGCATTACTCAGTGCTAGTTCAATTTTTTTGGATGCTTATTATTGCATATTTGCAATTCAAAAGGTATGTCCAAATCTTTGGCAAAGCTCGACCGAAGCACTTTTTCATAAAATCGTTTATCTTTGGATGGGGCGTGCCTCTGATACCTGTAACTTGTGTGCTGCTTCTGGATCCTGAGTCGTATATACCCACCGATAGATCAGTGGAAACGTCTATTTGCTATCCTTCAGGCCGATCTTTATACATTGGAATTGTTTTACCAATCTTAATTATTATAATAGCGAATCTTATAATTTTTGTTGTTGTGATAACCAGTATATTTAAAGGGGCTGCTGGGGTGATGCGGCACACCGAAAAACGGCTAGCGGTATCGCAAATGCGGCTATCGATCTTACTATTCTTCTTGCTGGGATTTACGTGGATATTTGGGCTCATGACTACAATGAGAATGGGGTTGATTTTTTCGTATTTGTTTTCGCTCACTGCAACTCTGCAAGGTTTCGTACTTTTTATTTATTTCATCATATTGGACCCTATTACTAGACGCATGTGGTATGGATATTTTCAGAGGATTTTCGGGCTGAAAAACAATTATGACAGCTCCACAAGTATGAGAGAAACAACACAAACCTCTTGAAACACTGTTCGCTTTCATGCAGATCAGATATATATCTTTAATTAAAAATATCGCCACCAATGCAAATTACATAGATGTAAGCAATGCACGTATGTTTCACGTTAATATTGTTATATGTTCATTATTCATAAATAAATCGATTTATTGCTTCCGAACTAGCATTGTTCAATTTCACACAAATATAGATTTCGAGCCACGCACTACACCGAATCCTTCTTCTAAAGGCGGGATTTATAAAATAACTTCTGAATTGTAAGACGGCTGAACATTAACTGATATTTTTCTTCTTATTTGAAACTGCGATGTCGCCATCTCAAATCAAAGTGGGCAATAATCTAATTGAATAGAGCAATTTCTTTAATTTAAATTTTTTTGTTCATCCATATTTATTGCACATAAGTATGTTTGTGTGTACGTACATACGTTTGTGTGTATGCATTATACATTATTTTTATTATATTAGTATTATATATTTTGCGGACGACAAAAGTAGCAAGCATTAAGCTACGTATGTTGTATTCTAGCCGGCCTATTATTTCTGTGGTCATATGCAAGAGTAGCTTAAGTCGACATAGACAGAATTGAGTTAATGCGTTGGGAGCTTTATAGAAGTCAAGACGCTTGAATGTATTTCATCCGTTTTGGAAAATTCTGTTTTTTTTACAATATTATGTGCGTTTACTTTTTAGCTTGAGTCTTTCAAAACAACAGTGCATTAGTCAGAACATCTAAGGTTCAAACTTCAATTTTCGGCTTAAGCTTTTCTTTCATATGGCCATAGATTTATATCATTTGCGAGGTTCGCTTCGAAGTTCGCTCAAATAGATAATGATCCGATCTGTTAATGCATATGCTGCATACATATGTAGGCGTGTCACAACGGCCTCTTTCTGACGTTATTCTTTGTAAATAAGCATACTGTACTATAAACTATATAATATGCTATATACAGGAGAAAAATAAATAAGTTCCAATAGGAATAGATGATTTCAGATATCAACTAGTTGATTCAAAAATTTATAGATAGGACGAGAGTCGAGATACTTACTTTCAAATGATATGGTATAGTAACTCGCACTAACTCGCAAAAGTGTTGAAAGGTTCACTTCCCACGATCGAGTTACAATCAATATAAAGTATAATAGACAATTAGTCTAATTATAGGGAGAACGCACAATGCACCTGTATATCGTTTGACAAATTCCATTCCATTCCATTACCATTGTGGCTAAATATGTTTGTGACCGACATATGTCTAGAGGACGATGAAACTTTTGCTCACTATATTATTGAATCTCAAGTTTTCGTAGAGCGTTCCTGGCAGATGTGCTTTGGCGTGATGACGATTATGGAGGATGAGCTACTGGAACTCGAGTTGTCGGACATCCGTTAAATGAGAACCAGAATCTCTGGGAAACCTGACGTCAAAGGCTGCCTATTGAAGGCTGTGGAAAGAACTAGCTAGGTGGGGCTGGCCAGGTCTACTTCAAGTAGTTGCGAGCCGGTAAACCTGCTAGTCAAGGAACAATATATCGCACCCACTTCAAAAGTGACACAGCACAAAAATATTTAATTTTCGGGCTTATGTGTTAATACTGTGCACAATGCATTTATTTACCAATAAGCAAAAGCTCAGTATATTTTCTTGTTGTTAACTGTTGCCAAAAAACAGTTAGGTCTCTCTTTATGTCAAGAAGTTTGATGCTATTTGATCGCTGCAGCTCGATGCAAAAGAGTCCTAATTCAACTTGTGACAGTTTTGACGAAATAAATCTTTGTTGGAGTTAATTTTAAGTAGAGTTGTGCCAATTTTAGTTTATATTTCAAATAAATTAATTATTTTCCTATTTTAAAAATGTATCTTTCAAATAATGTTGTAATTATTGAATTAAAATATCAAAAAAATCATAAATCAAAATTTTGGATTTTCTAGTGTAAAATAAAAAAAATCTTTGTAGATTATCCTAAAGCATAACCTGTAACGATTTTCTACTAAATGGTACATACTTAAGTTATTTTAAAAAAATGTTTATTCAGCTAAAAAACAGTGTTTTGCGTTTTCTGAAAAATTAAAAATTTTGAGTTGTCAATTTTGAAGTGAATGTGTGATATGTCTCCTAAAGTACGAACGATACAAATTTGTTTTGATTTTCCCTTTTAGTTCATGTAATAACATTGAAAGAAAGAAACAAATTCAAAATGGTTAGCTGTGCATATTTAACTTAAACTTTCTAGATTTTAATTAAAAAAAAGTTGCCAGCCCACTTTTCGATCAAGGGCGTAAGCAGTAGTAAAGCTGTCAAAGCTATAAATTTCAGTGACGAAAGTTACATGGTAGCGTCAAAAGAGGTGTGAAATTAGGTGCAGAGAAGAGTAGGAGATTGTTTTGCTGACGTCTGTCTGCATACTTCCCACAATCAAACATCCGCCCGCGGTAATGATTAGAAGCAACATTATCAGTGAAGGCCCTGGCTGAATAAAATTCATAGCGGGTACAATGCGATCTGTCCAGTACATTAAGTCCCTTGAAAATGTTTTGGCACCATATCTTGACTGCCTTCAGCAATCGCCGTGAGAATACACTTCCATGCGACTACTTCACATTCTCTGAGCTCAAACCGAAAGAATGGTTGAGGTTATCTGAAACGGAATGTATATCATCAAATAAATACCACTATTGAAAAATTGAAAGTTAACATTAAAGATGTGTGGGGCAAATGATATTACGAAAAATGGTAATTGATTGCATTCGGCGTATTCCTGTATTAATTAATTAATGATTAATTATTATTATTATTATAAATTATTATTAAAATTATTAATTAATAAAGTTTCCAGTTTCATTAATGGAAATATATTTCTGTATAAATTCGTGTTTTGTTATTTAGCATTAAAAAGGTTTCCATTTATTAAGCTTTAAACGCAAACTTTTGATTACTTTCCCATCGTTCGTGAATTAATGGACAAATACCGACCGAAACCACTTTTTTGGGCCGAAACCAAAACCGAGTTTTTCTCTGAAGGTTTTTATACCAAATAATGGAAATATTTTGATTAGTGTACCAAGGAAATTGTAAGGGTTCAGAAAGTGCGCAGTCCTATCGAGCTGCGTATTTTACAAAAAGTGACCTTCGTACTTTTATTTATTCTATTACAAAAATCAATTTATTTTATAGGTTTATGTAAGTAATCTAGTGTAAAAAAAGTTAGATCCCAAATATAGTGTACTAAGGCTGTACGATTTTTTTTATTTCTTACTATGCAATATTTCATGATGCCCAAAAACCACTTTTTCGAACAATATTTTTAAAAACGACTTTTGATTACACAGCACAACAAAAAAACATTTTTTTTCTGTTGCATGGAGTTTTTCTACTGTTTCTTACTAATTTGGGTGCGCTGATTTCGAATCTATCCTCAGATTTTTTCTAGCAGCTCTAGTTAGTGAGATATAGGTATCGTGTCATTTTTTCATTTTTTCCTCTACTTGTTCCATAGTTTTGATCGTAATTTCTAAACCAAAGCACCGATTGACATGATTTGCATCTCATCGCATTAAAAATGCCGCACGGCTTCTTATTCTTATTCTTATTTTTATATGTTTTAAAATGCCGCGGTAATTGCACCTCATAGTCGGAAAATATGGAATTCTAAGGCGTTTTCTTTGATGGTCAAAAACATACAAATTTTTTGTAAAACAATTAACGAGTTAGGTGTATAATGAAAGTCGACACATCAAGCAATACAACACAGCAAAATTATTTGGCGGAATACACATTCGCATCGAAATAATAGGAAAAATGTACCATAGCGATTTTCATCACTTTTCATACTTTTACCTTAAAAAATTAGGAGCCTCAAAATATGCAAAGTTTTTAATTTTTTTTGTTTCGAGCAATTCAAAATCTTTTCGTTTTTTGCTTGTACTCCAGACTATAAATGGAACATATAAAAGAGCATATTTTGAGGCTCCTAGTTTTTTAAGGAAAAAGTATGAGAAGAGATGAAAATCGCACATTTTTCCTATTATTTCGATGCGAATGTGTATTCCGCCAAATAATTTTGCTGTGTTGTATTGCTTGATGTTTCTTCTTAAGATAGTCATATACTTCGTAACTTGATTTATGAAACATCTGTACAATTTTCGCCATCAGAAAAAACGCCTTGAAATTCAATATTTTCCTACTTTGAAACCTTATTACAACGCCAATTTAGAACGTATAAAATTGATTAGTATCAGAAAAGATGGCGTAAGTGCAACGATATAAAAATCATGTCGATAGGATTATTGATTTAGAAATTATATTAAAAGCCGAGGAAAATTCGAAAAAGTGACACGCCCTAAACAGAAAACTAGAGCTGTTGCATAAAAACGGAGTAAGGTTTTGAAAACAGCGTGGAAAAACGATTCAGATTCATGTAAAAAACTCCAGGCAACAGACATGCTGTTGTGCAGTGTTATTCATTATGTAGGCTTAAACAGTAATAAAATGGAAAAGAATGATTTTTAAAGTTAAAAACAAAAAAGAAGTACCGAAAGGGTTAAGTAAATAAAGAACAAACAAACAAACAAACAAACAAACAAACGATTGGGTAAATGAAAGCGTAACTAATTATTTGGAAAATTTAAGCAATGAAAAGTTTAAGATAAGTAAATCAATGGCCGAACAATAAACAAAGTGATAAAGTTGCCGTTATGGGGGACTTTCTTTGGAAACCTGTTCAGAATGAGACCAAATCCTGTATTAAGGAATTCGATTTTGATATAAATAAAATTTTTAAAGGAATACTCTCACTTACATTCATATATTAATACACAATTGCGTTACAAATGCAAAATATACAGATTCTATGAACAAAAATATGCCAGTCAGTTCATCAAAAGACGATTTAATAAATCACTACCTAAAGATTGTGATTATTTCGTCAAAGATCCAGACTATTGTGGTTCGCCATGTAATTGGGACAGCTGTATTTGAAGTTTTTCATCATTCACCAAGTGATACTGCAGAACATGACTTTGAAAGAGACTCCGAAATAAAGCTACTGAAAAAAACAACAAAAACCAGTCACAAAATCATTCCCCAAAAACGTCATAATAGTGGTCAGATATACAAAACATTATCTTTAAAAGATATCAAAGAAAGAGTTTCTGAGCCCTTCGATATATGCCGAGTGAAGCACCAAAACAGTCAATTAAGAATCCTGTAAAAAACAATTTAATCACAATTGGTGTCATTGGATCATATTGGATCATTAATGGCAAAAATTCAATACTTTAGTGAAATCCATTGGCAGAAAAGGGCAACGAGAGAATACTGTAGAATATGTTTTACATTTTGAGGGTATGTCGTAGACACTTTATTTGGTGTATTGGTGAAACTGAGTTTCGTGATAAGTGTAATTCGCAAAAAAAATTGCTTGTCCTTATAGTATAATTTTTTTGTATTATTTAAATATAATTATTGTTAATTATAATTTCCCATTTAATTATATTTTTGAATTTAATCACAGTTCGTGAATATTTAAGTCTTATGTACTTATGGGTAGTTTGAAAAATACCAAAGCAAACAAACTAAAACAGTTTTAAAGCTGAAATGTAATATACAAATGTTATTTAAAAAAAGTAAGCAATCTGAAGCACAAATGTAGTAAGTAATGTGCCGTTATAAATAAACAATTTTTGTTTTTTAAGTGTAAATTTGTGGTTTGAGTGAAAGCTTTTATACAATTGAAATAATAGCTAAAGTGAACCAACTATTACTTACGTATGCTTGGAATAACAAATAAAAACAACTTTAGTTTTCGCTTAAATAATGGTTTATCTTCAGATAAATTTTCAGGAATAAAAATTGTCATATGAATTTAAAACAAGAAATAAGGAGAAGAAACTGAACTGGTTTTGTCTAAGTTTCTTATGAAACCAAAGTTGACTTAAAATTGAACTATAAAAATACTATAATTTATTATACTTATTTGCTTACTTTGAGTGTGAAAATAATAACTTAATAACAAATCCCTGATTTCAGGCAATGATTTAAGAATAAAAAATGCTCTCCTGTAAACTTCACAAAATCGACTTAGGCTCGATTTTACACTGGTTGGTTAACCAACTTTTCACTTTAATCAAGAGCCCATGGGTAGCCATTGATTAACCCATTAAGCCCTGAGCGTTGCGTTTGCGCAACGTTTGGGAATTTCGCTACATTAAGTAATTCATAAAGATATAAGACTTGAAAATGGGTAGAATTGGATTCGAATTGATCGTTTTAGATTCTGCCATACTCAAATTTCAAAATTTTTTAAATATTCATATCTTTTTTTCGATCCAAAGTCAAAGGTTTTTTTGGGGAATTTTTGAAATTCAATTAAAAATACTTATTCTTCAAACCTATCAAAATCCCTTTGTGGGCTGCATTTTGTAATGCTAAACTATTTAAAAATAAGTTTTAAAAACATTTTTTTTTTTTTAATTTTATGTTTTGTATGTGACTAAGGCCCAAATTGCGTTTGCGCAACGTACCCTCCTGGTTCAGGGGGTGGGGGTATGAATTATTTGCTTCATTTTTTTTCTTGATTAGGTCAATTACTAAGATTGTGTAAAATTTTATGGAAATCGCACAAGCCCTTCTGGGGTCAGGTTTTAATGGGTTAAACAGTTTTGGTTTTCACAGTGACTGGTTATCTAAACAGCTGATTTATAAATTTTGCGTGGCAGCATTGCTTTCATATGGCAGCTTTCGACGCTGCTGAAATCAAAACAAAACACACTAAAAAAAAAGATTTTTCGTTTGAATTTTTGTGAAAAATAAATAGCCAAGGATTTTCCAATCTTCTACCATTGGAAAACTTTTTAAACTGGTGGAAAAAGAAAAGGCAATAATTTTTAAAGTCCTTCATTCCAAATATTGTCGCATTTCACAAATTGTGGGAGTTCTTAAATCAGCTTGGCGGAAGTTTATTTTCTTAAATGTACCTACAGTTCAAATTTCGTATTCGCAGCTTTATAGGCTATTTCCACTGGGCCTTAACTGCAGTTTACGCTTAACTGTAGTTTGATATCGCATTTAAATGCTCAAATTCCCATACAATTGTTTTTGTATCAAAGTGCGTAAACTCACCTTCAAAACTGAGTTAACTCAGTTTTGCCATTTACAGACGTCTAACAGAAAATGTTATGTTAAAAGCGGGAGCAATATTCACAAATGTACAAATTTTGATAGCATGCTTTCAGGCACTGCAAGAGCCGTACGAACACAAACGAAATAAGGGATTTGAATTGCGTTCGGTGTGGTCGATTTTTTGCCAAGACAATTACTTTTTACTGCATTTTTCACAAAAATACATATGGTCTGTCATAATCAAAGTCAAAACTTTTATTATTTTCCAAAAATAAATGCTGAAAAAGAACATAAAAAACATGGAACTTCTCATGAACCCTCTTGACATTAAAAATTCAGACAGCTCTGATATCAATCAGCTGACAACTTTCACAAATGAAAAAAACATTGACAAATGATAATTAAATTGAAAAATAAATAAATAAGTTGATACATTTTCACATATATGAAAACGCAGACATTCTCAGACTGTTGAGAAGGGAAGCGGAGTGGTTTTCATGCAGTAGAAGGGTTACAAGAAGCTATACCTACGTATACAAAGAGATGGCGACCAAGGGTAGAAATAAATGCGGGATTTGGATTGACTAAATAAAAATGTAAACAAAAAACAGCTGTTGCATTTAACTCGATTCCGGTGGAAACGCTTGACAGTTTTCAAATTTAACAGAGCCCTTCACTGCAGTTAAGTGCTAAGTGGAAATAGGCTATTAGCGATTTGGGCTAGACAGTGATGAATCAGTCAGTCAGAGAAAACAATTATATGTACGTTGATTTGAGTTGTATGGGCGGTACTACGCCACTTTTATTGCAATGCCCAACCCAGTCTTCCCGTCGAAGGGTGTGAAATAGTTTCATTGATGTGCGACTTACAGTTCCAAAGTTACGCGAAAATTTTAGTCACAAAAATGTTCCACGCCCCTTGCCCAAATACTACCAGTAGAATAACAGATCTACATATGAAACGACGGAAGGCAAAATGTTAATGCTGTCCGACTTATTATTCTCGAATTAAAAGTTTGAACAGCTTATTTAAAAGTTTCATTTGAGGTTTGAAGCTGTAGGGAAACTTAAGTTAAAACAGACATTTAATGCAAAACGCAAATAGTTCGTTGGGCTCAATCTACGATTCTTCCCTTTTAGCTGCAGCAGGTAAAGACGGTTGTGGTTCAGAACATTCACGAACTCAAAATTTCTTTGCAATTTGCTTTCTAATGTTCTAAAGTCCTAAAGTCGGTGCTAGGGGGCATCGATTTCCAAAAGTGTAAATTTGACACTTTAGTCATACAACGGTGTGCGACAAGTGGCTAAAAGTTACTGGCAACAATTTTTTCAGTAAACACTGATAAGTTCTCACGAAATGAACAGTCACTTTTCGCTTTTAGTTTCTCTCTCGGTGCAAGAGATTTGGCGTACACAAACAGCATCCAGTGAAAATTTGTACAAATTATCCGTACCCAAACAGACCTATGTAATAGTTTTTGTATTAGCGCCTTAATTGATCCAATGTGGCAAGGTTAATCTGTCCTGCCATACTGAACCATTCCATTCTACCGAGTGTCAATTAATGTTGTGGTTTTGTCTTGTGGTGGCATTATTATCAATTGACTTGGCACAGAGTCCTCTTTACTTTTTTTGATTATAAATAATTATATATGTGAGTAGATACTATTTGCTGTTGATTCTGCAATCGAGTACGTATTATGTATTACACAAAAAAGCCTTTCTCCACTTGACTCACCGCCTTAGCACACTCGTTGTTTATCATTCGGTAACCAAGATACCGACTGAAATGATTCGCAGATCTCTACGTTTGGCCACCAGAAACGCTGCACTCCTTCCAAAGTATTTTAGCACAACGGGTCCGAACTTGGTGCGCGTTGAACATGATAATAAAAACAATGAATTCTACATCAACATTGGGAATAATCGCGCTTTTATAAGTTATGAACAGGAAGGTGATGGAATAAAGTTGTTGCATACTGAAGTGCCTGCAGAGTTGGAAGGACGCGGCTTGGGAAAAATTTTGGCTAAGGTTAGAGTGAAAGTAAAAATTGCATGGCATTGCCTATTCAATGCATTTTTTTGTCTGTTTTGTATACAATTAGTTTTTCTGATAGGTACCATAATTGATCTAGTTAGTAAGCTATAGTTTACACCTGTGGTGCATACTATATATGGAAGAGTAGCTTAAGTCGACATAAGAGAATTGAGTTTGGAGCTTTATAGAAATCTAAGCACTTAACCTTAGAACCGTGGCATAGCTATACAACTTAATCTCGTGACTTGGGCAGTCTTTAAGCTTTTTAAGGTCGTAGTTCTTTTATTATAACGCCAATATTTTGCTTATTTAGGCACACATAATTTGTTGAAACAAGAATTTATTGTTTGAAACAAACGTTTTTTAACTGAAAAATCATATAAAGTTTTGGTTTCGAACCGCTCAACTGGGTGAAATTCTCCGCTGTCTTTTTGATACGTTTCGATTTGGTGTTGACGTGGTTGGAGTATTGTCTGCATCTTTATCAATATCTAAGTCCGTATCAGCATCGGCATAATAAGGGCACTTTTCACATGCCCTTATATAGTGTTTGGTGCATGTCGGAGTAAGGCAATTGTCACAAACTGCTGTTGTTTTGTTGCCGGTTTTAGCAGTTTTGCAAATTTCACACCGCTGCACAGTGATTCGTTCCATAGACTAAATTCAAAAAATGTATAGTCTCAGTATTTAACGATTTTGATGTAATTTGAAAGGTAAAACTCCAACTAAGAAAACCCAAAAAAATCTGTGCGAAAAAATAATTAGTGCAAGTGCAAGGCTTCCGATTCCGATTTTAGAAAATAATTCAATTGAAAATTTAGACCACTTTTTTCTACACCTATTTTTCTACAAAATTTATGTTTTCATCCCTAAAAGTAGGCAATAAGGATGAAAAATTTTAAAATCTGCATACTTTTCGCAATTATCAATGTTGACGTAACTGATTAAATGTAAAATTTGTAAAATTTAGCCAATACACTTGTTGCTATAGCTTTAAAAAAAAGGCGAAAATTGCAAATTTAAGTCCCAGCAATTGCCAAACTACAACAGTTTAAGAAAAACAAAACAAAATGAGATTTCACTTCAGCAGACCATGTTTAAGTAATAGTAAGCCAAATTTTATGAAGAATGGACCACTCTTTCTAATTTCGTCCCGCGGTTGTATGGAGTCGAATCACTGTGCGCTGTATTGCAAGCATTTTTGCAATATTGAAATGGCGCTTACGAAGATTATTGCTTAGGCGCGATCTTTTACAATCATAGGATATGAATACAGAAATACTGTAAGCACTTTACTGACCCCGATACCCTAGTTTTAGATCTTCAAAAACGTTTTTTAATATGGCAGGTACTTTGTACAACCCCGTTCAGCCCTCATTTCCGAAAGTGAGGGCGAAGGTGAACATGAAATAGCTTTGGACCCAGAGTCAAGTTAGAAAAAATTTTTAAAATATATTCAGGAAAAACAAAAGTAAACATTTTTATTTTTTATTGTGAAGGGAACAATATGGGTACAATATAGTAACAAACTTATTGCACCTTAATAATAAACTTTTACGAGAAAAAATCCATTTTTCGAAAATTTGTATAAAAAAAATATTTGTTTTTATTGTTACGTATCTAATCTTGCAAATCAATAGAAAGGTATACAAACGACCTTTCGTTTGATACCCATATCGTGTTAATTGATTGATTTTTTTTGACAAAAACTTTGAAGTTTGACCCCGAGCCACGCCTTTTATAGGCGTTTCCCAGCCAAAATTTTGAGTTTGATAGTTTCACGAAAATAAGATCTATATAACCTATTTTTTCATTTTTTTTTTTATGAGGGTTCCTGCATTTGTTCCGAATTAGGTAGGTTATGTCTGGAATTGAAAGTAAACTTTACGAAGCCAAAAGTCGCACTTTTTTAAAAGAAACGAGATGAAGATGCAAAGGAGATCTCATAGATATTAAACTTATGGACACAATGGGTTTGAATGCTGTCTTAAAAAAAAAAAAATACATAGGTATTATCTGCTAAATATTGAAATATATAAATAACAACTAGAGCAACCTTCCAATACATAGTATAAATATTGTTTTTCAAAATTTTTGGAAACACTTGAAATAAAAGATAACACAGCAACAGCCAAAATTTTTCCGAGTTCTAGTAAACCTTTTCTAAAGGATTTTTGGACGCTGATCACAACTGCGTACTATTCTATTCTAAATATAATAAAAATAAAATAAATAAAATATAATATTCCACGTAGATTATTTTTCAAAAGACGCTGTCTACCAGTTCTGGCCCCGATGTTAACGCTATATTTATGCTACAATAATACAAAATTGCTTCATTCAAAGAAAACTTTTTGCGAAGCGCGGGCGTGCTGTTTAAAATTCTAACCACAATGGGGAGCTCCTATCTTAAAAACGATATCTCAAAATGTATACCAATAAAAACTTACATTGAATGACTAATTTAGATTTCAAATAAACAAATCTTCTATAAACAAGTGAACATTTTTTGTCACGGGTAGTTATGGCCAATTAAGAGAAGAAGAAGAGCATTGCACAACTTCAGTCCATTAAGACAAATTGTTTGAACTCAGAAGTGTTCTTACATTTATTAACATATTTTTTGGCAATATCCCAGTGTGTTTTGCGTTACCGTTAGTACTGATACTTAATATATTGAATAAGTATGTGATATTTTGAGACTTTTAAATTTCAAATATATGAAATTTGTTTTATTTTTTTTTGTTTTAGGAAGCTTTGGAATACGCCGTAAAAAACAATTTCCATTTGCAAATTGAATGTGATTTTATTCAACACTATATATCCAAATATGAACCAAAGTACTTGAAATACATAAAAGAGTAGCTTTGAGTTATTGTGTGGTCTTTTTTTACGTCCGTTTGTTACGGGAAAATATGGATAGCAGCGATTATACCAGTTTGATACTGTACTATGGCCGTGCGCGATTTTATCATTCGATGCAAAAAGTTGCATTGGACGGATTGGCCAAATTTCCTACACAGACTGCATTTAGGTTGTTTAATGGAATTGCGTTGGCCCTGGGTAACCGTGTCCAGGAGGGAATAAGGGAACTAAATCCATTGAAAAACGATGCCGAACTGGGGCCTGCTGCAATGCTCGCTCTCATACATGCCCATAAATGTTGCAGTATTGTGGACAAGGATGCATTGGTTTCTTTGAATCAGAAGCTCAAGGATGAGCATAACGCGTTAAGCGTTAGCGGCGCATATTATGCCGCGATGTTTCTTTACTTATCGGGTAATCTGAAGAGTTCACGTGAATATATCAGCAAGACATTGAAACAGGAAGGAGAGCATGAATTCGCTGTTGTGCTTAGAGCGTGGATTGAGATGTCGCATAACAAAGCCGCTAATGCCAACGTACTGCGCTCTTTGGAGGGGATTTTAACTCGGGGTAAACACATTGACGCTTCACTAGCCCAAGTACGATATTTTCAATTGCGCGGTCAGCTAGACAATGCAATAAGTGTACTTAATAAGCTGTCAGTTCGATTTCCTGAGTTAAACATTCCGCTGGTGGAAAAGATGAATACACAGCTGGCGGCCTTTTACTGGGATCACGCTATGGAAACTGCACAGCGCATAGTAAATCTGGAACCATCTAATGTAATGGCGCTGCGTGTAAAAACATTGTTGCTTGTGGGTCGCGAGGGCAACTTCAAAGCAGGTGTTGCAACCTTGCATCAGTTGATGGGGGCCAGTGAAAGAGTGGAAATGGGAAATTACGATCTAATGCTCGAAATATGTCAACTAATCTCTCGAATTTGCTCACGAAACCGCGACGTACTAGCTGTGACTTCCCGCTTTGTGGATAAGATAGCACAACTTAACCCTACTTCTGTTGAATTTTGTACGGAGAGGGGCTACCAGCGACTCATGCTTGGCGATACTAAAGAAGCCATAGGTTGCTTTCGGGCGGCAACGAAGCTAGATGATAAATATTTCTATGCGTTGTGTGGCCTTTCAATGGCTGAACTGTTGCAGAGCAACGCCGTTGACCAAAAGATTGAACAACAAATCGAGTTCTTGAACGCGTTGCGTGGCATCGAACAAGACCCGCTACTTTTATTCCTTCGTGCAAAGGTCACTGATCAAAGTGGTGACGCCGTCAAAATCCTCTTCGACGCCACAGAATCGCAGCTGCGTATGGTGGAGTCGGTTGCATTTGGATCCGAATATTTAAGGTTGTTTAACCCGGACTTTATGCTTCAAATAGCACTGGAGCTTCTGCGACATTCTCCCAAGCAGATACATCTGATCCACTCTAGCAGCAATTTGGGTCTGCCCCAGGAATCAACCCACATTACATTAAAACACTGTTTGAGCATACTGCAAGCTGTGCTGCGGACATGCCCCGGTCACCTGCAGGCTACATTTCTGCGTGCTAAAGTAGAATTGCTCTGTGGCGACATAGCTATGGCAGCTGCAACATTAAATCACATACTCACCGACATTGATGGCACTTATACGGACGGCCATTTGCTGTTGGCACATATCTTCATACGGATGCAACAATTTGCAAAGGCGATGCAGTCGTTGGAGATGGCGTTGTCGCACGACTTTGCCGTGCGCGACAATCCGATGTATCACCTGCTGTTGGGTATTATACAAAAAAACCAACAACAACTGAAGGAAGCACAGAAGACCTTTTTTACCGCAATGCAGTTGTTGGGCTATCCTCATGGAATCAACGTTGACCAACAGCAGTTGCGGCACCGCGCTCCTGACAGTAAGCCAGCAGCTGCTTCTTTAAGTTACGGATTTACTACAGCAGACAAGGTGTGAATCCTTACTTAATCCTTAGATTTTCTTTAATTTTCACGCATTGTGTAACTTTTAAGCATTATTGCATTTAATGGATATTCGTATGGCATCGTTATGTTAAATTTCAAACAGGTTACACTTTTCTTGGAACTTATAAGCACTTTTAAAGAAATGGGAGATGCACAGTGCTCTTTTGAAAGTGAGCGTTTACTGCAGTGTGCAATGGAGGAATTTAAGGGTACAACTGAAGAAGGACGACTTGTCATCGCCCAGGCAGAGTTCATGCTACAGAATTGCAATGTGTCGAAAGCAATCAATCTCCTAGCAGCTATTCGTCCAGGGCAATCGTACTATATTCAGGTGTCTTGCTCATTATCTTATTATAATTTTTTATATTGCACATATATTGTACAGTGGGTGGTCAAGCAATTAGCACCCTTACGAAAAATCGACATTTTCATGTTTGAGTAGAAGCAATATGTACTCAAATCGTTTCCAAACGCTTTTTGTTTTCTTGTTTGCTTAGCTTATTTGTCCCATGGTATTTCTAATGGCATTTGTGAGTTTAAGTGCCGTGGGTGTGCACGATAACGGGACTTTGTTTGCAGTATTAAATTGAACATTTGTTGCAAATCTCGAGTGTGCATTCGAATTGTGAAATCATTATGAAAAAGTCGTTGTTTGAAATATTTGGTTGCTTGAAGCGTGCTAATTGCTTGGCCACCCACTGTAAGTAAAAGTAGAAAAGATTACTGCATTGCAGCAGCAATTACCGAAATTAATCTTAATCTGAATTTAACCGATTCTTTAATCATCATCATCTTTCTATAATCCCTTATAAAAGGTATTTGGAAGTCGATGTGTCGTATGCATTGGTGAAAATTTTAAATGTTGGAGGGTCAGAATCAGGTGTATTGGTTTAGATGCCTATGTGCAAATTTTAAAAATTGTACGGTTCGTGTTCATTAGTAGCTTTTTTGTTTTTAATTTTACTAATATGAATTTATTTATTTAATGATTATTTTTTACTGAAATATTTTTTTGTACTAATTTTGTTTTAACCCTCATCCGACGTTAAAAAAACTCACACATAAGATGTTCGGGTGAAATTTCACCCATTTGGTAGTTTGTATTGTTTGAATGATTTTTTGGACCAATTATAAAACAAAAATCATTCGTTATCTTCAAATATACTTACAGATAAATTAGTTACACATTTCTACAGTTGCATTACAAGTTATATTTTTCTATATTTATTTGCAATTAGGTTAGATTATTATGGCTGCCTCTGTAAGAGACACACTTAGGCCTATGGGACCCTTGTGATACCACAAATTCCACCCGTTTGAAATGTGTATGCAACACTGTTTTTTTCCAACATGTGATACAGCACACTTTTCAAACGGATGGTGGAAAGGGTGGGGGGGACCTACAGCTTAACGTCGAATCCGAACGGCGATTGGCAGTTTTTCTTTCACACTTGGAGGTTTTGCCATTGCCTGCCAAGAGCGCACTTGTGCGTCTTGTAATTCTCATTCCCTTCATATGGATAGCGATAGAAGTAAATTAGTGTTTTTTCCAGCCCGAGCCAGGAATCGAACCTGGGACGCTCGGAATGAGAAGCCAGCGCGCTACCCGCTGACCTATCGAGACCGACTATTTTTTTTTTTTGACTAATTTTGAGTTTGTTGCCTTATGGCAACATGCCACTTTGTTGACGTCGGAATTCTCTATGATTTCAAGAATAAATTTTTTGAATAGTTTGACATTTTATTTTACAAAATTAATGAACTGAATATTTAAGTATAAAAAAGATAAGAATAAATATTTTTTTAATATTTTATCTTTATCTTTACGTAGTAAAGAGAGAAGAAGCAGAAAATAATAAGAGAAACTTTTAATTAGACTTTTTTAAGTAACTTTGACTCTTTTAAGTAATTACATATTACAGTCAGAACGATAAGGTTGCTGTCATTTGACAACACTCTAAGAAACAGGGTTCGGTAACAAGAATTAAAAAAAAAAATGTATGGAGACTAAATCGATAACTTAAACATGTTTGCTCTCCCCAGGGAAAGGGTTATAAGCACATATCTCGATGAATCTAACGTCCAAAAAATAATGCCTTGTTCTTTTTAACGTTATACGGATTGTCCAAATCAGACAAGATTTTATGGAGTAACTGACGACGAAAGTTGAAAAATTTGTACACATTTTCATTTTCAAGAATCATACACTTTAAATTGCTTTTGTTGTACATTAAAAATATTTTCTACGGTTACTGGAACAGATTTTAACAGCATTTTATAAAAAAAAGTCAAAGGAAGGAAGTACTTTTTAACTTTTATTTTTTGGGCAAAAATAAACGTTATTTTCTATTTATTATTTTTTATTATATGTGTGTTTTATTCTTTTGGGCAAAAATAAAATTTTTTTAGTTTTATTTTTTAGGTCTTCTTTTTAGGACATAAATAACTTTTTTTTATTTTAATATTTTTAATGTTTTTATTTCTTTTAGTTTTTTAGGCAAAACTACATATTTTTTTTATTTTCTTTGCTAGACAAATATAAATGTTATTCTTTTAGTTTACAGCCCTGTTCCAGAATCCGAGTCGGAATCGGATTTGAATCGGAATGAAATCCGATTCCGATTTGAAGAGGTGTTCTGCAATCCGAGCGGAATTGTCACATTCGAAGTTTATTTCGAATCCGATTGTTAGCAAATTAAACAAAGCTTCAATCAGCTGTTTGCTTTTAATGTTCAAATGAAAAAGGCAATTGTAAAATTTTGTAAGATTTTTTATTTTATTTAATGAGTTGGGTTATTTTATTGGCAGTATTGCTTGAGAACGAGCAGTCCGCCGTTGAAAAAGCGCAGAATTTTGCGAGACCACAGCAATCCCATGGAATTGCCAGATTCGTCGTAACTAGTACAAGTCATTTCAGTTATGTTCAAAATTTCCTATTTAAGGTTTATTACTAAGTACCGCCTAAACAAAGCAGCATTCAACATGATCTTGACCGAAGTGAAACCTTTCCTTCGGCAATGCTCCATTCCGCCAGAATTGAAATTGGCTACGGCTTTGCAATTTCTTGCCGAAGGAGGCTTTCAACGATCGGTAGAAAAGGCAACCGCCTTTTCCATTTCGGAAAGTGTGTGCTTCTTAAAAGGTCCACCGCCGGTCACTAAAGCTTCTCTTCTATTATGCGCTAGCTTCCTTCTTACTTCACTTTTCCAATCAACTCAACTCTATGATTGAAGAAAATTTTATAAAATTAATTGATTTAATTTACTTCTCACCTTTTTTCATCCCGTTACACTTTTTGTTGGTAGTCCTTGCCCGTTCAGCGACTGCGTTAAATGCTTCCGTTTATTTTCAAAATCGACTTTGTCGCCTTTAAAGAAACCTTTCGCGGTGTCCGCATTCTCCTCCATAAAATCCAAGACCATTTTGCTCTGGTCAGCAGTCTTATGCTTTCCCGTGATTAAAAATGAATTTATTAGTTTTATTTAACACGATGTTTCATTTATTTGCTTACATTTTCGTTATTTGTTTTCGTTTTGCTGCTTTCCGATTTCAATTCCACCAGCTTTTTGTTCAGCGGATTATTTTCGACAAAAATTTCCGATAATCGGAATGCAGAACACCAAATTTCCGATTCAAATTAGTTCGAACTTAATCGGATTTGAGAACAGGGTTGCATCGGAAAATATTTCCGATAATCGGAATGTAGAACACCGACGGTCGGAATCAAATCCATTTCCGATCCGATTCGGATTCTGGAACAGGGCTGTTAATTTTTTTTCGACAAAAATTAACGTAAATTTTTTACTCTAAAATTAAAGTTTTTTAAACTGTTATTTTTTGGTCAAAATTGAAAGCTTTTATTAAACAAATTAAAAAGTACTTTTTTGTCGTTCTTAATTTAAATACTGAAACTGTTACAAAATTATGTTTCGTTAAGTTCAGTAGCAAATCGTGTAATTTTTATTTTAAGCTGGGTCTCTGTGAATTAAATCATGTTTTATGATGTTTATAACAAACAAAAATAAGAACATAACACATTTGTTAAACTATTTTCCTAAGTTGTGTATATCTATAGCTAGCAGAGTCAAAAGCACAACACTTTAACTCATATTTTGCATCTTTAAACACCGAATTTTAAAAAATCCCGTCTTAGAGGAAGTTTAATTTCTTAACACTAGGATGTGCAACTGGGCTTTCCCAGGCCCATTTTGACTTTGAGTAGTCGCCAAATTTTTTCCTTACCTCTGATCGCCGAAATTTGTTTTGCCAAATACCGCTAATGTTTTCTAAATGAAATGAAACCAACGAAAGTTTATTTGCATCGATTTTGTAGAACAAATGTGACCACTTTATGTTTGTAGGCGCATAGTGGAGCAACTGGGTTTGGCGAGGCCCGTTCGTAAATATATGACAAATGTACGTAAGCCGTTAAACAAAAATTATTCAAACACGAACAATCATGCTCGGTGACTTTATTACATTGTATTTTTGCAGTGGCGCACGCAAGGGGGGTTATAAAATCCTTAACTATATCTGTTTGTTACAAAAAGTACGGCTGGAAATTGTTCTTTCAAATAATGTTAGACTTAAAAGTTGTGTGCGTGAGTTGTGTTATCTTTGATACGGAAATTTTATGGAACCGGACGCACCATCAATTGCGCTTTACATCATTGGCGCTGCGGCGGCTGTCCTCTCAGCAGGAAATGGTAAACCTCTGAGAGTAAAAATTGCCTATGAAAAAGCTCCGAACTCGTCGTTCGGAATCGGCATAAAACTGTAGGTCCCTGCCAACCTTGTACACCTGTCTATGCCACACCTAACTGGGCGAAAATTGTAGGAACAGCTGATCATCGTTTATGGGCCTCGCCCAGTTGCTCCACTAAGCGCCTCTGAAGTAGTCGCTCATCCTAGTGTTAAATGTAATATGTGGATTATATGTATGTAAATTTGAATAGTGTGGGTGGTGCCACGCCCAACCTAGTCTTCCAATAGAAGGATGCGACCCATTTCTACTAAGTATTCGGCAATGACAGAAGAGATGCTGTGCGCTTTCTTCCTCTTCAGCGCAATCGCAGCTCCTCCAAAGTCTCTTGCATTGGCACCCTGTCTGATGGCGTGTGCTCCGATTAGCCAGTGTCCTGTGAGTCCTTCTTAGAATGGATATCTCGGTCCTTTTGAGGCCTAGGATACTCGCAGTCCGACAATTATTATCTCGTAAGAATCTGACTGGGTCAAAGAAGGATTAAGAGAAAACTGATTTAACATATTGAACCAATTGACTTGTGTGCGAAGGCGTGAGGCCC
Organism: Melieria omissa; assembly: GCA_963971225.1. Taxonomy (NCBI): domain Eukaryota; kingdom Metazoa; phylum Arthropoda; class Insecta; order Diptera; family Ulidiidae; genus Melieria; species Melieria omissa. The sequence continues at coordinate 48,606,905 of OZ020267.1, read as the reverse complement.
TGCTAGTTGGGGAATAAAAATTATTTCAATGAAAGCATGAAATTCGTCCGTGCAAGGCCGGGGGTAACTGGTAGTATTTCATGAAACTTGTATTCCAGGAACTTAGTGAATTTTCGGAAATTCGAAAAAGGATGGATCATTTTTTTATTTAACTACTTATTACCATAAAAAACTAAAACTTGCTCCAAGTTTTCTACGGTCAGCATGTGCCATGCCTATGCCGTACACCAGCTCCTGGAGTACAAAAACGTGCATTATTCTTGAATGCTCTACTCAGCAATGCCCCAATGCTTGCTTAGTGACCCAAACTACAACACCCTCAAAAATGATCGTGACATGATGAATGATATCATTCTCGGTGAAACACCAACAAATCAAAAACAATTTGACACGTGTATCTAATTTTTTTTAAATCAAAACTTCAGGGTTCATATGAAGAGATATGATTTTTTTACGCCATTTGACTTCAAACTTGGGGAAAGTACTCTTAGTGCGAAATAATTTGGTACGTGTTTTTTATTTTATTGGAATAAAAATCTCAACGATAGGTTAAGAGTTAATACGCCAAATTACCTCAAATATGGTGATAGCCCTTCAAATGAGTAGATACGAATTTTTCATAAAAATCGAACGTGATCAACAAAGGTTTAAGAAGAACTTGATGTAGTGGGGCAATAGTTGACTTAAAACTTACTTTTAAACCTGCAAGGCTCTGCCAGTACATACATATAACGATTTTTAAAATCGCAGTTAAGATAGTTAACCTTTGGAAAAAATATTCGCAGGCCAAAACACAACTGGCACACATACACTTGCAACATCGCAAGGATCGTGTTGCTTTTGCTAAATGCTTTAAAGAACTAGTGGACACTTGCCCGGAGCCTGAAAGCTTTTTAATGCTAGGCGAAGCTTATATGTCGATACAAGGTAATGTGCAATATAAGTGGCCACTGTTGTCTCCTATTATACTTAAATCTTATAGAGCCTGATTTAGCTGTGGACGCCTATCAGAAGGCTTTGAATATGAATCCCAATGATCCTTTACTTGCAAGTAAACTGGGACGTGCTTATGTAAAGACGCACCAGTATGTACGGGCTATAAAATACTATAAGGAAGCTATTAAAACTCCTGATCACGCCGGACTAAAATTGGACTTGGCTGAGCTGTATTTGAAGTTGAAGCAATATTCGAATGCTGCGGATACTCTTAATAACGGCAGCGAGCAACCAAAAATGTAATTGCATTTTGTTTTGTCGATATGTACATTAGCTCGAACATGCATGCATGCTTATTTTCAGTAACGATCAGGATATCGCGGGTTTACAATTACGTACTAAGGAACTACTGCTGCTGGCGCGTATTCACGAAAGAGCTGGCGATATCTCGCTTTCTTTACAAACGCTCAGGGATGCTTGCGATAACCAGTACCGCGTGCAGAAGCGAATATCTGTGGACCAATCGGGGAATCTGCTGGAACAGTGCAAGGTTTTATCCAAGTAAGTAAGCGCCTTATGGTTGACCACACTATTTAAACTATTTTCGATTCTTGGGTATTTAAGCATATTTATTGGCAAAAACTAAATTGCAGTCATGTGGTTAGAGGCCTTTTCGATATTTCTCGCCTACAGTGAAGTCGGTCATACCTTTGCCGGACACTCCGCATGTTCCTATGCCGACACGACCTGTCACATTTTCGGGCGATGCGAATATGCTTTTAATTTTCATGCCGGGTTTCTTAGAGTTCTTTGTCGTGAAATTCAACCATTTGTTTTTATCTGATTCACGCTCCTCTTCCAACTCCTTGAAACGCTGCAATTTTTTTTGTTTCCGCTTCTTGAGGTATTCCTTTTGGTTGGGTCGGTGGCGCCTGCAATCAGATAATTAACATCGTTTGGTCAATGGATAAAAAGTTCTTACTTATTTGAGGGAAACACCTCGTTGCGTGACGTTCGTTCGCGGAGCTCTTTCAGGGTCGTTGTTGAACGGTTCTGATAAGCGTCGAAAACAACATTTACTTCTCCGTCTTCACTAATGCCTTCAATAGTGGCGTCATAGAAGCGGCCATCCTCCATCCACCGGGCTTGGCATTTATCCCCGATTTTCCAATTTTTAGCGGGTACCACTAACTTCTCGGCTTCAAGTAAGGCAGCTTCGATTTCATCGTAGTAAGCAGATGTTGATGTTTTCGATGATGACGGTTCTACATATGCAGACTTTTTCTGTTCCTCCAGCTGTGTTTTTATAAGGTCTCGCGTCAGCTCAATTACCTCTTCCAGGTCTTTTTTCAGTTTCTGCAGCTCTTCATTGTTAGGGTCGGTCAAGAGGCCCGCTTCTACCTGAATTCGTACAGGATATCCACAGTTATTGGCGAGGCTAGTTCTATTATATTAAAACAAAAATGTTTCTGGTTACGACTTACTTGTTGCAGTTGTAGTTTGTAATTTTGCAAATCGTCAGCCATTAGATCCCCACGCAACGTTCACGATAATTTGCACCACCTTCGTAAAAAAAAGCCTGGTAAATGTTTATTGACTGTTTCCCTGCAGAGCTGCCAGACTTTTTTAATCTAATATGTAGAGTTACCGGACTGCCAGTGTTCGGTAGCGTTTACGGTTGTGCATCACATTCCTGAGCGTGTTCAAGCATCGATATGTCCAATGGCATTGGATCAATGCATGATGTAATAATATAGGTATTCACACCGAACTTGTAAGTAAATTCGATAAATAGCAATTTGATTTTTTAACTCTGGCAAAAATTGTCAGTATACTTTGTCTGCAAGATAGAATTCAATAGATAGTGGCAGCTTCGCAGCTGATTTTACTTTTTCTTGTGATTACACTACTCGACACGAAAAATGCACCTAAAAATAAAAATGTTTTCTAGATTAACTTTTGGCAGCTGAACACGAAACTGAAAATCAAAAAATGTGTTTATAAAGTGTTTTCGAAAAATCTTCGAAACTCAGTTGTTTCGCTGTTGTTTTAGTTATAAGCACATATCTCGTAAACGAATCGTTCGACTAACACATTAGCCTTCGGTCAGAATTATCTTCATTAGCCTTTCCAGAGATATACAGATTGTCCAAATCAGATTCGATTTGGGGAAGTTACTGACGGTGAAAGTTGTAAACAAGTGATTATTTCGACCATTTTCAATAAAATTAATTTAAATAAAATTTAATAAAATTTAGAATGATTTCTTATAGATAAAATAAATTATCTCCTATAGTAACTTGGCATAGTCAATTCAATTCATAGTCATTTTCCATTTCTGGCCCAAAGTCTTTTTTAAAGGTTGTAAGGACCTACACATTTCAAATATTTTTTTAATATTTGCGTTTGTGCAATGATGAAGATATGAGTGACATAAAAGAGAAAAATTGTTTCTTTTTAACTAAATTTTCTATTTCGGCCCAAAATTTGTTTAGTCTAGAAAATACTTTTGTTTGAAAATGCACGCGATTAATTTTTTGTCGAGCAATGTTATTGACGCCTGGTCGTCCTGTTTGTGAAAACGGCCACAGCACTCGTTGGCTGCTGTTTGACTCGTGAACCAATATTTGTGGTAGTAACAATAGTTTTACACATATATTCATTTTCACATGACAAAAGGCAATAGCAAAATGCATTGCATTTTGGTTTTTGCCATGGTGCTACCGCCTTATTTATGCGCCTTGCTTCGTCTGCATAAGTTCGTTATGTGGTAGTACCAAATCTATTAAAGAAAACGGAGACAGTAACCCGTAAATGTCAGTCTTAAGGCAAATTCAATAGGTATTGGCAGCAATGCAGCTGATTAATACCACGTTTACATTAAGTCTAAATGTATGATTTGGGCAAAAATTCTGATTCCGCGAAGCCAAACCATTCAGGATTTGGTAAGTTTTTCTTAAGCATTTGGTAAAAAATTTTTATTGGTCGTGGCAACACAGCTTAGAACCTAATCTACTACTCTTTGCGAAGAAAAATGCGGGAGAAATGATTTGGCAGCACCAATTACTAGAACCGATTACCAAAAAAGAGTTACGTGTTGCACATTTTTTTTAAGGTATATGAAATCGGCGAATGTGCCGAATTTTCATTGGATTTGTCTAAATTCACTACGAAAATTTTGATTTCTGTACGCTTTTTGGTATTGGTTACTACGATTGTGGAATTGCCCGGTCGAAACCTGATGCTGCCTATTAAAATAGCCACAGCACTTGTTGTGGGTCATGGTACAATAACAAGGTAGTGGCAGGAAAAAAGCAACAAAATTCACGTTTATTTTGTTAGTGTTTTTGTTCGGTTCATTGTCAAATCGGACGGACGGTTCACTTGCCAACAGTATTGCCAGCATCGAATAGGGCACTTGGTCTATTCGAAAACGTAAAAATACACAAATTAACAGCAAAAGTACATAACTTCTTTGTTTTAATCTGTTGTTTTACAATGAGGGGCAAAAGTGCTAAGTCCATAGTTCGCCGACTTTGCGTTAATTCATAAAAGTTAACGAAAATTTGAAAAATAATTTTCTTTCATCATTGCAAAAATACTTCAAATTTCACAGAAAAAGAGTTGGCTGGCAATGCTGTACGCCGAGTGTAAACAAAACGGACAAAAATTTTTGACAACCCACCGAACTCTGACGAGAAAAAAATAAAATTCGCTCGCCCGTAACACTACCTTGTTATTGTGCCATGTTCTGTGCAGGTGTTGCTACCGGCTCTCCCACTTTCCAATCGCTTAATCGTTGCCAGGTATCGTACACTTAATGGAGATAGAAAATGTTATCGATATTTTTGTGTATTCGTTTTGAACAACTGGCCGCACTGTTTGTGGGCATCGTTTGTAATTTTGGTCAGTGTTACCAGATTAGGGGTTTTCCCTCCCTAGATTTGTGCTTTATTTGTTAGGTTGGGGGAAACTTTGTGATAAATAATTTAGGAGAAAATATTTTCAGACATCTTTAAGTTATGCTTTTAAAATGTCTGTGGCCAACCAGGTTGCATTTTTGTTACATCAACACCGTGTTCAGATATATTGGCTGGGTGGGTCTTTTTTAATTTCATGCACCAAACAAAATGAGCAATTTTCAGGAAATATAAATATTATGTGTTCATTTTAAATTTGGGGGAAATCTTAGTTTTTAGGGGGAAATCGTCATTTTAGGCGGATTGCTTAAAATTTATCTGGCAACACTGATTTTGTTGCGAAATGGGAACAACCGGAAAATCATTTGTTGGGAGTTGTCGTTTTTATTAATGGGGATTAGGCTGTCCTAGAGTAATTTGAGGAAATGAAAGCCGACACGACAAATAGATCAGGGACAGTGTCTGGTGGCACAGAAGCAGCTGGTCGGGTTAACGGAAGCAACTACTTAAAGCTTCAACAGTCGCGGATGATACGGAGTAACATACAGAATATTTCCCAATTACTCAACACAGGCCTGGATACTGAAAGCCTTGATATCTGCGTCAAGCTGATTGAGGCGGGAGTGCATCCGCAAGCACTTGCTGAGGTCATCAATAAAATTCGCCGCGAAGTTGCTATGTTCCAGCAGCCTGATGATAACTGAGGCATCCCAAGTTCAACACTTATTTTCCCACATTGTAACAATTTGATTTAGTATAAATATATGTATGAAATTCGGTAGTTATGTATGTTACTTCTGGAGAAATGCTCATTGAGACAAATAATAGTAAATCAAAGTCTGCTTCCAGCTTGTCAAATAATTTTGCGGTGGAAGTGAAGTTGTAATTTTATTTACGTGCGTATATGTCGGACCATATTGGGGATGAAAATGAGTAGGCAAATTGGTTAAAGCAAAGAATATGAAGAAAAATCTTTATTTTCTTTGGTGACAGTTATATTTTTGACAGATAGAAATCACCAGGAATAAACAGGTAATAAAGTATTTTTTGCTTAATTGGTCAAGTGAGTACTTAACGTGCCATGCCCTTACTCGGTTCTCAGGGTTTGCGACGCCTTAATGAAATGTCAAGGCGCACAATTTTTAACTATCCAAGACTCTGCCCTCTACAAATGTCTGAACGTTGGTAACATATACTTTGTCTTGTCTTAATTTACCACCAGACTTTCGATAGCCGCGGTGATGTGCCCGTTAACGTCATCATTGTTAACGTACGTAAAAAACTGGACCCTATTGATGATAATAGTTTTACCTTCAATATACCAACATGTCGGCTAAACATGTTTCGTTGTTGTTTAATCTAAAAATTAGCCACATCTATGCATCTAACAATTGAATTCTTTTGTGTCATATACAGAATATGCTTACTTATGGCACAGCAGTCGGTTCAGTTGAGAGACAACGAGCAGGCGTTGAAATGCTTCAAAGAAAGTTTAAAATATACTCCAGATGACATTGAGATTTTATCATCTTTGGCTCGGCTTTACATGCATATGAATTCTACCGAGTTATGTCGCGATGTCTGCATGCAAATTCTACAAATAGATAACAATAATGAAGCGGCGTCTGTGATGATGGCGGACCTCTCTTTCAGAAAGGTAATTGTTTCGTATTTGTGTTATAAGAGCTGCTTCAGTTGAAATATGGTAGCATTTCCCAAAGAAAAATTTCACATATTGCACGATCAGCTATTCCTTTGGGGTGCTAATTTTGCCAATACTGTTCTCGATCGAGGTTCATGTGTATAGCTTTAAAAATATGGGCAATAGAAAGCAACGACTTCGGCAAAGGACAAATATGTAAGGGAGAGTGCTGGGTTGTGAACCGGGTTTTGTTTTTTGGAATAAAGCTATCGGAAAAACGAAGATACCGTTGGAAAGGTGAACATAAAATGCAAATTTGTTATGAAGACAGATTACCGTTTTGATTAAAATTTAACTCTCTACGTCCATTTTTTTTAGGATGTGATTTTTCGCTTTTCCAAAAATGTGGGCGGGTTGTGAACCATCTGGAAAATCCCAATTAAAGTCGGAACATACGAAGAAAACATCCATAATTTTTAAATAAGTCTAAGATTTTATTTAATCATGAGGCCTCAAGAGGGGAAACAAGTTATAATGACGCCACTTAGGCTAAAAAAGTCGTAATGAATGCAAGTGTTTAATTTTCTTCATCTTCATCCTAATCGGTGTCGCAATGTTTGCATGTGAAATACGAACGAGTTGGCGATACGAATTGGCGCACTTCAAGTGAACTCACTGCAAATCTAATAAAATTACATAAAATTACTTTATTTTAGTAAACCTTAGTACAAATGTAGTACGAAGAACAGGTGGTTCATAACCCAACGACGATGCCATTTTGATGCCATTTTGAAAAAAATAACGACACTTCCAATCATATTTAAACATAAACAAATATTGGATCGTAATATAGAATCAAAACCCTAAATAAATATATGTTAATAATAAATTCAGTCACTTGGATAGCACTTTAACTTTAGAATATTTGGCTATACAACTTAATCTCGTGACTTGGGCACTCAGTAATGTATTTTGTATGGAAATGTAAGCTTTTTATGATTTGTTTTTTTATAAAAAGGCCAATATTTCGCTTATTTATGCAAATAATTTATTGAAACTAGTATTTATTGTTATAAACAAAGGTTTTTTAACTGACAAATATAAAAAACATATAAAGTTTTGGTTTTGAACCGCTCAACTGGTTGAAATTATCCGCTGTCTTTTTGATGCGTTTTGATTTGATGTTGCCGTTGTTGGAGTATTGTCTGCATCTTTATCAATACCTAAATCCGTATCAGCATCGGCATAATATTTTGCGAAAAAGAACCTTTTCTTTCTTTCCTTTCCTTATCTATTTTACGATTTTGAATTTTTCGTTATTTCTCCTAATGAGACTGTGTGAAGTTGGTTTTTGTATCATAGAATGGTCCAATGATTTTAATGTTATATTCCATTATAGATGGAGTTTGAAAATGCCGCGTACCATTTCTCGCAGCTATTGATTTCGCAGCCGTGCTATTGGACGGCATTGGCGCGCCTAATTGAAGTGATGCGACGTTCAGGAACTCTGTCAGAGGCTACATCGTTTTTGCAGCGTGCTGAGCAAGCGGCGACTAATCCTCAACACAATTCAGGGCTCAACTATTGCAAGGGTCTTTTTGAGTGGTACAGCGGCAACCCGAATGGCGCATTACGCCATTTCAATGTGGCTAGACGGGACTATGAGTGGGGACAGCAAGCTATTTTCAATATGATAGATATTTGCATCAATCCCGACGGTGACATACCCAATAGCGTCGACATGCAGGACGCCATTGATAGCGGTGATTTCAGTGATTCACGAGCGATTGCATTACGCACTGCGGAGCGACTACTGAAGGAACTCCGCCCGCGCCCAGGCGGCATGGATAACGAAGTTTTGAATCACCGATTATTGCAGAACTTCCTGCAGCTGGCGACGAAGCAGAAATTCCAAGTCGAGTCCGCTCTGCAGTATTTCACCGACCTGGCCACTCGTGAGGAGTATCAAAACATGGTGGGACCAGTCCTGGGTATGGCTTCGGCACTGGTGCATCTCAAACAAGTACAGCGAGCTAAGAATCAGTTGAAACGCATAGCACGGGTACCGTGGAATTTTGAAGAAGCTGAGTATTTAGAACGCAGTTGGCTGTTATTAGCGGATATTTATATACACGCAAATAAGTTAGATGTCGCCGATGGATTTGTGGAACGCGTACTGGAACACAACAAGTCGAGCGTAAAAGCTCATGAACTGGCCGGCTACATAGCGGAAAAGACACAGATGTATCGAGACGCGGTTAAGCATTATTACAACGCTTGGAACTGTGGCGGACACTCGAAACCACACATTGGCTACAAACTCGCTTACAATTATATGAAAACTAAGCGCTATGCTGATGCAATTGAAGTCTGCCAAAAGGTTATGAAATTGCACCCGGACTACACAGTCATTCGGAAAGATATTATGGATAAATGTCGTTCTAATTTGCGTTCCTAAAATTTGAAATACAATTGCGCTTCAGTTATAACTTCACTTGCACTTCAGTTATAAAGTAGATTTTGCTGTCTCAAATAAATAACACCACATATTACAAAAATTACAAGTAGGAGTATACAGTTTTCATTTTCTTACATATCTATCAACACATAATTGTTTGTCCTGACTGAAAACCGCTGAAGCTACAAACATGAAATTTAAACCGTAAGTACAAGATGAAAAATGAACATCCGCTAAGATGGGCTTTTTGAAATTCGGTGTTTAAAGTATGCATATTTTTCATATTTTCGAAAATCAAAATTTAAGAAGTCAACAATTGGTTAAAAGTTTGTGTGGAAGAACAAGATTTTGTGGGCCTTTTGACTTCAAACTTGAAGAAAGCATTCAACTTGTAAAATAATTCGAAAAGGGGATTTCAATTTTTTCGAAAATAAAAATCTGACGGGGTCAACGACTGGTTAAGAGTTTTAAGACACACGCACATACCCGGTGAACGTCGTACAACCTAAAATTAATTCTATTGTAACTACCATGATACAAAAATATACAGGTAGATTCCATGATACAATAAAATACAGGTAGTTTCATAAAGACAGATAAGAAGAAAATTGACAAATGAGAAATAAATTTGTTCTACTACTCTTTTCATTTTCGCCATAGGGCTGTAAATTTGTGGCTATCAGTTTATGTAGTAACGTATCATAAAAATGGTTTAAGAATTAATGTGTTTTCTAAATGTTTGCGCGGTGACCGACAGAAAAAAGAAGGCAGGTTTTTGGGTTGAAGCGGGTGTCTTTTATTAAGTAAGAAATAGCAGGCAGTCGAAGTTGTAGAGTGATCCACAAAACTGGCATTCTGGATACACCAGTCTCGGGCGGCAGTCGATTCACGACTCCGTCCTTTAATAAAGTGATTGAGGAAAAGAATAGATCTTTAACCTTCAATTAACAACTTATCTTGCGGGTGCACGATTTGCGTGGTTCTAATAGACTAAATGTGCGAGTCGTGGCGGTGCTCTTGCTGTTCGGCGCAGGCGAGTTGTTGTGCTAGTGCAGGCGAGTCGTGGCGGTGCTCTTGCTGCTCGGCGCAGGCGAGTTGTGGTGCTAGATGCAGGCGAGTCGTGGTGCTAGGTGCAGGCGAGCATACATTACCGTTGCGCGAAAGCACCTGTAGTTGGTACTTCGTCTGCTACGTGGATCGCTTCTCTCCTGAAAAGTGGGTTTAATTAGTAAAAAGAATACAAATGAAAATAATTTGCATTACCGTTGCACGCCAGCACCTATGACAGGTACTGCATTTTGATTGAGGCGGTATATTTTATTTTTAACGCCCACGTCCCTCGGCAAAAAGTGCATCGAGCATACTAACGACGACTTTGATAAGTCTTCCTCCCGTACTTCGCATGCAGCAAGCCACTTTTCCCGCATGAATCGGTTGCTTGGGAAAGCAAAGAACCGCACACTACCGCCATTGCAGTTATATTTGGTGTTATTGCACTTTTTGATTGCACAGCTCATATTAATATCGTTTTACGTTCACTCACTTTTACTTTTCGACATTAAATTTGGCAGACGTTCGTTGCGTAAAAACAGACAGCTTTAAATTGTCTTAAATTATTCAGTTGGCCTAGAGCTTTGAGGAAGCACTTCAGAAATGAACTAATTGTACACCACTAGTTTGACCATACTTTCAATATTATAGTGCCCATATAATGTACGTCTGCAATGTCCATAATTTGCATGACAAACCACAACGTAAGTTTGTAGTTTAGTCTTTTAAAAATCACAACATTTTAATAACTTAATACCGAAATTCATGAAATTTACCGCATCAGTTGTAATGTTCAATTTGCAGAACAAAATTACAGCAGTTATCCATTATTTGATCGCATCAACTGTTAAAATTAACTACAACTACTACCAACTACTATTTCTGAATAAATTTCCTACCATTCATACTTTTTTCTGCATCATTAAAATTTTCTTCTTATTTGTCAAAAAGGCAACTGACTTTTAAATTTGATCGAATGAAATTACCTGAATATTATTGTACCATGGGTAGATTCAATCGAGCAAAATTGAAAGTCATATGCTTTTTTGACAAAACACAACAACATTTTAAGAATGCAAAAAAAAGTAAGAAATACAGAAACTGAATGATATACTACATAAACTAATAGCTGTGAAATTGCAGCTCTGTAGCAAAAATTAATATAGTTGTACAAAATTTGTAAACAAATATTTTTTTCCAATTGTCAATTTTATTTTATCTGTCGCATTGAAACTACGTGTATATTTTTGTATCATGGTAACTACTCAGGATGGTAATGTGCACTAAAACGACACGGAGTTGTTTTCAAAGTCACTTAAATACCATCAAATTAAATCCTAATTTGTGAATATGGCTAAGCCTGCAAAATCAAATGAATGTTCGCAAAAAGCAGTTTGACTCTCCGTAATCAAATATATTTTTGTTTTTAAGAAAAACGAACACACTGTCGAAATTTTATATACTTGCGGATAACCTAGAAAGGTGAATCTTCATGACAACTCCCAAAGTGGTATTCTGCCTTTATTTTCGAGTGTTTAATTTCATTTATTTTATTTTGGAGGCTGTGGCACAACATTTTACTTTGTATACCCTTACCCGTGTGCTGGATGGAATTGTATGGATTTCATAGATTTTTCCGGTAAGTAAAACTTACTAAAGTTAATAATTTGTAATAAGACAATTTTATCAACGGAAATAATCACTCAAATTTGGGTTGTATAAACTTATAAACTCCAAGATATTTTATATTTGCAAACCAGATCAAAACAACTCTCTCGCCTACATTTATCGACATTCGCCTTCAGCGGGTTTTCCCGGGTATAGTTGACCTTGTTACAAGTCCAAAAAGTTGTTAACTCATATTTTTCAGGTTCCGACGGTATATATTGCGTAAAGCGTCCTTTCGGTTGGTTTCACGCAAAATTATGTCACATATTTCACTTGATGAAATACTTTTGATTAAAGCTTTTGCTGTGCATATATTTTAGGAAGAATCGAGGCCACTACGCTGGCACACAACGCCGAAATGACTAGACTGTATGCTATCTTCACCACAAAGTTCGGTATTTGGATATTTCTCTTCGTCACTACCATTCGAGTCATATGAGATGGTCAGTTTCTGTGCAACCCGCAGTCTCAGCCTCAGAGGCTTCTATTACTGCGTCGTTAACTGATGGAATATGTTCATCTTCGCCTTCGGAAATGAAAAATTCTTCATCACTTTTACTTTCGCACAGTATTTCTTGAATTTCGGCTCTTGCTGAATAAGAACTCATTTCCGAATTTGTTCAGATCTTTCACAATGCCATTAAAACTGATTACTAACGGCTAATTAATTTGTTACAAAGTTTAGATGTGAAAAATTTCCGCGGGGAATGACATTCTATTGAAATTTATAGCAGCGTATAAATGGTATTCCCCTTTTTATGAAAGGGGGACCCGAAATTGCAGAAAATTAATGACTGCAAATTAAAAAACAAGTTTGCAAGTAATTTTTTGTAACAAGGGAAATCCCAAATGTCTTTTTGTTACTGAGAGCTTTAAAACTAAGCAAAAACAGTAACATTTCTCACAGTGCGAACAAAAAGTGAGAAATTTTCATACAATTTGTACTGGGGTACACGGGTAAGGGTGATTTTTCCAGCACACACACAGAGTCAAACCACAATACCTGTTCCAAAACCTGCCTTGCCCGAAAATTCTTTTTAGTTACTTAAAAATTTTTAAAACAATGCTCAAAGTATAGCCCCGAAGCATTTTTTAAGTCAAAGGGTTCAATAGTTGTGGAATTATAGGTGACCAAGAATGAATTAGGTCTAATTCATCCAGAGTGTTCCCTATGATTGAAAAAATAGGTGTGCTCTAAGAATGGTAATGACAATTTTTCACAATCGCATGGAATAAAATACTGTCAGCTGCCAAACAATAAGAGTAAGGAATGAATAAGAAATAGGGAGTGAAGCTTTGCGAATGCTCAAAGTCGCCGTGGAAAAATAAAGAATTGACCCTGTTAAAATGTTCTTTTGACTATAGGATTCATTAGTTTAATGCAGTGATGGATCCAGGGGGGAGGGTTTGGGGGTTAAACACCCCGAAATATTAGGATCGACTTTAAAACTACATACGAACTTACAAATTACAAAACAAAACACAATGGCAGCCTTCCTCGACATAGAGGGGGCTTTCAACAATGTCACCACTGAGGCTATAACAAGAGCGCTTAACGCACACAGGGTGGAAAGGTTCGTTATCGATTGGATTGAAACTATGCTGCGCGACAGGATAATCAATTCAACGATAGGACCAGCCTCCATCAGAAGGAGAGCCACAAGAGGAACTCCTCAGGGAGGGGTGCTATCACCTCTCTTGTGGCTATTGGTTGTGGATGAGATTCTGAAAGTCTTTGAAAGAAGACGCACCAGAATAGTAGCCTATGCGGACGACATCGTGGTCATGATTCAGGGCAAATACCTGCCAACTATCAGTGAACTGATGGAATCCTCATTGGGTGTTTTATCTTCGTGGGCGAGGGACAACGGTCTAGGGATAAATCCTGCAAAGACTGAACTAGTCCTGTTCACGAAGAAGACCAAGATTCAGAACTTTGTCCTTCCCTGCGTTGATGGGCACACCCTGAAACTGTCCAGGGAAGCCAAGTATCTGGGCATCATTCTGGACTCAAAACTTTCGTGGAAGCGGAACATTGAGGAAAGAATGAAAAAAGGACTAAATGCGCTGTATGCCTGCAAGAGAGCCTTCGGTAAAAGGTGGGGACTAAAGCCGTATATAATCCACTGGATGTACACGGCAATAGTGGGACCTATCATTACCTATGGTTCTCACGTATGGTGGCCAGCCATGGATAAAAAGAGCAATCGAGGCAATCTGGAGAAAGTTCAAAGACTTGCCATCCTGGCAATCACAGGTGCAGCGAAAAGCGCACCGCGGATGGCCCTGGAGGTTTTTCTACACCTTTCTCCGGTGGAACTGTTCATTAAGGCCAGTGCAGCAAAGACAATCCTCAGACTGAGGGAGTCTAACCAGCTGAAACAGGCCACTCATGGACACCCCAGCGTACTGAACGCCCTCGCAATTAGCAATACCACACAAGGCCTTCTTAACAAGGCCACTGATTATCTGGTAAAGCGAAATGATTTCGATTCGAAGATACCCATCGAGTATCCCTCCAGGGATTGCTGGCAAGAGCCCGAAGTTAATGACGCGTCAGCGGTCTACTTTACGGACGGCTCGAAGACAGAGGAGGGAACCGGTGCTGGTGTTTACTGTAGAACGCAGCAGGTCCACTGGTCATACAGGCTGCCGGACTATTGCAGCGTTTTTCAATCAGAGGTTTTTGCCGTCATGAAAGCAGCCGAGCATATCAAAAACTCCACACTTAATGAGGCCATCATTTGTGTGGACAGCCAAGCTGCTCTAAAAGCAATTGAATCTGCTGTGGTCAAGTCGAAGGTAGTGCTGGACTGCCGGAGCGCACTGGTCAGCATAAGGCACTGTAGGGTAAGTCTGCGATGGGTTCCCGGACATAGTAATATCGATGGGAACGAGCACGCGGACGAACTGGCTCGTGCAGGGTCAGCGATGACTGCCAGTGAGGCGGTCGACACGGTGCTACCACCGCTCTCTGCCACAGCGGGTTCAATCGGAATGTGGCTCATTCAAGCTACAAGCAGAGCTTGGTCAACCAAGAGCGATTGTAAGATTGCTCGCACGCTATGGCCAGCGCTGAACATGAGTAGAACTAAGAGCTTGCTGCTCCTCGACAAGCATGCTATGCGCATGGTCACGGGGGTAATCACAGGTCACTGCGCCATCGGCGTAATGCTATGCAAATGGCGTCTGGCGACCGACGATTTATGCAGAAGCTGTGGAGACGAGGAGGCTGTGGAATCGGTCGAGCACCTGCTTTGCCACTGTCCATCACTACAGAACCGACGGCTCCAAACTCTTGGGGCAAGGTTCTTCGGTGAACTTGTGGAGGTAGCGGGTGCACAGATCACTGATCTACACAACTTCCTCGCGAAGACCAAATGGTTCCCAAAAGATCCGGTCTGGTTCTACAGGGAACCGAACAGATAAGGGAAGGCACCGGAAAAATAAAAATGAAGGGAATCACAATGGGCCCAACAGGGCCTCCGAGTGGAAGTGCAAATGCACACTCCCCTTCTTTAACCTAACCTAACCTAACCTAACCTACAAATTACAAATCAAATTGTTCTACATACTTACAAATTAAAAGGCCTTTTTGGCATTTTATAAATATTAAAGAATTACTTTTTGGAAGCGCCCCCGAAATATTTTTCTGAATCCGCCCCCTGTTTTTATGACTCCAAAGTATTGTTTACGCCAAAATATGAAAAATCTGTTATATTTTTACAAAATTCTGGTATGAGAAATACCTTTCGTTTGATACCCATATCGTGTATATCAGTTGGAGATTAATTGAGTTTTTTTGATAAACACTTTGAACTTTCACCCCAAGCCCCGCATTTTTTTTAAGTTTGTTAGATTCACAAAAATACGCTCTATATGGCCCAGTTTTCAGTTTTTTTTTCATTAGGATTCGCTATACTGCATTTGTTCCCAATCTCTCTTTATAGTAGGACTCTCTGAAATGGTTGAACAAAATAAGGTTCGAAAGCTTGAAACTTATTTGATGGATACAAATATTTCTTTCAACTGCCTTTAGAACCACCAAATAATTAGGTTTCTGCATCTGTAGAGCGTCGTTTTTCTTTTGCGGAGATACATAGTATACGCTCCTCTGAGAAATAAGCTACTTTTAATGATAGAAAACAATTTTTAAATAAATCAAATGTGAGCTGGAATTATTTTTGCTTTGAGTTTTGCGATTTTTTGAGCGAAAGCTTGAAATTATAGAAGCATAAACGAAAAATTAAAGTTTTCAGGAGCATTTTTAGGTTGACCAAATGACCCCGCTGGACGCTACCGAGTTCGTAAAGCATTATCTTTCTATAAAACTCAGTGCTTTTCTGTTTGTACCTTAAAAACTCAGAAAGTACATGACCGATTGATCTGAAATTAGGACACAATAACACTTCGTTCAATAATGTGTGTGACTGACACATAGATGGCGGCACTAATACTAAAATTGTAAACCTTTTTAGGCTTACTGTCAAAATTATATGTCAATCCGACCATTAGTTTACAAGTTACAGTGCTTTAAGTGACACTACTTTTGAGTTTTCAAAAAAAATGAATTCAAAGCAATTCCGTGTGCTGATTTATCATTGTTTTTTAATGAAAAAAAATACTGTTCAATGCCAGGAATGGCTTGAAAAACACTATTCGGACTCTGCTCCATCAAAAAGAACCATTTGTTATTGGTATGCCGAATTCAAACGTGGTCGTACAGACACCGATGACATTCCATCTACTGGACGGCCAAATGACGCTGTTATTCCGGAAAACGTTGAAAAAACACTGAAAATCATTATGTCCGACCGTAAAGTGAAAGTGGGGGAGATTGCTGACATTCTAAAGATATCAGCAGGCAGTGTACACACCATAATACACGAACATTTTGTTATGAAAAAGGTGTTTTCGAAATGGGTTCCGCGTTTGCTCACACCGGAGCAAAAACAACAACGAATCGATGATTCAAAGAGCTGTTTGGACATGTTTACGCGCAACAAGTCGGAGTTTTTGCGTCGGTACATCACAATGGATGAAACATGGATCCACCATTTCACTCCAGAGTCAAATCGGCAGTCTGCTGAGTGGCATGCAACCGGTGAAAGCCGCCCAAAGCGTCCAAAGGCACAAACATCGGCTGGCAAGGTTATGGCGTCAGTATTTTGGGATGTGCACGGAATAATATTCATCGACTATCTTAAGAAAGGGAAAACAATCAATAGCGACTATTATATAGCGTTGTTGGAACGTTTGAAAGAAGAAATCGCGGTTAAGCGGCCCCATATGAAGAAGAAAAAAGTGTTGTTTCACCAAGACAATGCACCGTGTCACAAGTCGATGAAAACGATGGCAAAAATGCATGAATTGGGCTTCGAATTGCTTCCTCATCCCCCGTATTCTCCAGATCTGGCCCCCAGCGACTACTGGCTCTTCGCAGACCTCAAAAAGATGCTCCGTGGTAAGAGATTTGGCTCAAATGATGAAGTAATCGCCGAAACTAACGCCTATTTTGAAGGCAAAGAAAAATCGTTCTACAAAGGCGGTATCGAAAGATTGCAAAAGCGTTGGAATGATTGTATCTCCCTAAAAGGCGACTATGTTGATGAATAAAAACGAATTTTGGCCAAAAAATGTGTTTTGATTAGTTAGTCACACACATTATTGAACGAAGTGTTAGATGGGCTGGGCTTCTAGTTAAAAAAATATTTCAAGCACTACTTCAAAATTGATGAAAAAAAGTTTACACTACCACTACACTCAGTTATAGTAGACAAATTTCCACTTTACTACTACAGTCGTGTCTGCAGTCTGCATATAGTGAACTAATTATTGCAAGGCCTGTTCACTGTATTGAGGTTGTTCACTATATCAAGGTTAACATTTTTGTTCAAAAACTCGTTTTATTTGCCCAAAATACACTTTTTATTTTATGCTTGAAATTGCTTTCAAAATTTTTTTCAATATTTAGAGGATCAATGTCAAAATTTGGGTGTTCACTATATCGAGGTGCTCACTATATAGGGTGTTCACTATTCCCAGACACGACTGTACTTTAGTTTAGTTAAGTGAAAACTATTTCCACTACCACTACACTCACTTAATTATAGTTAGGAAAAGTTTCACTTTTTTAAATTACTTAGTGGAGCTGAAAATTTAGTGCGCTACGCCCATGTCTGCCAATCAGCATAAAAATTATTGAGAACAATAATGTTTTGTCTATAACGACACGGAGGTGATGATGTGGCTGAACACGTAAAAAGGTTGTCAAAGAAGTTAAAATGTATGGGTTCACCTATAAAGTATGCTTCAAGCAACAGTGCTCGATGCATGCCGAAAGCTGCTCATCTGTTAACTTCTCACGCATTGGCACGTTCGTTGGCAGAAAAAATTAATATAATTCGAATTAATATTTGAGGAAACGCATTCAATGCCGTGCAATAGCAATTTTTCATTTATAAAAGGAAAATCAAATCGACTTCCGCAGCCGTTTCAAGAAAGGGAAAACGGGGGTGACGCTTGCGGCTGCCACAAACAATCGTTTGTATCCATTTTTTGAAATGTTTACTTAAAACTAAGTAATGACGCAGAGAAAATGTTACACTGGACAACAGCATGTCTGTTGCATGAAGTTTTTAACATGAATCTGAATAGTTTTTTCACGCTGTTTTCAAAACCATATTCCCTATTCTTCTTCTTCTTGACTGGCACGATAGCCCGATTACGAGACAGCCGCCGAAAAAAAAGTTGTTTTTTTCTTTATTTTTTTTTTGGTGTTAACGCAACGGAGTCTTGAACCTTGGTTCGAGCGTCGCATTTTACTCGCGGCCCTACGCACTAGCCAGCTTAGCTACGGTGGCTATTTCCTATTAGTTTTCGCAAAAAAATCGGCGTGTCACTTTTTCGCATTTTTTTCGACTGTTTTCACATTTTCGACTGTAATTTTCGAACCAGTAATTCTATCGACATGATTTTTATATCGTTGCACTAAGGGGTCGTCCATAAATTACGTAACGCAATTTTTAGTATTTTTTGACCCCCACCCCCCCCTGTGTCACAAACTGTCACATTGGCTTGAACCCCCCCCCCCCCAAAAGGTGTAACGTAACGGAGTCTTCAAAAGCATAATAAAAATACTAAAAAAAATTTTTATTTCGATCAAGATTATATGAATACGTTTAAAATTTGTTACGTCACATTCTGCTCGACCCCCCTCCCCCCCGGCGTCACAAACTGTCACATCGAGCAAGACCCCCCCCCCCCCCCAGGAGCGTTACGTAATTTATGGACGACCCCTAACATCTCACGCCTTTTTTCGGATATTTTCTGAAACTTAATAATAATGAAATTAAATTTTATGCGTTTTAAATTGGCGTTGTAGTAAGCTGAATGTGAGTTTAAGAATTATAACTAAAGTGACTGCTAGTTTGAGCTGCGTTAGAGAATTGCAGTGTGTTTTATTTTTTGAGCACAATCCAGAGAAACGATATGTACATATATCCTGCATTTATCCGGTGTGCGTTGCTACACCTGGTAATCGTATTGAAAACTATTTTTTTTTCAAATGACTTCTGTCGCAGCTGCATAGACTAGACACAAGAAGGATGACCCATTTGAGTAATTTCTTCTTCAATAGTCTATAGGATCTAGCTTCGTTAATATGTAGCTCAAACTGGTTCAACGAGTGAGCGGCTCTACGCCCGATCACATGTATTATCACATAAGGCTGTCTTGTCCTAAGTGTGCTCCTTGGGGTTCTTTGGGGCAACCACATCTACTTACCTACCAAGACTCCCATTTTGATACGTTTGCGCATTATTCGACATTAGGATTTTGCGATGCTTGAACGATACCAATGCCCATGAAAGTTTACTATAGCTCTATGCCGATTTTAAATTATATGCCAAAGTTCTCATTTATATTGAAAATAAAAATCCCAATTTCTTCCCATGCTCCTTGTCCAACGCTCTTGATATTTGAACGATAGTTGAACCACAGATCCATAGTAATTTCTGCTTCAATAGTCTATAGGATCTAGCTTCGTTAATAGCTCAAACTGGATCAACGAGTGAGCGGCTCTACGCCCGATCACATGTATTATCACATAAGGCTGTCTTGTCCTAAGTGTGCTCCTTGGGGTTCTTTGGGGCAACCACATCTACTTACCTACCAAGACTGCCATTTTGATACGTATGCGCATTATTCGACATTAGGATTTTGCGGTGCTTGAACGACACCACTCCTCTGGTTCAATGCCCATGAAATTTTACTATAGCTCTATGCCGATTTTAAATTATGTGCCAAAGTTCTCATTTATATTGAAAATAAAAATCCCAATTTCTTCCCATGCTCCTTGTCCAACGCTCTTGATATTTGAACGATAGTTGAACCACAGATCCATAGGATTCAAATTTCAATGCTGTCCGACTTATAATTCCGACGTTATTCAATATTATAAATTTTAATTGTATAACAGACCCCATTACAATACAATAACCTTATCATTATTGACTACACCTGCAATAAATAAAGAAATAAATGAATTAATAAGTAATAAAATCATCATCAACTGAAATCATTCAAGACAAAACGTGCAAATCAATCGAGCCTTGAAAATATGAACGCGTTCATGGACCTGTTAAACAAAATAAAAAAATTGCTATGTCATCGTTGTAAGAAAAGTATAATAGGATTAGACCTAACAGTACTCTGTTAATTATTTCACATCTGTTTCGGCTTTCTAATGTGTATGTGCTCTTCTCGCCTATGAACGCGCACACAGAACGTGAACAACAACAAGATGAGAACTGATTGACTTCTGCATTCGCTGACAACTACTTGGGCAACTATTTGTCAAATTTACTTGCAAAAAACCAGTTCTGAAACCAATGAATTTTTAGAACTAGTTGTCTCATGTCTGACAGGGTACTTCCAATAAAACCATAACACAGCAGGTATGCAGGCTATACATATATATATTTAGCTTATTATAAACAGAAATACTATACATATGAATACAAACATGCATACATAGTTATTTGCAGGAGCCGTTCGACCATATTTTACCACAATTCAATGCACGACGTGGGATCCTGTTGCTAGTTACAAATCTAAATACATAATTTTTGTGGCTGCCAAGGCACCGCAGAAGCTGAGGAAGCTTGCAGTACTAACAACTGCTGTTGTGGTTCCGGAGAGCGCCACAATTGTACCCATGCACATCGATAGAATGAACTGCGCCAAAAAAACCATGCTACTGACAATGGCCACATCCGTACCCAATCCACGGACACTCGATCCAAGCTTCGCAGAGCCGTCGGCATCCAGCTCGAACTGCGAAAAAGATTTAATATCGGTTGAGTTGGCCAATCGGTAAATTTCGCGCACACATTCCCCAAGGTGCAATTTGTTTTGTACTTACAGTCCCCATGGAGTGGTAGTGCGCCACCAAAAGATACGGCATCGTGAAAAGCGTGGAGTACATGACACCTGCGGCCCAGCTGAAGACAATTACGCTGGCCTTGGCACGCGTTAGCGCCATCAGAGTCATGCCAGCACAGTAGAACAGCAGTCCGCCAACATAAACCGGCTTTGCTCTACGAAGAGTTTAATGATTTGGTGCCATCCTCTTATGCAAAAAGTAAATATGGTATGTAGGTGTGTGTGCATGTAAATAAGCAAATGAAAGTGGACGTGGCGAACATGTACTCTGGCGGAATAATTGCCTTGAGCTTTAAGCCTATTACTTTTGTCGACGGATGGACATACCTAAATCGCTGAATCAGTTTCTCAATTATGAGTGAGTAGCAGGCACACGACAATGAGTACATAGCCATGCCCCAGCAGCCGAAGCGTACGCCTTCTTCGTAGCGCACTTGCGCCAGTGAGCCCTCAAGCGCCCTGGGATCGCCGTTGAATACAGCCTCGCCCACGAAATCCGTGAAGTAGAGAGAATAGCACACGTGGGCCATCCAGCAAAACAGATTGGTTAAGCAGACCATACGCAGTGAGTGCGGCATGTACACAATGGAGAGCAAGTAATGGGACAGCGTTTCGATAGATTCGGTCGGCAATTCGGCACCGTCCTTTAGAGACGCGGCAGCTGCGCCGGGCGCACCACTCTGTATGAAGGAGGTCTCATCTACTTCGGCTTGTTCTGTCGCGGCAAAGTAACCTGATAGCGACTGAGTCGGTTCCGCTTGTGCATGCGAGTCGGTCTCCAATGCTGCTGCTGTCAGCTTATCAAACTGCAAGTCAAAAGCGAAGTGATTACACTGTGCTACAAAAGCTGTTAAAGTTGCTTAAATTTTAAAGATGACCTAGTGCTTAGGATGAAATATCTTTGAATGGTGATCTAAAAATTGTTGACACACACACACATATATATGTACATAATTGGCACGATAGCACGATTAGGAGCTTCTCTTAACCAGCCGCGTTGGGTGTGTGAATTCGTATACTTGTACTTGGAGGGGACGTAAAACCGCTGAAAACAACCTCGTTTTTCCTGACGTCGAGCGTTACTCGAACTTGCCGCCCAACCTTTTAACTAGCTGACCTGAGGCGACCAAAATCGCCTGAGAGGAACAAAAATCGGACAAAGTTCGCAGACACAGCAATTTCATTAAGTTTTCCATACGAATGCCATTCCAATAACCGGACGCTCTCATAACCGGACGCGGACACTATATTTTAAACTATTTTGATTTAAAAATCTCTCATAAAATTCAAAAATATACCAAACGAGGTTTTTAAAAATCGGTTTACAAGTCTCACTCGTATTTGAAAACGAACATTTGAAATTAAAACAATCAACCATTATAAAATTTTTTCAACCAAAGCAGTGATAAAATTTAACGACTTGTACAATGTATGTACTTTGCCTATACATGTAATAAATATTCATTAAATATTCAATTTTCATGAATTCGTACAAAATTTTAATTTAGTTAATAAACGAAAAACACCTGGATAGAATTTAAACTAACACTGCGACAGTGAGTGTCGCATGCATCTTTATGTTGATTTTTTGTTTTTACTTTGTATACTTGCCTCGTCTTCTTTTGTGTCTGTTGGGTTTAAAGATCCATACGAACCCATGCCGTCAACAAGTTGATCCGTTTCCGTTTTACTGGCGTTGGTGTGTTTTGGCTCCACAAGTGCCCACAATGGAATTTCCTTGAAGCTGGTCACTGTCACCGTCACACACGCAATAAACAGAAAGGTTATAATGGTGAAAACGGCTTTTATGTGTCCTCCAAGTCGTCGACCTGCGTTGTAAACAAGAAGCTCCGGCGTATTCTTCAAATATTAACAAAAACCGTACCGGACGTACCGATACTTGTTGCATCCCAGTTGATACCGCCCATTGAGTATCCCATAAAACCGCCTAATCCTGCCATGATTGTAAATGTCGACAGTCCTTTTGCGTGATCGTCCGGAACGCACACGTCCAATAGGTAGGCTCTGGCGGGGCTCTGACATGCATCAGCATCGAAGTCTAGCAACACTGTTCCCAGTACTGTAAAAAAAATTCCCCACGGATGCGATGTCTTTGGCACAGGAACTATTTCGTTCTGCGAAGCTGTCGTTCGATGAGGAGATACATCGAAATTTGTGTGCGTTGAATTCAATGTTAAGTTCATTGCCGCAATCTGCACGTGCGGATCCACATCTCCGAGCCAGTAGCCTAAGTTTTCACCATTTGGCACCAAAAGCAAGCCTGTGGTAATGAAGTTTTGCAATTATTTCTTTCTTATGAAATAATATTTATTAGTCCTATTCACAATCTTGGGCAAACGGTCCTGCATCGTAGCGTTTGTAAAATGGTGTAGTTACTTTACAGTAGTGTCCGACCGAAACATCTGTTTTGGGTCGACAACGAAACCAAATTTCATTTTTTTTTTATATTCGCCCAAAACCGAAACATTCTAGTTCACCATATCAAGCATTTTTTTTTCAACAAACGAATATTACATTAAGTAAATAAAGAACAAACAAACAAACAACATAAATAAATAATTATTAATAAAAACAATTTATTAATTTGTTAAAAACCTTTCGTACCTTACTCGCTCATATTCAAAATTAAATAATATATAATAAATAATTACTAAATGCTAAAAAAAAGTCTATTTATATTGGTGGCATCTAAATTACCCCTCCTTTCACTATACATATCGCTCCTTCGCTGCAAGAACGTCATAACTCAAAAATTTTTTTTCAGTTTATGACAACCCTGTGTGTATCTGCATATGATCTTTTATCTGTTAAAACCACTTTGTAAAATATTCAATACTTTGCTCACAAGGCGACATGAAACATTTTTGTATACCTTGAACTGCCTGTAATGGTAAACTTTAAAATTGAATTTTCTCGGAATGATGCAGTTTTGAGTTATGACGTTCTTGCAGCGAAGAAGCGATATATCTGCTACACAATAAAATGTAAAAAAATATTCTAGAAAGTTTCAGTTTCGGCCGTTCGGCCATTTTTTGGTCGAAACTGAAACCGAAACCACTTAATTGGGCCGAAACCGAAAGCGAATATTCGGTCGGACACTACTTTAGACTAACAAAATACACAGAGATGCATTCGCTACAACCTTGTATTAAATACTTAGAACCCATAGTTAATATTTACAATCCAAATGCATCATCGAATTGCAGAGCTACCAGTCGTTGGAAAGAGAAGTTAAAGACGTAAAATGTTAATTATGGAAAAGAAATATGTAAAGCACTGAATATTACGGAATAAATAAAAAGATGAGTAAAGAGAAACAAATAAAATAAAAAATTGTCTCCAAGAAGCTCCCGAAATAGAGGTAAATAAAGGAGCTGGAGCTCCTGCTGTAGTTGGCTGCATTTGCAATGGCTTCGATTTTCGTGTTTTGTAACAAGTATTGCAACCTAAACCGAAAAAGATCGCTCTCAAGTGATATAAGATGTTTCCTATTGCTTAGATTTGCAATCTCAAATGCACAAGATTGTGAATACGTCTATTATCTTACCGAGAAATACGCCAATAGATAATAGTATTATAAACGGTCGCCGTCGGCCCATGTTCAATTTACAACGGTCACTCATTGATCCTAAAATTGGGCAGAGAAAAAATCCAACTAACGGCGACAGCGCCCAAACTAATGTCATGTGCTGGTGCCCCACGCCGATTTTCAACAGTGTTGGCGAGACGAAAGCCGTCTCCGCAGCGTACGAAAACTCAATACCCATAACTGCAGCAGACACACGCACCAGCTCCATGCGAGTTTTATATCTGTTGGATTGACAGAAAAAGGCAGCCTTGATTGCGTTCATATTAATACACACAGGCATTCATACATACACACGAACAAGCATGCATTTATTTCTACATATGTATCTGGATTTGATAATCAGCGGGTGGACATTTCTAAGCAAATGAAGCAATAAATCCTGACAAATCCGGTAATTTTACGATAGCATATGCCATGATTGGAATTTGTTTTTATTGAGTTTTATTAGAGTTAAGTTCAGTAACGTATACGTATAGCAAAAGCAAATTTCTTTTATCTGTAAATTGAATTTAAAGCTCCTAAAATAACGAACTCACAAATTCACACACAAACACAAGCATTCACGATGGAGTGGGTAGAGCATACTGATGTGTAGTAAGCATCCTGCGTGTAGACATCTAACGACTTTTTTGCTTTATTCAACTCTACTGTTACTTCGACTGCTTAAAATAAAACTGGTTTGGAAAATTGCAGTGTAATAGCAAAAGCGTGCATACGGGCTTAATCAATAATCAATAGCGGTCTTCACCGAGGCTGTTAATTTGGTAGTTCGATAGTTGGTAATTTGTTAAAGTTCTTAACTGTGAACAACCTTTTTCGCTTATTTTCGGTAGTCTGGTAAGCTGTGTGTCACAAACAGCTGATCTAGTATTTTTATTCAAACATATTAGTAAATAATTAATAATTGATTGGCACGACAGCCCGCTTACGCGAGACTAAGGCCTAGCTTCCCGCAACCACCCGTGTTGTGCGTGTGAATTTTGTACGCGGGTGGAAGGGACCTACAGTTTTATGCCGGTTCCGAACGGCAGGTTGGGAGCTTTTTCATAGGCAATTTTTACTCTCAGAGGTTTGCCATTTCCAGCTGAGAGAACAGCCACCGAAAGAGAAAACGAGTTTCCCGTTATTTTTTTTAGGTGTTACTACATGCCATGGCACAATAAACAAGGTAGTGGCATTAAGGAGCGAATTTTATTTTTTTCTCGTCTGAGTTCGGTAGGTTGTCAGAAATTTTTGTCTGTTTTGTTTACATTCGGAGAACAGCATTGCCAGTCAACTCTTTTTCTGTGAAATATTAAGCATTTTTGCAATGACGAAAGAATATTATTTTTCCAATTTTCGTTAACTTTTATGAATTAACGCAATCAGCGAACTATGGACTTAGCACTTTTGCCCATAATTGTAAAACAACAGATTAAAACAAAGAAGCTATGTACTTTTGCTGTTAATTGATGTATTTTTACGTTTTCGAATAGACCAAGTGGTCTATTCGATGCTGGCAATACTGTTGGCAAGAGAACCGTCCGTCCGATTTGACAATGAACCGAACAAAAACACTAACAAAATACACGTGAATTTTTTCGCTCCTTCCTGCCACTACCTTGTTTATTGTGCCATGCTACATGCAGTATTCGATCTTGCGTCGCTCTGCATGCGACTCGTTGGACCGCGCACTAACCAACTGAGCCACGGCGGCTGTCGAACAAACATATTAGTGCAAAATCTAAAATCAGCATTTAGTTTCTAATACCGTCTAGCAAATCGCGATGATTACAGGTAAGCAATTCAAATTGGAAAAAAATATATCGGCCACAAAAGTTCTATTAGCGCACAAAACAGCTGATTCGAACAGAAGATTTGAATGTTACCATGTAACAAAGAAATTGTCAAGCCTGTCAGACTGGCACTTCGTTACTCGTTAGAGTAAAAGATCGTTAATATTATAAAATAAAAATATACATAAGATATTACCAACTAACGACTAACAAATTAACAGCCTCGGTGTGAAGACTGCTAATGATTTAATTTTAAATAAATGTAAAAATGGTTATATATTCGCGTTAATTTTCGGGTATTTATGTTATTGACAAACTCTCATAGTGTATCTAATTTAGGGCTTAAAAACACTTTCAAATTAGCGGGGTTCGAAAAAGTTGAAAAAGTGTATTTATATGCCGTTGACCATAGTATATCAAGGGATGATGTAAGATATCTGCTCAGGGTTCGCTCCACAAAAAGTTATCGACATACACATTTCCTATTATGTATGTATACACGTTAAGCAAATCAACTTAGAATAAATGTCATTCAAACTCAACTAAAAGTATCGTAGTAACAGTAACAGTAACAGTTAAACAAAATTTAAAAACTGGATTTTTCGCAAATCTTCTAAAAATGTGTGTGGGCTGTTTAGTGTACGAGAACATTTACTTTTAGACGTATGTATACAAAATATTGTGAAAATTTAAATAAATTCTGTACTCATTTTTCAAAAATTGTCTCGACCTGTTGATGTCTGGAGCATCCCGGATAATTGATTGAGCTAAACCAGTGGCAGATCCAGGGGGTTTTGGGGGTTGAAACCCCCCCGAAATATTTGGATCGACTATAAAACTACATACAACGTAAAAGGCATTTTATAAATATTAAAGAATTACTTTTTAAACCCCCCCCGAAATATTTTTCTGAATCCGCGCCTGAGCTAAACGTTTGTTAAAATAAACGTTTGGGTTGCACAGTGTTTAAAATGTACTGAGATCTCCGAGCGGTACAACGTACTAGGTGCCTAAGCACAAAGGCATAGAGGGAGGAAACTGTATAGCCACCGTGCTGGAATTAAGTGTTGGAATGACACTGTCGACATGCGAACTAGCCTTAAAAACCGAGCACCTACATGGA
The DNA here is from genome assembly GCA_963971225.1 of Melieria omissa. Lineage (NCBI taxonomy): Eukaryota > Metazoa > Arthropoda > Insecta > Diptera > Ulidiidae > Melieria > Melieria omissa. Next base: position 48,579,279 of record OZ020267.1, on the reverse strand, counting down.
GCAAACACAAAACGATTCCTAGAAGTTACATAGTATTACATGTAACATCTAGTGTTGCATGTAATAAAAATGCACATAGTACATAGCACGACAGACCTGGCCTAAGATCAACCAAATCAGATCCAGCCTCATTAGTCAACATACCAGACTGGGAATGCTATACAATGACTAGATGAAAACTGGAAAGAACTGAAGAACATCTCACGTGGTAACACATTGATTACGATTAAGTTTTACGTAATCATCTCGATTCAAATATCTACTGTTCTTAAGTGTTTCCGGTTGATCGAATTTCGGATAACTGATTGTCGATTGTCCCTCGAACGACAGTTTGAAACGTACATAAATGTGTGTGTAAGTGTATGATTCAAGTTCGGGTAATTTTTGTTACAGTGTAACGTGTATGTTGCAAGGATGAAGATGGTGGTAATTGCCTGTGGAGCTTCGTTACATTACTACACAAAAAACTACAAATAAAGCATTTGCTGCTAGGCAGCAATCATTTCTCAAAGAAGACTTCAATCTACAAAGAAGACTTGGTTTTCTTTTAACAGAACGTCTTGCCATGACATTTGTTGATTTCAGTCAGTCTAATGATGGCGTGCGTTTTTCTCCTTTTATCGTAGAAGTGAACATTATGATTTTACTATAAAACAAGTATTTGTTCAGGTGAGAATTCGGTTTGTTGCGTTTTTAATGTTTGGTAGATTCATAACAATCGAAGCGGAACTTACAAAGCTAAACAACTAAGAAGTTGCGGATATCCCTTACCTATATATATGTGAAAAGTCCTGGGCTGCGCTTGCATTTCCTTTCAGTTGATCGTTGGCAGTATTTTTAGCCAGTTCTACTAGGTTCGACGAATTGTCCTCCTTGAATGAGGCCAGGCGCTCCTTTAAGTTATCGCGCCAGTCGTGTAGACGTCCAGTTAATCCTTGGTACTCGTGTAACTTTTCCATATTGAAGAGGGTCAATTGCCAAGTTATGCCAGACGTTAGTTTTCGTAACTTCAACACTATGTCTTTGATAGCCTTGCTATTTTAAACTATTCGAAACACCACATCGCTGTATTGTGTAATTACTCATGTCGTGCACATTGTTTTCTCAAAAATAGCCAAACTACTCTAAGTTCTTTTAATCTAATTAGCGCAAAGTTGCTGTGACGTTCTTTGCAGCGTGCTTGTCAAATTCTCTGATACTTTTACACTTAAACTTTTTTTAAATACACCGATTGAAATAAAATGTTTTTTTTATACAAAATATTCAATCTAGCAGCAACGCAGCCACATAATAAATATTTAGTATTTGAAATGTTTGCAATGCAAAGCGCAAGTATTTTTATGTTTTCTCCTTCTAAACGAATTGCGAGCAGCAAGCTGAACGTTTAGCCGAAATGCAACTGAGTTGAGTACTGAATAACGGCCAGATTGGTTTGGAATTGGTCTTGGCACTCGAATGGGTTCGTATGCGTTCTGTGTGTACATTCCAGCAGCACGAAGGGAGCATGCGTCAAGGGGTGTTTTCCTAAAGGAAAACAGACTCAAGCTTACTGGAACGAAAGCTTATATTGCGGAAACCTCAAAACCTTTCGCTGGCTGTTGCAAGTCAAGGCGACACAATAATTCCAGCAGGCACGGGGTGGAAAGGCGCACACTGGGACGTCGCCACATAAGGTCGTACTCAAAATTCCGCATTTCGTTTCATTCACTAACCATGAGTGATAGTGATGCTTTAATTTAAACGACTATATTTCCACTCTGCAGTGATATTAGTGATTACTGGAATTTTTGTATTTTAAAAGTTCAGATGCAAACATAAGTAAGAGCGAGTTTCTCGTAATCATTCACGTTGTGTGCACCTTATTAAAATTTAAATCAAATTTTGCGTAAATGTAATAGTTTTAGGGTGTAACTCATGATTCCTTTAGAAATTGTGCCTAAATTTAATAGTTTTAGAGTGTAACTCACGATTCCTTAAAAATGTGAGGATGCTCAATGAATTAGCTATTAACTTCTCAAGGGTATGAAATGTATTAGTCATACACTTATCTATCACGCACTTATTTAATTACTTTTTTATTATTTTTTTTTATTTTGTAATAGAGCACGCAGAAAGTATCTAAGAATAGCAAAAGTAGCAATAATTGTTTCAAGTATTTTGACTGGCATTTTCTTTTCGTTTTCATATTCAAAGCAAATGTTAGTATTCTGATCGTCCTTTTATGCGTGGCCGCCCAGTGTGCTGCGCATAAGCCGACAAACGCTAGAGACCATAGTAACAATGTTGGCTTAAACTTGAATAGTGAATGACAATGGCCACAATGATAATGCATACATATTTATGTTAGTAGTGCAAACACATATATATGTACATATATATACCTTTATAAGTATTTATATATATATATACGTGTATAACCGGGTGGTTTCGAATTTTTGCTTTCATTACTCTCTAGACTTTTTTTGGGTGGCTTCGGATATTGTGGTATGGTCGGGTAATGTGGTATAGCATTTTTTTTCGGGAACTACCGGCATTCAGGCAATAGAACCACAGAGAAGTTTTGAAAAAGCTCAAAAAAGTAGAGAATCTTGCGCCAACATGCTTGCAAAACAGTTCTAAGGCAAAAACATAATACATTTAAATTTTACAGGTAAATTCAAAACAATAACTTAGTGATGTTAAAAATATAGCATAAGCGAATAATTTCTATAGGTAATAAACATTTATTTATTTTTTCATTATTATTTCAAAAGAAGTCAAATTCGGGTAATGTGGTATGGGTCGTAGAGGGTGAGTTGGTATACCATCTTCCAGTACTAAATAGGCCGGAAAAAGAAAAGAAATCACAAATGGAACGCTAAAAGCAGAGGTGCCCATGCCCTATGCTCTCGTTGCTCATTTGTTTTTGTAAATGCTCTTCAGCATAGGCTGAGGATTCTATAGTAGTTCAGGGGTCGGCAAAATTGACAATGAGATGGTGTTAGTGAGCGCAGTGAAATTTCTCTCAACTGTGTAAATTACATCTGAACAACGGCTGATTGAGAGAGCGTACTGTGTACGTGTGCTGAGCGTAGTGCTCATATGAGTAAGCTTTGCCGACCGCTGTTCTAGTTCCTCATTTGTGTTTGTAAATGATCTTCGGCATAGGCTGAGCATTCTCCTATACACACACAGCACAGTATGCTTTGTTGGTGCAAGTTGGCGACCATGGCACAATAAACAAGGTAGTGGCAGGAAGGAGCGAATTTTATTTTTTTCTCGTCAGAGTTCGGTAGGTTGTCAGAAATTTTTGTCTGCTTTGTTTACATTCGGCGAACAGCATGGCCACTCAACTCTTTTTCTGTGAAATTTTAAGCATGTTTGCAATGACGAAAGGATATTATTTTTCCAATTTTCGTTAACTTTTATGAATTAACGCAAAATCGGCGAACTAGCACTTAGCACTTTTGCCCCTAATTGTAAAACAACAGATTAAAACAAAGAAGCTATGCACTTTTGCTGTTAATTGGTGTATTTTTACGTTCTCGAATAGACCAAGTGGTCTATTCGATGCTGGCAATACTGTTGGCAAGAGAACCGTCCGTCCGATTTGACAATGAACCGAACAAAAACACTAACAAAATACACGTGAATTTTTTCGCTCCTTCCTGCCACTACCTTGTTTATTGTGCCATGTTGGCGACAGTTATCTTCCACGTAGGTTTTGTTGTTGTTTAGCGTATGAATTAATTTTTATGTTTGCTCTTCCATAAGAAGGTTTTGGGCATCCCTGGCTAAAAGTGTAAGAAATGTAATTATGACTGTAAGGAATTATAAAATAGGAATAACTTGAGCCTGCATCACTCTTTAGGGCATGGCAAGTATTAAAAAAAGCAGTTGTGGAACTTTTATTTAGTGCAATAAGCTGAAGACTGTGCTTAAAAATGTTTAAATATCATAATTGCTTACAAATCAATCGAATAAATTCTAACACGTACAAAAAAACAGTATACTACATTACCCGAACATGGCATACCACATTAACCGTTTTTTTTTCAATAGGTTTAAGTGTTTTTACTAGTGTCCGACCGAATATTCGGTTTCGGTTTAGGCCCAAATGAGTGGTTTCGGTTTCACTTTTGGCCAAAAGATGGCCGAACGGCCGAAACCGAAACTTTCTAGAATGTTTTTTACATTTTATTGTGTAGCAGATATATAGTGAGAGGAGGAGTAATTTAGATGCCACCAATGCATCCATACAATTATTTAATTTTGAATATTAGCGAGTAAGGTACGAAAGGGTGATATTTATTTATAGTTCCAGTTTCGGCCGAATATTAAAAAAAACCGAAACTCGGTTTCGGTCCAAAAAAGAAGTTTCGGTCGGACCCTAGTTTTTACAATTATACAATTACATGTAAGTGGATTTGTGTAGTATGAGCGGTGCCACGCCCCTTTTAGGCAATGCCGAACCCAGTCTTGAAGGTTGCGACATACCTACATACCTACCTAGTTGCAAAGTAACTCGGAAAATGTGAGTCATAACAAATGTACCACGCCCGTCAAATTTTACCAGTAGAGTAGTATATAGATCTATGAGATGACGGTGTATAAAGTTGCAATGCTGTCCGACTTATGAATCCAAAGTAATTTCACACTAAAAATTTGGGTTGTATGGGTGGTACCAGGCCCCCTCGTAAAATACCCACCCTATTCCCCCTGTCGAAAGGCAGGGTCTATGTCTTAAGTCTATGTCGAATATCATTGATGTGTGACCTGTAGTTCCAAAGTTATTTTAAGCATTTAAATTAATAATAATTGATTGGCACGACAGCCCGCTTACGCGAGACTAAGGCCTAGCTTCCCGCAACCACCCGTGTTGTGCGTGTGAATTTTGTACGCGGGTGGAAGGGACCTACAGTTTTATGCCGGTTCCGAACGGCAGGTTGGGAGCTTTTTCATAGGCAATTTTTACTCTCAGAGGTTTGCCATTTCCAGCTGAGAGGACAGCCACCGAAACGAGTTTCCTGAGTTTTAAGCATTTTACAAGTTTTAAGCATTTGGGTTGCTAGAAAAGTGCCACACCCCTTGTCCAACCCTTATGAAGATTTACCAGTGAAACACAACCAAACGTCTAATTCCGAGTTCTAGTGTCGTGTGACCAACAAACAAAAAAACATACATTAATTTTTATATTAATAAATCAGGCATAGGTTAGTTAGGTTTTTCTTTAAAAATACAAATTTTTATAAACAACTTTTTAAAATTTTTACAATTGCATAATTATCGAAACCCCACATGTGAAAAATTATGGGATTTCATTCAAAAATGTCGATTCTACGGCAATGTATCTAAAGACAGCTTTGTTTACGATATTTGCCAGAAGTGAAAAAATAATATAAAAAAACGCTCAACTTTGAAAGGCTGTAAAGTCCAGGTTGTGGGGTGAAGGGACTGATTTTCTATATCGCTACTGTATCTATATACGGATATATGCGGAAATATGCGGATTGGCAACTTTTGAATTTGCTCCGATGCGAGCATTTTTGCCCGTTTTGTCCCAACGTGCGTCGCCCGTAAAATTATAAGTCAAATTTTTTAACAGACCTTTTATATCTCGATCATTATTGGTATACAAAGTTATCTAATGAATTTTTATTGCTAAAAATGTATTAAAAAGTAATATTTAAATTCTGTACAAAAAAACAAGTTGAATTTTCCAAGAGAATTTATTGTTACATTCCTCTTACTTTGTTAAATGGTCTACATATTTACATATACATACATAGTACCTCGGTACAAATTGGACACTTGAGCTGCTGCTGGGCAAGCATTAAATAATTCATTGTCACACAACTAATACGATCACATGTAAATAGTTTCGATCATTTACCAACACCTACATACATAGTCTTATGAAAATTGGTTTTCTATACACATGTCGCGTATGTAATCGTATGCTTGCTATGTGGTATGTGTACACAATATAAATGGGAACTTACTTATACTGTCTTATTTAAATAATTTATACATTCATTTAGAAAATATGCATATATGTATGTACATACAAATATACACATAAATATGCTAAACCAATCAAACTGAGGATATAAATATGTATGAGATTGAAGCAACTAAGTCGGTTCAATCTAAAGCTTCTGATCCTGTTGTTGGTAAAAGCCAACAGAGAAATCCGCTTACTGAAAGGAAGTAAGATATAGGTGTGATTTTGTACACTGAAGCTTCTTAACGTTTACTCACTGAATAGCATCGCTGAAAATACAACTATAGGAATAATGCAGTTCAGATCTATAAGAAAGCCGAATATCAGATTTCCCAAAAGTGCCCCACCTCGTCCGAAGGTCATAGACATCGCTGCGGCCATTACCCTGGAAATATTTTCCCGTATTGAATATTAAATATATGTAAGGTGTCAATACATTAATTACTACACTGGAGAGCATAGTTATAGACGCACCGAATTTTTGCCGTTTCCGTGTGATTTAAGAATTTTAGCGAAATTCGAACGCTGCCGAGTGAAACAGCTTTTAAAAACATTTACTTAAAGGTTTTGTTCAAAATTCATGTTTCATTCATTAAAAATTGCGGTGCACAACTATAGATGAAGTTTACAAATTGTTTTTGAAGAAGCCTTCCTTATAAATTCGATCAAGACCTTTTCAAATATTCTTACAAGCTTCTTTACCTTACATAATTGGATTTTACTCACATTTTATAAATCACCTTAGAAACTGAAACAATTTAGTTCGTTTATAGTTTTGCTCTTCAGTGTATTACTAAATAACTTATTACTAAAAATAAATTTTTATAACCAACAAAATGTGCAATGTATCTGAAAATGAAACCAAATGTACCTTATGATCAAAACAGAACGGGAATTTACAAAAAAAAACGCAAAATTACAATTGAAATAAATTTTTTTATTATCTTCTTCAAATTACTCTCCTCCTTTCAACCAATTTCCCATACTTTTTTTATAGGCCGCCAAAGGTATGGCGGCTCACGCAGCGAATTCTCTTTTATAGTCTCTATGGCCTCAAATCGCGTTCCCCGTAATGGCAATTTGAGTTTGGGAAACAGAAAAAAGTCACACGGTGCCTTGTCTGGACTGTATGGTGCTTGGCTGATGAAATTGGTCGAATTTTTGGCCAAAAATTCCGAAATAATCAAGGCCGTATGAAGTGGCGCATTATCGTGGTGTAAAATCCATGAATTGTTCTTCCACAAATGGCTTCACGCAAACGACGCATAACGCCTAAATAGTATTCTTTATTGACCGTTCGGCCCTCCGGAAGGAATTCGTAGTGCGCCACACTACGAATATCGAAGGAAGCCGTCAGCAATACTTTGATTTTGGACCGACTTTGGCGTTCTCTCTTCGGTTTTGGGTCTTTTTCGAAGCACCATTCGGACGATTGTTGTTTGGTCGGCATATCGAATCACAAACCCATGTTTCGTCACCAGTCATGGTGCGTTCGATGAATTTTGGGTCGCTGTCTGCGTTGTAAATAATCTCTTTGGCCACATCAACACGACGCACAGCCACATCAAAAATCGTCACACAACAATTTTTCGACTTCTTCGTATAGACGCCAATCGTATACTAATCTTACGATATGCGTTAAAATTTGACAGAACAGAGTATTGCTAACGCTGAGAAAAAAATTGAAAAAATGGATAAAAAATTACCGACTGGATAAGCGTGGCAATTCAAAATTCCCTCTCGTTTTTGATCATAAGGTAGATTGCGTATGGTGTTTTTTCGGTGTGGTATCACTAAGATAGCTATAAAATCGGCTTGTTTTTATTGCCACTGTAATCCAGCTGGCAAAAGTGCACATCAAATTTACCCAAAATTTTAGAAAATAGAAAGCAGAATGTGGTAAATCCATAAACAATATAACGTTGTCAGTATTTCGCAACCAAGTCTGTAGGATAACATCAATTGTAAACTAACAAAAGATAACATTTAATTTAACACATAACATTTAAAAAACAAAATTAAAACAAACATTCATTTTCATTTCAATCTGATCGGGCATTGACTACGCAGAAATTATCAATTGAGCAAAACGTTTTTTATTTGGATCACACGATTGCGCCAATTTCGACAAACTTTGTCGGCTCAACCTAGCGAACAGAAATATCGCGCCGAACGATTTCATAGGTAGGTCACAAGATTGCCCGAATCGAAAAAAAAATTTAAATAAATTCTCAAAACATTTCAAAGTACCGACAAAATTTGTCGGTCCCTATAGTTGGTGCTCGAGTTGTCGACGAAATTCGGCTCAATTTGTAATTTGATTGTCTGGCTTCAACTGTTCACACGATTGACACTACAGTACCGACTTCGTTCGGCGCAACAGAAGAAAGATCGAATATTTTTGACATTTGCGCCGAAATCGAATCGAGTTCACCGATTGCCATTTGAGTTTTTTAAAAATGCGTAAAATTGTTAATGTTATTCACGTATCGTTTTGTAGGGGTAAAAAAGTAATAATAATAATAACTGTAAATTTGATTGACTTCGAAAAAGTTTAATGAGGTTAAGTAATTTTTGTGTATTTTACACTAGTTTACAAGCAAAATCTCAGAGATTTTGATATTTAGTTTTTAACTTATAATTTTGTATCTGCATATTTTGCACAACATTTTAAGTTAAAAATTAAATATTGCATTTGAAAAGCATTTACAACGATTTTCATTTTTGAAAAACAATCTGCTATTTCGGAACCAAGCCGGTCTAGACACTTTAACATTGCCCTGTTTATTTCTTCTTCCAATGTGAAAGCTACGTCTGGGTTTTGCTCGCCCGGCAGTAATCTTTTAGTTCGGCGTCGAAAAATATCAGCACCCAATTCATTACACTTCCGTTTTGCAAAATCCAATAAATTTTTAACATATTCATAACGTTCTTGAGATAAGAACCTTTTAAAGTATTGAGTTTACCCAAACCGATGTGAATACTAATGTTATGTTTTTGTAAATATATTTGTACTGAAATGACTTCATTCAAAACACAGCTCCACATATGTAAAAGCTCATAAACGTGTAATCACATATGTATAGGAGACAAAAGAAAATTAGCGTTTGACCTATTGTCCAAGTTTTCCTTTACTGAATTGCACATTTCTTCTAAGCAAGAAATAATTTTCTAGAAATTATGTCTATTACGGAAGTGTAATATGCACTTCATCGCGTGTTACATACTCGTTTTAAATGATGATCAACACATTTTGTTGATTTTTATATACAAAAATTGTTATATACAAGCTTCTCTCGGGGTGCAGCCTTCCCCCCTTAAGCCGCTACTGATTTAAACCCTAAATACATAGATTAGAAAGCTTACCGCAAATTTGTTGGAAAAAGATCAACCATCACACAGTATACCGTACTGATGCTTAAGGATGTTAAGGCTTCGAAAATACAGGACAAAATCAAATTTTCCATTGAAGTTCGAACGAAGTATAGACCGATTGTTACAACTCCTGATACAGTCAAGCTGAAAACTATACAAAATATGTCATGGTTGAAAAGTTGTTTAAGCGTGAAATGCAAGTTATGCAAAGTTCGAAACAGAAATAAGTAGTAGTACAATTCTAAGAATTATTAGCACAATTATATCAATCAATACAAAAATTGTCTTACGTTTATTAACGGGTATAGGTATAAAATGTTATAACTAATAGTTTTCAGGATATTTAAAGAATGATGTTTTGTTTTATTAATTTTGCAATTGCTTGCAAATTACATTGCTGTGTTAAATTTTAATATATTGCTAAGCAAATTCAGTCCGACTGGCCAATGCAGGCGTATTTGTCTCACTGGATTGTGCCCAATATAAACCACTTTGAATACTTCAATGCAGTTCACCCCGTGTTGTATCTTTGCTGGTGAAAATCAGACCGCCTCCTGCCCCGTGAACGGCGGCGTTTTATACCTGCCTGACCAGAGCGCGACTCCTTCTTAAATCCAGCATTACAGCATCGCCTCTTATTGCCTTTGCCGTACTCCGTCGCAATTACTATGTCCCACTAAAACTCAGTGTTGCTAGATTATGGGGTTTCCCTCAAGATTTGGGGTTTATTTGTTTGGATTGGGGCGGAATTTTATGATAAATATGGAAGGGGGAAAATTTAGGGGTCTATATTTTAGACTTTTTTAATTCACGCTTTTTAAAAGGTCTGTGCCAGTCAGGTTGCATCTTTGTTACATCAACGACTAGTTCAGATATATTGGCTAGTGAGTCTTTTTTAATTTCATGTACCAAGTAGAATGCGCAATTTTCATGAAATATTCATTTTACGTGTGCATTATAAATTTTGGGGGAAATTTTAGGTTTTAGGGGGAAATGGGCCATCTGGCAACACTGCTAAAGCTAGACATTGCTGCATGTGCGCCTACAAAGGAGGGTTTGAAGTTCAAACTCTCAAAATATCTGTTTGTTTCAAAAATCGTGAGTGGCAAATATGGTTTCAAATGGTATTGAGCTCAACCAGATGTGCGCTATTGGACCAACTCTATTGAACGCGAAATGCCAGAATTCGATTTACAGTCAAATTATGGATATTTCCTTTTCTCTTTGGCGCGACTATACCATCGGTGGGGTACAACTACCCCATGGCTAATTCCTTTCAGTGTCGCTATACAAAGCGCTTTGAGGCTGTCTTCGCATAGTAAGGGACAAAAATGTCTCATTCAACTGCAGCGAAAGTGATTAAAAAGACGAAAGCATTCGTTGAGAAGTGGGTGACACCGTACAAACAGTCGACGTGGGAAAACGAGCGCGACGTCCATCAAGGGCGTCCCTGTCTACGCCTGCGTGAAGCTAAGGTCAAATTTACCAAAAAGGGATTTAATGTTAGCCTTACGCATTTTTGTCATATAAATCTTGTTGGTTGTTAAGTTAGGATGAAATTTTGTTGAATTCCTGTATCTATGAAAGAAGTTTTCCGGCCAATTCCGTATCCTGATGAGAATGCTACTGCCGAAATGAAAGTCGGTTTTATCTATATTTTAGTGTTGGCTACTACGGGGAGTCGAACAGAGATCAGGCGTCACTGTATACTCGAAATCCAACGCACTAGACAGCTGAGCGACGGCGGCTGCCAAATCACAATCGCATTCAATAACCAAAATTATTTCACCAAATCGAAACACCTGTTGTTTTCTCGAGTCATTCAAAGTTATTGATTTAAAAAATGTTTTTTAGTGTGATTAATCTCTTAAAAATTATATAATAATTCATTATTCAGTTTTTACGATTGACATGCTTAGACGGACAGTGTAGTTTGATATGAAACTACACGAAATATTCACTTACCTAAGAAAAATTTAATTCCGAGGCGATGTACACACAGAGGCAGCCAAAAACTGGTAGGTATGCAAGCAAGGCCGATTATAATTGTGTGAAGGAATACTTTACCTTCAATATTTGGATCACATGTTACGAACGTCCTAAGAACAGAAATTGTAAATAATTGTAATTTTTTTTAATTGCATTTATAAAAAAACACACAGTGAATTTTTAAATACGAGTGTCTTATCGTTTACGAATGCGCAGAGGGCGCTCATATTTTAGTCCCTCTTAGAGCACGATATAACACTTCGTTCAATAATGTGTGTGACTGACACATAGATGGCGGCACTAATATTAAATCAATATTTTTGTGAACCTTTTTAGGCTTACTGTCAAAATTATATGTCAATCCGACCATTAGTTTACAAGTTACAGTGCTTTAAGTGACACTACTTTTCAGTTTTCAAAAAAAATGAATTCAAAGCAATTCCGTGTGCTGATTTATCATTGTTTGTTAATGAAAAAAAAATACTGTTCAATGCCAGGAATGGCTTGAAAAACATTATTCGGACTCTGCTCCATCAAAAAGAACCATTTGTTATTGGTATGCCGAATTCAAACGTGGTCGTACAGACACCGATGACATTCCATCTACTGGACGGCCAAATGACGCTGTTATTCCGGAAAACGTTGAAAAAACACTGAAAATCATTATGTCCGACCGTAAAGTGAAAGTGGGGGAGATTTCTGACATTCTAAAGATATCAGCAGGCAGTGTACACACCATAATACACGAACATTTGGTTATGAAAAAGGTGTTTTCGAAATGGGTGCCGCGTTTGCTCACACCGGAGCAAAAACAACCACGAATCGATGATTCAAAGAGCTGTTTGGACATGTTTACGCGCAACAAGTCGGAGTTTTTGCGTCGGTACATCACAATGGATGAAACATGGATCCACCATTTCACTCCAGAGTCAAATCGGCAGTCTGCTGAGTGGCATGCGACCGGTGAAAGCCGCCCAAAGCGTCCAAAGGCACAAACATCGGCTGGCAAGGTTATGGCGTCAGTATTTTGGGATGTGCACGGAATAATATTCATCGACTATCTTGAGAAAGGGAAAACAATCAAAAGCGACTATTATATAGCGTTGTTGGAACGTTTGAAAGAAGAAATCGCGATTAAGCGGCCCCATATGAAGAAGAAAAAAGTGTTGTTTCACAAAGACAATGCACCGTGTCACAAGTCGATGAAAACGATGGCAAAAATGCATGAATTGGGCTTCGAATTGCTTCCTCATCCCCCGTATTCTCCAGATCTGGCCCCCAGCGACTACTGGCTCTTCGCAGACCTCAAAAAGATGCTCCGTGGTAAGAGATTTGGCTCAAATGATGAAGTAATCGCCGAAACTAACGCCTATTTTGAAGGCAAAGAAAAATCGTTCTACAAAGGCGGTATCGAAAGATTGGAAAAGCGTTGGAATGATTGTATCTCCCTAAAAGGGGACTATGTTGATGAATAAAAACGAATTTTGGCAAAAAAATGTGTTTTAATTAGTTAGTCACACACATTATTGAACGAAGTGTTATGGCAGCCCCATACCTAGGACTGCTAGCGATAGGCTAATCACCTACCCTGGCAGAATTGGTTAACGAAACCAACATAAGGAACAGCCTTGTTGACAATCCTGATTACCTATGTGTAAATATGTAAAGCATACAAATGGTACCAATATCCGCCTTAATTAGGCATTAGCAACAAGCATTCAGCAGTTATTTTTTTTAATTTAAATTGTTCGTACAGACATCAGCTTATCCATTAACCCTTAACCGGTTATTGCCAGTACTCTTTGACGTTGACAAAAAATGGTGCACTATGTTTTACTTGTTTTTCTATGCACCGAATTTTTTATACAAATGTATTGTATATTTTTTCAGCAGACTTAGAAATAAATGGATTGGTAGATAAATGTATTGTACAAGAATATTGCTGTACATAATATTTTAGCTTACGATTTCGCCTTAGTTCTAACTTCTCCTAGGTTTCAAGAACCAACTTTTTCAATATAATAACATATTTTAAGTGTTCAGAGTAAGAAAAGTTATTTCAGAGTAAAGTATTTAATTCTAAGATCTGGATGTTTGCATCGATGACAATAATATCTTATCGCTTACAGTTTGGGTGGAGCTGCCTTCCAAGGGATATTATATTAATTAATTAATTAATTGAATTGATTAATTGAAAAACTCGCATTATCTTGAATTGTAGAGTTATATGAAAAATATGTTTGTGCATTACATACAAATCCCGTAAGTGGATAGAATTACAAAGCCCATTTGCATTAAATTGCACCTGATTTTGCTCAGCTTCTGAGTATCATGGGTTAATAAAACAGATAATATGGTCAAATACAATTAGTAAAAAATGCAATTGCGCTTACGAATTCGTGACTACAATAGACGAAACGTCACAAACGGATGCTGATTTTCCTGGATGCTCTCTCTCGTAATCATCAAATCGTTGAAACAGTTCCGGAAACCAAACCATTAATGTGTAATAGCTGAAAAAATACATAAATATTTTTTAAGTTGTAATGTATACTCAAATATATATGGAAGGTTTATCGCTTGCTTGCTGTAAGGCCATTACAACCTGACAAGGAATTCAATATGCGAAGCAGTCAAAGGTTTCAAAAATTGGCTCATTTGCAAAATTGCGTGCACTTCACATACTTATGTGTATGAATTAGATTTAGTTAGAATTCCAATGCCCTTCGTGTATAAATTCGCATAACACGGACGGTTGCGGGAGCAAAGTCTCATAGTCCCACAATCGAGCTACCAGTGTTAAATATGTACATATGCGACAGACATTCGATTACGATGCTGCGGAATTTCTCTTTTTGTGAGGTTTGACGAAAAAGTGCATGACCCGAAAAATTGGACCCTATTAATTTATTATAACTTCACAACTTCGTTTATGTATGCAGAAGGTGGTAAATTTTTTAACTTACGGTGTGGTGATTTGTAATCATATTTAGGCAGAAGGAGTGTACTTCTTCATATCTTCTCACCTTGTTGTCAAGCAAAACTGAATTCCGCATGTTAGGGACGTGTTCCTTATATGTGGCTTCTTGCACAGGGTTTTGGTTTGGTTCCAAATTTCGGACAGTAGCAACTTTAATTCATTTGGTTTGCGTATGCGCAAGCTGCGAATGCTTTTTTCACCACTTTTCTCACCCGGTCTATTCGGCCCGCGTAAAGATTTGCACTGGAAAGATTTGCAAGACGGTACGATATCGTACAAACTTGAATAATTTCTCGTTTCAGCTGCATATTATACTTACAGGGTAGTCTTCTCGCCGTAGGCCGGTGTTTTTTATAAACATGTGTATTAAAACTTCTAAAGCTTTTTCCGTTTCTCCGTGTTCCAAAAGAAATTTTGGGCTTTCCGGAAACGCGAATAACCATAAACCGAGCATAAAACTAGAAATATAAAACAAAGTTTCTGGAGCAATCTGTTCGCTGTCTTTGGTTGATTCAACTGGAGTAATTACGTAGTTTATTATTTGGATCGAAGTATTGTCAAATATAATGTATACAAATTATAAAGTCTGTTTTGACCGGCTTTTCTTTATCCTGCGGCTCGCCTTCTTCCCGCGTCTATTTTACTAAAGCTTAAAGGACAAACGAGACAGCTTAGTTTGTAAGGAGTGAACCAGAAAAAATTTTGAATTTTTAAGGACGCATTAAAAAAAGGAATAGTCTGATTTTACTAAAATAAACTGAAGTTTATTATAAATTTCCTAAACTCTAATTCACAAAAAAATGTAATGAAATATAATTAGTGGTCACAAAATTTTTTATACTTTTCTTAACGTTATTAATTAGAGATTGGACAGTACTTTCGGTGACTATTGCATAGGCTTGCTTCCATCATTTTAAGAACTGTACATAATTTTTGCAAACTTTGTTGTTCTTAAGGTTTGCTTCATTACAAACCAATATTTTTCAATAGGCCGACGTTCCAGGCATTTGGAAGGATTTGCTTTTTTTGGGACCACCGTGACACAATTTCCTTCATACTATTCCATAGTTGACCTGAAGTAGTGGCTTGTCACTAGGTCTGGCCAAAATAAAACTGTTCCTTTGTGCTATTCAATAAGTGCTATAAAGGGTTTTTGCAGACATTATTTTATATATTCTATAGTTAATTATTCCTGTCCTAATGAAAACCTCGCTCCGTAGACTGCAGGAGCAAATAGCTTGCCAAGCGTTTTGGAAATTTCGGAGTATTTTCTGGATGTTCCATCCTTATTCTTTTTGGTGAAATAGGTATTCCCGGGCAACTGCTTGAAGTCCACCTTAGAGTAGGTTTCATCATCGAGAATCATTTAAATGAGCTTGCTTACGTAATCGTCATACAATTTTCGAGCCTGCGTCTTCGCTATTTTTTCTTTTGCTTCCGACCGGTCAGGCACTTTCTGCTGTTCGTAGGTCCTTAATCCTTGACTTCGCTTATATCGCATCTCAGTTGATGGCGATGTGCCTGATGGAGCTGCAACATCTCAAGTCGACCTCGTGGGGTTATTCCGATATGTGCTAACAACCCTCTTCAGCACTTCTTGGTTACTCGGACCCTTTTTTCTGCCTAACTCTTCGGCTCTGTAGATGGAGTTTCCCGCGTTGTAGTTGTTTATAACATATAAACCGTCACTACGCTCGCTTTGCTTTTCCTTGCAATGCTTAGTCTAGACTTCGTCTTATTAGTCAAGAAAATGTCCAGTAATAATTTGTGGCAGTACTTTTGCGGGCTGGACATGTTGACTAAAGTGGATCCAAGATGCAATTGACTAATATAGCAAGAAACTGCAATAATTATAGATACTTTCACTCGCAAATACCAGCTTCCTAACTCTTGGCAATGTTGTATGCTGGATGCGTAAAAATTCTGAAATTTTTCTGTTTCACTCCTTACTATTTTTCGAATATTGCCTATACGGCAAGTAAGCGAAGGAAAGCCTTTACTCTTCAGATTTCAAAAATGTGTCCCGGTGTATCCCAGTAAAGTTCAGAAATAAACAAAATGTATATTTTCATTTTATAAAGGATGTAGAGATAAACGGATGGAGGAAAGGGTGAAAAGAAAGAACTCTTCAGAAAACTTAATTCGATTTAATTAAGAGTATAATTACCTTGGAATTGCGCACATCGCAACAAACAAATTCCAGCTATGATAGAAAAATACTCCGTATTTAAAATCTGTATGTAATGGTATTATGGCCCATGCAATACCTGTAAAGAAAAAAATATATACAAAGTTTCCTTGAAAAATTATATTTTATTTAGTTTGAATTTAGTCAGACAGTTGGACATTGTAGGAATAACCAAATTACTTGTACGCTTTTGATGAGAATTACTTTATAAAAATATGAGGAAATAGGTACTAAACTTTACAAATGAATTTGTTTAAAAAATGGATAAAAGCCCCCAAAAGTATAGTCAACTTAAGGGTTGTTTAAACATATTGGCTTGCAGTAAAGCGAAACGCAACGAAAGGGGTGTATAGCCGCAAGTTGTTTCGATTTGATGAGTTAAACTTAACATGTTCAAGCCCATAAAATTCAAACGCCTACTTTCAAAATCCGAACGAAAATGCTCTTTTAAAATTAATGTGTGGTATTGGTTGAACGTTTCAGGTAGTTTATTTTATTAGCATACTTGTCATGAGCTAATTATCACATTTCAAGCAAAAGCGCTAAGTGAACCTTAATAGAAATGTTGGCTTAATTTTATTTGCTGATACAATTTTAAATTTATAATAACATAGCTTGAAGTGAAAATAAGAAAATTTACCAAACAACGTGCTGGCTGTAGCCTTTATCTTCTTCTTCTTGACTGGCATCTTTATGCACTATATTACTTAAAAACCACGAAAACCCCCACACTACACTACGCTACACCAATTGCGCTCATATTCAAACACATACAGGTGTACAAGTTTTCTGGTGATAAATTCAAGGGTTCAAAATACATACCAGGCAATAGAATTATTCCGAACGTCCAAAATAATTCCATCCAACACAAAATTTTTTCTCGATATTTGGTTGGCTGAAATTCACCCAAATACGGGAATACAATACCCATGGCACCGGCTACGCTGTAAAATTATAATATTTGTTAATGTGTAGCGTATCGTATTTAAGATCGAGGTGTACTGCGTTAAGTAACTGAAAGCTGCATGTAAAGCTGATATTTAAGTGGTTTACAAATTGAGACGACAATCAAGTGATGGTTTTAAAATCTTTTCAATTAGAAGCCAACTTTACGAAGCATTGTAAAGAATGCATACTAGGCATCGTAATCCCGGGATCCCGGAATCCCGTGATCCCGGACTTTTTCCAGTCCCGAAAATCCCGGGATTAAAATCCTCCGGGATTTTCGGGATTGCAAAAGATGCTTCAAAGTTCAAATGAAATAAATTTAAAGGCACAAAAGCCCAATTCCTTATTTGAGAGAGGAGGGAGGGGATAGAGGGCGTCTTTTGCAAAAGGCCTATGATTATTTACTAAGCATTCAACCAACAAGTGTTGAATCTGAAGGATGTTTCTCTTCAGCAGGCTTTATTTGCAATAAATTTCGCTCTAGATTAGAAGACAAAACACTTGATGCCTTTGTATTTTAAAGATCTCAGTTTTTAGTTAATCAAAACGCTTAACTTTTTTATCGAAATAATCGAAGTAAAACTAAAAGTACAAACAAATTAACTTTTTTATTTTTTTTTTTATCAAATATGCATATATGCACTTTCTGATACATCTGTTCCAAATCAATAAGTTATGTTTAAGTGTCATTTTTGGATAAAACAAAATGTTATCAAACTGAAGATAAATGTTAAATGAAAAACTTGTAAGTTAAACAAAATGTGATTAAATTCAAGATCAAAAATCTTAACTGTGCCCATTTTTATGGTAAATAAGGACTGTATCGAAAATTATGAATACACTTTAAAAATCATATAAAGTGGGCTATGCAATGTTGGTTGCTCAGCAATATCGGTTTTTAGATTCTAGAGGTTCAAATTGTTATTTTCGTGAAAAATTTGTTGTAGTATATCGAAACGCTTAAAAATGAGAGGGCTTTCCGCAAAACTTCGTCAGGAAATTTTGTCCAAATGGGCATCAACCAAAGGAATGTCGTATAGAAAACTAGCAAAAGAAGCAAATGTTAGCCTGTTTGCTGTGCAAAAACTATTCGCCGGTATACTACACATTGCACATTTGAAGATTTACCAGGACAAGGTTGTAAAAAGGGTGCGTCCTAACCATTGCTAGATACTAAGATATGTGCCTTATTTAAGAAAATATGGAGATATCCGTACGCGATTGCGCAAAAAAAGTCGGAACGAGTGCAGCAATGGTTCAACGTGCCAAGAAGAGAATCCAGTTGGGAACATATAGAAAGCAAAAACAGCCGAAACAAAGCACTCAGCTATGCGCGCAGGTGAAAACCAGATCCCGAAAATTGTACGACTATATTTGTAGGCAAAAATTTGATTGTATCATAATGGACGACGAAACATACGTGAAATTGGACTACAAAACGCGGCCAGGACCCCAATTCTACGCAGTTCCGAAAGGCAGTGAAATTTCAAAGCTGGCAAATCAATTTTTGGCGAAAAAATTGGCAATAAGATTCTTGTTTGGCAAGCAATATGCAAGTGTGAAAAAATGTCGACTCCACTCTTCACGGACAAGCCCCTGAACGCTGAAATGTACCTAAATGAGTGCCTCAAGTAGAGATTGCTGCCGTTGGTGAAAAAACACACTGGCAAGACTTGGTTTTGCGCTGACTTAGCTTTTTGCCATTATGCTAAGCCAGTACTAACGTGGTATGAAGAGAAGAACATAAATTTTGTTAAGAAAAACATGAATCTTCCAAAGTGTCCAGAGATACGCCCTATCGAAAAATTTTGGACGTTGATGAAGAGGGACCTTACAAAAAGATCTAAACCGGCTAACTCCGTTCAAAAATTTAAAAAAGATGGGAATAGTGTTAAGGCAGGTTCTCACCTTGTGGAAAAAAAAACAACAATTTTTTTTTTTTGCCTTATCGTGTAGATATATGTTTCAAAAATGTGCTCCAGAAATGTCAGATCAAAATCTGAAAAATTACAAAAGTTACAGGCCGTTACATAGAGCAGTGTAGAGCACCGGCCAAGCGCGCTTTAAACTTTAAACGCGTTTTTCTCAGAACCACATTTTCGGACCTTACGGAAGTGATTGAAGGCGCTGGAATGAACCAATCGTCACCAAATTTTTTCCAAATGTTCCTTAGGGTTTTTTTCTAATAAATGAACCACCGATCAGCCAAAAATATTGAAAATTGTTTATTTAAAAAAATAATAAGTGAACAAAAAAATGCGAAAATCTTAATTTTTTTTTCAAAACCTCATAACTTTTGTAATTTTGATTTTTTGTTCATGATCTTGGTTCATTCAATAGATAATACGGTACACATTAAGAATGTGTTCGATTTTTGTGTTTCCGATCACGGGTTTTGACGGAATCACTTCCGGTAGCGGGACACCTCCTCGCCGACATGCCGCCACTGATGGACGCCCCCTCCCCCCCTTTTTTTGATTCATTCAATTTGAAAAATTGTATTCTCTAAATAAATGTGTGTTCATAGCCAGAAACAATTTTCAGCGTTGTATCTTTAACCGTTTTCTCAAAAAAAATTCCTAAAAAAAGTGCACTTTTTCGGATCCACAAGGTGAGAACCTGCCTTAACAGAAAATTAGATTCTGGCTGTGTCCAGAATTTAAAAAAGGACCTCGACAAAAAGATTAAAAATGTGGGTTAGCCTCCCACTAAATAATTTTTTTTGTTGCTATTTACAAAAATATACAATGTGAAATGCCATTTATAAAAAAAAATAAATTCTAACTTTTGTTATGCACTGGTATGAAGCATGTTTTGGTGTATTTATAATTTTCGATACAGTCCTTATGTTATAAACAAGTATTTATGCGATTTGGGAAAATTGTTTTATTTAAAAAGTTTGTTATATGAATCCCGGGATTTGACATTTCAATCCCGAAAATCTCGGGATCGCAAAATAGCAAAAAATTGCGACCCCTAATGCATACATATACATACATACGTACACACTTACACTGCAATGCCACCGTATTATGAACGCCGTTGTTTTGAAAGTAACTCATTGACATCGGTTATTGAGTAAAAGCGGTAATGAAAGCGGTTATTGAGCAACGTTCTTTTTAGTGGCGCACACAGAACTTAATTTTAGGGGTATTTTGCATACAACTTTTGAGCCCAATTCCATTTCAAACCTTTTTTGCGCGAGAAATTGTGTGAACCCCCAATTCACCTTCCTCTTCTGTGCGTCACTAGACCCTTTCAACTAAGCACTAAATTTTACGTTCAACATTGTTGTAATGTTTGCATATCCATTTGCCGTTTTATTTAAATTTTAAAATACACTTTCCACGTATCTCTCGATCATTTATGAATGAAAAAGAAAATCATATTTCTGTTTCTGCTGCTTTAAATTTTCTTATCAACTGTGTTTTCTAAATAAAAAAATAATTTTGATAAGTGTTTTGATCTGAATTTTGTTGAGCGGCTGCTTTCATTTGAACTTTGAACCACTGTATAGAGCCGAACTTTTTGACAAGTGTCTTTAGTCGTGATGCATGTTTTACTGTTAATAGATTTCTACACAAATGGCTCTACATTTGTTTGCGTTAGATTGAAGCATTGTAAATGTTTTTTTTGCAATACGTGATTAGGTGGGTACGTGGTAATGGTAACTTAGAGATTATAGGAATGCACTTACTTAAACCCGTTGAAGAAGCGAATAAACAAAAACATCAGGTAATATGGCGCGAGCGATGACAGCAATCCACACACCCCGTCAGCTAGCAAAGTGGCAATCAGGACAATGCGTCGACCTTTTGTGTCAGCGAGACACCCCCAAAAGTATGAGCCTATCAGCATGCCGAGCATGGGGGAAGCCGACAACCATCCTTTGTCCTCGGACGTCATCTGAAAGTCGCACGTTGCCGACGGCAGCACGAACGATATGATAGTCACGCCGATTGCCGTATTCATATAGATGAGGCCACATACTGCTAATAGCATTAAGTGAAATCTACCAAAGCCGGTCTGAACTACAGCGTTTTCGTAATCGCTAGTTAAATCCTCCAAAAAATCAAGACCTTTAAAGAAAATACGCATATGCACACAACGTGTGCAAATAGCCGAATTAATAAATTGCCACAGTCAACTATGGAAAATAAGCGAACAAAAATCATAAGTGTTATAAAAGGTACAGACGTTAAATACTTATGCACAAAAAAATCCCAAAATAACATCACGTTTTTAACAATGGGTAAAACGGGTAAAAATGTCGATCATTGAAAACTATTCAAAGCAATTAATTGAAACTTGTCTACAAAGACACACTGTGTCTTTGCACAGTGCCGCAACCGTGTATGTGTTGATGGTGGTTAGAACTCTCTTATTGTTTTGTGCTGTAGTATACTATTGCAAGGATATGTAGGGTTTATATACAGTGTACGAAATTTGCTAAGCACAAAAATTGTATAGCGATATGAAAAATTAAATAGAGAAGTTCCTTAAATTATTTTTTATTTGCCGTAAAATGTTGCAGGAATTATCAAAATCAAATTCTCTTGGAATAAACAATGTGAAATACAAAAACAGAAATCGAATTTTTACAAAAATTTGCCCAGCCACACTGCATCAAACTTAAAAATTAATACATATGTGAAAATGTTCCTTTAGAAATTCGTAATCACCATATAATAGACAACTGAGGCAGTAAATACAACTTTTAAGTTACGTATTATAACACTTTCAGCTGTGGTATCGTGTAAGATGAAAAATTCAAGGACTGAAAATAACTGTTATTTCACACTTTTCAAAATTTGTCATTGAACTTTTTCAAATATACCATTATGATTCGAATTGCCTCAGCTTCGCCATTATTTTAAATTGTTTACTTTTACTATAAAAGTAACAAATAACTGTTATTTTGTGCCTTTTACCTTTTCAGGCAAAACTATCTATTACTTTTGACTTTTTTTTATCGGTAAAAAATAACAGTTTTTTGACTTTTGACTTTTATTTAATCGGTCAAAAATAACAGTTATTTTGTGACTTATTTTTTCGGTCAAATGTATCAGACAATTTGAATTTTTTCAAAGGCCGTTTGACCTACTAAAAAACTGTAGACACAATTTTTTTCGTCTCATCACGCCGCACATTTTGAGCTATAAGACAAATCAAACGGCCTTTGAAAAATTTTAAATTGCCTGAAATGATAAAAGGCATAAAATAACTTTTATTTTTGTCGGAAAAAATAAAGGTTAAAAGATAGTTAAAATTTATTTTTTTTATAAAAACCATAATTGTTACGTCCCTGAAAAAATTCCATTAACCCTTTCGCTATTTTGTTGCCATATGACAACATGCTACTTTGTGGACGTCTGCATCTTCTATGGTTGCAAGAATACATTTTTATGTTGTTCCTCAGAATAGTTTGAAGTTTTAGGAAAAATACGAAATTAATAAACTGAATATTAAAGTTTAGAGAAGAGATGTATACACGTTTTTTTAATGGTACATCTTGACATAGTGAAGGAAGAAGAAGCAGAAAAATTAGATAACTTTTTTAATTTGACGTTTTTTTTCAATTTAGATACTTTTTTTTTTAATTTGGCTGAAATAAATGAAGAAATATTCAAATTTTCGTTATGCGTAAAAAGTTTTATGTTTAAGTAATTGTTACAGCCACAACAATGTAGTTGCTCTCATAGAAAAACACTCTAAAATATAGGGTCCGAGTAAACAAATTTAAACATGTCATGAATTGTTGCTATGTAACCACATATAGTAGAAGCATATAACGTAAAACTTAAAATTTTAACTTTCCCCAGTAAAAAGCGGTAGCGAAAGGGTTAACAGTAGCATTAACCTGCTCAAAAGTAAACTCAACTTTACGTTTTTCTTCAAGTAGTCAAGAAAAACAATGTCCAATATCATTGTTGTTATAGTTGATCATTTGAAGACCATGCCAAAAATAATTGAATCCGTCGCATAGTGTAACAACTATGGACAAAAGTCGATATTTGCAAAGTTGAAATAAAAAATCAAAGTTAAAATCCCATTACAGTTGAATCTTCAAAAACGCAACCTAATTGTTCCAGGGGTGGTTGCAAATAGCGAAAAGTGGCATTGTTATATGCAAAAGACAACATCATGTGTACCAAATTTTAATGTTCTACATTAATATTAGCGGCTTTCACAACGACTTGTAATATTAGGCTGTATGGCATGTGGGGCGTGTCTCTTGTACGATATTTATATCAGTTTGCAAAAAATTTGTTTGTGTAATATAAAATATGTGTGCAAAATTTCATTACTTTGGGATAGCTCTTTCTACTTTTTCTCCAATCGTTAAAAGTATGAACTCGTTACACTGTGCGTCGGGTTCGTCAGTGAAAGTTGCAGTTTTGAGACTAAGTAGTTGATTTTTCGTGGCTTCTTCTTTGTTTCTTTAAAGACGGTTACTTTTGAGTTTATAGTATTTTGCATTTTTAAGGAACAAACGTCTTGTTTAGCTATTAATTAAAAAAAAAAGAATATTTTGACCTTTCCTGGTATTCTTAAATAATATAGAAACAGTAACTTTTAATACCTAGTAAATTTGATTATTTTTTTTCTGCGGGATGTGGCCAAGCAAATTTCGGACATTGTACAGTAGTTGCAAATTTTTCAACACTGCGAGTCTAAACTCGACCTCAATTCTCACAGCTTTTAATCATTTAATCGATTTGACAGTTTTCAGCAAATTCTCAGTACGTCATATCCCTTACATAGCAGGAGCTTGAAAACTCCAAATGGTTTTGTGCATTTAGAATGTTATGTGAATACCCATATGGTATTTGGATGATAAACTTCCAGCAACATAGAATATAAGGTGTAGTATAAAAAAATCCATTATTTTGTATGCATTTGGAGGCGTATCGTTACGACAAAAATGCACAATTTTACTGAATAATTTGTTGCCATTTGGAAAGTAATTCCATAATACATCTCTCGTAGAAACTCGTCCCTATTGTACAAAAATTAGACTGTCGATTTTTAGAACTTGCTCTCGAGGAAATTATTCACCAGTATTCACACTATTTTTTTCCTATTAGTCAAAGCTGGCCGCTTCTGGACCTAACCTAACCTAAACCTTCTAAGAGTTTGGGTGGTGGTTTGTTGCCAATTCCACCAAGTACACATTTGCAGATGGAAATTTTTGCGTTAACTCGCGTGGCAAAAATACACCGAGTTTATTTTGTATAAAGCCTTATTCCCAGTGGCGCGCACAGGGGGCGGAGGTTTGTGTGTTCTAAACTCAAACACAAAAATTGCTGGTACAAAATATGGTTTCGACGTTTCGACTCGACGTTTTCCATATTTTATCGACATTTTCGACAATTGGCTTTCCAGAACACTTTTTTTACTTTACTGGAGCACAATCAACGAAATCAAAATGGCGTGTAATTGGCTGTTACAGTACCGGGACCATAAACACTATTCACGTTCTAACCGTTTGGCTTGCGTTTTCACATTTATCGAAGAAAACCTGTAAAATATGGCGACAAATACAGACGCGCAATCACAAAACTGTCTATTATGTGTAAAATGTCTATAAAATAATGGACTTCTTTTGACTACATTCTAAAAAATTCAATGCACACAAAGGAAAAGAATTGGTTTGAAGTCAAAATAGTACTTCATCGATTGAAATTTTGCTTATAGCTATAAGAAAGAATAAAGAAATGTTAGTTTTAAGACAAATTGCAACGGCTCAATAGTAATAGTATTTAACCCTTTGAAGACCAATTCAAACGTTGGAATCCTTTTCTTAACACAATTTTTGTAAATATTAATTAAATTATAAATTATTAAATATTTGTTAACTATTTCTGGGCTTTAAACTTATAAATATAAGACACTTACAACTATGCAAGGTTCCTTTTTTGAAATACTGGCATTAAAAGTGGGAAAAAGTAGCCAAATTTTAGTTGACAGCACTTATATGACCGTTTTTGGGAAAAGTTGCACGCATTTATTTTAGTGAAACAAAAGTAATTAAAATTTATTAATAAAAAACACACAGACACTTTGCGAAAAATGTGGAGTAGGACTATGCTACAACAAACGCATTAATTGCTTTAAAAATGTTCTAAACATTTAACTAACTAAACATATTAAAATAAAAAAAAAGTTTAAATGTTTTTTACAAAAAACCTTACACAATTAAAGTTTATTAAAAAATACGTGTTTTTGTAAATTTAGGTTTATATCTAAAAACCAACATTTGATGAAAAATTCGCTGTTGCCGTGTAAAGGGTTAAACTTAAAACTTACACAAATGTTGTTTCTATTGATATCGTTTATTGACTAATTTCAAACGTACATACATTAATTTATGTCTTCTATAACCAAATACTTTTTACGTCGTGCATTTTTGGCCCCTAATATTTACAAAATTTTGCTTCATCACCAAAAGTTTTCTAAACGCATCACTAAGCAAACAACCAATTCAAGGGCTTAAGCCCTTTAGTGTTTTTATAATTACGTTAAGAGCTTTTACTACGTCAACAAACCCCAAACGTTAAACTAACATATTTACATCAAGCTGTGGTCAAGACATAACGTATTAGGGAATTATTGTGGAAAACTAATATATAATAACCGATATATTTGTGGATCTTCGTGTTTTTGCTAAGAAACGAGTCCAGAAACTTATTTTATTACAAACTAAAAACCAGAAAATAGAAAATCATGATATTCGTACTCATCCTGTATTTGTGAACCATGCGATAGTCCCTCGTTGATCTAAAAAGTCCTGTTGAGTGTTTTGGTTGGGATGGTATATAATTGACATGAAATCTTGCTGTGTTTCACACTCGATTGAAAATGTAGATAGTCCACGGATAGCTCTGACAGTTGCTATGAATCCAAAGAGTTTACTTTTTGAACATTGATTAGACAGTCTCAGTTTGTATATAAATAATCTATAAGAAACATGCCCATGTGTGTGTAAGCATTTGCTAGTTTTTTACAGTTGACATTTGCAATGCAGTTGAAATTTTGTTGAAATTTGCAAATTATCATAGACGTGAACATTAAACTCATTCGCTGACACAAAACGAAGTTGCTTGCTGCTAGGAATCCAACACATCAGCATCGCGTTGTGTTCCCATTAACATTTAAATGTCACCAAGTTATTAACTACGCGAGTGGCAGGACACGGAAGTAATAGATTCGACTGCCATTGAATTAAAACGAAACTTTTACATATTTTCGCAAAAAGCACTCCGGCATCGCTTTAAGAATTTGTTTTTGCACAGCACGAAATATATTTTAAGTTCATTGCCAAGCGTCTGCATAACTACAAACGAACAATTTAAGATTTATTCTGAGAGTGAGAGTGTTTGTCCGTCCATGTCGACTATTCTCGACTCTATTGCGCATACAGTTCACATACTGTGTTTCGATTTAACGCGAAATTATTAACTAAAAAGCAGGACACCACATCCGTGTTTTTGCGAACCACGACACCCCAGCACTAAATTGCTACGCGCTGGAGCACACACGCTTTCCATTAAGGTTATCACCTTATTTTTATGCTTTAGCAGTCGGGTTGGGTTCCGATGACCTACAGTTGTAAATGGACAATGTGTATATATATGGATATGTATGTATGTACGCCGAAGCACATAGCCATATTTGCTATATATAGATGTATAGACGCGTCACTCCGCATATTAGTTTGGTGGGGTATCCATATACCACAATGCATATACCCACGAGCTCCTATTTATATTAATTCTCGCAAGAACAGATAGGCCAGGCGAGCTCAGGTGGAAGCGTTGCCCATCGTGTCACACGCAGTAAGTATTGGAAGAACGAAGGAAAAACGAACACACTTATTTTTTGTATTGATTAAGCGGAGGGCTACGAACATATCATCTCGCCTGCTCGTGTGTATAAGGTCCGAAGGACAGGCAGTGAAAACCTATTCATTATGAAGGATTACAATTTTTGCTCCATTGAGGGAGTTTGCACCAAACGGAAAGTGGAATCAGACATATGCATTCACACAATTCGAGTACAAGTTCGACACGCTCATTTTCGGGCGCTTATTGGATGACAGTTGGCTTTGCGGCGCCATGTTTGATTTTGGTATTCCCGCCAAATTGGTACGGCTGTGTGAAATTACGTTGAACGGCACTGCTAGTTCCGTAAGAATCAGGGAAAACTTCTCCGTTTGAAACCAAGCAAGGTTTCAGACAGCTGGAGAAAATTATACGCGCCGCAGAGCTGAACCGCGCTGGCACCATTTGATGTCGTTGGCCTCAACAGCCGTGTCATTTGCGTGTTGACAAGTAGACCCTTCTCTCCTCCGCTCAATTATACGGTGCAGAGTCTTGGACGTTGTCAACCACTGATGAAAATGCTTTTGGAGCGATCGAGAAAAAGATATTCCGCAAGGTCTTCAGTTCGCTGCGCGTCGAGATAAGTACCGTATTCGATGGAGCAGCGAGCTGTATGAGCCATAGTCAAGCGCATACAAATACAACGATTGCGCTAACTTGGCCATGTTGCCCGTATGCCTGAAAATGCTCCAGCAACGCGGGTCTACGTGGCGGTGCCCTCAGGTGGATGGCGCGGAAGAGGACGCCAGTTAAGTAGGTAGAATAGAATTGATTAGGGTAAACTGCACTGAGACCAGGATTGATTTATTGAGCTCCTACTGCCCTAATGAAACTTAGTAACTCGCGGGGGTCCAAGTTAAGTAGGTAAGTAAGTATTGGATGTTAACTATGCCCACATATGATTATATACTCGCAACGAGCAATAAGTCTACTCAGTTTTATTAAATTCAGATAAATTTAAGTTATTACAAAAGAGTATTACTTGGTCTAAAAGATAATTTAACCTAAAACTCTTTTTGAAGGTTATAATGTTGTAATATGCAATTTGCAAGAAAACTCGTTACTTGATACATAAGTAAATTAAAATGTATTTCCTTAGCGACGAGTTGAAATTGAATATTTTTTAGCCACGGCATGTCTCGTGAAAGTTGTAAACACCTACATACAGCGTACTGCATTCGAATATTGGGCATGTCATTGGTCAGGGGATACTTTCTGCTGGCAGGTTGAGATCTGTTCAACGTATTACGGGCATAATGGAACAATTTAGTCACAAAAACGTCCTGAAAACTGTAATGCTGCTGTAAAGCACGTGGGAAATTCCTCTAAAGTGAACATTCCAGTGGGACAACGATTCCAAACGTGCTTCGAGACCGGTAATGAAGAGGTTAAAACACAAAACAGTTAACGTTATGAGTCGGCCTGCTTAAGGGCCAAGCCTCCACCCAATCGAAAACCTCAACAAGTGTTGAGAATAAGGACGATTTTTGTTCTAAAAGTTCAGGAAGTCTGCAACAACATTGCATTGGACGTAAACAACAATTTAATTGACGGTACAGTAGTATGTAATTGGAAAAGCTTTTTTCATCAAAATATTAGCATTTGCAGTACCTACAACAAAATGTATTTTATTATATTTGATTGCAAGTGTTTTGTCGAATTCTGGTTATGTGAATATATATTTTTTTCTCGTGTAAATATATTAAATGAGTGATGACCGCGCACTAACCAACTGAGCCACGGCGGCTGCTTATTATTACTATTATTATTATTTATCATTATTTTGTAGAAACTGATTGTTTTCTTGGCAACATTGTTTTCAGTTCAAAATAGATTACAAATTAATTTCGCGAAATAATGCTTGCATCGCCAACCCTGGTGTAAACACAAAGGTTAATAAAGTTTAACAAATTCTGACGAGTTCTTTTCTCCTGCACTTGATGCATTTCTATATTCTTGTTGTTGCAGCACCGTGGTCATTTTTTAAACGAACTCCGTTAGTAGGAAAGTGGAGTGCAAATGGATGACGGTGAATTACTTTTTTACATGGCTTGCGAAATGGTCGTGATTTGTGTTTTTGCAAATTATAATTAGTTTGTACTCTTGATGCCATTACGCTGTAAACTACAACGGCATTCAGCGCCACAAGCACGTCATTCGTTGCAAGCAAACCGAGGCACAGAATGAAGCATATAGTTTCTCTCACACGGCGACACGTCGTTTCATTTTCTCGTGTAAAGCGTCTGAAATGCATTGCCAAAAAATTCAATGACAAGATCATTGCTATTTTCATTATGTCTAATACGTTTAGGTTTAATGTCTTTCATTGATGCGACTATGGGGGAAAAGTGTGACATTAAAATCTTCGGCGACAACAATGTGCCCATAAAATATTACAACTGCGCACACACACACATGCATTTCTATGTACTTGGCGTCACACTTGACGGTTGCGCCGTAAAAGTGAAATTATATAAAACTAATAAGCACTCGTTTCCTCAGCTTATTTCTCTTCCTCCAAGTGGTGCACGGGGGAATTTCTTTGCATTGTAGGGTACTGAGCACTGCTACCGGAGCTACTAACTTTAATGTAGCTTTTCACAACTCTCTTACATAAGTCACAAGCATTTGATGCGAACGAATAGTTACTTTTAATGACACTGTATCACAATTGTTAAAGTTAACTGAAGATTGACGCGAAGCCCAGTTCGTACGGCACACTAACCAACTAGATATGCGAGCAGACTGTAATCGCACAAAGTTTCTCGTCAACTGAACATAAAAAATCATTCTTTGAAAGCGGAAATATATATAATACATGTATCCCGACATCTCACGAGAAGCAGCAAACAACGGATAAACCCTGAAAAGCTCATCTGCCGTTGAATTTCTATTAATTGGCCCATAGAAGAAACACTTCTCGCAAACTCAGAACCTGCCGCAAACGCTAACATGCCATTCGAGAAACTTGGCATTTTCTCAAAGCTCAGCGGCCTGTTTATTTATTCGAATTATTATTGCACCAATTGTGTGGTACCTGAAAGGCGCTAACAACAAGTAATCACAACAGATCCCCTTTGTAGCTTTTGTTCAATAAAAATGCACTTGTAAAATCGTTTACGTCGTCCACATGCCGTCCACACACATACATCAAGCTCAGTCCCACCGAATTATGAACACCGCTATTGTGAACGTAACTAAGTTGATTTCGTGCTTTTCAAGATATGGGTGTTTTCTTAATAAAGTTCAATCCTAACTATTTAACACAACTCTGATATTAGAACCTAAAAAGTACCGTTAGATAAGGTTAGGGTGGCTGCCTCTTTATATTCCATACATATGTATGTTTATATAATAACAATGTGCATGAAATTTGCCCTCAAAAATTGCAACATGGGGGATCTACAGAGGACTTTTCTATAGGTATACTGAGTCGAGATCCACCAGCCGTTTGGCAGGATTGGCTCTAGTTTAAGAGAAATCCGACTTTGAATTTTGCTCATTTCAGTCGAGTTCGTCGCTTAAGTCTTCAAACGTTTAAATGCTAATTGGTCCTAAATCGTTCTGAATATCGCTTAACTGTCTTCGGCAAGTTTGTAGATATTTTATTGACCAACAAATTTGCTTAAGACACCAAAACAAAAAAAAATACATTCAAACTGTGTTTTCGACAAAAATGTCCCAAAAACCCCACTTTCGTCGAGGCATAAAAAGAGTATAGCGAACCCTCGTGAACTAAATAAATGAGTATACTTTTATATAAAGGGTTGGCTCCTGCATCTAACAAACTAAAAATTTTGCCTGGGAAACGCCCATAAAAGGCGTGGCTCGGCGTCAAAGTTCAAAGTTTTTATCAAAAAAATTCAATTAATCTTCAATTAATCTTAAAACTTATTTACACGATATGGGTAGCAAACGAAAGGTATTTTTCATACCTTTCTTTTGATGTGCACATTATATACGTAAGATGTACTAATAAAAAGTTTTAAGCGAAAAAAACATTTTTTTATAAAAATTTTTTTCTAACGTATTTTTTTCTCGAAAAAATCCATTACTAAGGTACAATAAGTTTGCTACCATATTGTAGCCTGTGCAATTCCCTTTACAATACAATATTTTTCAACCAACGAAGCTCACGTAGGTTCCGGAAAACTGATACAAACATATTGTCCATTATGATCCTTGGTAAAAGTTATTTTTACCATTTAAGAGATTTGTATCTAATTTTTTCGGAAAATTAAGGTGTTGCTAAATAATTTTACGAAATGTGAAAAATTTTAAGTGAACTCGTTTTCTGTTAACCCTTTCGCTACAGGTTTTTACTGGTTAAAATTTTAAATCTTACGTTTTAGGCTTCAATGTGGTTAAATAGCAACATTCCATAAGAAATTTTTTCATTTTTATACCCCAACATTGCATATTAGAGTGTTTTTCTATGAGAGTGTGGTTGCTCTCGTTGTGGCTGAAATAATTACTTAAACATACGACTTTTTACGCATAACGAAAATTTGAATATTTCTTCATTTACTTCAGTTAAAATTAAAAAAAAGTATCTAAATTGAAAGAAAACGTCAAATTAAAAAGTTCTCTAATTTTTGTATGCTTCTTCTTCCTTTACTATGTCAAGATATACCATTAAAAAACGTGTTTACTTCTCTACTTTACACTTTAATATTCAGTTTATTAATTTCGTATTTTTCCTAAAACTTCAAACTATTGTAAGGATGAACAAACAAATGTATTCTTGCAACCATAGAAGATGCAGACGTCCACAAAGTAGTATGTGCCATATTGCAAAAAAATAGCGAAAGGGTTAATAAAAACAAAATGTCGCCTAACTATAACTAACTAACTATAACTTTATTCATCTTAAACAATGCGAATCCGATAAATTCCTCATCATTTTTGCGTTTAATCTATGTGTTTGTAGAGATTTTCGACATCCCTTTCACATAAGTTATGTAAGCTTTAATGTCTTGTAAATGTACTTTCTGTACTTTCAAACACTCGTCATTTTGGATCTTTTTCAATACCAGGGATTTTTTAGTATTCAATAGATAAATTAAATTTTTCAAACAGGAATAAGTGTGAGATTTTTTGCATCAATAAACCAATCTTGTCTTTTAATGTTGTTCTTATTTATTCTGCGTGCATAAATCAGCCAAACATAAAAATATGCATTTAAAAATATCTATGTATAATTTTACACACTATTTACAAAGTTTAATGAATAAACAATATATTTTTCAGCAATGAAAATATAAACATTTTTGCAGTTATGGTTACGTTCCATGTGAACTATGTAACGACGATCTATTTGAATCTACATTGTATCGAGTGGTTTGCGTCTCTCGAGAGGTTTGCACCTCACCTTCTTTTGAGTCAGTAACTAAATTCGGCAGCGGAATAGTGTTTACAAAGCAAAATGGAGGAGCACTGTAATAGGAGGGAATGAAACCGGCGTGATGTGGAACTGCAGAAGCTGCGGCCAAGTACAAGCTGTTGCCGTAGATTCCAGTCCGCTGAGCAATCTTTAAGCGCGAGGTTAGTTGTTTTTTCCATTTCGTCCGCCTGTTTTGGAACCATGTCTTGATTTGGACCTCCGTCAAATTTAATGATTTGGATAACTCCAGTCGTTTACTGACGCTTAAGTATTTGTCTTGTTTAAATTCTGATTCCAACCTCTCGAGCTGCTTGGCGCTGTAGGCCTGCCGTGGTTTCCGATCTATTCCTTGCTTGCGAAACCGTTTACCTGCAGGTTTTTGTTCTGGTCTCATTATTTGCAGAATAGTGTAGAGGTTAGAATTTAGGATTATATCGTACCTTGAATATTAAGCAGGTGATGATGGTATGGGGAAGAAATCAGTTGCTTCGCCGGAACACCCAGCCAATTGCCGCAAATGATTGGTGCCTGGTGAACGCCAGTGTAAGTGTGCATATTCTGGATCGGGTCTGCTACTTGAAAGGCTCTTCGGGGGAAGGAGTCGTCATACCCGGCAAGGCCGCTGAGAAATGCGTTCGCTTTGGAGTTCAACAAATCGACGATGTTTGTAGTGGCTATAATTCAAGATGAAGCATAATTAGTTCATTATAACACTCTGTAGTACGATGGTTTAGGAGCAAGATACCAAAATACTATTAATACTCGTACATTATATGAAATAAAATTTGCCTAGTAAAATGAAATCTGTATATTTAGTCTTTGAGAACTGCAATTTTTCACAACCTACACCTCTTATATGCATAAGTAACAGGGATTTCAATCCCGAATAGGAGATTTTAGTCCCGAAAAATTGACATAATCTGATCCCGGGACCTTAATTTCGAAAAAGGCAAACCTAGTTATTTAATACAAAAAATAAATTGCATACTGTCAGTGACGTTTTAATAAGTTTCAATGCAACAATAACTCTGTTTGTGTACGGATACTTTGCATAAATTTATACAAACTAGCTCTGTTAACTACCTCCAGTCAAGAAGAAGAAGAAGGAGAAGCTCTGTTTTGGGACCTTTTTCTTTAAAAAGTTGCCAGTAGCTAAAATCAGGAGGGTAACCAAAATAAAATCCCAAAAATGAAACCATCCAAAAAAGTAAACAAACCGAAAATGTACAAACTTACAAGTTTCAAATTTGTGAACGCCAGTGCGACTTGTCTCATTCTTCTTCTTCTTCTTGACTGGCACGACAGCCCGATTACGAGACTAAGGCCTAGCTACCCGCAACCATCCGTGTTGTGCGTGCGAATGTTTTTACAAGGTTGGAAGGGACCTACAGTTGGGAGCTTTTTCATAGACAATTTTACTCTCAGAGGTTTGCCATTTCCTGCTGAGAGGACAGCCGCCGAAAGAAAAATTTTTGTTTTTCTTTTTTCGGTGTTAACGCAACGGAGTATTGAACTCACGGAGTCTTGACTCGCGGCCCAACGCACTAGCCAGCTGAGCTACGGCGGCTGACTTGTCCCATTCACAATAATTAAAAGAGCTAAAGATTGAAACAGCTGATATAAAAGATTCATTTGAGGTTAATAGCCTATTTCCACTGAGCGCTTAAATGCATTTAAGGGCTCTGTTAAGTTTGACAACTGTCAAGCGTTTCCACCGAAACTGAGTTAACTCCAAAAGCTTGTTTTTGTTGACATTTTCATTTGGAAAAATCAAATTCTGCATTTATTTCTGGGCAGCACCAGCTATACCCATCGCCGGCATCTCCTTCTATACGTATGTGTGGTTTCTTGTAGCCTCTCTACTACATGAAAACCACTCCGCTTTCCTTCTCAACAGTCTAGGAATGTCTGCGTTTTCATATTTGTGAAAATTTATCAATTTATTTATTTTTTTATCAATTTATTTATCATTTGTCAATGTCTATTTCATTTGTGAAAGTTGTCGGCTGTTTGATATCAGAGCTGTCTGAATTTTTAATGTCAAGAGGGTTCATGGAAAATTTACTTTTTTTATTTGCTATTTCAGCATTTATTATTTACAAATAATAGAAGTATTCACTTCGTTTATGACAGACGATTTGTATTTATGCTGAAAATGCCGGTAAAAGCAGTTATTTTGGGAAAAAATTAACCACACCGAACGGAATTCAAATCCCTTCCCTCGTTTGTGTTCGTACGGCTTTTGCAGCCCCTGAAAGCATGCTATCAAAATTTGTACATTTGTGAATATTGCTCCCGCTTTTAACATAAAATTTTCTGTTAGACGTCTGTAAACGGCAAAACTGAGTTAACTCAGTTTTGAAAGTGAGTTCACGCACTTTGATACAAAAACAATTGTATGGGAATTTGAGCATTTAAATGCGATGTCAAACTGCAGTTAAGCGTAAACTGCAGTTAAGGCCCAGTGGAAATAGGCTATAAAAGCTATACGGAAACCTGAATTATTGATATTACACAGAGTTTTACTTCTTTTGAATTGGCGGGTATATGAAAATTTGCATACGATTTCAGCTACTAGTACTGAACCAGAGATATGCTTTTTATGAGCTGGTTTGTCAGGAAGTTTTGCAATGAAATGGATGTTTTGTTATTATTTATATCAAAGACAATTCAACAATAAGATGTCTTACGTCCATACAACCGAATGGCAAGCTCGAATTTGCAATATTTTAATTATCGAGAGCAAGCAAGTGTCGTTACAGTGAGAGCGTAATAATATTAACGCTCTCCGTTTTGCTCACACAAAGCACAACGGCTTTGATCGTTGCTAAGCAAAAGCAAACTTTTGTGCGCTCACTTCACATGGGTTGAAGCAGTTGAAGTCAGTGGCGCAGGCAGGACTTCTTTTTGGAGAGATATTTCCTACTGATTAAAACAATCAACCACCAAAAAAATCAACACAAGAGCACATAGAGATGAGTGTGACCGCAGCCTTGTTAAAAAATGTAGCACAGAAGAGACCTAAAATGTATCAATACCTTGTGACCGAAAAGTTTCCGGTAATTTTAAATAAAACGCAAAATTCTTAATCTTCATCAATATTTATTTTATCTCGTTCAAAATATGCTCCATTAGAAGCGATACACATATGCCAACGTTTCTTCCAATCATCAAAACATTTTTTATAGGCGCTTTCCGGTATGGCTTTGAGTTCCCTCTGCGAATTCTGTTTTACGTCTTCTATGGATTCAAAACGCGTTCCTCTGAGTGGTAATTTGAGTTTGGGAAACAGGAAAAAGTCACACGGTGCAAGATCAGGTGAATACGGTGGCTGTTCGATGGTAATTATTGAATGTTTGGCCTTAAAATCGTTGATAATGTTGGCTCGGTGCGAGGGAGCATTATCGTCATGAAAAATCCATGAATTATCCTTCCACAATTGAGGCCGTTTACGGCGGATATTTTCACGCAAACGTCTTAAAACAGTCAAATAATAGTCTTTACCGACTGTTTGTCCATCAGGGACGAATTCATGATGCACCACACCACGAATATCGAAGAAAACAATCAGCATTACCTTGATTTTCGAGCGACTTTGGCGTGGTTTTTTCGGTTTCGGCTCGTCGTTTCCTCTCCATTCCGATGATTGTTGGCTTGTTTGCATGTCGTACTCGTAGACCCATGTCTCGTCACCAGTTATGATGCGTTCCATGAAAGTTGGATCGGAATTGGCACGATCAAGCACGTCCAAAGAGACCTGTTCACGGTACTCATTTTGAAGAAAATTCTCAACAAACAACCTGTCTGACAGATCGCGCTCATTTTTGGCATAGTAATTAAGGACAGTGCTACCAACCTACAGAAACTTAAAATATCGAAAAATATACAGCGCGCGAATTTTAAATGAGAATTTCCGGAAACTTTTCGGTCACAAGGTATGTATCACCTTTCTTTTTTTTTAAGTATAAAAAAAAACACTTTCTAAATTTATTTAATATTTCTTGAAAACTGAAAAGTACACGTATGGAAGACATATTCAGTACTAGTATAATAATAACAAAAATGTTTTACATGTAGCAGTTCAACTCGGTATTAGTATAATAGCTCGGTGTAAAAACCCCTATTGTATATTACTTTTTGAGTAATATAAGGGGTGAACCAAAAATTTTAGCATTTTTACGCATCCAGCATACGAAAATGTCGAGAGTTAGGAGCCTGGTATTTGTAGTTTCTTTCTAAATTAGTCAATTGCATCTTGGATCTACTTAGTCAACATGTCTAGCCCACAAGAACGCTGCCGTAAATTAATACTGGACATTTACTTGATTTAAAACGATGTCTAGACTAAGCATTGCAAGGGAAAGCAAAGCGACGGTTTATAATGTTAAAAACAACTACAACGCAGGAAATTCCATCTACAGAACCGAGGGATCAGGCAGACAGGAATAATCCTACGAGGTCGACTCGAAATGTTGCAGCTGCAGCAGGCACATCGCAACCAACTGAGATGCGATATAAGTGAAGTCAAGGATTAAGGACCTACGAACAGCAGAAAGTGCCTGACCGGTCGGAAGCAAAAGAAAAAATAGCGAAGACGCGGGCTCGAAAATTGTATGACGATTACGTAACCAAGTTCGTTTGGTTGATTCTCTATGATGAAACCTACTCTAAGGTGAACTTCAAGCAGTTGCCTTGGAATGCCCATTTCACTACAACCAATAAGAATGGAACACAAAGAAAATACTCCGAAGTGAAATACACCAAATTTCCAAAATTTTGCTTCATGGTTTGGCAAGCTGTTTGCTCTTGCGTTTTAAGGAGCAAGGCATTCATTACGACATGAAAAATTAACTCTAGAATTTATATAGAAGAGTTCCTGCAAAAACGCCTTCTACCATTTATTGAACAGCACAAAGGAACAGTTTTGTTTTGGCAGACTGAGCGACAAGCCACTACTCCAGGTCAACTATGGAATGATATGAAGAAAATTGTGTCACGGTGTAATTAATCTATGTTATCTATATACAGTAAGGTGGGTCGAAAAAAAAAATTTTTTGTTGTCACCACCTAAAAATAAAATTCAGAGTGTTTAATGACTATTTGGAAAATATTGCGATTCTGAGGTAAGCCAATTGTGAGCGGTTTTGCTTCAAAAATACCTCTAATTATTATGTTTTTTGGGTGTAACTTTTTTGTTGTTGGACATTTTCGAATAATTTTTTTGTGCAATCCAAGAACTCCTGAAGGTTTATCTAACCAAAAATTATTCGAAAATGTCCAACAACAAAAAAGTTACACCCAAAAAACATAATAATTAGAGGTATTTTTGAAGCAAAACCGCTCACAACGGGCTTACCTCAGAATCGCAATATTTTCCAAATAGTCATTAAACACTCTGAATTTTATTTTTAGGTGGTGACAACAAAAATTTTTTTTTTTCGACCCACCTTAATATACAGTGTGTTCACCAATAAACGTTCTTCGCTTATTCGGTTTACTTTTAAGTAAACATTTACCGGTTTTGTTTTTACATAAGTGCACATTGTTGCGGTTGTCGACGCATAAATTTTAATCAATTCTGTTTGTACTTTCCGCTGCGACACGTGTAACCAAAATTATTGTGCTATTTAAGAAATTTTTCGAAGCGAGCTTTTTCACGAAGTATCCGAAGGGGCCTAAATGTTCAGTTGAGGTGGTTTGAACGTATGCAGAAATAGGAAACGTTGACGACGAACCAGGAAGAGGCCGAAAACCCACCACTTCCAAGCGGCAGGATAAAGTCATTGTTGAGCTTTTTGAAAGAAAACCAATGGTCAGTCTGAGAAAAGAAAACAAAATATTATCGGAGAAGGGCTTGGATATATCCTTAAATACGATTCGTGACAGGCTTCAACAATCAGGCATAAAACGTAGCGGTACTTTGTCGAAACCGTTGCTTTCAAAAAAGCATATTGAAAAGCGTCTTCACAAATATCGACCGTGATTGGACCAAAGTGATATTTATAGATGAATCAACTTTTGTGTTGTTTAATACAATTAGACATGTTTGAGTGAAAAAAGGTGAACAAATAATTCAACGAAGTGAAAAGCATCCCAGAAGGTTCATATGTATGGATGCTTCTCTGCCCAAGGATTTGGCGTTCTAAAGTGTTTCACGGGAAATTTAAATGCAGTTAGAATGCTGTAATTGTGAAAGTATTGATCATTGAAGTCTGCTGAAAAATTATATTGGAAAAATAACACCGATTGGATACTACAAGAAGATAACGACCCGAAACACAAAAATCAAGTGCACTAAATGGAAAGAGGATTCCGACATTGAAACTTTGGATTGGCCCTCACAGTCACCAGATGCAAATGTCATAGAGAATGTTTAGGCTATAATGAAAGCTAAGATATCAAGAAAGAATATAAAATCATCAAAACATTTTATTAGATTTCTCAAAAGAACGTAGAGGTCTCTTTCCGTGGAATATGCTGAAATTTTGGCTGCCAGTTGTCGCCAAAGATGTCACGCTATTATAGACTGCAGGAGATGCAGGAGATTGGACCCCATATTAAGCATTCTGTCGAAATTTAATAGGGGTACCGGTTAATTCATGCGGTTTTCTTCATGATGGCGTAACTTAATTTTGTGAACAGTGATTCACCTTTCCAAATATGTGTTGGAAAGCTATTGTCATATAGTTTCAGAATCATGATGTGTCATTTAGCTGAAGCGTAAACAACAATACTTTTTTTTACTCTGAAAATGTCGAATTTTGTGCCGAATAAAGTGTTTTTGCGGGGAGTACTTCTTCATTACTTCAATATGAAGAAAAAGGCTGCCAAAGTCATCCTATTTTGGTCGAAGTGTATGGTGTGCATGCTCTAACACTTCGTTCAATAATGTGTGTGACTGACACATAGATGGCGGTACTAATACTAAATCAACATTTTTTCGAAATTGTGAACCTTTTTAGGCTTACTGTCAAAATTATATGTCAATCCGACCATTAGTTTACAAGTTACAGTGCTTTAAGTGACACTACTTTTGAGTTTTCAAAAAAAATGAATTCAAAGCAATTCCGTGTGCTGATTTATCATTGTTTTTTAATGAAAAAAATACTGTTCAATGCCAGGAATGGCTTGAAAAACATTATTCGGACTCTGCTCCATCAAAAAGAACCATTTGTTATTGGTATGCCGAATTCAAACGTGGTCGTACAGACACCGATGACATTCCATCTACTGGACGGCCAAATGACGCTGTTATTCCGGAAAACGTTGAAAAAACACTGAAAATTTTTATGTCCGACCGTAAAGTGAAGGTGGGGGAGATTGCTGACATTCTAAAGATATCAGCAGGCAGTGTACACACCATAATACACGAACATTTGGTTATGAAAAAGGTGTTTTCGAAATGGGTGCCGCGTTTGCTCACACCGGAGCAAAAACAACAACGAATCGATGATTCAAAGAGCTGTTTGGACATGTTTACGCGCAACAAGTCGGAGTTTTTGCGTCGGTACATCACAATGGATGAAACATGGATCCACCATTTCACTCCAGAGTCAAATCGGCAGTCTGCTGAGTGGCATGCAACCGGTGAAAGCCGCCCAAAGCGTCCAAAGGCACAAACATCGGCTGGCAAGGTTATGGCGTCAGTATTTTGGGATGTGCACGGAATAATATTCATCGACTATCTTGAGAAAGGGAAAACAATCAATAGCGACTATTATATAGCGTTGTTGGAACGTTTGAAAGAAGAAATCGCGATTAAGCGGCCCCATATGAAGAAGAAAAAAGTGTTGTTTCACCAAGACAATGCACCGTGTCACAAGTCGATGAAAACGATGGCAAAAATGCATGAATTGGGCTTCGAATTGCTTCCTCATCCCCCGTATTCTCCAGATCTGGCCCCCAGCGACTACTGGCTCTTCGCAGACCTCAAAAAGATGCTCCGTGGTAAGAGATTTGGCTCAAATGATGAAGTAATCGCCGAAACTAACGCCTATTTTGAAGGCAAAGAAAAATCGTTCTACAAAGGCGGTATGGAAAGATTGGAAAAGCGTTGGAATGATTGTGAATTTGAATTTGATTTGAATTTTGGCAAACAAATGTGTTTTAATTAGTTAGTCACACACATTATTGAACGAAGTGTTAGCTGAGCGTACGTGCCAGAAGTGGTTTGCACGGTTTAAAAGTGGCAATTTTGACTTGGAGGACGATAAACGGCCCGGACAGCCAAACAAGTTTGAAGATCACGAATTGGAGACATTGCTCGACCAAGATCCATCCCAAACGCAAGAAGAGCTTGCAAAATCACTCTCAACAAACCATTTCCGATCGTCTAAAAGCAATGGGAATGGGAATGGGAATGGGATCC
Organism: Melieria omissa; assembly: GCA_963971225.1. NCBI lineage: Eukaryota > Metazoa > Arthropoda > Insecta > Diptera > Ulidiidae > Melieria > Melieria omissa. The sequence goes on along the minus strand of OZ020267.1, from coordinate 48,538,181 downwards.
GGAAGGTAGGCCATTGGGTGCCGTATGAATTGAAGCCAAGAGACGTCGAACGCCGTGTGAACAACTGCTTCAACGGCACAAAAGAAAAAGTTTTTTGCATCGAATTGTCACTGGCGATGAATAGTGGGTCCATTACGATAATCCAAAACGTCGAGCAACGTATGGGTACCCCGGCCATACATCATCATCGACGGCCGTTCAGAATATTCATGGCCTGAAGGTTATGTTGTGTATTTAGTGGGATCAGCTGGGTGTGAAGGAAGGAAGGGAGCGGACATACAAGGCAAAGTCTCTGATTGCGTTCAACCTGGCGAACGCCAGAACGATCCTTGTCCCTGTCCAATCCAAGCTGATGCACAGCCTCCGCGCGGCCCTTCTGGATAGCTATTTGGCATCCGCTGAATAGTGAACTAATGTGTGCAGCGAGTCCTATCCCCAGGACTTAAAATTTGGGTTGTGCGCAGGGTTTGGTGCCCGCCACGGAAAACCAAATACCAATGAAAGCCAAAAAGCAAGCCTCGGAAGGAACCCACAATGTTGACGACCACAGCAAACGATTCAAGGACCATGATTTGAGGATATGCACCTGGAATGTCCGGACCCTCTATAGGGAAGGTGCCTCTATCCAACTGGCGGAAGCCCTCACAAAGTGTAAGGCTGACATCACCGCCATCCAGGAAATGCGATGGACAGGACAAGGTTGCTCCAAGCGAGCAGACTGCGATATCTACTACAGCTGCCATGCGGAGAAGCGCGAATTTGGCTGCGGATTTGTGGTCAGCAAGAGACTTCGCCACCACGTCTCTCGGTTCACTCCGGTGAACGAACGGCTGGCTTCGATCCGCATCAAAGCTAAATACTTTAGCATCAGCCTAATTTGCGCGCACGCCCCGACGGAAGAGAAGGACGATGCGACCAAGGATGCCTTCTATGCGAAGCTCGAGGACGTCTACGACAGGTGCCCGGCCCATGACGTCAAAATTGTCCTCGGGGACTTCAACGCAAAAGTCGGGCGAGAAGGCATCTTTGGCCCCACAGTCGGGCAGTTCAGCCTCCATGGGACCACTTCGAACAACGGTCTGAGGCTGATCGATTTCGCCGCGGCACGAAACATGGTAGTTAGTAGCACCAGATTCCAGCACCTCGATATCCACAAGGCCACCTGGTTATCCCCCGATCAATCCACCCGCAACCAGATTGATCACATTGTGATTGATGGAAGGCATGCTTCTAGCATTCTAGATGTGCGCACGTTCCGAGGACCCAACATCGACTCGGACCACTACCTTGTTGCAGCCAAGGTACGCATGCGTCTTTGCGCAGCGAAGACCGCACAACCTAGTTTGCGAAGAAAGCTGGACATCAGTAAGCTGCGATCACAAGGGGTAGCCGAAGTCTACTCCGCTCAACTCTCCAACCAGCTCGGTCGCTCCCCCTCTCCACCTGATGACATCGGCGGATTATGGGCTCACTTATCCCACTCTATGCGCGCCGCCGCAGAAAACGTCCTTGGTTTTCGACGCCCACCACCAAAAAACCAATGGTACGATGAAGAGTGTCGCGCAGCCACTGCAGTGAAGAATGCTGCATACAAGAAGACCCTGCAGTCGGCCGCCACGCGAGCCATGACAGAAAAATACCGTGAGGAGAGGAAGAAAGAGAGGTGCCTTTTTAGACGCAAGAAACGGGAGCAAGAAAGGCGCGAGCGTGAGGAAATCGAGGAGTGCAGGAGCAGGAATGACGCCCGAAAATTCTTCCAAAAAGTTAAGCGTCTTACGGAAGGATTTAAGCCTGGGGCATCTTCTTGCAGAGACGAAAACGGGGATCTGGTAACGGATGCGCAGGGTGTGCTGAGGTTGTGGAAGGAGCACTTCACCAAGCTGCTCGCAGGCGACGAAAGGAACAATACCGCCAGTGGTGAAGATGTCCAGATGGCACCAATCGACGACGACGGTGTGGATGTGCCACCGCCCAGCCATGACGAGGTCCGGGTCGCTATCCAGCGACTCAAGAACAACAAAGCTGCAGGGCTGGATGGGCTACCAGCTGAATTGTTCAAGGCCGGCGGCGGTGAGCTGATTGGGTGCATGCATCAGCTCATTTGCAAAATATGGCTGGAGGAACGAATGCCCAACGATTGGAACCTCAGTGCCCTTTGTCCTGTGCTGAAGAAAGGCGACCCAACAATATGCGCCAACTACAGGGGTATCAGCCTACTTCCCATTTCATACAAGGTCCTGACGAGCGTATTATGTGAAAGACTAAAGCCACTCGCCAAGGCGCTGATTGGACCTTATCAGTGCGGCTTTAGACCTGGTAAGTCCACCATCGACCAGATATTCACTCTACGCCAAATCCTGGAGAAGACCCATGAGAACCAAATCGATACACACCATCTCTTCATCGATTACAAGGCAGCATTCGATAGCCCGATAAGGGATCGCCTATATGCCGCATTGTCTGAACTTGGTATCCCTGCAAAGCTCGTTAGACTTTGCAGAGCGACGTTGAGCAATACGCGCAGCTCCGTCAAGGTTGGAAATGACCTCTCCGACCCCTTTGATACCGTTCGAGGTTTCAGACAGGGCGATCCTTTGTCCTGCGACCTCTTCAACTTCACCATGGAGAGTGTTCTGCGCAAGGCCGGTGTACATCGTAATGGCACAATTTTCAACAAAAGTGTCCAGCTCCTTGCTTACGCTGATGATATTGATATCATCGGACGTAACAAGCGAGATGTCACCGCTGCCTTTGCGGCTATCGAAAGAGAATCTGCCAAAATGGGTCTGGTGGTAAATGAGGGCAAGACGAAGTATATGCTGTCTACACGCAGGGACTCGCAGCGGCTAGGGTCTCACGTCGAGGCCGACAGGTATGCTTTTGAAGTTGTCAAGGAATTCGTCTACCTTGGCACCGCCATCAACAGCAGCAATGATGTCAGTCTGGAGATAAAGCGAAGGATAACTCTTGCCAACAGGTGCTACTACGGTCTCGGTAGGCAATTGAGAAGTAGAGACCTCTCTCGACCGACAAAACTTTCACTCTATAGGACGCTTATCTTGCCCGTGCTCCTCTATGGCGCTGAAGCATGGACAATGACACGAAACGACATAGCGGCCCTTGGAGTGTTCGAGAGGAAGGTGCTTCGCAAAATCTTCGGCCCTGTTCGGGTTGGTGACGACTATCGCATACGAACCAATAACGAGCTGTATGAGCTGTATAAGGACATGGACGTAGCGCAGCGAATTAACATCCAGCGGCTACGCTGGCTCGGTCATGTCTGCCGCATGGACGACGAAGCTCCGGCGAAAAAGGTATTCGATGCGATGGTTGGAGGTCGACGGCGAAGAGGGAGGCCGTGTCTCCGGTGGAAGGACCAAGTGGAAGAGGCCCTGGTATCTCTTGGTGTGACCAACTGGAGAAGGCGCGCGCGAAGCAGAGGCGCCTGGAGAGAAGTTTTGCGGCAGGCCGTAACCCGATAACGGGTTGTTATGGCCAGTTAAGTAAGTAAGTAAGTAGCTGGGTGTGATCTATTATGAGCTGTTGCAGCCGAATGAAACGATCACAGGGGAAGTCTACCGACGACAATTGATGCGTTTGAGCCGAGCACTGCGCGAAAAACAGCCGGAATATGAACAAAGGCACGGCAAGTTAATTTTGCAACATGACAATGCTCAGCCACATATTGCACAGGACGTCAAAACCTACCTTGAAACGCTCAAATGGGATATCCTACCCCACCCGCCGTATAGTCCAGACCTTGCGCCATCCGATTACTATCTTTTCCGATCAACATGGCCTGGCTGACCAGCACTTTTCCAATTATGAAGAAGTAAAAAATTGGATAGATTCGTGGATAGCGGAAAGGCCGGCCGAATTTTTCAGAAAGGGTATTCGTGAATTGCCAGAAAAGAAAAAGTTATAGCTAGTGATGGACAATACTTTGAATATTAAATTTGTAAAAATTTGTTCACAATAAAGCTTCAGTTTACAAAAAAAAAACCGCACGAATTAACCGGTACCCCTATTATAGAAAAATTCAACCTAAAATAGTGATAGTTATCATAATTCGCACACTAATTACAAAAACATCCTAACTTACAATTTTCCGAAATTGACGTTTTTTATAAATAAATTCACTTAAAATTATTTGTTTTACACTGTCTTCTTTAACTGGAGAAATATGGTATATTAGATTTTATGTTAATTGCGTTGCCTTCGCAGCTTTGCTCTACTGAAAATTTTGCATTTTTTGAGGTGTGACTAGACTTGACACCTTTTTAAATAAATTTTTAGTTTTCAGATTACAAGTGTACATGTATTTGAACTATTATACTTACATACATATATAGTACATATATATACAGAAAAACTTTTCAAACAACTTTAACATTTAAACATGAAGATAACAAAACAAGTAAGTAAGTAAATAAATAAATTCATTTACATAAATATATGTAGTATTTTTAAAAGGCTGCTTTTATACGATACATTGTTAATTTCAACTCAGATTGCACTGAGCAACAGCAAAATAGCTTTTCTGGGTTTGACATCAGTGTTAGGGGAACTAGGTATCGCTGATTTCGAATCCGCAAACCGTTTTTAAAACTTAGTTTCCGTTTTCGCAACTCGTGTTTTCGCGTGTCACTTTTTCAGATTATCCCTGATTTTTTCACGTTTTCGAATGTCATTTCTAAACCAACCAACCGGTTGACATGATTTTAATTTATTGATTTACCTAATTACCCTAGAACTGATGTCAAAACCAGAAAAGCCGACACAAAGTCAAAATTTGTTGCTCTGTGTTATTATGATGCATTTCGCGTTTGCTAGCAAAGGAAATAGTAAAATCGACATGATTCGTATTCGTGGAGGAAATATTAGCCTCTTTTAAGGACGGACGACATTTCAGTAATTCTGAGGACTGTCCTCCACAATGGAGAACGGGTGGAAAGCCTAGGTGGTACTCTTGTGAATTTATAGAGCGGGTCAAATAATGTTTTAGCATTTCGAGGAGGTCAGATCCCCTACAACATCTCTCCTAAATACCGTCCTGGTTCCAATCATTTGTGCTGGGACCTTTGCCTTCGGTGAGACTCTGTAATTATCTGAAAGGTTGGCCTTGAGATAGTGGCACGTAGTAAAGAAAGAGTATACAAAAATTATTTTCATATCAGACAGCAAAGTAAACCTATGGAGAAAGCCAATTACTGAGATGGTTCTCAAAAATGTATGGCCGAAAGTAAACCACTGCAAAAGACCACCACTTGTGAGCTACTAACTTTACGTCACAATGGTTTATCGGACGAAAGGTAGCTTTACAACTCATTTCTTCTTAGAGCTCATAATAACATCTACACTATGGAGCAAAAGTGAGCACTTAAAAATCGAGTTTTGACACTAAGTAAAATAACTTGCATAATACACGTTGTTTAAATAAATGTTTATTTTCTTAAAACAGTTCATATTTGATAAAAAAGATGGCATTGAAAAATAATAACTAAAACATCAACTTCATTGTTACAAAATTCCTTAAGATTCATATAGATAAGTGTTCGGTTTTGCACTCTTTACTTTATTTGTGAATAAAGGGGTACAAATCTTTAGTTAATATTTGCTGAAGCCTCCTTTGCTCTTAAAGACTTCTTTAACTCACTTTGGCATACTTTCAAGCAGATTTTGGCAAGTTTCGATTGGTATATCGGCCCAAATTTGCGAAAGTATACGTCTTCGTTTTACATATAGCTTGGCGTCATTTTTAATGTTAGCGGCAGTGCCAAACCAACTTTAGGTCATTATTTTTTGTAGCAGAAATCGCAGTGGATTTTGTTCAGAAGTCCCGATCATCGACACATGCAAAGGTAAGCGGTAGTTCAGTGTTGTGACTTTACTACAATCGAAGTAGACCTACTTCAATTGTAGACAGTTTTCTTTTCACTACTACAACTCTATTTCTTTTTCTAAAGCCGACTACTACAGCTTAAAATTTTGAAGCGATAACATTGGGGTAAATACTTTTATTTAAAGATGGTGACACCCAACGACTTGAATTGATAATTTCGTAAATAAATTTATATTTGTAATAACTATGCAAAAAATGCAAAAATATGCAAAATACGCAAACATATGCAAATATGCAATTCATATGTTGGATCATTCTTAATATTTTTCTATAAAAATAGTTTCTGTCTTGGTCCCGTCCAAATCGGAAGCTCCAAAAAAATATGCACTTGCATATAATTCCGATCCCTAGTTATTACTAATAACTATTAACTATTAAATAAATATTACAGAGCAGGATAAGCATGAGTAAACATTTTTGATTCACAATTAATGAGTAGTTTAGGTCAGGGATGAGAAATACGCGACCCGTTAACATGTTTATGCGTCCCGCCAAGGATATCTAAAAATGGAGTTATTTTATCGATGCCCGTTGGTTAAAAAGGTTGCTCACCCTTGGTTTAGGGTATATGCAGTAAATTTCAGTAGTTTGAAATATTTTTTACGAGTTCCATACAAAAAATAAAAAAAAAAAGATTTAATTTTGATTAAAAAAATCACGTTTGTTGTTAAACCATTAATACACCATCATTAATTTGCATTTTTTTATGAAATTTCTATTGCAGGTTTCGAAATTTGGACCCAAATAATGGCCGAATCTTTTTACTTTTAATTTGGTACTCGTCGTGTTATTTAACCTTACGCCTGTCCCTTGGGGTCTATTTGACCCCAGGTGGTCGTCTACTTGTGTTATTTAGTGTTAATCGCGCTTACAACCCAAAAATAAATCGAGAAAAAAACTTGTCTTGGCTTTCCCCTTTTCTGCTGTGATTTATGTGTAAAATTTGTTCATGTTTTGTCAGTACATTATATAACCGTTTGATTGACCCCAAAGGCAGCGAACGCAATTTTGAGTAAAGGACAGACAGAAGGTTAACGGCATTGTACAAAGTCGCACGGGCATCGCGGGCATACGGAACAGATCAGACATTGTTGCAATGGCAAGAAGGCTTATGCCCATTTTTTCAATAATAATACACTAACGTCACCGACACTTGATAATTAATGCCTTACAATGTGTATACCAATGTTTATAGCTATAAGCATTAATTGAAATTTAAAATTCTCATGCTTTTAGCACAAAGAAATGTGCAAAATACTACATATTTGCGCACACATGCTTAACATACATGCTGGCAGATACCTGCTTTGCGATTTCAGTCAGTGGAGGTGTGAAATATTTACATACTTAAACGTTTCAAGTAATTCATATTTGTTGAAAGAGCTGCGAAACCGGCAAATATAAATAAATATTAACTAAAGCCAACTTTAAAACCAATCCTATTGTTTATTGTCAATTATTCATTTTAAACGTATGAAACCCACTTGACAAATACGAACGTGCGATATGTGTTTTAAGCAATTGCTAAAGGGTTTACACTGCAATAAAGCTGCCATAAATCTGCAGTCATCGACCGGGACATAATAGTTGAGTCTCTTAATTTTAAATGTTAACATGATGTCGATATATAATTAACAACACTCATAACTTAAATAAGAAGATCACACTGTCAAATGCCAAAATTCACAAAAGGCAAAAACCATTTACAGTGAAATTCCTCATTACCGGACAGTCACCGTCGCACTGTTTTTGTCCGGTAGATGTCCGCTTATGGAGAGGGGGCACAAAAAAGTAGTTTAAATTGTAGCCAAGTGTTTTTCGTTTATGTATTCAATATTTTAAACGAATTTATGAAAATTGAATATTTAATAAATATTTATTACACGTATAGGCGAAGTACATACAATGTGCAAGTTGCTTAATTTTAGTACTGCTTTGGTTAAAAAAAATATTGTAATGGTTGATTGTTTTAATATCAAATTGAGAGTGAGACTTGTATGACACGGTAGTACAGATTTAAAAAACAACTGGTTGAGCATTTTATTAAATTTTGCCCGCTTAAGAGAGATTTTTTATTCAAAATGGTTTAAAATATAGTGTCCGCGTCCGGTTATAGGAATGTAATTTATATGGGAAACTTAATGAAATTGCTGTGTGCATAAAATACGGTCATAAGGACTGTCCGTAAAGAGGCATTTCACTGTATTTTTGTAAGTAAAAAACTAACTTAAATGAACTGAAATGAAAAAATGTCTTCATAGACATTAATGAATTTATTAACTTCATAATCGTTGGTTCAACACTTATTTGCGTTGTTTTTTTTTTTAGTTTTTGGTTGAGGCGAGCCCCCGAAACTCTGGATTGAGGGGTTCAACGCTTTAGCCACTGGCTCCCGGCGGCCATAACACAATAATATAAAGAAAAATTAAAAATTACTGAATCGAATTTTTGTATTAAGGGGGTCCTATATATGTAGTACTTTTGAATTTTGAAAAAATCGATTTTTTTTTATTTCTTATGTTTATAGTAAAACTATGATAGAAAAAGTCTACGAACGGATTTTGTCGAATTCGTAAACGTCTCTGAGATACAGAGCCTCAAATCCGTCTCGTTCACTACGCGGTAACACGGTTTTAAAACTTTAAACGCGTTTTTCTCGCAAACACATTTTTTGACCATGATTCCATCGAAACTAATTGACCGATTCACTTGATTCTTGTTTTGCTGTATTCAAAACGTTTTGCTCCACGGGTTAACCTACGGAGATTGCGCTCCATTGACTAGCCGATTTTTGGGGGGGAGTTTTTAGAGCAAAAAAAGGGCGAATTTCGAAAATAAACACATTAAAACGATGCCGCGGGTCCAATTTTGATCAGTTCGGGTTCATTATTTGTCATCCTTTAATTGGAGTAATGCTGTTTAAGAGAACATTTTTGGATTACATTTCAGACGAACAGGGACAAAGTTAGGAGGGCGCAAACGCACCCTTAAAACAAAAACATGGGCGGTACTCAGCTGGCAGACCCCAACAGTGTTCGCGGTAGCACGTGGAAAAAACTCTTGTTTTATAATTCAATATGTAGTTAAAGAATAAATATACGAAGAATTATCTCATTATCATTTGTAGTTTCTGAAGAAAAAATCCAAGAAAAGCTTAAAAAAACACCGTTTGTACTAGAGGAACTAATTAAGAATGTAAATAGCATGTAGAATATACCATAATCATCACACTTTTGAATAAACGTCGACACGTCTCTTCATTGATCTATTATTTTAAGCGGAAAGTCCGAACAACTAACTCCTTGAAGTAATACCTTTTGGTTCCACAAAGCGATCAGCATTTGCAATATATATAATGATCTATTATAATCTAAACGAGATTATAATCTGCTTTATTTAACTTTTGAAAACAAATGTTCATATTTGTTCATCATATTTTCCCTCGAGCATTTGCTACAAGTCTTTCTGGCTGTTGCGCCAAATATCCCGGTTTATGCACACGAAATACCAAGTTCAGTATCAGTAAAAATCACTCACGCGCAGTGCAAACAATTGCCGGCGATATAGCCATTTGTGGCAAATGTTGTTGCTGATGCTGTAGCCCTTCTTTATGTCTCGACTGAAAAGTTTTATCGGGAAGCGTGGCGCCACTAATCAAAGGACTCGATCGACCCAAAATGCTATCGATGCTGAACGGGCAATACCGTTCAGTGCTTAGTGTACTTTTGGTGTAATCCGCATGATTGCTCAAATTATTCGACTTTTCTTCGTAGCACTCATCGCTTAATCCATTAGATATCACATCGGAAGCACAAACGCTTTCTACGTCTTCATCCTCACGCGGCGCGCTCGACTCGGAATCAGTAACGTGTCTATCGGACTGACTCATTTTATCGTCTTCAAAATTTTATTTGCGAAACAATTCTGACCCGTCGGGTTCCTCGCTAATCGCCTTCTAACTGATTTAATGGCAATAAATATGCTAAGATAAAGTGAAGTGTTTCGTGTTCTGTCAACTTCGCGAGCAAGTAACAGACTCCGCCCAGCTGATTAACACCTCGACGACTGTATTAACAGCAACAACAACCAAACAGCAGCAACATTAACAGCATCAACACGAGCATCCCTTGCGATACGCTACAGTACACGTGCCGCCTTGGGCAGAGCGAGATGGAGACAGGCCGCTGCAGCGGTGCGTACAAAAGCGTTGGACACGACAATAGCTAGACCAGCATCCCCATACTTACAGGCGCTTATTAAGAAGATTACTGACCAATTGGACCGTTCTCCATTGGGTTCGTTAGGCTTCTGGACGTCAGAGCAGTGGGGACCGAAATGATACGAGCACCAACGAGCACAAGCACCCAAGACCTTTTGCTTTTCCATAAACATTTTATTGGCGTTAACATTATTACTTACTTTGTCAATGATGTACTCCAATTAGGAGGTGATTAGAGCCCTCTTGCACGAATACGAGTTCGACTTGGAATCGCGAACAGTGCCGGCTGAAATATGCAGACGAGGCGCATCGCATTAATCAAATACGAGTGTTGAGTGTGTACACAGGCAATGGGAGATGTGAAACTCGGACGCATATGCGTGACTTTGAGAAACTTAACAAATAGGTGTAAAAAATAGTGCGTGGAGCAAATATTGTAAGGCGAGCTCTCCGAAAACAACTCACGGCACAATGTCAGTTGGAACGTCTCTATTACAGATGTTTGCACAAGAATTAGGCTGTTAGCAGCCACCGCTCGCATGCACGAGGTACCGTACCCGTAACGCATTAAATGGCTTTCTAAATTAAGGCTAAAGTAAGCAATAAAAAAATACTTGTTAACTGCCTTTCGACCGTTTGGTTGCTGTCATTTTTCGATGTGGTACTTCGATTTTCAATAATAATCACGATAGTGCGACTATCTAAACTTTGAATTTATAGATTATGTTCTTGTACAAAGTGTTTTAAAAGTCACAATTCATTGCATCGCAACGGGTACTATTTGATTATCGGCATGTTATGCACACTTACCGATGTATGTACCTGTTGTACATATTTCGTAAATTTGTGCAGAGCATTTATAGCTCATTGAAAATTTAAGAAAATTAAAATACTACATTGCACATTTTTTGCCAAATTATTAACTTTTGGACCACTGTGAAACAGCCATAGTCCTTATAATAGAAACCTACAGCTGACAGAATACATGTACAGCATTCAAAATAATAATACATTAATTTTTTTATGGTAAATGGTATAATGGGATACTTGGGATGTAACACTTGGTGGTTTGCATCACGCGAGCACGAAAAACCAAAAATCGCGTGCATCATTGACACAACAATGGCAGGGAGCAAAAAATAATAATTCAATATACACGAAACCAGTTTCAGAAGCAAAATTAATCAATCATTAGGTGCGTTGCACATTACAATTTCTATTGGATAATTTTGAAAAATAAGAGCTACTTACTTACTGGAAATGGGGTAGCGGACAACTGCGAAAACAGCGCACCAAATTGATCTAGTGAGGTATTAGGTTTTGATATAATTATTATTTCTGCACATTTCCACTGTGCTGGAAAATGGTTAATTTGGAGAGTTGTGTTGAACAACAATGTTAAATATTGCATACTTTTTTCTGAAAGGGCTTTAACCGTTTTTGCATTGATACCATCATATCCTGGAGCTTTGGAGTTATTGAGTTTGTTTATTTCTTCTTCAACTTCCAATTGTGAAATATATTTTATTGGAAGGTCCATTGGACATGCCACATCTAAGAATCCCATAACTTATTCCTCATCTGACAAGCTGTTTAGTGAAAGCGGTTTGAAGATCCCTTTCAGGTATTCACCAAATGCTTGAGCTTTGCTTATGTCAGTTTTGCACCATATCCCATCAGTGTTTCTTATAGAAACGTTTCTTTTTGTTGGACGTTTTAAATATTTTGTGGTTTTCCACAAGTTGTGTTCATTGTTTTTATCAACATTAAGATTTTTAAGAAATTCGGAAACTGTCTGGTTTTTATATTTGCTTAATAGTTGTTTCAGTTCTTTAGTGGCTTTATTGAACTTCTTTTTATCATTTGGTTGACGTATATTTTGCCAGACTCTCCGTAAGTTGCGCTCCTTTCTAAACATATCTCTTTCTTCAGTGGGTAAGAAGGTTTTGTGTTTAGAATGTGATTCTTGTGTGAAAGCAGCCTCAAACGCTGTTGAGTAAAATACTCGATTGCAGTATCTAGTTCGAAACCATTTTTAATAGGAGTACTGATATTAATGCGAGCATCCATATACTGATGAAAATAATCAATATCAGTTTTTGCAGTTATAAGCTTTTGCCTTCTTGTGGTCTCAGGTAGTGTATTTATAGTTACAATAATTGGGGATTGATCCGAGCTCTAGTCGAAATTTTCGGAAATGGAATGGAGAATAACTATGTCTCGGAATTCCTTTGTGCACAATAAAGTCCAGAAGGTAAGGAATTTTTCTGGGATCAGAAGGCCAGTATGTGGGCGCGCCAGTAGGTGATCACTTGTTATACATTTGTGCAGTTCTTTTCCTTTCGGATTTGCAAGCCCGGAGTCCCACCAGGGATGCTTGGCGTTATAGTTTCCTCATACAATGAAGGTTGGCCCCAATTTGTTGAAAAAGTTATAATATTCTGGTTGTTTTATCGTAAAACGTGGCGGAAAATATATTGCGCTAAGAGTTATATCGTAAGTGTGACATTTGACCTTGACGCATGCTGCTTGAGGTTGAGGACTTAGTATTTCTTCTTCAATTTTGTATTTCAGGTTTGACTTTATTAATATAGCTGCCCCTCCATGAGCTTTCCCATCAGGATGATCGCTGTTAATGAGATCATAACCTCTCATTTTAAAATAAGACCGAGATGTAAAATGCGTTTCTGAAATGAGTAAAGCGTCAATGTTGTATCTAGAAAGGAATATCTCCACTTCTCTGATGGGGTTACCTATACCGTTTGCATTCCATACTGCAAGCTGCAGGTTTATTTGCATATTTGATTAATTAGCATTGTCATCATATTTATCAAGTTATTTGTAATTTCTAACTGTCTGTGCTGAGTAATATTTCAATTTTTTACAAAGTGTTGCTCATTGCTTTGCACAAAGTTACCTTTGAGCGCTTCAGCATATAGTATAGAAATATTAACGATATTCCTTACTTTGTAGCCTAATTTTTCTAATATCAGCAGCCGCTGTAGCTCAGCTGAATAGCGCGTGAGTGGGCCGCGAGTCAAATGCGACGCTCGAACCCATGTTCAAGACTCCGCTGCTGCTAACACCGAAAAAAAGAAAAACTACAATTTCCCTTTCGGTGGCTGTCCTCTCAGCAGGAAATGGCGTCTGAGAGTGAAATTGCCTATGAAAAAGCTCCCAGCTCGCCGTTCGGAATCGGCATAAAACTGTAGGTCCCTTCCAACTTTGTAAAAATTCGCATGCACAACACGGATGGTTGGGAGTAGCAAGGCCTTAGTCTCGTAATCGGGCTGTCGTGCCAGTCAATTATTATTATAAATCTACAAACGTTGTTCGTTTGTAAATCCATTCATAGATAAATTATAGACCAAACTGAGCATGTTTGACAGTAACATGTAACACGAATAGCTGTCTTATAATTTTGTTACGATTGCAGCTACCCAAAATATTACTTATTTTCATAAAAGCTAACGGTATATTTGACAGGAATTTCTAGGAATATTAAGTTGTACCTAAAATTAAAACTGATACTACACAAAATTATTCTGCGTTTTTGCTTTTCTAAAAAAAGTTACTGTTTAGATTTGGCGAAGCTGTAAAGTGAAATTTTCTGAGTGTCTTATAATTTTGTTACGCACCTTATGTACATGGTATACAAAAATTGTATCACTGTGACACTTTTATGCGATTTTCGAAAATTTTTCGGCGGTAACACTGGCTATAACCATAAAAAAACAACACTTGTAAGACAGAACGTTCTGAATGCGTTTACTAGACTTGGGGGTTTTGCACTAAAATCCACTACCACTACCACTAGAGGTCTGCTGGGAAATTTTCCACTACCACTAAATAAATTTTAGTGGTAGCTGAATTTGTTCCACTAATCACTGATCTTTATTTAGTGGTAGTGCAATTTTCTTCCACTAATTTTTTTTAGTGGTACTTTTTACCACTGCCACTAAATTAAATTCAGTGATTAGTGGAAAAAATTCAGCTACCACTAAAATTTATTTAGTGGTAGTGAAAAGCATAGTGCACTATGACTTTAGTGCAAAACCCCCATGTCTGGCGTTTACCATTAAAAAATAACATTTTTCCTATGTTAATGCCAGATTTGAAATATTCATCCTGGTGGTACCATATCTCAAAAATCATATAGTAACCTACAAATATATATACAGTTGCTGACCTTGATAGTCCAGCGGATAAAGCGTTGGCTTCTCATACCGAGGCCCTAGGTTCGAATCCTAGCTCGGGCTGGTGGTGAAACGCGCGTCTTTTACGATCGCTATCCACGTAAAGCAGATGAGAATTCAAGAATTGCACAAGTGTGCTCTTGGTAGGCAATGGCAAAATCTCCATGAAAGGAAAATTGCCAAAATCGCCATTCGGATTCGGCGTTAACTGTAGGTCCCCTCCCATATGTTTGACATGTGTGTTGCAACACATGTTGGAAAAAACAGTTTTTCATACACATTTCAAACGGGTGGAATTTGTTATATAACAACGGGTCATATAGGCCTAAGTGTGTCTCATACAGAGGCAGCCACTGTTACCAACCAACCTTATACAGTTGAATCTCCCAAAACGCAACCAAATCGTTCCAAGGGCGGTTGCAAACGTGTTGGTGGACGAATTTGAGAAACATCAATTATTCAGTACAATCACATTTTATTGAGAAAGAGGTGCATCCTATATTCAAAATAGGATATCAGGGTGCCCCTGGAGCCTTGTGCTGCAGCCTGATCTTGGGACGGCCCTTCGGGGAGTTTCGTGGAGGCTTGGTTTAACACCCAAATGCGGGTAATGTTTCGTCTCGGCGTAAAGTTGCGTTTACAACCGGGTGCCGGATCCATAGCACGGCAGAGGTTTAGATAGGCCTCGATCCCTACCATGGAGAGGTAATGTCCCATTTACATTATTGGTATCAGGAGCTAGTCTCTCGGGGCGCTTATCAACGCTTAATTTTGAAACGCTCTCCTTTTGAGCACCCTGGGGTTAGGCCACACTGTGGCGGCACTCACGATAAAAATTCGGCATTTCAATTCAAAATAGGATAACTTCAGAAACAAAAATATGTGTATGTATTTCATTTAAAATGAAATTAGTACAAAAACAATTATTTCAGTAAAAAATAATCAATATACATTTATATTAATTGACTTGAAGTAGCTAGTTTTTTTGTGAGGCAAACACATTTGATTTGCTAATTGACGTAAATTCACAAAGAAGTTGCTTTTTTAGAGTAATATACAGGGTTTTCCAACAAGAGATGTTATTTTGGTATTAAAAAAAAACACGATTTTTGGAGATAAATTATCCATTTGATTTGCTAATTGACGTAAATTCACAAAGAAGTTGCTTTTTTAGAGTAATATACAGGGTTTTCCAACAAGAGATGTTATTTTGGTATTAAAAAAAAACACGATTTTTGGAGATAAATTATCGGGTGTTTATTTCATAATAACGAGGAAGGTATGCCGTTAATAATAAAAAACAACATCAGCCAAATGGCCACCATGACCACGCTTACAGGACCATATCCTTTTCATGAAATTTTCCATAACCAAATCGCAAAGTGGCTGCCCTATGTCCTCGATAGCCTCACGAATTCTATCTTTGAGGTCTTGAATCGACGCTGGGCTGTTGGCGTACCCTTTATCTTTCACGTGGCCCCAAAGGAAGAAGTCGCAAGGTGTTAAATCACAAGATCTCGGTGGCCAATTGTGATCACCTCTTCCAGAGATAACACGGTCCGAAAACTTTTCCCGCAAAAGAGCAATGGTTTCGTTGCTTGTGTGGCACGTAGCGCCGTCTTGTTGAAAGTAAACGTTGTCCAGATCAATACCATCCAACTCCGACCATGAAAAATCATTAATCATCTCTCGAGGACGAGGACTCGACAAACCTGGGTTTTCTTCAACACTTTGGGCTACAGCAGCAATATTCTCAGTTGTTCTTGAGCTACGTGCACGGGTTTTATTCTTCACATCACTAACTTGTCCCAACAGCTCGAATTTTTCCACTAATTTCTGTATTGCGGTCCGACAAGGTGCTTCACGACGACCCAAAAATGCTTTAGTTTTGCGAACTGTGACTGCAAGATTTTCACCATTTTTGTAGTGAATTTTAATAATTTCAATGCGTTGTTGAAGCGTGTATCGTTCCATTTTTAGTAATGGCGTAGTTTCTACTTGTCAAATGTCAAAGAATAAAAGCTTCTAAAGTGACAGCTACCGAAATACCGGGTGATTCAAAATAACACCTCTTGTTGGAAAACCCTATATTATATCTGCGAAGCGGTTGCATGTATTGAATAGTTGCGTCTTGTGGAGCTGCGTTTTGGGAGATACCGCTGTCTACAATTATATACTGCATGCTGAATTTCGTTGGAAAAAATTATGATTTTAAACAGTATTAAGCCGCAACAGTTTTGCACGTATCCCCTTCCCCCCAAATGAAATCCAGTGTGCGCTACTGCATATTTACGTATACTTAGGTATGCATTCAGTAGCAGTAGGGCACCTTGTAAAAAATTACTTTGTTGTATGCAGCGACGCGACACATTTCTGTTCTAATTATATTGTCAGTGCAGTGGATGACAACGCTTTTAAAGACTCAGTGTTATCTGGTGCAGAAAACTAAATGCAGAAAGTGTAAATGTACGTACTGAAGTGTGACAGTTGTGGGTTATTATCGCAAGAGAGAATATTGTGAGGAGATAGCTTTAAACAGTAACATCGAACAGTTGGAGAAACTACCGCAACGCGTCAAGACCTCACAACTTGTGCAACTTCAATGGCCATTTACGGTGTATCAGTCTTCGTGCTCGTGGTTAATGCATGGACTACAGTCCAAGCCCAACAATACCAACCCACAGTTTTTGACTTCGACGTAAACGATATCCTGAATGGTAAATTAATGCCAGTGCAAATATTATCACGGCAGCTACCAGCTATCTTATTCAGTAACGGCAACTCCAACACCAGCCACAGTGCCACGCACTTCCGGCAACCACCATCTAAAGTTTCTGCTGTACACATATCGGATTTGGATATTGCTTTTACAGCAATGGGATATCATAGGTGAGCAGTGGGGCGATTTGTGAAAGTCTTAGACTTAGTCTTAAATTTACAGGCGTATGATAAACGAGTTCCTGGCAACCGATTACCTAACGCATCAGATAGTAAAGGACAAATCACCAGCCAGTCAAGAAAAGTTTATCGTTCTGAAACGAATGGGAACGCCGGCAGATGATTTGGTGCACGATGCAAATTCGACAGAATTCAAAATTGGATCCCGCAGCTTATATCAAAATTCCTTTCGGGAGTTACTCAATGATGAAGGAATGACCAAATACAAGTCGTGGTTGGATAAGTGAGTAAATAAGTTGGCTACTTGAATTGTTCTAAAAAGAAAGTTGAACAATCATTGGTTGGACCTAGCACATATAAGAACTTTATATTTTTAAGAATGTTGTTTACTTGCACAATACATTTTCTTAATCTTACGCACACACATATATCTACTCTACACACAATTGGCCACTAGTCAGTTGTGATAGAGTGTGTCTCACAACATTAAATTGTTGCAAGCAAATATTGTTTTTTGTAGCAAATATTTTCATTTGATTATTGAAAATTTTTTAGTTCTAAGTCCACAACAACAATGCGTGTTCAACACGTTGTGTCCAACATCAACTCACGTTTGTGAGTTATGTGCAGAAGTGGAAAAGGAACAAAAAAAATTGCATCATTTTCATTACAAAAAAGCTATTTCGAAATGACTTAAGGAAACTAAGTTTTGTTCCTTTTTGTTCAGAGGTAAAAAGGGAAAATAACAAGCCGGAGACTGAACGGACAGGAGACCGAAGACAGAGACCGAATGTACTCCCAATTAGCTGCTGAGGATTAGGGAAAAATGCTTAGGTTTGAAAAAATTAAAATTAACAAGAATTAAAATTAACTATATTAGCTAAAATTAACTGCATAGGGTCCTGTGGCATAAAAAATATTGTCAAATATCCAAAAAAGGAAGATAAGTATATTACTTCGCTGAGTGGACTGCATGATCTTCAAATTATAACCCCATAGAACAGAATATTACATCTTAAAAATTTTTTATGGAAATTAACTCACTACCACGACCACTTCCTATACAAAGAATTCAATACGTCCAAAAAAATAGTTTCAAAAACTTCATAGAGTAATAAAATTTGGTATGAGAAATAGTAAGAATGCATTGTCGCTAATTACCAAAAATTGGTGAGAGTCTACTTTCCACGTAATAATTGTACCTTTAAAAATATTAAAGCCAGAATGATAAAATCTATATTTATATATAATCTATATACATATGCATAAAAGTAGTAGCCGTGCGTTAGTCTCGCAAAAATTGGCAAATGGCTCGACATATTTAAATGACTTTTTGTTAGATTTTGTCTGCCTTGAATCAGAGGTGGAACAAAAACAATCAAAAAAATTGAATATAACAGACGTTGAACAAGGGGTGTGGCAAATTTTTCCGGGCCCAAATTTTCCGCGCTACTTTGGAACTACAAGTCGTACATTGATGAAACCTGGTACAAACTTACCTTTAAGTCGCACAATTCGACTGGGAGAATGGACTAAGCATTGGACAAGGAGACGTGGCACCACCCACGCAACTCAAATTTTTAATGAGGAACAACGTCAAAATTATAAGTCGCACAGCACAGAGATTTGGTGTACCGTCGTCATATAGATGTGTCATTAAACTAGTAAAATGTGACGTAAAAAATGACGTGGACAGCGAGTCGTGTGGATGATGAAGCTCCGATGAAAAAGGTTTTTCATGCGGTAGGTGGAGGTCGACGGCGAAGAGGGAGGTCGTGTCTCCGGTGGAAGGACCAAGGCAGGTTGTTATAGCCAGTTAAGCAAGTAAAAGATTTATAATTCAAGCACATTTAGTTTGTTGCTTGTATGTGTTTTTGGCGAAAGGTTAATTTTGTAATTTTCGTAAATGCCTCCAGCTGCATGCTCTCTTTCACCCTTATGTGTGTGATGGGGTACCCGGGTACCCAAATCACTTTGATACTGAAAGTTTATATACTTACGGATGACCTAGAAATCTAAAACTTTATGACAACTCCCAAAATGGTATTATGTCTTTATTTTCGAGTGTTTGATTACACATATTTTTATGAAATTGCATGGATTTCTTAGACTTTTCCTGTAAGTAAAACTTTCTAAAGCAAATAATTTTTAAGAGAACAATTTATAATAATAATAAAAAAAATAATAATAAAGGTCGGCTAGTATCATTATCCAAACCTATAAAACGTAAAAAGTTTTTGAACCTGTCGAAAGACAGCTTCAAAAACTAAGCAAAAACGGCAAAATGTCTTACAGTGCAAACAAAAAGTGAGAAATTTTGTTCATACAATTTTTACTGGGGTACCCTATCACACGGGTAAGAGTGTGTTTTTACAATACAATCAAAAAACAATTTTTTTGGTACTCGAATTTATGGCTAAGCCTCATCGTATGACTTACGCCATCAGCTTCCTAAGCTTCTTCTTTTGAGATATGTTATTCAGTAGCTTCTATCAGCGCACGGTACGCCAATCAATGATGCCCCTTTGACTGCCATAGTTGATGCCGAGGTCCCACTAACTGGTGGCTGTACTTCTAAGGAGTGCGTAGAATAAAATTTTCCGTTACAAAAATGATGAAATCTTTTGAACCAGTAGTCCGAATTTTATGAATTAAAGCATTTTTGTTCAAAAATTGTTTACAGATTTCAAAACCAAAGTAAGACACCACATATTATGTTTTTTTAATAAAAAGTTTTAGTTTTCCGGAAACCCCGTCCATTAACGTTTTTATGGTAGTGTCCGACACCCTCATAGCTGATGAAGACCACTTTCTCTTAAAGTCTTGAAGGTTTTTGGCGACTTTCTTGGTTACCTTCATCTCCATTTTTACTAAAGCCCAGTATCTCTCGATCGGCCTTAGTTCTAGACAGTAAGGTGGATTGGCTTTTCTAGGTATTTGTTGTTGTTGTTGTTGTCTCGGGAAATAGAAAGTCTTGTACTTGTGGGAAAAAATAAACAAGTGTAGGATGCTTTATGTGAGGACCGATGAGCTGTAGAATATTATAAGTAGAAGCTTTGCTCATGCGGAAGTGATCGTAAAGGTCCTTGTCGCCCAAAAAAATGGAAGTGGTCCGGCCACATTCTCACAATTTTTAATCTTCTCATCACCGTTATATTTAACATATCAAACATTTTTGCATGGCTTTGATCTTCCTGGTCAGAAGAACAACTCATTGCTATTTTTGGTCGAATTATAATTATTTTATGCCGAAAAATTTTAATTGCGCTTTTCAGTTTTCCAAAATAAATAAACTGTCAAAAGCTGTTGACAGTTTAAACTTAGTTTAACCGTGAGGATTGGGCGTTTAAACTGAGTTTAAACTTCAGTCAAGTTTAACTGAAAAATTCGATTTTGCGATTAAACTAAGTTTAAACTAGAAACTAAGTTAAAGTCGCACTGAAAAATTAATAATCTACCATATACTGAATAGACTTAACTTTTTACAGAACAGCCACACTGGAAGATATTCAACGGCAACTTGGAAGAAATCTTCTACCTCCAGGAGAATCAAAAGCCGTTACATTGGGACATAACCGAAAGCAATCAATTCAATTCCAATCAGACTTGGAAGACGATGGCCAGAACATTGAGGATGGTGATATCACCGGATATGCATTAACAAATACTCCATACGACTATGTAAGTTCTGTATGTACATACAACTCTACCAATTCGTAGGTACTTATTTTGTTGCTCTTCACCGTTAACTCTTCAAAAGGATTTAGTTTCAATACTCATCAAGAGGCTTCAGATTTTAGCTAACAAAATTGTAATGTGAGACTTAAAATCCGAAGCTGTATTATTAATTTGATAATATTATTCAATAATAATTATTTAATTGATTGGCACGCAACCACCCGTGTGTGCGTGTGAATTTTGTACGCGGGTGGAAGGGACCTACAGTTTTATGCCGGTTCCGAACGGCAGGTTGGGAGCTTTTTCATAGGCAATTTTTACTCTCAGAGGTTTGCCATTTCCAGCTGAGAGGACAGCCACCGAAAGAGAAAACGAGTTTCCCGTTATTTTTTTTCAATAATAATAATTAATAATATTTCTCTAGAAATAACACCCAATGTAAAAATTTCGGGTCAGTCTGTCAAGTCTATGAAGGGCAAACAAACCGACCAACAGTCTTTAATAGGTTCGGTAACTCTTTCCAGGGTCAAAGTGGGAATTTAGTTTTAACATCTTCATCAGCAAACATGCAACCGAAAGCGCCACTAAAACTCCCTGTAATCAGCAAAACTGGTTAGTAATATTATGTTTGATTCCATTTATCCGGTTCTTGACCACCGTTTATGTTGGGTTAAAAGGTTATGAGAACGCATACGATGACTACGGAGTGCATGCGCCACCACCGCAATCGCATCCTCCACCCCTTGTGCCCGTAGCGCCGCCAACAGTGTCAGGAAAAGAAATTGGTCTGAAGGATATAACCGATATCGCGTTGACCACGCTAGCGTTTCTCTCGTTTGGTATGTTTATACTGCAAGTATTAATGTGCATAACAATGGTAAGTGCGCAAATGTTGCAAACTGTTGGTGGAACGATTCGCTTTCAACTGTGTTCAATAATAGGGTAAGGAAGATGCCAATAATATGATGGTACTGCCAATGGAAGGAGTTGACGGCGGTGACGTGTCAGGAGGTGATGGAACGGAAGAGATTCGTCGGAGAAAACGATCCGTCCATAGTCACAATCAACGATTAAATATGGTATATTTATTTAAAAAATCTATTTCCTTATGTTGTATGTATAATGAAAATGTATCGAAAAAAATGTTTTCAGGTTAACGGCTTAGCGCGCAAAGTTTTGTTTTCCATTGATGCTGTTTTACATTCTACTGGGAATCAAGAATCGTGCCATTTATGGGTGCTTTGCGAAAAAAATAGATTTGCGAAGCACCAAAATAATGACCAGAAATTTTGGATACCAACTTGGAGGTATATCTTTTTATATCTATTGTTGGTTATGATTTTATGATTTGCTACTTAGCGTTCGAAATTTAAAATTGCATCTTCAAATTTAAGAACATTATTTAGTTCCTCTGGTGTTACAATGCATCACATTAGCTAAAATAAGGGACTACTTCTGGGCATAAAACTATCAGGCCTATTTTTAGGCGCAACGCAATACATATTATACCATTTCCAAGTTTAAGTTTTACATTTAACAAATGCACAAGCGAATTGTCTTATTCTCTAGCTTGGGAATGAGTTGGCTCAGTTCCAGAGGCATAAATAACTCAACAAAGGCTGCCGAATATTTTCCCGTAATTCAAAGTCTCAGAGCGGTTCTACTTGGTTTATTTGGTAAGCGTGATAATTCTATACATAAGCATAGTTGTTTTCCAAATTAATGAACACTCGATTTCGCGCAAACCGCATTTAACGAACAAGCACATCTTTTCCATTGAGTACCTTAAATAACAAACGTCAATAGAATAAAATGTCGTAAAAACAGAATACACATGTGTTACCAATGAAATGTTATGCAAGAAACAAAAACTGATACCAAAAACAGCTAATGAATTGCTTTCTCCTTCGCACATTTTTGAATTTTGTTGCTGCATGAAATTAATTTTATTGTTAACTAACAGAAGAGCTCGTGTAACTGATGTACTACAAATAGATATATAAACGGTACATATATATACATATCAATCATTGATTGAATATCATTTGAATTGTGTTTCTATAATTTCAAATGTTTGTTTAAATAAAATAACATTTGAGAATTCGACTTCCAGGAATTTAAGTCACTCTGGTTAATAGAATATACAATAATTGTGTTCATTTAATCGGAAACCTACTGCGTTTACATACACATTTTTTATACTTATAAGCACGTAAAGTTTTAATATATCACACACGCACTACAAAAGTGACACAACTCAAAATTTTCATTTTCGGGTTTATGTGTTAATACTGTGCACAATGCATAAATCTACCAATCAGCAAAAGTTCAGTATATTTTGTTTTTGTTAACTGTTGCAAAAATACAGTTAGGTCTATCTTCATGTCAAAAGTTTGATGCTATTTGATCGTCCTAACTCAAATTGTGTCACTTTTGACGAAATAAATTTTTGTTAAAGTTAATTTTAAGCAGAATTCTGATAATTTTTTTATATATTTTTAATTATTAAAATTAATTATGATTTTTCCAAATTTTTCTTTCAACTTTTTAACTGTCATTTATAATTATTAAATTCAGAAAAAGTGCCATGACTTGAAATTATTCGGTAATTATTGAATTAAAATATCATTAAAACAGTTACAACTCAAAATTTTGGATTTTCTAGTGTAAAATAAAAAAAAAATTCTGGAAACTTATCATAAAGCATAATCTGTACGGGTTTTCTACTGAACGGTCTATACGTTATTTAAAAAAAATGTTTATTTTGTGTGTGTGTATGTTTCTGAAAAATTTTGAGTTGTGTCACTTTTGTTGTGCGTGTGTACAATAATTGCAAATATTGATTATACGAAGTGCTCACTAGTGCAAAGAACTAAATAATTTTATAATGACTATACTTCGGGATAAAGGGAATTCTACAGGCTACAATATGGTAACAAACTTATTGTACCTTAGTAATGGATTTTTTCGAGAAAAAAATCAATTTTTAAAAAATTCTTATAAAAAAAGTTGTTTTGCTTAAAACTTTATTACTACAACTTATAGGGTTTTTCATTTCGAACCGAAAACTTTGGCAGCCCTGCGTTCAACAACCGCAGCTGTCATCTGTTGTTACATTGTGTTAATATTGTAGTTTAGTGTTTGCTATTTATGAAAATGGACCGATTTAGCATCGCTCAACGTGTAAACATAGTGAAAATTCAATACAAAAATGGTGGAAATTTGAGCACCACTTTTCGCGCACTAAGGAAGGATTTCGGACGTCACGGAATGCCTGTTTTGTCAACAATTTCGGATTTATTGGCGAAATTCGAACGAACTGGTTCTGTACAAGATGTACAGGGGCCAATACGTAATCGCCCTGCTCGTTCGGCCAAAAATATTGCTGCTGTAGCTGCCAGTGTTGAAGATGACCCGAAATTATCGCTTCCCCGGCGTTCACAACAATTGGACATCTCCATCACCTCAATTTGGCGTGGCCGGAGATCACAGAATGCGTCGTAACTACGCCGAATGGGTGCTTGAAAAACAGTCCGAAAATCCCAATTTTTCGCACAAAATTTTCACCTCGGCGGTTACGTTAATAATCAAAATAGTCGTGTGTGGGGCTCAGAAAATCCACACGTGGTTGTCGAGCGCCCAATGCATCCACCTAGAGTCACTGTTTGGTGTGCATTATGATCCGGTGGTGTCATAGGACCATATTTCTTCGAAAATTACGAAGGACAGAGGTTACCGTCAATTCTGAACGTTATCGCCGTATGATAACCAAGTATTTCTGGCCAGCGATCGAAGATATGGATGTGGAGGAGATGTGGTTTCAACAGGACGTCGCTACATGCAACACGACCGAACATCACACAATTGCGAACCTGGTTTGATGAACGCATAATTTCGGGTGTTGGTGATGCCAATTGGCCGTCAAGATCTTGCGATCTGAACCCTTTGGACTTTTTTCTTTGAGGCTACGCGAAAGACCAAGTAAAAAAGTCATCGAAAATTACCTAAAAAGAATTGAGGTGTGCCAGGCTGCTCGTGGCGGTCATTTGAATGATGTCATATTCCATTACTAATGGCACAAACCAAATATTATTTTGATAATAAAGTTTCATCAAAATTCAAATTTTAATTGATTTTTTTTCTTTATTTACTTTTTCGGCTCATGATGAAAACCCCTATACATATGTATCTAATGTTGCACATCATAAGAAAGGTATGAAAAAGACCTTTCGATTGATCGTGTAAATCGGTTGGAGATTAATTGAGTTTTTTTGATAAAAACTTTGACCCCGAGCCACGTCTTTTGTGGGCGTTTCCCAGGCACAAGTTTTAGTTTATTAGATTCAGGAGCCAACCCTCTATATAAAAGCATACTAATTTATTTTTTCACGAGAGCCTCAAAATATGCTCTTTTATATGTTCCATTTAAAGTCTGGAATACAAGCAAAAAAAACAAAAAAATTTTGATTTGCTCAAAACAAAACAAAATTAAAAACTTTGCATATTTTGAGGCCCCTCATTTTTTAAGGAAAAAGTATGAAAAGTGATGAAAATGGGTATGGTACATTTTTGCTATTATTTCGATAAGAATGGGAATCACACCAAATAATTTGGCCGTGTTGTATTATTTGATGATTCCGCTTTCATTTAACACCTAACTCGTTAATTGCTTTACGAAAAATGTGCATGTTTTTCAACATTAAAGAAAACGCCTTCAAATTCCATATTTTCCGACTTTGAGGTCCAATTACCGCGGAATTTTAAAACTTATAAAAATAAATTACATTGGAAAAGAAGCCGTGAGGTGTTGTAAATGCCAGAGAGAGAAAACCATATCAACCGGTTCGTTGATTTAGAAATTACCATCGAAAACGTGAAAAAAGTCAGGGAAAATACGAAAAAGTGACACGCCCATTTTTTGCGAAAACGGAAACTAAGTTTTAAAAACGGCTTGCGAATTCGAAATCAGCGGTGCCTAATTACCCTAGAACTGATGTCAAGCCCAGAAAAGCCGACCATTGAAATTTGTTGCCCTGTGTAATCAACGTCATCCCTAAGGCCTGCGCCTTAGCGGCATTGCTAATCAACAACGCACACCGGGTCACCCTGCACGGAGGTATCCAGCAAATGCTTCAGTATCTGCGCAAGCAATTCTGGATCCTGAATCTGAGATCCGCTGTTAAGTCTCACATTCATCGCTGCGTGGTCTGCAAGCGACATCAACGGTCGATGCAACAACAGCATATGGTTTCACTTCCACTGGACTGGACTACTGTGGTCCGTTTAATATTCGACTCGGCAGTCGCCGAGCTCAAACGACAACTAAAACATACGCTGCAGTATTTGTTTGTATGTGTACAAAGGCGGTACACATTGAGCTGGCTGAAGATCTCTCGACTCGGGTATTTTTAGACGTATTCGACCGGTTTGTCAGTCGCAGAGGCTACTGACGAAACCTGTATAGTAACAATGTCGGTGCTGACCGAAAACTGCAGCGAGATCTCACCAATTGGCATAATTCGCACGTTGAACAGAACATCGCCGACGCGGGAATGACATTGCATTTTATTGTACAGGCAGGGCCCCACCACGGCGGCCTCTGGGAAGCAGCTGTGAAATCGGTGAAGAAACATCTACTACGCGTGGTGGGGAGCCAGACACTTCACTTCGACCAGTTCGCACGCTTCTTATTCGCATTGAGGCATGTCTCAACTCGAGACCTTTGATTGCTCTAAGCAACGATCACGAAGGTGGCACGGCACTCACGCCTGGTGAGCTGCTAATTGGGCGACCACTTCTGGCTCGACCAGAACCTGACGTTTCTGACGTAGCGGAGAACCGCCTCAAACATTGGCAGCGACTGCAGAAGATGTACCAGCACTTCTGGCATTGTTGGTACAACGAATATTTAACACTGTTACAAGCCCGACCCGTGACTGCCTAGTGAGGGTGGTGACCATTGAATACAACACGGACAAGCGTTCGCCGGAGGGCCGCCCAATCAAACACCAGTGTCAGCGGTCGGTGCAGAAGGTCTGCCGCTTGACAGAAGCACATGAGGAAATCCTGGACCGTAACGGCTCAACCGAGCAGGAATGTTCGCAATCCCATTATTGAACAGTGGGACTTGGCAGCACTGCACATCGGACCGATAACCTGGCCAGGGTTATCGATGACCGGTGGCGTGGGTCGGAGCTTTTGCTTCACACTCGTTTTCAAATAACGGACAGCAGTTGACGTGTCGAAGCTTGTGCGGTCTGCGCAGCTAATTTTCACTAATTTGTAAAATTCAAAAAGTTAGAAAATAAACGGTTTGTTCTTCAGGTCACTTCAGTTCTTTCACGATTTCATGTCTCCTAAAGAATGCAATGCTGCCGCTACCGGCAAATGTACGTCCAGTCGTGTTGTGTCAGGTTGCATATGCTAGGTAGAAGTTGCGCAGAGCCAGCTGCATGATTGGCGTGATATAATTATTTGCTATCCACACTGAAATAATGCACTTCTATTTAATTATATAACTGAAAGTATTTCTTTTTAGGAAACAAACTTTGCGACAGTTACTTTGCAAACACCTGTGGACAACTTTGGCATAAAAAATATTACAAATAGTAATTATTGTTTATTATTGCTATAACATTAATTTATGTAAAACATGAGAAAAAGAGGTTTATTGTAGTTACATTACATCACTTATTCAACAGTAGATCTTAAATCGTCCAAATATATGTATAAAAAAAAATACACAACTATCCTTAAGATTTAATGTTTTTGGACTCCATATTCGAACTGGAGTTATTGTGATCTTCATAAGGTAAGTGCCATTGTCGGAAGCACAGTCTAGGACAAAGTGGAGCTTTATTTACACAGTTCTGACAGCGTTATGTTGTTTTATTATTTTTTTGCCTGGAACAATATTTGCACCTCCAATGCACACTGCAAAAAGCAACGGTAGGTTAGGTAAGCTGGCTGACCAAGTCCGCCAAGCATAGACACTGTCCCTAGCGATACCTATTAGAGTTCCTTTTTGTTGCGGATCAACATAAAACTGATCAGTGAGTACGTGGGTGTTCCTAGCGAACTTCAGCAGCAAGTTAATATTGTTGCGAAAATGAGTTCTTTAATCTCTGGATTGTGCTTGAAAAGTAAAACACACGTCAATTGCTCAGCGCAAAACGCAGTCAGAAACCAACAATCACTTTATTTACAGATTTACACTTTCTTTTCTTTACACTCGTTACTCCAGTTGGACTATCTCTCGATCGTTCTCGCACATTCAATTGGCCTATCTTTCGATCATTCTCGCACATCCCATTATCATCGCAAGCCATCCGTGCCATATCGAAATCATAGCAAGCTGGCCGTATTCTAAAGTGCGTGCCTGAAAGTATGCCCGTAAAAGCGTTGATGCATAGCACATCGAGAGAGTGCCTCATCGTTACACTGCCCACCACTTAGACTTGTTCGTCCTGAACAAGTGCCGAGGCTCCGCCGGAGTAAGCTGCCAGGCGCTCCAAATGGACTACTCTCAGCTTAGCGTTGAACCCTGTACACCACGTCATTTATCCTGGTCATGACCTTGTACGGTTCTTCCCATGACTTTTGAAGTTTTGGAGACAAACCTTTCCTCCGCGGCGGGTTGTAGAGCATTACCAGATCGCCTTCTTGGAACCCTGCTGTGTTAGCCTGTAGATCATATCTGGCTTTCATCTTATCGCTGATCAATTGGATACGGCTCCTTATAAACTTGTGGATTTCTTCCAGCCCAGACCGCTTATTAAAATCGTCAGTCCTATCGCCTTCCGTCGTGCTGACCACTCCGAACTTCAAGTCAGCAGGCAACCTCAACTCTGTGCCGAACACTGCTCGGGCTGGAGTTAGTGATGTCGTATCGTGCGGGGCTAACCTATACGTCATTAGGAACAGAGATATGCGTGTCCCAATCCTTTTGATTCCTGCCTACTACTTTTCGCAGATATTCTTCCAGCGTTCGATTGAATCGTTCCACCATGCCGTCGGACTGGGGATGCAAAGGACAGGTGCGAGTTTTCCTTATTCCTAGTAGCTCACACACTTCCCTGAATACCACAGACTCGAAATTCCGGCCTTGATCCGACTGCAACTCCAGCGGAACCCCAAATATAGCCACCCAGTTGTTTACCAGTATTTCCGCGACCGTGGTGGCCTCCTGGTTAGGAATAGGATACACTTTGGGCCATTTGCTAAATTAGTCCATTACCACCAGCACATATTTGTTGCCTTGAGTTCTAATTAAGAATGGCCCGGCGACGTTGGCAATGCGCTCGAAGGGCGCTCGCACATTGTACTGCTGCATGCGGCCTCGAGATCTTCTAGTCGACCCCTTCGGCCGAACATCGATCACAGCTCTTAATCCAATCGGCTACAGACTCCTGGCATCCTACCCAGTAGAATCGTCTTTTTATTTTGGCGACAGTTTTTGTGATGCCTAGTTGCCCTCCGCTGGAGTAGTTATGGTATGCCTCGATCACCTCGTTGATCCTGCATTTCGGGACTACAATTAGGGAATTGCTGGTCCGGCCATCCTCACTCTCCCACTCGCGGTATAGGCAGCCGCAGACTTTGCCACTGTGCCCAGTAAGCCTTCGCGATCAGGCTTTCAGCGGCCATCTCCTGCCAGTCCGGACATACGCGTTGCTCCTTGCCTTCGGCGATTTTGGCAAGATCCGTATCCTCGCGCTGGTCCTTTTGTATCCTCTCCGCAGACCCCTCCTCTGGCATAACGCTTACCAATCGCACGTCCACTATCTGCTCTTTGCTTTTGGCTCGCGAACAATGCCTGCATTCGGTTTTGCACGGACGGCGTGACAAGGCATCGGCATTTCCATGGCTGCTACCCGTGCGATGCTCTACCGTGTAGTCGTAGCTCTGCAGCCGCTCGATCCACCGCGGCAATTGGCCTTCAGGATTAAAGTTCAGTAGCCATTTCAATGCCGCATGATCTGTGCGCAGGCGAAACTTTTGCCCATATAGGAATTTGTGAAAGTGTTTCACGCATTCCAAAATTTTGCTGTAGTATGCTATCACTTGTTCTTGACCATCTATTATCTGTGATAGCACACCGCCAATACTATGCCCGCTTGCATCTGTATCCAGCCCAAACATCTCTCCGGGCACGGGGAAGGCCAGAGTTGGAGCAGTGCACAGTTTTTCCTTTAGTTGTGCAAAAACTTGCTCCTGCTGTTCGCTCCACTCGAAGGCTTGATTCTTTTTCGTCAGTTTGCGCAAGCTGCCGGCTATGTTCGCAAATCCAGGAACAAATCTTCGGTAATATGTGGACAGGCTCAGGAAACTGCGGAGTTCGTGTAGATTGCGTCACCGCCGTGATTTTGCCTCCATCCGTATGTACTCCGCGAGCGGAAACCGTGTGACCTAGGTACTTGACCTCTTTTTGGAAGGGGGAGCACTTCTTCGGGATGAGTTTAAGCCCGGCTTTTTGTATTCGCTCGAATACCTGCTTCAGCTTTTCCAGGTGGTCGTCGAAGCTTTTACCCATTACGATTATGTCGTTGAGGTATAGCAGACACGTCCGCCAATGCAGCCCTTTAAGCACACGTTCCATTAGCCGCTCGAATGTTGCTGGTGCGTTCCAGAGTCCGAACGGCATGACGGTGAACTGCCACAACCCATCGCCAACACTGAAAGCCGTTTTCTCTTTGTCCTTGTCTGCAAGCTCCACCTGCCAACAGCCGCTGCGTAGGTCGAGCGTGGAAAACCACTGTATGCCCGACAGTGTGTCCAGGGTGTCATCGATCCGAGGTAGTGGATAGCTGTTCTTCTTGGTCACGTCATTGAGCTTCCGATAGTCCACACAAAACCGGATACTGCCATCCTTTTTCTTGACGACCGGCACGACCGGCGAGCACCAAGGACCTGACGAAGGCTCTATGACCTTTTCTTTACGCATGTTTTCGATCAAATTTGTGACGTCTTCCCTCTTGGCCAGAGAAACTCGTCTTGGCGGTTGGCGGATCGGTTTCGCATTTCCGGTGTCGATGTTGTGCTTTACTATGGCTGTTCTTTCGCCTGCTTCTGCTGCAAATATTAACCCATAGTGCTGCAAGAGTGACCGTGCCTTTTGTTTCTGCTTGGCTGTAAATTCGCCACTCCACTGGTTCTCCTGCGGTATGGCGTCCATGTTAAAACCACTTTTTTTACTTCCTCCGGGTGGGCTACTTTCGCAATTGACAACTGCTTCAGCCTCTCTACACTCGCCAATGACCGCATCTTTTCCAAAATATCTGGGTGTGTTAAGTGGGTTGAGTATCCTGACTGGTATTTTGTCGTTTTTGGGTTCCACTAATGTACGTCCGATAATTATGTTGTCGTGTCCTTGCTCTGGTGCTTCTACAACCCACAGCCGACTTGTCCCATCGTCATCGTCAACCTTTGCCCACACAATCGCCTCGGAATTCGCTGGTATCCTCTGGTGTTGACACGAGACAACCTTCCTTACCGCCACGCTTCGCTCATAGCTGGTGTGCAGCGGGAATGCAATGTTGGCATACCTCAGCACACTTTCTTTTAGCTCCAGCGTAAAACCGTGCCTAATCATGAAATCCAAACCGATAATCACGTCGTCCATTATATTCACGACGATGAACTCATGTTCGTTTTTGTAACTTTTTCTCTTAACCCTGTAACTCCTCTTTCCTCAGTGGTTCCCAATTCTTCAGAAGCTTCCTTTTTATGATCTAATATTCCAGCGCCAGTATCCAGTATCAATACAAACAACTTTCCATCTATATTTCCTTCAATCGTCAAGCTGCTGGGTTGTCGTTTCAGCTGCAAGACAAGGACGGTGAGGCAGCAGGTTTTGGGGATCAGCTCACGCCCCTTTGGGCTAACCCTTTTTAGATTAACGACTCCTCGTCCTCAGCCCTGAGCTTGTTGGCTGAGCCTCGATTGTCAGTATTCCTCACTTCAGGCGTTTGCGATCGAGAACGGAAACGCCTTTTTCGTTGACGGCAGTCTGGTGCTACGTGACTCTGCTTGCCACATATCCAGCAAACAATTTTAGAGGAGACCACCCGTGGCCTAAACATAACATTTTCTGTTAGACGTCTGTAAATGGCAAAACTGAGTTAACACAGTTTTGAAAATTAGTTTACGCACTTTGATACAAAAACAATTGTATGGGAATTTGAGCATTTAAGGTAGGTGGATCCGAAAAAGTGCACTTTTTTTAGGAATTTTCAGAAAACGGTTAAAGATACAACGCTGAAAATTTTTTCTGGATATGAACACACATTTATTTAGAGAATACAATTTTTCAAATTGAATGAATCAAAAAAGGGGGAGGGGGCGTCCATCAGTGGCGGAATGTCGGCGAGGAGGTGTCCCGGGAGTGATTCCGTCAAAACCCGTGATCTGAAACACAATCAGTCGTATTCAAATGTACTACTAAACAAAATTCTATGGCTTTTGCTCATAAAATGAATGTTTTACGCCCACAAATCTAAAATTTATCTAGTGTAATCTAAAGCAAATTCAAAAATTAAAAGTGCTCTCCTGAAAACTTCATAAAATCGACTTTGGCTGTTATTCCTTACGGCCACAGAATTGCTGATATACTGCATACCATAATACAAAAAAGAAGGTTTCACTCATAAGTTTTGTCGGCTATATTAATCTTATGGCGTATATCACGTTTCTGACAAAGTAAGCGTATGAGGTGGTTTTCACATCTCCGGCAAATTAAAGATTTTTGTCGTTAAATTTATTTTGCCAAAAACCGAAACAATATTAGGTGAGTATAATCGATGCTGAAGAACTTTATACTTCAATTCTTGTCTTGTGT
Source organism: Melieria omissa (assembly GCA_963971225.1). NCBI lineage: Eukaryota > Metazoa > Arthropoda > Insecta > Diptera > Ulidiidae > Melieria > Melieria omissa. The sequence goes on along the minus strand of OZ020267.1, from coordinate 48,505,452 downwards.
GCAGCCCCTGTTCAGCAACGCTTGCCACTGAAAAAGAACTATGTATTACGAATTTTGCACTAAACGTCATCGCATTAGTTATAAATCGATTGCTTCTGTGAAGATTCAAATACTTTTATGTAAATCTAGGTGAATGATGCCATTGCCCACGAGCCAGTCATTATGTTAAGAAAACGATGTAAACGCTTTCATTCAACAGAAAATATATTTCAATTTAAAAGGGTGACTGCCATAGTAACACTGAAGAATTGTTCTTTTCCGATTTATTCTTTTTGAAACTATGTTTTCAGAGACATTCGACATCGACTATGGAACTGTACACACAGCTTATTTTTAATAAAATCACATTAATACGTTGGTTTGGCAGCACTGGTAAGCGAGACGGAATATAGCTTAAAAAATAACTTAACGAAAAGCGACGAGTGTCAGTGTAACCATGGCACAATAAACAAGGTAATAGCATCCCCGCAACACCAAAAACCACATGTCAAATTCAGCTGTCATTTTCCGACGAAAGAGGGAGAAACTGAAAACAGACAAAAGTGATTGTTGCCAGACGGTGCCGTATTTGAGTGAAAAAACGGGAAAAGTGCTCAGGTCAGTTGTTTTCAGTCAGGTATTTTCATTTCAACCGATGCGGCAACATCGCACCACTGCTGACACCGACGATTTTGACAGAAGCGATAAACGATCAGCTGGTGGCTTGCTACAACCTTGTTAGTTGAACCATGAGTGTAACCTAATTCAAAAATACTCCAAATGTGCATACAAAACTCTATATTTTATTAAAGCTCCTTATATTGGACTACTACGATCACAACTTAAGAAAATGTGAACTGATTCTCTACCGTCAGCATTTTTGTACGTACTAAAGTTTTTCAAAGAATAAGATGGCTTTAGGGCGAAGAGATGGTTTACTTAAAAATAATGTTTTCAAGTAATTAATTCGAAAACTTGTAAATATTTGTCAAATCAATCATGATTTGCTATATTTTGGTTTTATGAGACGGTTCTTAAAATAAGACATGTGTATTTCAATAACTTTCGAGTTATGTGCTTTTATGGTTTTGCCGCACTTTTTACTAAATTTATAAATCTACTTCGTCCTACAATTAATTTATTAATTTATGATACTATTCATGATATGAGGTCGATTAAATACGGAGAGCCAGGAAAATTGGTGTAAAAGAAATTACAGTTATCGTTTAATGTTCTTATTGAACAGGGAGGTAGTGCTGCAGTTTATGTTTGTGAGCCAAAAGAATATCGCCAGGGTGTCACAGGCATCAAAATTTCAAAAGTTCTGAAAATTTGCTAACAAAATATTTGCATGCCTGTTTTTTTAATTCATAGTGATAAACTGCACAGTGATAAACTGCACTGCTTTCTGTACACGACTCTGCTTCAAACACAATCCACTACGATTTTTTTAGAAGCGAAATTTGGGGGAAATGGCTTGCCAGCATCAATTATTTAAAAGGATTACCAAAAGAAAGTTAAGTGTTGCACATAATCACGGTTCCCAGAAATACATTTTTTGTTGTAAAGTCTGCCATATAGAATCAACGCATGATTGTGAACAACATTTCACTATGCAAGTTTTGAATTTGCTACACTTTCTTGCTGGTGCCATTACGATTTTGTACATATTTGCCAGGTCCGAATACGGCCATTCGCTCAGCAGGCGGTTGAATTTTGTATGCTTTGCTATTAATTTGGACGATAAAACAACGCATGAACAAGGGCGCACGCATAAATATTTTATAAAAATATACTTTTAAATTTAAGACACCGGGTGAAGCTCGAATTGGGGAATATGACTGGCAAGTTACATTTTTGGTTGCTGCTGTTTGGGTATTTACGCAGAGAAATGCTTACTATTAATTTTAACTGGACAATGCACACTGACGCCTTTTCGTTAAACAACATTTGTTATATTTGGAGAATTAAATAAAAAATTTGTATTTCATAAATGATCTGGCAACTACGCGAACAAAAGCGCCATCTTTCTCTACATCTCTCTCACACCTATATTCGTTTTAAATAATCAGCCGGCCCTTGAGGTAACTGTTCGCTGTAGTCAGAAAATTGAGAACAGCCGCATACATCAAATATCCAAGGCGATTCGTTCCCAAATTGTTCAATTCTACTGCTGCCGACGTCGTAATCAATTGATACTCGTGAATTTGTTAAAACGATATTTTGAAAATTTTACGTGGCTACCCGTCGCCGACCGAAAAAGTTCGCATACCGTCATTACTGAATGCGCCCGTGGAAGCGCCGCAAGCACCAATCAACTCAGAGAGCTACAAAATCAAAGCTTCAAAATCATTGTATAAGAAAATTTAGCGATTCGCAGGCTTCAGTTATCAGAGGAAAATACAAATTTCTCCGGTGTGGTGTCTGCGCTGTAGTCTTCGTCATTTCACGTCGTACCAAGTGGTCATCCGTTCGTCTCATTCACTCCAGAACTGAGAATCGTGAAGTGTAACGGGGATAGCTACTGCGGTTTTGAACTCTGGGTGAGCGTATATATATTTTTCACATTCACTCCCGTTCGCACTATACTGCTGTCTTGATTTTTAGCAGACAGAACGAAGCAGGGTAGCTGTGCTGGTTCTCTTTTTTCCGTCATTTTTTGCTGCGGCAAAAATCTGAAACGAAAGCAGAAAAGTCAATTTGATACTGCTGCAAATTTGCAAAAGTTGAAATAGTAACAAGGAGCTACTGAAGTAAAACCACGCGACGATCAGCCACCCGACGTTCATTTGCAGCACTTTATTAGAGAACTCCATCAGCGCACATTAATTTTGGCCTCCACGCATCGCACCACCACACCTCCGTAAGGCTCTATTCTCAGCGCCATCGTAGTAACGTGTGGGGCCAGCGTGATCGTCCTTAGCCGCTGCAGGTTGTGGACCAGATCTTTTCCCGTGGGATCGCTTGGCGGCTGGATTAAATACCAAACTTTTAATTTCCATAACTTTTCTGGGGCACACACCTTCGCTCGCTATATCAACAGCCGTACGCCCACGAGGCACCTTGCGCGTAACTTCAAAGGCAAGTCGGAAATAAACGTAAGGGAGCCAGCCAAGTCACAAGTTAGGAGAACGAGAACTCGCAGTCTCAGGTACGTACGGCAGTCCCAAAAATCGCATATACGGAACAGCTCATTAGTCCAACAATCATGCAGCGCACATGGCGGGCGCAAAGTATTTTACTTGATTCATTTGCGAATTCACACGCACAACACGGATGGTTGCGGGAAGCTAGCTAGGCTGTCGCGCCAACTATGTTTGTACGTATGTTTATTAGCAAAGCTTCGATCGACTTTTCGTAGCACCGAAGGAAGACTGATTATATTCAGAGCGTTGATAGCTTGTTTTCCGGTGAAAACTAGTAAACCGCAAGTCCAAGCTGCAGGGACCGCGTAATGACGGAAACACTATTTGTTAATACTAATTTTACAAACGAATTTTCTAATTACTCAACTACAGCACTCAGATTAGACACTTGCAGAATGAAATTAAGAAATTATAATTTTTTTTTTATATATAACAGAGAAAGCTTGTGAAAGCCAGAACATTAAAGGAGCATTAGCTGCAAAACTTCCATGCATAATATCAAATTATATATATGTACCTAATAAGTAATATTTAGGAGGAGAGCACATGCTTTTGATGGTTTAAAAACCTTAACTCACGGTTTTTGGGTAGATAAAATGCTCATTTGCTTTGCAATCCATCAGAAAAAGGTCACTATAGTTTACAAGGACATTATAAATGAATGGTGTTCCAGGCGCACACATCGGGAAAAGATCGGGATACTGGTCTGGCTGGTCTAAATTTGAATGCAATGTATGTGCATGACCATAAGTATATTATGGCTCACATGGCAACATTGTTCGAGATGTCTGCTCGTAATAGAAAAGTGATGCCAATTCACGTACACAAATGTGTACTTGCAAGCCCGCCAGAATTTGAAATTTGTGTATGCATATAATATAGTCATTTAAAAATTTAAAGAATAAATGTCTTAATGCATTGCTACTAATTTCCAAATAATAGTACCGATAAATGTCTTGTTGTTATAGAAAATATGTATATAATATAGGATAATTGTCTATGCAAAGCTAGCTGCTACCATTCATCACAAATGCTATCACCACAAAAACTACAATAATAAAATCATTTCTTCACTTTGTAGAGAATGAGTGGGAAGTGAGTGGGAATAACTCATAAGTTATTAAAAAAAAAAATCTTGATTTAGCTTGTACCAAATTTTGCAGCTCAAAAAATATTTGTGTATAATAATTGCAACATGACCCTTCACATGCCTGAACCACCGCTTTCTATTTATTGTTACATACTAACTCTGTTATGAGCAAGCAAAAAGCCAGAAGCCCCAATTTTTGGACGGAAAGTTTACTTTCGTTTTAATTTCAAAGTACCACACAGTAATTTTTTTCTAATATAATATATATAGAATATATTATATATTCGCTAATATAATATTCCAAGTTTGGTTTTTTTATTTCGAAAGTGTATAATTTTCAGTCATTTAAGAATAGTTCAGGAACGAACTATTAAACCCCTAAAAGGTTCAACAAACGCACATCCACCTACTGGTTATCGATACAAGTAATATATTTTTTCGAATGTTTGAAATTAGAATGGAAAACTAAATGTAGAAAAATAATGAATCCGGAAAGTTTTACATCAAAACTGTCATTGATTATGAGAAAAATCAAGCGGAATCACTTCAAATTCAAATTATAAATTTCATTTGTAAGCAAGCGACAACCTGTCCACAGGACGGTGTATGTTTAAATCGGTTTTTGTTGGAAATGTTAAGCTGCGGTGTAGGTATAAAAAGTGCATAACAGTGGATCGGTCGTCGATATAAAACACAGCTACGGCAAGTTTGAATATAACTTATGAATAAGCAGAGAATTCATATATATTATTGCTTAAATTGACAGCCTTAATTGTTAAATGTTATTGTCTATAACCAGCTTGCCAAATCACCGTTGGCAATCGGCATAGAATGGTAGGTTTCTGTTAGCGAGCTTGCTTGTCGTTAACAATTTCCTACACAGCAGGAAAAATTCGTTTGTTTTCTTTGCAAATAACTATCGTATACTACTTGCTTTGCTGCCACGCGATAATACAAGTTAGCGCGAAGGGCATATCCCCTATTGATGCGAATCACAGAAGGACACTCATATATGCTTGAGTATTATTTATGGTTTCAGTGCTTGAGCGGGTGGAAGTGCACTTTTACTGTGAAATTCAAAATTCCGACCAAAAGAGTTCTCTTCACGATTCTATAACTAACAAGTCTTCGGAATTATCTGTTCGGTTTTATCTGTTGCAGTTAGTTGTGTGATAAAAATAAATTTTGTAAACATTTTGCTTTGGTTGTGCTGCTTTGTTTGTAAATTGTTAGCAACAGTTAGACCCTCTAAACCTTTTCTGTGCTTTTAAGATAATATATATAGCCGGCCTCGATAGTCCAGAGGTAGATAGTCCAGGTAGAGCGCTGGCTTCTCATGCCAAACGCCCCAGGTTCGATTCCCGGCTCGGGCTGTCGAAAAAACTCATCTGCTTCTATCGCTATCCACATGAAGCAGATGAGAATTACAAGAATCACACAAGTGCACTCTTGGCAGGCAATGGTTAAACCTCCAAGTGTGAACGAAGAAACTGCCAATCGCCGTTCGGATTCGACGTAAAACTGTAGTTCCCCTCCTCTCCCTTTCCCCATCCGCTTGAAATGTGTGCTGTAACATATCTGTGGTAAAAATCAATAACCGCTTAAGCCGACTTAAGAAGAAATTGAGTTATGGATGCCACTGTGTTCCCTTGATTGTGCTCTACGTTTGTGTAAAATCGGCGAGTTTGTAACTCTAAAATAAAAAAAGTTATTAATAAAAACCTATTCGCATTCCCATAATGAACACACTACGCGCTAAAACTTTAAAACGAGATTGCTCGAAACAGCAATTTTCGACTTAGAAGGTTATTGCTTTTGACCACAGATATGTTGAAAAGACAGTGTTGCATAAACATTTCAAATAACGGGTGAAATATGTGGTATCACAATGGGCCTCATAATAGGCCTCCGAGTGTATCTCTTAAGAGGCAGCCTCCGCAACCTAAGATAATATAGAATAATGGAATACTTGGAAAATGTCTTATTCTCCATTCGCATGGGAACTCATTTTTAATACTGGCAAAAAACTTTAAGTTTACGAAAGAATAATAAAGAAAGATCCAATGCTAAACAATGCTCAAATTCCGACATTGGTCAAATGCCTTTTCAAGTAGGTACTTGTTAGAAAAGAAATTTTCAATGATTTCTTAAGATGGAGTAATAGTAATAGGGAGGGAGTTAACCGTTCAAAAATATTGTCGTGGCAAAAAACCAAAAAATTGCTTGCCGTTTGAAAAATAAAAAGTTTTGCGCGAAATTAGAGTAAGTTCGGGTAATGTGATATGGTCGGGTAGTGTGATATAGTGGATTGTTTCACAAATGTGTCGTCCTTTTTCAAAATCTTTTACGCAAACAGTGAATTTTGGGTAATGTGACAGTACATCACATTACCCCAACTTATTACAGCAGTTCTATTCGTATGAAGAAATGTATATATACTTTATTTTATAATATAACATTTTCAAAAATCTTTTCTGGTTAAGTTTCAGATAAAAAAATCCATGAAATCCTGTTTCTCGATACAAAACTTTAACCCTTGGTTTACCCCGTCAGATGGTGATTTTGCAAAAACAAAATGAGAAACACGTCTCTAATTATTTTTGATTTGGAGTACTTTTTTTGATTTGGAGTACTTTCACCAAGTTTGAAACTAATAAGCCTGTTAACGATTTTTGTAATATATCACATTACTCGCCACTTTATCAGACACTAATATTTTGATAATCTGAATTGTAATTCAAAAATTCGTTAACAGTTTATCTTAAAGACTTAATAATCTTAGATATAGTAAGGAAGGAGAGGAGAGTAATATCTCATATTCTACCCGCTTTGAAAAGTGCAACACTGTTTTTTCCAACATATGTTACAGCAGACATTTCAAGCGGATGGGGAAAAGGCGCGGGCGGAAAGTTGCTAATAAAATGTATGGCATAGGTTGAAAAGTTGCATATGTTATGTCGCACAGAAGTTTGAATAGTTTTCTAAATGTAATCGCATAAATGCACAAGACAATAAATTTTTCAAACCTGTGATTTTTATTAATTGCTGAAATGTTAAGTCCAGAAATTACTCAGAAAAAACAAATTGAATAACGTACTGTAGTTGCATATGTTTTGTCCGGCACTGTAGATGAGGTTTTCGGGTTTCTTAAGTTTAAACATTTATCTATTCGAAAAAGGAAGCAGTTTCCTTCAAGAGAGCAGCCAAAGCAGCTGTTTGCAGCTTTGTCTGCTGAAATGAATTTTTGGTACTACTGATTTCCACTAAAAAAGAACTAGTGAATAAAACTTTGTGCACATTAATTAATTTGAAATTATAAAATATTTAATTCGCATGCGATGCTATCTGTTGCTGTTTAGTTTTCATGTTGTTTTGCAAAATTCTTTGGTCATTTCAATTTCAATTCTACTCTCACTTTTCTGAACAAGTGGTGAATAAGTACACAACTTATGACTTATGACTGCAAAATAATGAACATTGTGCTTTCATTTACATATTATCCAGAAGAAAATGTTTACTATTGAGGAAGTTCCACAGTAAGTTCTTAGTAGCTCGCAACCAACAAATATTATTCATTTTAGATTATGTCGCTATAGTCGCATTTTATACGAACACATTTTCATAAAAATTTAGTTTTGATGATCCTGTTGACTTTAGATGAATTTTCGATAAAAATTGTCTATCGAAATAGAGGAACATTAGGTTACTCTCCTTTATTAGACTTCTTTATTATTACACTGTGCGACATGGATTCTGACCTGGGCCCGGCCACCACTGGAGGGTAGTACTGGTATAGAGCAACAAAAGCCTACCTTGATTTTGCAAGGTGAGTTGCCTTTTAAAATTTGCAGCCGTCCAAATTTTGTATGTGTTAGTGTGTTTTCGAAATCAGTTTTTCCTTTATGAGTCGTAAGATATTCAACATTTTGTATTGCTGTCTTCAGCAAATTTGCAGCTAATGTTTAGATTGATAAATCCTGTGAACATTCTATAGCCAAATAATTATACCTCACCGAAATTTCGACGGTCAATATTAAAAAATTCGCCTTTTTTTGGTTTCCGATAAAAAACGACTTGTTTTTTGTTTTAGTTTTATTGAAACAAGAAAGCATTCACTTGAGAATGGCTTGACCGATTTGGCTGTTTTTCTTTTTGTTGCATTCGTTGTTGTCAGAACAAGGTTGGTAAAAAAGAAGATTTTAGGAAATCGGGGCGTGCCAGTTTCACCAGCCCAATTTTTCGGACGATAACTTTGGAACCATAAGTCATAACCTCTCCTCGATTATACCAATTAGCACCTGATATGAGGTAATCCCCCAGTGCTTCTTTCGACCGGTTTCGGTATTTTCTCAATAAATTGAAGTAAACATAGCTTGCGTTCATCTCCGCCTGAAATATAGTTGTGTGCTTGCCCGTAGGATGCGAATATTTTGCCAGTGCCGGTACTCTTCTACGTTAAGGGCCCATTCGTGTACCAGGTTATCATGTACTGACCTATCTGATGTGTTTCTGCTATCTCTGTCCCGCTCTTTTTGGTACTAAGTGCGGTTTTGAATCTTTTAACAAAATTGAACTTCGGTGTTATTGTGTCCCTCGGTATTGCGTTCTCGTTCTCTCTCATCTGTAGCATAGCCCTATTTACCTCGGCTTGTATTATATATGTAAATGGAGAAGTGTAAAGTCAGGAAGAACTGCCATGAACACGTTCTGAAAGGCCCCTTTAGGCATACCAGTACAATTGAATCGTAGGTTATCATATTCCCTACGATTGCCTTATAGACCCATCTCAGTAGTGTTTGAGTGCAACCCCAACTTTTACCTGCTATGGATATGCAGATCATAAAGACTGATGGTTTTTGGTTTCTTGTTCATAAATGAACGTAAGCAAGAGTCGCTTATTGTAATGTCTTTTACCTGAATGTTTCTGTTTGGGGAGTGCAGCGCCGGACATAATTTAATGTTATTTTAACTCTCAAATAACACAATTTATGAATGGCAAAATTGTTATTGTTAATATATTATTTTAATTAAAAAAACTACACTTCAGGAACACATTGTTATATTAGATTAACGTCTTCAAAATTAAAATTTGTACAGCGTTTTTACTAAATATAATCAAATTAGATAAAGTCATTTCCCCACGTTTAATGAAGGTAAACTGAGTACGGAAAGTTTTCTTCAAAATTCTTTGTTTACGTACGCCAATTTGAATGACAGCAAGAATTTGCGTCTCCCAAAGAGCATGGTTGCATTTTGAAAGTAGGACTTCGTAGTATTTTTCAGCCTCTTTGTTAGCATTCAAAATAAAATAGGGGGGAAAAAACAAATATTGTGCGCGATGTTCCATTAAAATATAGATATGAAATACAAGAACAGGCATATGCAACTATTTTGTTAGACATTTTTCGGTTGCGAAAATGAACTTTTTGATACTTGTGACACCCTGGCGACTTTCTGTTCCTACATTTAAACTGCAGCAAACTGCCATGTTCAATGAGAACATTGTTTACAACTGTCATTGCTCATACGCCAATTTTCGTGGATCTCCGTACTTGAGGCGTTGGCCCATAGAATACATTGAACTTTGAATCCGTTGCGCTGAGTGTTCAACTGACAGCGACGGAATGACGAAGAGACTCGATCCAATGAACACGTTATTCTTCGAACATATTAAGGTACAAAACATATTAAATAATATTAAATTACAACCTTTCCCTTTTTTTCACACAATTTCCATAGAAAATCGAATTTCAATTCAAGTCTGTCAAAGTGTTCAACGTACGGCAACACTTGAGAGTTGCTCTACCTTTTGCGTTACGTTAACGTATCCGTTGCGTATGGGCCACACTACATACGATTTCATACATTTTAACTTAGTTGTCAGTTGAACACTTCGCTCTCATGTACGCAACGAATTCTATGGGCCGCAGCCTTTAACCCTCCTCGTTAATTGTATCATGATGGAGATGACATTTGAGAGTACACCTATGAATATCTCTGCATCATGGAAAAAAATACATTTACACATTCATGAGGGGCCATAAGAAGGACATTTTGTAAGTATTCATTCTTTAGCTTGCTCAGAAATGAGAATATAAAAATGTTTATTTCTGAACAAGATCGAGAATGTCTTTGTTTAAGCGTTCGCACATGAATAATTCCCAACCCTGATAAATATGATTTAAATATTGGAAAAATTGAGTTATCTCGGGGATAAATTTATCTTAAAGTGAACAAATTGGCCTTAAGTTGAAGAATTTGAAACTTTAACATTACCTAGTAAGCATTTGTAACGAAAGGGTACGAAAGATACATTTATGTTTTTGCTTGTTGTATACACATACAGTGTCCTATGTGAGCGTACGTCGCTTTAATCTATGATCATGGATCATGCTAATGTAGTCCTACATATTCTGTCGGCGGCTCAATGTCAGTCAGGTCTGTTAAAAAAGGTGACTTTTCAAATTTCACGGGCTGCGTGCATTCGATTTTCGCATTTTAGTACGTTTAATGAGTGTATTGTTCCTTATCATGTTTTATGTTTCAGGAGTTTTTACCAAAAAGATCCCGCAGTCTGGCAACATTCGTCCACCGACTCTGCCCGAGACCAGCCCTTAAATCCACTTATATCCGAAGGCAGTCAACCAACAGCACTGCAATTCGGGGAATCTGGTCGAATCCACTCAACAAAGGCAGAAACTGCTTTAAAAACATCGTTAACAGCAAGTGTGAGCTGCACGACGATGACTTTGCCGAGCGCTGCTCGCGTCTACACGGATGTGAACGCACATAAGCCGGACGAGTATTGGGACTATGAGAACTACGTAGTCGACTGGGCCAATCAGGATGACTACCAGTTAGTGCGTAAACTGGGGCGTGGCAAGTACTCTGAAGTCTTCGAAGCCATCAATATAACCACCACGGAGAAGTGCGTAGTAAAAATTCTGAAGCCGGTGAAGAAGAAGAAGATCAAGCGCGAAATTAAGATTCTGGAGAACTTGCGCGGTGGCACCAACATAATCACGTTGTTGGCGGTGGTGAAGGACCCCGTCTCGCGCACACCAGCCCTCATTTTTGAGCACGTAAACAATACAGACTTCAAGCAACTATACCAGACATTGACAGACTACGAGATCCGCTACTACCTATTTGAACTGCTGAAGGCCCTTGACTACTGCCACAGCATGGGCATTATGCATCGCGACGTCAAGCCGCACAACGTGATGATCGACCACGAAAATCGTAAATTGCGCCTCATTGATTGGGGTCTAGCAGAATTCTACCACCCAGGGCAGGAGTACAACGTTCGTGTCGCCTCGCGTTACTTCAAGGGGCCGGAGCTGCTGGTTGACTACCAGATGTACGATTACTCGCTTGACATGTGGTCCCTAGGTTGTATGCTGGCGTCTATGATATTCCGCAAGGAGCCTTTTTTCCACGGCCACGACAACTACGACCAGCTGGTGCGCATTGCCAAAGTGCTGGGCACTGAGGAGCTTTACGCTTATCTGGACAAGTACAACATCGAGTTGGACCCCCGATTCCACGACATCTTGCAGCGGCATTCGCGCAAGCGATGGGAGCGTTTTGTGCACTCGGACAACCAACATCTTGTTTCACCTGAAGCACTGGACTTTCTCGACAAACTTTTGCGCTATGACCACGTCGAGCGGCTGACTGCTCGCGAGGCCATGGCGCACCCATACTTTTTGCCTATTGTCAACGGACAAATTAAATCAAGTAATCAGCAATAGGATTAGGTGCTGGCGATGGAGGCAGCGGAGTTGGTAGGCATGAGGAAGGCAAAAGAAGATGGCAGTGAAGAGGGAGAATGAAAAGCAAAATCAGAACCGGCGAAGTTATCGCTACAACAACAAAAACAACAACAGCAAATGGTAGTGCACAAGCAGAATTCAAAGAGTGATGTTGGTGAATGAAATTTTAAAATGAGTTTGAAATTATACATATATACTTATAATACAATAACATCATCTGTTAACTTGAGGCAGCAACACGAAAAAGAAGATAGAAAAAAATACTAAACAAATGAAACGAAAAATCAGAATGGCTTTGTGCAAGTGTAAAGAATAAGAACAAGAAGTAACTACACGTTTCCATAAATACATAAACACCATATTCACAGCTATATATACATATAAAAATACTTGTACTCAAAATTGTATTGTATTTTTATTAATTTTTCCAATTTAAATTTTCTTTTCAATTTTGTGATTTTCTGTTTGGCTTTTCACTGTGAAACCAAAAAAAAAAAGAGTAGAAGCGATTAACGATAACTAGCAGTTAACGAGACAAGCAACAGCTACAGCACGACACTCCCACAAACCACTCACACATAAGCGCATTATTATCAATCAGCATAATGTATACATATACATAGTTATATATTTACAATAAAATTGTTTGCCTTTCTTTTACAAGAATTAAACACACTTGGAAATTATATTTTCACATTGACATAAACATAGACACACAATTTACACACAACCATGCGGACTGCCTTCTTGAGCGCAGTACCCTAAATATCTGCGTTCATATTTCGTAATTCTTACATATTAGAATTGGAAAACCGCACCATCATTACATTTTTTCCATTTGAGCAATATTTAACAAGGATATTTTTGGTTTTTTTTATTTTGAATGTAGGGGTACACGTGCCAATTAGATGGAATCTATAGCGTAATCCATTTTCAAAAAAATGCTGGTAAGGACATTTTCAGTCGTGCTTCCTGAGCACATTATTCCACCACCCACACACAGATTCACCCTCGAACTCAACCTACCGTTAGCCGCTAAATCTTTAATTGTGTTACGACAACGCAGTTCCTCAGAGTGAAAAAGGTGGCTGGTGCTTTGGAGTACCGTCGAATGTGGTTTAAGTATATCTTCCCGCTTACTTAAATATCGTCTTACGCAAGTAATTTGGCGAACCGAGTTTCGATGCGACATAATTGTAAAACTCTACGACGACATACTTAAGTAGGATTGAACGAAAAATAGCTGGAAATTTGGGTGTAGCACATATTGAAGCTATTACTTCAACTTATTTCTTTATAAAAAGTAAAAACAAAGCTAAATGTGTATGTTCGAGCGTCTGTATTTGATTTATGGTGGTTAAGTCTATATGTTGTGTAGAATCGTGAGTGGTTATAAGATTTATATCCAAATTCAAGCGTTTTTAACAAAACGGCACCGCTGTCATTTAATTGCAGATTGTTGAAATCCACTATTGAAGAAGCATTATTTTCGCACTATTGCAGACTGATCCGACAAAATTCAAGAAATCGCAGTTCTTCATGCGATCTTCGATCCTATTCAGTATGTCCTTTTGAAAAAGTTGGTTAAAAGCCGTTTTTGACCTCATGACGAAGCATTGACAAAAGTGGCTCGTTTGCGAGTTAAATGTTGTATATTCGGTTTTTGTGAATATTTTTAAAAATGTTAGGAATCCGGTTCCAACATTGCAAAACTGCATTTCTATATAAATTCTTGCTTTTTGTTGTACTATTAACTGTTTCTCCATCTTTCCGTTGTTATGCAGTGCAGAGGAGATAAAAAGGTTTCATCTTTGCATTTGCAAATGTTACTGGCAAAAAGTTTGCGTATTTTTATATGATTGGCACGGAGGCAACAACCCTTCAGATCTCTTTTTAGTATTCCAAATTACTCATGTTTTAAATATTATTTTTGAGTAGTTTTGATTTTCAACGTAACTCAAGTTCGGAATCGAACCCCTAATTGTATTGCTCAAGGAACAAATAATTTCCGTGTTGACTTGAGCTAATGCGGCTTGACTGCACATGAGTTAATTGACCACGTTGGGGGAAGAAATTATAGCTTGAGAATCGAAAATTGTTATTTATTGAACACATTGAAGAATCTAGGTAATCCAAGAACAAGGGACAATTAGTTGTCAAATTTTTATATTTTCCACCATAATTTTGGAATAGTCAATGGTCGAAGTTTTACATTTTACAAATTGTATCCATACATAATCGTTTGTACAGCAGTGGGAGCTAAAACCACATTGCCTCCAAAAATGTTTACAATTTACAGATATTTAAGAGGGTTTTAAACCCCCATAACCACCCTTGCGGAACTATTCGATGAATGCATTAACATGTGCATAAATTAATGCGCATTTGTATCGAAAAGAAGGTGGACTACACTGAGTAGGGTCGAAAGTTATTGATTCCTATGGATTGGCTTAATTGCGGACAAAAAACAGACAGTTTTCACATCACTGCAGGATGTATCGCAATTAAATTACAACGTAAAAACTGAAAACATAAAAATGTATTCGTACATTTTACACTTCTTTTATTATATACCACGAGTACTACATTCCAGCTAATAGTGCGGTGTTGCGTTTCTGCTTGGGGTTTTGCCATATCGGAATTTTATATCGACTCTAAATTCGCTGTTGTACGTTGTATTTTTTTGAAACAATATTAGCACTAAAACATTAATCTGTAGACGAACAAGGAAAAAACAATGAAAATGGGAAAATTACAAATAAATCGATACTAAAATAATCATGTGAACAAATTCCATCACCAGATCAAAAAAATACAATGGTTAAAATATTGGATTTGTGGTGATGCTATGTATAGAGGATTGCAATTGAAATGAAATTCAGCGAAACTTCTAGGATTAAGTTATCTAAAAATATTCGACTGAACATGAAGTCGATACATGGAAAGAACACATAATTTTTCTATTTCGTTAGAAATTTTGTAGTGAAGATATGAAATAAATGAGACTATTTAAAACTAAACAAATAGACATTCCAACGTCTAAGTCATTCCCTGACGACTTTACAGAATGCTGCCTAACAAGAAGCACAAGCAGATGAAAGTATACTGGAACCCGCACATCTTTGTATGTATATGTAAGCAATTTAAACTATAATTTTTTTAAAACTTGCATTAGTTCGGTGACTTCGGAGCGTTGGTTTTGTCTCTGCATTCTATTCTGAGAAGATAGAACGCAGAAAATCGTGTACATTTAAAATTGATGGTCTACGTATGACCATAAATATATGAGAGCTGAAGGCAAAAACTCATATATAGGGTGTTTTTTTTAGAGGTTTGTTTTTCGAATAGAGATAAAACTGGCATTTTGTGGTCAAATCTGGCAACTCTAATGTCATTTATGTTCAGTTTGGTTTGCCATTTCATCATGAACAGGTTGACAAAAGAACAACGCTTGCAAATCGTGCAAATTTATTTCGAAAATAATGGTTCAGTTCGCGAAGTTTACCGCAAGCTCCGTCCATTTTATGGTCCATCAGGGCAATTAATTCGGTTAACCATGGGTCGTTTTCGTACTACGTTTACTCTATGTGATAATACGCATCCGCAGAGACGTCGAACAGTGCGCACCGAAGAAACAATTGCCGCTGTAGAGCAAAATGTTGAAGAGGACCCGAATGAATCGATTCGCCACCGTGCACAGCAATTGGAGCTTTGTCCATCAACTGAAAATTGGACCTGTAGAATTGGCTTTATTCGAGCCAGCCGCGGCGGCCACATGCCCGAAATCATATTTAAACATTAATGGCATAAAATTATCCTTCCAATAAAGCCAAATAGATGGACATTAAAACGATTTTCTTGTGTTTTATTTCAATTCGAAGTTCTATACCTCTAAAAAAACCACCCTATACGTTGTTAAGCAAAGTGTTTATACATATGTGGGCAGTCCGATAAGTACTTAGCCCCACCACCCGATGGTGCCACTATCGTAAGAGAAATTTACTATCTTTTAGTACATTCCCGTAGACGGCTACTGTCAAAATTTCAGCCATATTAGATTTGCAGTTTTGTTTTGACCGCGTGTGGAAACGAACGTGTCCGCGGATTTTCGAAAAATGGAAAAAGCAATATAGGTCGGTGATTCGCCAAATTGGTCGCATTAGGCTACGAACAGCTGCCCCATCCACCGTATTCTCCAGATTTGGCCCCGTGTGACTTCTTTTTGTTTCCAAACTTGAAAAAGTCACTCGCCGGGCAGGAATTTGAGTCGAATGAGGAGGTTATCGCCGCCACGGAGGCCTCCAGAAAACGTATTTTTCAGACGGGAAGAAGTTGGAGCATCGCTGGGTCAAGTGTATCGAGTTGAAAGGAGACTACGTTGAGAAATAAATCGCCACTTTTCCAAAATGTTCGTTTTGCTTTTGTAGGCTAAGTACTTATAGGACCACCCACGTATTTCTTCAGGCCTTCCGACGAAATAAAATCTGCCTACTACAACTTAAACGGCTTAGATAGATAGATAGATAGTTAGATAGATAAATAGATAGTTAGATAGATAAATAGATAGATAGATAGATAGACAGATAGATAGATAGATAGATAGATAAATAGATAGATAGATAGATAGATAGATAGATAGATATATAGATAGATAGATAGATTGATAGATAGAACTTGTTGGGGTAATGATGCACTGAGACGTACTACTAACGGCTAAAAACATCCCTTAGACTCACCGTCCTAAATACACTTAACAACTCACGGGGATGTCGTTGTGGACCCGACTGTAAACTAATTTATAGTGTGTGGTTTTAAGTAGGCGTGGTGTTCTTTCCAGCTCTACTCTGCTCTGTTATTAGCATAAGGTACATAGAGGTTATTAGCGGACAGCAT
The DNA here is from genome assembly GCA_963971225.1 of Melieria omissa. Lineage (NCBI taxonomy): Eukaryota > Metazoa > Arthropoda > Insecta > Diptera > Ulidiidae > Melieria > Melieria omissa. Next base: position 48,488,569 of record OZ020267.1, on the reverse strand, counting down.
ATATAAGTCCTTATGCATTAGAATGAGTTTTGCCCTCTACAAGTTTTGGCTAGACCTATAATGACGTTTAACCGCCATCTCGATTGCCTTGCCGTGGGGCAGGAGCTCATGGCTCTGTAATGCATGTGCACGCAAATCGCTGGACCTTATCGAGCGGCATCCTCACCGTTGCCACCGCTGTTTATGTGAGTATTATCCGCACCATCACAGTATACACCCGTTTCAGTATGCTTGGGCTACAGCCTCAAGTTTTCAAGTTTGACTGCTCTGTTGCTTTGCTGATAACTATCTTTGCATGTCTGTTCCAGAGTAACTTCGAGGTAAGTGTTATGGCCCGAACACATTCCAGACGGCAGAGACACGGCTAAACAACTTCAATATGGCGTCGGATTCGACCGTAGCCGTGTAGTTAATTACGTGATTACAATAAAATAAATTTTGACTGAAATACTAACAAATTTGTAATTGTTGTTCAAAGCAAACCGAAAAGTAAGAAAAATGCCATTAAAAATATTTGTTTTGGAGCAGTGGTGGCAATTGATTTGGTTTTAGCGCCTACAAAATAGCGAATAGTTCCATGTTTGGCGACAGCTGCGGTCGGTAGTCGTGTAGCCGTGCAGTCTTCAAAATGATCATCACCATACGAACGTTCGGCATTATACCTAGGCAATTCTCCTCTGTCTTACTAGCTATGCTTTTACCAAACAGACTCATAGCCCGCATGTGTTGCAGTTTGCTTTTCCATGTAATTGCGGTTTTATCCGGATTTATTCGTAGGTTAGCACGGACGCACCATTCCTGGGTTATTCTAAAACTAATATGTTATTCTGTTATTATTGTAACAATGAGGCACCCTGTCGCTGTGCTATGCACAAGAATGTTTTAACAGGCATACTTTTAGGCACGCACTTTTAGAATACGGCCGGCTTGCTATAATTTCGATATGGCAAAGATGGCTCGCGATGGTAATGGAAATTTGTAGTCCAATTGGAATGTGCGAGAACGATCTGCACAACAAGCAGACAAGTATAACAGGCAGTCGGGTACAGCGCAGAGAGACAATTGTGTTTAAGCAAGCAAAGTTGCAACACGGAGTAGTCCAATAAGTAACAAGTGTTAAGACAGTAAAGTGCGACTTGTAAATAAAGTGATTGCTGGTTAATAGCTGCGTTTAAGTGTTTTTTATTTTGAACTTACTTCTTACATTCATAATACTCAGGGAAAAGGGTGTAAATAAGAGGTTTAAAGAAAGACACAGCTGATGTAAAGGTTTGTTTTGTGATTTAAAGCTATAGAGAAACTTGAATTATTGATATTACTTTTCAAAATGGCGGACACTTCCACATAGTATATGAAGATTTACATACGATTTCACCTACTAGTACTACTGAACCAGAGAGATACTTTTAATCAGCTTGTTTGCCAGGCAATTAAATGCATTTTATGTTATTTGTCATGAATATTTTGTTGTTAGTTTTAAAGTAAAAACACAGAATGGTATTTAATACGAAAATAAAATGTATTTGATTGAAATAGAAGTCTGATTTTGGTCCTTAAAATAATATTGTTACGAAAATGAGTACTCTATAGGCTTTCGTCTCTCTGGATTGTGCTTGAAAATAAAACCACTTCAATTACTCAACGCAAAACGCATCCAAAACCAGCAATCACTTTATTTACAAATTTACACTTGGCTTGTCTTTTATACTGGCTACTTGGACTATTGCATGTTTCGCCTTTAATTGCTCAAACTCGTCCTTCTTGCGCTGCACTCGGCTGCCTTTTATATTTGTCTGCTTATCGCACCGATTGTTCTCGCACATTCCATTTGGACTATCTTTTAATCGTTCTTGCACATCCCATTACCATCGCGAGCCATCCTTGCCATATCGAAATTATAGCAAGTCTGCCGTACTAAAGTGCGTGCCTAAAAGTATGCCCGTAAAAGCATTCATGCATAGCGCAGCGACAGGTTGCCTCATCGTTAAAATATATTCAATCCAGAAAAATCCTGTGATCTCGGGATTGCAGTTTTCAGTTTAGAAAATTCCGGGATTGTAAAACTGGTCCGCGCTTGCCTTCTTTAATACATGTCTTTGTATCTACTACAGCATATATCTACATATATACACACACATCGGGTGTTAGGAATAATTCTTCGAATTCTACAGCACTTGAAGTGCAGAAGAGATGATAGGGCGTCCTAATCTTGGTCCACCTTTTTCGCTTTCGACCTTCAACTATCACATTGAACACTTTTTTCGCCGGAGCTTCATTATTCATACGGGTGACATGGCCAAGCCAGTGTAGCCGCTGGATGTTAAATCGCTGTGTCCTTATATATTTTTGCACAAATCTTTTTGGTTTTAGTTACTTGAATATTTCGTGCAAACTACGGTAAGTTTTTGAAGCTTTAATTAAAATAGCTAGTCACTAAAAATGTAGTGGTTCCCAAAATTGTTTCTTTTTTTAATAGAGTAAAACTTATTGAGTTCCGTAGAGTTCCATGTAATGTTTATAACCACATTAATGAAAAATGTGCCTAGTTTCAGATTCTGCAATAAATTGTTGCTCCTTTTTGCACCAATTTAGTTCACAGGTAATCAAACATGACAGCAATAAAAATAATAATCATGCGGTTTTTAAATATATTTTGAGTTTAATTGGAAAAGATGTTGTCCACTTCAAATTAAAATCCTGTATAAGATACTCTGCTATAATTTTTACTCAAGATGGGCACATTCGAGCCGAATAAATAGCCGTTTCCTTAATATCACAGGATATTGGATTTGTTTGTCAAAAATTTTTTAAAATGATAAATGGTTTGGAATTGTTGCTTCTTTTAAAAAAGACTTTTTTTTCCTTAGCAAAAAAATTGCGTAGTCAAAAAATAGTACTTTCTAGCAGAAAACATAACAAACAACATTGTCTCTAATTTGAATTGTAACACCTCAGAAAACAAATGGCGTATGTTCAATTTGATTCAATGGAACATAAGGCATCCGTTTTCTCAGCCAAAGATGTACATATTGGCATATGTTTCAAAATCAGTTATTTTCAAACAAATATATTGTGTCGTTTTTCTTTAATTGTGTTTGCTTCAATTTGCGATGCCGAAATCCAGCTGCAGTTTGTGCCATCGAACTTGGCCGCACGAAAATGTGTCCCTGTTTCATGTGCCGCAGAATATGGTTACGAGGGAAAAATGGAGCAAGGCTTGTGGAGTGAACTTCACGCCCACCGCGAAGGTGTGTGCTCTTCATTTTTCAACGCAGGACTTTTCGCCAGGCGAGAAGAAACGGCGGTTGGGAAAAAACGCTATCCCAATGGCAATAGATAGCCTTGTTTCTTGGGATGAGTGTGCCGAAATTTCTCGCACCCAAGACGGCTCCACGCAAACAGAGTGAGCCCAATAAAAACTTGAATGATATTCAAATGTTTATGTTAGCGCATTACCTTTGCAGTCCATTCACCGAAAGTGCATTGCATCTCGAAAACGAGCGATTGCGCAAGACAGTGCAATTAATATGTTTGCATCAGCATGAATGAATAAAAATATTGAAGTACTAATGGCACTGGCTTAGCGGTTCAAAGTCCAGCATTATATAGTTAATTGGCTTTCGTTTTAATTGGTATATGAATAAATATTGAAATACAACTCGAATAACTTCCTTGTATGGCTACTGAAACCTGATGGATGGAAATGTGGAATAATTTTGATTCAATATTTTCAAATTAACGCTTAAAAAAACATTTTTGAGACTGTTTCCGGTTGAAATAACGCACACCTAGTATATTTACATTAGTATGAAATAAGTACTAAATTATTAGCGCCATCTAGTGAAAAAGCTCAAAATAATTCCCCTTTTCCACTCCCTTTAAATGCAACTACTAAACAAGGGAGTGTCAAAAGCGACCTGTCAATATTTACACCACCTTGTTTATTTCATCATGGAATAAATCTAATTCAAAAGTATTAAAAAAACTATTTTTATCTACGTCCGTCCAGACAAACCTATTAAATTAGAAATAATGGTCATCTGAATTTACACCTTATATGGGGAGTCGAAGAAAAAGTGGGCTGATCACGCCCATTTTTTTTGTCTAATACGATGTTGACCTCTACATGGTTATTGCAAAATTTTATCGTCATACCTACATTGGTTTGACTGCTCTGACTTTTGGCATCCTAAAAATGATAAAAGTCACACTGTGCGGTGCCGGTCGAGCAGATGTCAAAGCTGCGATCGGGCGCAGTGCGACACTCACAGAAGCACCGGGGTTGGCAACATCCCGAGCAGTAGGACTGGGAGCGCGCTGCATATCAGATTTCGGAGCGTAAGAAGCAGCAACAACGGAGTAAGCAGCAGTGACCGCAGCAGTGGGATTGCGAGAAAAACCGTTAGCAACATCAACTAAGTGCGCAGCAACATCAGTAGGAACGTTGTTGGTACACTGATTAGGCAGCAAAGCAGAAATGAGTATTTTGAGCTCCTTAACTTCAGCAATCAAAGCAGCAACAACGGCACGCCAATTTGAATTTATGTAGGTATCGCAATTAAAAGCTATATTAGCATTGTTTTGGATCACGCCAAGCACACACAGGCAGTGTTGCCGTTGTGCGACTAAAGTGTCAAATTGACCGTTTTTGGAGACCGATGCCACCTGACACCGACTTTTTAAAAATAGGCTTATTTTGACACTTTTCTTCCAAATCATGCGACTTTTGCCCCCTTTTTTTATCAAAAAGTTTATATGTAAAGGAATTCTATGTAATGTGCCACCACATGGTGGCACTTTTTGCGTATAACTCGTTAGAAAATTAACTTATCGCCAATGTTAATATACCGATGGAAAGATGGTTTAAAGAGCTATGATCCAAGGAAACACCTCATTTGAATTTTTTGTAAATACTAATTTTCCAGCCAATTTCCCAAAGTTTTAAAAATCTACAACCTAAAAGTTTTTAAGGGGGGAAGTATGAAAATAAATTTCAAAAAATCGATTTTTTTTTTATTATCTTAATCGACAGGTATAAGCATTGAGAAATCAGTCAAAAAATTTCAAAAGCCTATTGTCAAAATTGTGGAAGTTGTGCCATTTGATATTGGTTGGCGCCGAAGCGGCTGAGCGCGACTGGCGGCAAGACGCAAACTTTAAACGGCGTTTTCTCAAAACCATGTTTTTCAAATTGGCGTGCATGATTACAAAAAAAGTTGTTGGCCGATTTCCTTCATCCAGCCCTTATTTTAAAGAGCATAAAAAACTGCACAGGATAGACTACAGGCGTAAAAAAAAAATTATTTTTTGACCATTTTTGACTCGAAAATTATTGCAAAAAAAGACGTTTTTTCTTTGCAACACTGATTTTTATAGTTAATATTCGAATTTCGCAAAGATTGTAGTCTATCCGATAAAAAAAACCCTCTCGAGTAAAAAAATGTTTGGTTTTATGATTTCAGATGAAAATTGCGGCCAGAATCGTGTACGGCAACTTCAATGTCAGCGGCAACACGTCTTACGGGATCGACCATAAGTCATTCAATTTTTTTTTTTTTCATAATGTAAAAAATGTTTTTTTTTCCTTAAACATTGCTCTAAATATAAACGATATCAATTTTTATGTGCGCCATTTTATTTCTCCACAAATTGAATCGCAAAAAAGGACTTTTTTTTCGGCTCCGAGAGGTACTTCCCCCCTTAATGTAAAGTGCCATCCCCTAAAAAAATCGCAAAAGACGTAGATATCTCAAGTAAAAATGCATGATTTAGAAAATTTACGAAAGGTTATTGAATTTAATTCGAATTGAATAGAAAATGACCGAAAGCCAAATGCATATTGAATGGTAACGAATTAAACGAATAACTATATGGACATTAATACACACAACTAATTTTTGCCTCATGATAGGATTAGAGAAAAATTGACTAACACTTTAAATTCATTTTAATGACGATTCCGAGCAAGAAATGTCATTTTACTGATACAGTATCACAAATAAAATGAAAAAAGAGGGGTGGCACTTTACAAAGAAAAAAAGGTGCCATTTTACATTTTCACGCCATTTTGGAAATCATTGAATAAATGTTCTTCTCTTACGATATGCTCGGATATCATTTCGGATTATGAAAAAGCATTACAAATTAAGTCCAACACTGATATTTACCTTAGTTTTTTAGACGTATTTGATTTATTTTTCACCGCAACAAAAACCTTCAGCTTTATTTTTAAGTTTTTTCTTAACCAAATTTTACATTTTTTTCCCTTAAAAACCGCATTAAAATTTATGTTGTACCTTAAATGACGGTAGGAATTTTTTTGTTTGGATTGCTGGAACATCAAAATCGAGCAGGAGTGGCACATTACAAAGAGTGGCACCTTACAAAGAATTCCCCTACATTTTGAAAATTGTTTCGTAAAGTTAATTTTTTTTATTTTTGCGTGTTTCAAAATACTCAATACTCAAATATGCCTTCCGTTTAGTATTCACTTTTCAAAGGTGACACTTAAGTACTTAGATATTATATGTCTGGCAACATTTAAACTACTTGCAACCCTTTTATAATGTCAAAGTTTTCCCGCAAAATGTACAAAACTAATCTGAATTAATGCGCTATTTTGTGGCATTGCCTAAGTTATTTGTGCCAAATAAATTTTGATGGCTCCCAATGGATAAGTAAGTAATAATAATAATTGATTGGCACGACAGCCCGCTTACGCGAGACTAAGGCCTAGCTTCCCGCAACCACCCGTGTTGTGCGTGTGAATTTTGTACGCGGGTGGAAGGGACCTACAGTTTTATGCCGGTTCCGAACGGCAGGTTGGGAGCTTTTTCATAGGCAATTTTTACTCTCAGAGGTTTGCCATTTCCAGCTGAGAGGACAGCCACCGAAAGAGAAAACGAGTTTCCCGTTATTTTTTTTAGGTGTTACTACATGCAGTATTCGATCTTGCGTCGCTCTGCATGCGACTCGCTGGACCGCGCACTAACCAACTGAGCCACGGCGGCTGCTGGATAAGTAAGTATATCACGTAAATACGAAACATGCATATTGGGCCTTGGATTTATTAAAAGTAATGAGTTTCGAAATGTGAAATAATGAAAGTTTATCCTTATATACATGGTATAACAAAATTGGATCACTCTCTCTCTCTCTCTCTTTTTGCGGCTGTGACACTTTTTCTGAGACTTTTTAAAATTTTTCAGCGGCAACACTGCACACAGGTCCAAACACCTGCAACACGATTTATGGAAGAGAGAGAAGAGAGAGACTTGCAAAGAGCACAGGATAGATAGTCTTTGGCAACCGATTTGGAGCACAAAGCGCAACGGGACCGAAGAGACATCATGACCGTCACGATACGCAGTCAAACACTGACTGACCCAATGATAAAGGGGTAATGTCCATTTACATTATCCCAATTGGTACCGGTAACTAGTCTCTCGGGGCGCTTATCAATGCTTAATTTTGATACGCTGTACTTTTGAGCACCGTGGGGTTAAGCCACACTGTGGCGGCACTCGCGTTCAAAATTCGACATTCAATGACCCAATGATAAGTCTCAATCAGTGTATTAGCTCAGCAGGAAATCAGCCGTAGTATTGCGAATCACATCGTGGTCGGGATTTGGGCGACCAGGGTATGTTCGTTAAAGGCGAGGTTGGTAGTCTAATCGTCTACAACCAGTTAACAGAAATTGTACCTTCAGAAACTGTACCAATTACAATTATTATATGTTCAATAACTCTTCTTTTAATTTGTGTGGATTTGTGACATTTGTATTTCATAAGGGAGAAACAAGTATTTGCAATGCACCAGTCTTTTATTCGTTGCATGATTGAGAGTTGCAGGTTATCGGAGCAAGAGCGCATGCGTTGGAATTGTGCAAACAGTGCTTTTCTTACGAAGTTGCCGAAATACTCAAATGCATGTGTCAACTGTTCCCACATTTGTTGACATTGGTGATGATTTTTCCACGGCAGGACATTTTGTTTTATGCAGACTCACGATAAAAGAGAACCAATTAAATGTTTTAGACGTTATCATGCTCATGTTCAAAAATGTTTCTAGGCGAAATACTTACTCATTTATGTTACATCCCTAGCTGCACGGAATGTTTTCATCGTCACTATAGTATGTTTTCCCAGCAGTTTAAATCGAGAACTGGTAATGGATTTGAATAGCTGGTGTAAGCAGAGTGCTTTCAATAGATTGCCAAATTTGAGAAATTTTTGTTGAAAAGCACGAATAAAGTTCAACATGATGGCGAAGTACGACAGATCACTCATCCAAACCGGCAATGCCGCCGCCACAGGCATTGGTTAAACTCTACAAATAAGAGATATTAGCATATGAAACAAATAACCAAAAACAACCAATGCAACATGGCGGATTATGACCATCAGCTTTTTGTATCCTTAAATTCTATTATATCTTAGTACACCAATACCTTACTTTGCGTCGCGGTTTCGTTCCAAAAAACACTACGGACAGTTAGGTTCCAGGGTTACGAAAATACTACTTTTTAAAAAGAAAATTGAACAAAGTAAACATTTAAAAAACCAAATTAATATAAAATTTGATTACATATCTTACAAAAAATAACATAACTGCCAATAAATAAATTTGGAAAAATATTTACCTTTTTTGTAACCAGAAACAACCCGTAAAAATTTATAAAAATTTATTATTCTCTTTAAAAAAAAAGCACAACACACTAATTGAAACTGAACTTTAAAATTAGCAAAACAAAGTGAAAATAAAATTGTATTAAAATTGCGTTGATTTTCAGTTAGAAAGGGAATCCCCGAGTTTTAATGGCATGGTTCAATTAGAAACAAAAGACGTGCCATCTTTTAGACGAACACAAAACTTCGAAAATCTAACGACGCACGGGGAAAATTAGCAACTTCGAAAAAACGAAACGACGCAAATCGAGGTATTGGTGTATTTAATTTATTACATGTATATGAAAGTACATATATGACATTTCGCTTCTCCAATTTGAAATAACGAAATCACTAGTGGGCGAAAACTGTCCGAAATTGGCCATGTGTATGTTAAAGCATGTGTTGAACCGACGGATTGCAGGCAGCCCAATCAGCTGATCCATTTCAGTACACACACGCATTCGTACGTCGAAGGCGTTATCATTTTCCAACTGTTTTCTCAGTCACACTTTCCAATGTAAGCAGCACTATGAAAACTGAGCTCTCATCCCGAACATCTAACACAATTTAACTGATACAGCATCAATGACATACACAGTTTCTCAAGAAATGTCGTCCTAAATGGTTTACAAAGCGGATGAGCAAACAGTGCTTCGCGTCAAGAAAAATATTTTGTGTTATACATATTACATAAATAAGAAAAGAAGTGGAAAATACATGTTAGTACAACAATACGAGAAAAATTAGTGGAAAAGTTGTAGAGTTAAAAAGCATAGTTTTCATAAAATATACTATGTACAGGATGAACTATATACATACGTCACCATGAAATTATACAACGCGAGTATATGTTACGTATAATAATTACCATAATTAGCTCGAATACCTAAAACCACAATTGTATGCGATAAATACCGGATAATGTGTCGGAAGCATGATGTATGCAGTTTGGAATATTTCGGATTTGGGAATTTGTATATGCAGTTGTGATGTACCACCATACAACGGATATGTTTTCTACAAAGGCGTTCCGCTTTATCCGCCCTCTTTGATTTGAGAATTAGATATGTATTCGCATATACAAAGTACATATAAATTTAACTACTGAATATCGATATCTACACACAATACTTGACACGAGAAAATTATTCAATTTGAGATATGACACAACTCCAAATAGAAGCTGCTGGTCAATGGAAAAACAGGCACCTGCGTATGTGTAACGTACGCACCACGCACATGGATAAAACTGTATGCACTTGCCAATTGCTTCTTGCACTTGTTCGTGACTAATTCCCTTCTATTGGTTCAATATTTGACTTCTATACTTAGCTCACTCAATAATGCCATTTCTGTAAATTTTTACTAAAATGCAAGTATTTTCGTAAAAGTATACTCTTGTCATAGGCAAGTGCGCTTGCAACACGAACCCAGCATCCAGCTCCTCCTTGTTATTATGACGCAAACCTTACGCTATCGTTCGCAGTCATTATGTACAAATGTACAAACACTAATAACCTAATGCTAATAACAATCATAAATTGTTAGGTAGGTTAGTTATTTCACTTGATGTCTGCGAAACTTACAAAACTTACAAAACGCGTTATAAATTAATGCGTTAAATAGTTCAAAAGAAGTGAAAGATAGGGGGTATAAAAATCAATAATAACAAAGTAACAAATAGAGTAGTACACAAAACAAGACTAATTTTGTAAATACTAGTGTACTACCCAATCTAATCTAATTTGTTTTACTATCCATCCAATGAGCCATTGATACATGAATATTTTTCATCGGTAAAAAACGTTAATCGCCTTCGAATCCGTCAGCAAGTTGTGATTAGTGAACAAAAACTACATAAAGCAGGAGCAAGAACATGCGAAAAACTTTTACAAGAAAAATTTAAAAAAAGCTAAGTACTAAATAAATACTAAATCGCTACCTCCCGCGATATAAAAATTCATTTTACTGTACAGTTTAAACAGTTTCAGTTTCGACTATATCTTTGGCCCAAACTAAAACTTGGCTGTAACCCGAATTTTGGGATCGAACAGAAACGGAATATAAATATTCGGTGAGGTACTACTAAAACCCAATAGTTTTTTTGCCATAACTAAGCAAAAACTACTGAACCGGTTTGGAAGAAATAAGTATTAAACTCAGTTCCAATATAATTTGTGTGTGTTAGCCTCTAAAAATCGTTCAACGATTGTAAATCAAGAAGCTTACGTCGTGTATCATAAGGTGGCAAACCGTCAGACAGTACATATTTTTAATACGTACCTCGTTAAATTTCTTTGGACTCTTTCAGTCCCATTTGAATGTTCGGCATAAAAAGGATTCCAAATAATTGAGCAGCATCAAGTTATACTGCAAACTAACGCCACATAAAATGATTGAATTGTCAAAGGTAGTCAATGTAGTCAATATGGCAGTTGTAACATAACTGCTTTGAGGGTATGTTACTGCACCACATATGTCGATGTTTAAACGCACAGATGTTAATGCAAGAAGATTATCCGTCTTATGCATGGATAGCAAAACAATTATATATATATTTTATTTATTTATTTATTAGTAGTAGTCTTTGAACAAATTCTTACAGACTAATTAAAAAAAATAGGACTTAATCTTAAGCTTAAACTTAAACGAGAAAGTGCGAATAAACAAAGGAAATAAACAGGGGTTTAGGTACAGATAGCTCGAACATAGAAGAGGACGACAGCACATTTAGCTCGGTTAAGGCTCGAGGAATAGGAGCGTTATACCCATAACGCGTCCTAGAGAACTCAACAGAAAAAGGGGAAACATGTCTGAGGTAGCGAAATGGCACATTGAAAGCTATTTTGGACAAGAGAGATGGGCAATCAATATTTCCATTGACTATATCAAAAATGAAAGCCATTGAAATGACAGCCCTCCTGGTTTCAAGAGATTTTAAACCAAGCAGAAGACATCTAGACCTGTAATGAGGCTGGGGCTCAGAAAAACGAATGGAGCGAAGGGCAAACTTTAGAAATCTTTTTTGGATACGCTCTAAACGATTAGAATGCGACGCATGATACGGGCTGCAGATGAACGCAGCATATTCCAGTCTGGACCTAACAAAAGTAGTATACAAGAGCTTGAGCGTATAGGGATTGGAAAAGGAGGAAGAATTGCATTGAATTGAAGGTCATCACTGAAACATTTTTCTTCTATTTTGAGGATCTTGAGAAAACGTATTATTTGGAAGGGATCTAAAATTTGGAAAAAAGATGGACTAAATGTATCGATCTAAAAGGAGACCATGTTGAGAAATAAAAGGTTTTTTTTTTGCTGAAAATATATTTTTTATTCAATAATTCACTGACATATCAAACTGGTTCGTATGTGTTGTTTTAAAATGAAATTCAAAATATTAGAACGAAACATCACATAATTAACATTAATTAAACTAAGAGATTATCGGTTGATTTTTGTAAATTACGCCGAAATTGTACCGATCGTTCATCATCTGGATTATTATAAATAAAAAATATTTCAAGTTAATGCTTGTTCTAGTCCTTGTTGAAGTAAAGTAAGCTCGAGTAAAGTAAAGTTTGGTAGTTTAGTTAATTTTAGTGATTTGAGAATGTAGTTCAAATCACTTAACTAAACTAGTTCTTTTAAGTTCAGTAATTCACTAGAGAAATATTAACCCTTTCGCTATTTTGTTGCCATATGGCACATTGTTACTTTGTGGACGTCTGAGCCCTCTGTGGTTTCAAGAATACATTATGTACACACATACGAAATTAATAAACTGAATATTTAAGTTTAAAGAAGAGAAGTATACACTTTTTTTTAATGGTATATCTTGACATAGTAAAGGAAGAAGAAGCAGAAAACTTGGATAAATTTTAATTTGACGTTTTCTTTCAATTTAGATCCTTTTTTTTTTTTTGCTGAAATAAATGAAGAAATATTAAAATTTTCGTTATGTGTAAAAAGTTTTATGTTTAAGTTATTATTACAGCCACAACGATGTGGTTGCTCTGATAGAAAAACACTCTAAAATACAGAATCCAACTATACAAATTAAAAAATTTCTTTTGGAATGTTGCTAATATAACCACAGAGAAGCATGAAACGTAAAATTTAAAATTTTAACTTTCCCCAGTAAAAACCTGTAGCGAAAGGGTTAAGTTATTTTGGCTTAAGTGTACTAAAGCGAACCCTCGTGAAAAAAATAAATAAGTATGCTCTTATATAAAGATTTGGATCCTGAATCTAACAAACTAAAAATTTTGCCTGGGTAATGCTCACAGCAGGCGTGGTTCGGGGTCAAAGTTCAAAGGTTTTATCAAAATTACTCAAACAATTCTTAATCAATTTACACGATATTGGTATCAAACGAAAGTCCTTTCCATTAGTATGCAACATTAGATACGTGATTGTTTTATACAAATGTTGCAAAAACGGTTTTTTATTCTCGAAAAAATCTATTTTTAAGGCATAACAAGTTTGTTAGCATGTGGAATTCTCTTTACAATTAAATATAAAACATTTGAAAATTTTGTGTTTTTGCTTTTAAAAATATTTAAATTTAAATTGAGTTAAAGCATCTGCAATATTGAATTGGCGTTTGTGAGGAATCTTGCTTAGCCGCGATCTTTTGCAATCATGGGATTTGAATACAAAAATACTGTAAGCACTTTACTGATCCCGATGCCCTACTTACTCCCATGAGGATTATTTTTTTGAAGACCGGTCACACAAAAGGCATTTGAATGCAGAAATACTTTTGGCCGCGATGCCGAAGTTACGATTATAAAGGTTATTGCTTTGGAGAGACCGAGCGCGCACCAATTTTTCGAATAGCACTGTAAACAATTTATTGATCCCGATGCCTTAGTTACTCCCACCAAGGTTATTTTTCGAAGACGGGCCGAAGGCCGGTCCCATAAAAGATATTTGAATACAGAAAAACTGCAGTTTACCACCACCCTCCATGTAATGGAAAAGCATAACCAACACACAAAGCAATTGAAGGCACACAAATACATTTAATGCCACAATACTATAAAAGCAAAAATGGTTTGAATTGCTATTCGGCGAAATTTAAGCTTTCAAAAGTGAATACGAAATAATAATAATAATAAGAAAAATATTTATAAAAAACAATATTAATATTTCATCGTAAAGGGAATTTCACAGGCTATAATATGTTAACAGAATTATTATAACTTTATAATGGATTTTTGCGAAGAAATTTGTTTAGAAACATTTTATTAAAAAAAAAACATTTTTTGCTTCTTATCTATACATATAAAAGTGGATGTATGTATGTGTGTAAGCGCATCACACTCAAACGGAAGGGCCGATTTCTATTAGGTTTGTTTTGTTGGATTCGTCTTGAATCAGTTCAGGTTTTGTTTGACCGTGAATCACGTGAGAACGGCTGGATCGATTTGGCTGTTTTTTTCAGACGATAACTTTGAAACCAAGTTACACATCAATTAAATTCACTACGCACTTACTATTTAGTCATGTCCTTCGAGAGAGAGAATGGAGCGGGTATTGGACGAGGGCGCGTGGCACCACCCATACAAGCAAACTCTTTATAATGAAATATCTTCGAAATTGTAAGTCGCACAGCACTGAAATTTGTTACCCTCTTGTCCCATAGATTCATTCTACTGGTAAGATTTGATGGGCGTTGGACAAGGGGCGTGGCACATTTGTTATGACCCAAATATTTCTCAGAACTATAAGTCTCTCAGCAATGAAACTTAGTACGAATCTACCATTTTTTCTTTCGACAGATGGCATTGTGCGGGTATTGAATAAGGGGGCGTGGCATCGCCCATATAATTTAAATCTGGGTTTAGCGCAGTCCATTTCTTTACTGAAACTTAGCCGCAACATTGCTTATTTGTGGGCCTCCATTGCGTTAGTCAGTGGCTCTTCCTCGTTATTTAGTTGGTTTTTTCGTTAATTTGCATCGCTATCCGGCACATTTCATTATTAAAAATTTTGTGCGACTCGAAGTTCGCCGGGTCAGCTAGTTAATACATATTATTAGAGTCCGACCGATACCATCGGCCGATGGCGATGCCGATTAATCGGCCGGAAGGCCGAGTTTGCCGATGTCGATTACATAGAAAAAATAACACGAATGAATTCAATCGAAAACACAGTCACGGTCGATGGTATGGAAATTCGAAAATCCTAAACCACACGTTAAAGACAGGCAATAGAAGTCGGCAACAAAAGTAATAATGTACATTTAATTCACCAGAAGAAAGTTTGCTCCGAAAGTTGCTTCTAAAAATTAAAAAAATTTAAAGAAAGGGTAATGACAAGAAAATTAGTGCAGTTAGTTTGGATGCTTTAAACCAAAAAAAAACGATTTTCAGGACTGTTTTAGAAAGTGGGCCTATCAGCTTCAGAAATGTATGAAATATGGTGAAGATTAAAGTTATGAAATTGAAATTATTTTAGTAAATGTTGCAATCAACTGAGCGATATTTTGTTAATCTCCTCGTATTTTTTATTATTAATACAAATATGCGTGTTTTTCATGGTTTGACGCAGTACACAGTAGTTCACCGTATTTTGAAAATTACTTATTTTAAAATTAACAAACCACTCTCGTCAATCCTTCAGGAATTTTAATAACTAAACATGGCTTCTCGAAATATATCCATATCGGAAAGCATGTGAGCCTTAAGAAACGGTTTTATAAAGTTTACGCGCTAAAGATTGTACAGAAATGAAGCCCACGACTGGGGAAACGATTCGGGCCTGGCTTTTATCGGCTTTAATGGTGCATGGAGCAGTTGCAGGCAATCCGGACGCGAAAAGGCTCTACGATGATCTTTTGAGCAACTACAATAAACTTGTTCGGCCCGTAGTCAACACGACGGACGTTTTGAAGGTTTGCATTAAGCTAAAACTGTCGCAGCTTATAGATGTGGTAAGTGATTTTTAAAATGTGCTAAAATTTCTTTTTTAAGCCATATTTAACCCTTTATCGGACAATATAATATTTTAAACCAAAACTTTTTTTTCCTATAGCTCGTGTTTAATTAAAAAAACACATCTTTTCAAAAATTTTGTTTACGGTATTTTCAATCGTTTATTCAAAAAATGTCCTTTGTTACAGAAATTTTACACACAGTATTTCACCATATAAAAGCTGAATATTATATATTTTCACCTAAACTTGGTGAAAACCCTTTATTTATATATCGGGTGATTTTTTAAGAGCTTTCGGATTTGATTACAAAAATAAAAACATATAAAATTTAGAGAAATGTATGAAGTCTTATTTGAGTCGATAAAACGATCTATGTAATTCAATGTTTAAAGATGATTTCATGTAAATGTTGAGCGCGTCTGCGCCTCAAATGGTTCATACTCTAGGTCCAATTTTGGCATACTCTCCCCAACATATCGGGCTGTATCTCACGAATAAATTCTTTGATATCGGCTTTCAGTACGTCAACAGTTGTGGGCTTGTCTCTATAGACATGAGCCTTAACATAGGCCCACAAAAAATTGCACGATCTAGGCGGCCAATTGACCGGCCCCAAACGTGAAATAAACTATTCACCGAATTCGCCTCTCAATTGGGCCACTGTTTCGCGTGCTGTGTGGCATGTGACACCGTCTTGTTGAAACCACATGTCAGCCAAGTGGTGGTTTAATGTCCAATAATGTAAATTGCCGCCAGTCGCCGTAGCTCAGCAGGCTAGTGCGTTGGGCCGCGAGTCAAATGCCACGCACGAACCCAGGTTCGAGACTCTGTTGCTGCACCACCGAAAAAAGAAAAACAACAATTTTTCTTTCGGCGGCTGTCCTTTCAGCAGGAAATGGCAAGCCTCTGAGAGTAAAATTGCCTATGAAAAAGCTCCCAACTCGCCGTTCGGAATCGGCATAAAACTGTAGGTCCCTTCCATCCGTGTACAAATTCGCACGCACAACACGGATGGTTGCGGGTACCTAGGCCTTAGTCGCGGTATCGGGCTGTCGTGCCAGTCAATTATTATTATCAATGTAAATTTTGTGCGAAATTTAATCACAAGATTCCAAATAGCCGCCTCAGAAGGTCACCCAAACTGACCATAAAATGGAAGAAGTGCAGTCTCTTCACCGAGCATGAATTTTGATAATACAATTCAATAATCTGCAAGCGTTGTTCGTTTGTAAGTCGATTCATGGTTAAATTATAGACCAAACTCAGCATCTTTGACAGTAACATGTTACACGAAAACAGCTAAACTGCCAAAACAGTGTTGTCAAAAAGAAAGTTGCTAAAAAAAATCACCCTTTATTTACACATTTTATTTATAAAAACAATTTGAATGTATTTCCCAATTTCCAAACAATTTATTGAAACTTCAGTTCATTTTAGGGTTTGTAACATTACCATCACACGGTCAGATAAGGGGTTAAGCTCCCTGATAGTTGATTTGTATACGATTGTGATGTTTTACTTTGCCATACATTAAAATATTAGAAAGAGGTCTAGAAGATAATTTGAACATTAGAGGGCAATCGCTTGAAGCTTAATTTATTAACCCAGCTAAACACTGGATCCTGTTGTTCCAATTCCAAGTATTTATACATGGAATCTGGAAATATGATCCATATTTCAGTTTAAGTTGCTTATAAGCTAATTGTAGATGTAATGTCCTTGGACGTGACTTCTCGTGAATGTTTCTTTCGTTCGCACTCTGCGTGCAATCCCCGCACAAAAGCACTCAAATGCAACATCGTTTACATTTATAGTAGACATTTTATCATGTGTACAAGACTAAAGAAGAAATAGGTAAATACTTTAACATTGAATAACAATACATATGCTACTTTACATTTACATATATGTCCCACAGAAATAAGCACGAATTTTGTTACGAAAGGCGCTTCGGGTTTGAATCAATACAAAGGACGAATTAGAAAAGATGTACACCCATTGTTGAATTATTTGAGGCGTACAAATTATAGGATTAAGACCATTTTTCAGGTGCTACTAGTTTCGACCACATTGAAGGCGTTGTTTGAAACGCATTTAAAAATATATTGCGGGTTCATTTGGAAACCGAGTACAATTTATAAATGATGACCGAAACTGCCTGTACAACAAATCACAACCTTTCATAATGTCTGACCGATACGCTCATAAGGATTAGCAGAACAATCCTTGCGGCAATGACGATACACGAATAAAAAGTCGAAAGTAACGAATTTATAAGTAAAGTGGACTATTTCTCATAAGAACAGTTTTATACTATATGTTCTTACGTGGGCCTTGCCAATGATTTAATGTGCTTATAAAGAGATGCTCAATTAAATCAAATCAATAACATTTGTTGCTTTGTAATGCTTTAAAACTGATAAAAAATTTTAGTAATGGACTAAAGACCGTTTCAATTCAATGATTAAAGTCATGCGCGCAACAGTTGGTACAAGATATGGTTATACATATGTTAAACTTTAAGGCCCCGGCGGTTTCGCACGCAACTTTAAAGTGGACCCTTCGTGGACCTCAACAGATTTTTATAAAAAAATTATTGTCTAATTACTTCTAATTTGAAGTGCTCTTTCTATATCAGTAAGTCAATCGACTTACTAAATCATATTTGACCGTACAAACTCTAAACCCATCGTTGATAAATTCGATTTGACTCGTCAAAATTTGATTTTCTAAGAAAGCACTTCCACCAAGTTTGAAGTCGAAAAACTAATCAAATCATGTTGCTTCATACAAACTTTTAACCCTTGGCTACCTTGTAGGAATTTGAATTTCAAAAAAATTAAAACACTTGTGTAATTATTTTTGGTTTCAAGTGTTTTTTTCCTTTAACCCATTGTAACCCCGAAAAGTTGAATCGAAAAATTTAAAAGAAGTCTTGATTTTTTTTATTTGGAGTATCGCGTTTCCTCATACAACAGCTGGGATTAAAGAACCATGGCAACAAATTTATTTTTAATGGGTGGTGGTTGACTCTAAATTACTATAACATATATTCTTAAGGCATAACACCACTCTAGCACCACTAACTTAGACTATTTTTCGGCTTTGGAAAAAAGTCCCCTCGACAAAAGGCTTATATTTGTCAATCTTTACGGCAACGCATATAATAATGTTGGAAACAGGAGCCGAAAGTGACCAAATACAATGGTGACAATTCAAGTCAATCTTTGAATAAAACTGTCGTTCTTTTGCGTAAACACCAAAGGTGCTGGATGTGATTAACCCTTCTGTCAATACGAAAAATGTCCACCTATTTTCAATACGAAGGTACCCGGGTACCTTCATACAATTTGTATGGGAAAAGTGAAAATAATAGCGCAAAAATGTTAAAAATCGTTGTTGGTTTATAAAATAAAGCGTTATTTATTGATAATTCAAGTTAAAAATATTAAATGCATATTAATAGTAATAGTTCGATGACTTTAAGAGTTAGGAGTTTTTGCGAAGAAGTATTCCGCCATTGCCTCAGAAGTAAAAAGGCTGTCTGCTGCAGCATTGCGGACGTAAGGTTTAAAGCTTTGAATAAAAATGTGTAATATTTTTGCGCCTACTTAGGTCTTGTATAAGTTGACAATTACCTATCGGATGTCCTGAATTTAACTTATTTTTTAATACAACTTTGATTTCAAATTTCAAATTTGGGCCACTCGAATATGAACGAGTAATTTCACGTTGAAACTGTATTGTTTCCTGTATTTTGGATGAAGGCACCCAGGTACCTTCGTATAGAACAACGGGGTAGTGTTCAAAAATCGGTTCTAAAAGTTATAAGGAAAAAGTTTTCTTTCTATATTAGATATACATATAGGTAGTCAATTGATTTTTAGGAAGATACTAAAAAATTCAGCATAGCGTTCCTTGGTCGAAAGTAGGCTATTTTTACTTAAAAAATGCAAAAGGTACCCAGGTACCTTCGTATTGACAGAAGGGTTAATGTCAGGAATTTGAACAAGCCAATTAAAAACTTGAATATTTTTGTCCTTGAAAAAGTTCATTGTTTTTCTAGAACTACGAATTGCAGCATTTTTCTGCTGAAAAATAAATTCAGGACCATAGAAGTCTTCTGATTATTCTATTAGCATTACGTTTAAAAGTTCGCTGTAAATGTAGAAATTAATTTTTCCAGAAACCCACGCAAGTTAAGTCATACAAAACATGGCAATACCGACCCTAATGGTAATCCATTAGGCCACCTGATAATGTCCGGCTCATACTTTCAACCAACTTATCGAGCTAAAAGTAATAAAAGCCGCCATTAATATCTAAAATTATCCGTTTTTGTTACTAAACAAAACTTTTTACAACTGTTCACGCCTCTAAATAGCTTCTCCACGAATTCCATTCTTCTGGGTTTAAGACCAACAGTCAAAGGGCTTTTTTTGAGGCATTTAGAAACATCGCGGTTTGATTTTTGTAAATTAATCGAACATGTCGGGGCTTTATAGACAGATCGATTCTGCGAACGCACTAAATCGACATCAGGTTTTCTTTGATTCTCAATGCTATTATCACACGTTTTTGCCTTACGATAATTTTCGAGTTTCTGTCAAATCTTACGTTTTCTCCATAAGATCCGCGTAAATTTAAATAATGACAGACTGGTGTCCCATTTCCCGTGTCGAAAAGTCTTATTGATTGCATGCATGAATTTTTCCCTTTTCTTCAGGTGGCTATTACTTTCCTCTTGACATTTTCACAGGTCCAAAGAAAATAACAATTTTACTTTTTATTAGTACAATAATCTACTACATCAGCTTTTAAAGACATGATTTATCTCAAATTACTAATATTTTTGTTTCACTGATCAATTAAAAAAACTGATAGAATTTATGAAAGCTCAAACCATAGTGTAGGTCAAATTTTAATATTTCATACGATGCATAGTGATTGGACTCCATACAATCGCGGGACAAAATTAGGAGTGGGCTGTTCTTCACAAAATGGTGGTTAGCTAGTTAAGCAGGTCTGCTGAATTGAAATCTCCATTTTGTTTTTCTTAAACTTTTGCTGTTTGGCAATGCCTGAGACTTAAACTTGCAATTTTTGTCATTTTTGGTATACTACACTGATCAACAGCAAAATGGCTTTTCTGGGTTTGACATCAGTTCTAGGGTAATTAGGGAGCGCTGATTTCGAATCCGCAAACCGTTTTTTAAAACTTAGTTTCCGTTTTCGCAAAAAATGGGCGTGTCACTTCTTCGGATTTTCCCTGACATTTTGCACGTTTGGGATTTTAATTTCTAAACCAATCTATCAGAAGTCTAATCAGAAGTCTAATGGCCAAACTCCATAAAGCGCGTTGCAGGCGTATCGTGGTGTTTGGCGTTTCTCGTGTTTCGAGAAAAAGTTGAATCAGTGTATTTGTATGAAGCAAACTCCATGACTACGCCCGAAACGCGACAAAAGTTGAACTATTTTCAACTTTCTCTCGCGTTTCTCGCTAAACGACGTCAAACAGCTGACAGAGCTCCTAAAGATGTCATACATTATGTGGTTAAATGGTAATGCCGATAACAAACTTGTGTTATCGCAAAAGTCGGATGCATTTATTTTACACGAAAGCTATTAAATACATTTAAGAAACATTTGAAATTCAATATTTTAACATAGAATGTGGAGAAATTCGTAAAAATTAGCATAATTCTTTGACAGACGAAACTTAGTCTTCGCTGTATTGGAAATTCGATAGCTTATTCGTTGTCGATCGAATTTTGCTCATCCCTGTGAAATAAATTGCTACAAATTGAATTCAACTGAATCTTTTTTTTATTTTTTGCAATGTTCGATATGCATTTAATGTGTTTAAAATGAAATCAGTAAATCCTACAAAGTCTATAACGTCGTATAGCAATTTCATTTCGTTGTTTTTCACAATTCACAACGAAATCAATCAGCAGTTTGCCAATTAAAAACTAGCATCAACTGACGTAAGAAGAAGAAGCTGACGCGTGAAACGCGCTTTATGGAGTTTGACCATTTGCAACGCGAATAACGAGAGAAACGCCATAACCCGACAAACCCCGAACGCCTGAAACGCGCTTTATGGAGTTTGGCCATAAGAGTCAATAGTCTAGCAGAACGAAGAATTTCTTAGAAAAAAGATAACTTAATGTTAATCTTTATCTATGATATAAAATAAAAAAGACGTTATTTTTGTTAACAAATAGTTTAAGTTCAAGCATACGAAGAGCCAATTATCGTAGGAGGAGAAGCTAATTAAAAATTAATTTTAATGACGCTGTTCATATGCAATGACAAACGAGCATAATATTCTATTTATGTATGTTCTTTTCAGAATCTTAAAAATCAAATAATGACAACAAATCTTTGGGTAGAACAGGTAACGTATATGTTGATGTTAGAGCGATTCTTATACAATCAACACGATATGTATGGTAAAAACATTTGAAACAAAAGTTTGAGGCAAAGGAAAAACAAACTAAAATGTCACTATAGGCAAAATGTTCAAGTTAAGTAGCGGTTAAGAACTGCCACCTTACTTTGAACATCGTCCTTCGATTACTAGAATTTTTAGCGTTCCGGTTTCCTATGTATATGCAAATCGTAGTGGTCAAAAAAAGAATCTCTAAAACTTATTGCATGCCAACTCGTGTGAGCCAATAAAATTTGAATTTCTTTAGTCGTGGTACGATTACAAACTGCGCTGGGAGCCGAAGGAGTATGGAGGAGTGCACATGCTTCACGTTCCTTCTGATCATATTTGGCGACCTGATATCGTTTTATACAATAAGTAAGTATGTTGATCACGAGTACACTTATATCTATATTCATACAAGTATGCATAATTTTCCGGAATAGATTATTGTATCTTATTTCCCAAGTTTACACGAATACACGAGTCTGCAGAGGGTTTGGGAATTCAGATTAAAAAAAAAAAATTGAGAATACTTATTTGTAAACTAATTAAACTGCTTCAAACTCTAAAACTGTGAAATTACTTGAGCGGTTTCTGTGAATATTCCAAAATTATTCAGTTCGCATAATACAATCAAATATGATCACTTCTACACACATGCATCGAATGATTACGATAATTATATGAGGCAGCGGATCAATATTACCTTCTTTAAGAAGTGGTATTAAATTTGTAAGGCCAACCCTATGGTAGGGACAAGGAGTAGGACACAAACGCGGATATTGTCTCATGCATATGTTTATTACTAGCTTAAGATTCAGATACATTGATAGCATATCTTTACATATATGTATAAGTTTGTGTTGTATTGTACTTGTATATGTACATATGTATGTATCCGCCATAATCACAAAATTCATCGATTTCGATTGAACTGAAACTAAATTGT
The DNA here is from genome assembly GCA_963971225.1 of Melieria omissa. Classification (NCBI taxonomy): domain Eukaryota; kingdom Metazoa; phylum Arthropoda; class Insecta; order Diptera; family Ulidiidae; genus Melieria; species Melieria omissa. Next base: position 48,465,569 of record OZ020267.1, on the reverse strand, counting down.
CACTGAACACAACAACAACTACAACAATAACAACAGTGCCGATGGTAACTTCGAAGTGACGCTCGCAACGAAAGCTACCATTTACTCAGAAGGACTAGTCGAATGGAAGCCCCCGGCTATTTACAAGTCATCATGTGAAATAGATGTAGAATATTTTCCTTTTGATGAGCAAACATGTGTTCTCAAATTCGGAAGTTGGACGTATGACGGGTTCAAGGTAGGTCCCTCACAATACCATATTTCATACATACTTTTTGGTTTGTTCAGTTCCGAGGAAATTATTTCTGAGCCAACGCTTGCAAAACCAAACCAAAAATTTTCGCAATACCTTATGTCACCTACTTGCAAATAAACGTACATCTGACAATCGTCCGCAACTACTTATTGCTATATGTGTACAACAACCAGCTACCGTGGACAACCAACCCGGTCGAACTCGGGCGTTTCTAAATTGGGCCTTTACACGTCAAACACTATTCCCAGTGCGCATGCCATGACAGTTTCTTTTAAAGAATCGTTCGCATATTAAAACTGCGGGCTGAGACGCAAGCACAACCACGTCCTGGTCAAGCTGCTTTCAATCGAATATGCACTACCCAATTGGAAAGGTGCGCTTTGGCGTCGACCTAGTCTCGCTACTGGCAGTCATATCGAAAATGACAATATCTGCTTGCAGAATGTAGAGCAGTGCACCATTTGGCGCTCTACGGACACTCTGTGGCATCCGGTCTGCGCTGGTATGACAGCTAAACCACCCATGAACCGATAAATTTACCTAATTTTTTAGCGGGTTCTTAGCCGGAAACTATTCAAATTCAAAATTTATATATTTATATGAACTTGTTTAGGAGTTTTGCTGGATCCGTTTCCTTTTTATTCTTACCATATGTTCAGTTGAACTGACTGAGTGATCTCTTTTGTTCATAATTTCCAATTTCCTCTTTTGTACATATTTGAATTTCGGTATTCCGTTTTTATCATTGTGTATCATTTGAATATTTAACAACTACATAACTAATATCGATGAAACGACATCTTTGAACGTAGTCTTGATATACTTTAACTTTGTTTTCTGAGACTGAATGTGCAGTTGATTTCTTTTCCTAACTTATGTACAAATTATATTTACGTACAATATGCAAACAATAACCAAAATCCACTTCGTATGTATAAAATATTCAATATTTTGTATTCTTATTTTACCATTTTAAATTAATTATTAAATTGAATTCGTATGATACTCCAACTCACGACCACTCCTCCATATTCGTTCCCATTATTTATCGTTACATTCACACGCACATTCGCATTCTCATCTCCATTGACACACCATAAAAAGTCAACAAGAAATTATCTGCTCACACATAAGCGGGCTTACCTCGTATATGTATATGTTTCGGTACGAAAAGGAGCCAGTGAGAAGAGGCTGAACTGTATTCAGTGTACGGTAAAGCGATGAGACGCACATCAGGTTTCCGTGGGTCGTCGGGAAGGATATTATTGCTTGCGAATGCATTCCGACACGCACAACTGCAAGGTAAATGCTGTCAGTGGAATGCACCGCACATCTGAGCCAAGCTCAGAGCTCATTTTTTTGTTCGTTGGCTCACATCGCCGTGTGTGTGTGTGTGTGTGTATGTGTGCACATCTATTTTCACAGTCTAAACACACATACACATACGCACCCAACATGCTGGTTCAAAACACAACAGATTCACACAAACCAATCTGGATGTAATCCAACTCATACAAAGTTCACGCAGAGCAGACTTGCGCAACCTGGAAGAAGCTGAAGCATTAACTTACTATAAGTGTATGTTTCGAAAAGACTTGCGGGATTAGTGTAAGCATCTTTAATATTTGACAATAGCGAACCGCGATTTCATATCTGCATAAGCATAGAGGCGCAGTGTGTGTGTAACAAATGTGAAGAATCGTTACACTGTGCCGCGTGGTCCCGCGACTTGCACAACATACTTAGCTTTAAAACTGCAGACATATTTAAATATATTCGGACTCAAGTATTGTAATAAGCCATAGTCGTATTGTGTATTATACTTAAAAAGAATTATTTTCCACACGTAATCAGCTATATGTTACATATTTACTTTAATAAGAGCTATTCGCCTGCAAATGATTTGGAGTTGCCCGCATATTTTTCCGTATGTGTCCACATACGCGCCTCGCAAGACGCTTTTAGGTCCTCTTCATCTCCGCAATGTACCCGTTTTATAAACCTACACTATTTGTTTAAATAAATAACTGAGGAGAATTGTTCAAAATATTTTTCAGTGCTGATGGTCATTACGAAGTCACACTTATGACAAAAGCAACAGTCCATAGTAATGGATTGGTAATATGGCAACCACCTGCCGTCTATAAATCATCTTGTTCAATCGATGTTGAATATTTTCCGTATGACGTACAGACATGCATCTTAAAATTAGGAAGTTGGACATATGATGGTTTTAAGGTGCTCACAAATTTCACATTATTCAAGTTATATCTATATATATATATATAAATATATAAACCGATTTACAATTGCAAAGTGTTGGAAGTGCATAATTCTTATTACCTAATACCTATAATCGTACTGGAATGTTCCGCGACTTTAGCGTTAGCGTTCGTATTTTATTATAGAACCAAATAAAAATTTTGTGGATATGCTCGTGCATGGAATAGAACATGGAAAATGTGCTCATCGACCCAGCACCAACGGCTAAAATGGAGTTTCCACAAGTGTGGCATATCCTGCTTGCTCATATCGAGTTCCTTGTCGATATTGAAAATCAAGAGAATTTCACCAGTCGTTGAAGGAGTTTAAAGAACAAAAATATCCACAAAATTTGTATGTGGTGCAAGAATGCCGAGTTCATAGTTCATTTGAATATTCAATGATGTTTGCATGTGACTGTGGTTGTTAGCGATCGCATGGTAACTGGCCAATCGCCACGTACACTTAAGTTGCCTCCACTCCGCTGCTTACCAATACTGCAAACAGACAATATTTTACGCATTGCTTTGCATGAAATCAGAATCACTTAAATTTAGGTACTTCCGCATGCTTAGTGCACTTGCTTGTTGCTGTATTGTTTACATTACGTTTCTGCGGGCACGATTTCGTTCTTAAGATCGTGACTTGAGCCCAACTCCACGAAACTATTCATAGACGATAGTCTGTTAAAAATGGACAAGTTGTCTGGATACTGCCAGACTTCTAGTGGCATAGACTGTAGCTACACTCTCAAAAGGTGTACATTGTTGCCACTTTTGGTCCATTTAGACTAAAATCTGATAGATACAATTACAAAGTGGCACGCTAAGTAGCACACCCTACCAATAATATCGAAAAGATTATAAAACCCTAGTATAACATTTTGATAAGGAACAATAGTATTTTTATTAATGAAAATATTCTATTCTCTCATTCTATTTTTCATCGGTTTTATACCCTTACGGTTTTTTATACTCTGACATCCGCGGAGATTATTCTCCAAAACGCACTGTCTAAGCCTATGCGTATATGGAGACGCAGGCCGCGCAACACAGCACATGGCAGTGCAGCGCAAATGAAAATGTGTGCCCCAGAAAATATGTGAACTGTGTATACGAATCTCGTAATATTCATTCCATAAACCCAGCCATACGAGTTATTTGTCTGAATAAGACTTTGAAATAGAACCTATATAATATAATATGGGTGTAATATCGGCTGTTCACGCACTTTTTCAATTAGTTCTTAAATTTTTGCAAGCCAACGTGTCGGCTGCGCGTAGGAAACTACAACGCGACGCAGGTGTGCGCAGGCACGGCTCTCCGCCGATGTATACGGTGTCATATGGTACTGCATTATTTACAAAAAACTTAACTGCGCTGAGGTGTCCTGCTTGTGTGGTCTGCGTCTCCGTATACGCCTAGGCTGACAGTTCTGGCCGCGATGTTTACGCCATATTAACACGTTCGCGCACGTGAATGCTATAGCAGTAATTTTCATAGTGATGCAAAATGACGTGAATGCTATAGCATTCAAATTTTAAAGGCAATGTTTAATTATTAAATTTAAAATAAACTGAAAATTTTGTAAATTATATGCTATATCATTCAATGTGTATAACGGATAAAATACGATAATCTGACAACTGCAACAATATATAATTCTACTAGTTTCCACAAAAATTTTACTGTCGGCGAACGTGTTAATACTACAATAACAAAAAAATTACGAAATTTTTGCGAAACGCGAGCATGCTTATTAACACGCATCCGTCGTTAACAAAAAGTTACGAAAGAGTCGTTTGTCAAATCATCAAAAACAAACATCAAAAAATATCAATGCAAAGTAGTAGTTAAAAAGGAAAAGGGAGGGGAAGTTTATATTTGTTTGTGTTTTGCCAGTGAGCCAAAATCTCATTCGATTTAATGAAAAAATAAAGGCGCAATGACAGTTTGAATTCGGAAATTGTGTCAAATTGACACAAACGACGGATGCGTGTTAAAGTTCCAATCACAATCGGGAGCTCCTAGCCTAAAAACGATTCCTCAATCTGTCTACAAATAAACACTCAAATTGAATGAATGAAATGAACATTTTTTTTAAGTTATTGCATCACGAAACTTCGACTGCTTTAGTTCTGTCTGAAGGTGTGCTAATTTACGTGCCACCACTGTATAACAAGTGACTTTGAAAATAATCTGAAAAGCTAAAACATATTATAAATGTTTGTTACCATAGAAAATGTTCTTGCAAAAAAATAAAAACTTTTAATTACAAAATCTTTCTTTAATTGGAAAATCAAACATTGATGTTGCATGATATAGTCAACGTGCACTGAAGCCCTCCTATTCACCTATTTCCATTGATTTTTCTGTACCATTACAATTTCCCAATACATACAGGTAAATGTAAAATCTTCTTCACGAACTGACAGTTCGACAGACTATGCTGTGAGAGTTGCCAAAGCAGAAGATAAATGTGTCCACTGAATTCACATAATTATTTTTATACTTATTCTACATTAAAATAGGTATATTTTTCCAATACCTCAACTCATGACGTGTTAATTATACATTGTCTAACTGATTTGGCGGGAAGATTTTAATTGTTACCTGTATATGCACATTTTTAATATATTCATTACGTACATTTGCTTATATTTAAACATTGATTGATCGGTTATTGAAGTATTGAAATACAAATTTACATTTTCCCATCGATTGCTTTCTCTATGTTTTACCAATTTAAACCAGATTGAAAAAATTTGTTATGTGCTAATTTTATTTGAATTGGGACCCAACCTATCCTATGTTATATAGATATGTCTTGCTTGCACCAGTATTTCCCTTTCTAGCTTTCTGCATGCGGATCCGAATGAATGCATTGCGTGACGTATGCTTGAGTTTACTATTTTTTGTAAGCTCGCGAATGCTCCTTAAATACCTACGGATCTTAACTCATTGAATATTCAAAGTTGAAGAATGGGAGTTCCTCTTCGTTAATTGTAATGTACAAAGCTGCGATCGTTGTCTTAAACTTTAAGGATATGATAGTTGTGTGTCTTTTGTGATTAATATTTGCTTGATTTGTGGTTGATATTTACTTAGCTAGCTGATCGGTAATGTAAGCTTTTTGGTTCAAATATGTATGTAGGTGTAAATGTGCGCCTGTATAAGTTCGAAGTGTATGTTCAGTATATATATATTGAAAATGGTGAATTACTAATATTTAAAGATATGGGACCGCTTTAACCCTTTCGGGACGGAGTTTATTTTTGAAATCCAAAATACTCTCAGTAGAAATGTTCTCATGCCATGAATGTTGGGGTTAGAAAATTATATTGGATGCTCACAAATTCTGAAATCATCCTCTTATGCGAGAACACCGAAATCGAAAAAATATTTTGCGTGGGTTGTAATATTTGAATAATTTTTTTGAGAGGCATTAAAAACTTCCTGGGACATATTATCCCAGTAGTCCCGAAAGGGTTAAAAGCAAGCAAATATTCATCGGCTTGAACGTAGAGATGAGAACATTGATTTTATTACTCAGTAACATTTTCATGTGAAATTTTAAATAAACTTGATGCGAATTGTTCTTCGGATATATTTATAAACTGGATTTAAAAATAATAGCGTAGTGATCATTTTGCAGTGTGAAATATTATTGCATCTATTAAAAAGCAAACAACAAATATGACACTCTACGTATGCTTTAGTCAATAAAGTAGCCATTACTTGAAATAGCTAATAGCTGTTGGAAACCAACAACGAAATGCAAAGTCGGGAGCTTTTAGTACAGTAATGAAGTGTGTGCATATGTTTACATAAGACAATTTTAAATTTCCATATAATAAGTAACAAAAATTGTTAGCAGATACACTAAGCCATAATCTACGCTGAGTTTTATATAAACTAAATAATTTCTATAGTACCGGCACAAAGTAATTTTTTGCTTTAATAAATGTATACTTATCTGCTTCATTTAAAGTTTTAAGAAGATATTTTTCACCATGTGTTTGCATAACAAACGTTCTAATAATCTTTTGCCCAGTTACACCGGCAGCTCACAAATCGGACGAAACTCTATATTTTTTTAGAACATTCAAGACTTGTACATGTAGCACTGAGAACACTACTGTTACTTTAATCGACCCGTTCTGTGAAGAAATGTGGGACCAAATTCCACTATATTTTTTAAATGGGGCTCCAACCTGAGGCTCGCTTATAATACAGTGCGTTTCATAATTATAAGACACTTTACAAATTTTACTTTGTGAACATATAAAAATCTTGGTAAGCCCATTGTGTAAGTTCCCTGTATCCAGGTCCAATCATCACGTAATCCTATCTTTAAAGTACCGTTTATTTGTTGGAAGTTGGCGATGCCAGAATAGTACCGTTAACTTTATGTCGTTCATTCGAATTTTTGCTAAATTTTTGTCGTTTCATAATTATAAGACATCAGTACGAAAATAGCATTTGACAGGAGTGGATCAAATAATAATATTTATTTTTATTACATCTGCTATCTAATTGATTATTTACAATAATGCCGCGCGGAATTGCGTTGTTTGTTGAAGAAAGGGGTAAAATTTTGACATACAACATTCTTTAAGTGAAATTTCGAAAAAGATCAACAGAAGTCGATGTGTAATCCGAAATTTTTTGAAAGATCCTAAAAATTATAATCAACTAAAACGCTCTGGTAGAAAACAGGTACTGTCAAGCCGCGAGCAGAGGCTCATTTTAAAAAATGCATCAAATTCGACTGCATCATGCACCCAGTTAGCTGCATTACTGCATACCAAAGTTTCAAAAGCTACAGTCAGGCGCACGCTGAGGCGCTGCCCGCACATTGCACAAGCAAAAATGATGAAGGCACCTAAACTTTTGCCTCGCCACGTTCAGGCACGACTGCAATTTGCTGAGGAAAACATGAATACTAACTGGGACATGGTAAGACATAACTTTAAAGATGTAATGAGCGATGTCCAATCGAATTTTTTTTAAAAGGTTATATTTTCGGACGAAAAAAATGGAACCTCGACGGTCCTGATGGTTACCATTCCTATTGGAGGATTCTGCGCAAGGAACCCTTGGTTTTTTCAAGACGAAATTTTGGCGGCGGTTCTGTGATGGTGTGGGGTGCATTCACATCAAATAGCACACTCGATATACAGTTCACAACTTCATGAATGAATAGCAGCGAGTACATACGAGTACTGGAAAATAGTCTTTTGCCATTTCTTGAGGCAAACAGAGAAAAACCATACATTTTTCAACAAGATAATGCTCGTATTCACGTAAGCAACGAAACCAAGCGCTATCTAACTCAATGTTCCTTTGAAGTTTTGAATTGGCCGGCTTGTTCTCCGGATCTAAATCCTATAGAAAATATTTGGGGAATATTGGTAAAGAAAGTATACGCTAATAATCGGCAGTTTAACAGTACTGTCGAGTTACAATCTGCCATAGTGTCTGAATGGGCTAATCTCGAAGTTGGCTTATTAAACACGTTCGCCCGATCAATGCAAAAAAGGCTGTTTGCTGTTGCGAAAGCTGGTGGAGGTTCTACAAAATATTAATAATGTTTCTTGTATTTAAATTTTTACTTACAATCGTTTTTTTTTTAATTTTACTTAAAAAAATCAAAAGTGTCTTATAACTATGAAACGGTCGAAAACCATTTTTGTACACAAAATTTTTTTTCATTGAATAAATTGCTATTTTAAGTTTAAAAAGTAGTTTTGTTTGTGTTGTAGGTCATTTGTGTAAAATTTCAGATTCCCAATAGTATTTTTTGTGAAAATATATACAAAAATGTAAGTGTCTTATAATTATGAAACGCACTGTATATAAAATAATATTCTGCGGCTTTGTACTGAAGTTTGAAGCCATGGGCCCAATAAATCTAGTATGTCTTAAATCTTTGTTGACCTCGGAAGATTTTTATGGAAAATTATATTACTTTTCTAATGATTTTTCATTTGAAGTCAAGGCTCACCATATTTAAAGTCAATAGACCTCTTACATAATTTTCCCCCATACAAACTTGTGTAGTCAAAACATCATTAAATCATGCTCCTTTATATTAACTTTTAACCCATCGTTGACCCGTCAGATTTTGATTTTCGAAAAAAGAGTTATTTCACAAACAAATCATGTTTCTCCATACAAACTTTTGTTCACTTCTTCAAGTTTTAGTTTTCATAAAATTAAGTTAAAAAACTTATTTTTTTAGTACTTTCACAAAGTTTGAAATCAAAAGGCCAATTAAATTAAGTTTTTTCATACAATACTTAAACCCATGTTTTGCCTCTGTAGACCTCGAATTAAAAAAAAATCCCGACTTTGCGGAAAGTAATTTTCTTAAATAGACCTACAAATCATACTTCATGTTTGTAGCTTAAGCGATTGGGACTGGGCGATGATGAATCAGGCAATCAATCAGTCAACACAAACAATTACATGTATAGAGATTGTGTCCGGGATATTATAGCGTTTTTGAAGTGAGCTTTTACTATATCAATGCTTTATGCAAGTGTGTTCCGGTCCACATCTAAAAACATATCAAATATAATCGTACAGTGCGTTTCAAAATAAAGTGTTGCTAATAAAACTCACAAAAGAAGGTATAGTAATGAATTATATATATTTTATGAAAGGCTGTGCAAAGCTCTTTTTCGCATTATTATCAATACTTTGTCCAGTCTCCGTTGTTGTCAGTAATAGCTCGGCATCTTTTGTTACAACTTTGGCTTTTTTTTGAGTGTACTCCAAAGAAACCCCTCTCGAAATCCCTTTTTAATGCCGAAATGAGCTGTTTTGCTGTTGATATTCTTTTTCCTCTAAGCTTTTGCTTCATTAAGGACCAAACTTTTTCGATTGGGTTTGCATCTGGAGTTTGATGGCCAATTTAGTGTTTCCACATCAAATTTTCTGTAGCCCATTTCAAACAATTTTCCACATGTTTTCACCCAATAGCGTTTTAGACATGGTACTTCAATGAAGAATGCCCGATTTCAGAAGCCTGCGTCGGATAGTACTTCGACTCTCTTCTGCGACAATGTTTCTTTCGTTTGCTTCAGGCAAAGAGTTGGAGTGTTATCAAACATCCGGACTATCGCCTTATCCACTTTGTTCTAAGTGGTTCTCTTCCTGTCTCTCTGTGGCTCGTCGTCAACATTTCCGGAGTGGCTGACCCACTTCCTTACAAATAAAACTGATGTTTTCGTATATTTTGCGACTTGTGGAGATTTCATTTTTGGACCCTTTGGATGGTTCACCAAAAACACTACTTCCAAACGTTTTTTAAATATAGCACTAATTTTAAATTCTTGATATTTCCGCGAAAACTTGTACCCAACTAAAAAACAAAAACACATGCAAAAACGGTATTTTAATATAGAAGATAATCTGATATTAAAACCATGGTAAACTTCTACAGGTAAAAAGATATGGTCAACACTTAATTTTGAAACGCACTGTAATATTATATGTTAGCAATTCTGGAAAATTAAAATAATACCTCCTGTATAGATCGTACTGAATCCGTAACATCTTATTTGGGATATGTTTTTTACTGAGTTTTTGCGTATTTCATTACATATCATGATTATTTAAAAACAAATTGCTTCTCTTATCAACAAGTTCGAACTTTCATACACGATTTTTGTTCGATTTTTCATGGTCTTTAGATTAAAGTAATTTTTTCGGCGAACATTTTTGTAAAGTTTTACGTGCAGTGTTACTTTAAATGTAAGTTGTATTACAACAAAACTTAAACTGTCTTAATATTACTTTGCTTATTAAAAAATTAAGACAGCCGCCGTGGCTCAGTTGGTTAGTGCGCGGTCCAAGCGAGTCGCATGCAGAGCGACGCTAGTTCGAATTCTGCATGTAGTAACACCTAAAAAAAAAAAAAATAACGGGAAACTCGTTTTCTCTTTCGGTGGCTGTCCTCTCAGCTGGAAATGGCAAACCTCTGAGAGTAAAAATTGCCTATGAAAAAGCTCCCAACCTGCCGTTCGGAACCGGCATAAAACTGTAGGTCCCTTCCACCCGCGTACAAAATTCACACGCACAATACGGGTGGTTGCGGGAAGCTAGGCCTTAGTCTCGCGTAAGCGGGCTGTCGTGCCAATCAATTATTATAAATTATTATTATTATTATTAAAAAATTTAGTTACCAATTGTAATCGAAATTCGAGGGTCTTTTTTTGAAACGTCAAAAAACCTCCAAAGAATTATTATATTATATGTAGGAAAAAAATTACTCATGCATTTCTTTTCCGACAACATACATTTATTTAAAAAACCTACCATCGAAGGTTGTGTTTCACAACAAGCTTAGAAACGAACAGAAGCATATTTTTTAACGCTACTATTATGCCATGGCGCGATTATGTAGAGTGAAATATCTTTTGCACTTATGAAACCGAGACTTTCCTTACTCAAGTTGTGTAGCGGTTTTAATACTTTCTATTGACAAGGCCTTTTTTTATTCCTCATTTTCCATTCTTCTAAAATACAACATTGAGCTTAGGGAGTGTAAAATCCAATTGCGTCATGATGAAATATGTTCAAATTTGTCTGCAATTGAAATTGAAAGAAAATTAACAAATAAATGAAATTTTTTAAGAAATGATTATTAAGTTTTGTTTATATTGCCATTCAGTCATCGATTGTAGATGCGGTGTTATCAATATTTGTTGAGTGTGATTCGTTTGTAACGCATGGTGCGTCGCACACAAAGTTCGCTCCGCGCGATCAGTAATATCAGAATTAGTTGCTGCAGGGTGATTCAGATATCGCACTAAGAATTGTGGCAACTACGCCCGATGGAAGCTTAAAAATATATTAGTACCATTTTAGTTAATTCAACTGAGAATTCAAAAGTTAAATCCCTCAAATTTTCAGTATCCCAGTTACATTAAGCGGAACGTGTGGAACTTGTAGCAGACAAATGTATAAGCAATAAAAATATTATACGGATTGCCAGGGCCGTCAAGAGAATATCAGGGCCCGGTGGTAGTTACCTCCGCCCCCCCCCCACCCTAAACCCTTTACTTCTATTCTGTTCCATAAAAGTTGTAAACTCGTGCCACACAATAAATAAATTATCTCAGAATAGAATACGTACATATAGTGGTCGAGTTGATAGTAACAAGAAATAAAAATACAAATACTTGGATAATATTGGGCCCGGGCCCGTCTGCATAATGTCTGATTACGATAGGTAGATAATACACCAGTTACATTCTTTTACGGTTCTAATCAGATTGCAAAAGTGCATATTAAACTTTTCCCAAATTTTGAGATTTCGATTGAAATCCGGGCCCCGCTAGAAACTCCGGGCCCGGTGGGAATCCCACCTTTACCACCCCCCTCTCGTCGGGCCAGCGGATTGCCTAGCCTTACCGCCGGTATAATACTGCACGTCACACGCAATCACAAAAAAACAAAATCCTTTTGAAAATTACACTGATCAACAGCAAAATGACTTTTCTGGGTTTGACATCTGTTCCCATGTAATTAGGGACCGCTGATTTCGAATCCGCAAACCGTTTTTAAAACTTAGTTTCCGTTTTTGCACAAAATGGGCGTGTCACTTTTTCGGATTTTCGCTGACTTTTTTCACGTTTTCGATTGTTATTTCCAAAAAAAAAAAACCGGTTGACATGATTTCCTCTTTGGGGCATTTACAACACCTCACGGCTTCTTTTCGAATGTATTTTATTTTTATAAGTTAAAAAATTCCGCGGTAATTGGACATGAAAGTTGGAAAATATGGAATTTCAAGGCGTTTTCTTTAATGTTGAAAAACATGCACATTTTTCGTAAATCAATTAACGAGGTAGGTGTATAATGAAAGCCGACACATCAAGCAATACAACGCAGCCAAATTATTTGGCGTGATTCCCATTCTCGTCAAAGTAATAGCAATACTTGTACCATAGTCATTTTCATCATTTTTCATACTTTTCCCCTTAAAAAGTTAGGGGGCTCAAAATATGCAATGTTTTTAATTTTTTTTTTGTTTTGAGCATTTCAAAATTTGTTTGTTTTTTGCTTGTACTCCAGACTGTAAATGGAACATATAAAAAAGCATATTTTGAGGCCCTTAATTTTTTAAGGAAAAAGTATGAAAAGTGATGAAAATGACTATGGTACATTTTTGCTATTATTTCGACGAGAATGGGAATCACGCCAAATAATTTGGCTGCGTTGTATTATTTTATATTTCCGCTTTCGTCTTACACCTAACTCGTTAATTGATTTACGAAAAATGTGCATGTTTTTTAACATCAAAGAAAACGCCTTGAAATTCCATATTTTCCGACTTTGAGGTTCAATAACCGCGGAATTTTAAAACTTTTTAAACTTTTAAAACATTGGAAAAGAAGCCGTGAGGTATTGTTAATGCCACAAAGTGAAAATCTTGTCAACCGGTTTATTGGTTTAGAAATTACAATCCCAAACGTGAAAAAAGTCAGGGAAAATCCGAACAGGTGACACGCCCATTTTTTGCGAAAATGGAAACTAAGTTTTAAAAACGGTTTGCGGATTCGAAATCAGCGCTCCCTAGTTACCATAGAACTGATTTCAAACACAGAAAAGCCGACCTAATGTCGAAATTTGTTGCCCTGTGTTATTTTGAATATATAGTTATTGAGGTATATTATTTAGAATTAAGGAATCACCACAACATTAAGTAATTACAATTATTTACCTTTTTTATTGGTATGAGTGGGTATCGCTTCACTTATAGTTGTAGACATTCAATGTACACATATGTTTTGCAATGTATTTTTGTTGAACCACTTAACGTGATGTAATGTAATGTGATGTTAATAACAAGAGTCTATTTGTCTCGTATTTAATAGTTCAATAGTTCAAACACACGCTTGCAAGTTTTTAGATGGCATGGCATGGTTTCTAGCAGATTTGAATGTTGAAGGAGATAAAATGTCCTTAATGTAAAAAAACAAAAGAATTGCGTCGTGGACTCGAATATTCTCAATAGTTCCTTAGAAATTTGTTTTTCTTTTTAATTCACATACATATATCTAATTAGTATATGAGACGTTTCCAAGCAAAGTCGACCTGCCACAACACTTTAAAATCTTGTATAGAGCCAAAGTGGGTTTAACGTGTGCCACCTTTGCTTTTTTAATGCACTGAAAGTGTTTAATATGTACGCTCCATTAACTATAATACATATATGTAATATAAAATAATACTTTGAGGCAACAGACATCAAAAGGAGCTACACAATTTGAATACCAGTGTGAAAACATTTAATTGGCACATCCATTATATATACTTGGCGACTGTCGAAAAGCTCAACTAATTCCGTTATCTACAAAAATTAGGTTCGCTCAACTGTTTTACTATAACTAACGAAACTACATACTTATTACAACTCACTACTACTACAACTAAACAACAATTCCACATGATTGGTTCGATATGCATTCTATTTAAAAGCGGTAACCGTACAATAATTTCTTCTCATCTTTTAGAAATGTAAATAAGAGCTTTCAAGCGGAGCTGCTTGTGAAGGTTGAGGTGTAAAAATATGACTGCAGCGAAGGTGATCAGAAAGCAGATTAAGAAATCTAGCAAGGAACTTATTTTAATCATAATGAAGCTGTCAAATAGTATGGACAGTCGGGGGCATCTTATACTAAATGATTATTTCAGTATGTTTATAATACATATTAAGGTTTTCGAGAATACACGCACATTCACATGCATAGATAATATTAGGTATACGATAATACATAGTATTATAATTAAGTAGTCTAATAAAAACTTTTCCTCTCTGAGCAAACATTATTTTTTTTTATACATACATATTTCAAATTAATACGTCTATTTTCATGCCTGAAATTTATCAGTTCAAAAACTGTTGAACCATAGTCGCGTTTTTATTTAAACAAAATCGTAGTATGTAAAAGCAAAAGAGCAAAATAATTCATGACTTTTTTAACAAAATGTATTCATCAAAATCGATGAATGTACATTGGGAGAACTCTCTGTTATTAGACTACTTTATTATTATACAATGCTACTATGCCTTAGTAGCCGCCGTAGCTCAGCTGGCTAGTGCGTTGGGCCGCGACTCAAGACTCCGCGAGTTCAATACTTCGTTGCGTTAACACCGAAAAAAAAGAAAAACAACAATTGTTTTCCTACTTTTTATCGAAGATATCAATAGCTGTTTCCCAATTGTGAGAATTGGAGGCCGTCCTGATTTAGGCTTATTCACTACGCGGCCTTCGTATTTAAAACACACAATGACCGAGTGCACAGTAGAACGGCTGCCGGAAACGAAAACTCGTTTCGTACTCGGAAAGCTAAACAGCTTTCCGCGTAGGATTTTTGCTGCTTCACGTGCAAATTCAATATAAGCTTACGCTCTTCAACTGACAAGTATTTTCCAGGCATTTTTGATAATATTTTAAAATATATTGCTTCAAATCTGACTTTCATTCTACGAATGAATGATGATTGCATGATACAAAAATATACAAGTAGTTTCAATGCGACAGATAAAAAATTGACAATTGGAAACAAATATTTGTTTACAAATTTTGTACTACTATTTTCATTTTTGCTACAGAGCTGCAATTCCACACAATCAGTTTATGTAGTACATCATTCAGTTTCTCTATTTTTTACTTGTTTTTGCACCCTTAAAATTTTATTTTTATTTGTCAAAAACGCAAATGACTTTTAATTTTGCTCGATTGAATCTACCTGTATATTTTTTAATCATGGATGATTATCTGGTTTGATTGCTTTCAAAGAATAGTTTTCAATAAATTATTATTATGGGCAAAAGGACAGACATAGCTTAAGTGTACGAAAACTTTATTGGGAGTAAATAAGCGACTTTTTTGTTTTTGGTTTAAAACTTAAAAAAAAAAAAATTGTCAAAAAAATGCTAAATAAACAGACAGATCTGCATCGACATATTATCAAAATTCCTGCAAATATTTAGTTTTTTTTAATAATTAGTTCTGAAGACTTTAGTGGTACACTGTATATATATATTTAGTATATTTAGCAAACGAGAAGCTGGAACCAATGCCATTTGTAAATAACATAAACACCACACCTAATATGCCGCCCTGAGGAATACCAAAAGATTCAGAAAATATGCCATCAATTGCCACCACATAATGCCGATTGAAAGCATATGATTTTGAAGAAATTAATAATGAAGTGATAAATATAATTATTAACCCTTTCGCTATTTTGTTGCCATATGGCAACATGCTACTTTGTGGACGTCTGCATCCTCTTTGGTTGCAAGAGTACATTTTTTTGTTAGTCTTTAGAATAGTTTGAAGTTTTAGAAAAAATACGAAATTAATAAATTGAATATTTAAGTTTAAAGAAGAAAAGTATAACCGTTTTTTTAATGGTATACCTTGACATAGTAAAAGAAAAAGAAGCAGACAAAAATTAGAGAACTTTTTAATTTGACGTTTTCTTTCAATTTAGATACTTTATTTTATTTTAACTGAAGTAAATGAAGAAATATTCAAATTTTCGTTATGCGCAAAAAGTTTTATGTTTAAGTTATTATTACAACCACAACGATGTGGTTGCTCTCATAGAAAAACACTCTAAAATACAGGGTCCGAGTACAAAAATTAAAAAATTTCTAATGGAATATTGCTAATATAACTATATAGAAACCTAAGACGTAAAATTTAAAATTTTAACTTTTCCGAGTAAAAACCTGTAGCGAAAGGGTTAAGACACAAATCTGTATGCTAGGGATACCGAACCCGGGTTTTATATTCTTCAATGTCGGGGTTTTCTAGGTTATGTATCTATTCAAATGATTTTTTGTAGTTTACGTTTTCATTATGCAAAAAACTTGTTCTTCATTTTTATTTCACACATCCCTCTGTTGCAAATATATTCCAGCTTTGTTCTAAGCAACTCAAATATAGTAGATTGCTTTTTTTTTGCTGATTTCAACGGATTTTGCCGCAAAGATTTTACTAGTTGCGCAAGTTGAAAGTGGTAGAACATAATACATATGAGCAAATTGAATAATTTAGGTACTAAAATACGGTTTAAACATACATACTCGCACATACATATGTAACCGGGTAACCGGTATATGACGTGAGGAGGTTTAGGGCCGTTTTCTCATCTTCCCGTTAAAGTGCCCGGTAAATATTTTCGTTTTCTCATCTTCCTGATAAATATAAATTTAACAAGTCTGATTTTTTGGCAACACTGGTCTACGATGGACAGCACTTGGCGGCGCAATCAGCTGTTTGTGAAAAATTATAATTATTTTTGAAGGAAAAAATAAAAATTTTGCCTGGCAAAATCTTGTTGATGCTTTTACTGCCAAATGGGGCGTGTCCCGACGTTGGAAATCGTTGAGGGATAAGTTTGACAGCTTGAAGCGTAAGCCCAAGCTGGAACTTGCAGCGCAGAAGAGCGAGACGTATCGCACAGGTGGCGGCCCAGCAGCGATTGGACATGTCAGCAGTGCAAAGCAGTGAAATAGTCCAATTGGCTGTTATATGTTATATTTGCCGCATTTTGCGACTCCGTACCTTCAAAAGCGTCTTCCAGTGCATGAATTTAAGAAACACGCCTATTTTCCATACCGAAAGATCTCAAATTCAAATTTAATTTCAAATTGTAATTTCATTATCAGCTGTTTTTTGTTTGTAAACAAACATATGCATGCACTTGGCACCATTTCCACTTAAAGTTCACTTTAAAGTTTAACAGCCACTCAATCCTCCCGGTAAATTTTATCGGGAGGATAGCTTAACGGGCAGATGAGAAAACGAAAATGCGTTTATCGGCCCGTTAAAGTGAACTTTAAAGTTAACGGGAAGATGAGAAAACGGCCCTTAGTGTGTTAAAGTGTCACACTGACGCGGTTACGCTTTCGATGCTTCCTCCTAGTTATATACACTCAGAGAAAAAAACTCTATAATCAGAAATACAAAAGCCGCATGTTTCTTCAAAAGCGCGGAAAATACGGCTATTGTATTAAGAACGAAAATGTAATGTTTCAAAATAGGTAAGCTTAAAATTTTTAACACTTTATGTGATGTATTCCAATGTATACATACATACATAGTACGTTTGGTTTGACAGAATTTGGTGGAATTTTTTATTGAACTTTCAGGTGGTTTTGGTAGAAAATATTTTTTTGGTTGTGGCAACACTGATCGGAACCCAAAAAATTTGCGCAAATGAGCACGCTATTTCGAGTTGCTGGCTAAGAGTGTCAGCTTTACGCGTATATTTGTAAAATCTCGTCAAATTTGGCATCCCTAATGTAAATTAAACTCTTTGCGGGCCAGTCATGTGTAATGTGAATTAAATGCGTACCATCTGTAAAGGCCCCACGTACCAGTGGTAATAACCGTACCACAGCTTTAGGAGCGTTGATAACTTGTCGTCGTAACTGTTCTGCGTATAACCTGATAGAAAAATTTGCCTCTGCTTAAGTACAACTAAAAAAATACAGAATATGAAATCTGATATACACATTTTTCTTATGTATTTTAGTATATAAGAAAAATGTGACAATTAGATTTCCTTGCTCTAAATACACATACTTAATTTGAGACCAGAGAAATTGGTAAATCTGTTGAAATTTAATTATATCTACACCATTCTTCTTGAATAGGGGAACAGAACAAAATTTTCTAATAGATATTGAAGTTTATTGACGATTACACTGTTGAATATGTACTTTATGCAAAAGTATTCGACAACTCAGTTAAATAGTAAAGAAGGTGTTCGGCTGCCTCAACCCGTTGTACCATACTTTTGGTATACTTGAGTCACGTCCTCTTGTTGGCCATTTGAATTGGCCAATTTTGCAGAGAAAATAATATCAGTCGCAGTTGAATACTATTCGTAATTTTGTGTACCGCTCATATACCGAATCCATTAAACACCATCATTGAATTAATTTGCATGCAACATCGTTTTTAAAAACGATTTAATAGAACTAAATTGTATATACATACAAAATTGTACATGTCAAGGTTGAAATGCGCATGGCATGGCTGGCTTTAAGTATCCCATGCATGAATTGTTCTCAAAAATAGTAATATTTTCATTTAAATTCGAGAACATCCAGCATAACATTCTAGCTAAATGTCACAAAGTTCGCCTTAATGTTTTTGTTTTTGGTTAAGCTGACTTTCCTATTGTACGAGTTAAATATTTTCAAAGTAATAGCGTTTGATTCTTAAAACTTTGAATTTGGTATTGTGAGAACGTGAATGCCCTTAAGTAGTGTTTTTATTTTCTGCATGAAAAACTTGCATATGCGCATCCGTATTATCTTGGAGGGTGGTTTTGTTCTCTGCATGTCGAAGGCCTTGCTAATCAGGATACTTCCAAAGTTGAGTTTTAACTGTTTCAAGTAATTTGTTTATACCAAACAGAAAACACCACATATGTATTATTTTATTTATTTGTAATTTTAGAACATTTATATTTGTATCTTACTAAAACCTGGGTGTATTTAGTGCACATTTTTTCAATATAATTTCTTCCGGCTCTGAATATTTATTAGTTTCAGTTTTGTATTTCAATTATAACTAGATTCAAACTCTTCAATTTAATTAATTACGTATGTGCTTGTGTCGAAATCATACAACTGAATAATTCAATAAGATAGCTGAAGTAGTAAATTGTTGAGACATACAACAGAGCGCTTCGAAGTATGCCACAGACAATTTAACTTCATTCATTCAAATACGAAATATTTGAACGATTCATAAGCTGCGACGTAAGTTACAGACTTACTCAATCTTCACGCACGTTCAATTGCTGTAAAGGCAAGTTTTTCCTTTCGTAGTGACGTTGTAGATACCACATTTTTTTTTATCGAAACGCAAGAGATCCCATTAAATGCGACGGAGTTGTCTTTTGGGAGAATTCCACGACAAGAAAAATTTTACAGCGTTCAGATCTCTTTTTCATGCAAACTTTTATTTTCGTTTTCTTTAAGAAGTTTTGCCTAACTTTCGAAACACTGGCACGTTATTTTTTGTTGGAGGATTATAAATAATTTCTAAGATTTTGTTGGAGCTAGAACGCTACTGATTTGCAACGGTTTGTTAAATTATAGGAAAATTATGATGAACAATTGTGTAGGTGATATCAGTGTCGAGGATTCTTTACAACGGACTACTGTGGTCAAAAAATAGTAAGACTTTGTTCATAATTTTAAAATTCTTTATTTATTCTTCCAAATATATTTCGTCCCCCTCAAAGTAATCCCACGGCCTCAATACACTTGCGCCAACGCTTTTTGCAATTCTCGAAACAGTTGTTAAAGTAAATTTTCGGAATCGCCTTCAATGCGCGTAGCGTTTCACGTTTAAGGGGTCATTCTCATGTGAAATTTTGTAAAAATCAATTTTTTTTTTTAACATATTTGGAATGTATCGTCCTTGAAGAAGGTGCTGTCAAAATTGTATTGGAAAATTTCAAGTATTTCGGCTTCTACAGACATTTATATAACGAGTGGTCGAGGATTCTAGCGGTTAGTCAAAACTTTAAACGTGTTTTTCTCGGAACGCCTTTTTTTGAAATGGCAGGGATGATTAAAAAAAACCATTCATCCGATCTCTCTGCGATTTTGTCACGTCATTATACATACTGTTAGCTATCGTCCCTAATAAATTCACTCCGATATGTTAAAAATTTCATATTTTTTTTAATTGATAAAATCTTCAAAAACAACCATTTTTTACTGTTCTAACTTCCAATGCCTGCCATTTTGTGAGATTCTTATGAAAAAATTCAAATTTACTACGGACGAGAGGTACGTTCATACTAGGCATCGCAATCCCGGGATCCCGGGATCCCGGACTTTTTCCAGTCCCGAAAATCCCGGGATTCAAATTCTTTTATCCCGGGATTTTCGGGATTGCAAAAGATGCTTCAAAGTTCAAATGAAATAAATTTTAAGGCACAAAAACCCAATTCCTTATTTGAGGGAGAAGGGTGGGGATAGAGTGCGTCTTTTGCAAAAGGCTTATGATTATTTACTAAGCATTCAACCAACAAGTGTTGAATCTGCAGGATGTTTCTCTTCAGCAGGGTTCATTTGAAATTAATTTCGCTCTAGATAAGAGAACAAAACACTTAATGCCTTTGTATTTTTAAGATCTCAGTTTTTAGTTAATCAAAACGCTTAACTTTTTTATCGAAATAATCGAAGTAAAACTAAAAGCACAAACAAATTAACTATTTCATTTTTTTAATCAAATATGCATATATATGCACTTTATGATACATCGGTTGCAAAGTAATAAGTTATGTTTAAGTGTCATTTTTGGATAAAACAAAATGCTATGAAACTGAAGTTAAATGTCAAATGAAAAACTTTTAAGTTAACTCTTCAATTCCCAGTGTCACCTGTAGGTGACAGATGCTTAATATTTGTTTTCCTACCACATAGGTTTTTATTTTAAAATTCTAACATTTGTATAGCAAAGTCAATTAGTAGTACTTGTTTATTTAATTTTCCTACCAACACTAGCGATACGTCATATGTAAAATTTATTCATTTGTTTCACGCGTAATTAAAGCAGTGCGAGTTTGTGTGGTTTCTTTCAATATAAAAATGAGGGTAGTTTAAAAATTTTTTGTGTATTTTTTTGTCTTATCCAAACGTATCTAAGCTCTTTTATTTAAAAAGAAAATTTTCTTTTTCACTATTTTGGACATGGGAATTGAAGGGTTAAACAAAATGTGATTAAATTCAAGATAAAAAATCTTGAAACTACCCAAATGTGATTAAAATGTGTCCATTTTTATGATAAATATATTTATGGTGTTCACAGTTCAGCGGTATCTAGTATGTTAAATTTCCCACTTGGCAATTTTCCCGAATTTTCCCATATGGTATCTCAATTGTGTTTGTTTTGTATGAAAAACATAGATACCGGTAGTTTCCCAATTTGCCGCACTGCCGAGCATGTTTATTGAAATAGGCAAAAAACAAAGTCAAATTAATTTGTTGACACAATCTACGGAGCGAATTTTTTTGAGTACTTTATGCCACTATCGGGAGGATTTCTTTATTTGATGTTCAACGTTTGTTTGCCATTTGAGCGAGGCATTTTTATTTTGAAAAATTTTCCACAATTGTTTGAAAGATATACGATGGGGTGCTCACAGTTAGATCGTTAATTTTTAGGGAAAGTTGCCCGAAATAAATTTTCCCGCAAACTGTGAATACCATAATTATAAACAAGTATTTATGCAATTCGGGAAAATTGTTTTATTAAAAAATGTTTTATATGAATCCCGGGATTAAATCCCGGGATCCCGGGATTTGACTTTTCAATCCCGAAAATCCCGGGATCGCAAAATGGCAAAAAATTGCGATCCCTAGTTCATACTGATTAAGAATTTATTTGAAATTTATGTTTCAGATAATCCTGTGACTCAAAACAATCCCCGCCAGCTGACCATGACGCGGCAGAAGCCGTGTCTTTAATCGAAAAAAAGTGTTTGAAAAAATTAAAAAATTTTTTTTTTTTAATTTTTGTACCATAATAATGAATAAATTAAAGTGGAATATCTTTTTTTGATAATTCCTCGTATTCACAAAGGAAATAATTTCTGAAGAATGTCCATTTTTCCTGTCCGCGCATGAGAATGACCCCTTAATGTCTTCAATTGACTCAAAACGGTTTCCCCGGGGCGGTCGTTTGTGTTTGCTGAACAGCCAGAAGTCACACGGAGCTAAATCAGGCGAATACGGTGGTTGTGGAACGATATTGGTTGAATTTTTGGCGAAAAACTCACGAAGAATCAATTTGTTTTTGGAACCAATCGTGCTTTCACTTTTCTTAGGCCCAAATAATCTTTTAAAATGGTTTTCACTGATCCTCCCAATATTCCAACGATGCCAGTAAGGTCTCTGACTGTTAATCGTCGATTTTCGAGCACCAATTCCTTGATTTTATTGACGTGTTGATCATCAGTTGATGTTGATGGCCGTCCTGGACATGGTTCGTCGATAACGCGTTCTCGACCCTCTTTGAACAATTTGTACCAATCAAAAACACTTGCTCGCGACATACAATTATCACCGAAGGCCTTTTCTGAACGTTTCGGCACCATAATGGAACTTCTTTGTTGAATAATTTCACTCATTGTAAAAATCGCGAAATGCACTTTTGTACTTGAGAAACACAAGCTAATGATCACTAGCACTAAACACTAATGATTATTTTGACATTTGACACAGATGTCGCTGACAGTCATACCAACCTAGAAAAAAAAATATTTCGACGAATGGGTTTCCGCGCGAAATTTTAATTAAAAAGTCTTACTATTTTTTGCCCACAGTAGTATATATTATTTATTTTAAGGTACTCGTAAACTCTTCGACTTTTTTGACTATCAACTTTTGTGCCGCGTCGCATGTTTAGAGCCATGTTTGCAGACCAAGTGTTTTCAAACTACACAATTTATAAGTTCGAATGAATACAGCAAAATTAGGGGGGAAAAGGTGACAGTTATTAAAAATTGCAGCGTCTAGTGACACTCATTACGTACTGCAACTAAAATCAGTTAAAATTTCAACATTGCGTCAACCCAACTCTTTTTTTCCATCGAAATTACCAAAATTTATTTGAATTGGTATTTAAAAAATGCTAAAAAATCAAATTCGCATGCACAACACGGATTGTTGCGGGTAGCTAGTCTCGTAATTGGGCTGTCGTGCCCGTCAAGAAGAAGAAGAGAAGCCGTTGTTGTACTTTTCAAAATATGCTATGCAAACATACAGTTGCTGTGCAGTGTTAAAATGTTATTCACCACGCACTCACTTAAAAGTTTGAAAACAAATCATATTATTGTCTCTCGTCACCTTTGTTATTCGATAATATTGTCCGACACGATTGTATACTTACGTGACATGACCTAATCGATTTTGAGATAGGCGTGATAGTTAAAGTCAATTAATTGGTTATTTTGATTCAAGTTTTAAATCTTTTTTTTTAACTAAAGTTTCGCGTTATGCCCATTCTTTGATAGCGCTCATGTGTTCTCTCTTTCCCTATAACTTTAGAATTCAGGAATATTGTTTGATTTGACAAACATTGCCAACATTTTGTAATACATTTACTAAATACGACCAGGTCAAACTTAAACGCCAGGTGATAAAGAAATCAATGTTTTGGCATTTGCTGGTGCATACAAATATAAAGATTCCGATTTGAAATGTTACTTGGGAAACATCGTATGTAGTAGAGTAAGAGCAGATTTATACTTTTAATTAGTGCTCATATTCTTGACGTGTTCAGATAGCCTATTTGTATGATTATTCAAATTAATTTCGTGCAAATACGAACAGATATGAAAATAATGGCTGCGTCTTGCCAATATTCAATCGAAATTAAGTTAGAAAAGTATTTAACATCTTCAATTATTTCGTCTGCATAGTGTTACAATTTATTTAGCTTCCGTTCAAAACATATTCGATATTTCAACTAAAACTGAACTTTTGTACACGCATTTCCATTTCAAGTGAAGCGAGTCAACTTTTCTAGTAAATCATTTTCCTCAAACAATCAAAACCCAATCTTTCCCTTATAATTTGTAACATTTATTGCAATTATAAAAATCATCAAAATTCAATCCGAAATTTCATCCCAAGCCACTGCCAGCAATATTAACATTTATTAGAACGTGTTTTAAATGTTGAATTGAAAGTGGTATTTCAAAATGTTGAGGCAAATTTATCACAAATTGAATGTATGAAATCTTGATACAACTTACATTGTTTGGATTTTCTTTTCGAGTTAGTTCATTTGAATTCAGTTTTTTTGTGAACATGGGAAACCATAAAATTTGTGCATGTGTTTTTGCCTTATTATATAATTAATTTAATTCATACATTTGGCTTAATTCGAATAATTTCATTGTACCTTGGTTTCTTTACTAACCGTCGACCTTATGTAACTGTTTTACTTTATGTCTATGTACGATAAACAACACATTTAATGCTAAGCGCATTGGTCCGCTGCACACGTTCACTAACGTGGTTCTAACGTTTCCTTCTGTTCAAATAAGGTTGATTTGCGGCATATGGATGAGCAGCAGGGAAGCAATGTGGTTGACGTTGGCGTAGATCTGTCGGAGTTCTACATGTCTGTCGAATGGGATATACTTGAAGTTCCCGCTGTTAGGTATACGACTACTTTTTTATAACATGCACGATCTTTTTTCAATATGTAACGATTAGGAATGAGAAATTCTACACTTGTTGCGACGAGCCCTACCTCGACATAACATTCAATATAACAATGCGTAGGAAAACATTATTCTATACAGTCAACATTATAATTCCGTGCATGGGTATCTCGTTTTTAACAGTGCTGACATTTTATTTGCCGTCGGACAGTGGTGAAAAGGTAATTACATTTCTTAGCCGTTTTAATGAGTTTCTTCGAATGTTGCTCTTAACACAACGAATGTTATTCTTGAACCAATTACAGGTTACGCTCTCCATTTCTATACTCATTAGTCTCCACGTGTTCTTTCTGCTGGTGGTTGAAATCATTCCTCCGACATCGCTTGTTGTGCCACTGCTGGGTAAATATTTGATATTTGCCATGATTTTGGTTTCAATCAGGTAAGGTCCCGTACACAAAAAATTCGATTACAACTTAAGCAATTAAATCTTTTCCATCGTTTGAAGCATCTGCGTGACGGTCGTTGTGCTCAATGTACACTTTCGCTCTCCCCAAACCCATCGCATGGCGCCGTGGGTGAAACGCGTTTTCATTGATTTGCTACCCAAATTCCTATTTATAAAGAGACCGAAGTACAACTTTGAAACCAGGTTAGTAAAACATGACCAATTCGGGAAATGCATTCCACTTTTTTTATTTTGTTGACTTGTGAATTCGTGTTAGTTTTATAAACATTCAAATGTATCTGATTCGGTGACCTAATTCGATTTTTACAAATCTTTGCGTTATAACCAACTTATTTACAGTAAACTCCTATTAAAAGACACCCACGCTTGTTTCTATCCATACTTTTCGACAACAAATATTGATCACAGTCCTTCAGGATACAGCCGGACACCATCGAAGGAGGATTTATCACCAACAAGGTAACTTAAAGATTGTAAAGCATGTCCCAGAGGAATTTACATTAAGCATTTCATAAGCTAATCCATGATTGGATGAAAATGAAAATTTATGAATAAATGTAGAAACCATATATTTCAAAATATGATCTTACAATCATAAGTTCATCACCTAAAAAATCAGCCGAATTATTCGACTTTTTTAAATAAGATTTGAGGTGCCGCCAAAAAAACTAACATTTGCAAACAACAAATTTTATTTTTTCTGTGATAAAAATAAACACAACTCAGTTTAAGCGGCACTGGACCGTTTGGAGGGAGTTGCCAAATACATGGGCCTATTCCACCACTGACGCAATCGGCTTCTGATGACTTAACGGCAGTTCCCGACCTGGATATCGGGCCACCCGGCATTAAAAGTCCAATTCTTAACAACCCAGCCTTTTCTCACTCTAAATGTCCACCAAAAGTTCACCGAAGCTGTTTTTGCGTCCGCTTTATTGCAGAGCACACTAAAATGCAGGAGGATTCCACAAAGGTAATGCGTACAGCACTAGATGTTTGGTATTTTTTTCACGATTGCATTATTTCAATTAACAAAAAGGTAAAAGAAGACTGGAAATATGTTGCAATGGTGCTCGACAGACTATTCTTATGGATTTTTACGCTGGCTGTCTTAGCCGGAACGGCAGGAATAATACTGCAAGCGCCAACCTTGTACGACGATAGAATTCCTATAATCGAACAAAAGGAAATCGATTTTTCCGGAACATCCGCTGGCCGCTGCCGGCCTCCGCAATAGCACTTCAATGTAGCATTAAGAACGTTTCTTGTCTCTGAGAATTGAACTGCGTGTGGAAATAGATCCGAAAGTCCCTCGAGTTCATTTGAAAAATCGACCAGCTTGATATTATGTATATGAATAGATTTGTTTCCATATCAATAAGTCAATTAATTAGCAAACGACCGTTGTTATGCGACCGACAGCAATTGGGAAGTTTTAGTTTCATCCTTCAATACCAATTATATGTATACTCACACCATATTGTGTAATCATATTGAGCATCACAGTTTTACCCAATACTTTCGTTAATAAATTCGTACTATTCAATTGTAACTAATTTTGTTGCGTGGCTTAAACCAATTGTTCCACCCGACCTCGAATAACGAAAAGAAAAATTGAACAATTTAAGGTGAAAGTTAAAAAATATTAAAAACTGCCAAAATATATATATATATATATATATACATATATATATATACATTAATATTAGTGCACATCGGTGTATAGCCCGAGCGCAGGCTACAGAAGTTTTCGTGAAAAATCGAATAAATTGGATACACTTACGATTGCAAACACCAATGTTCGAACAGTCCTCTGAAAGTAATACTATTGTAGGAATAGCATATTGTAGTTTTGCTAACGTACAGATTGCCGTATAATAAAATCCAAACCATAACATTAAAATAATAAGAAAATTAGCATGAATATAAAATGTGAAATAGAAAGTTAACATTTAGAGATAAGTTGAATTGCAAAATTGTTAACGTTGAAATTGAAAAACATGAACATTAATTTATTAACATATGTATATTGTACAATGTAACTAACGGAAACGTTAAGATGAAATACAAGCGTTATTAAGAGTAGTGAAATTCTTCATTACTATAGTGAAATATTTCCATTTATATGTATTTTTATAAAGTGAAATATTTCAATATAAAGAACGACTTACCGTAATGAACTCAAATTATTCTGTAAATATATACAAGTGAACGAATGCTAGAAATGAAGAGTAATATACCAGTTTTCTAAAACAAAAGACCATACGGCAAGAAAAGGGAGGGAATTTACAACCATACAAAGCAAAAATATAAAATATTCTTAGTTTTTATAAAGTATTACATGATTTAATTAGCAGATAAGTTGAATTTTGTACAGTAAAAATTGTTTCCCTGTCGCTGTCTCCCCCGACCATCTGTTTTACACCGAAAAATCTCTCCCACTTTATTGCACAATATGCGCACGTCGGAAAGAAGTAGCTCAATATTCTTACGGATCGGAAACAAGTAACGAGTAAGACTCCCATCCCCCCTTTTCGGCCAACTCGTCCTTATTAACACACTTTCCGAAGGCATTAAACAATTTCAATTCGGACGCTACAATGATTTCCTAAGCTAAAGCACATTCAATCATAAAGATTTCTATGTAATAAAACCGCCCAGTATTTCTGTTAAAAAATTTACTTCAAAATCTGTTTTAGTTAAATGGAATTTACGTTATCAATAAGTTCACTACCGTTAGTTTGGTGCAAAAGCATCACGAACAAAAAAAGGTTAGCTAGAATACCCAAGGGAGTCAAAACGACTCCTTTGAGGTTTTCTGTTTTATTGTATGTCTTTCTGAATTAAAATCTTCACTGACTTTAACTTTTTTTAAGTTAAATTACTTACCAAACCTGAAAACATTTTGAAAAAATGTTAACCCATGTTTTGTTATATAATTTCATATGGGCATTTAAAGAAGATTGTGGTATTCTAGTGTTAACGTCGTCAATAAATAACGGCTTTTTCAGATTTCAAGCATCGCACGATTTTTTTCTCCTGCAAATTTAAAGTGATCATTTTTTTTTTTGGAACTTTGACTTTGGGTAAACTTTTTTCTCACAAATAAAATTTCGTTTTAGACAAGTGCAACATGATGGTTCATCGATCGATCGGTCAGGAGCGTAAATTGGAGAAATGGATAACCAGATGACCTGGTAGATACTTGGTATTGATCGTATACGCATATAAAATGCCAAAATGGTTACAGCGATATTTGTAATCTTTCCATTTTAATAACACTATGCAAGTCGAAAATTTAGACATGGGGGACCTACTGAGCGACTTTCTATAGGTATATATACTGAGTTGAGATCCACCAGCCGTTTGGCTGGATTGGCTCGAGTTTAAGAGAAATCCAACTTCGAATTTGGCTCATTTCAGTCGAGTTCGTCGCTTAAGTCTTCGAACGTGTAAATGCTAATAGGTCTAAATCGTTCCAAATATCGCCTTACTGTCTTCGGCAAGATTGTAGATATTTTAACGACCAACAAATTTGCTCAAGTCACCAATCCAAAAAAAAATACATTCAAACTGTGTTTTCGACAAAAATGTCCCAAAAGCCCCACTTTCGTCGAGGCATAAAAACAATATAGCGAACCCTCGTGAAAAAATAAATGAATATGCTTTTATATAGAGGGTTGCCTCCTGCATCTAACAAACAAAAAATGTTGCCTGGGAAAAGCCCATAACAGGCGTGGCTCGTCGTCAAAGTTCCAAGTTTTTATCAAAAAAACTTTATTAATCTCCAACTGATTTACACGATATGGGTATCAAACAAATTTTCATACTTTTCTTTTGATGTGCAACATTAGATACGTAAGATGTACTAATAAAAAGTTGTAACCGAAAAAAACATTTTCTTATTAAATTTTTTTTTAACGGATTTTTTTCTCGATAAAATCCATTACTAAGGTGCAATAAGTTTGCTACCATATTGTAGTCTTTGAAATTCCCTTTACAATGAAATATAAAAATGTATACTTTTGTTTTTTCTGAATATATTTTTTAAATTTTTTTCTAATATGACTCTGGGTCCAAAGCCATTTCATATTCACCTTTGTAATCAATTTAATGTTAAAAATATATTCAGAAAAAGCAAAAATATCAAATGTTTTATATTTCATTGTAAATGGAATTTCACAACTCAGTATACCTATACCTATACCTGGATCTCAACTCAGTATACTTATAAAAAGTCGCTCAGTAGGCCCCCCATGTCTGATTTTTTGATGGTAAATTTCACGCACAGTGTAATTATCAACAATTGAAGAAATCCGTGTTACATTGCAACGCTGAAAACATATACCATAAAAAGAGAAAATGGATGAGTAGATGTTGTGGAATACTCACAAGAAAAGCTTTCATCAAACCTCTTTAGAAACAGACAGAAACTATACGTTTTCTTTCTACCATTCTTATGTATAGTACATACATTTACGCACATATGTACGCATTGTATGCAAGTTTCGGTTATATTTGTTCTTACGGGTCATCCAAAGTCGACAGTGGTTTGTTCAAGAAGGAATAACAGTACCACGAGTCAATTTGTACTCATGTAATAAGTCGCATAACTGATCGATGGTTGATGTCGAAGAATAGGCACTTTTCCTGGCAAAGATCTCAGTGGGCAAAACTTGTAGGTTTTTCTTTATGTGTATGCTCTTTCATTCCCAGTGAACGTGTTATAGAACTTTTTGTTGGGATTTCCAGCAGAATAGGGATTGTCTTTTTCATTTTGGCTATGAAAGTTGCCAAGGATCTTTTTATGTCTGCTCCAATCAAAATAACTCCAATATTTTTTCTATTGTAAAGAATAGAAAAAAAGTATTCAATCTCCGACAAAGGGGTTTCTGTAAAAGAATCGGTTACAAAGTACCAGCACAATCATTTGAGGTTTAAACTGAACCTGGAGTAACCATCATAAAGTTTCGGCCATTCGGATTGGGGGCCGTCACTTCACCAATTCCCGCCAGCAAAAATCCGATTGTTGTTTCCTGCGCACAATTCGATTTATAAATGAATGAATGCATAATCGTATCTCCTAATTACCACATCGGCAATGATTCCAATTAAAATACGGGTATCTAAAGTCGATGATCTCCGAGTTAGCCTATTAGTGGACATACTGAAGTCAACAGAGCACTAATTTGAAATTTTGACAGATTTTTTGTTTTTGACTTTGTTTTTTTCGTGATTCGAAACTGACTGATAATTTCATTTTTCAGCAAATAAATTTTAATTAGGTGGGTACATAGTGAAATTAATAAAGGGTGCCAGATAGCAGGAACTCTCCCTTCATCGTACACTTATTTTCTGACAGTTAATGTACGGCATCTACCTGGTACTTTTGATTGATTTCACTATGGGTGGGTATGACTGCACATAGTATAATAATAAAGTAGTCAATCACGGCAGCCGCCATGGTTCAGCTGGCTAGTGCGTTGGGTCGCGAATCAAATGCGACGCTCGAACCCATGTTCAAGACTCCATTGCGTTAACACCGAAAAAAAAACAACAATTTTTCTATCGGCAGCTGTCCTCTCAGCAGGAAATGGCAAACCTCTGACAGTAAAATTGCCTATCAAAAAGCTCCCGACTCGCACCCCAATCGGCATAAAACTGTAGGTCCCTTCCAATTTTGTAGAAATTCGCACGCACAACACGGATGGTTGCGGGTAGCTAAGGCCTTAGTCGAGGTATCGGGCTGTCGTGCCAGTCAATTATAGTTATTAATTATTAGTCACATAAAAACTCCTCCTCTCTGAGCAAACACTTCTTTTTCTTAAATTACGTCAATTTTGATGTCTGAAAAAAGGCCAAATAACTTATAAATATATATACATATATTCGAAAATCTCGACGTCGTAACGATATTGCAATTTTCTTATCCGAGATATCGTAACGATGTCGAGATTTTGGAAATTCTGGATATCGTTACGATAGTGTCATTTTTCTTGTTCTTAATATAATAGAATTTTGGACACTATTACGAAAACTTGTTTTCTTTCTGAAAATTGAAATAAAACGCATATTTTGCAGTAGTGTCGCATGGCCAGTCCATTAATCAAATTAAATAACGATTATAATTACACGTAAACTCGGTTTTAAATGCGCGCACGTTCAGAAAATTACAATTTTTCGTTTGACAAAAAAATATTTCATTTGACTTGAAAATATTCAAAATCTTCAAAGCGAAAAATTCAAGCATTATTTATATAGATTATTTTGAGAAACTGTCGCTAAAAATTTATATCGAGAAATTGTTTGCAGAGTAAATGCGAAATGCAATACAACTATGTTTTCATTAATTTGAAGACTTTATTAATATATTTTTTTACCAAATTTGTCAATCAAAATAGGGGTACATTATGGGTACTCTCCTCTCATCTCTCACCCCGTCTCAAAATTATAACCGCACTCGATTTTTACTAATATCATAATCGCTTAATCAGAAAACGTGATCGAGTTGTGCGAAATTTTTTGCAAGATAAGGAAAATTATGGATCCAAAAACTATCAGCGAGGACGCAAAAAACTTCCCGTCGATTATGAAGAGCGTCGTGTTTTAAGAACTGCTAGGAACAGCACGAAAAGCTTGCGAGAAACAAAGGCAGAATGCTACTTGAATGTTTCTCGAAGTACAATTCACCGCGTTTTAAAGGATTTCGAGAACATTCAGTTTTCCAAAATGAAACCAGCACCTCAATTAACCAGCAACCAAACATACGGAGAAACGAAAACAATTCGCTCGTAGCAATATGGCACGTAATTGGAATCAGGTATTGTTTTCGTAAAAATTTTAGCTCTTTGTACATTTACGATTTCTTAAAATTATCTTTTAAGATCATCTTTTCTGATGAGAAGAAGTTCAATATGGATGGGCCAGATGGCTACAATGGATACTGGTGGGATATACGACACGAACCCCGATATTTTTCAAAAAGAAAATGGTATGGAGTGCAGTTAGTGTCTTGGGAAATCTCCATTTTTCCACCACTCGGATAAATTCAGAAGAATACATTGGTGTGATAACAACAAATTTATTGCCATTTCTGAATGAACATGCGGACGAACCACTCGTATTTCAACAAGACAATGCAGCATGCCACGCATCACGCGCCACTTTGCGTTGGTTTTAAGGGGGTCGTCTAGTGTGAAGGCCGTATTTTTATGCCTTTTTTGACAGTCATTATTAAAAAAACCGTTCAAGTAAAATAACTTTTGAATTTTATTTCTTCTTTGAGTACATTTCGACAAAGTTTTATAATTATTTGAAGCCAATCTATTGATTAGTATCGGAGTTACACCACTCAACAGGAAGACGTAAAAAAAAAAGTTGCTCCACTGCTGCCATGATTCCGGGCGTTGTAATTATCTGAAATCAAAAAACCAAACGCCATTTCATTCCTGAGACTTCAAACTGCAAATTGAGCTAAAAGAAAGTTCGAATTCCAAAAAAAAGTATTTTTTTGCCTAAACATAAAAAATATGAGTTTTTCGACTATTTTTCACGTGCATATAATTGAAAAAAAAAAAAGTAACGAAGCAATCTTAATTCTTTTAGCTTAATTTGTAGTTGGACATGTACTCAAGATGGTGTAAAAAGTTGAGCATTAATAGTGAAATAGTTTTTGAGATATCGTGGCAGCAGTTTTGAAAAAACGTGTTTTGAGAAAAACGCGTTTTTAAGTTGGATCGGAGTAGGTATGCGCTCCGCATACCTACTCCGGTTTACAAGTGCAACTTGATAACGGCTTCGAATTTACAAAAATCCATTTATACACGTCTTCTAAACATGTTTTAGAAGTGATTTATGAAAAAACAAAAAAAACGATTTTTTTGACCCGTCACACTAGACGACCCCCTTAAAGCCAAAACATTGTCGTTCTTAAGTGGCCATCACTTTCTCCTGACCTCAATATAATGGAAAATGTCTGGGGTACTGTTTATGGAGGAAATACCCAATACTCAACGAAGGAAGAGCTGCAATAAGCTATTTTGCAAGCTTAGGACTCATTCAGCCAACAACAAGTCCAAAATTTATTTCACTCAATGTCAAATAGAATTTTTGAGTTTATAGAACAAAAGTGGAAACATAACCCATTACTAAAATTAACAATAAAAATATATTCTGATATATGATATATATTCTGCTGCTGAACTCGTTACGACAAACAAATATTAGTTTTAAAGGCGCGCCCTTCCCAGTCTACTTCGCGCCTTTGGGAAAATTAAAGGTTGTTTTTTCAAATTATATTTTGAGCACATATTGAAATTTTGGGCAAATTTTTTTTATTATTATTGATCAAGGTATATTAACCCTAGAAGGGTAACCTTCATCGATTCGACGAACACCAAATACATTTCTTCAAATTTCCCCTTATTCTTCGATCTGATTGATTTATCTTTTCGTATGATTCCAGTTTACGATATGCTTCATTGTGCGAATTATTTACAAAAAAATGTCTAAGTAAAATTATATAATGAAGTTAAAGTTTATACGATTTCTAGTTCTTCCAAAAATCAGAGTTGAATACGACTTCGTCGATTCGACGAAGATTACCAACAACGTATGTAAGATATTGTAACGATGAGACAGTCTGTCGCGGTGCAAAGCAACCCTGCCGCTACGTGCCGTGCTATAACCCAATCTGGCAACGACGGCCGCGATAGTAACTTTTAGTCCAACCTGGCAACGATGGTCGCGGTCATCAGGGAAACTTCTAGTCCAATCTGGCAACGTGCGAGAACGATCTGCGCGACGGCCGGACAGAGTATAAAAGGTGGCCAGATGCGGTGCAGCGAGTCAGTCTGGTTTTGACAAGTGAAGTTGCCACACGAAGTGATTAAGCAAATACTTAGGTGTACGAACAGTAAAGTGTAAACTGTGAATAATAAAGTGACTGTTGGTTTATTTTATTGTCTGCGTTTAAGAAACTGTGTTTTATTTTCAAATTACACAATCCAGAGATACGCAACAGCCCACTAGACTTAGTATTCGTAACATTTGGTGTCAGAAGTGGGATTGTGGAAAATTGAAAATAACTAAATAAATAAAATTATAAAAGTACGGACATGGTTAAACTCGAGCTGCTGAAGGTAGACCAGCTGAAGAAGGAGCTGGCTGCCTGGAATTTGCCGACTGCTGGCGGAAAGGTGGAGTTGCAGTTGCGCTTGCGAGAAGCATGTGAGGCACGAGGCGTCGATTGGACTGTGCACGAGTTCGGAGCGCAAGAACCAGAGGCGTCGGCCAAGGTGGAGGAGTCGCCGGCGGGTGCTGCTTCGGTACAGAGTACAGCTGCAGCGGCTGCGCCAATACAAGCGTTGGACATGAGCCAACTAATGGCTGCACTCAAAGGCATGTCGGCGCAGATGGAAACGGCGAATCAAGAGATGGCAGCAAAGCTGGAAGCTACGAATCTCGAAATTTCGGCAAAAGTCGAGACGGCGACCCAGGAAATATCGGCGCAAGTGGCAGAGCGAATGGAAGTCAAGCTTCAGGAAAATTCTGCGCGTTTGGAGCAGAAAGTGGAGGAAATCTCAGACAGGATTAATGGGAAAGTCGAGCACCTGGAGACGCGGGTAGAGCACTTGGATAAACGAGTCGACGACCTGGATGATGCCCTGAACAAACGAGTTGGCGACCTGGATGATTCCCTGAACAAACGAGTTGATAGTCTGGAAGACTCGATGAACAGAAAAATGGACGAGCGGCTTAGGGAGGTACAGCCACGAGAGTGTTTGCCACCGGTTCAGGACGGTTTTGCTGGCAGAACAGAAGTGCCTACTTATGATGGTGCTGCGCCGTTCGATACATTTAAATTGCAATTCGACTTGGCTGCTTTGGAAAATCAGTGGACAGATATCAGGAAAGGTCGGAGGTTGGCACTGGCGCTGAAAGGTCCTGCGGCCGAGGTGATCAAATCAGTTCCAGAATGTTTAAGAAGTGATTACGGTGCCATCATGAGAGCGTTGGCAGCGAAGTATAGCAACGAGCACAACCATGCGCTATACTACTGTGAGCTGAAGAACCGCAGACAAAGAGCCAGCGAGGCGCTGCAGACATATGCAGCAGACATTGAGCGGCTCGTACAGTTGTGCTACCCAAAATTCGGCGCTGATGATCTTGAGAGGATGAAGATTGAGTCGTTCATTGAAGGTCTTCATGATCCGGAGACACGTCGCAGTGCGTTGATGATGGGCAAGCCGACATTTAAGGAAACGGTGACCAGCGCGATGACATATGAGGCGACATGGATTGGGAGCAGCCGGTATACACCTGCAAGGATACGCCAAATCCAGCCGGACAGCGACATTTTGATCAAGGCCATAAGCTCTGAGACACCGGGCAGGCCACGGGTTGTCTCCACTAAAGTGGTTTGCTGGACATGTGGCAAGCAAGGTCACATATCGCGAGACTGCCGCCAACGAAAGAGGCGTTCCCGTTCTCGATCGCAATCGCCTGAAGCGAGGAATACTGACGATCGAGGCCCAGCCAACAAGCGCAGGGCTGAGGACGACGAGTCGTTAAACTAAAACGGATCAGCCCAAAGGGGCGTGAGCTGATCCCCACAACCTGCTGCCCCACCGTCCTTGTCTCGCAGTTGAAACGACAACCCAGCAGCTTGACGATTGAAGGAAAGATAGATGGAAAGTTGTTCGTGTTGACACTGGATACTGGAGCGTCATATTCGATCATAAAAAGGAAGCTTCTGAAGAACTGGGAACCACTGCATGGCATACAGCTGAGGACTGCGACTGGCGAGCGTGCGCCGGTAAGAGGGAAAGTAACAAAAACAATTGCTATCGGCACCAGCAGCCTGGAACATGAGTTCATCGTCGCGGACATAATGGACGACGTGATTATCGGCGTCGATTTCATGATTAGGCATGGCTTTACGCTGGACCTGAAAGAAAATTTGCTGAAGTATGCCAACGTTGAATTCCCCCTGCACACTGGCTATGAGCGAAGCGTGGCGGCGAATTCCGAGGCGATCGTGTGGGCGAAAGTGGACGAGGACGATGGGACAAGCCGGCTGTGGGTTGTGGAAGCGCCAAAACAAGGATACGACAACATAATAATCGGACGTACATTAGTGGAACCCAAAAATGGCAAAATACCAGTAAGGATACTCAACCCACTGAACACACCCAGATATGTCGAAAAAGATGCGGTCATTGGCGAGTGTAGAGAGGCTGAAGCAGTTGTCAATTGCGAAAGCAGTCCACCCGGAGGAAGTAAGAAAAGCGGTTCTAACATGGACGCCATACCGCAGAACCAGTGGAGCAGCGAATTGACAGCCGAGCAGAAACAGAAGGCGCGGTCACTCCTGCATGGGTCAATATTTGCGACGGAAGCGGGCGGAAGAACAGCCATAGTGAAGCACAACATCGACACCGGAAATGCGAAACCAATCCGCCAACCGCCAAGACGAGTTCCTCTGGCCAAGAGGGAAGAGGTCGCAAATTTGATTGAAAATATGCATACAGAAAAGGTCATAGAGCCTTCGTCAGGTCCTTGGTGCTCGCCGGTCGTGCTAGTCAAGAAAAAGGATGGCAGTACCCGATTCTGTGTGGACTATCGGAAGCTCAATGACGTGACCAAGAAGGACAGCTATCCACTACCTCGGATCGATGACACACTGTCAGGCACACAGTGGTTTTCCACACTCGACTTACGCAGCGGCTATTGGCAGGTGGAACTTGCAGACCAGGACAAGGAGAAAACAGCTTTTAGTGTTGGCGACGGTTTGTGGCAGTTCACCGTCATGCCGTTTGGACTCTGCAACGCACCAGCAACATTCGAGCGGCTAATGGAACGTGTGCTGAAAGGGCTGCATTGGCGGACGTGTCTGGTATACCTCGACGACATAATCGTGATGGGTAAAAGCTTCGACGACCACCTGGAAAAGCTGAAGGAGGTATTTGAGCGAATACAGAAAGCCGGGCTTAAACTCAACCCGAAGTGCTCGCTGTTTCAAAAAGAGGTCAAATATCTGGGTCACACGGTTTCCGCTCGCGGAGTACATACGGACGAAGGCAAGATCACGGCGGTGAAGGAGTGGCCCCGACCACGCAATCTACACGAACTCCGCAGTTTCCTGGGGCTGTGCACATACTACCGAAGATTCGTTCCAGGATTTGCGAACATAGCTGGCAGCTTGCATAAACTGACGAAAAAGAATCAAGCCTTCGCGTGGGCTGAAGAGCAGGAGCAGGCTTTTGCACGACTGAAGGAAAAACTGTGCACTGCTCCAATTTTGGCCTTCCCCGTGCCTGGAGAGATGTTTGTGCTGGATACAGATGCAAGTGGGCATAGTATTGGCGGTGTGCTATCCCAGATAATAGATGGCCAAGAACAAGTGATAGCGTACTACAGCAAA
Organism: Melieria omissa; assembly: GCA_963971225.1. Classification (NCBI taxonomy): domain Eukaryota; kingdom Metazoa; phylum Arthropoda; class Insecta; order Diptera; family Ulidiidae; genus Melieria; species Melieria omissa. The sequence goes on along the minus strand of OZ020267.1, from coordinate 48,427,944 downwards.
ATTTTGTCAAAGCCTGAACGCAATTACTGTGTGACCCGAAGGGAATTGCTCGCAGTATTGGAATGCGTGAAACACTTCCATAAATACCTGTATGGGCAAAAGTTTCACCTGCGCACAGATCATGCGGCATTGAAATGGCTGCTGAACTTTAAGGATCCGGAAGGCCAGTTGGCGCGGTTGATCGAACGACTGCAGAGCTACGACTACACGGTAGAGCATCGCAAGGGGAGCAGCCATGGAAATGCCGATGCCTTGTCACGCCGTCCGTGTAAAACCGAATGCAGGCATTGTTCGCGAGCCGAAAGCAAAGAGCAGATAGTAGACGTACGATTGATCAGCGTTATGCCAGAGGAAGAGTGGTCTGCGGAGAGGATACAAAAGGACCAGCGCGAGGATACGGATCTTAAAAAAATCATTGAAGGCAAGGAGCAAGGTGCACGCCCAGACTGGCAAGAGATGGCCGGTGAGAGCCCGATCGCGAAGGCTTACTGGGCGCAGTGGCAAAGTCTGCGGCTGTCTGATGGTTGCCTATACCGCGAGTGGGAGAGTGAGGACGGCCGGACCAGCAATTCCCTAATTTTAGTCCCGAAATGCAGGATCAACGAGGTGATCGAGGCATACCATAACGACTCCAGTGGAGGGCACCTAGGCATCACCAAAACCGTCGCCAAAATAAAAAGACGATTCTACTGGGTAGGATGTCAGGAGTCTGTAGCCGAGTGGATTAAGAGCTGCGACCGATGTTCAGCCGCGAAAGGGCCGACAAGAAAATCTCGAGGCCGCATGCAGCAGTACAACGTGGGAGCGCCCTTCGAGCGGATTGCTATGGACGTCGCCGGCCCATTCCCAACTAGCACTCTAGGCAACAAATATGTGCTCGTCGTAATGGATTACTTCAGCAAATGGCCCGAAGTGTACCCTATTCCTAACCAGGAGGCCACCACGATCTCGGAAAAGCTGGTAAACAACTGGGTAGCCCGGTTCGGAGTTCCGTTGGAGTTGCACTCAGATCAAGGCCGGAATTTCGAGTCTGCGGTATTCAAGGAAGTGTGTGAGCTGCTGGGGATAAAGAAAACGCGTACCACTCCTTTGCACCCACAGTCCGACGGCATGGTGGAACGCTTTAACCGGACACTGGAGGAATACCTGCGGAAAGTGGTAGGCAGGAAGCAAAAGGATTGGGACACGCATATCCCCCTGTTCCTGATGGCGTATAGGTCAGCCCCGCACGACACGACATCACTCACTCCAGCCCGAGCAGTGTTCGGAACAGAGTTGCGGTTACCCGCTGACTTGAAGTTCGGGGTAGTCAGCACGACGGGAGGCGCTAAGACAGACTACGTGGCCAATAAGCGGGCGGAACTGGAGGAAATTCACCAGTTTATAAGGAGCCGCACCAAACTGGTCAGCGATAAGGCGAAAGCCAGATACGATCTACGGGCCAACTCAGCAGGGTTCCAGGAAGGCGATTTGGTAATGCTCTACAACCCGCAGCGGAGGAAAGGTTTGTCTCCGAAACTTCAAGCGTCATGGGAAGGACCGTACGAAGTCGTGACTAGGATTAACGACGTGGTATACCGGATTCAACGTTGCAGCAATAGGGGCGCTAAGCTGAAGGTAGTCCATTTGGAGCGTCTGGCGCCTCATCACAGCGGAGCCTCGGCACTTGTTCGGGACGAACAAGTCTAAGTGGTGGGCAGTGTAACGATGAGACAGTCTGTCGCGGTGCAAAGCAACCCTGCCGCTACGTGCCGTGCTATAACCCAATCTGGCAACGACGGCCGCGATAGTAACTTTTAGTCCAACCTGGCAACGATGGTCGCGGTCATCAGGGAAACTTCTAGTCCAATCTGGCAACGTGCGAGAACGATCTGCGCGACGGCCGGACAGAGTATAAAAGCTGCGTATGGAGTCAAAGTTTCTCTAGGCACCCTTACTTGTGAACTGATGCCTTTTATCGTAGGAAAAAGTACTAAGTGTCAGTATTGATATTGTTAGTACAACCACCTTTTTTTGTACATTTTGGAATAGCATTGAAATAAACATATTTGATGCGTAATATAATTTATAGATCCAAAGCAGATGCACATGAATACCTATTCGTCTCTTGTTTCTTTTCATTGTTTTCTTTGTTCATAAAGGTAGAAAAAACTATGTTTAAAACTTCATTGACAAGATTTGTACTTTTTATTGCCCCTTTATCAACAATTTTAAGTTCAGCAATTAATGTGGAGCCAGATGACACGCCATGGTTTAAATTAACAAGTCAACTTCATGCAAATAGCTCGGCAAATGTTATGCAACCACCTTTTGAAGACTTTTAAAAATTCAACGTTAATAGATAATAACGAAAACGAACTAAACATAGACTTGACAAACTAATTTAACAGTTTCCACGAGGAATGTTTATTAGAATTAGACATTGAAACAAAATTTTAAAGAAATTCAATTAAAAAAAAAGATTTTTCAATAATAAAAAAATGTCAACCATATCAACCCTTAGGGCCGTTTTCTCAACTTTCCTTTAACTTTAACCCAATTTGTTGAATAGAAAAATTCATTAAATCGATCGAAATTTTTTTAGGTTATTAACCATCCTTCTTAAAGAAATAATTCTCATATATTCAGTTTTTAACCTTCTACCTGTCCATTGGGGTCTATTCGACCCCAGGCGGAATTAAAAAACGGTTGAGCGGTTTTTTGCACTCGTCTACTTGTGGTATTTAGTGTTAATCGCGCTTGCAACCCAATAACAAATCGAGAAAAACACTTTTCTTGGCTTTCCCCTTTTCTTTTGTGATTTATGTTTAACATTTTTTCATGTTTTGTCACTAAATTATATAACCGTTTGAATGGGATCATCCTGACCCCAAAGGACAGCGAACGAAATTTTGAGCAAAGAACAGACAGAAGGTTAAACAAATATCTTGTTTTATTCCAGCATTTTCAAAATGCAAATATGGCTATGTGTGTATATTGAAAAAGTCCGCGATGCGCGATTGCCTCTTTACCGCAAGTAAACTTTTCTGTATGGCAATTTCTCTTGATTGATTATTAAAGTTTTAATTTTTAAAATAAAAAATGCATGCAAACAGAATTTGAAAAGGTTGGTAACTTGACGTGAATTTGAAAATTTTTACGTAACAAAAACAATTGAGGTACCGTTCATTTGACGAAATAACATTCATTGTTATTGTAAAGACTGTGACTGCTCAAATAAAAACAATTCGAAGGGTGGAAAACAACATAAATATTCGTTATATCGAATAGCAAATTTCACTTTTGTTCGTAATATAGAACCATCAATGGAAAAAATTTGGCCGTACTTTAAATCGAAAATTCGTTAAATGGAAAGTTCGTTATATTGGACGTCTACTGTATAAATTTTCAAAAACAGCTGATTGCGCCGCCAAGTGCTGCCCATCGTAGACCAGAGTTGCCAAAAAATCAGACTTGTTAAATTTATATTTATCAGGCAGTTGAGAAAACGAAAATAGTTACCGGGCATTTTACAGTGACCTTTAGCTAAAGGTCACTTTATCGGTAAGTTGAGAAAACGGCCCTTAGTGTACCGTTTGATTTCGATTTAAAAACAAAAACTGAGAAACACATGTTTGATTATTTTGCATTTGAAGTACTTTTACCAAATTTGAAGTTAAACGGGCCAACAAATCTTGTTTCCCTATACAAACAGTTAACCCTTGGTTTACCTCGTTAAATTTAGATTTTCACAGAAGTAAAAAATATGTGTTTAATTCTTTTTTATTTCTAATGTTTTCACAAATTTTTAAGTCAATAAGCCTATTGGTTCATGTTTTTTCCGTAGTCTATCCGTATACGAACCTTAACCCTTGGTTGATCCCGTTAAGTTTTGCTTTTCGAAAAATTGAAAAATACGTGTCGATTAATTTTTTATTTGAAGTGTTTTTACCAAATTTGAAATCAATAGGCTCATTAAAATACGTTTCTTCATACAACACCTTAACCCATGTTTTACCCGTTTAGAGCCCGAATTTCAAAAAATCCTTTTTTAACGAAGGTTCATTTTTCAAGATATACCTACACTGCAAATTTGTTTGTAGCTTCAGCGGTTCGACCTGGCTGGAGTGCATATGTTTTGCATATTTCGTGCATGTTTTGTGTGCATATAAATCCGATACTTAATAATAAATAATCAACAAAGACAATCAAAAAGGGAAATGGAAAGAAAGGAATACGTTTTTAGTAGCCCGCAATAATTTTTAGTCCCGTTGTTTGGAACTTTTTTACGGCCCACAAAAATCTTGGATTTTAAATTTACAGTCCCATTATTCGTCACTAAACCATTCTGAAGTAAAATTCTTGCATTAGTCGCATATACAGTGACAGCAACGATTGTTCAATAAAACAACAAAACATAAAAATCATTCATTTTTAATGTCAACTTATGCATGTATATCACCTTCATTGCAGGGCATAACAAATTTAATAACTGGAGTGCTGTACAGGGTGGGCGGAAAGTTTCTGCATACATCGTTTCAATTGTAATATAGTTAAAATTCTAATTGCTTGTTTTATTGAATTGAAAACGAAATGGGAAAACCCCAATAATGTGATGGTTTGAAAATCCTAAACAGTTCCCTCGTATATCTACAGCGATTTTAATGCAGGACGGTGCGCAATGTCATACGGCGAAACAGTCAATAAGTGTTGCTAAAAGTCTATTTAAGCTAGTATTGGAAGACTGGCCGGGAAATTGGCCAGATCTTAATCCTATTGAACATATTTGGTCCAGGATCCAAGATTCAGTATTTCGGAGTCCAAAACCTGCCAATAGACTTCAACTCATTGAGAGAGTAAAACAAGAGTGGAATGCCATATCAATGGCCGAAACGTCGGTCTTGTGCGAAAGTTTTCGAAAGCGAGTCCTAGAGTGCTACGAAAAAGATGGCACACATACTCAATTGAATTTTGTTTGGATATGATTTAGTGGTTTAAATAAAAAAAGTTTTGAAAAGCAATACAAGTGATCCTTAACGGTGTTTTTTTGTATGCAGAAACATTCCGCCCACCCTGTAGTTAAAGTTATGTAAAAACCTTGAAGTCATAAGCGAACTACATAAAAAATTTATACATTTATTAAGTAGGTTATTACTTGAATAGTCCACCATTTAATTACTTACATTACGTAACTTATGCACTTTAGAGGAAGGTACTTCGTTAAATCTTCGAGAAAAAAATTCGAAACTGGAAGAAAAATTAATTGATTTTGTGGAAACAACTAAATTTCAAAAAACTGAATAAAAACAGCCATAGAACACAAACCGAAGGAAAAAAAAAGAAAGAAATTGCGAGTCAGATGAACCAGCCGTTCACTGCCACATTATAATTCCGCTTCTGGACTTTTTGGACATTGTAGGTTTCTTAAGCTCATATGAATGGATATCTGATTAAGATTCTTGCTTGATAACAGTTTCTTTCTCTTCATAAACATTGGCATTTTGTGGTTTTGGACCACATCCCTCCATGTATAGTCGTATAGTTTCTTCATCCATTTTATCGTTTTCTTTTGGGGGCTTGTAGTCCGCTACATGATCTACTCTAAGTGCACGTCCTAGAATCTGCAAAAGTAAATGTAAATGTTTGAACAACACAAAATTAATATGACAGCAATATGTTCATTTGTATATGAATGAAAAAAAAACCTTAGGCACCTGCTACTTGTTCAATATTTATTGTGATATTTGGATCGTGATCCATATTGATGGGTTGATAGATCGCGCGCGAATGCTACATGTTCAATATTTATCGCGTCAGTATTCACATAATTGTTATTCTGAGTGGTTCGTCGTTTTAAAGATGCAGCAATTCTTCCAACTTGAAAATGAATTCCTTCAAAATTTGTTTTTCTGTCGTAAGTTCCGATTCTACCGGCAGCACACATGCTTTATTTCTTATTTGTTTTATTTTATTTTGATTTCACCAAGTACTGCCGAACCGCTTATTGATAGCATGAAATATGCTACACGTTCAATATTTATTGACAGTTTTGTGATCCGCGATCCAGATTTCAAAATATTTAAATATTTTGCGATATGGATCACGATCCATTAATATTGCATGCTAAACGTTCAATAAATATCGCGATACTTGATCGCCGTCAATAAATATTGAACGTGTAGCAGGCTCCTTAGGGTTTGTTGCGTTCGGTATATTGAATACTTGTGATGTGTTGGTTGAGCTTTTACATATCAACTAACCTTAATTCCGTTTAAATTATCGACAGCCAAAATCGTGGAACGCTGATCTTCATAACAAAGGAAACAAAAACCCCTTGATTTGCCGCTGAGCTTGTCCCTCGCCAAGTTTATATTAACAACTTCTCCATATTGTGAAAATACACAAATAACGTCACCTTCAGTAAGTGTGGAAGGCATTCCCCCAATAAATATCCAGGCTGAGTCCCTATACATGTCGTGCCAAGAACTCTTACTTCTGCTTTTCAAATCGAGCTCACTGAGCTTTAAAACATTTTTCATATTCCTGAAATAGATGAAAGTTAGTATAAATTTTTTAGTAAGCATGTTGGCTTGTATTGCTGTCTGGCAAGACCCACACAATCAAAGATTTCATGGTGTCTACGCAGAACCCCCAGGCCCACAAAAATTTGTATGTTGCACAAAAACAGTAAGTCGCACAAAACAATCGTTGCCAAAACATACAAGGCGAAGTAAAACTACAATTTGCTGCTACGCATGGTTTCGCATTATTCAATATGCTCTTCCAAAATATACTGTAGCACCTACAAGCAGGGACACAGTTGAATACAAATCGAATTTAATATAACTGAAACAGCTGCACTGTTACAGGTAAAATACGGCAAAGTGATTCCAGGCGAACCAAATGCATTTTTGAAATGTGTATGCAACAGTCTTTCCAACATATGTTGCGGCCAACATTTCAAGCAGATGGGGAAAGGGGACCTTCAGTTTAACCCTTGGAGGTTTTGCCATTGCCTGCCAAGAGCGCACTTGTGCGATTCTTGTAATTCTCATCTGCTTCATGTGGATAGCGATAGAAGTAGATGAGCGTTTTACCACCCCGAGCTGGGAATCGAACCTAGGGCCTAGGTATGAGAAGCCAGCGCGCTACCCGGTAATAAAAAAGAAATATTTAACAGCGAAGGATTCCTATCTCTATTACGGCTCCAAAAATGCCTACCGTGTAGGTTGCTATTTTGAAGTTAGCAATTTAACATTGTGTTTAAATACTGGCTAAAGCGACGAAATACATAAAGATTACAAGTGGTTCGCTCTTAATCTCAGACCTAGAAATAAGCCTTAGGTGAATGATCAATTTCGAAACACGGAAGTTTTCGGCCACTGGTGGCATCAGCGAACCAGTACAACCCAGTGCCAACATCACGTGAATTGAATTCCAAACGGCCTATGTACTGAAAAAGCAAGATTCATAAAGCACCCGTTTCCTCGTATATGAAGCAGAGTGCAGATTGCTGGGTATCACGATGGAAGAACATAAACTGCAAGAGAAATTTCGTTGGAACGAGCATGTTCAACCACCACCATGACAAGAGCCGAAGAAATCATTAAAGACCCCAATTTAGAATCGTTGTGAAACATGCAAACCTCAACAGTGCCATAACCCAGACCGAAAATTATGAGTTCTAAGCTCTAGCAGAGCTGACACCAAATGACTTGAAGGAATAAAACAGCCAAACTGTAAGCAGCTAATGCCTAAGCTCGCAAATAAAAATGTTATCTTACGAATACGACATTCCAATAGACCGCTAATAGAGGTAGCCTTATTATTTTTTTACGCCGTACTTACGTTAATGGATTCATCTTTCATTCGAAGTTGATTTAATGAAAGACAAATTATATACTTGCTACCAAAGTAAACAGAAATTAAATCCTGTGGCTAAACTCCTTTTTTCAGCTCTCAATGGTACACAGTGTTGCCGCTTTAGTAGAAACATCGCACAGAGTTCGGCTGGTTGTCAAAAGTTTTTGTTGTGTTTACATCAACCGAACAGCATTGCCAGCCAAGTGTTCTTCTATGAGATTTGGTACATTTTTGCAATGATGAAAAGAAAATGTTCTCAATTTTCTTTTATAATAGCACATGTGTTTTGCACTTTTTTCAATTTTCCTGGAACGACAGAAAAGGTGTAAAATTGTAAATTAAAATTAACTGTTTTATTTTGTTCATGTGATGTTATTAGCTTTTACCTTATGGTAATGTTGATTATATTATTTATCGCCCTAACCGGCTTCCCTTTTATTCATAGACACTTCATAGTTTCATTTCACCATTTAAATTTGGAAACTTCTGTTTGTGCACAATAACCTATATAGAACAACATATTTGAACGTTATTATTATGTATACGTTTATTCGATGCTGGTAGCTCTGTTGGCAAGTGAACCGTCCATCCGATTTTGCCAATGACCCGAGGGAAAACACTAACAAAATACACGTGAATTTGTCTGCTTTTCTACTGCCACTACCTTCTAAATACAGTGGAATTCCTCATAACCTCATGTCCGGTTATGGGGAGGGGGTACAAAAAACTAGTTTAAATAGTATACAGTTGTTTCTCATTTATTTATTTAATATTTTGTACGAATTTATGAATATTTAATTAATGCATACATGTATAGGTAAGATACATACATACATTGTACAAGTCGTTCAATTTTAGTACTGCTTTGGTTGAAAAAATGGTTGTAATGGATGATTGTTTCAATTTGTTATGTTCATGTTCAAATACGAGTGAGATTTGTATTTTAGGGTATTATTATTTATTATTATTATTTTGAATTTTGTCCGTTTATGAGAGATTTTTAATCAAAATGGTTTGAAATATAGTCTCCGCGTCCAGTTATTGCAATGATATTCGTATGGAAAACTTAATTAAATTGGTGTCTGCAAAATTTGTCCGGCTATTAAACCTGTCCGGTTGTAGCGACTGTCCGTAATGAGGACTTTCACTGTATACTTTCGTGTGGGCGGTAGTGACGAGCAGTGTTGCCATATTAGCGTTTAGCCTTATTTCTATCGCGTCACAAATTTTATTTAGCGTTTTGTAGCCTTTTTTTGTTTGATTGAAAAAACACATTTTGCAATTATATAAAGCACAGTAAACAGTGGACCAAATTTTGTCACGACTTCATATCATATTCATCATAAATAGAAAAAACATGACAAATATTTTGTCAGTTTCTCTATTGCGTTAGCCCAACACTCCTTAACTCGCTCTCTGATTCATTCATTGAAGTGAAGCCCACACTCCCGATCACTACGATGGACTCTGCGAAAATTGTGATGTTAGATGTGCTGCTGCGAATGCAGCAACGATTTCCTTACTTTTCTATTTTCTAATCACAAGTTATTTTACAAACTTTTCTCTTTCCGTCATAAAAAAGAGGCCGTCATTCTACCTGGTTTATTGAATAATTTCACTATGACATAAGCCAAACTTAAATATCCAAACGGAAAATCTATCAGGAAACATGTTTCAGATTTTCTTGTTAATTTAATAGAGCATTTGCTCCACCATTTGCCTAAAAATATAGACACACCCCGAAATTGGGGTGCCATCAAAAAACTACCATTTGGTTTATGTTATACGAGTTTAATGTATAGTTTTTTGTATTATAGTACTTCTTGAAATACTACAGTCGCCGTCTGCGTCCACATGGGTTTTTTTTTTGTGAAACTTGAATTGGACTATTAAAAATAAAAAGATAAAACAAAATATGTAAATGCAAATTTTGGAACACAGTTACACTGGATAGAATTAAATCGCATGTGTGTGGTATGCTTACGAATGTCTATATTTGTCGGTTTATTGTTAAAAAATTCAGGTTTCTCCCACACCTTTAGTATGCCGGTTGTGACATATTGACAGTTCCAATTTAAAAAATTGAGTGAAAAGGAGTATGTATATGCACGATTTTATGATATCCTTGCATTTTTATTCACTTTAAACGTATTTTATGCACTTCCAGCTTTTTAAAACATACTTACATACTCAACACGCTGGACCCGGCGCCGGTCCCTGAGGACCGGCAATAGAATTTTCGTTTGGCTGGCGTCGGTCTGTGGGACCGACAGTATTAAAGTTAAAAAACAAATATAGTCTCACTGGTAACACTGGTTGTGATATCAGCACCCGCATTCAAAATTTTGCTTGTACGTGATGCATACTCTTTGTGTTCTATACTTTTTGCTTTAGCCGTCCTCTTTTTGTCATAAAAGCTCCAAAAAAATTGTGTGCTTCAATAGGAAACCCTTTTTTGAGTGTAAAATAATGTTAATAATAAATTAACATTATTTATTTATCACATTTACATTTAACACATACACATATATATAACATTTATTTATTATAAATAATAAATCTAAAATTTTTACAAAATCCCAATAAACGGTTTTAAGTAAAATTTTTAAAAATAGTATTTCATGTGTAGTTTTCTACGCAAGGTACAGATTAAGGTTAAGCAGGTCATGCAGCTCGTTCTTGGTTCGTATTCGATAGTCGTCGCGATAGTACTAATAAAATAATAGTACTAAAAAAATAACTTAACGGAAGAAAATTGCACTACCACTAAATAAATTTAGTAATTAGTGGAACTTGTTTCATTAACAACTACATCTATTTACCAATAGTGAAAAAAGTCCCAGCAGACCTTGCAATGGTAGTTGAGTTTAGTGCAAAACCCCCTTGTCTGATATAAACGTGTTTATAGTTTTACAAAAATAACTACGCGTCAATAATAAAAATGATGAATGAATTAGATGATGCACTCTGAAATTTTTACCTTATCTTAATCTTAACCAATGACTTCGTAAGCCGGACGTAATCCTTATTTTATCATTCTTGATTGTGGGTATCTCTGCCTTATGTACTAAATATGTTTTGGTCTAAAAATCTTGACATTTGGGCAACAATTTTTTATCTAAGTCTGTTAAATCACATTTAATACTTTTTTTTCTCAATAACTTTTGGGCGAAGCTTTAACCAATTGAGTACGTTCTACAAAAAGTGGTCACCCTACCCTAAAAATCGTTTTGACAATTACAAAGCAAAGGTTTGGCAACACTGTATCTCGTGATTATGGTTGCAAGTGTCAGCTGACCAAAAGTCTTTTGCTTGTACACTCACTAAAAAATAATTAAGTGGAAAGAATGGCTTTACATTCGGCAGTTAAAGGGAAATTGATATCCGTGATTGGGGATGAGGTAAGCTAATATGAATTTCTTAAATTTCAATATAGCTTTATCCTCTCCACAGGACACTTGCGTTGGATTTCTCCTGGGGGGAGTCGGAGAAATCAATAAAAATCGTCACCCGAATTTTATGGTTGTTGATAAGAGTAAGTTGAAATGTTACGTTTCCAAGCGCCAATTGGCTCAAACACTGCCAACTATTTCAGATACCGCAGTAAGCGAAATTGAAGATTGCTTCAAGCGATTCCTGAAGCGCGACGACATTGATATCATCCTTATTAATCAAAATTACGCTGAACTCATCCGTCACGTGATCGATGCACACACCTCGCCAGTACCCGCTGTGCTCGAAATCCCTTCAAAAGACCACCCTTACGATGCCAGCAAGGACTCAATCTTAAGACGTGCCAGAGTAAAGCCCTGCTTACATTATTCTTATGCGCACTTTCCTAAATTGCAGCTTCTTATTTTCAGGGCATGTTCAACCCCGAAGATTTGGTCCGCTAAAAAGCCGCATGTTGTGTTGAAGTATTATCAACAAGCCAATTTCTATTCTCAATGTCTTAATGTATGGGAGTTGTATTACATTTGGTGTTGTAATTTTTTTCCTCCATTCCAACACTTTTTGGTTTTATTAAACATGCTTTAACAAATGTTATAAACCACAGCTTCTTGTCTTTGTACAATTATTGGTTACTTTATTAGTACGTGTTAGACTTATAATGTACTTAATAGGCAGTTTTGGTTGCTATCGAACTGTTGGCTTAAAACTTATTTATATGTAATCACCAAAAGTTCGTGCGCTGTTTCTAAAGTGGGAGTCGAAGCAATGATTCTAAAAAAATTGTATTTCCTTGTTAGGTACCTAAGCTCGGAGATTATATCATACACACGCACATTAGGGTCCGTAGTATATCCGGAAATTTATTAAAAGTTAAAGTAAACAGTCGTGTTTTCTTTGAAGTTCAGATCTCTGCAGTAAGTGTAAGGAACTGAAAATCTTAAATTATTCTGCTGATTTAAATGATCACCTGCGACTGACCGAGCATACGTGTTTCTTTTAATTGAGAAACGTGGTTTCACTGTGAATATAGGCCACTCAGACCTTGAGCAATCACCTTGGGACCCTTTAACTTTTATGTGCAAACTAGCTGACCCGGCGAAATTCGTCTCGCACATTTCTCAAACATGGCAGAGATTTTCTGACTTTTCGAATAGATTTTCCGGAATTTTCTTTTCGCACGAACCTGAACTGTCCCAATACGAATCCAACAAAACTCCATGGAAATCGGCGTTTCCGTTTGAGCGTGATGCGCTTAGACACATACATACATACACTTTCTTTTATATATATATAGATAAAAAACAATGAGAAATAAGATAAGACAATTACAACAAAATCAGACGAACTGAACTATTACTTTCGGCAAAAATTATCTGCATGACGTCCTCATTCAGAAATATACATATGAATGTTGGCTATGCTGTTGTGTTATTATATAAAACATAAGTGTGTCCGGAAAAACATACATTAAATTAGCCCTGTCCCAACCCGAATAAAATGTTAACTTTGTCCACAAAATACTTTATTCACAAAGAAATATATGGTATATGAATTAGAATTAATTAAAGTTGACGTATTTCCTGCATTTATATGTGTCTTGGCATACAAACCAGTGATGAGAATTTACTTTTTGCTGTTGGTTGTCTACTTTATGTATAAAGTATTGGCAACAGTGCAACAAGTTAAGCGCAAGTACTTGGTTACTTTGATCGCTTTAAAGTAATCGAGCCTGTGGCCGAACGAATAGTTGTCCGTCTTGTTTGCGACCGAGTGATAGGTCTAGCTTTATTCTCTCCACATGTTCCGATAGGCTTCACATTAAACTCATCTGCTATGTTGGCTGAAGTGCTTAAATCGAAATCTATGGAATTGTCTTGCAGCACTCTATTTGATTTTGGAATATTATTGAAACCAGCACTATACAGTTTTTCCTCGTTTTCATTATTACTATTTGTTATGACACAGTCCTGGGCAGACCGCATGCCAGGCGATTTTTCACGGGGGACAACAGTACAACGTTTGGTATGAATCGATAGTGAACGAATGGTCTTGAAAATTTTTTTGCATTTCTGGCATTTGAGCGACCTTCCAACTAGCACACTGGAGTCGTTCTCGTCATCACTCTCAATAAAGTCAGACTCTGAGCTGAATGCCAAGTCACTTTTATCAATTGATAAATTCGAGCGACTTTTGCGCACAGCAATCGAAACAGAGACCTTTTCTTCAAATGAAGCCGATGATTCCTGAACGACAGCTTGCAACACTGCAGGGTTTTGGCATTGCTTTTTCTGTGGTGGTATTGTTCCGAGTGGCTGAGAGACAGGGCAAACTCGCTTACTGCCAGTTGTTATCATTGAAAGAGGTTTCTTTTTGCGTCTAAAAATCTCATCCAATTCTGGAAGCTCAGTCTCGGGATAGGGGTCAATTTCATTATGTACTTCTTCCTTTCCACAATGTGCACTCTGCATTAAATCTTCTGAATCGTTTGCATCATTTTTTTGAACTTCAAATACCAAGTTCTCGGAACCTAGTAAAAACATAAAAAATGTCCATTATAACTTATCATGCTTTTAATTCAATGTACAATTGTTACAAATCCAAATTGCCAAATTTTGGTAACAAGTGAGTAGTTAAGTATATTGATGACTGGGAGTATATTCGCGTAAAAGTGTAAGGTCCGTTTCATAATTATAACGCCACTAGATTTTCTTGAATATGTCAAAAACCAGCAGTGATATCAACTAAGCGTCTTCTGATGAAGTTGCACAGGCTAATAGTGCAATTTGATAATAATAAGTTTTGCATATTGGTTGCATACTAATTGCATATGTTAACAAGTTTGGTTGCATACTGATTCAGCTAGTTAAGAATTAATCATTTTGTGTACGATGCCACAAGAAAACGTTTAACCGATATCGAGAAGGGACAAATCATCGCGTTTAAAACAGGAAAACGTAGGGATTCGTGATATTGGGCGCTTCGTGATATGGCGATTGACGGGAGCTGAGGGTTGTCCAAAATTCTTTGAATGACAGACTCCTACGGCTCCAAGAAACGTTCTGTGCGAAAAAAATTGTTGAATCAACGCAGCGAATCCCATCAATCAATCAATTGAATCAATCTTCGCAAACGCTGAGTCGACTAAAGAGCTTTTGTGACGTCATTGTGTCTAAAAACCGCTAAAACCGCTAGACTCACAATTGCTCTCCAGAACATGGGTGGCGATTGGAAAAAAGTAAGTTCAAATAGTTTTAAATTAAATTTTAAGTCATTTTTTCCGATGAAAAAGAATGGAATTTAGATGGGCCGGACGGATATCATGGCTACTGGCGAGACTTGCGGAAAGAACTTGCAAACGAAACTTCGGTAGTGGAACAGTGATGGTCTGGGGTGCAATTTCATCCGAAGGATGTCTCGAACTACAATTTACATCGAGCCGGATGAAAAGCAGTGACTTACATTGGTGTGCTGCGCATGAGTCGACTTCCTTTTTTAACAGACATACAATGGCTATGTATTCCAACAGGACAATGCGGCCATCCACACAAATTCGCCAAATCACAAGGAATTTCAACGTTATATCAAAAATAAGAAATTCTTGTGATATTCCCCCAAACAAGAAATTAGGCGGGCGACCGCAGAAATTGAGCACCACTACTAAAAGAATTGTCAAGAAACTAGTTGTATCTGCAGCAGTTGACAATGCTGTACAAGCTCATAAAGATGTGTTTGAGCAAAGACAATTAAACTATTGTTATTTGTCTTTAGTTAAACTATGTTGCTACTACACACAAACATACCTAGTGAGCTCTGTATATTACTGAATCGCGCTATTTAGTGCAGATGTGTGCCAGTCTAGCACTATTCTATTCATAATTGCTCGCAGAGCTGTAGAGTATGCACCCACCTGGAATGTTATTTAGTTTCTGTTTTCGTCGATTCTCGCTGCGATTCGTTGGACGAGCCTGCTCCCTTATCATTGGGATGTCAATGGAGCTGGTGTCAAAGTACTCAGAAAGATTTATCGTTGCGCTGTAGTTGCTACTACAGCTGGAAGGCACCGACCGCCTAGCGGCCATGAGTTTGCGCGTTCGCAGCGGATGCATAATAATCATCTCTGGCGGCTGAATAAAGTGTTTGCGCGGAAAAACTGCAGTCCAGTGTATGCGGCGCGCCGGCATGCCTGACGGCTTCTTTGTGAATAGTTGGGGGTTCATAAACGGCGGCATTGCACTATGACCAACATTTGTACAAGTCTTAGACACGGGCGTAGAGCTGTGCGGCAACGTGTAGCCCGCCTGCGGTACATACACACCTTCAGGTTTCCACATTGTTTGGTCTACATTCAGACGTTTGTAAATGTCCTGTTGGCAAATCGGATTTAACACATTTGAAGTATCCACACCGGCTGGCAAGAATAGGGCACCGCGTGACGTAGAAAAAGAACCACTTCTCTCTGGCAGCTTGCGAGCTTCAATGGTTACCTCTTGCTGCACAGGTGATTGCGGGCAATGAGTAAGCTGGTGCTCTTCAACCGTTATTGGGGTAATGGTCGTGGAGGCTGGTAAGGTGCCGATTGTGTTTAAGAATGTATCCGAGTATCCCTGTACTGTGTGCATTGCCTGTGGCAAACAAGACGTCAAAGGCATCGCCGACAGCGACGTTGCCATAAACGGCATTTGCTGCTGTTCCAAGCTCTGGAACCACTGATTAATGGGGGACGAATATTCACCGCCGAGAAAAGGGCAGTCAGAAGCAGGAAATTCTACAGCATTGTCCGGCATTAGAGCGGATTGGTCACTTTCAGCGCTAATGTTAAAGAATCCGCCGCCCATGTTGCTACTAGTCTCACCAGGCGCTTTAGGAGCATCCGACAAATTAACGTAAGAGGAAGCGGAAACCGATTCAGCAGACTCCTGTAAAGCCCACGCATTGGACATTTGGTTCGAGTTCGGTGGCGGTGCGGATGGTGGCATAGATTGAAATGCAGCACTCTGGTCGCAGAAGTTCTTACTAAAATCGTTGATGTCATTAAGGATGTCATTAATGGGGTTAAGAAATGTAGCATCTTGGCACTCGCCAATCGGCTCGATCGAATTTAAAAGACTATCCTGCGAATCGAAGAGCACCTGGTCCACATCCCCACTTGTAAAATTCAAATGGTCCATAGGTCCTCCCTCAACCGATCTGCGTAGAAACGCACAAATCATTAGTAGGCTGCCAATGCCAAAAATTAATCATCATACTCATTTATTTGATAATTGAATCCTTCCATTTTCAATTCAGCAGCCGTACTTTTGAAGCTTTGCCCTTCCAAATATGAAAGTCCATCAAATCAAATTCACTGGCAATGTTGCCTAACGGATAACGGTTCACGTATTGAAAATGCAAAAATGGCTGCGATAACGAGCAGCCACTAGTGTTGCAGGCAAACATTTCAAGTAGTCCACCACAGTGTTGCCGTTATACGACTAAACTGTCAAATTGGCCCTTTATGGAGACTGATTCTACCTGACACCGTTTTTTTTAATATGCTTATTTTGACACTTTTCTTCACAATCATGCGACTTTTGCACCTGTTTTTATCAAAAAGTTTTTTGTATTAATTTTTAAAATTGTTTCGTAAAGTTAATTTGTTTTTATTTTTGCGTGTTTAAAAATACTTATAATATGCCTTCCTTTTAGTATTCACTTTTCAAAGGGAACACTTTAGTACTTAAAATTTACACCTCTGGCAACATTTAACCATCTGCTTATCCCTTGCTCAAAATTGCGTGCGTTGTCCTTTGGGGTCAGGATGACCCCAACCAAACGGTTATATAATTTACTGACAAAAGATGAAGCAATGTACCACATAAATCACAAAAGAAAAGGAGAAAGCTCCGAAAAGTGGTTTTCTCTATTTGTTTTTGGGTTGTAAGCGCGATTAACACACAAGTAGATGAGCTCAAAACGGCTCAACCGTTTTTTTTATTTCTGCCTGGAGTCAAATATACCCCAAGGGAAAGGTAGACGGTTAAACTACTTGTAACTCTTTTATTATGTCAAAGGTTTCCCGCAAAATGGTACAAAATTTAATCTAAATTAACGCGCTTGTTTGTGGCATTGCCTAAGTTATTTGCTAAAATAGTTTTGATGGCTCCCAATGGATAAGTTAGTATATCACGCATATGCTTTGAAACTCAAATGTATTCATAATATATACAAAATATCCATATTGGAACATTTTAATATATCCCTCATCAATTAATTTAAAGGGAAAACAGTTTTTTTCACAGTAAATTATCTCTTTTAGAAATTTATTAAAAAAATCAGTTTCAAAAGGTAAAATAATGTAAGCATACATGGCATAAAAAAATTGGATCACTTGATGACACTTATTTGTCTGGCTGACACTTTTTTTTGCGAATTTTTAAAATATCGGCGCCAACACTGATCCACCCCATTGACGGTTACCGTTGTTGCCATGGCACAATAAACAAGGTAATACATCCCCGCAACACCAAAAACCACATGTATTTTGTTGGTAGGATCGTTTATCGCTACTGTCAAATTCAGCTGTCATTTTCCGATGAAAGAGGGAGAAACTGAAAACAAACAAAACTGATTGTTGCCAGACGGTGCTGTATTTGAGAAAAAAACGGGAAAAGTGCTCAGGTCAGTTGTTTTCAGTCAGGTATTCTCATTTCAACCGATGCGGCAGCACAGCACATCGACGATTTTGACAAAAGCGATAAACGATCAGCCGGTGGCTTGCTACAACCTTGTAGTTGAACCATGGTGATAACCGAGTTTTTATTTAAGTATTTTGGCAAACTGGGTGCGCATTGCACGATGAACGATTAAGGAAGAAGGAAAAGCAAGCTTGGCAACGTTTAGTGTTGGTAAACGTCATTATTTTGTAACGTCATTATTCAGTGTTTCAAAGTTGTTCAATTGGACATTCCTGCCATTGACGACTTATTCTACAGGTATCAAAACAGATTCTGAAAGGTGATAAAATACCTTTCAAACAAGCCCAGATTGAGAAATCAACTATAAATCTATCCGATTTTATGACGAATTTAATTAAATTATTCCATGTATATATTGAAAAATATCTATTTTGAAATTTTGGGGGGCTCCAAATCCGACTTAGAGCTATGGTCTCTGGAGAAAAATTTCTCAGAATCACCTATAGATTACGTTTTTGCTATACGCGTCATAAAAAAATCGTTTCATACAATTTGACCCGCCCTAATATATATACATGCATATATGTACATATATGCAAGTGTATAAATCAGGAAAGCATTTTTTGTTTCAATACAGTGGTAAACGATGTTTTTTCACTTGTTATAGTATAAACAGAACGAAATCGTCGGCCGAATTTTTACGCACCGAAAAGTGACGCAGCGCGTCAGTCGTCGTGAATAACGCACAGTGAAACATAATGGATGCGAAATTCGCATCAGCTGTTTACTCGAAAGGGCAACTTCCTCAATTAGCAGCTCCGTCTTGCCCATTTTCTAAAACATACGAAAGGGAAAGACAAAATTGATTATTTGGCACAATTTTTTATTAAAATTGAATTGAAGCACTTACAACTTTGCAACCTTAAAGTAGCACAAATCACAAAATCTTTGTAGAATTTTTTGGGTTGTTTATATTTTCGATTTTCACCTCTGGCAGCTGCACAACTGATTGGTTCGCACGACGACTGCGACCAAATTAGAATTTGTTCTATCGTCGGACGACCGTCGTTGGCCGAATATCGCAGTCGTCGTCGTTGTGGGCAATCGCATGCACTCCTGTGTGTTTTAATTTTGACAGCGTACGTTCGGTGCGGGAAAATCGCCCGACGATTTGATTCTGTTTATACCATTAAGCAATGCCTACCTGTCACTGATTATATTTTTTTGACAGCTGCTTCGAATGCGTGAGTTGGTCCGTAAACATAGTTTTAGCTTATTTTAACAAATGCAATTAAACTTTTGTGTTTTTAAGAACATTTTACATCTGGAAATATATCCAAAGCTTTATACTATCTGTTTTTATATTGTATCAGTTGCTAAATTGCAAATATATAGTTGTAATATTAAAATAGTGCACATCACTAATATTTCAGAACGTCGGCAACCTTGCCAACACGTTTCGGACAACGTTTCTTGCTTATTTTACAATTGCTGCTATCTTCAAAATGGATGGAATTTCTAATATATTTCAAAGCATTATCGGAAGTCAGTTTCGAGAGGTGTATCTTGATGCTTTAAACGAGTATGAGAGTCTCATTCAGCAGGTAAATGGATATTTTGCCTTATACCAATGTCTTCCACGTATTTATCTTCATTTTCGAAAGACCGATACTGGCGAAAACGATGTGGTGGTACAGGCTATCAGTTCTTTGTTGTCAAACCCGGAACAGCGGATTCTAGGCCTACAGCTTTTGAACAAATTCTTAGATCGGTTCACATCAGAAGCAATAGAGCGAAAAGCTAATGTTTGGATGGGGTCTGTGCTTAAGAGCTTCAGTGCTCGTGGAACGACGGTTCATATTGCAGTTGCATTTGAAGTGATGGGTAATTATGGAACTATCTTAGTTGGCTACATATAAATATCACTTACTTTTTTAGGTCAACTTGCGCGATCAACGGCACAGTCGCCTGACTTGCGAAAGACATTCGGTTCGAATTACTTGCTTAAAATGTATGAGGCGCTAACCTATGTTCCAGAGGCAGAATTAGAGCAACTAGCGGCTCTTCGTTGCGTTGAAAACGGACTGTATTTTTATCCAGGTCCAAGCGGTCCGGCAAGGGGTTTGGTGGAGAGATTTTTAGCGCGTTGTGTTGATAGTGCTAATACACGCATTAGCGAGCATTGTGGAAAGTGTCAACATCTGCTGATTCAAGTACGAGGTGGAGGTCCACAGGGATTGAATCACAAAATGCAGTGGAAAAATTTCCAATTGCAACTATTGGGCAGCTTGCACGCTGTACTCAACGTTGCATATGCACAGTGCGTGAACGTTTATGACGGCCCTATCGAAACTGAACAGCTGAATTTGCCACTTCTTGAGTTAAGCGATGAACCTGTAAATCGTGCGGCGCAACTCCTTTTTCGTTTTGGGAATTTAGCAACATATCTCGTCATGGCTTTGCGGTACATATTACACATTGCTATGTTGCTTGTCTAGAATGCAATTTATTTTTTGCCCGCAGTGAGCCGTTCCCAGTGGAGAAGCCCGTAAATCCCAAAAAGATTTTAAACCTCATCTCACGCGGCTTGAGTGTTACGCTTGCGAGACTCCGTAGCAATAGTATTATTGACAACTTGGCGTTGGGCATATTGCTTCCCAAAATTCATTACTATTTGCTTGAAGTGCTGCAGACTTTAATTGATACGTGCGTATTGTGTAGCGGAGATGTTTTTGTGCTTAAAGTAATTTAATTTTAGAGTGGGGACTCATCTTCGAGTGTATTTTCAAGAGATATTAGATTTGTTGGCGGAAGTTGTTAAGGAGACAGCTTCGAAAATGCCGGGAACCAGAAAACCGTTATCGTATGTAGTGCTCAAGTCGAAAAAAATTTTAACTTTTAACGCTGCTTTTTGAGATTTTAGGAATTTGCGCATAAAAGCATATCAAGTGCTTTCGTCGTGGTGCAGAGCGAGGCGTAGTGGTAGTTGTTGTGAAACAATAGCTGATTTTTTGATCCATGAAATCATCAAAGACGTGTCGCCCTTTCAAAGTGAATGTGTTTTACAGGTAAGTTTTTATATTAGATTTTTTCTAATTATTTAAAAGATTTATCAATGCCAATAGGCAGCTTATTTATTTAAGAACAGAAAGAGTACATTAAGAATTTCAGTTCTTTTAAATGCACTTCAACAGAAATGATTTACTAACATTAAAAATTACAAAAAAACCAAAGAAAAATCATTCGAAAATAAAAGAAGGAGAATAAGAGGCGGAAAGTGTACAGAGAAGTAAAAAACGTGATTTGTGCAAGTTCACCGATTGTTTATTTTGTAGGCAAGATTTGTTACTACAGCTTGAAATAGTAACTCCGTGCCTTGTAGCTCCGTGCCTCCTAGAACTATCGGAGAGAAGCCTACTAGATCATAAAATACACACGATATAGGGGCACTGCTTTTTTGCCACATTTTAACAAAGACACTTTTTCAAGCAATCTGATTGAATGGACTAATGCAATACTTCAAGTTGCAATTACTTGTAAAATGGATACAAGAGTATTCAACTATAGCCAGTTTAGTATGGCTTTTGTGTTTTCCCTATTGCAAGAGATATTGATAGTAAATTTGGAAATAATAAATATCTATTATACTAAACTAAATTGTTATATAAATTTAAATGATTTCTCTGTGTAGCACGCAAAGCTGTTTAATATGGTTACATAGTTTTTAGAATGATGTTTAGAAATATACTTGCATGGATAAACAGACCTTGCTTTCTGAAAGAATAATTGCTTGATATCAAATTTGGGTATATTTAGTGGTAGTGTGTGTAGTAGAGGGCTTCGGGGACCCTATTCATATATCTAGTTCAAATGGTTTGCAAGACAAAAGCTTAAAAAAAAAATAGCTAATACTTGACTATAGAAACTGGAGTAAAACAGATTTATAGTATGATTTTGTTTCAGTACGATCTTGCTTTTCTTGTGTGTATTTTGTATGGAATCTATGCTACCTTTAATTTTGGCCGTTTATGTAAAAACATTTTGCCTTGTTTTCTCCGTGTTCTGCGAGTGAGTTAGAACTTTACTGTCTACTCCACTCGCAAGCACATTGAGTGAAGCTAAAAATTTACTTCATCATAGCGGTCTGATTCGATATTTTGCTTCCCAATACTGTCGAACACAAGCACTGTCGTTGCTGTAGCGAAACACTTTTCGAATAAGACAGTGCTGACTTTATTGCAGAATTGAATTATACAACTTTTTAATTCCCACATAGTACTGTGCGGTAGGTAATGCATAGATTCTTCCGTACTTAGCTAGGGCATGCTTTTTGTTTTTAAATATATATATTTATAAATACATTTATTTACCTACAAGTATTTTCACATTTGTAATTAACGTTTGTGGTTTTGAAATTGGCAAATCGTGTTGCAAAAAATATTAAGGTTTACGTTTTTTGATCCAGAAATAGTAGTGCTTCTTGTTCAGAATTGATATGTCTTTATCTAAGATCAAATATGTTTTGCAGTTGATGAACAAATGAGTGACATTTCTGGAAATTATTTACGTTGATTGCTCCATCTTTCTAGGTTTTGGTTGGGGCGCGTAAGCATTTGACTAAAAAGGCACGAAAACAGTTGCACAAAGTTCAAAACGAGCAGACAAATCTGGTGCAAAGTTATGGGAAGGATGATGCCGTCATAAGAGAAAACTTGACGGATGAAAAGAATCAAACCTTGTGCGCAGCTGCACTCCGTTTGCTGCAAGAATTATTGTTGTCGTCAGGAAGCTACCTCAAACCGACACTTTTAAAAGTAAGTTGAACGTATATTACTCTAATTAAGCAGATTAGAACACACAAAACGAAAAGTTGCAGAGTTTAAAATTGTATTTTAACGATTTAACGATCTTAGTGTCACAAAATATTGATATCAAAGGAGAGAGAATAACGGCTTCAACTCTATTACAAATTTATTTTGATGTTTTTAAAAATGTTTTAACGATTTTTTATTGTTTGTAATTTTGTTTGTTTGCAGACAATCGAAATAAAAATGTTGCAAATCTGTGCTCTGTTCTATGAAATGCCATTGCCACGTCAGCAACTCTATCACGATCCTATGAGTCGATTAGAAATCTACAATGTTTTGTATACTTTGGTAATGACGCCACACTACTGCAGTCCCCCGCCGATGCAAATTATCGTCAGCATTATAAGGACCGCTTGCTCATGTGACAGCAGTGCGGCCGTTAGATTTCGTTGTGCCGAAATTTTGAGTATTTTGGAAAAGCTGGTACATCCGCAGAGGGAAGGTTTGCAATTTTGCATAGATGTCCGTCGGGTGCATAACACTTTTGCAAAATTGGACAGAGAGGATTTGTTAAATAGTTCTCCTTTGCTAAGCTCTCAACTGTCAAATGCTGAAAATAATAGTGCTTGTCTAAAAAGTCCAAGTGCAGAAGTGACCGCTGTATATGACGATATGTTTTCAGCAGAGAACTCTTCCATTGGTAATTTGGATACAGACGCACGAGTCAGTGAGACCCACGCGGAATTCAAGCCTCTACAAAAATGTACAACCAAGAAGGAAGATAATACAAACGTGCTCGGACAGACAGGCAGTACCAAAAGCAAACAAGAGAATATAAATCACACACCATCAGCACCAGACCTCGTCCCTGCGGATGAAAGCTTACTAGTTTTAGCAAAAAATCAAAAAATAGATTGTAGTTCGGAAGAAGTACCAACATCCGAAAATTGTGCTTTGGGATTAGTTAATTTGGCAACGGATGAAGATGTATTAATGGCTGATATTGAGTCTTGTTTTGTGGATGAATTAAATTAGTGCAACTGCATTATAGCTGTCGTGTGTTAAGTTCACAATCACGTATATTCACTTGTATGTATCTTCTTCGCTTGTAGCAACTAAACCATAACAAATGAGGACCAATTCAGTCAACAATTATATTTGATTAATAAAAAACTAGAAACCTTGTAATGAAAAAAAATCAAATTAAGTGATGCTATTTAAAGCTTTCAGTAATGTAAATTTAATACAGATTCACTATAATAGGAATACGATAATTCATTAGAACGTCCACGACTTTAGAGAGGCAACTGCCGGAACTGCGTGCGCCCAGCGCGGAAGCTTCGCCAACATATTTGCGAACACTGAAGTGTGATCTTTGTGGTACTCCTGATGATACGTTACTAACGTTAAATCCAAGAGAGACCGCTTGTGGGTTTCACTTGTCTAAGAACGAAAATTTATAAATTTGGGCTATGCTTTAATTTTTCATTATTGTTGTAACAAATATTACCTTTAAGTCCAAAGTAATGTTAATTGGCTCTGAATCTAGTCCGTGCGATATCATAACAAAATACGATGGTTGCTTGTTGTACACAGTCTCTGGAGGAATTTCCGGCATGATACTCCAATGCTGTAGCGTGACTGCATCTTTCAGACGTATTTGCAGAGACAGTAAATGGCTGCCAGTCAAAAGAAAACTCAAACGATGCACAGTAGGCTTTAGTTTGTTATTGCTGATCAGTTTTAAATGGGCAACGTCGCGTAGTAAAGGGGCGGGTCCTGGGATCCAAAATCCACTGCAAAAACCATATAAACGCATCATAACCACTGCAGGACTCAAACTGTACGAACCCTGTCATCAATTGGCGTGCTGAAAACATGGGTAGCCCGCAAAACATTTCATTTTTGCACAAAATATTTTCATCCTGTCTGATGGGCTCTTCTGGCATGGTGAGACTTTCAATAGTCCTTCGCGCATTGCGGTCCAACTCAAGCATCCAGAATCCAGAATCGGTGTAGCGAATCTGGCCTTCCTTGTCATACAGTGTACGTATAGCGTGCTGTAATGATATTTTAGCTTCGCGCATTAAAGTGCAGTCAGACTATGCAAGTACAGCGCTTTCAGAAATTAATTCCAAGAAACAGGATCAATAATCTAAATCTTCTTACTAATTTTATTTTTAATACATTTTGGCTTCTTGGCTTGTGACGTCAATCAATTTTAAATTTACTGTGGCAACACAGTATTTTGATGGGTATTTTAAGTTGAAAAATTAACGAGCTGAATTTTAACCACTGGGTAGGAGATAGTGGGCTGAACTAAAAGCCCTAAAGTCGTAAAATTACACCGTAATCTCGAAAACGACTAATTGTGATGATAAAAAGGTATTCATCTTTGATTTACAAAATTTACTTTCACATATGGAATGCAATTAATTGGTCTCAACCATCGAAAAACAAGTTAATTTTGCGTTTGAAAACTTACCGTCATATAGTGCCGCTGGGGCTTTGGATTTCCCGCCGTTTCATCCGCATAAGGGAATCCGTATTGCGTAAATGCGATAATATAGAACCTTGTTACAATATAGATTGCAAACATGGTGATAAGAAATGTTTTCCATTTCCTAAAGAGAATCACCAGTGGCGTGAGATAACTGGTGGTAAAAAATGTTAAGCTGCTGCAAATGATGGCGATCATTATATCTGGATTTTTACTACCCCCTGAACGACCTGCAGTTGGTATAAACATATCGACAACCAGGTGATAAAAATGTGTCGCCCATATAACAACCATTACTTGACCACTTAAATGAATGTACAGCCAGTTCCGCACTGAAAGTATGAAACGAATTATGGTTTTATTTAAGATAACGATCATAATAGCGCAAAAAATTAAATTAAGACTGTCGGAAGTATAAGATACGATAAATTAAAAAATCACTTATCTACAAGAGAATTGACGGCGTAAAGATCTCTTACTGTGGTTTCCCTACAAAAAAAAACTCAAAGGTGAGATGAATTTTATACTTGCAACATGTGGGTTACAAGACAAGTTTAATTTTGCATTTCAGTAAAAGTTTTCTGACGCAGAATAACGCTTTAAATAAATTAAGTTTTTGTAAGAGCAAAAGAGCAATTGATTATGATTATTGGATACGAATATTTTGTACAAACTTGTACACATTTTTAGTGGATGCTGTTTGTGTACGCCACATCTCTTGCAACTGAGAGAAACTGAGAGCGTTAAGTGACAGTTGATTTCGTGAGAACTTGCATGTTTTTAGTGGAGAAATTTTTCCGGCATCAAAAGGACAAGAAAAACATCTATTTTTTGCAAACATCTGGAAGCAAATGGGATCAGCAAAGAAATTGTGCATTTGTGAGACTGCTGACCCAAAACCTTCTTGCGCAACTTTACTTGCTGTAGCTGAAAAGGAAGAATTGCAGATTGAACCAAACAAACGTTTTCCTTTTGCCTTAAATGTCAAATAACACTTTTAAATTATCTGTTTATTGAACCCTCCTCTTTACACCCTTTTTCTGTGTATTGTGAATGTGCCAAGTCCAACTGCACAGTGATTCGACTAAATACAACCGCGGGACACAATTAGGAGTGGTCCGTTAGTCATTAAATTTGGTATACTACACCTTTTCAACCTCAAAATGAGAATGCGTAAGTTCATAAGGAGAAATATAAATGCTAAATGGGAATGCGTAAATTCATAATGAGAAATAGAAATTCATAATTAGAATGCATTAATTCAATATGGGAAATATAATTCATAATGGGAATGCGTAAATTCAAAATGAGAAAATTCAATTTCAGAATGCGAAAATTCAAATTATACAGGCATGTGCTACAAATCGTTTTCGTTTCAAATTCGGAGCGAAAACGTGATGGAGTGTGCTCAATTTCGTTTTGATTTCGTCAATTTTCGAAAACGAAATCGTTTGAAATGATATGTGCCAGAAAACCGAAATTCCGTTTTCGTTGCGATTAGAAAACGGCTGGTATTCTATTTGCGTTTCAACTTATAAAGAAATTTTGAACGTGAAAAAGTTGAGGGAGTACTGGCTCACTGACCAACATGAAATTATGCAAGCCGATAGTGGGCATAGTTCACAACCTGTTAACCAATAGGGTTACAACTCCATCACTGTTGCACTGTACTCTTGCAAAAGAGGAGCTGTAAGAAATGGAGTATCCAACCACGTATCATGTACTGGATTTACATCTCCGTGAATAGGCCAATTCTTTTCTATGGAGCAGTAGTATGGTGGACTGCCCTGGATAAGATGGTTAACCAGAAACTTCTGGACTCAGTCCAAAGATCGGCGGCGTTCATAATAACTTGAGCATTCGATCAGCACCATCCAGAGGGCTCTACGCCCTGCTCCACTTTCTTCCTGTTGACCTCTTCGGTAAACAAGCTGCAACCCTCCCTGCAGTGAGACTATATACCATCAAAAAATGGACATGTACTGATTTCGGTTACTACCGAATCCTAGGCTGTTCACCTGACTTACCTGACAACATATACTACTCGCTACCATCATATCTGTTCGACTATAAATTCTCAACCCTCATACCTCATAGACCGGAGTGGGAACAAGACACGGTTTCTATTCAGACGGTCTCAACCACATCGAAAGTAGTTGCACTTTGCCTATCCCTACTAAATGACTTAGGGCATGTGTACAACATTACCCTTACCTGGGTACCGGGCCACAAAGACATCAGTGGTAACTGCGTTTATCAGCCTTTCAGACGTGGCACCACCCTCCCGTATTTCAACACCACAAAAAATGGCTTGAATAGTCTTCTTGATTTGCAGTAAGACAGACCCTAAACTTGTGGTATCACAACGGGCCTATTCCGTGACCTAAGTGTGTCTTTCGGCAAGTTCCATGCCAAGACAGCCACAAAAATTCGAATCTACATTGTTAGCAAAAATGAGAAAATTAGAGAGTGAGATTCCGACATGTCCAGTGGGTTGGGATGGTCTCTCAGAATGCGGCGTTTTACTGTTTCCACTTTTCTTTCTTCTTTCTTTTTCATCTAAATACGTCAAACTCGCAAAGAAAATGCTCATCATGCAAGATATTCAATTTTCTGTTAACGTTTCATAAAACATTGTATAGACGTCAACAAAAAAATCAGCTTGAATTTTATTTCGAATTGAAGTCAAATCGTCTGTTTTGTAGCACACCCCCCAAAAATTCGTACGATTTCAAATTCCGATTTCGATTTGAAATCGTGCGATTTGCAGCACATGCCTGATAAGGTGTATTTTCAAAATAAGTTAAAATAAATATAGTTTCGATTGGACTTGGCATTGGCAAATATGGGGCCAAGCGCAAAACAATAAAAGAAAAATTTTCTCATTTTGAATTTACGCATTCATATTATGAATTTATATTTCTCGTTTTGAACTAACGCATTCCCATAATGAATTAAAATTTCTGATTATGAATTTACGCATTACCATTTAGAATTTATATTTCTCATTATGAAGTTACGCATTCTTATTATGAATTAACATATTCTCATTTTGAGATTGAAAAGGTGTAGTTAATCATGGTCTCCTGAATTGAAATCTCCATTTTGTTTTTCTTAAACTTTTGTAGTTTGGCAATGCCTGCGACTAAAACTTGCAATTTTTTTAATTTTTGGTAAGCTATAGCACCAAGGACCCTTTAGATTTGCATTAAATTGATAATAATGAATGTTTGTTTTGCATTTGAGCAGTTTTTTTTTTTTAATTTTTCATGGGATGAATAAAATACATTTTGTCGAAAAATAGGGCCACTTTTCAAATTGAATTATTTTCTGAAATCTGAGGAGGTAATTACATATCCGAGGATGTAATTAAATTATTCGACAAAGAAAGAATGCTTCTTAAAATAAAAAAATCCAGGAACATACTTTTAAAATATTTGCCTCTAAGTTTTGCTAATTTTCAGATTTTTAATTTCGAAAAATATTTTTAATTAAAAGTGAAATGGAAGTCTCAGCTTTGCAAATTTTGAGAAAACATTAAAAGCGAAAATGGCCACATCATTTCTTAATCCATGTTGAAAGTTTTAGCAACTTCTTGCATTTTTTAGGATTTTTTTTTACTCAGACTAAAAAACAGAAAATATGTTTAAAATTGTTATCTGAAAAAATTTCAACTCTGTGCCGCTTTTGCATACACACTAATTAATGTTTAGCACATGTTTTTGGGGGTTGGCTTAGTTGGAGTTTTACCTTTCAAATTACATCAAAATCGTTAGATTCTGAAACTATACATTTTTTGAATTTTGTCTATGGAACGAATCACTGTGCACTGGTGTAAAGAAAAGTTCAAAACTTGCAAGTTTTCACAAATTTATTTATGTTTGTTCATTCGAGCGTAACCTGGCTTAGTCTTTTGATATTGTTTACTGGATAATTTGTACTGTATTAATAATAATTTTAATCATGTTAACGCTAACATTAATTGCGTTTTCGGTAAGTTCGACCTTGGCTTCATGCAGGCGTAGGTGGAATGACTCCCAATTACTGCGCTATCATATTGTCGTCTTTGCTAGGTGTCGCTCTCGTTTTCTCAGAAAAGTCATCAAAATTTGTCGACATATTGCATCACCCACATCTCAACGAATGTGTTCGACTTTTAACCATTTTGGAATTCGCGCGCAACAATTTTTGGCGGTAAACTTAAAACTAATCAAGCTAGAAGAGCGATTTTTTCACAACACAACATCCAATGCCTTAAAAAAAGCAATATATAAAGGTATTACGGTAACTTTCCGGAATCTATCATTGCACAGCAATATGGCAAAATTATTATGCACTAAGTCTTAAGCATATTTATATCACTTAAGTGATTCTTACCTGTATTTTGATAACGTAGAACACCAATCATTATGTTTGCGAGGAGCGTTACGAGCAGCGGCACTACGATAGCATATGCGGTTCGAATCCCAGCGCCCGTTAGAGCAGCTGCCAAAATAGCCCAGAAGAAGCATGTGCCAATCAAGCGTGCCTGAGTTTGCAACGCTAAACTAAGTGGTGCCTGAATAAAAAATATACATTATTGCTAACAGTTTTCGGTTGCGGTTAAAATAATAGTAGTTCGCATACTACGAAAACAAAGTTAAGAAAATAATCTGATTTTCTTTACAAATATTTACGTTGTACTTTTTTTTTAACAAGTTATACGTGTTAACAATGAAATCATAAAAGAAAACTTAAGAATTAAATTCAGTTTAATTCGATTTAAATTAAATGCGCCAAAATCTCCTAAATATGGAGGTAAGAAAATTGTAGTACAGTAAAAATTGTTTTGTTATTAATAGTAATAACGTAATTTTTCTTCATATTAGTATTTAGTTGCGTGTCTGTTGTTCGCTGTTACTGTACAGCACAGAGCCGATGCATTGAATTCACCAAATTTTCATATCTTTCTCTAGGTATTGACTTCCATGCGCTACTGTCTACTGCTTCTCAAAGTTGATTATTATTTGTCAGATTATAGTGAAAAGCTGCTTTCTTCACGGCGCACCATAAATTTTCAATTGTATTGAGGTGTGGTGATTCTGCGGGCCATTCCATAATCATGTTCATGCAAAACCCCTTTCGGGCGACCTTGCTCTAATTTATCGTAACCAAAATAATGGAAAATAATGACAGGTTTCTTAAAACATTTTTATTAATTATTTTAAACTCAAAAAATAACTTCTAACCTTCAGAAACATTCAGTTCTTATTTTAAAAAAATATTTAAAAATGAATATCTGATCATGCCGATCTCGATAGTTCAGTGGATAGCGCGCTGGCTTCTCATACCAGAGGCCCTAGGTTCGATTCCTAGCTCGGGCTGGTGAAACACTCGTCTACTTCTATCGCTATCCACATGAAGCAGATGAGAATTATAGGAATTGCACAAGAAACTGCAAAAAAACCGCCGTTCGGATTCGGCGTCCAACTTTAGGTCCCCTCCCCCTTCCCCCAGCCGTTTTAAATGTGTGTTGCAACACTTGTTGAAAAAACAGTATTGCATATACATTTCAAACGGGTGGAATTTTTGGTTTCACAATGGGCCCATATAGAGGGCTAAGTGTGTCTCATACAAGTGCAGCCTCTACAACCAACCTACCTCTGATCTTTACATTTCGGATTTCTTGATGGTCAAGTTAAATTTCATAACACATAACTTCAAGATAGCGTCGGCTTCAACTGTACAATCAAAGCGACGGCATCGTCAACACAATCATATTTTTGAGCTCCTAAACACAGATTTTCAAATGATTGCGCACTTTCTTTACACACTTTCTTTACGTACTTTCGAATAGAGTTCATCGTCGTATAGAGTTCATCAAACTCTACGTAGAGTCAAATCTCAAGTAGAGATCCTCTATAGTGTAAACACATTTGATAGACGGCAATCAATTTTAAACAAATAACAATTTATAATAACGTTTGGTACTATTGAATTTTAACTGAAATATTAGCAAATTTGTAATTGTAAGTAAGGAAAATTCCGGTAAAAATATCTGTTTTGAAGCAGTGCGGCCAATTGCTTTGGTATTGCTGCCTAGGAAATAGAGAATAGTTCTATGTTTGGCGACAGTGACAACTGTGTTCGGTGTTCGTGTAGTCTTGCAGTCGAAAAAATAATCGTCTCCGTACGAACCCTCTGATTCTATACTTTGACAGTTGCAGTCGTGTCGATGCAATGGTCTATGTGTTCGGGGAATAAGTTGTTAGATAATTTGCGTGATCTGTGTTTCGCTCTCTATAGTAGTGTATAGCTATAGAGAGAGAATATCTAAGCTAAGGTAAAGTACCTAAGGCCCCACCCCCCATCGTTTACATAGTAAATAGATCATGAAAGTAGAGTAGAAGTATCAACAGTATCTCAAATCCGAGTATTTGATTACAAAGCTTTCGTTTTGGATAAACGCCTAGGCAAATCAAAGTTCCAAGCAAGAGGCATCCAATGTGTTTTGGTGGGCTTTTGCGAGGACTTGAATACTTATCGTTTATTGAACCCAAAACAAAGAAGATTAACAGAAGTTGTGATGTTAAGTTTCTGGAAAATGCGACAGTTGCTGCAAGAATAGCCTTTGTAGTTCTGATGAAATTTTGGCAGAACAAATAACTTACCTTCGGGTTTCGGTTGAAAATCAAGTGAGCAGCACATTGCACAAAAACGGTCACTAAACAGTATGTTGGAACACAAATAAATGTGTTCGAGTACCTTGAAGGCGTTAGAAAAAAAACAGCGAGAATAGCGTTACTAGCTCAAATTTTATGTCTAATAATAAGTTACCAAGACATGGCTTTTCCCGTCGAGTCCAAGTCGTATGCGATCGTATAACAAATTGCGTTCGATGTTACAAGGCTTATCATGTTGATAAGAAAGCCAAGAAATATTTCATATCTTAAATGTTTTTTGTTTATGCCTGTGAATGCATGGAATATTTTTCACAAAATAAAAAAGCTCTCATAAACACAACTCACCTTTCGTAGCTTTTGAAAGCATGAAATACGGAATTAGTACGGCACATGATACAATTCCATAATTCAACACAATAGCGACATCTGCTGAATATGTTACGAAAAACAGTCCAAGTACATCAAAAAAAACTTGGGGTCCCACATCCGATTTCTATATGAATACATTTACTACACTACAAGTGTCTCATTAATGCAATCAAAAGTTTAATTCACCTCAAAACCCCTTAATTTGTCGCTGTTTGCGATCAGTTTCGTTAGTTCTAAAATATTCTCGCCAGTGTGTTGTAAAACATTTCGGGGAATGTAGTCGATATGATCATATCGCGTATGATATCGGTAGCCATTCATTATATAAGCGAAATCCAAGCCAGGTATGTTGCCAAAGTCTCGAAATACTCTGAAGTCAGTGTCCGAAGGAATTAATCCAGAATGAAAGACTTCCTCTGCAGCTACTTGAGCGCTGGGATGAGGTGCTGCTTTGCCATACAACTAAGAGCCATAAAATTAATAATTACTCACAGCCAGTAGTAACATTAAAGCTTGCCTGAATTAGCCACGAATTCTTTTGATTACTCTGGAACAATAGTTCTTTTCCTGCAGATCCAACTGATTCTAAATTTATAAAAGCTGAAAACATAAACATATCCAAAATATAAAAAAACGATGCATTGCATGTGTGTGATGTGAGGGTGGGCAGGGAAGCTACAAGCCTTCCCATAGCACTCAGTCCATTTGGACCATTGTACTATACCCATGGGGGATAGAGATAGAGAGGAGAGTTATATCTTATATTTCACTTCTGTCTATGTGGATATCAAACATACAAAGCCATGGAAATATAAAATAATAATTGAAAAAGAAACAATGTAATATTTCAATTAATTTTGTATTTCACGCAACAACATGCTAGTATTTTACTATTAAGTACAAAGCTGCAACAATGGAAAATCCAAAAATATTATAACAATTCAAACAGTAATTAAAAAAATATGATTAAAATTTAATCGAAATTTTTCTTTTCAAAATTTTAATTCCTATATAGTTTACTAATCAACTCAATTTTTCGGCACAATGGACCATCCAGCTCTATCTACCCTTAAGAGCATCGTCGGAACGTATTGTACAGATACTTTTATTGTAGCTGCTTAAAGGAAGTGAGCAATCTGATTCCGAAGAACTTGCTTTACCCCTTAACTGTTTCATTATTTTTCAGCGAAGACGAGTATTCTCGACATAGAGTAAAATTCGTGAAATTAAGCGATTATGACAATAGGTAATTTCAGTCACTATTGTGGCGCGTTAGGTGGACGTGGTCAATCTTTTATAGCCTAGGTTTACCCCTTGAAAAAGAGAATATGGTAATATCAAGGCAATAATATATTATACTACAACTGATTTCAGTCATTACAGTGGAGCGTGGTCAATGTAATATAGTCTATGTTTACTCTTATGAAGCACAGATTCATTTGACATCAATATTGATTCTCAGACATGTACAGTCACTTTGTTTTGCTACTTTAGTGGGCTGGGAAAAAGGGCGTGGCCGATTCTATAGAGCCTATGCTTACGATAATTACACGCTAAATCGGTTGATACCCATATCGCCTTACATATGTGTATCGCAGTTGAGTTTAAATACCATAGTATGTGTTAGAGGTGTACTATTCCCGAAACGAAATCATTAGATGAAATAAGTAATCTAAATCGGTTCAGTGGTTTTTTCCGGATTTGGATTTAAAAAAACAAGGTCACATAAATAAAGGTGAAATATTACGGGATATTCTAAAGTTAATTTTTTTTTAAGTTTTTGTAATACCCTCCTCCAGGAAAAAAAATTTTAGTTGATTTGCTGAATAATCATACTTATCATACCGTGGCAGGTACTGTTTGTTTTTAACTTTTATAGCTTTTAGCCTTTAAAAAAGAAAATAAAATCTTGATTGGAAATAACTAACTACAAAATTGAAGTGTGACTGAGGAGAATTTAAATAAACTTTTAAACAAACAATTAAAAAGTGCTCATTGAATTAGCTTTCCGGTCCTTTTGTGCGTCAGCTCAAATAAAAATTAAACTACTTCCGAGTCGCATGTGACAACACAACATACTGATTGCATATAGCACAAGAGTAGTGTCACGCAAAGCATACCTTTCACGTCTCTAGACCACTTGTGCTGAGTTATAAACCCGTGTGAGGCTTGTAAACCAGTCTCTTCTGCACCGTTGAATAAGAATATAACGGCGTACCTATTCCGCTCGCTTCTTCTCGACAGCACTCTTAAGATTTCCAACATGACTACGCAATTGGCTGCATCGTCGCTCGCACCCGAGCTCCCAGCTACAGTATCGAAGTGGCAATTCAGCAGAAGTGTGCTATTGCTAGGGGTGTTCTGCTGCCCATGCAATTTCACCACCACGTTTTGCACATTGCGGTACACGCTCGTCATACCATTGGGTTTGAAACCTGTCCAAAACGCTCCACTCACAATCTGAAACGGAACAACTGGATGACAATGACAAAGCAAAGCCACATTTCCATACTTGCAGATCCAGTTCGATACGTTGGTTTCTATGAGCCGACTGTTTAATATACGAAATCTCCCGCTTTAAGAAATCCACTGCCAAGACTTCGTTGCTGTAACTGCCCGTTGGGCGAGGCCCAAAGCTAGTCAATATTTTTAAATCCTTCCAAGCACGCTCTGCAATGAAGGCGTTTGAGCTATGCAGTAAGTCCTGGTTGCCCAGGGCTTTTGGCAAATTTTCGTGCAAATTGTACCGTGTTGCGCAGCCTAGTAGCAGAACAACGACTAGAGCTACGAAACCCCAGGTTTCCGATACATTATGGACATTGCGTTTTGTGTAGGCTGCAATTCGTAAGTGCAGAAGTTTTAATATTAATGTTAATAAAGCGCTGATCCTTTCTTTCCCACATCTTACCAGTGTCGAAAATATCGACACCCTTGATTCGCCGAGAGGTTGTCACTGGAACCTGCAAGCCATTAGATAGACTAAGTTAGTAGCTAAATCTTACAAAATCGTTGTCGGTACATTTCGCAAGTCGTTCTCGTTTGACAGCCCGGCGGAAGGACAGAGCAGACAGAAATGTATCCCTACTTGACTAAATTAAAATACAGTGCCAATTAAAATACTTTCAGGCACAGGTTTTTTGTTTTCGTATCGTTAGCGCTACGCACATTTACGTTGCATTCACTGACTTACTTCGTTTAGTCCGTCCAGCAGCTGCATTTTGACGTGCAACGAAGCAGCGCACAAAAATCGATAATATGGCAGCTGGCTATTAACGCGAAGGAAACAGCATCACCAATGGGCTAAATGATTTTTGCGCTAAACTTCACGTTGTTTGCTTGATTGTTTTCACTTTGCGCTTTGGTCACTACAAAGTTTGCACAAAGTAAATTTACTTTGGCAGCTATATTAAATTCAGTGTTGCCAGATACATTTCAAGCAATCCCCTTAAAATGAAGTTTATTTCCCCATTAAAACTAAAATTTCCCCCCAAATTATAATGCACACACTTATAGCCTATTTCCACTGAGCGCTTAACAGCAGTGAAGGGCTCCGTTAAATTTGAGAACTGACAAGTTTTTCCACCGGAATCGAGTTAAATGCAACAGCTGTTTTTTGTTTGCATTTTTATTTGGTCAAGCCAAATTCTGCATTTATTTCTGGGCAGCCACCACTTACCCATCGCCGCCATGTCATTGTATACGTATGTATGCTTTCTTGTAGCTCCTCTACTGCATGAAAACCACTCCGCTTTCCTTCTCAACAGTCTAGGAATGTCTGCGTTTTGATATTTGTGAAAATTTATTTCATTTGTGACAGTTGTCAGCTGATTGATATCAGAGCTGTCTGAGTTTTTAATGTCAAGACGGTTAATGAGAAGTTCCACGTTTTGTATTTGCTTTTTCAGCATTTATTATTGGCAAATAATAGAAGTTTTGACTTTGATTATGACAGACGATATGTATTTTTGCGAAAAATGTAGTAAAAAGTAATTGTCTTGGCAAAAAATCTACCACACCGAATGCAATTCAAATCCCTTCTTCCGTTTGTGTTCGTACGGCTCTTGCAGCGCCTGAAAGCATGCTATCAAAATTTGTACATTTGTGAGTATTGTGCCCCTATTTTAACATAACATTTTCTGTTAGACGTCTGTACACGACAAAACTGAGTTACTCACTAAAACTGGAAAAGTAAAACGTAAAAAGTCAAAACGTAAAACACGAAACAATAAATTCGATTTGAAAAACTTTATTCAATAAATTACATTGCGCACAATAGTGGAAGCTCACAGTTCTTGCATTTAATGATTATGTAGTCAGAATACCAGCGAATGAGTATGAGTATTCCTACAGTCTGTTTATTACTTTAGGAACTTATGCAGTTTTAAACATTTACAATTATACTTTCCTTAAAGA
The DNA here is from genome assembly GCA_963971225.1 of Melieria omissa. NCBI lineage: Eukaryota > Metazoa > Arthropoda > Insecta > Diptera > Ulidiidae > Melieria > Melieria omissa. Next base: position 48,391,223 of record OZ020267.1, on the reverse strand, counting down.
GTATTTACAATGTATATTACATATATGTATATTGCAAATGGAGTAATGATTGTGTCTGATCTAAACTAGTCGCGTTAAATACAACTTTCAAAGTGTTCAGTAAGTAAAGTCATAATTACGTCTTTTAAGACTATAGAATATATACGATATGTATCGTACATGTCTCTATTAATATATTTATATCTCTGTCAGTATTTACTGCTTTGTAATTCTTTAACAAAATCACTCCAACCGGGAATATACCTACTTCCATGCGTGTATATTTGTATATGTCTGTCGTAAACATATATATGCCCGAATAAACTCGTTTGTTAATAGATATACAGTGGGTGGTCAAGCAATTAGCACGCTTCAAGCAATCAAACGCTTTTATGTTTAACCCATTAAGCCCTGAGCGTTGCGTTTGCGCAACGTTTGGGAATTTCGCTACATTAAGTAATTCATAAAGATATAAGACTTGAAAATGGGTAGAATTGGATTCGAATTGATCGTTTTAGATTCTGCCATACTCAAATTTCAAAATTTTTTAAATATTCATATCTTTTTTTCGATCCAAAGTCAAAGGTTTTTTTTGGGGAATTTTTGAAATTCAATTAAAAATACTTATTCTTCAAACCTATCAAAATCCCTTTGTGAGCTGCATTTTGTAATGCTAAACTATTTAAAAATAAGTTTAAAAAAATTTTTGTTTTTTTTAATTTTATGTTTTGTATGTGATTAAGGCCCAAATTGCGTTTGCGCAACGTACCCTCCTGGTTCAGGGGGTGGGGGTATGAATTATTTGCTTGATTTTTTTTCTTGATTAGGTCAATTACTAAGATTGTGTAAAATTTTATGGAAATCGCACAAGCCCGTCTGGGGTCAGGTTTTAATGGGTTAAAACAAACTCTTAACATTTTATTTTTTGAATTCAATTACATTTTTATTTCAGAGTAAATACAGGGTAGAGAAGTATTCTTTCCGAAGCATTTTGGACGACGTAAAACAACAAACATTTGAAACAATCTTCAATTTGCGCTGAACTAAAACTAGCGGCTACATTAAGGTTTCTTGCTGAAGAAGGATTCCAACGTTCCATTGGAAAAGATGCAGACATAGCGCTTGGTAGAAGTACCACATCAAAAATAACAGAGATGCTACGCATTTTAGAAAAAGTGCTTTGTCCAAAATGGATTAGTATAAAAATGAGTCCAGAAGAAGTGCGCCAGTCAAAAGAACATTTTTTCAATAACTTTAGTAAGCAACTGAGTAATTGCGTGGATGGCACCCACATAAAATTATTGAAGCCGAACCAATCAATGACCATCTATTTTACATGTATTTCAGTATCAAATGCTTACATTTTTACGGCCGTTTTCAAAAAAATGGAAATAAAGTAACAAATTCGATTTAGAGAACACGTCAATTCGTAACGATTTCATTTTTGAAATCTTAATCGTTATACCGAAATTCAGAACATGCTATTCCGTTTTCATTCACATTTTCGTCCGAAAACGAATTGTGGAACATGCCTGATCGTTTTTCTTTTTAGTTTATTCCAAAAAATTCACGACTTTCTCATAATGATTTCACAATTCGAATGCACACTTCACTAATACAGATTTGCAACAAATGTTCAATTTAATACTGCTGCTAACAAAGTCCCGTTATCGTGCTCACCCACGGCATATAACCTAACAAATACCATTAGAAATACTGTGGGACAAAGAAGCTAAGCAAACAAGAAAACAAAAAGCGTTTGAAAACTATTTTAGTACGACTTACATCCACTTAAACATGAACATTTAGATTTTTCGTAAGCGTGCTAATTGCTTAACCACCCACTGTATGTACACATGCTTAATTCTCCAATGTAATGTAATAGTAGTTATAGATACAACTTCCATTTCTAACGCCACACTAGCATCTACAATGATAAAGAATTACTCCTTGTTCATTGCCTTCTCGGTGTAAGCGCGAGCGAGAAAGTGTCGGGTGGCACAGCCACACAGGCTGGATACGTTTTAACGCTCGAAATGTTGTTGCTGGATACATCATACCTCTGCAAAATATTCGCTAGCATGATAAAACCGAAGCCCTTCACCAAATTCTGGCCAATGCATGTTCTTTTCCCTATGCTGAATGGTAGAAAGTGCGCTATGTTCTTTTTAAGTTGGACTTTTTGCGGTAGTTTCAGGTCTTTTTTCGAAGATAGGCATTTCTCAATAAAACGGTCCGGGTTGAATAACTCAGGTTGATGCCAGTACTTAGCACTGGTGTTTAGCTCGTAATTGTTTATGAAAACTATTGTACCTTTTGTTACGCCGTAGCCAGCTATTGCTACATCTTCTGTGGCCACGTGAGGTACGATAGGGGAAGAGCAGTAACGTAGCACTTCATATATTGTAGCTACTGTGTAAGGCATGTGGTCGATGTCCGTCAACGAAACGCTTCGTTTGGATTTGCCAATGACATTGTCAATTTCGGCTTGTATTCTCCGCCCGGTGTCGGGATTGCGTACAACAAACGCCAACGCCAACATAACGAGGTTTCCGATGGCTGAATGACCACCAATAAAATCCTCTAACATAAATATGATTGTATTGCGTGACACATAGTCATCTTCAGCCAAACTCTTAAGCAGAGCATCGGTAAAATCCTTTTCAGGCTCATCAACGTCGACGTGCCGCTCTCTGTCGTGTACAATGCGCTCCAATATAAACCTCCTTATAGTTTCCGACCAATGCACGATCTTTTTCATGTGGTTTGTGTAGAAGGGGCGCAACCAGGGCAGAAAATCCACGGCGTACCCCTGATTAATTTCCCAGAAGATTTCATCAAAGCAGCGGACGATTTCCTGAAACTCCTTGTCATCATAATCAAATCTCACCGAGCACATGTACTGACTGAACATATTTGCACACGTCTGTTGCACAATCGGCTTCAGGGGGAAGTCTTGTCCAGGCACTGCAATTTTGGCCAGTCGATCTATACACTCCTGCATTTCAAAGCAGCCTACAGTTGACATCTTTTGGAAGAAGGAAGAAGAATCACGAGGCGAGCAGTGCTTGCGGGCAAGGTTCCTGCGCTTCTGTTGTAGTTGAGACCAATCACACAGTGCCAACGCTGTAGAAAACACAAACACATATGTATATATAAGTTATGCTTACAGTAAGGCAAGGTAAATAATAATTACAAAAGTAATGTAACAAGGAAAAACAAATTATTATTGGATCTGTGGCGTGAGGTATATTATTCCGTTTGCGGGAGTGTTTTATAGACGTTGGAGTCCGGCGTTAAAAAGTTACCTACTACCATCATATTTTAAAGGATATCCCTGCAAGAACAAATGATTAATCATTTTACCTATAGTGCTGATAGAAATTTCCACCGGAATTCCCATCAGCTTCTGAAGAACCGTGTGAAAATTCTGATAAAGATTTTGCATCACCTTTTAACACAGGGGTTTTGGTATCTGGCACAGATATACAGCTGTCTAGCTCGCACCTACTATGGCAAACGATTCAATGGGCAGCTGTTCGCTCGCACCTTCTACCAATCTGGTTTGAATTCCTTGTGATTATCAAGCTGTCTCGCTCCCTCACATCAGCCTTCAACAGAGTTTCTGTCAGTCCTGATTAATCAGCTCTGATAGAAACTTCATTGATTTCTGATATCAGGGCTGGTGTATAAACCTATCAGCACTGATTAAAAGTCATTTTTCGTGGTTTAATTTTTTAATTTTACTATATAATAATAATTCATTTATTTCTACAAAACTAAAATAAATGAAAATTGTTAATTTGATTATTAATTAAATAATTTATATCATAGAAAAAAAATGAAATTAATTTAAACTTTCTCTGCAAGCGTTTTCTTCATTACGATGCTGATGTCTCCGTCTCCAGTTGAACCTTTGATTTTGTGCAAGGTCGTGGTCTGAAATAGAGGTTAAGGAAGGGGTTATCATTTAGTTATGAATTTTGATATTTTCACATGATTTTTCCGCCATTCCATTGCGAACAGATTAACGAAATTTCTTAAATTTCGAGACATTGGATTCATAAATCCTTTTCTGTCTGCTCAAGCAATTTTGCAATGTTCTTTTTTCATTTTATTAATTTTATACACTAAACACAAATACTTATCTTTATTTCGTTTTTTGGTTTTCCTCCTTTTTCCTTCCTTTTTCCTTTTTGTAGATTCAGTGAACGTCCGCAGCACACAAACTTCACGAAATTTTACGATTTTTGTGCACCATGTGCACGAGCACGCGCCTATGTATACATTACCTATATCGTTCTCTCTTACATAACTTAACTTTTGTAAGAAATGTAGCCGAACTATCTCTTTTATTACATAGCACAACAAAAAAACACTTTTTTTTGTTGCATGGAGTTTTTCTACTGTTTCTTACTAATTTGGGTGCGCTGATTTCGAATCTATCCTCAGATTTTTTTCTAGCAGCTCTAGTTTTTGAGGTATAGGTACCGTGTCATTTTTTCCGTTTTTCCTCTACTTGTTCCATATTTTTGATAGTAATTTCTAAACCAAAAAACCGATTGGCATGATTTTCACCTTATCGCATTAAAACCCCACACGGCTTCTTTTCCGATGCAACTTATGTTTATAAGTTTTAAAATGCCGCTGGACCTCAAAGTCGGAAAATATGGAATTTTAAGGCGTTTTCTTTGATGGTCAAAAACATGCAAATTTTTTGTTAATCAATTAACGAGTTAGGTGTATAATGAAAGTCGACACATTAAGCAATACAACACAGCCAAATTATTTGGCGGAATACACATTCGCATCGAAATAATAACAAAAATGTACCATAGTCAACTTCATACTTTTTCCGTAAAAAATTAGGGGCCTAAAAATATGCAAAGTTTTTAATTTTTTTTTGTTTCGAGCAATTCAAAATCTTTTTGTTTTTCGCTTGTATGTTATTCCAGACTATAAATGGAACATATAAAAGAGCATATTTTGAGGCTCCTAATTTTTTAAGGAAAAAGTATGAAGTTGACTATGGTACATTTTTGTTATTATTTCGATGCGAATGTGTATTCCGTCAAATAATTTGGCTGTGTTGTATTGCTTGATGTTTTTTCTTAAGATATTCATATACTTCGTAACTTGATTTATGAAACGTCTGTACAATTTTCGCCATCAGAAAAAACGCCTTAAAATCCAATATTTTCCTACTTTTAAACCTTATTTAAACGCAAATTTAGAACGCATAAAATTGATTAATGTCAAAAAAGATGACGTGAAATGTTGTAAGGGCAACGATATATAAAACATGTTGATAGGATTATTATATGCACTAAATTGGTTAAATTTAAAAGACAATAACTTTTTTCTGTGCTATTGCGACCAAAAAAAATTCGTACAGTCTGTTCACTAAAAAACGATCATCGTCACGATGACACATGACGATAAATACATCAGCTGATTTTGTTTAACCGTTGTGAAGTTTGAGAACTCAATTTTATACAAATTTTGCGAAAGTTTTTAGTTATTTCAGCTGCAATGAGTGCCATTTACAAAAGACGGTTTGAAGCGTACTTCTTGACAAAGCATCCACAGGGGTCAAAATAGACCGCAGAGCAAAGTTTATGGTGGTAACGTTTACTTTTGTTACGAGATGGTCTAACCGCTGCGAGTTGACTGGAAATGTTGACGACGAGCTAGGCAGAGATCCAAAACGGAAGACTTCGCCGCGGGATGATAAGGCAGCGGCCAATGTTTTTTTGAAATACAGTCGTGTCTGGGTATAGTGAACACCCGATATAGTGAACACCTCGATATAGTGAACACCCAAATTTGGATATGAAGCCTCTAAATATTAAAAACATTTTGAGCAAAAAAAAAAAGTGTATGTGTAAAAGTGTAATAGAACGAGTTTTTGAACAAAAAAGTGAACCTTGATGTAGTGAACAACCTCAATACTGTGAACAGGCCTTGCAATAATTAATTCACTATATCCAGACACGACTGAATCCTTCAATTACCGTAAGAGGAGCGCAAAAAACACTTACCAATCGTGGAATAGATATATCACTGAATACGTTAAGCAAAAGACTTAAGGAAAAAAGCATCGTGTACAATAGTGTACGGAACAAAACTTTTTTAATAAAAAACATATAAAAAACCCTTGCACTGGGCAAAGGAAAATATGACTGGACTGGACTAAAATAATCTTCACCGATGAATCTTCTTTTTGGTTAAACAAGGCAATGAAACGTGTTTGGTCAGAAAAAGGTGTTAAAATTGTGCAAAGAACGGCTAAGCACCCAAAAAAGATCCATGTTTATGGCTGTTTTTCAGCAAACGGTTTTGGAGTTTTTTGCAAAGCATCGAAGGCGCCTATGTACTGAGTGGAAAGAAAAAAACGATATCGAAACGATGGATTGGCCATCCCAGGCCCCCGATGCAAACACAATCGAAAATGTTTGGGTTCTATTGAAGCAGAAAATTGCCAAAAAAAATTTGATAACAAAACAGTAAAAAATCTGCACTGATAAAAACATGGAGAAGTTTTTCATTGACGTATGCTCAGAATTTAGCAGCAAGTTGTGAGTGAATATGTCAGGCTATTTAAGATAGTAATGGTGATTGGACGAACTATTAATTTTTGTTTCAAATATACCACCGATACAATTTTTAAGAAAATAATAAATTAAAAACAAAAAAGTAATTTATTTTCTTTTATGGGTGATCGTTATTTAGTATTATTGCTGCGACATCGACATCGATGTTTTATAAACATCGATGTTTAGCATCAACATCGAGTGTTGAACATCGATGTTTGCAACCCGATGTTTCTTCAACATCGATGTTTTGGTTCGATGGTTTGTGTCGATGTTGCAATTTAGTATTTTTTTTTTTCATGTAAGGTAATATTTTGGTTCAGACTTTTTATATGCGACAATTCTCACAATAAGTAAAAAAAGCACCTCAGCATATAAATTGTAGAGCCATCTTATATGTAGTTCCGGCGAAAGTACACGGCGACGAGCGGCAAAAAAACTGCCACAAACTGTTAACCCTTTCGCTATTTTGTTGCCATATGGCACATTGCTACTTTGTGGACGTCTGAACCCTCTGTGGTTTCAAAAATACATTTTTTGTTGGTCCTTAGAATACTTAGTTTGAAGTTGAAAAAGAAGCAGACAAATTAAATAACTTTTTAATTTGACGTTTCAATTTAGAAAATTTTTTGTTTAATTTTGGCTAAAGTAAATAAAGAAATATCAAAATTTTCGTTATGCGTAAAAAGTTTTGTGTTTAAGTAATTATTACAGCCACAACGATGTGGTTGCTCTCATAGAAAAACACTCTTAAATACAGGGTCTGAGTATAAAAATTAAAAAATGTCTTATGGAATGTTGCTAATATAACCACATAGAAGCCTGAAATGTAAAATTAAAAATTTTTACTTTCCCCAGTAAAAATCTGTAGCGAAAGGGTTAATAAAAAGTTTTGGAAATTAAAGTAATGTTAATGTGAATTCACACTCTTTTTCGTCATAGTTTTGTAGCATTCATTTTTTGTAAAGAAATGTTGCATATGTATGTATTTAAATAATTTTTTTTTTTTCGACTCGAACAAACGCGCAGGGGATGAACCCTATTAAAGCGAGACATTGCGTTGGTTCAGAAAGGATTAGGTTAGGAGATAGGATTTTGAGAGAAGTGGTTATGGACTCTTGACTTGAACCCATCGAGATCATAAGTGCTGGGGAAAATATCCGCCGGAAGACCATTCCACAACCGCGATGTACGGGCCAGAAACGAACCTTCTCTGTAGTGCGTAGTGCGCTGAATCATCGTTTCAACGTGGAATGCATGGGCGCCAGTGTTCAAACGGGTTGCCCGGAAGAATACCCGGAGTGACGGCAGCAAGCTGCTCAACTCCACTGACCAATTACCGAAAAAGTACCGGTAAAATAACACCACACATGCCACGTTTCGACGATGTTCTAAGGAGTCAATAGAGCTAGATACCCTACTGTCCTCTATAAGCTTGACGCCATATAAAGTTATGTGTGACTGGTTATAGAAAATGTACATTTCCGCAGAAGTCTATGAATTAGAACATAAAACATAAACAAATGGGAACATAAAATGGCAAAAGTGATAACAAGTTTGGTCAGTAGATTTTATTGTCAAAACTTTCTTTTATGAAAGGAATGCCATGGCATTTTCTTCTATTAGAGAGGTTTTGCAGAAGTATGTAGATATATACATAGAATTATTACAATAGGGATTACATTTCCCAGTTTTCGAATCCCGAGATCCCAGACAATTTCAGTCCAGAAAAATCCCGAGATTGACCAAATCTGATACCGGGATCGAAACGTAAACATAGCTTACTTTTGGCTTTTGTCACCTTAATTTCGATAAGAATTAATAGAATAAAATAATTGCATACTGCCTGTGCCATTTGAATAAGTTTCAATGCAACAATAATTCTGTTTGTGTACGAATACTTTATACCAAATTGTATAAACTACCTTTGTTTGGATACTTTTCCATGAAAATATGCCGGTAGCTAAAATCAGGAGAGTAAAGAAGCTTGCGCTCCCAAAATTGAAACCATCCAAAAAAAATAAACAACCAGACATTTTTAAAAACTTCAAAGTTCAACTCTTGTTTACACCAGTGTGACTTGTCACATTAAAAAAAAAAGGAAATGTGTTGTGTGATAAAAAGAAAGAGCAGATATAAAAGTTTCATTTGAGTTCAAATCTACACGAACTTGAATTATTGATATTACTAATACCGAATTTGACTTACTTTAAAATGGCGAAAACCGTGGCCAAAACTTAACTTAAATAGAATATGAAGATTTACACACGATTTCAAAAACTGGTATTAAACCAGCAAGTTTGCCAGGTAGTTTGGCAATAAAAACCCCTGTGAGGCTTGTTAATGCGGTGATATATATGTTCTTATGTATGCTTTGTTTACTACGTAACATAATTTAGAAGCCGAGGCTTAATGGTAAATGCGTTTCGCCACACGACACAAAATCATTGGATCGATCCCGACCCGCACTAATATGAAAATTGAAAACAAAACCTTTGTAATTCTAATTCTTTGACATAATATAATTAGCCTCTTCGTGTATGAAATCATTTATGAACTCGCCACATTTAACATTTCAATTTATTGTATTTATTAACAAAATATATTTGCCTGAACCCTTTATTAGCATGAGTCGTTGGGAAGGTGGAGTGGGTTACATGGCGCGCCATCAAGTTCAAAGTTCACAAATGTGTGATGAAAGTTCAGAAATTTTCTTAAAGCTGCTCAGATGTTGATCTTAGAGAGATAAAGTGTTGAACTAACATAATTACATATTTACTTTTTGTTGTTTCCTCTCTTTTTAGACGTCAAACACTTCTGATATGTAAAATTTTAATGAAATTGACTCCAGGTAGTTTGAGAAAACAGAATTACTAAGCCAATTTGAATGACTCTTTCACTGTTGGAAAAGATATTACAATGTAAAATATATAAAACCGATTAATGTTATAAAATTATCAACCAGAGGACACCAAAAAACAAAGTAACAATCATTTCCCTAAATCATTCCCTAATATTTCTCAGAAACTTTTTGCCCTTCTGTATGCAGGTTTTTTCATGGGGTTGTATCATTGAATCTTATAAAATGCAGGCAAGTTCGTTTGTTTTAATTTGCACCAAGTTAATTTAAGTGAACATTTTTTAAAGGTACTTACAATTATTTCTATCACCACCGAAGAGCACATGGAATCTGATGAAGTCAGGACGCCCGCCAAAGTATTTTCCGTTTTGATTAAGCACTTCACGAATTAACTCCAAATTATTGACAATGAGGCAGCGCGTGGTTCCCAACGTCAATGAGTACACGTCTCCGAATTTCTTCGCCAACTCGGTGAATCCTTGGAAGGGGAATTCATAACGACCGAGAAGGTGTAAGTTGCCCAATATGGGCCACGGCAAAGGCCCGGGAGCTTGCTGGTATTCCTCTATTTGAAGTTCAAGTGCGGCTGGGGAACCATCTGGGTTCACAGCAAATATCGTCGGTGTTACTATCGTTTGTTTTTTCGAAGTGTTTTGTTCTTTGGTAACGCGCACTTTCCTTATGCATTCGTAGAATACTCTCAGATATGCATACATTGAAATGGTGCAGACTATTGCAACCAGAACTCCGAAAATCACTGCCATTGTCTGCTGTGAAGTACTGACAACTTTTAGACAAAATTGAAGCCGATTGTACTCTAACTGAATTTTTTCTTGAGCAATCCACTTCTCATTTCTGACTAAAGTAAAGTAAACAATATCTGTTGAATAAGTCACTTGGTGACACTACTAGAAGTATATCACCAGATACGCGCGCGCTCACGGATGGAATTAAACTCGAACTGAGGCTAATTAAGTGCTACGATCGCTTTTATAAGGCGCGCTTGAAGTTGCAGTTAATTTGTTCGACCGAAGAGACCAATGAAGTGCAATGCTGTCCAGCACGCTTGTAAGAGAGAGATTAGGGCTGGCCGTTTTGCACCATTTAGAGTCATTCAGCCGGGCTGCGTTGCACAAGTGGTGTACTCTTCACCACAAACACACCTTAGCTTCGCAAATGCTTTTTCATATGTATGCAGCTCTTTATCTTGAGCCAGCTCGTGCTGTAAGAGCGTATGCGTGGTAAGTGGTCGAGCCTTGGCACCACCATTTCCACGTCTTCCTTTATTTTCTTCACTTCACTTATATTTATCTAATGCACACAAACAAGCGTGTATGCTTTTCTACTTGCAATCATAGTAAAAGCCGGTCGCCCGGAGATGCGTTACTCGTACACTTTAAACAATGATGCATTGAAATCAACCAACATGCATTAAGAATATATATATATATATTGTATATATATTATGTATATTATGTATTATGTATATATATATATTGTATATATATATTCCTATATGTATATGTATAAATATACATATAAATACATATGGGCAGCTGTGTAGACCCTGTCGGACCTTAAACAACTGGTTTCCAAAACTCATTGGTTTTTTGTAAGTCAATTGGACAACTAGTTGTCCAAGTAGCTGTTAGTGAATGCAGAATTCAGTCAGTTCTAATCGTTTACGTTCTGTGTGCGCGTTCATAGGCGAGAAGAGCAGAATGAGAATGACAAAGCAAAGGTGAAATGATCAAAAAAACACTGCTAGGTTGAATTTTTTTAGCATGTTTGTGTCTATGACTCGAGGCTCGCTCGAATTGCAGTTTTGCGTTAAAATGAATTAAATGAAATTTTTTGTGTTTTAAAACTATTTTTAAATAAAATTAATATTAAAAATTTTCATTGTTTCATTTTCCTTTATACAATTCAATTGGTTAGAAAACTAATCCAGAAAAACTAGCTCTCAAATTACTCGCTTTGCAACTGGCTTAGAAAATATTTTACTTAGGACTACAAATGACTGTCGCCTAGAACATCGCCATGTGAAAAGGGTGCGTTTGCTCCAAAGAAACTAATCGGTTTTTAAGTCAGCTATGACTGACAAGCAACCAGTTAACAAATTACATCCGGACCAGTCTTAATTCCTTCATCGCGATGTTCTTTTTGATAATTCCTGCACACTATTTTCGTTTAGACTGCCGCAATAAACGATTCGAAATGGTGGAAAATATGGTTCCGATGTTGTAATTCTGTAATCGAAAAGAATTCGTTTCAGTGTAGGAATAGAACAGAGCCTAACCGAATGAGAGCGGAGCTCATCAGATATACATACTGGCAGTTTGCTTTACGATGGGATGGCTACTAGCCGAAGGCGAGTTTTTCCTATCAGATACTGCGGAATCCAACATACATTGAAGAATGACTATATATATGTAGTGTTTTCTCTGTTAGATGTCCGTTGTTCAACGTTATACTTCACCATTCACAATATCTTTTAGTCAGCTTCGCACGCTACGGCCGACCATACGCGATAAGTGAATTAAATTTGAGCTGGCGCTACCAAGTAGAACGCACATGCGCACTAACTGTTCATATTTTATTCATATATATACCATATATATATATATCATATACTATAATATGTACATTTGAATGTTTTTTCTTACACAGAAGCTACTGATAGGAAATTTTGTTGGTTATAGCCGACTGTTTTCACTACTGTGGTAAGGGAGACGATACTGGTATCGTATTTATTTACCTAAAATAGAGAAAACTTAATAAACAAACAAAGATTGCACTAATATTTTGTGCGCTGAGGTTAATTTTTGAACGTTTAAGCTCATTTTATATTTCATCATCAAGGTATAGGTATGTCAACCGACTGTATTCAAAGAAAAATATTTAGTTGTACTGTAAACAAGTATTTACTTCTTTAATGTTATTTAGATGTAAAAATGGAGTACCAAAATACTATAAATAAAAATATCAAGCATTAATCACTAGTTACTCCAGGTGCAAGGAACATTGGTATCCGCGTGCGGAAAAGACTCCAGCGTCTTATCTCGCTTTTAGCTGCTAATTTATACAAAGTCAATGGAACGGCTTTTGAGATAGTAAATGTCAGTATGTTCATATATACATATGTAGCATGTGGCATCCCTGTAGGAATTCGGACTGGTCCGAATGTAATTTTTCAACTGGTTGCCTGTCAGTCATGGCTGGCTTTTGAACCGATTTGAACCGAACATAATATCCTTATCATTACTGACGCCTGCAATAAATAAATAAATTAATTAATAAAAAATTACAAAGTACACAAATTAATTAACCCTTTCGCTATTTTGTTGCCATATGGCACATTGGTACTTTGTGGACGTCTGAACCCTCTGTGGTTTCAAAAATACATTTTTTGTTGGTCCTTAGAATAGTTTAAAGTTTTAGGAAAAATACAAAAATACACGTTTTTTTAATGGTATATCTTAACATAGAAAAGGCAGAAGAAGCAGACAACTTTAGATAACTTTTTAATTTGACGTTTTCTTTCAATTTAGATACCTTTTTTTTAATTTTGGCTGTAGTAAAAAGTTTTTTGTTTAAGTAATTATTACAGCCACAACGATGTGGTTGCTCCCATAGAAAAACACTCGAAAATACAGGGTCCGAGTATAAAAATTAAAAAAATTTCGTTTGGAATGTTGCTAATATAACCACATAGAAGCCTGAAACGTAAAATTTAAAATTGTATATTTCCCCAGTAAAACCCTGTAGCGAAAGGGTTAATAAATACCTTTCAAATGCTGCTTCAATTCCTTCCTTGACACACCCACGTAAAATTCTAACTGAAATCATTCAACGCAAAACGTGTAATTCGAGCGAGCCTCGAGTTATAGACACATATATGTTCAAAAAATGCAAACATTTCTATGTTCTCGCGTATGACCGCGCACAAAGAACGTGAACGATAGAATCCCGCATTCATTAACAGCTATTCTAACTTCGACAACTAGTTGTCCAATTGACTAACAAAAACCAATTAATTGTGGGAACCGGTTGTCTTAAGTCCGACAAGGATACGAGTGAATTATACCTACAGATTGGCTAGTATTTTAAATTTACGTTTACTTAGGTGAATACAAAGGTTTGTGCCTTTGTCAAAGCAAAGACGTACTATAGATCAAGCAGTTAGAAGGCAGTCTTTGTTTTTTTGTCCAATTGTGATCAAATTTAAAAGACTTCAGTTATTTCGCTTGAAAATTCCAAATTGAGAAAGTTTATGGAGAGAAATTTGTATTTCTAAATTAATTATTAATAAATTAACCTACCAATATTTTATTATTTATTCTTGTAAATGCCCCTGTAGGAAATCGGACTGGTCCAAGTGTAGTTTTTCAACTGCTTGCTTGACAGTCAGATATGACCTCAGAACCGACTCGTTTCCTTGGAGCAAACTCACCCTTTTAATGTGGCGGTGTCCTAGGCGACAGTCAATTGTCCCCGTCTGCATCCATTTGCAGCTAGTCCAAGGTTAGTCCGAAGTAACACAGTTTTCAAACAAGTTGTGAAGCGACTAGTTTCCAAACTAGTTTATTATGGGGTAGTTCTCTAACCAGTTGAATTTTATAAAGGAAAATAAAACAATGAAATTTTTAGACATTAAATATTTTAATTAATTATTTTATTTTAATACAATTATTTTAAAAATATTATTAAAACAGCAAAAATTCATCGCACTTAAAAAAAAATATTGGTGCACGTAAAGATGAACCAAGATGAACTTCGACTTGTTGACACACTTCTGCCGGAATTGTTTGGGGCCTATTGTAAATATAACTACTATATAGTTACTCAATAAGAATAAGAAATAATCTTTCGTGGTTAAATCACATGATCTTGGAGGCTGGTGGACAATACATTGACAGGTTTGAAGGATGTTATTCCTCCTGACACAGAGGCCACTCATAATGAACCATTCTTTCTGCAAGTAGAAGTATTTCTTTTACGAAGTCAATACAAAGCAGCTGGACCATTGTGAAATCATTGATTTGAAAGCAACACTCTTTTGTAACGAAGTCTTGATTTGAGATTTTAGCTATGAACTGGATTTAATGATGGTTTGAAAGAATAGTTGCTCAATATAATTTAGTGTTTGAAGTTGGCCACGCTAGTCCTAGGAAGAGTGATAAAGTGTGTTTAAAGTCTAAAATACTTTCAAAATCTTTGTACATAACACAACATGATTCATATATTTTATTATTTTGTCCTGCAACTATTGAGTGCCGTCCAAAGTGATGACTAATGATTTTTTTGTAATTTTTAGGTTATTTTTGTTTTGCTTGTATTCGTGTATCATTTTGAATTGTAGCAAGTAGTGTCCGGCCGAATATTCGTCTTTGGCTTCGGTATTCGGGCAATTTCGGCTATGGCTTCGGCCAAAATAGCCGAATACAAAATGCAAATATAAAATACCGAATGCATGTCAATTTGCTCTGTTTCGAAGTATTTCATATACATATATATAGATGTATATATTTAACCCTAGAAAGATAATCTTCATCGGTTCGACGAACACCACATACATTTCTTCAAATTTCTCCTTATTCTCCGATCTGATTGCTTTCTCTTTACGTGTGATCTCAGTTGGCGATGTGCTTTCGCGATATACACACATTTTGCAGCACGACCGCAGCGTGAGTTTTCGAAGAATACCATCTGCAACGTGACTTTTTGCAACTGAATACGAGTACTATACATTGCGTTTCAGTATTTCAAAATGTCTCGGAATTCGGGGTTGTCGAAAGAGTTAATTGAAAAATTTTTTGGAATGGTTAATTAATTAATTATTAATTAGTTAAGTCAATTAGTTAGTTAATTAATGCGCAAGTAAGTTAGTTAAATAGTTAATTAAAATTGTAATAAATTGGTTATATTTATTGATTTTTTGGGCTTTTTATTAGTTTTTAATGAATTATAATTGTGTTTCTATCTTCATGAAGAGGCTATGTATTGTTCTTCACTTTATTTTAATTTTAATTATTTTTTTTTTAATTTCTGATTCTCGTTCCGATCTCAAAAATAAATGTACCTAAACACAAATTGCTGAAAAATACACAAATAATTTTTAAAAATATATACGGTGCGAATTATTAACAAAGAAATGTCTAAGTATAATTATATAATGAAGTTTGAGATACGACTTCGTCGATTCGACGAAGATTACCAACAACGTATGTAAAATATGATTAGCCTTCTAGGGTTAAAAACTCTTTTAAGGATAAAAACGTATCGAATTTCGCTTTTTTTCGTTGCTCCCCTTAAGAATTAATAATATACATATATAAGTGAACTGTACATACATATATATATACACATGTATATACATATATGTATACATATATTTTATTAATTTTTAAAAGGAGCACCGAAAAAAGAAGCTAAATTTGATAAGTTTTTTCTGTAAAAGATTGTTTATTAGTATTCGACTTCAGCCTATTATTTTAGTTATGCCGAATATTCTCCTTCGGCTGCAGCCAAAAATCCACCTTCGGTCGGACACTAGTAGCAAGGCAATAATGCAAAGTGTTTAGTTGCTTTTTGACATTCCATTGTGCACATGAATTTGTGCGTATCTCTATATGTACATATACTAGTAGAATATATGTGGATTCTACGCACATTTGCAGTACTAATTGAATTAGCTGCCGGTCTTCATTTAGCGACTTATACATTTAATTATGTCGATTATGCACACCTCAACCAAAACTCACCCAAAAGTGCAAAACATATACATTTTCTGCACACGCGTCCATTTTATCGGACAAACATCAGACGCGTGCAAGTCGTTGTGCATTTAGAGCGTTTATAATAAAGCGACGACATGCGAACAATTGCACAAAAAATCATTTTATTGAAAGTTTTACCATAAAACTGCTAACCGCGTAAATGCGATCCTATTTCGACTTGATTAAGTGTGTCAATCCGATGTATAAGATTCCGTGGTTATGGTAAACAGAACGCTATGCCGAACAGTATACCGAATTGGTCCGTATTTACGAATATGCAGGTGCATCACTGAAATCCCTAGTGTGCAAGTTCGCAACTGCGTGTGAAAGCAAATTGCTGTAAGCGCGCAACTGTTGTTTGAATGTATTGCAAATTTGTTTGTTTATGTACTTTGATATGTTTTTTTATTTTCCATCATAGTACAATTATAAAAAAAGTTCCATAAAAGAGTTAACCAAATTGTCAAAACTGGTACTAGCAAAGTCTTCAAGCGAATTCTTTTCTTAGCATGAATGGCACATCCGGGATGTGCTCAGAATACTTTTAACATGAAGTCCATTTATTTTATTGCTTATATTAGTAGTAATTATATATTTGCCTCATATGACTGCATTAAGCTTACATCGGGAGGTTTTACAAATATTTTTTTTTGTATAGTGAACCTCACAGAATCGTTGATTTTATAGGTTAAGCAGTGCAGGAAAGCAACGTAATCTCTACTTCCACTTTAAAAATGAAACCAAAGCAAGGGTAAAAATATTCTTGGTTCTTTTCTGTACAGTGGTGGAGCACCACTATTTTGCAAGAGAAATAGTTGAGGCAGCTACTGACGGGTTGCAAATTCCCATTATTGCAGTAGGAGTCGGAACCAGCAAGAAACGCAGTCAAAATACTCCACGGAGATGAGGATTTGGGTTTTTTGCTGGATACATTAACAAATAAAGTGTAGTTAGAAGTGGATCAAATTCTTAAATTCATTGGTCGAAAATCTGCATTTTCATTGATACACTGGTCACATAAAATTAAATTGTACAACTAAGTCCTTGTCATGAAATCAGGACTTATACACGATTTTCAGACCTCAATTGGGACATTTGTGTGTTTTAGTTGATTTTTTAGTATAGCCTGGATCTTTACTAAGGTAATAATCAGCTTTTGAATGTGCGGACCCGGAGATTCAAAATTAAAAAAAATTCACAAAAAAACATCGAAACACCGTCTAGCAAATTGAAGCTATAAAGGAGGATGATTCGGTAACCAGCAACCGGCAACCAACAGAAGTGTGAACATAAAGAAAAGTAAAACCAGCATTGCAATTTCACAATATCAGCATTAAAATTAATTTTACAAATACGCATAAAAGTTGTCGCGTGACAAAAATATCCAAAGTTGGCAACTATTATCCAAGTTCAGGAACCTTTAGACATGTGCATATATGTATGTATTTCTGCACAAAGCATTTCCGCAAATCTGCGAGCGCACATTCTGCAAAAAACACTATTATCTTGATTTCATCATACACTAAAACGCATTTAAACACAGTCCTTAAAAAAGCAACGAAATCGTTGTGGACCATTGAGCAATTACTGGGTTAATCTTGGGGCCTTTCACCCCGTATGACATCCTGGGCGTACACACAAATGGTAAGACCACCATACTATGCGGTACTCTAGTGTGGTGGGGCAAAACCAACCAGAGCACAACGATAAAAAGGTTAAACAGAGTTCAAAGGTTTTCATGTCTTAGCATTACGCGAGCAATGAAAACAACCCCAACTGCCAGCATGGAGGCCTTACTCGATCTAACATCGCTCCATATAGCCATCCAAGAGGAAGCAATCTCAAGTGCACTCGGGCTATATAGGCATAACCTACTTAAACAGTGTAACCTTACGGGTCACTTGGCAATTTTAAAACAAATAGAGGATACCCTCTACAAATCATCTTACCTTGACTTCATGAAACCCCATCTCAGCCCAACAAGGAAATATATAATAGACTTTCCGACTAGGTAACAGTGGGACAACAACCCGAGCGCTGGAGTTAGAGGTGTGAATTGTTTTCGGATTCCACAGCGGCAGCAACTCATGCATGCTCTTTATTCTAGCAGGCTCCCACGGCGCAAATATTCTATTGTTCTTGATTTATTCTTCAAAAACAGCTTTGAATTTGTTCTGCAACCAAATTGCCATGAAATTTTAAAAAGTGTGCTCAGTATTGATGGCAAATATTTGAAATGATGATGCATTTGCCCAAATATTTGCACGTTATCCTGAACTCCCTATTGTTTAATTGTCTTTGGTCAGTGCATATGACATATTTTCTTTTTTTCCCCTTAGTATAGGTTAGAGCCTTTGAAATGGCAATTATAGAGGCTGAAAAAACAGCTCCCAACTCGCCGTTCGGAATAGGCATAAAACTGTAGGTCCCTTCCAACCTTGTAACATGGATGGTTGCGGATAGCTAGGCCTTAGTATCGTAATCGGGCTGTAGTGCCAGTCAAGAAGAAGAAGACTAGTCCGAATATTCGTAATTCATTAACATTAGGTATTGCAATGTTGGTAGTGTGAATGTTGCAACGGCAGCTATGTTTTCGACATATGTGGAGGTGCTTGCACTTATTTAACGAGAGCTCGGCTCCTAAATAGTCACACCAGGATAACACGTCGTTAAACAAGCTGTTGAAGTTGATGTTTTTGTCCTTATTTAGTTTTTTAAGTATTGAAACGATGAGGCACTCTGTGCTGTGCTATGCATGAATGCTTTTCCAAGCATACTTTTAGGCATGCACTTTGGAGTACGGCAAACTTGCTATAATTCGCTTGCTATAATATGGCGAGGACGGTTCGCGAAAGGTGATGAGCTGTGCAAGAAAGTTCGGCGCGATAAGAAAACCAGTATAAAAGCAAAAGAAATCCAGGGAGATAAGGGATATATGGGTTTTGGTAGATAGTGCTTTAGTAATCAGATTATCTAGTTAGACTAGAGAATCAGATACTGACTTCTTTCTTTCTTGAAACCCATCTGATTTGTATGGAAAAGTTTGTTGACCGAGACAAACCACCATAATCTGTTCGCAGTAATTTTATGTAAAAGCTTCGCGCAACCGGGGTTGAGGGAAATAGGTCTGTAGGATTCAATAGCAGTTTTATCGGAGTTGGTTTTATGGATGGGAATGACAGTGCTAGTTTTATAAATTTGTGGTATGAAATTCTTGAAAATGTTGGTGTATAGTTGAAGTCTATGCTTCACAGGGGGGGGGGGGGGGTGAGAGGGCAGGAAATGCGATCTGCTCCAGAGAAATTGTCATTTCAAGGTAAGTTATATTGCTTTCAATTAACTTTGCTTTTAGACTGGGGAGCACCGTGGTGAGGTAGAGATGGTATTGTTTTTCCTGACACGGAAATTGTTTGAGAATTTAGGGTCGCTAGACTTATTACACCAGTATTTATTAGCTATTGAACTCATTAGCTATTGAAGGCTTATCAGTTTTGGATAAATTTGTTGAATTTTCGGGGGTAATGCAGTGAAAATTTGGGGGGGTTCAGGCCGCAAAAATTCTAATATTTGACCAGATGGCCGAAGTTGGAGTTGTAGGGTTAATTAGGGCAGTGAAGTTTGCAAGGGATTTTGGTTTTTATTTTTTTAACTCACACTTAAAAAAGTAACAACAAGGCATTTTGACGTACTTAAAAAACACAAGAACACAGAAATCAACTCACTCTTGCAACGCGAAAACCAGACAAGACGACGGCTAAAAAGGAATCGACCATGTGACCTATTGTCCCTAAACTAAAAATCTGTTACCTAAATATTAAGAAACAATTGTAAATTCCAATCCTGACTGTATCGCTCTAGGCACTGGCCTTATTGTGATGTTTTATTGATCTTCCTACCTAAATGTTTAACCAAATACTTGATGTCAACGACAGTTGTATAAATAAATGGGAAATAAAAAAAAAAAAAAAAAAAAAAAAACACTTAAAAGCAGCGTTGGCTCGCTTGAAACATATAATATTGCAGCTGGTAATGTTGCGTTTAAGTGTGTTCCAAAGTCTTTTTTTGTCGTTTTTTAGGTTTTGTAAGTTTGAATTCGACCAAGGGACATTGTGTGGTGTGGGTTGGGGTATAGATTGGTTGGCACTTTGTAAAATTATTCTTTGTAGGTTGGCCGCTTCCTTGCTTATGTTGTTACTAACCGGTGGGAAGAGTGGAATTTGTCAACGAGTTTTTGGTACAAGGTCTAATTTGCTATTTTAACTCTAAATTGGGGTACGGGTTTGGTGTCATTGTTTTGCTATTGGTGGAATTGGGAGGCGATGATGGGGAAATGGTCGCACCCGAATAAATCGTTTTCGATTATCCATTTGGATTGCACTTATAAAATGGGGGAGGACAGGGTGAGGTCGATGTGTAGAGTGTGAGGTGTAGTGAGTGGGGGAGCCGTTGTTTAATAGAGAAAGTTGTGATTGGTGCATAAATTTCGAAACAATGTTGGCTCTGCAATTGTTTGTCGGGGATCCCCATTTACGGTGCCAACTATTCAAGCCACCTAAGAGTATACATAAAGGACTTATAGAGTTGAGAAAGTTTTGTAGACTGTTAAGATTAAAGTTTTGTCGGAGGAATGTATGAGTTGATTAATGTAAATTTATGTTTGGAGTGGATTACTGCAGCTATGGACTCGATGTCGTTGTTGAAGAAAAGAAGTTGATGTTGAAGTTGAAGAGATTTGAAAGGCGGTAGTGGAAAAGTTGTGGTTGCTCATATGGAAATTAATTGAGATTGGAATATTGTTAGTGGAATGTAAATGGGTTTCTTGTAGTGCAATGATGTTTGGATTGTGTCGTTTAATGAGTAATTGCAATTGATTATAACTGGTAATACATTGTGACCGAAAAGTTTCCGGAAATTTTAAATAAAACGCAAAATTCTTAATATTCATCAATATTTATTTTATCTCCTTCAAAATATGCTCCATTAGAAGCGATACACATATGCCAATCATCAAAATATTTTTTATAGGCGCTTTCCGGTATGGCTTTGAGTTCCCTCTGCGAATTCTGTTTTACGTCTTCTATGGATTCAAAACGCGTTCCTCTGAGTGGTAATTTGAGTTTGGGAAACAGGAAAAAGTCACACGGTGCAAGATCAGGTGAATACGGTGGCTGTTCGATGGTATTTATTGAATGTTTGGCCTTAAAATCGTTGATAATGTTGGCTCGGTGCGAGGGAGCATTATCGTCATGAAAAATCCATGAATTATCCTTCCACAATTGAGGCTGTTTACGGCGGATATTTTCACGCAAACGTCTTAAAACAGTCAAACAGCTCGTCTTTTCCTCTCCATTCCGATGATTGTTGGCTTGTTTGCATGTCGTACTCGTAGACCCATGTCTCGTCACCAGTTATGATGCGTTCCATGAAAGTTGGATTGGAATTGGCACGATCAAGCGCGTCCAAAGAGACCTGTGCACGGTACTCATTTTGAAGAAAATTCTCAACAAAATCGCAACGCACTACTGAGGTGAACTGATTTCAACAGCTGCCGTAAACAAACTGTCTGACAGATCGCGCTCATTTTTGGCATAGTAATTAAGGACAGTGCTACCAACCTACAGAAACTTAAAATATCGAAAAATATACAGCGCGCGAATTTTAAATGAGAATTTCCGGAAACTTTTCGGTCACAAGGTATATCCTCTTATATTCCATTGTAATATTACTATGGCCATTAGATAAATGTAGATATTTTTTTATAAAATAAGTAGAGTTTTTCGCACAAAGTTATGTAGGTAAGGAAAGGGGTAATTTCATTGTAGTAATGTTTTCATCCTCGTCGTCATCGTAATAGGCGGAGTGTCGACTTTTATTCAATCGGGATTTAGCTCTTTTGTTGGGGGTCTTAGCTTTTAGTTGGTTTTTTAAGACGATTAGAGATGTTTTTATTGTATTTGTGGAACGAGAGATGAGTGACAGCTTTTTTCGTGGTTGGTGTGAGGCTTGCGGAGAGTTGAGGAATATGTGTTATTAGAGTGTGGGTGGCGTTCGGCGCAGATTTTAATTGCAGTTTTGTAATCGACGTTTTCAATTGTTTTTATTGCTCGGAGCTCTTTCTGTTTGATGAATACGAGACACGTCTTGTCTTGTCTTGTTCCTTGCAGTTTATGCAGTTTCGTTGGTGTATTAACCAACATAGTCAATGCTGGAGCATGTGGGGCATAATTTGTCGTTTTTGCAAATTTGGGTTACATGTCCGAACCGAAAGCAGTTTTTGTATCTACAAGGTAATGGAACATATGGACGAGTGCGAATTTTTTCGTAGCCAAATCGGATTTCATTGACGAGAATGTTAGTGTGAGTGACGAGAATGTTAGAATGATCAGACCAGTCTCTGTGAGTTGTTTACTAGATTTTTCATTATTTTTTGAACTTCGGTGAGTTCAACTAGAATTTCATTTTCGGGAATGCCGCGAAGGTCGTTAAAATAAATAACACCTTTGGTGTATTTCAGTGTGTAGTGCTCGGTGACTTCAACTGTGATTGTTTGTGTGATTGCAGTTAGCTTCACAAGTTTTTTTGCTTGATCGAGGTTATTTGTTTTTATTAGCAAAGTGCCGTTTCGTAGCTTCTTGCACGTTTCCACTTGTCCTCCACTTGCTTAGTCGATAGCTTTCTTGATTAAGAATGGAGAAAAATTAGTAAGAGATTCGGTTTCGGGTATTCTTTTCACAATCATATATTTCGGCCCGGTGGAAATTAGTTTTAGTTTCTTATTAAAGTCAAAAGCCATTGAAGGCAGTAAATGGTTTTGGTTCTTCGCGTCATCGGGCGGTTCGTTCATGTTGGTTTCGTGTGCTCTCGAGAGCAGTGATTTTGTTCTTTTTCTTATGCTTTGCACTCTGCTTCCAGCTCCTACTACGTTGTGTACAGTGGCGTAGCGTAGTGGGGGCGGTGGGGGCGGCCCGCCCCGGGCGGCACTTTTTAGGGGGCGACAAAATTTCACAGTAAATAATAAAATATATTTTGTAAATATTTGAACCATTTCATATTTTTAACGCAACTATAAATTCGCACCAATTGAAAAGAGTACGGAATTTTTCATTACTTATTCTGTGACGAATTCGGGTAATCCCCTTTCTTTGAATGATATTTTGTAGCGAATGGCAACACCGTCTATTCTGACTTGCTGCTTTGATGCTTTGTGATGCTTTGAAAATTTAAAGAAAGTTTTATTCATAGATCTTCAGTTGTTTAGTTCACACTGTTTCGTAACTGTGATTTTTGTACAAATAAGTACGTGTAGTGCTTATGAAATTATTGGTTAACTTTGTGAAAATTTGAATTTTCCGCTACTTGTACCTACATTCAACTGTGTGAGTATTAAATATTTTATTTATGTAATTGTATGTTGGACTGTCTGATATGTTGTTCAAGCTTTAATTTATTGAAATCCGGCCATGTACGAGTTTTACACTCGCATACCCAGGGTTCCGAACAAATATTTACGGTTTTCAGATTTTTGCCTATAGATAGATGTGCTGTACAATATACCTCGACGATCGACATGATTAAATAATACCTATGTAACTACCTGTTATATCAATGGTTGAAGTAAGAATTTTTGTATTAATAAACGTGATTGTAAAACAAATAAACTTTTTTATTTAAAATCTAACCTGTTTAATGCAAAATAATGATGACTGTTCTTGCCGAAAAGTTTTTTAGAATTAATGTATATAATGTATAGTATACATTAAATTGAAATACCTAATTAAGAGGGCGGCAAAATTGTCTTCCGCCCCGGGCAGCCGATACCCACGCTACGCCACTGGTTGTGTAGCACCCCCCTTGCGACCGTCAAATTGATGGTCAAGCAGGCCTATTCCCGCCTGGCTAACCGACTCTGGGCGGAGGAGAACCTATGTAGGATCTCCAAAGAAACCTGGCCGTCGCTTAACCAAGGTAGAACACGTGAATTGCTCCGACTGAATCGGAATTCTATTTATTCCACAGTTTCTGTGCTGACGGGACACTGGACGATCGGCGCACACGCCAGGAGACTCGGCCTCCTTCAACGACTTCTGCCGCAGCTGTGATGATGCGAGTGAGGAGGAGAGCGTCGAGCACCTGATGTGCCACTGCCCAGCACTAGCAAGGAGACGACTCCGGGTGCTGGGTGCGCCGTTCTTCAGCAGCTTGGCCGACCTTACAGGACCCAGCATCGGCCGCATCGCCCGATTCATTTTGGAATCGGGATGGCTCCTGCCTAACACCCGGGGGGGTGTACAAGCTTGAAGGGCAACCACGTCCTTCACGTGGTACCACAACGGGCCGCAATATGGCCTACGTGAGCTCTTAAGCTGCCACCCTAACCTAACCTAACCTATGCTTTGTGTTTGGTTTGAGAATAGGCACGTGACCACTGTGAAATAGTAAGACAAGAGTGTAGGTTGGAAGGGTGGACCGAGAAGATGAGCACAAGGAACATGAATGTTAAATTGCGACTGACATGAAATATGTACTATTAAGAAGTTTCACGCGAAAAATATTTTTTTAGGTCGAAAAAAAAATTATTAAGATATAACAAGTTTGTCACCATATTGTAGCCTGTGAAATTCTCTTTACAAGGAAATATGAAACATTTGAAATTAATTTTTTTGCTTTTATATTTTTATATAAAAAAGCATCTACCTGCAATATTGAAATGGCGTTTATAAAAGTTATTGCTTTGGAACGATCTTTTACAATCATAGCATTTGAAAACCGAAATACTGTAAGCATTGTACTGATCCCGATACCTTAGTTACTCCCTAAGGGTTATTTTTTTTAAGCCCGGCCGAAGCCGGCCACGCAAAAGATATTTGAATATCTTTGAAGAAAAGGTATTTGAATACATATGTTTAAAATAATGTAAAGCTAGAAATCTAGATCTTCAAAAACGTTTTTTAACATGTCAGGTACTTTGTATAACCCCCTTCAGCCTTCATTGTCCGAAAGTGATGGCGAAGGTGAATGTGAAATAGCTTCGGACCAAGAGTCGAGCCAAAATTAAAAAAATTTATACATAAAAAACAAAAGTATACATTTTAATATTTCATTGTAAAGGGGATTCTACAGGCTTTAATATGGTAAATTTATTATAACTTAATAATGGGGTTTTTCGAAAAAAATCGGTTTTTTTATTTTATAAAAAAAAATTTTTTGCCTTTAACTTCTTATTAATAAATACAACAAATCTAATGTTGTACATCAAAAGAAAGGTATGAGAAAGACTTTTCATTTGATACCCATATGGTGCAAATCTGTTGGAAATAAACTGAGGTGTTTTAATAAAAGCTTTAAACTTTGACCCGTGCCACGCCTTTTGTACACGTTTCCCAGGCAAAATTTTTAGTTTGTTAAATTTACGCAAATAAGCTCTATACATCCCAATTTTCCGTATTTTTTTCATGAAGGTTCGCTATACTGCATTTGTTCCAAAATATTTTAAATTAAAAGTAAAAACTTAGCTCGGCTCAGCAAATATTGAGAAAACATCGAAAGCGAAAATGGACACGTCAGTTCTTAATATATATTGAAAGATTTAGCAAGTTCTTGCTAACCATGTATTTTTACTCAATAGACTAAAAATAGAAAACATGTGTTTAAATTTGTTTGTGAAAAAAGTTCAGATTTTGAGTAGCTCTTGCACAAAAACTAATTAATATTTCGAACAGATTTTTTGGGGTTTTCTTAGTTGTAGTTTTACCTTTCAAATGACATCAAAATCGTTCAATTCTGAGACCATAAATTTTTTTAATTTTGTCTATGGAACGAATCACTGTGTATTGAGGCCAGCAAAACAAACAAAAATTACAGCCAACTTTGGTCAAACTCAATCCGAGCTACCGTTATGTAATTTACTGTCTACAGTACTAATTTCTTGTGATTTATTTGTGTATAACTTACCACAGAGCAAACGAGTGTTACTCCTAAATTTATCACAGTTTGTTCACAATTAGCTTATACTTATGTAGTGCTTTATTTATGAATGTCTTTAAATATTTTCGAAAATTTGTATGCGCCATTATTTTTATATCAATATGTAATACATTTCTATGTAAGTATATTTATTGAATGTAGTAATTCTAGTCGTTTATTAGCTTAAACAGCGTCAGCTGGACTTTGAAATTCTGAAAGAGCGTGAATCGGATTTTGAACCTTCTTCTGGGAACCTTTGCGAACTTTTGCTCGGACTTCTTCAGGCTTCTCCGGTCGTACTAAGGGCTTCTTTTCAGGAGCTTTCATTTTCCAAACAACAATTGGAGACTACAATACAGAAAAAGGTTTATTTATAATAATTTTTAAAGGTTTATTTAAAATAGTTGTATAGTATTGTATAATTTTGATTGGAATAAGTTTGTTTAATAAAAATGCTCCCAATTTTGCTTTGAATTTATAAATATATTAATGTACTTCTGTAGCGTTTGTAATTTCTTATTTTCACCTATACATCCAAATCGGCTGGACCTCAACTCGAAAATATCAAACTGTACCCAGTCGTTATTTACATTACACGTTCACAATGCGCTATCTACACTTTCAAAGCGCCAACTGCATTAACGCATCCAACGTAAATTATTCTACTAATTAACAGAAAACAATTAACAAGGTAGACTAAGTACAGAGAGCCACGAAAATTAGTATTAAATTAGAAATTAGAATTGAAATCCCTTCTCTCGTTTGTGTTTGTACGGCTCTGTCTCTGTACGGCCTGAAAGCATGCTATCAAAAATTGTACATTTGTGAGTATTGCCCCCCTATTTTAACATAACATTTTCTGTTAGACATCTGTAAATGGCAAAACTGAGTTAACTCAGTTTTGAAAGTGAGTTCACGCACTTTGATACAAAAACAATTGTATGGGAATTTGAGCATTTAAATGCGTTGTCAAACTGCAGTTAAGGCCCAGTGGAAATAGCCTATTACGACCCCTTAACAGTTTTGAATTTGTATGACAGAGGTGCCCATGCCCTATGCTTTCGTTGCTCCTTTGTTTTTGTAAATGCTCTTCAGCATAGGCTCAGGATTCTCGTTCCTAATTTGTTTTTGTAAAAGATCTTCGCATAGTAGCATAGTATGCTTTGTTGGTGCTTATTGGCGACAGTTGTCTTCCACGTAGGTTTTGTTGTTGTTTATGTTTGTGAATTAATTTTTATATATTTGAGTTTGCTCCTTCAAAACGTAGACATCTCAAGTAAAAATGCATGATTTAAAAAATTTACGAAAGATTGTTGAATTTAATTTGATTTGAATAGAAAATGACCGATAGCGAAATGCAAATTGAATGGTAACGAATAAAACGGTTATTACATGGAAATTAATAAACAAAACTGAACTAATTTATTCCTCATGATAGGATTAGAGAAAAACTGACTAAGAAAACTTCAAATTCATTTTAATGACGATTCCAAGCAACAAAAAGTCATTTCACCGATATAGGATCACAAAACAATGAAAAAAAAGAGGGATGGCACTTTACAAAGAAAGAAATGTGGCACCTTACATTTTCACGCCATTTTAAAAATCATTGAACAAATTTTCTCGTTCTACGATACGCTCGATAAGTCCAACACTGATAGTTACCTTAGTTTTCCACACGTATTTGATTTCTTTTTCACCGCAAGAAAAAGCTTGTTTTTATTTTTAATTTTTTTCTTAACCAAATTTGACACTTTTTTTACCCAGGCCGTGAATATGGCCTACGTGAGCTCTTAAGCTGCCACCCTAACCTACCCAGGCTGTGCTATTGTGTCTGTTCCCTCAAAAACCACATTAAAATTGATGTCATATATAGCTTAAATGACGGTAGGAATTGTTTTGTTTGAATTGCTGGAACGTCAGGGGGGTGGCACATTACAAAAAATGGCCATTTACAAAGAATTCACCTATAGGTTTTCGGTATAGCATATTTTCATAGGATAGCATTTGCATATCTTTGTAAACGTAGTATTATACTACGTTTACATAGTATTATACTACGTTTACATTGAATATTTCAAAATTCAAACTTGTACGGAAAATCATTTCTGAAAATTTCCATTTCCAATTTCTATACTGTAAGTATAAATGCTTAAGATTGGACCTCTTGCATGCACAACGTTGCAATAGTAAAATTCCCACTTACCGCTACAGTTCCTTGGCGTGTGTACTTCGTGGATGCAACATATGAGTACTTAACAGTGAGAACTACCGCATTCATTAAGTTTTTAGCTGCTTGTATCAAAGACGTAGCACTGTCCAGCTGTTCATAAAAATTTAAGAAATCACTTCAATTGATTAGAGTATGTTTTCATGACAAGCAAGCTTCAACTTACTCCAGAGACAATAAGTTCACCGCTAATGTTCTGCACATCTGCCTTCACTTTCGAAGTAATCTGAATCTGGTGACAGTAAAGAGCGATGCGTTGCAAATATGCGAGCAAATCTTTTTTGGTGCTGCTCTCGGGGCACTGTTCGGCAATCTCACGTGTCAGCTTGTCAAGTTTGGTTCCAGCCTCCGAAATTTTTTTTGCCGCATTAATAACATCCATGGTGGTTTTTAACGGTCCACGGCCACTACATTTAATAGATGCAATATGAGGCATGACCTTTTCACCTTTTCAGTTCATACTCTCCATCACAGTACTTACCGGGTAAAGTCCGTCATTTCCATCATAATCATACACATATGTTTTGCTAGGAAAATTATATCATTCCCAGTGTCATCCCATTTCGCTACTTCCGAATCAAATGTCAGCTTTTCACGACGGAAGAGTTCGACCTGTTGTGCAATTTTCTGTTTGTCTTCCTCCGTCATTTTCCGCATAGCTTCCTACAGTATCATACATTCAATGTAAAACTTTATATACAAACAAAAATTCATATATTTCACGGTGACATACTCTAGCAGTACAAATGCCGCTTATATCCGGATATTCATCAACAGTTTGATCGCCAGTATGTGCACTTGCTAAAAAATGCAAAATTATATTCAGCCAGTATTATAGCATCAAATGAACGAGCAATGCAACAGAGCACATTTTGCAATTCTTACAAATTTTAACGTTATTTTCTCATTGATTTATATTATTGGCATCACTTTCCTTTTTTTACTTTTAAGAGTTATCACCGAATTAAACAAAATAATTATAAGCAGTGAAACAATTGTTCTCTACAGAATTGCTCGTAAGTATATGACAAATGACATGAAGGATGCATGATTTTATGAAGCGCTAGGATTTTGAGGAACTGACAATTTTCAGACAAAGACCAAGCGATTGAGTAGTATAGGAAGCAAACGAGTATATAAGATAGGCACTACTCGAAATACACATATTAAAAATTAAATTACATCTGCTACGTGTTTCCAGAGTCATGTCCTCAACTGGTTCGAACTCAGTGTCAGTGTCTAAATCTTCAGAGCTCTGAAATGGAAAGAGTGAAACCGCGTCGAGAAAGGCAAATTAAAAATAACTATGAAAAGTAAATCGTTCGGCACAATGGCTACGAAATTTTTATAGAAACAATCCTCATCTTTCCTTTGTCGCTTCATATGTGTTGTGTCATGTTATGAATTATTGTGAAAAATTGATGTGAATGACATGGTGTTACATGTTAACCTTGCAGGGGTTTGACGCTTACATTTACTTCTTGTCTCAGCGTTGTAAGGATCATCGAATTCCACATCTTCTGGGTCGAGTTCATCTTCATCCTTAAGTTTTAAACGTTAATCAAGTAAAATATATCTAAAATGCTTTGATTGACACACTTCCAATATTAAAAATAAAAAGGTCAAATATCTTCTGCATTTCTTGTCACAAAACCGTGAGTACCAAAACCACCAATTGAAACTATGAAATTGTTTACTCAATTTTGAGTACGGCCTCTGAAGACATAACATCATACAACACAAAACAAATATGCAGAACTAGCATTTACCCGATGTGCGTTGCTCCACCCGGCAATCGTTTGGAAAAATTGTTGTTGACAGTATTTGCAAGGCTCTTAGTTTGATACGTATGTATGTCTATTATTCTAAGTAAGACTTAGTATTGCTTGAAAAGTGCCACGCCCCATATCTAATGCCTATGAAACTTTACTGTAGTTCTATGCCGATTTCAATGCAGTCCTTTCGTCCAATACACCATTCTAGCAGTCGAAGAATGCGTCTCAGAAAAATTGGATCACAAAACCCCCTTGTCGAATGAAATCTTACCAATGAAACGACCGATCCGTGGGTGGACGCTATACAAAATGCTGCATGACTTCTTATTTGAAAATTATTCAATATTATAGATTAAAGTTGTATGTGCGGTGTCATGCCCCCTTTTCCCATACACATGGACATACCACCCATTATTTCCAAATTTCAGATCAATCGGTCAAGTAGTTTCCGAGTCTATATAAGACAAACAGTCAAGCATTCACTTTTATAGATAGAGACTAGAACAATTCGATAATTTAGAAATATTCACCCACATGTTTTGAAGCTAAACAATGTCGACCTTAGTCCGTGAATACTCATACATATTTCATTCTAATTTTCAATAAAATGCTCATATTTCAAAATGTTTTTGAATAATATGAACGGTAATTTTTTTTTTTAAAAACATTCCCATGATTGGCTACTTGCTGACCACAACTGCACATATGAATCGGTAAATTTGTGGTTATTTAAAATGTAGTATGCACTGAGTCAGTTTGAATATAGTCTAAATAGTATTTACCCTATTCATAAGCACCGCACGTCGAATTTCGCGAACTCCATCGTATACCAAACGGGAAGCATCAATGAAATCGTTTTCGTCAACATCTTTGTTTGAATTTGATGAAAGCGCATCTACAGCAGCGTCAACACGCTGATCAAACTTAGACATAACTGCAAAATAGTGACAAATATGTTGAATCAAAATAGAATCATAAAACAATCTCAAAAATTAAGCAAAAATTATTCTGATTTGATTGGCCTATTCTTTAATACCAATTACTAAAAAAAATGCCTCCCGATCAGTTGTGATTGTTATATTTTTTTATATTAATTATAATATAAGTAACGATTTCTCAGATTTTTAATCCTTCATGGTTAATTGCCGCTCTGCCAGAACTTATATGCTAAGTAAGTATAGTAGTAAGTAAGTATAGTAAAGTATAAGCTTTAAAACGATGGCTTGGTAGAACTTAAACGCATCTTCCAAGTTTGTGTATATTTTCCATCAGATTTGCCTTTGCGGAGCACCCATATTGCACAATTTGAGGCGCAAGTTCTTTTCCTTTAACTTGATATTCGCATTCCGCATCGTCATCTAAACCATTTACGAAGTTTTTAGTTGGTCATGAAAATACGTTTCAGACATCGTTTCAAAGAATAATGTGAACGATGTGCAAACCTGGGCTACTGTACAACTGTCCAAATGTGCTAGAAACACAACTCAACAACTATAAATGGAACGTAAATATTATCCCGTTTTTGCCGATTTTAGCATTCTTTTTGTTTCTTCTAAATAAAAAAACCATTTTCGTATGTCGAACCTATGACTCAATAATTTTTGGATTTATATCTTGTTAAGTGACTTGTTCCATTTTAACATCGAGCCACTGTATATAAGGACAGAACTTATCTTTTATTTTGCGCAATAAAATAGTTGACCGACATGCGTAAGGACCACAAGTTTAAACTCTTAAACTCATATTAAATTATTACTAGGGATCGGAATTATATGCAAGTGCATATTTTTTTGGAGCTTCACATTTGAACGGGACCAAGACAGAAACTATTTTTATTGAAAAATATTAAGAATGAGCTAACATTGCACTGTATATTTGCATATGATTGCATATTTTTGAATTTTTTGCATAGTTTTTGCATATAAATCCGAGACGTAATTATTACTATAACACCGTGCGATAGTACTTATTAAATTAATAAGTATAAGTATATTTTAGACAACAATTTACATCTCAATGCTTTGTATTCTCTCTTTGAACTATGAAAATTATGTTTGAAATGTGGTTTTCCTTTCCAATGCAAAATGGTTTATTCTTTAACCGTACAGTTCCGTATTGCTTCATTTTAAGATAGAAATATATTTGTCGAATTATAAAGAAACTATCTTACCCTGTTCTCGAAGAACCTTTACTGCTTCAAGTACACGCTTGGTGTAAATACATGGTTCATAATTATCCATTTCAGCCTCAACTACGTTACAGACCCGAACTGACCGTCCCTGAATGGCACCAGCCGTAGTGCGCAGGTCCTGTGCATCCCCTACTTGTAACGCCATAACGCATTTATTAACATCCTCAAGGATATGGTTTTCAGAGACCGCCAAAAAGTCGTCGATTGTCGTAATGTCATCCACGGCTTCCGTCAAAATGCGCACCTGCACTTCCCATGCCTGACGATAAGCAGTCATATTCTCTTGGGCAACTTTCGAATTCGGCCGTACCGTAAGAATGGAGGCCGCATTTATGACTTGTGGGCACAGGCTTTCAATTTGGGCAGCAGCATATCGAACCATTTTTACGCCGTCTTCATTATTTGACATACTGCACACGAGATTGGCAACTTCTACTAACTTCTCAGCATGCTTTGTGAAAATATCCGCTTTTTCGCGTACTTTCTTTTCATTGCCGGTCTTAGCAGCCTCTATTAGATCGATCAATGGAGTTGTAGTTTCCAAAAACGAGTCCGATACGTGATCTACAACGGCTTTGCGGAGTTGTCGGCGCAAGTCGCGGGTTTTGCGACACATTTGATCAATTGCACGATCCAGACCTGGACTATTGTCCTTTTGTCCCATCTACGAAAGAAATAATAGAAATAAATAAAGAACATTGGTTGACTTTTTTGCATTTCGAGGTGGTCGTGTCAGTTATTTGTAGAAATGAAGAACGGGTATTTTTTAATTTCTGTGATTACATATGTGTGCACTGACATAACACAAGGATGAAAGTCGATTAATTCATGTTTAATAGTTTTCTCTCGTTTTAAGAAGGCATTTCAATAGTACTTACATTCGACATGTACTCAGACAACAAGTCTTGTAAAGCCTGACGCACTGCGTTACACTCTGCAACAATACGTTCGCGGCGCTCATCTCTAGTGCAATCGGCGTCAGCCATTAGTGCTGCTGCACTAATTATGCTCTCCAGACGCTCTTCTAGTAATTGACGTGAATGCTTTTCGCTATAGGTCATGGGGTCCATGACGATTCCTTCCTGTGAACACAAGAAAAAAAATAGTTAGTGGTATGAGTAATATAATCTCTGCAACCTACGTCGAAATCATCTAGTGCAGCTGCCAACTCTCCAGCTCCACTGTATATATCTGTCGGCTGCGAAGACTTCCCCTGCGCTACATCGCTAATGGTGTTCACTGCGTCGCACACTTGCTTCAAAATGAAGTCACGGTTTAGTTTAGCCAGATCCAATTCTGGATGCCGTACATATACTTTGGAAGCCGTCAATAACATAGTGGAATGCTTTTTCAACATAGCTCGAGCAGCAGCCAAATCGTCTCGCAACTGTGGATCTTTTAACTCCTGCTGACGTTTGGCTGCCTGTTTAATTAACTCGCCAGCGTTTCTGCCAAATTGCTTAAGAAGGATATGGAAAAATAATTAAACTAGATAGTAATGTCAATAGTTTTTATGCATGCTGTTACCCGCATATTGTTCATGAGTTCGTCCTGGCTTGAAGCATTCTTTAGCTTGTTTAAATCAGCCTCGACGATGTGCAGAGACTTCAGTAACAAATGTACATCCACCATATCAGCCAGAATAAGCAAACGAGTTACAGCCGACAGCAAATTCCGCGCAGCACGTACCATATTGCCGCGCTTTAGTGACGAACACGGATCCTCAGAAAACTCCCGGGCAGCTACACTCATTGCATCACCTGTCTTACGGACCTCATCAACGGCAGTTAGCATTTCTTGTGTGATATCAGGATTCTCGTAAGCGATTTGCTCGCCCTTCTGTATAAAATTTTCGGTAGCTTTCTCAACCGCTGCTACAAGAGCACTGGCACGCTTTGATTTACCTGCAAAAAACATAGAAAACGCATGCGTTGCACATTTCAATTTATTGCACACATATGAGCATTGAAATATTTAAACGTTTAATTAACTCTAATCTGTCATCAGTCCAGAAACTTACGAATTTCTTCCTTATGTATGTGCCCGCGTACACACATATAGCAGGGTTCATTGGAGTTAACTGATTTTGACTTGTGGAATCACTACTATTTACAAAAACATTTTGTGGAACGTTTTTGGAGAAATTGGGGAATGCTCTACTAACAAACTTCACTGAAAATCACAGCAGGAAACCACGAACATGTAGTACTACAAACGTTTGGGCGCATCTATTCGCTGCATTTAACGCCAACGAAGAAAATAAGTCGATGCTTCATGTCTGTACATGAAAAAAGACCAATCTTTTCGTTACGAAAAGCGCTGTGAAAAGATTTGGTTTTGCATATTAAATAGAAAGCATGAAAATACTTTAAGATGTACGGGTATGCGCTCGCAAACAGTAAGAACCAATTTGTAAGTATTTTCGGTGGACCGATGAGGGTTAAAAAGATAATGTCTGCTCAATAAATAATTTCAGGGGGACCTACAGTTTAACACCTGAGTTAACTCAGTTTTGAAAGTGAGATCACGCACTTTGATATAAAAACAATTGTAGGGGAATTTGAGCATTTAAATGCGATGACAAACTGCAGTTAAGCGTAAACTGCAGTTAAGGCCCAGTGGAAATAGGCTATTAGACTTTTGGAATACTCCCCAATCTGTATATTTTCACATTTGAAGGTAGGAACATGTTACTTTGTTCGAATACAAAGCAAGTTATGGAAAACGCCCATGGTTACCGTTAGCAGGAATAATGATCACTTTAAGAGTTAACACTTCAAAGTGGTTTTACTTTAAAATGTTACTGCCCCGCAATACATAAAGACTTAAAAGAACTGCTTTAATTTTCAAACCCTGTTTTGGGATCGGTTAGTGTTTTGAAATTCGTCCCTTATCTACAAATAGATACAAATATTTCACTGAGACTGAACTTGAGATCTACATACTCAGAACGATTACAAGGCTCATTTTCATCATGAGATTGATTTTTCTTGAGGATTAATAATTAAATATGCAAATAGGTGTGAGCTGAATGAATAAATGTGACGAAATTTAGACTCTGCCTAATTTGTATATTTTGAAATCGGATTATGGCCAATGCCATGTGGATTACTGCAACAATTTCAGTAAGTATGCTCTTACATAGAGGTTTGTCTCCTGAATTTAACGAACTAAAACTAAACGCCCACGAATGGCGGGGCTCGGATCCCAAAGTTTAAAGTTTGTATCAAAATAACCCAAATTTATCGATATACACGATCGAACGATTCAATTCAATCTATATAGACAAACAAAAGGTATTTTACACACCTTTCTATTGATATACAACATGAGATATGTTATCCGTACTATGTTAATAATAAGTTATAAGCGAAAAACTTTTTTTGTATAAAATTAAGATTTTTGTTCTTGAAAAAGTTCTTTTGTTCTTGAAATTGAAGCAGCGGTTATAAAGGTTATGGCTTAGGCGCGATTTATTGGAAACATAGGATTTGAATACAAAAATACTGTAAACACTTTACTGATTCCGCCGACCACAATATACAAAAGCCCGGGTTACTACCAACTTCTAAGGGAAAAATACCACTTTACATTTTCGACTAACTAGATTGGTGAGCTAGACGCATCGGTGAAGCAATTTGTGAACACCTTAAAATACAACAACAACTTATGGATACAGTTGGATAGAATTGAAGATTTTACCTTTTTTTTTCTTGCTTGGGCCCTTAGTATTAACCAGAGTGGTAACCTGGAGCACTAGCGGCTCTAACGTCTTTTCCACGGACATGGTCCGTATTTCCAAATTTTTCGGATCCCACTTCATAGCAATTTGTCCAAAATCTGAAAGCGTGCCCATCGTAACTTCAACAGTAGACGTAACTCAATGTGCCCGAGCTTAGTTTAATAGTTTTAAATTTTCACAATTTTCAGTCGACAGTGAGTACTCGAGTACTCTGGCTTCAGTGCCAGATACACAAAAGAAATTTTTATGGAATCGAAACAGATTCGATTTGACAAAACGTTTTTTTATAATGAAAGAATGTGCACTTCCACCGTTGTAAAGAAGAATGTGCACTTCCACCGTTGTAAACTTTTTAACTAAATCGTCACCATCAATTAAAACTTTTTTTTTTTTGTAAATTTATACACAAAATGAACTTAACAAATATTACAAGTGCAAGCCAACACTAGCATTCGTGACTCACAAGCACTTTTCAATACCACAATATTCCTAGCTCAAAGTGCTGCCAACTCCCTGGTTTATTTCACTTTAAGGGATGCCAAGCTATGCAATAGTACATTGAAAGTCAATTTCTCACTTAAACACACACTGTCTTTTACAAAATGTATTGCGTCTTCAAATTTATCTATTTTTTTTAATTGATAAATCATTGTTACCAATCCAGTCTAATGCTAGAAAGAAACACAAAAAATATCTTGTGTATTTGTTTGTTTGCTCCCCAATCTTCGCAACATCCATGTAATAAGCGATTAGAAAAATTCAGTTATTGATTAGCTACTATAGGTTTATCGATTCAAGTTGAAACCCAATTAAAATCTTTAAACACTAAAAAAATATAGTTTCTGAAATTATGCGCACGGTCACTAAAAAATTAATAAATCGATCAGCTTTAAACTGAAACTGAATTTATTTACAATGAAAATACACAATTTATAACTGTAAAATTTGTATCCATCTAACAGAACAGTTTTCGCTATGCATTTTGAAAGAAATTTTAATGTTGGCAACAGTCAAGTTAAGCTTTCAAGCACTTTTGAAGAATATTTATAATTTCAACTCGTAAATTTTAGTTCTTACTTTAAATATTGGTCTTTACTTTCGACATTTTTTACCCGCAAATAGAAGCTAATATAAGCTAATAATGAAGAAAATAAGTAAATAATACTGGATAAGCCCTTTTTTAAAACATGTCTAACACTTAAACATCATCTACCGTTTTCAGCTGGGTAGTGCATTGGACCTCGAGTCTATCGCGACGCTCGACCCAAATATAGACAAACAAGTTTTCTTTAAGGGGCCCGAACACTGTAAACTGCGATTTTTCATATGTTTTTTATTTTATTTATTAAAAAAAAACGGACGTTCCGATTTACATGAAACTTTACACATATGTTAATAAATGTTTAGATTACCTTTTTTACTACCTTTTTTAATTCGATTTGCCCCTTTCAAAACTTAAAACGCGATTATCTCGAAACCATGTTTTTTGACCGCGTTGACAGCATAACTGAAAAAGTTTTTATCCGATCGACCTGATTCAAATTGCATTCTATTCGGGAATAGTGTCGCTTCTGCTCGACGTAGCCGTTTTTCGATATATGCCAAACTTTTTTTTTTATAAATAATTTAGTGCAAAATTTTACGCGAAAAAAAAAAAAAAATTTTACGTGAAATTGCAGCTCTGTAGCAAAAATGAAAATATTAGTACAAAATTTGTAAACAAATATTTGTTTCCAATTGTCAATTTTATTTTTATCTGTCGCAATGAAGCTACCTGTATATTTTTGTATCATGATTTTTTCTATTATAACTTAGCAAGCGAAAACAAATTTTTAAGGAAATTAAATCCAAGGGTTAATACATGCCACCATACCAAACCTCCGTAAGTTGTTTAGTATGCAGAGCCCTTACCACAAGCCACAAATTGATTTTTCGCAACTGATAAGTTTTAAAAACAATTGCAATGTTTTATTCTAATTAAATAAGATTTTAATAAATAGAGTTCATTACATTACTTCAGTCTTATATGTATTAGCAGATTGAAATAAGTGTTTTCTTTGTTGGTATATAATTACTATCATCGTTAGTAAATTGATTTGCTATGGTAAAGTCATTACAACAACATTTTGGAATGTGATGAAGCATTTAAACACAATGTAATCCATAGCATATTTTACCTATTTCACTACTTAGCTTAGCTAGCTTAGCCTGGCTTACTTATTTCGATGAGAACAAGAAACATGATTCAGTATGCAAGTCCCCTACAATAAATATAGACAAGAGAATCCTTCTATCCACTAGTTCTAGCATATAAAGTGATATGTTCGTTTTACTGCAAGTGTGCAGCTGTAATTGCATGAATAAAGTAACGTTATCATTTCGACTACTAAAATTTCAATTTTGAAGATCGTTTAGTGAATACTAGTGGAAATGTTTTCGCTGGAAGGGCGACACATGCTGGGTTAATGTGAATTGAAGCCAAGTCATTACTGCTGACGTCATACTGCTGCAAGATATTCGCCAGCAGAATGAAACTGAAGCCTCGCACTAAATTCTGACCTATGCAGGTTCGCTTGCCAATACTAAATGGCAAAAAATGTGGTATGTTCTTCTTGATTTGCACCTTAACCCTGTAAGGCTCTACGTTAGCTTTGTCCTTCTTCACAGCATGAGATTTCAATATTTTCAAAATAGCACTGTCCGATGTGGAAGGGGTGATGGTGGTTTCTCGTTCAAATTCAATGCCAGAGTCCGAACCTTCGGAGTTGCGGCGCCTTATATCAGTGGTTTTGACTGAACTGGTCGTCACTATGTTTGCACTCTTGACGGGTACGCGTTCCAAAAATCTTTCGGGATCGAAGAGTTCCGGTTGATTCCAATAAAGTTTACTGGTATTTAAGATGTAGTTATTAATAAAAACAACGGTTCCCGATGTGACGCCATAACCAGATATTGCCGTATCCTGAGTCGCAACATGTGGTACTATTGGCGAAGATGAATAGCGTAGGACTTCAAAAATCGTTGCTAATGTCAATGGCATCTCCTCCATATCGTACAAGCTGATTTTTCGTTGTCCATAGTTTGAAATAAAGTCTACTTCGGCTTGAACTCGATGAGCTATATGCGGAAATTTTGCCAAGTACGCAAGAGCCAGCATTACCAAATTCCCTACAGCAGAATGGCCGCCGATAAAGTCTTCTAGCATAAAAATTATAGTATTCCGCGACACGTTGCTATCTTCTACAAGGCTTTTGAGCAGAGCATCAGTGAAGTCTTTTTCCGGTTCTTCTAAATCTAGGTTTTGCTCTCTTTCGTTTATGACTTTCTCGAGAATGAATTGGCGAATTGTGGTTGACCAATTCATAATTTTTTTGATATGTTCTGAGTAAAACGGTGCAAGCCACGGTAAGAAGTCTACAGCGTAGCCTTGATTAATCTCCCAAAAAATTTCGTCGAAATACTCAACGATTTTTTTAAATTCTGCGTCATCGTAGTCGAAGCGCACCGAGCACATGTATTGAATGAACATGTTGGCGCAGGTCTGCTGAATCAACGGCTTAATTTCTAGTGGTTCGCCTGAGACATTCTCCTGCTGTATCTTGTCCATCAATTCATTGGCTTCCAAACAGCCAATATTTGACATTTTTGTAAAATAAGATGAGGAATCACGTGGTGAGCAGTGACGTCGGGCTAAATTGCGGCGTTTTTGTTGTAGGTGTGACCAATCACAAAGAGCGAGAGCTGCAAAACAGACATAAAAGATATAATATATATTTGTTAATCAAAAAGTAGATCAATAGTGTTACATATATATGTACATATATTTTTATATAATATAGACAGATAGTTAGTATGACCTCCCGATTATGGAACTGGGTTCTTGCTTCCTGTTCCATGTTGTGCGTGGGGATTTGTATACGGACGGAAATAAGTTGGAAGTTTTTCCACAGACTTCTTTTATTTTCAGAGGTTTGGCATTTTATTTTACATATACCGCAGTCGCCGAACTTAGCACCCAGCGTCGCTCCAGACTCACGGCTCAACGCTCTAATAAGGTCCCACCATTCGTGCATGTTACATTACACATTTTATGTAAGTTTTAGGTAAGGTTAGGTTGGGGTAGTGATCTGGTATTAAAAAAGGCCACTCAAGCAGAAAGAAGTGGCTTGTTATAAAACCAGAAGGATATAAAACAAGAAGGACGCCAAAATGTACCCAATCTCCTCTTTGGCCAGGGGCCGAAAAAAAGTTGACCAGTGATCCATTTGCTACAATAAGGAGGACACAAGCCTTGATGTGTTTTTAAGTCTTTTCAAATATATTGTTTCGCATCAATTGGCGCAGACATATAAGCTACTATTTAAGAATTTGCGTGGCATAATACTTACAGTTATTTCTATCACCGCCAAAAAGCTTGTGGTACCGCAAGAAATCAGGTCGACCACCGAAGAATTTTCCATTCTGATTTAGAACTTCACGAATCAATTCTAAATTGTTAACCACTAGGCAGCGCGTAGACCCCAATGTTAATGAATATGCGTCTCCAAAATCCTTTGTAAGTTCAGTAAATGCTTGAAAGGGGACAGCAGAACGATTGAGCAGATTTAGGTTTCCAATAACTGGCCATGGAAAAGGACCAGGTGCTTGTGAGAACTCTTTAACAATCCTCTTGTCGTTAGCAGATCCCGAGTCGTTGATTAACACTTTAGCCTTGCGGTAGTATTCATATAACACCCTCGCGTAAGGTAATCCAACAAGAAGTAAAACTTTCGCGGTGCACAAAATTACTAATAATAAGAACATATTGACGAATACAAGGAATGAGTGGTCCGTTTGATTGTTTTTGAGAAAAAATTTCAGTCTATGTATTAAATTTTTTGCTGGCTGCTTCTTTTATTTCTTTAGTAATCAGAAATAAAACTGATAGATCGATTGAAACGAAGCTGGATAGATTTTTAAAATGTAGCTTCTTTCGCGTTGTACCACCGTCGTACTTATGATGGAACTTATCTGCAGCGAGAACTCTTCGTGCGTCTTATCAATCTATCAAAAATTCAGAACTGAGCACTTTGAGCTTCTCGACAGTGTCTTATATAGGCGACGATGACGTTTTCGTGGTAATGCCGACAAACATTAATGCTACCGATTGGCAGAGCGCTTTCGTGCTTCGTTGTAGTGATCAATCGCTGCCAATTCGTGACTCTACTTAAAGCATCCCCTTTCCTTTTTCTAGTATTATGCTCTGCTATACGTACGTAGGAAGTTGCCCCACGAGCTTGCTGTCTACTCTGCTCCAACTTAGATGAAACGGTGATGGGGACAAAATCCGCCAATGTGGCAAATTTTGATGGTTAAGTAAAGCTCACGCTAAAAGCGTATCTGAAGCAAAATGTTTATTATATGTAGTGTACTATACACATATTTGGCTACCAAAACATATATGTAAGTATACATACGTATCGTAATTTCGACAGTGGATTAGGAGGCATCGAGTTACCCGCTCGGTAGTGAG
Organism: Melieria omissa; assembly: GCA_963971225.1. Lineage (NCBI taxonomy): Eukaryota > Metazoa > Arthropoda > Insecta > Diptera > Ulidiidae > Melieria > Melieria omissa. Next base: position 48,349,599 of record OZ020267.1, on the reverse strand, counting down.
CGATGGTATACGTAAGGTGGAGCAAATATTTCTTTCGATTTGTGGAGAACAGTTCACATTTTGTCTTCATCGCATCGCGCAAATCGGCTGACGTGCATAAATCGCGCAATCATTCGCGTTTCAATACTTACTGCACTATTGTAGTGGCTAATACGAACTTCAAAGTATTCGTGTAAGCATTCCTATAACACACCTTATTAAGTGTTACGATTATGTATTTCCTGGTAATGTGATACTGGGAAGATAACTGTGCCCATTGCAAGTGATATACAATACCTGGGGTTAAGATAGTTAAGTGTAAAACTCCGCAAAATTACAGTTTCTAATTTAAATCTTCGGTTGGTTGTGTTAAGAATGTCCATAAAATATTTCATATGAACGCGCACGCGTACCATGAAAATGCAGCTTCCGGGTGCAATTAAAATCACAGTGTAAAAGCTATTTAGTGTTGAATGGAGTTCTGCAATTTTGGATATGAGCTTTTTGCGAGTTCATTTTTAAAAAATGATTTTTAATAAATGCTCGACTTCTAGGACGTTAAAATGACTATAAAATAATTTTCCAATTTGTATGTTGCGGCATGTGGCAGTTTCAATGTAATTTTATTTCTGTACGCCGATATTGTACTCGTATTTTCTTACCTCCATTTTTCCAAAAGTTATAAGTACTTTAATATAAGTATTTTATATCGGTTACAACGAAACATTTGTAAATATTTTGTAAATGACTTTGAAGTCAATCCTTTGATGTCGGAAAGTAAACAAACACAGATATTTTAAAAAGCAAAAATAATACATATGTATAACCAAAAAGTAAATAGTTGTTTTAATAAACTTTGTTGTTTCATTTGCACATCCAATAACTTCTCAGCGTTTTCTCCGAACACACTTGTCCCCTGTCATACCTTTAAGGTTTACGTTTTCATGAGTCAAAACATCGAAACAAATTTTATGATTTATTTCGAACAAACATACTTTCAAGAGTTTATGTTCAAAATTTCAAGTCAATCCGAGCAGTAGATCGTAAGTAGCAACTCGATTTGTAGCGCGCTATCTGCCTTGCGATAGGCAAACTTTAAACGTGATTTTCTCCAAATGATGTTTTTTAAAAAATGCCTTTGCGGTGACCACGATATCTCAAAAACTACTTGACCAATTAATCTATTTTTTTGTATTCTTTTCCTATTTACAATACGGAGTACTTGAACGAACAATTTCGAAAAAAAAAGAATTTTTTCATACGGAAACCATAATGCAAAAAAAAGCGATTTTTTGAGTCTCGAAAATGTATTTAAAAAAATTATTAGTTAATACAAATACTGCAAATGAAAAAAATGATCGTTTGAAGTCAATAGGACTATTAGCCCGCGGGAGAACGATTGGCAAACGACATTTGTTCGAACGTCGAATGACATTAATTCAAACTCGCTTGTAAATTGAAAATTTACGCTACAGTGTTTTTAAAGTTAGATCGCACAATTGTGTATGGTGGGTCGCAAAGGGTTAAATCATGATACAACTAAGGTAATTAATAAAGTTCATTGTATTATGCACTAAATTATGTTAACCCATTGATAACCCGTCAAATTGTGATTTAAAAGAAGAAAAATAAAATAAAAAATATTTTTTCAGTTGAAGTGTGTCAATAGTATTTTTTTTTAATTTCTGCATGGGAGCGTTTCGCCAGGTTAAGAGTATTGCTTCGCCAGCTTTTGTCGAATTATTTATCTTTCGACTGTGCTTCATTTGATTTTTTAGATATTTTAGAGGAACGGTTAGTGACCAACAGTGGCGGATTCAGGGGGGTGTTTTGGGGTTGAAACCCCCCCCGAAATATTTGGATCGCTTATAAAACTACATACAAATTAAAAGACATTTTACAATTATTAAAGAATTACTTGTTGAAACCCCCCCGAAATATTTTTCTGAATCCGCGCCTGGTGTCCAATGCTGCTAATGTAGGTCGGGTTGTAGAGGGCACTCTATTAGACTTAACTCATTTATCGGCATCTATCAGAATGTAGATTAACTAAATGACACCCAAGCTTGCTTTTGATAAGAATTATCGAGTATTTTTCTCATCAAGGGTCGTCTGGAAACTGGGTGATCCTCTATCTAAGATCCTCTATCTAGGAGGGAAAGACTTAAGCCTTAAACTCCGGCTGTCGGATCACTGCAGTGTCTTCCAAGCTGAAGTTATTTCTATCCGTGTAGCTTTGAACTTGCTTAGGGTAAACAGGATATCGGCTTGGGATGTTCTGATTTTATCGGACAGACAATCCGCTCTCAGGGCAGTGGATCTAGTTTTAACAACATCTAAAAGTAAACAGTATTTCAGGTAACTGACGAACTGATGAGTTTGCTCGACAGGGCAGTACTGAGTAGATTGGATTGAATTTTAAGTTTTGAACGCATTCGAAAAAAGAAACAAACTTCAAATGAGAAATTGGTAGTACTGGTTTCACTGCGTTCCAAATCTGGCCATTTCTTAACCTCCGTCGTTCTAGAGAACTTCCTTCTCTTGGATGGGAACACCTTGATCGGTGTTCTGACTGCTCGCCATTAAGGCACCCACGAAGGTTGGGGCTATTTAAGTTTATTAAGTGGTAGTGGAATTTTGTTGGGCGGCAAAATTTGCGAGCGAAGCGAAGAAGAAAAAACATTTGAAATGGGCGCCAGAATAAAAATAAATATTGTTTTTGAGTTGCATTCATATACACTAGTCAGAATAAGTTTGCGTACAGGTAAGTCAAAAATATGTTATGATTAATTTTTACCTCAAAAATGGGTTCTCTGCTTATAAATATATATATATACATATTTATATATATATATATACATATTTTTCATATGTGCCTTAACTACACTTTTTGTTCTGTTTTAGATGAATTTAAATATTCGTATTTATTGACAATATACTCACAAAACAGTGCAGAATAAGTTTGCGTACAAAATAACGGGAATTTCCGGTTATGCTTTTTATTTTTTTTTTTGAAAATTTGTATTCCATTGAACAGTAAACGGACTTGTAAATTATTTGGAACCGTATCACATATACGAAATTTTATAGAAAGCAATAGAATTTACCAGAAAAAATTAAAAACGGATAAAAAGATTATCTTACTAAAACTGTCCAAAATTGGCAAAAAATTTCATGAAATTAGGGAAACTTTTGGGAGAGCACATTCTTCCTTTCAAAAAGCCATCTTAAATCTCGAAAAAAAATAGAAAATCTTGTTTCGTTACTACGATCTGACTATTTTCGTAAGCTACCCGAGCAAGAGGGTTAGATTGTTTGCGATTAGTGCATAATAATCTAAGCCTAGTTGCATCCAATATCTTCAGAAATGAACAGGCATAATTTATAAAATCCAGTAGCAGTGACTTTATAAGAAAAATCCTGAAAAAAACATATTTCCTCTACATAACAGCATGGCAGAAGCCCCTATTTAGCTTACTTACAAGGAGCACAGAATTGCTTTCGTAAAAGAATCCACCAGAGTCTAGAAAACTGAATTTCCGGGACGATGTGTTGTTATCTATAGAAATTGGGACGATTCATTATTCTCTGATAATGGTTTGGCATATTTGGCTTCAATTGCTGTCGGTTCTTCAATTGCTGCTGTTTTGTGACAGTTTTCCCGATGCCGTAAATCGAAGAGCACTTGCGTAAGCAAACTGTGCAGAATTTCTGCAATGAAATGGTATTTTCCATACAGTTGGCCAATCACTACAAAGTCATTGTCAACGGTTTTAGAAATTGAATCATCAAATTCGGAAATATCTGTTCTGCTAGCATTTATAAGAAAATACAATTCAATGTTTGTACGAGAATTAACTAAAAAAAAGCTAGAACAAGTGCCACTATGACTCAAAATGTAAAGCAAAGCCATAACCTAAAAACCTACGAAAAACAAAATGTACCCAAAAAAGTGAAAGTGAGGAAAGGCTTCGAAAATTGTACGATCGCTTACATCAGAATGTTGTTGAGTGTGTTGTGATGGAACTTATATTAAAATGGACTCAAGAACATTACCAAATCCCCAATTTTACATAGAGCAGAAAGGTGGTTCTGTCGGCCCGTCAGTGTCAACAATTGGAATCAAAAAGTTTGGTGAGAAAGTCCTCTCATCTGGGAGGATATTTGTTCTTGCGGCCTTAGAACTACTCCTTTCTTTGCAAAAGGCACTATATCCGCTGAAATTATAAAGAGTAGAGTCCGACCGATTAATTGGCATCGGCTAGTATCGGCCAATAAAATTGGTATGTTTGTTTGTATGTTTTTCTTTAACAGATTTTATAGAATTTTTCAATTTATATTTTTCAATCTTATCCTTCTTTTTTAATTGGAAGCATTTTTTATCCAAAATTTGTTTTCTGACTTCTTCTCACTGCATCTGTGCAACGGGTCGCAATTTTAATAGAAACATCGTAATTTTAAGTTGAATAAAAAGCTGAATTTGTATGCAATATTTAAGTCACTATTTTTGTTTCTCTCTCAGTGTATAAATGTGATATATTATTTTTTTAATACATGTACATGTTATTTTATTTAGTTTATAATTATTTCTTTTCTCGTTGTTTTATTTTCTGATGAATATTACAACAATATGTAATAGTTCCTTTTGTTATTTTATAAAATAGACTGTGTTTTTGATTGAATACATTCGTGTTATTTTTCTATATAATCGGTATCGGCCGATTTTCGCCCTTTCGGCCGATTGATCGGCATTGGCTAAACTCGCCCTTCCGGCCGTTTAATCGGCATCGGCATCGGCCAAAAAATTTGGTATAGGTCGCACTCTAATAAAGAGTGCCAAAACCGTCGCCTTATGCCATTCTACAAAAAACATGTTTCGACAATATTTTGGCCCGATTTAGCTTCCACACACTACGCCCGTTCCACATTGACTTTGTTAGAAAAAACAATGTCAGTTTTGTTGAAAAGAGGAAACGCTTATGCCAAACGCTCCAGAATTCCGGCCTATAGATAGATATTGTCAAGCGCAATTTAGAAAAGCATAGTCGAGTTGCCGTTGACGTCAAACAAGTTTAATGAAATACAAATAAAAATGCAATTAGCTTCATACAAAAAAATTCGATACGAAAATAAATAAAAACCGTTATGATGTGAGCAAAACAATGTGCGCAGTTTCTTTTCGGTACAGTTCTTAACCCTCTAGTTCCCAAGAAGGCCTGTAGACATCCTAAGCTTAAAAAAAGTCTGTAAATTACACCTTATGATTTTTCTAGCTGATTTTACACGTATGGAAAGGAGAATCTCCATTTTATAAAATAAATGTAGTCAGTTAACGCTGCCACATGCACAACGGCAGTAATTGTAAGACAAAGTTGAAGTTTCGTGAGAAAGGAAGCAAATAATTATTTTTGAAATTGTGTGAGAAACAAAACTTATTTTAAATAAATTGTGAGTTTCAACAAAACTAAACAATATACTTATTAGTAGCTGTTAATGTGTTCTTTGAGAAAATAATGAAAAAAAGTTGTTACACTCCTAATACCTAACCCAAACCCTAAAGTGTCTGTAGGCCTGCTTGGGATGAAAAGTATAAATAATTAACTATTTAAGCAGTATTTTTCTATTTGAACCGAAATTTTTATACACCGCAATGTAAAGAAGATCATATCACTGCAAAAATGTATACTAAGGTGTAGTCCGTGGGGGTAGATGTGAGAACTAGTCTCCCCTAGTCCTTTATTTCATGGAATAGATTTGTCGACATCTGTGTGAAAAGATAACATTATTATTATTATTGACTGGCACGACAGCCCGCTTACGCGAGACTAAGGCCTAGCTTCCCGCAACCACCCGTGTTGTGCGTGTGAATTTGTACGCGGGTGGAAGGGACCTACAGTTTTATGCCGGTTCCGAACGGCAGGTTGGGAGCTTTTTCATAGGCAATTTTTACTCTCAGAGGTTTGCCATTTCCAGCTGAGAGGACAGCCACCGAAAGAGAAAACGAGTTTCCCGTTATTTTTTTTTTGGGTGTTACTACATGCAGAATTCGAACTTACGTCGCTCTGCATTCGACTCGCGGTCCAACGCACACTAACCAACTGAGCTACGGCGGCTAAATCCGGTTGGAAGCAAAAGAAAAAATAGCAAAGACGAGGGCTAGAAAACTGTATGACTAGTTCGATTGCGTGATTCTCGATGATGAAACCTACTTTAAGGTGGACTTCAAGCAGTTGTCTGGGAATGCCTATTTTACTACAAACAATAAGAATGAAACACAAAGAAAATATTCCGAAGTGAAATACACCAAATTTACAAAACGCTTCATGGTTTGGCAAGCTATTTGCTCCTGCGCAAAGCGTTCATTACGACAGGATTACAGGACAGGGATTTTTTTTTGCTTTGTTTCCCAAGCAGGCCTCTAGACCTTCTATTTTCTACACCCTATATCACGCCTCCTATTGACATGAATTTTTTTTCCCTGAACAAACAGTACTTCTCCACCACAAAACTATCACTGGACATTTTTTTAACAAGATTAAAACCTTGGGAACTAGAGGGTTAATTGCAGCGTTAGCAGTCCAGGGTAAACTTTGAATTAGTTCATCCACAGGCAAAGGGACTCAATTTAATGCGAGTCTCTTGAGTTACAGATGCCGTTTTAAAATAACTACTTCGAGGTCTACTAACTACTATAATTTCCACCCTATTGTCTAACAAAAAACCATGTTTTTATTAACTTATTCTGTTTTCTTCTTTTGGCCTAAAGATATGCGTCAGTTTGCAATCTGGTTTCTACAAAATCAAATACCGGTGCAGCAAATCAAACCTTCCTTGATCTGAAAACCGTCCCACCCAAATACGAATGTAAGGTCAAAATCATTGTACAATGTTTTAAAATAAAATTAAAAAACCAGTTGAAATAAAAATTTAAGAAGTACAGTCCGTTCTAGAAGAAATTGTTGGAGCTTTTTTACTCTTTATTCCAAATCTTTTTACAATGTACAATGTTTTACAATAAAATTAAAATACAAGTTGGAATACAAATTTAAGAAGTACAGTCCGTTCTAGAAGAAATTGTTGGAACTTTTTTACTCTTTATTCCAAATCTTTTTACATTAATAAACAAATTGAATACAATAGCACAATTAAATAATATAGTCCCCGCCAACATTAACCCTCTACTTGACCCTTTCGGGACGGAGTTTAGTTTTGAAATTGAAAATACTCTCAGTAGAAATATTCTCATGCTATGAAAGTTGGGGTTAGAAAATTATATTGAATGCTCACAAACTCTGAAATCATCCTTTTATGCGGGAACGCCGAAATCCCAAAAAAATATTTTGCGTGAGTCGTAAAATTTTAATAATTTTTTTGAGGGTCATTAAAAACTTACTGGGACGTATGTTAATCAACAAAACCTGAAACTGTTCATCAGTTAAATTGTTTAGCTTATGTGACCAGTGCGGCCTTAAGGCACGCAAATTTATAAAGGTTGCCCACACAGAAAACACATTTTTTCTTTTACAAATTTTCCGTTCTTATATGATTCTAAAACTACATGATGAACAATTTTCGACTTAAAAAAAAATTGGGGCAGTAGAGGGTTAAGAGTGGCCTGGTTTCTCCAAAGCTTCCTGTCAACGAGGTTTCAAGCATAACTTGTGGAAAGGCAACGCCAAATGCTTGGTATTATACTTGCCAGCTGCTTCGAATTGTGAACTGCAGATTAGGAGGGTCAATCCATGGTGATAATGTCATTGTCCTCTTTCCAGGTGCGGCGGCGGCTCTTCTACCAAAACCCAATTTTTGTTATCGGGTCTAACCATGTTCTTGGTTCTCTTTGAAAGGGAACGTTAAATGTTCCGAACCAAAACGATCCAAATAGTACGTGAAGAGTCCAAGCACCCAAACCCGCTCTTTGAGGAGCACCTCGCGGCACTCACTTTTACAGAGTGTTTGACAGTGTATTGAACGAAATTGGTAATACTTGCTAATTAGGCACACTTCACCCAAACCCACGCCTAGAAAACTGCTTTGTGCGAAAAAATTACATTCGCCCAATCGTGATCTTTATTCTCGCTCGCCCTGGTCAGGTGTTTTTTTTCGACAATCACGTTTCGCCTTTGCTAGATGTCGCTTTCGTATTTCTTCCTTTAGGAAAGTCATCAACGTTTTTCGACTTATTATTCCGCATCACCCATTTTCCAACGAACGTCTTCGACTTTTTAATCACTTTGTCTGTTGAGAGCACAAGAAGAAAGTCCACAGCACCATTTTGTATACGATTTCATTAGCAATGACATCGTAGCCCGCCGATGGTACAGTCGCGCCAAAGAGAAATAGAAATAGCATTCATTTTAGTATTACAAACCTCCAACACTTTCTTTTGGAACAAACTAGGGACCGTAACAGTTATGCATTTTATGAAAAAAGTCAGATAAAAAAGTTATTTTGCGACTTAAACTTTTCTCGGGCAAAAATATAAGTCAATTTTATACTTTTAAGCCATGGCCCTAAAAATGTACTTCCTTACGAAAAAAATACAACAATTTATTTTGCTTTGCTTGCGGTGCCTTATTATATACACAAAACATATTAATTTTTAGGTATTCCGATTTTTATTTTCAATTGTTGCAAAAAGAAGCCATGGCCATAAACAATTCTTTTATTTTTCAGTAAAATATTTTTTAATGTCCTATACTCCTTGCTTCCGTAGTGCGGGCTACTTCCCTGCTTTACGTACAATAGCTCCGAAAAGTTTATTTAAATAATTGCAGAATTTAATACCAAATATAACTATATAATTTTTGATATTTTCAAAATAATCTAATTATACATACGATAAAATATAATAAATTAAAAATTGCATGGTTTTGAATTCATTTTATCGCATTCGTCGTTTATTCATAATCAGGATTGATCTATGAACGTCAACGGAAGATTTATCATGCTATAATTGCAGTTCACATTACAGCCGAATATACATCGTGTCTTGGTTAGTCAGAAAATTGTGTGTGCATTTATTCGAATTGGGAAACTGATTTGGTAATCCTCTAGAATTTTCACTCACAGCACACCAATGTGTAGCGTGATGTGTCGCTTTTGATTGGTGCGCACGCGATCTTGCCATAAATAACTGCGCAAAGCGAATTGTGGCATCTGAATAAATGTTTCTGAAAGTAGCTGACGATTTAAACTTCTATTATAATTTCCTAACAACTAAAATGTTTTATTGAACAGCATTGTGTTAAAACAGCATTGTGTTAAAACAATACAATGCATGACGTTTCTTACTAAAAATAAATGTATAAGTATTGAGATTATTTAAGCCACCATGAGGCATCTGTAAATTTATAACTTAAAAAGAATTTAGTACTTTAATAGCTATATACTACTTTCACTATACAGAACAATGCACAAGCGCGTACTTAGGCTGTAATGTTGTAAATCTGTGCATAATCTGGCGAACGGTTTAACACTGTTTGCAAGTTTCATTTGCAAAGAGATTAGATTAGTAGAGATTGGTACAAATCATTTGAACAAGTTTGTTATTAGACCGCGAATATGAAGCCACTCTCAACCCTATGTTCAAAGTGCCTCAGTGATTAACAACAAAAAAATATAGAAAAACCATACTTCTCCTTCGGCGGCTGGTTTCTTAGTCGATAATGGCAAACATAGAGCAAAATAACACCTCGAAAAACCCGCAACTCACCGTTGCACAGTGGTTGCTGCTATTAAGATTGATTGGGGCTAGACATTGGCTGTCTATGGTACTGCGTTCATTTTGAACTATTGTGCCTTGCCCGAGTTCAGTACTGGAAGAGACTATTTCCTCCTATTTTCTCAAAGAACATTTTAATTCTTGCGAGATCAATTTCAGACAGATGAGTAGTCTGTAATATTTCCTTGCCTAGTGCCTGCTTTCTTGCATGAACTAAGGCCGGGCATTCAGTTATCAGGTGTATGGAAGTCTCGTCATCCTCCATGCAAAATCTACATATTTCACTGTCTGTTAATTTCAGACGGGTCTTATGTTTGTTTAGCAGACAGTGTCCGCTGATTACTCCTGTCATGAGTTTTAGTTCCGGTCTGCTCAAGCGTAGGAGAAACTTTGCATTTCTGCTTGAGTATCGCGGGAAAAAGGCTTTGGTACATTCCATACCAATTGATTTTGACCATCTTGCATTTGCTTTGATCAAGTATTCTTGCTTAATACAACCTTTGTAATGAGATTTGCTGACACCTAAGATCGGTTCAGGTCCAAATGGTAGCTTTCCAGCTCCCTCCCTTGCCAATCTGTCTGCATCCTCATTACCGTCATAGCCGCAATGTGCTGGAATCCAGTATATTATTACTCGATTCCCTGTTGACAGTTGTTGGAGAAGATTAGCTGTCTCCCATACCAACTTAGAGGTAAATGTCGACGCGTGCAAGGCTCTTATTGCGGCCTGGCTGTCTGACATCATGATAATCCTTTTCCGATGAGGGTGAAAGTTCAGAATTTCTCTGGCACACTGATTGATAGCACAGACTTCCGCTTGGAAGACGGTTGCCAAACTACCAAGGCTGACTGACGTTTGGGTACTGGAACTATATATCCCAGATCCTGTGCCTTCTCCAGTCTTGGATCCATCAGTGTACCAGATAATGTCATCACAGGCAAGACTGATTTTTGAATTGTCCCAGTCTATTCTGGTTGCTGCCATAGGCCAAAAATACAAAATTCGAAGTCCATATTTTAAAATTAAAAATAACTACATACTCTCCTATATAATCAAGCTTTCTAACGGTAATTTGTTTCGGTTTAATTCTTGCGGTACTTTATAAAAATAGCATCAGAAGTTAAAACTTTTGTTCACTTGGTTAGTGCAGTGTGAGCAGCATTTTACCATAATCAATTTTAAAGTGTTAAAAATTTTATTAGAAATTTACCACATTTAAAATGTAAAAAATGGATATTAAACATACAGGTATTTTACTTAATTGAATATAAAGAGGTATATTTAAATTGAAGTGTACTTACTATAAAAACAAAAATCAAAAATTACAACTACTATATTCTGTATTTTTCGTCTGACTTCTAGAATTTCACATTTAATTTTTAGTTGTGTTCCCCACGTTGCCCCCATTGATCTTCTTTTCTTAAAACTAAGTCACGTTTTAAGATTATAATGTGTTAGTTTCAGCTGCCAGAATTTGCCAGGCTTCGTGCAACTTTCACAGACTGTGAGTGCCAGTACTAAAAATGGCGCGCAACCCCAGAACTATAAAAGCTTGATATTTTGTACGGTGGTGTTGTTGTTTGTTTGTGTTATTGTCTTGTTGTTTTTAAGTAAAGTTATGTAAATATAATATGTTCTGCAATTTTTTTAGTTTTCTATTTTAACCCTCACCTTGACACCAATTTTTATATACGGTGACTGACATTATTTACTCATGTAAATATTTTGGTTTCATAGGTTTGATGAGGACAGTTTTAATTTTTTTTTGAACCAGTTGGTAATGTTGAAGAGGTTTCAGGTCCAAATGTGGAATGAAAAAGGGAGCAAAGGGGTTTTAGACCCCACAAAGTGGGCGAATTAGTAAATCTGGTAAAATGAATGTCATAACAAGTGTATATTTCAAGATATTCTCATTCTCGTATTTAAAGTTTCTATGTAATACTGAATCACATATCTAAATTTGAACAAGATCGCCCAACTGTATCATATAGCTGCCATAGGAACTATCACTTAAAAATGTGTCGTATGAAAAACTTTTTCTAAACAAATTTGGAGCATTAAAGTTAAAATAATATTTAGTGCCAAATTTTATGTTAACCCTTATGTGTGTGATGGGGTACCCGGGTACCCAAATCACTTTTATATCGAAATTTTATATACTTGCGGATAACCTAGAGAGGTGAATCTTCATGACAACTCCCAAAATGGTATTCTGTCTTTATTTTTGAGGGTTTAATTCCAATTATTTTATTTTGGAGGGTGTGGCACAACATTTTACTTTTTACACCCTTACCCGTGTGCTGGGGCTCCCGGGTACCCCAATACATTTCATATGGAGTTTCATGGATTTCATAGATTTTTCTTGTAAGTAAAACTTTCTAAAGTTAATTATTTGTAATAAAACAATTTTATCAACAGAAAACAATCACTCAATCGATTTTGAGGAAACGAAAATTTGATTTTGGTTATATAAACTCCAAGATATTTAATATTTGCAAACCAGATCCAAAACAACTTTTTCGCCTACATTTATCGACATTCGCCTTCAGCGGGTTTTCCCGGGTACAGTTGACCTTGGAGATGATAAGAATTTCTTGCGTTACAAGCCCAAAAAGTTGTTTACTCATATTTTTCAGGTTTCGACAGTATATATTGCGTAATGCGTCCTTTTCGGTTGGTTTCACGCAAAATTATATCACATATTTTACTTGATAAAATATTTTTGAATATAGCTTTTGCTGTGCATATATTGTAGGACGAATCGAGGCCACCACACTATCCAAAATGGCTGAAGTCTGTATTCCATCTTTACCACAAAGTTCGATATTTGGATACTTCTTTTCGTTACTACCATTCGAGTCATATGAAATGGTCAGTTTCTATGCAAGGCTCAGCTCAGACGCTTTTTTTGCTGCGTCTTCAACTGATTGAATATGTTCACTTCTTCACTTTCGGAAATGAAAAATTCTTCAACACTTTTACTTTCGCACAGTATTTTTTTAACTTCGGCTGGGATAAATCTTTCACAACGAGCTCTTGTTGAATAAGAGCTCATTTCCGAATTTGTTCAGATCTTTCACAATCCAATTAAAACTAATTACTAACAGCTAATTAATTTGTTACAAAGTTCAAATGTCAAAAATTTCCGCGGGGAATGACCTTCCATCGAAATTTATAGCAGCGTACTCCTTTTTATGAAAAGGGGATCCGAAATTGCAGAAAAATTCATTACTAGAAATTAAAAAACCAGTTTGCAAGTCATTTTTTGTAACAAAGGAAATCCCAAAATGTACTTTTATATTACTGAGAGCTTTAAAACTAAGCAAAAACAGTAAAATTTCTTAAAGTGCGAACAAAAAGTGAGAAATTTTCATACAATTTGTAGTGGGGTACCCGGGTACCCCATCACACGGGTAAGAGTGTTTTTTTCAGCACACACACTAGGGTTAAAGCTATGTTTTCAGGTTACAAAATATTTGTTGAAAAATTGAAGAATTTTGCGCGCGATACTGGAAAGAGGCTGATAGGGATGTATCCATAGTACAATCTCCCACCTACTGTTCATAAAATTTTAATTCACGCTCCATTTTGAGTTGATAAAGTTTTGCGTACAACTTTTGAGCCCAATACTGTTTGAAACCATAGTTTTCAGCATCAATTGTTTTATTTGGAGGCTTGAACAACCCAAAATCCCTCCCCGGGTACACCTCTAAGCCTGTATATATTTGAATTTTGTCGAGAAAAATCGTGAAAATAGTTCGTTTTTTTTTTAACATTTACATTTTCGGAAATACGTGACTAAAGTTTCAAGCTGATATTTCTGCTAGAAGTATTTTTGACCGCTATGCCCATATAAGTCCGATCATTGTGCATTGGAAATACAAAAAAGGCACAGAACTGTGCAAGAACATAGGCTCTCGTCTGCCATTGTCAAGCCATTTATGTATGCTTGTGTTAGGTTTTTGTGTCTACACCTACATCCAAAAACTTTACTTGATTACAGATGAGAAAAAGATCTTTTCATTGCATTATGGTCAAAATATTTGACCACAAATTTGGAAAGTGCAGATTTTAATTTTAAATTGTACATTTATTTTTTAAGAATAATAAAAGAAGCTGAAACGCCCAAGTCTTATAAACGCATGTAGTTTGATTCGATTACCGCAATTTTACTAGGAGATCAATATGAAGTTAAATGCAATGCATTTCAATTAAAAAATGAAGCAACAGTGCATTGCCATGGCTCAACAATAAGGTTGTAGCAAGCCACCGGCTGATTGCTTATCGCTTCTGTCAAAATCGTCGGTTACAGCACTGGTGCTGTGTTGCCGCATCGGTTGAAATGCAAACACCTGACAGAAAACACCTAACCTGAGCACTTTTACCGTTTTTTCACTCATACATCAATACATATGTACATACTTAGTTTTTATATCAATTGAAGTTAAGTTACGTTACTCAAGATGGGTGTCAAATCTTCCCAATTTACTCGTACCAATGCTTTCTTCAGAACTTGCATCTTTTTTCCTTTATAAACTTATTAGCAATACGTTAAGTTACCGATTTTTCGCAAGAAACAAGTACAATAAAGATTACAGAAAATGTAAGGTATTTTAAAACTTTAATTTAACCCTTTCAGTCACAATGTCCAATATATTGGACTACAGCCCATACAATTCATACAGCCCGGTTTATTTTCATGTCGGAAAGGGTTAAGCTATTATTTCATAAGACCACAGATTTATTTGACAAATATCACCTAAATTGAAGCTAATTTTTAGAGATCAGTTTTGGCCAGGCTAAGTCCCCGGGCTCTAACGCCCCCAAACAGTTTTTTAAAGTGTTGTTATTTTAAAACCAACCGTACTACCTGATAGAAACTTTCAGGACACCTAGAAATAGCTTAAATGTGATAATGTATGTCCTTCAAAGAGTTTAGCAAGGGCCGGTTTCGTACACAAGCTTTTTCCTAATTTCTTCTTTAGTCCTACTAAACTTCATGCTAATTCGTTTTTTATTCGTTTCTGATGGTTCTTGCAGATAAAGCAAACGACGTTACATTTGTTTTTCTTTTGTGAAATATTTGAACATACAGAAAATGTAGCCTATTAGATGGAAGAACTTCACAGGCGCGGAGCCAGAAAAATATTTCGGGGGGGTTTTAAAAAGTAATTCTTTAATATTTATAAAATTCTTTTTAATTTGTATGTAGTTTCACAGTCGATCCAAATATTTCGGGGGGGTTTCGACCCCCAAAACACCCCCTGGATCCGCCACTGGAACTTCACATTGAAAAGAGTTGGGATGGGGTTGTTTTCCCAATAACATTCAATGTTATTTCTAGGTTTGAATATGCATATTTGCAACGCATTATTAGAAATCAGATAAAAAGTTAAAAAAATAGGAGAAAAGGTTCGATTGTGCGCACCCTTTTGTTTTTGGCTCTTAACTTTTCAAGTTCATATTAATCGAACATATGGATATCTATGGAAAGCTAGAGACCTTAGCTAACAAGTAATGAAGAAAATAAATTGATTCCGTCAAATAGAAGTGTTTTTTTTAATTTTGTAAAGTAGTACTTTTTATCCAAAATTTTTGTTTGATTCGGTTGTGGGCACCCTTGAAAAATCTGCTGGAAACGGGGAAATATGAAGAAAAACCAACACGAATAAAGAAAAATATTAAATTTTAATTATTTTAAGCACAGTTTACACTGGCATGCATGCCGGCACACTTTAGATGGACGGGCATTTTAAAATGTAAGTGAACAAGTCGTTCTCCTGGGCAGTCGAGAAGATCTAAAGTAAAATGAAATTCAACCTAATTAATCAACACTCTTTAAGTACTGTGATGTGTAGAAGGTGGAAAACACAAATTTACCTGATTCGATGGCACGCGCTTGTAACATCCACGAACAAAATCTAATAAAGCACCACCAACGACGGCTTCGATGTCTCCGAAATTTGTTTCTACTTTCTTCATGAAGCGTTGAACAGTGGTTCGGGAAATCGCATATTCTGCGGCAGTCGATTTTGTGGTTATCTTATCTGCAGAACAATGTTTAATGGCATGCAGCAACACATTAAAAAAGATATCGGACGATCTTTTTTATTAATCTTCGGATGATAAACTAAAAAACTAAAACAATAAAAAAATTCGTAAAAACACCATATCCGATGAAATAACTTACCAAATCACAAAAAAACGGGTGCCCACAACCGAACTAATTGCGGTGCCCACAACCGAATTTGGCAGCCATTTTGAGAAGTAGTGAAAAATTTGTTTGGGGTAAACATATTGGTTGTAATCAATATTGGATCACAAAGTATAATACATTTACTAAATAAAAATGCATTGCACTCACCTTCTCGATGGATTCACTTCGATTTATAATACTATTTAAAATGTTTAAAACAATGTCTTATTTTTTAAGCACAGAAAGATATACATACATGGTCCCAGCACAAAGCAGACGCGTCTGTTCGACTCGGTATTTGTCACAAAAAGATCGTGCTTCTATAATGAACAAATGACATTAGTCAGAAAAACCTAGCCTGCTTTCTATCAAAAGATACGAAGTGGTGCCCACAACCGAACTATGCCCATACCCGATATGTCATTCTACTGGCAAAAATTGTATGGGCGTTGAACAAGGGGCGCGGCTTATTTTTTGTGACTGAAATTTTCCGCGTAACTTTCGAACTAAAAGTCGCATATCAATGAAACCGGGTCACACCCTTCGACTGGAGGAATGGATTGGGCATAACGTAAAAGAGGCCTGGCATCGCCCACATAGTATAGTATGAATAAACTTGATTTATTGGGCCCATTGACTTCAAGCTTGCGTGCGAACCCGCAGGACCCTACTAGTTATGAATAAAAACAAATATTTTATGAATTTCGTTCATTCATGAGCGTTCGCTAAACCCGAAGGTTTATGAATGCGTTCATAAACTTTTTATGAACGCGTTCACTGGTTCAAAAATTATGAATATGTGCATAAAGTTTATGCACAAATTCAAAAATTTTTTGAACGTTTTTCGTCCTGTGTACAGCATGAGGGTACCGGTAGGGCAACAAACCGTAGCCTTGACTAATCATGGGGCCTATCACTCAAAATACGCCCTGAGTATACATTCAAATGAAGAGTGGGGCAAACCTAATCAGAGCACAGTCATAAGAAAACTAAACAAAATACAACGGCTTGCGTGCCTCAGTATTACAGAGGCTATGAAGACCACCCCGACTGCAGGCATGGAAGCACTAATTAACCTTACACCTCTTCACTTGTCATCTAAGAGGAAGCACTCACGCTACACAGGCACAATGGATACAAACAAGGCAACCTCACAGGTCACCTGGGAATACTAAACCGAATAGAGAATACTCTCTGTAAAGCAGCATGTCTTGACCTCATAGAACCCCAACTAAGTCACATGAAGAAGTACACTATAAACTTCCGACTAGGGAGATGTGGGGCAATAATCCAGTATGGTTAAACTTCGACTCACAAAAATGGTACGCCGATGGCTCCAAAACTTCTGCTGGTGTAGGGGCTGGCATAGTGGGACTAACAGTCAAAACATTCGTTTGACTAAGCAACAACACGTCCATATTTCAAGCTGAACTCTTTGTAATAATAAAGGCAGTTCGGACGATCACCAAAGGCAACCCCAAAAGAGAAAAAATTACAATACTTTCGGACAGCCTTTCAGTACTAAAAGCTTTGGACAGCTACTCTTTCTCATCGAAAACCTCCTAGATTGCCACAAGGAGCTCAATAACCTAGGTACACGGAATCGTGTAGTTTTGGTTTGGATACCAAGGCATGAGGGTCATGAAGGCAATGAAATGGCGGACGAAAAAGCCAAAAATGGCGCAGAGAGCCAATTCATAGGCCCAGCGCCGATGTTCGGCCTTAGCAAAAAAGACCTGAAACAGGACATTCACAACTGCACGCAAAAACACAAACAGAAATACCGGAAAAACTTGGAAGGTCTACACCACTCCAAAAAGTTCCTAAACTTCAACAGATAGAGAGCCATCTCTGCTCTAGATCTCAACAGAAGCCAACTTAGGACTCTATGTGGTGCTGTAACAGGCCACCTCTACAAACTTGGTCTTACCGACAACGGAACATGTATATTCTACCAAGAATCTGATGAAACAATGAAACACATTATCAGCAATTATTTTGCCCTGACACACAGACGTGCAAAGTTTCTGGGGAAATATAGCTTCGGTGAAGAGGACCTCATGCAAATATCGCAGAAAGGCCTGATTCAATACCTGAGCATATAAAACACCAGATGATTTAAGGGGTCATTCTCATGCGCGGACAGGAAAAATGGACATTCTTCAGAAATTATTTCCTTTGTGAAGACGAGGAATTATCAAAAAAAGATATTCCACTTTAATTTATTCATTGTTATGGTACAAAAATTAAAAAAAAAAAATTTTTTTATTTTTTCAAACACTTTTTTTCGATTAAAGACACGGCTTCTGCCGCGTCATGGTCAGCTGGCGGGGATTGTTTTGAGTAACAGGATTATCTGAAACATAACTTTCAAAGAAATTCTTAATCAGTATGAACGTACCTCTCGCCCGTAGTAAATTTGAATTTTTTCATAAGAATCTCACAAAATGGCAGGCATTGGAAGTTAGAGCAGTAAAAAATTGTTGTTTTTGAAGATTTTATCAATGAAAAAAAATATGAAATTTTTAACATATCGGAGTGAATTTACTAGGGGTGATAGCTAACAATATGTAGAATGACGTGACAAAATCGCAGAGAGATCGGATGAATGTTTTTTTTTAAGTCATCCCCGCCATTTCAAAAAAAGGCGTTTCGAGAAAAACACGTTAGAAACACGTTAAACACGCTAGAATCCTTGACCGCTCGTTATATAAATGTCTGTAGAAGCCGAAATACTTGAAATTTTCCAATAAAATTTTGACAGCATCTTCTTTAAGGATGATACATTCCAAATTGATTTTTACAAAATTTCACATGAGAATGACCCCTTAAGGGGCACAATAAACCTTTCAGGTTGCGGTGCGCAAGGGCTTGGGCCCAACCCATAATCATTACATTACATTACATTAGTTCGAGGATTTCAATATTGTAAAGTCTTCAAGAAAAGTTCGACAGATTTGAGTAGCAAGGAAAACAATTATGTGCCGCTTTACAGTGTCCATTACAATGCCGTAAAGAAGACGAGCGAGCATGGATCGACAAAGTCAGTCGCAACTACGGCGAGATACTTCCTCTGAAAAACGCACTGATGACCAGCGAGCAACGGCTAATGAAAATATCGTGAAGCTCAAGCCGTATGCGATGCGGCTATATATCCCAATAATTTGGAGTTGAAAATTTAATTTGGGTTAATATTTGCTTATGAAGAATTACAATTAACTAATGTTCTTTAGGTGGTACACAGTTCACCAGGTCATCTCGTATGATAAAAATATGATAGTTTATAGTGAAAAGAAGAAGGGCTTAAGCACAGAACAAGGGGCGCCCAAGTTCGTTTAGTGGTTCTTTGAGATGATATAGGGTAAAACGTCTGCAATGTATTTGATAACAGAGTAGTATGAAAGTAATTAATGAGTAATGTTTTGAACAATTTTATGGTTACATGGAATATATGAGCGCCAAGCGTTCAGCGTAAGTTGTATCGGTCGGCCATAAAAAATTGCAACATTTTTGGACAGATATATTTATTATCTTGTTGTTTTAGAGTACAAAATTACATGTCTCTATAGCAGTGGCGGATTCAGGAGGGGTGGGGTTGAAACCCCCTCGAAATATTAGGACCGACTTTAAAACTACACACAAAAGGAAAGGCATTTTATAAATATTAAATGATTACTTTTTGAAACTGCCCCCCCCCCCCCCGAAATATTTTCCTGAATCCGCCCCTGCTCTATAGTATTCGCTTTAGTACTCACAATATAGTAGGTACTAGTAATTACTATACTGCACTTGAAGGTCCTTGAGTTAAATCGGCTAATTTCATACTTTTTCTATGCATTACACTCTTTATGGTTGAGTCACAGATAACTCATGATGAGTTATCTGTGGTTGAGTATTTTTAAAAGGCAATCAATCGAGTTGGTAGTACCTGATGTGGTGCTTTCGGGGATTGCTGGCGCACTCGTACGTGACTCACTATTTGTAGGCGAATGATTAGCCTGTGCTGTGCTCATACTGAAAAGTGATAATAAACATGCGTACAAATATATGTAAGTATTGATAATAGTTATATCGGCGCGAAATGTGATAAATACGCAAGCATATGCATGTATTGTGTGTAAGTATACAAACATACATACACCTGGAAAGTGCAATAGTTTATTTAAATAGAATTTCGTGAATAGTTGGCAAGGTAGTATTTTATGTACACTTAATCGAGAAACACTAACAGAGGTAATACAACTACTGATTGCTAATAATTGTGATATGAGTAATACCTCATAAATATTGTGAAGTTCTATTAAAGACAGTGAAATGAGTTCGGGAAAAGTTCGGAAATTCTGAATCGCCTTTGTTTAGATCACAATCAATAGTTTAATAAATCATACCTTTAATAAATAATACCGAATTACACACCAATTTGCAGCCGCGAGTCAAGACTTCGCGAGTTCAATACTCCGTTGCGTTAACACCGAAAAAAAGAAGAAAAAAAACAACAATTCTGGCAGCCAGCGCTTTTCTTACTTTAGTGCAATAATTAATTATAATTATTTCTCTCTTAAATAAATAAATAAATAAAAAACAAAAATTTTTCTTTCGGCCGCTGTCCTCTCAGCAGGAAATGGTAAACCTCTGAGAGTAAAATTGCCTATGAAAAAGCTCCCAACTCGCCGTTCGGAAACCTTGTAAAAAACATTCGCACGCACAACACGGTTGGTTGCGGGTAGCTAGGCCTTAGTCTCGTAATCGAGCTGTCGTGCCAGTCAAGAAGAAGAATCACACCCCTTCCAATAAATAATGTATGCAACAGCCGTACTCAAAAGTGAACTGAAATTAATTTATCAGTTGCTTTTATCAAGAACAGTATAAGAGAAACAATGTAAAACCGAGTGTAAGGACAGAAATCGAGATATATTTGGGACTCTTTATTAGCCGATTACAGCTTACCAACCGGACTGTTACTCTAACACAAACAGGCAAAGCATGTATCGAAATGTTCCTGACATGTCCTTCTGGCTCTACTCTGTTAATTGGTTTTGGTACGCAAGATAACTATTTAAATGTTTAAATATTGCAGAATAATCTTAAAATAAGACTGAAACGTTGAAACGAAAAAAAGGTTTGGTTTGCCAACACGCGAAAATCGGCACCTTAGGGAACTTGTAAGCGATTATTTCATTAATTGGCTTTTTCCAGGCGTTGTGACCGGTACGAGATTCGTTGCACGATCAGCTTTAAATGGGTTACAAGTTTCCGTCATTTTCATAGAGTTATAGCTGAGTCGGATGGTTGGTTTACGAGATATGTGCTCATAACTGAAATAAGAGGGAAAAAACGTATTTTTCAAAGATTTTTTTATTTTCAGTTTCGTGTTCAGCAGCCGAAGATTAGTCGAAAAAATAATTTTGTTTTTAGGAGCACGTGATGAACACATTTTTTGTCGAGTAGTGTAATTGGCATACATACGCATATCTATGCGGTGTGGCTAGTTGTCCATCGAAACTCGCAATTAAATCTTTATACAGGTCTCCCTCGTATAACGCGGTGGTTATGTTCCAGGAAAATTGCGCGTTATGTGATTCGCGTTATAGAAGACTTAACTTCCATATAAATTTTAGGGTTATGTTCCAATAAGCTTTTTCCAAAATAAAATAGGTAAATTAAAGATGTATGTACATTCCAACTCAAAATCAAAATTCATACTTTATTTAAAAAATTAAAAAACATAATTATGGTGTTCACAGTTCAGCGGTATCTAGCATGTTAAATTTTCCCGAATTTTCCCATAAGGTATTTCAATTGTGTTTGTTTTGTATGAAAAACATAGATACCGGTAGTTTCAAAATTTGCCGCACTGCCGAGCATGTTTATTGAAATAGGCAAAAAACAAAGTCAAATTAATTTGTTGACACAATCTACGGAGCGAATTTTTTTTAGTACTTTATGCCACTATCGGGACGATTTCTTTATTTGATGTTCAACGTTTGTTTGCCATTCGAGCGAGGCATTTTTATTTTGAAAAATTTTCCACAATTGTTTGAAAGATATACAATGGGGTGCTCACAGTTAGATAGTTAATTTTTAGGGAAAGTTGCCCGAAATAAATTTTCCCGCAAACTGTGAATACCATAAATGAAAACAACAATCAGAAAACATAAATATTATTCATTGTGTTGTCGAAGTCGAAATTTCGCGTTGTACTGAAACTGTTTTTTTTAAATCGCGTTATATCGAAAACGCGTTGTAGAAGTACCGCGCTATACGAGAGAGACCTGTACATACATATACATATGAGTATATCTGCAAAAAAAGTAAAGACTTCGTGATCATGTGGTAGGCTCTCTTTAGTCATAACTGTCTAACAATTATAGACTTTTTACATAACCGCGAAAAACTTTGAACGCGACATTTGTTGGAAAACCCCTGCGAATCCTGTATACATAACCAAGCAAAAAATCGTTTTACAAGAAAAATTGGAAAATCGCTATAGTGCAGTTTTATCTGCATATGCTAGAAGAGAAGTTATCATCCTTTAAATTTCAGATTTTTTGCAAAAAAACATTGTGTTACAAATGTAGTATGTAATGGTGCCTTCAATGTTTAAAAATAACGTTTGAAACGTTTCTTTAGACTACGCTTCAATTGTTGGCTGAAAATGCACATATCGCACACCCACTTCAAAAGTGACAACTCAAAATTTTTAATTTTCGTGTTTATGTGTAAATATTGTGCACAATGCATCTATCTACCAAAAAGCAAAAGCTCAGTATATTTTTTTGTTGTTAACTGCTGCCAAAACAAACGAGAAGTTTGATGCTATTTGATTGCTGCAGCTCAATGCAAAAGAGCTCCTAATTTAAAGTGTGACAGGTTACAAGTAGAGTTGTGACAATTTCAGTTTATATATTCAATTAAAAAAATTACCAGTCAGAGTTCTGTGGTGGAGAAACAATGTTTGTTCGGGGAACAAAATTTCATGTCAATAGGAGGCGTGATATAGGGTGTTGAAAGTAGAAGGCCTAGAGGCCTGCTGGGGAAACAAAGCCAAAAAAATCCAATATGAAATTTTTTTTTTAATTAATTTAAATTTTTTTAAATACATGTAAACATAAAAACAGTAACAGTTTCAGTTAATACGTCTAATAGACAATAAATAAAAAGGGGTAGGGCTAAGGCGAGGGGTAATGTGTCGTGGGGTAGTTTCTACACTGCTTTTGGGGGTGTATAAACTAGGAAAACTATAAAAAATCGGCGATATATGGCGGTTCTTATTTTGTTTAATGCCTTGTTATCTTTTCACACAGATGTCGACAGATCTACTCCATGAAATAAAAGCATAGGGGAGACTAGTTCTCTCATCCACCCCCACGAACTACGCCTTAGTATAAATGTTTGCAGTGACATGATCTTTTGTACATTGCGGTGTATAAAAATGTCGGTGCAAATAGAAAAATACTGCTTAAATAGCGAAAAAATATCATCAATGAACGTTAATTACACTGTGCGTGAAATTTACCTTCAAAAATATCAACAAGCGGGGGACCTACTGAGCGACTTTTCTATATGTTAGGTGTACTGAGTTGAGATCCACCAGGCGTTTGGCTCGATTGGCTCTAGTTTATGAGAAATCCGACTTTGAATTTTGCTCATTTCAGTCGAGTCGTCGCTTAAGTCTTCTAACGTTTAAATGCTAATTGGTCCTAAATCGTTTTGAATATCGCCTTACTCTCTTCGGCAAGTTTGTAGATATTTTAACGACCAACAAATTTGCTTAAGTCACCAATCCAAAAAAATACATTCAAACTGTGTTTTCGACAAAAATGTCCCAAAAACCCCACTTTCGTCGAGGCATAAAAACAGTATAGCGAATCCTCCTGCATCCAACAAACTAACAATTTTGACTGGGAAACGCCCATAAAATGTGTGGCTCGGCGTCAAAGCTCAAAGTTTTTATCCAAAAAACTCAATTAACCTCCAACTGATTTACACGATATGGGTATCAAACGAAAGGTATTTTCATACCTTTCTTTTGATGTGCAACATTAGATACGTAAGATGTACTAATAAAAAGTTTTAAGCGAAAAAAACATTTTTTTATAAAATTTTTTTTTTTAACGGATTTTTTCCTCAAAAAAATCCATTACTAAGGTACAATTTGCTACCATATTGTAGCCTGTGGAATTCCCTTTACAATCAAATATAAAAATGCGCGTGCACGCAAACAACAAAACAAAAGATGAACGTCGACTTGTTGACACACTTTTGCCGACAATGTGGCCTGACGCAATGCAATATGCTCATCATTACTACGCCTACAATTAATATAATAAATTTAACTATTAATTAATAAAAAATTCAAAACCAAACACATTAATTAATAATTACCTTTCAACTGCTGCTTCAATTCCTTGCTTCACGCAACCACAGACAATTCCACCTGAAATCATTCAAGGCAAAACTTGCAAAACGAGCGAGTTTCGAGTCACAAAAACAGACATGTTCAAAAAACGTAAAAGTATCATAGAATCAGACCCGCTTCTAAAGTCACTTTCTGAAAATAACATCAATCAGAGGAGTTGAGTTCATGAAAATGGAATTCACCTTCTTTAAAATTAATAAAATAAATTGTGATTTAATATGAACCTCTCAAAACGTTTTAAAGTACAAGTACAGTACAAGCAGTCAACTGCAAAAATTATACTATAACATATAAATAGTACTTATATGTATTTGTTTTTCCGACAAATAAAATCGACTGCTAGTAATCTCTTCCTTTGAGCCCCTAGAGCCTAATTAAAGGGCACTTAGCTTTGGTGACAAGCTCTCTAGAAATAAAAAATATTAAACACAAAAACATTGAAACTTAACTGCGGTGTTAGTAGAAACGACTAACATTACTATTCCAGAAACCATCAGAAACCATTAGTATAAAGAAACCATTTTTTGTTTTTAATTGTTCTCTTAGCAAGAAACGGCAAACCTCTGGGACTTAATTAATTGCCTACGAAATAGCTTCCAACCCATTTCATAAGGTCGATAGTCGCGTGAAACATAACTGTAACAAAAAAACCAACGAAATACCAAACTAAATTAACTAAAACAGAGAATAAGCAGTTTCCAAAACTCCACATTTCAAATTGAGGCTACGGTCTGTGCATTTCTTTTATTTATTTAGACGAGTACAGAAGAGATGAATTTAATTTTGTTGCTGCTTGTAATGGTCACTTGTCGACGGTTGAGTCGCAATGTCGGTATTTAAATTAACTATAATAACGCGTCTGTATCTGCGTGTTTTGCATCATTTTGCCTTGATGCTGGGGACTGGCTACGTGTAACCGTTCCATGTACGAGGACCGCTCGGTTAATCGATCGATTCTATAACGAACGGTGGACTGAAAAAGCAAAACCACTCTCTCATTTGAATTTCAAAAGACGCCATGACGCATGTGGAGTAAGTGTACACGCGGGATTTGTGATATTGATAACAATTGCTGTACCACCTTACACCATAAGTACTGAAATCAGCGCCGTGAAATCAGTATCGTGCATGAGTACCTATGGGTGCTTAATTTATGCGATCGGCAGAGAATTCGTTGCTGCGACGCCGATGCCACAGCACCACAGAGCGTACTCCCGACGACGCAATTGACGCAAGACCAGAGCTTCGTCTGTCTGCAAATCCAAATCATTATAGTAGTTCATTGTTCAGCAAATCCGTCAGACAAACTGCCAGTGACTGATCAAAATGATGTGAAACTTTTTCCGTTAAAATTCTAATTTTTACCGTTTGCTGTGCTGTTTGTGGCGATGGTTGGCAGCTTAATAATCAGAGCGGGCAAGCCTGCTTATTCTGAGTCTTAAGGTGCACCAGCACTGGCACCAACCAGCACCGGCTTTGCTCTTGCTGCCCCTACAGAACGCTTCAGCGACATGGTCGTCGGATGCTCGGCAGCATCGCAGCGCATTTGGTTGGCACCGGATAAGCGTTTCCATTCATTTGCATTACCTCTCCATTAAAAATCGTTCAGCGTTGTCAATTAAACTTGTTTACAAAAGTTTACACTTCACTCACGGAATTTCATTTATAAACACGCCGATTCCGTTTTCAAATTGGGACAAATCTGAGACACGGGAAGCAAACCTCGTTAAAATCCGCTATATATTGAAACACAAATGCCAACAGTTCGGCTTAGTGAAGTGCAAGTAGTGTTGAGTGGAAGTGTGCGCACTTAGCACAGAGCAACCAGTGCACGCATACGAGTATGTACTTATTATCTCATGCACGAAGTAGTGCCCAAAAGAAAAAGACAACTTGCACCCGGTAACTTTTCCAGGCGCAATATTCCGATTCCTACAAACTCTGCACATGAAATAACAGGTATACATATTTACTTAGGACAACCACAAAATTGTGTCTTCTGCAGGTTGCTGCACCGGAAATGGAGTTCTTAAAGTTAAACACAACAACGGTGATGGACATGCTGGAAGCGGCTATAGCAAACGATTTCCAGCAATGGTGGCAGTACGGCGACATTTCTTCCGTTTGTCCAACTGCACTCGGCATTGCTATTGTGGCTCTCATTCTGTACTGGATGTTTTACGTGCCTTGCAATTGGACGAAGGTATGTGGTATTTATAGTATTATCAGTTAAGTAATTTAGATATTCTAATCAATGCTTGTAGATATATATATCATAAAGTTTCGAGAGGAAGTTTAGAGTGTGGCTTCCATCAAAAGATCTTTGGTTCATCGAGAGGAATAGTGAACGACACAGCGTTAAAGTCTTTACCGATGGATCAAAGTAAAGTGGAGGAGTAGGAGTGGGTTTTTCTAAGTGAACTCAAAGCAGTACAAAACGCGGCGCAAGTTTTGAAAGATTTACTTCAAAAAGGCAGAAATAGATTTTTGACAGTCAGCCAGCTCTGAAAGGGTTATCAAGAATCTTTAGAACAACTAAAGAATTCTAGGAAACACTAATATCTTTAGTACAGTTATCTATACTATACTATACTATACTATACTATACTATACTATACTATACTATACTATACTATACTATACTATACTATACTATACTATACTATACTATACTATACTATACTATACTATACTATACTATACTATACTATACTATACTATACTATACTATACTATACTATACTATACTATACTATACTATACTATACTATACTATACTATACTATACTATACTATACTATACTATACTATACTATACTATACTATACTATACTATACTATACTATACTATACTATACTATACTATACTATACTATACTATACTATACTATACTATACTATACTATACTATACTATACTATACTATACTATACTATACTATACTATACTATACTATACTATACTATACTATACTATACTATACTATACTATACTATACTATACTATACTATACTATACTATACTATACTATACTATACTATACTATACTATACTATACTATACTATACTATACTATACTATACTATACTATACTATACTATACTATACTATACTATACTATACTATACTATACTATACTATACTATACTATACTATACTATACTATACTATACTATACTATACTATACTATACTATACTATACTATACTATACTATACTATACTATACTATACTATACTATACTATACTATACTATACTATACTATACTATACTATACTATACTATACTATACTATACTATACTATACTATACTATACTATACTATACTATACTATACTATACTATACTATACTATACTATACTATACTATACTATACTATACTATACTATACTATACTATACTATACTATACTATACTATACTATACTATACTATACTATACTATACTATACTATACTATACTATACTATACTATACTATACTATACTATACTATACTATACTATACTATACTATACTATACTATACTATACTATACTATACTATACTATACTATACTATACTATACTATACTATACTATACTATACTATACTATACTATACTATACTATACTATACTATACTATACTATACTATACTATACTATACTATACTATACTATACTATACTATACTATACTATACTATACTATACTATACTATACTATACTATACTATACTATACTATACTATACTATACTATACTATACTATACTATACTATACTATACTATACTATACTATACTATACTATACTATACTATACTATACTATACTATACTATACTATACTATACTATACTATACTATACTATACTATACTATACTATACTATACTATACTATACTATACTATACTATACTATACTATACTATACTATACTATACTATACTATACTATACTATACTATACTATACTATACTATACTATACTATACTATACTATACTATACTATACTATACTATACTATACTATACTATACTATACTATACCCTGCTACTTCAATTTCGGGGTAGTCGGTTATCAGAGCATAAACTTGTGTACTTTCCCTGTAGGAATTCGGACTGGTCCGATTATAAGTTTTCAACTGGTTGCTTGTTACTCATAGCTGACTTCAGAACCGATTCGCTTCCTTGGAGCAAACTAACCCTTTTAACATGGCGATGTCCTAGGCGATGTCCTGTTTGCAACTAGCCCAAAGTCAGTCCTAGGTAAAACAGTTTCTAAACCAGTTGCGAAGCGAGTGGTTTGCGAACTTGTTTATTCTGGATTAGTTTTCTAACCAGTTGATTTTTATGGGAGAAAATAAAACAATGAAATTTTTTAACAATTATTTTATTTCAAAAATATTTTCAAATATTTTGCTGACACACTTTTGTCGAAACTGTTTGGGGCCGGACGCAATACAACATCCTGACTTCCTCCGCAGTTAATAAATAAATGAATTAATAAATAATTAAATGAAGAAACAAACAAATTTATTAATACATACCTTTCAGCTGCTGGTGCGATTCGTTGCTTCACGCAAAATTCGAACTGAAATCATTTAAGACAAAACGTACAAATCGAGCGAGCCTCGAATCAGAGAAACAGACATGTTTGAAAAATGCAAACATTTCTACGTTGTTGTTGTAACAAAAGTATCGTAAGATCAGCCTTAACAGTACTTTGTTGATTATTTCATCTCTGTTTCATCTTTCGTATTTTCATGTCTCTTTTCGCCTATGAACGCGCACACAGAACGTGAACGATTAGACGCGAACTGACTGACTTCTGCATTCACTGACAGCTACTTGGACAAATAGTTGTCCAATTGACTTACCAAAAAAATTATTATTATTATTATCGATATATGCACTCTCAGCTTGCATAGCTGGAATTCACCTTTTTCTGTGTTGAGGTATATTTTTGCGCGCCAGGTTTGCATTACCACATCGAAGAAGTTACGGATTTTCGCATCTATTTTGTATTTCTATTTTTTGTGTTACCAGTGATGTAATTATTTTATTTACAGTTGGGAGGTAGGTGATTGGTCTGTAATTGCTTTGATTTTGTGTGTATGTGTTTTTTGGTTTTATATATGTTTTTCCCAATGTGAATGAATTCTGGAGTTTTTTGTGGTTCTATCAGGATCTCGTTGATTTGTCGCGTGAGTGTTGAGTGTGTCGATGTAAGTTTTTTAAACCAGAAATTGTGTATATTGTCTATACCTGTAGTTTTCCAGTTATGTGTGTTGTTTATTGTATTTTTTAGTTCGTCTTCGGTGATATAGCATTCTTCTTGTTGTGTGATGTGGCTATGTTTTATCTCTTCCCCTGCCGGCAACTCAGCTAACTTTTAGCGAACTAATTCTCAACTAGTTGTGGTTGATAGTTGGATTATTTTCAATGGAGCCAACTGACTATTTTAACATTGCGATGGCCTAGGCAGTAGTCAATTGTCCGACTCTGCATGACTTTTCAACTAACTTAAAGTTGGTTACTAAGAAGTTACTTAGAAGTTATCTAATTTATAGTTAGCTATAAAATAATTACATTTTAATTAGCAACCAGTTGACTTTATTTAAATCAGCTATAACTAAACTATTAGTTAATACGTTGCAGTCAAATCTTTATACATAAAAATCAATGTTTGCATGATTGTTTTTTAAATTGTAAATTTTTTTTCCTTTTTATTTGAAAAAATTCATTCGATAATTAAAATAATTAAAATACCAATCACCGATTTTTTTTAATGTGTTTTTTTTGTTGGACAAACATTGTTGTTCTTGAAGAACATTGCTAACACTTATATTTTCAATGTAAATTCTGTTTTGACTCTGCACAGCAGAGGAACAGGTGGCTTCTGATTCAGCAAATTACACGATTTTAATTTATTTAACTACAAATCCTTTTTTTTTTAAGCGTTCTTTAATTTCTTTTGCTTGCACCTCTCATTTTAGCTTAGCTTAAATAATTAAAATTAAAGCAATCACTTGAAAAAAATATAAAAATTTTATTAACAACTAACCAATTTAGTTTTACACTTCGATTTCATTTGATTTTATTTCACTGGACCGCACGCAAGAGACTAAGCACTGATTATGATTTCATAATACGCGAAAGAAAATGACAAATATGAGAAATGCAATTCGAATGAGCCAAAAAACAAAGAGCAATTAACTGTTTTTTAAATAACTATGCCACAAACACACGCATTGAACTTGGGGAAATTCTGCATTACTTTGTAGTTAGCTTATAGTTAGGTCATGAAAGTTAACTGAAAGTAAATTACACCGGCACACAAAAAAAAAAGTGGTCTGTACATTTGACTAGACCCACCTATCCTTATGTATTTCGGTGCGTTGAAACCGAATCCGAGGTCAGTTTTGTCCGTACACCCTCAACATTTTGAGTAAATTGCAAAAAACTGCCATTCAAACTGCAAAAATTTGGTGTGATAACGTGTTTTTTCCAAAATAGAAAATACAAATTTCTGTAAAAATGTGTTGTGCAGTGGGCAAATGTGCGCAAAGCAACTGGAACTTAAGTGAGTATCTGTTATTTTGAAAATATTGTCGTATTGCATCACATAGAAGAAATATTAACAAAACGCATATTTTCTAGGTTGCAAGGAAGTGATCAGTGGACACGGCTGCTTCAAAGCCTTTCTCCACCGCTTTGAATACGAGTCGGATGTCCGAACTTAACACCCTCGAGGACGCGGTAGATGCCTCTGCATGGCCCAGCTTTGAGGGTCAGCGCCAACTACCACTAACACAATAACGCATGCACGGTGGCAACAGCAACACAAACAACAACAGTTAGACGATGGAAGGAGGAGGGAGAAGAGGTTAAGGATGAAGCACTGACAAGTGGTCACCATACCAGGGAAGAGTGCGCGCGCCATCATTGCAATAGTCCAAGAAATTTTTTGAACTTAATATAAAAATATAATAGATATAAAGAAAATATAAAATTAAACACGAATTTTTCACGAATTTTTATTTTTTAGTTTAGTGTGTTCTTCGTCCCACTGCTCCTACAAAAAATTTAACACGTTGGCATAATTTCAGTGACGTCATGAGTGCCGCTGTCAAAATATCTGTCTCGGATGTCGTAACCTTATAACACTTGGTTCAATAATGTGTGTGACTAACTAATTAAAACACATTTTTTTGCCAAAATTCATTTTTATTCATCAACATAGTCCCCTTTTAGGGAGATACAATCATTCCAATGCTTTTCCAATCTTTCGATACCGCCTTTGTAGAACGATTTTTCTTTGCCTTCAAAATAGGCGTTAGTTTCGGCGTTTACTTCATCATTTGAGCCAAATCTCTTACCACGGAGCATCTTTTTGAGGTCTGCGAAGAGCCAGTAGTCGCTGGGGGCCAGATCTGGAGAATACGGGGGATGAGGAAGCAATTCGAAGCCCAATTCATGCATTTTTGCCATCGTTTTCATCGACTTGTGACACGGTGCATTGTCTTGGTGAAACAACACTTTTTTTTCCTTCATATGGGGCCGCTTAATCGCGATTTCTTCTTTCAAACGTTCCAACAACGCTATATAATAATCACTATTGATTGTTTTCCCTTTCTCAAGATAGTCGATGAATATTATTCCGTGCACATCCCAAAATACTGACGCCATAACCTTGCCAGCCGATGTTTGTGCCTTTGGACGCTTTGGGCGGCTTTCACCGGTTGCATGCCACTCAGCAGACTGCCGATTTGACTCTAGAGTGAAATGGTGGATCCATGTTTCATCCATTGTGATGTACCGACGCAAAAACTCCGACTTGTTGCGCGTAAACATGTCCAAACAGCTCTTTGAATCATCGATTCGTTGTTGTTTTTGCTCCGGTGTGAGCAAACGCGGCACCCATTTCGAAAACACCTTTTTCATAACCAAATGTTCGTGTATTATGGTGTGTACACTGCCTGCTGATATCTTTAGAATGTCAGCAATCTCCCCCACTTTCACTTTACGGTCGGACATAATGATTTTCAGTGTTTTTTCAACGTTTTCCGGAATAACAGCGTCATTTGGCCGTCCAGTAGATGGAATGTCATCGGTGTCTGTACGACCACGTTTGAATTCGGCATACCAATAACAAATGGTTCTTTTTGATGGAGCAGAGTCCGAATAATGTTTTTCAAGCCATTCCTGGCATTGAACAGTATTTTTTTTTCATTAAAAAACAATGATAAATCAGCACACGGAATTGCTTTGAATTCATTTTTTTTGAAAACTCAAAAGTAGTGTCACTTAAAGCACTGTAACTTGTAAACTAATGGTCGGATTGACATATAATTTTGACAGTAAGCCTAAAAAGGTTCACAATTTCGAAAAAAAATATTGATTTAGTATTAGTGCCGCCATCTATGTGTCAGTCACACACATTATTGAACGAAGTGTTATTCAATAAACCTTGGTGCATACCATAGTGAAATCAATAAAGTGTACCAGGTAGATGACGTACACTTATTTCTCTGAGTAGCAATTGTCAATGTGTTAATTTATTTGTGTCAGATCAAATAACCTTTAGTTTTGTTGTCGCTAAAATAGCGCAAAATTTAAAATTTACTTTCAGTACTCCAGAAATATATATTTTTGTTATGTATTTTATGTTAGAAAAACATAAAAACTGCATTGCCGTGCGTTTTTTGCAGATACAGCACGTTTTTCCTGGCACATAATTGCGTTTTTTGTGTCGGTTTTGGTGCAGAACATATTTTCAAACAATAATTTATTTTGAAATTTGTTCATTCAACACAGACGGGTTATGAACTCTGACATTTGTATTTGCATAATGACATTAACTGTCAGAAAATAAGTGTACGATGAACTGTGAAACCGAAATTGAAGCGTTTTCCGACGCAACGCTCTCGCTCAGTGCGGCATACCGAAATTGAAGCGTTGCGTTGGGATTGTCAAAATCATGAAATGAAAACAAATGTGAAAAAATATCTGTTTAGCTGCCAAAAAAAACAAGAAATTATTATTATTTTGCAAAACTTAGCTCTTATTTGAATAAATTTCTCACAATTTAAATCAAATCAAATATAAATCACAGGCGTTTTTGTTTGTCGCAGCCAACTTCAACTGCTAACGCCTTGTCAAAATTGGAAATTCGATTAGCTCAGCGTCAGAGCGTTTCATTTGCAGTTTGCCCCATACAATTTGTATGGGCACGAAGCCCGCTAACGCTCCAATTTAGGTTTCACAGGAAGAGGGAGTTCCTGCTATCTGGCACACCTTATTAATTTCACTATGGTGCATACTTATTGAAGTACCGATAAAATTGGCGAACAAGCACCAGAGCTATTAGGTCTATTTGAGAACTTTTCCAGTAAAAATTATCTAGCTTACGCTCCCAAAAATTAAACTATTCACAGAAGTAAACAAGCAGAAGTTTGTAAGAATGTGAAAGTTTTAACTTTTGGTTAAACCAGTGGGACTTGGCACATTCACAATACCGAGGAAAAAGGGTGTAAATAGAAGGGTTAAAGAAAAAAACAGCCGATTTTGAAGTTTCACTTGAGGTTCAAAGCTGTAGGGAAACTTAGGTTTAAGAAACATTTTAGAATTAACCTTTTCCACATTGAATTGATTGCGTTGATGAAAATGCTTCTGAAAAAAGTTTTTGATTTTCAGTTTTATCTTCAGCGATCCAAAATAAGTTTAGAAAATACTTTTGATTGTAGATGCACGAGATTAGTCCATTATTTATCGAGTAGTGTAGTATTATTATTAGTGGTGTAATTCAATACGAAAAATTTAAGGTTGTATAGACCATGTCCGAATAGAAAACAATTGTTTTAACTTTCTCTGATCCTATGTATATAATTATAGCAACTGGATGATGTTAGCTATACGCTTGCTTTAAAACACGAACGTCGGAGTACTCGTTCTACAACGGCCGGGAAGAGAGACGCTATTAATCGCATTCGCCGCCTACGGTCTATCGGCAAAAAGGACTTGCCACCGCCATATCCCAATGGGTGGTACTGTCTAATGGAATCATCAGGCTTAAAGCCGGCACAAGCAACAAGTGTTGCTTGCTTAGGTGAGCACTTTGTTGTTTTCCGCACGCTGGAGGGGCAAGTGTACGTTCTAGATGCGTACTGTCCCCATTTGGGTGCAAATATGGGGATAGGTGGCAGAGTCGTAGGCAACAGCATTGAATGCCCTTTCCATCAGTGGAGTTTTAAAGGAAGCGATGGAAAATGTGACAATATCCCCTACAGTTCATGTGGTAACCACTTTCAATTGAATTTGAGGCGAATATTAATCAACAACTTTACAGCTCTACAAGGTTCCAAAGTTAAAAAGTGGATTTCACAAGAAACTAATGATAACATATTTGTGTGGTACCATGCGGAGGGGGAAGATCCATGGGAACTGCCTGTAGTTATGGAAATTGAAAACAAGGAATTGGTATACCATGGACGCAACGAGTTCTACGTAAATTGCCACATTCAAGGTACAATTTTACTTGTAATTTTTTACTTTTTTCTAAAAAAATAGCATTATATCACTCCTGTGAAACCATTTAATATTAGAAATACCAGAAAATGGGGCAGACATGGCACACTTCATGGCTATTCACAAGGCGAGTATGCTTGCTGGAGGAGAGGACCCAAAGAAAAGTCCATTGGCTAACGCTGGACAGCACTGCTGGCAGGCAATGTATGCGTTTATTATTGGGTTTATTATTATTACTGCATAAATCAAGTTTTTACATTGCATTCTCTACAGTTGGACTCCTGGGGAGAGCAAAAAAAAACACATGGCCAACATATCACTGAAGCACACTGTTGAACTATTTCCAAAGGTGCATGTCTTTTGCATGAATGTAACTGGAGAACAGGTGAGCGGACACATAGCGGACATGTGTTTATGTATTTTAACCTTGATATTTCATCTTTTGTGATAAATATATATACGTCGCTGCTTACAGGTTGGGCCATCGTACGTGCAGCTTCATATGAAATCACCTACATTTGGCCGCATTGAAGTTTTGCAAACAGTGACGCCCGTGGAACCATTGGTGCAGAAGGTGGTGCACCGGTTCTATGCTCACAAAGCATTGGGCCCCATTATGAAATTTATGATTCTTGGGGAAAGCGTTATGGTGAGCATAAAGCACACTTATTTACACACAATTCAAAAAGGGGCGACTGTAACTATCGCTGGGTTGTATTCAAAACCAGTGTGCCAACTTCTGTTAGGGTCAAAAATTGTTACAACATGAACTATTGTAGCATTCAGTATTAAACATGAATTTTTCAAATGTCAAGTGGTCCGAATCATTACATTTTTATATTTAAATATATATGCTTATACTTACGCCTACATACATACATAGTTGAGCAAACTATGACTTTTCATAATTTGTGTACAAGTTGGGGAACAAGTCAATTTTTGTTTGCAACTAGTTAATTTTTAAAGCACATTATTAACAAGAATTTATAATATTCGAATTCGAGCTATTTACAAAGAGAAGATCTACTTATTGTATTTAGAGAGAGAATGTGTTGATCATGTAAGATTGCTAGGCAAAGTTCGAAGCTTATACGTACTGATTCATTTACATTCATAAAATCCTTTTATTAAAACAATTTTATTTATTTCTGCGCTGACAGAACATTTCGAGTTCATGTTCAATATCAAAACTTCTACAGTACCTACCGCATTTACAAGGGGTCGGATTACCTTAATATGGAGATTTTCATAACACCAGACCGGTTTTAGAACTTTATATTAAAAATATGTTGAGGCACGATTATATTTTTAAATGTAGAACTACATATATGTTTATGTTATGTTTATTCCGCCTAAGACGATCCAATTTCAAAAGTACGTGCTTTATGTTTACGCTTATTACGAAAAAGTTTAAAACGAACTTAAGGTTAAAACTAACCATTTTGCCAGTCCTTCGAAGCTCGCTCGCTCTCTGGTTTTCTTATTTCGTTATAAATAAAAGCAATAGTCAGATCCGAAAGGTGACATAGCTATTATAAATACCACATAGATGTATTACCAAAACAAACAAAAAATCGGTGCTCAGAAGTCAATGTATAACCAAAAATTTGGTTATATATTTACGGCTATGGCCTTTGGTAGCATTTCACTCTTAGTATATAGCACGCCAGTTTTCAATGTATGCTCAATGCTTTTTCTACAATTATAGTTCGAACGCGACATGGCCATGTGGAATCACAAAATGTTTCGAAGCAAACCGCAACTGGTGAAAGAAGACGCTCTTTTGAAATCATTCCGCAGCTGGTACTCACAATTTTACTCCGAAAACAGCAAATCATTTACAGAGGCACATGACAATTTTGACTGGTAATTCTTCTACATCCAGTGGGATAAATATATAAATGTTCAGGAAGGTTTTGCGTGAATTACAGTAGTTACTTTTAATATTTATAAAAAGTAATTAGAAATGTCTTTATAATAAAATATACATATTGGAAATAAAAATGTGAAATTTATTGTTGCATTGCTAGATATTTTGGGTTTCTCTCTTTAGCCAGGACAGTGTCAAAGTGTCTCCTTCTTGTTTTAAAATCGGTGACAGAGTTTGCCACACTATGTTGTGGTATTCATTTAATAATTGAACCTATGGAGTAAATTACAGTAAATTCATGAGGTAGTTATGACAGACATGTACGTACTTCCGTGTCAGAAAGAAGTTCCTTCTTAATCATTTTCGTTTGTTTGGGACACATAGTTATTGTTTTAAAGGTTAAAGCTCCGCGACCAGCAAAATTGTACTTCGACAATGCCGGTACTATCTGAACGATATCTTCAATACGAATACCAAAATCGCCATCTTGGTAGTAGCCAGGCTCTTAAATGGGAAATAGGAAGATAAAAAGATTTATAAAAGCATGAATACATAGAAGTTGACTAGCGCAACTTTAACATTTCCTTACCATTTGAAATAAACATGTTCTCTTGTAAGCCGGGATCATCTGGCATTAAACGAATACCTACTCCCATTGGACCTTCATGAACGTTTAGAAAATGGCCCACGCCATGCCCAGTGCCATGACCATAATCCAAACCAACATCCCAGAGAGCTTTCCGGGCTATTGTGTCAAGCACTTGTCCCTATCGTACGATTATTAACAGCAAAGCAGCATTGTGTATAACTTTTTTGTACCAACCTTTACTTTTACCGGAAAAATTG
The DNA here is from genome assembly GCA_963971225.1 of Melieria omissa. Lineage (NCBI taxonomy): Eukaryota > Metazoa > Arthropoda > Insecta > Diptera > Ulidiidae > Melieria > Melieria omissa. The sequence continues at coordinate 48,312,056 of OZ020267.1, read as the reverse complement.
TAGATCCAAATGTTAACTGTCCTTTCAACACACGTGTATACGCTTCCTTTTGAAAATCAGTAGGTTGTCCAAAATGCAACGTGCGTGTTACGTCAGTTGTACCATCCCTAGAGTATGTAGAAACATTTTGCTTTGCTTCTTTCAACATTATGAAAACTCACATGTACTGAGCCCCCGAATCACAGAGATAAACCTCCTTGTCATTGATTTGGCGATTTGTTTCCTTGGTGGGATGATAGTGTATGACTGAACCATTTGCCCCCGACGAACTAATCGTTGCAAAACTGAGTCCCATATATAACGAATCTTCACTTTAATCATAAGAAACACGTAATGCAAGCATCTGATTTTAAGCCTTGTAAACTTCATGGACATACGAGCGAAACTCCTCTAACTTGTCGGCGCCGGAAATTTCGTCAACGTACTGTCCATTCAGCACTTCCTGCTCCAACCACGCAAAATACCGACAAAGAGCAATTCCGTCGCGTATATGACAATCAATGAAACCCTTAACTTCGGTTTCATTTTTAATGGCCTTGTTGACAGCAATTGGTGTAATCTGAAATATATATACATAAAAATAAATGGATTTAATTAGGTATATATAAAATTAATATATTACAAGATGTAATTAAATGTACTTATGTATGTACTAAACTATACATACATATATATGAATATTTATGTATTTATTGATACCTCTTGGTGCCGCTTCTGTTTCGGAATCAAAGAAGTCAAATAGTAACTGGAAGTTGGAGATATCCAAATCTTTTCGTCCATTGCAGTTGCCTTTGAGTATAGGAAAAAATTCAGCAAACAAATTATTATCTTACAGGAAGATGAGTAAACAATTCAAACTGTTTATGCTTCAAGTTAATATAAATTCGTATTCGTATTAAATTTAGTAAAACTCATTTCATTATCCCAGCTCAAATTTTCCGCCCTGTGTACGCCACTGATCGAAACAATCAACCACCAAAAAAGCCAAGGATAGCAAAAGTACAATTTCAACTATGCATATAAACATAAGCACATAAAGTCTTTGGTAGGTTGAAGGTTGTCGTACGGTTAAGGAAGGTTTAAGGTATAGATTTACACACTCTTCAACAGCTTTCTTGAAGGTCAAGTACATATCTTGCAAATTCAAATGATTCAGAATAAAATACCAATTAATTGACTCACAGAAGTCGTTAATAACAACGAAGTTGGCCTTCGGAAAATCAAAAGATACCTCTGAGTCGCCAGAGTCACTGCTGAATTTATAAAAGGAAATACACAGAGCAAGAGCTTTGTGATGAAACGATTCACCACTTAGTGGAGATTCACATTTGGATACTATAAGAAAAATCCTTATTTACAAAAACCAAACTCACAATCTACCTACGACGTTAAAAACATTATTAACTTTAGACAACTCAAGTGAAGAATAAAGAATCACAAAGCAAAGATTCGAAATGCCTTTTAATATTGAAAGGAATAAATATCTTGTCATTATTTTACCTCCACTCAATAGATCCAAGATAGAAGTCACCCATTACACATGTTTGAAAATCTTGCACAGATTTAGCGATCGAGATTATATTATCAACATGCTTGCTGTAAATGTCGTAACTGTTGTTAGATGGGATATTACTACCTACGAAGTACATCTCGTTAATCCAAAATAACAGGTTCCACCAATTTGTTCAATTTCGTCATCAGTTAATGCAAGATTATTTCTCTGCTCACCAGATAGTTAGCTATTGCAATCAGGACGCCTCCTCCTCTTGCTATACCAGTACGCAAGTTTCGGTCTCTGCGATAGACTTCATACTACGCGTCGAACAGCTCACTTGAGATAAAATCGAAGCACTATAACGTCGAATTCATGCGGCCGCCCAACTTAATTTTTGCCTTTTCTTATTTCGTTTTTCTCGTTTATTTATTTTTTTCTTTTCACTGCAAAAGTTGTAGTAACATACGAAATTTCTTTACCGATTTTTGTTATATTACTGACTTATTAAAACAATAAAATAAAAGTACTTTCTATAGTTTTAGTGGTTATGGTGTGCGTATGTATGTGATGCATACCTCAGCGTTCAAGTAACCTCAATGGGGTGCACCTTAGGAGACTGCGACGGGGCTTTCAATTGGAATTTTCTTGCACTACATCAAACTTAGTGATTAGTGGAACTTGTTCCATTAACCACTACATCTATTTAGTGCTAGTGGAAAATGTCCCTGCGGACTTCGTAATGCTGGATTTAAGTGCAATTATTTATTTTCTAAGAAGAATTTTCAATATTTGGCAGATGCGGTGGTATGGTGTAGGACACATATCAAGAAAAAGATTAAAAAAAAAAACCTGGTTTGTATAGAAAGCTAGACGCCAAAGCCTCCTAATTTGCACCCACGAGATTTACTTTATAGTTAGTTATATCACACCTAACAACAATATCTTTACAATATTTTCGAAAATGTGTAAAAGGCGACTTCAATCTTGGTTCTACTGAGTGGAGCTATAATGATAAGATATTTATTGGATGCGGGACCTTCGTACTTTGACTCAATTACAAAACTTTTTAATCATTTTGAGTGAAACTGGATCAGACTTGGTATGTACTTTGTACTTAATTCGAATGTGCCGAAATTATTTTTCTTTCAAAATTTGCGGAAATACTTTTTGGGCGATTTAATGTGAAACATTATTGAAAAAATGCATTTTTGACTCTAGGTTTATGTGAACATATAGTCACGCTAGGCCTTGCTGGGTTAAGCTACGTGTACTTACAATATTGCTCAGACACAATCCGATATCGTCGTAATTCTTAATCACCACTTTCACGTTATTCTCGTTTAGATAATCTTTTAAGCTACTTGGTAACTTGAGTGAGTCGATAAAGAGGAGTAATTCCGTGTGTGTTATGATAAGATAAGCGAAAAATACCGGGTTATAGGCGATGTCAGAACCACGCAGATTTAGAAACCCTGGAATGGAGGAATTTTACATTGGTGTTGGTAAAACTATTTATAGTTTTTCTACAAACACGCGATTTCATCCAGAGCGCTCACGACTAGTGCGCCGACCTTTTTTTCCGCCATTTGCTGCTGCACATTGCTCCATTTCTGTGCAACAGTGACTCCACTAAATTTTGTAGGAAGCGGAATTATCGGATTTGCATTAGCCTTTGGCTGCGCACTGCCCCATATCAAATCAATAAGGTTTTGCTCCACCGGCACAAGCATGCATTCTGTATATGAAGGATATAAACTTTTATATGCAGAAAATTGATTACGGGCTACAATTTTTCAGGCAATGTATTTACCGGCGGCTGCCAACTCTTTTTGAATTGGTTTCCAAACGCGATAAGAAAATAGTTTCGGATCTACTCCCACATTGCTACCCTTGGGAAGGTGTTTTGACATACAGCTACCGATAGAAGGTGTACTTGGAAGACCATCCTTCATGAGCTCCCAATTGGCGTCCAACTGCTTGCTTGCCTGCTGGTAGTACCGACCGTCTGTCCACAAAAAGGCCATGTTCGTAGTAACAACAGCCGTTCCGGCAGACCCGTCGAAACCGCTGACGAACGCACGGCGCTCGTCGTGTTCGCATATGTATTCGCTCTGATGCGCATCTCCAGATGGAATAATGTACGCTGACAGTGGAGACGGTTCTTGCTGTGCCATAAGTTGTCGAAGTTTGCTAAGTATCTCACTAGTATCCTTCGCCATTATTTTTGAAAGTGTGACTAACGACCTTCTCGCCAGATTGATTGCGTTTAGACTAATTATATTTGAGCGCCACACACTTGCAAAGCTCAATTACTAAGCACCTTTTATTGGTGTAATCTAGATCTATACACTTGAAATACCGATATAAGTGTTTTATTATTGAGTAACTTATTTGCTCAGATATGCTCGTTTGCAAGTGTGCATCAAAAAAGTTACTATTTATCGATAAATTTCTACCCAGAGTCAACTTCAGCGTAGAGCCAAAGTAAACTTTAACGTAGGAACACAATTGGAGCGTATAGACGTCGGCGTACGGCGCAAATACGCTGTCGAAATACGTTCAGACCATGGTACAAAAATATACAGGTAGATTCAATCCATAGTGAAATAAATTAAATTAATAAATAAATTAAATACAATTAATAAATTGTATCATGGTTCAGACGTTGCCTTGCTCACTATTCCAGCGTGAGCAGCAACGTATGAAAATACGTTTTTCAAATGTCGAAAAATGAATACACCCATACGCGGCGTAAGAAATAGAAATAGATCTAAGTGGACGTACGTCGTTGATACGTTAATACGCTTAGGGTAGAGCCATGGCACAATAAACAAGGTAATAGCATCCCCGCAACACCAAAAACCACATGTATTTTGTTGGTAGGATCGTGTATCGCTACTGTCAAATTCAGCTGTCATTTTCCGACGAAAGAGGGAGAAACTGAAAACAGACAAAAGTGATTGTTGCCAGACGGTGCTGTATTTGAGTGAAAAAACGGGAAAAGTGCTCAGGTCAGTTGTTTTCAGTCAGGTATTTTCATTTCAACCGATGCGGCAACACCGCACCACTGCTGACACCGACGATTTTGACAGAAGCGATACACGATCAGCCGGTGGCTTGCTATAACCTTGTTAGTTGAACCATGGGTAGAGCTAAGCACCCATGGCTGAACTACAAGGTTGTAGCAAGCCACCGGCTGATCGTTTATCGCTTTTGTCAAAATCGTCGGTGTCAGCAGTGGTGCGGTGTTGCCGCATCGGTTGAAATGAAAATACCTGACTGAAAACAACTGACTTGAGCACTTTTCCCGTTTTTTCACTCAAATACAGCACCGTCTGGCAACAACCAATTTTGTCTGTTTTCAGTTTCTCTCTCCTTCTTCGGAAAATATCAGCTGATTTTGACAGTAGCAATAAACAATCCTACCAACAAAATACATGTGGTTTTTGGTGTTGCGGGGATGCTATTACCTTGTTCTTGTGCCATGTAAACACCTATAGCCTTAAACGTAGCTGTCATTACTCATTAAGTAGTGTTGCCAGATACCTAAAATGACTTTCTCCTAAATCTTAAAAAATACAGAGATTTCCTACAAAAGTTAAAAAAATCTCCTTAATTTTAAATGAATTAAACTTCTCATAAAACAATAAAAACACATACACATAATTTTTTTTATTTATCTTCCGGTAAACAACAAAAACTTAACAGCAACAAAATATAACAAATAAATTAAACAAAAAGTGCAATTTTCGACGGGATTTCATTGTGACAGCAATAAGTGAGAACGAGATAAAACGAGCTTACACTTTGTAATATGGCGTTCAAACTGACGACTTAAACGTGTTTAATGTGCTTAAACACGTTAAATGAACAAAACCAGTTCGAAAACCTGTTCATTCACATGCAATTGTTGTTGGAAATTAAACGTGTTAAACCATTTAACATGGTTTGAAACGAGTTTAACGCAAGGTTGCATCCGAAAGCTTTCTATGAAAAAGCTTTTTTGTCAACTGAAAACAGCGCACACACCCTAAACACAAACCAGAAAAAAACATCCCTACAGATTCAGCTGTCAATTTATCACAACAAAACCAAACAAACATTGAAAATGTGAAAATTTTGAAATATATAAAAATTATCGTTTTTTTCGCACTGCTTTCATTCCATTCATCGCCTTTTTGTGGAATCTGAATACAAGGCGTCTAATATTGAATGAAGTTGAGTACGATGCCGTGGTTTATGAAGTATGCGCCAATATTTCGCTCGAATTATGCTCCCAGCACATCAGTTCACAAAATTATTTGTTTGTTGTTTGTAAACAAACTGCTGTCAAATTAAACTTCATTGAGCAGTCTGGACGGTTGTGTTCAACAAAAAGCTCTTTTTACTTAAACTAGTTTAAATGAGTCAGCGATATAATACGGCATTCAAACTGACGACTTAAACGTGTTTAATGTGCTTAAACAAGTTAAATGAACAAAACCAGTTCGAAAACCTGTTTATTCACATGCATTTGTTGTTGGAAATTAAACGTGTTAAACCATTTAACAAGTTTTGAAACGAGTTTAGCGCAGGGTTGCATCCGAAAGCTTTCTATGAAAAAGCTTTTTTACCAACGAAATACAGCTATTCATGTATGAAACACATCCCTTGAAATTCAGCTGTCATTTCAAAACAAAACAAAACCAAACAAAAAATAAAAAATTTGAAAAATTTTAAATGAACTGCTTTCATTCCATTCATCGCCTTTTTATGGCACCTGAATTCAAGGCGTCTAATATTTGGACAAAGTTGAGTATGTTGCCGTGAATTGTGAAATATGCACCAATATTTCGGTCAAATCATGCTCCCAGCACATCAGTTTACAAAAATATTCATTTGTTGTTTGTAAATAAACAGCTGTCAAACTAAACCTCATTGGACAGTCTAGACGGTTGTGTTCAACAAAATCTCTTTTCACTTAAACTAGTTTAAATGAGTCAGTTTGAACGCCATATAAGCTTACAAATTTTTAACGCAATAGGGTGCTTTGACTATTAAAATAGTTGTCAACATATGTTTTGCTGCCAGTGTTCCCAGTGCATCTTACTTTGTTATCCAAAAATCTCCCAAAAATTCACTAAGGATCCAAAAAATCCCCTAACATAAAATATAAATCTCCTAAACCATTCTTCCTCTTAAAAAATCTCTTAAAAGGCCAAGAAACTCCTAAAACTTGAGGAAATCTCCTGATCTGGCAACACTGAGAGCGTAAAGTCACTGTTCATTTCGCGAAAACTTGCAAGTTGCAGTTTTTACGCCAAATCGCCAGCAATGTCTGATTACACGTCAGTGATTAAGTCAATTCTAAAACGGGGTTGTTGTTCAATTAAATGACAAATGCACTATGTGCGTAACACAGCCGTTTACACGGTCGCACATGTGCGTCACGCCGACAGAGAAATCAACAAATTTTGTAAACCCGCAAACATGTTGAACGACACGAATTTCTTGCGTTTACACGCTCATTCTTCTCGTCACGCCGTTCATGTTTGCAAACATAAACGATCGTGTACAGGCCGCTTAAGCAATTTCCCCACTCGTTAGCAGAAGTAAACAAACGCAAATACAGTAACTATAGGCTAACTAAGGCATCTGGAATAAATAAAGTGTTTACAGTATTTTTGTATTCGAAACCTTGATGCGCGGTCGGTCGGTCCTAAGCAATAACTTTTATAATCGTAACTTCGGCTTCGCGGTCAAAAGTATTCCGGCATTCAAATACCTTTTGTGTGGCCGGCCTTTGGCCTGGCTTAAAAAAAATAACCCTCATGGGAGTAACTCGGGCATCGGGATCAGTAAAGTGCTTACAGTATTCTTGTATTCAAATGTTATGATTGTAAAAGATCGCGCCTAAGCAATAACTTTTATAAACGCAATTTCAATATTGCAGGCAGATGCTTTTAACTAAATTTAAATTTAAATATAAAAGCGAAATCACAAAAATATCAAATGTTTTAAATTTCATTGTAAAGGGAATTCCACAGGGTACAATATGGTGACAAACTTATTGTACCTTAGTAATAATTAAAAAAACATTTTTTCGCTTAAAACTTTTTATTAGTACATCATACGTATCTAATGTTGCACATCAAGAGAATGGTTTGAAAAATACCTTTCGTTTGATACCCATATCGTGTAAATCAGTTGGAGATTAATTGCGTTTTTTTGATAAAAGCTTTGAAGTTTGACCCCGAGCCACGCCTTTTATGGACGTTTCCCAGGCAAAATTTTTAGTTTGTTAGATGCAGGAGTCAACCCTCTATATAAAAGCATACTCATTTATTTTTTTCACGAGGGTTCGCTATACTCTTGTTATGCCTCGACGAAAGTTGGGTTTTTGGGACATTTTTGTCGAAATCACAGGATCAAGTAGCATTTAAAACTTAAGCGACAAACTCGACTAAAATGAGCAAAATTCAAAGTCGGATTTCCCTTAAAGTAGAGCCAAACGCCTGGTGGATCTCAACTCAGTATACCTATAGAAAAGTCGCTCAGTAGGTCCCCCGCTTGTTACTATTTTTGAGCGTAAATTTCACGCACAGTGTAGTTTTTAAAAATATATACGGTGCGAATTATGTACAAAAAATGTCTTAGTATAATTATATAATCAAGTTTGAGCTTATATCATTTCTTGTTCTTCCAAAAATCTTAGTTGACTTCGTCGATTCGACGAAGATTACCAACAACTTATGTTAAATATGATTACGCTTCTAGGGTTAAATATGGTGAAAGCACTGCAAATGAGAAATAATTAGACAAGTATTTTGTCATAAAAATCTTAAGGGCTCAACAAAGGGCAAAGAAACTTGATTTATTGGGTCCATTGATTTCAAACTTGCGTGCAAAGCCGCCGGGCCCGGATAATTTTCGAAGCAGAACCTTAACACGTTGAGCCCAGCGCCGAATTTGCTGTCCGTTCCGTTCAGCCGGCAACCGGCAAGTGATATAATGTTGTTTAGAATGTTTCAATAAAATTCATTAAAAATACATTTGATCATATTTCATTGAGACTATATTTATTTTTTAACTTTTATACTCTTGGTCCCACGAACCGACGCCAGCCAAATTATTGCGGGCTGGTTTTATTAGCTTCCTTTCTTTTCATTTCCCTTTTTAATTGTTTCTGTTGATTACTTATTATTTTTTATTTTTTAGCGATCATATAAGTCGCCATACCAACCATGTTTTATTTTCTTTTCTATGATGTGTGTTTTTGTGCAGTTTTATTTTCACTTTGTTTTGCTAATTTTAGAGTTCAGTTTAAATGAGTGTGTTGTGCTTTTGTTTTTTAAAGAGAATAATAAATTTTTATAAATTTTTACGGGTTGTTTCTGGTTACGAAAAAGGTAAATATTTTTGCAATTTATTTATTGGGGAGCATAATATCCAATGAACGACTAGTGAGGGTATTTGTGCTGATACCATTACATTAAAACCCCGTTTGGGCATTGTGCTGTTCCCTCGGGTGCAGTGCTGACCGTATCGGAATTTTTGGAAACGACAGTCGCCGTAGCTCAGCTGGCTGGTGCGTTGGGCCGCGAGTCAAATGCGACGCACGAATCCAGGTTCAATTCTCCGTTGCGTTAACACCGAAAAAAGAAAAAACAACAATTTTTCTTTCGGCGGCTGTCCTCTCAGCAAGGAATGGCAAACCTCTGAGAGTAAAATTGCCTATGAAAAAGCTCCCAACTCGCCGTTCGGAATCGGCATAAAACTGTAGGTCCCTTCCAACCTTGTAAAAACATTCGCACGCACAACACGGTTGGTTACGGGTAGCTAGGCTTTAGTCTCGTAATCGGACTGTCATGCCAGTCAAGAAGAAGAAGATTGGCTAATGTATTTTTTTATTAGCCGAATAAGACAAGCACGATACCCAAAGCACTAACAAAACACATGTGGTTTTTGTTGTTGCCGTAGTGCTATCACCTTATTAATACACCTTGTCTTCTCTTTACTCGTGCACATTGAAATTGTGGTTTTTTTGGCAAAGCGATCGCTCAACCATTTTTCGTATGCAAATTTTGCTTGTCTGCTTCTTGTTTGAAAAAATATTAATGCACAAAAATACAGTCGTGTCTGGATATAGTGAACTAATTATTGCAAGGCCTGTTCACAGTATTGAGGTTGTTTACTATATCAAGGTTAGAATTTTTGTTCGAAAACTCGTTTTATGTGCTCAAAATACACTTTGTATATATAAATTTAAGAAATCATTTAAATAAAAATAAAAACCTTACTTTCAACCACAATCGATTTGCACTCGACAAAAAACATAACCACTGAGGTCAAGAAACAGCTGATTTTGTAACAATCAACGGCAAAAATACAATTTAGGGGAATACCCTCTTTTAGTTTTGATTACTTCTTGTGTTTTTTTTTTGCTTTTTGCTTGAAATTGCTTTCACAATTTTGTTCACTATTGAGAGGTTTTCGATTGTTCACTTTTTGGAGTATTCAATGTAAAATGTTCACTATATAGGGTGTTCACTATACCCAGACACGACTGTATTGTAATCCAGAATGAAATTTTGGGAAATTATGTGCTGTATCAGATATATGTTTTGCAGAAAGTAAATTCATATAAAAGGTTTTTGAACTATGAAGTTTTAATGAAACAATTTTTATTATGATAATAAAACAACACATTATCAGCAATGCATTTCTTACACTAACCAACTATTTGCATCTTGGTTTAATGAAAACAGTGACCTTCTCAGTCCTCATAAACTTAAAATATTAAAGAAGTTAATTACTACGTAAACATTGTTCGTGAATAAAATTTTAAAATAAACTATCAAAAAGATCTAAAATTAACCTATTTAAATATAACAAACATATTGTTTAACCCTTTCAGTAACAATGTCCAATATATTGGACTACAGCCCGGTTTATTTTCATGTCGGAAAAGGTTAATATTAATTAATTTTACGTTTGTTTTAGCATGTATTATTTATTCAATATTGGAATTGCATTCGCAAATGACCTGCATATGCATATATTTTGAAAGGGTATACAGGTAGACCTCGCTTAACATGGTAGTTAAGTTCCTGGAAAATGCCGTGTTAAGCGAAATCGTGTGAAGCGAGGTCTACCTATATGTACATAAATATTTATTTATTTATTTTATACAATTACAATATTAACTTAATTATACTGTAATTGGAATTGTAAGCTTTGGCATCTAAGGATGTACATAAATAACTGTTTGAAACATACAGATGAAAGATTAAAGTGAGGTCTTTTGGTTTCAATACCGTGTGGACCGAGGCTTTTTACGTGTTAATTGAAAATGTGGCGCAAAATGTGAACCGTGTTATTAAAAGGCGCCATGTTATCCGAGGTGCGTGCTAAGTGAGGTCCACCTGTATTTGAATTGTGTTGTTGTTGTGCTGTGCTAATTCTATTACGTTGATGTTGTATAAACTAAAAGACTGAAAATGTTCAAAAAGTAAATAAATAATGAAATACGAGGGTTGTGTATATTACAGGAAAATTATCTCGCATACTTTCGACCAGACCGAACAGCAGTTGCTGTCAGATTTGGTACTTCCCGAATTCCCGAAATATAAACGGATACATCAGCATGTATGTAAGTATATATATCGAGCCCATATATAAGAGTAACAAATTATTATTTTTTTCTGACTTGAATAAACATGAATTTAGCAGCGACTTTATTTATGGTTCAAAGCTATTGCGAGTTCACATTGGATTATGGCTATTAGAAATTCCTTGTATTTAATTAAATAGATTAATTGTATAGATTTAAGCGCTTGATCACGCTGCATCTTACAAACTAGCACTTTTCAACATAAAGCCGACGTCCCATCAGAGCCGACGACATTGCTGACAGCAACTACTGCCTTACTTAAGGTTGGGGTTTCGTAAACCACAATAGTTTAGAATCGAGATACAGACGATTTCAATTTAATTCCGGTAGTTGCCTCTTAAACAGCCGTCGTAGCTCAGCTGGCTAGTGCGTTGGGCCTCGAGTCAAATGCGACGCTCGAACCCAGGTTCAAGACTCCGTTGCTGCTAACACCGAAAAAAGAAAAACAACATATTTTCTTTCGGCGGCTGTCCTCTCAGCAGGAAATTGCAAACCTCTGAGAGTAAAATTGCATATGAAAAAGCTCCAAACTCGCCGAAATCGGCATAAAACTGTAGATCCCTTTCAACCCTGTAAAAATCCGCACGTACAACAGGGATAGGCCTTAGTCGCGGTATCGTGCCAGTCAATTATTAAATTATTTTATTATTAGTTGCCTCTTAAAAAAAATTCTTGGATCTGCAATTAAAATAACGTGGATTATCGAAACATGAAAATTGGCCGACACCCTGTAAGAATTGGTGTCAAACAGTCCTAATATCTTTATTGCTATCATTAAGTTCGATAATGAAGTAAATCTACGCACACATACATACCTCCATCTATTATACAAAACTTTGTACGCATTTATGTGTCAATAAGGCTTTTGTTGTTCAGTGAATTTTAAATGTGCTCAGTCCAGTTTACACTGTCACAACCACTTTGAGTCAGTTCATTTGCAGTATTTCAGATGAATACACTAAGTTATTGAACGCAGTTAATATTATCGAATAAGACTCATACCGTTGTGCTATATTAAAAAAAAATCATTTTTTACGGAATTTTTGAGCGTAGTTGCTTTTTAAACATGGAGCGTACAATTTTAAGAACGGTGGTAATTATTTGCTGCGTTGCTCAGCTTGGATATGGAAGGTTGGATTGATTTATTTTCACATTACTGATTTATAGATGTACAATATCTATCTATTGTAGGACTGTGAATAGTACGATTTCTTTAAACGTGATCAGTGCAAAATCGGAATGTGATGGTGAATTAGGCAATATTTTGAAGCAAATAAGAGCACTAATGCACCGCAACGCAATGCAGGGGTACATTGTTCCGATGAGCGATGCCCATCAGGTTAGTATACAAGAAGAGCATGAATTTATTCTTATAAGTACCATGGAATTAAACATAAGTAGGACTTGACAATCAAGCTGAATTTGAAAATTGTTGTATCTGAATAATGTATTTTTTCGGTGAATTTTATGCTTTGGATGCGCAAGAAGCATTTTCAAAATTATTACGTTGTAAATACATACATACATCACATAAAAGTTAGAAAAGGTTAACATTATATACTTGCATACATACATACGTAGAATACTAGTACAATAACCTGATCACGAGATTAAGGCCTATCTTCGAATCGAACTTCGAAGGCGAACTTCGAACAGTTTCACAACACAATACAATTGCACTTTTCGAAGGTTGTAATTTTCTGTTGAGAGGACAGCCGCCTAGGAGGATATTTTTTTTCAAATTTTGTTAGCTACGACCAGTGTTGTGACTAACATATTAAAGTGGTGTAACTAATCACGTAGTATATTACTTTTGCTTTAAAAATGTAGTGTAACTAGTTACTTTTCCCATAAGAAATCACCTTCAGTAATATTACTACTTTTTAGTCAACAAAGTTATAATTTTCATGTAAAACAACAGCACTGATAACATAATTAATATGTATTACAATTATACAACGCTGCGTTTGTTCATACTTAGCATAGCTCGCGTGTTTCATTTCCAACTCAGTTTGGTAGTGGAGAAACAATTAACATTTGCAAGCAAATTCAAATGGTTTTAACGAAAAAGGTAAAGAAGTTCAAATTGTAATTCAAAATGAAATAAACATTTAACCTAATTTTTTTCCAGAATTACTACTTTTAATAGCTGGAAATTCCGCAAATATTTCTATTTGTTGACGGAAAATAATATGTTACTCTTTGTGATACATTACTTCACATTTCCAGTAATAAATAATGTAACGATATTACTTTCAAATGTCAGTAATGTGTAGTAAGTAATATGTTACTGTCAAAAGTAATAAGTCCCAACACTGGCTACGACAGACATTCGTACCTCGGATTGAAGATCACTTGGACTCGTAACGGGTTATAACTAAAAATCTGCACTAATTTCCATGGCTTGCTATTTTGTTCTTTTTATTTTTCAAATGCTAATATTATGCAATTAGCGAATTGATTGCATCATCTTTTTAACGTGTAATTTGTAATAGCTTACAAATTCAATTAGTGCGTAAAATGGCTTCTAGGCAGCAATACCTCCGCGAGCGCGTTGTAAATTTTTATAAAAAACATGAAGACGCAGGAAAAAAGTTTACGTGTGTGCATTTTATGGTGGAAGGCGTCTCCAGAAGAACAATTTACTCAATACTAAGTACTCTGAAAATAGAAAGGCAACCGGGTTCTGGAAGAAAGCCGACTATTATGACGCCGAAAAACATTCGGAAGCTGAAGACTGCGTTCAACAATAAGGATTGCATAAGTCAAACCGAAGCCGCACGAAAATTCGAATGCTCACAGCCATATATCTGCAAAACGTTAAACAGATTAAACATTAAAGCCAGAAAAAAGCAGCGTTGTCCAGGGTACACTGAAGAGCAGATAAGGCAAGTGAAATCGCAATGTCGGTGGATGTGCAAGAATTTGAGTGGAAAATCATTCATTTTGGATGATGAGAGCTACTTTTCACTCAGCGGTCCGCAAATGCCGGGCAACGATATTTATTACACAAACGATGTGTCTACAAAGCCTCCTGAGATAAAGTACAAATTTAAAAAAAAATTTGAGTCCAAAGTTATGCTCTACATAGCTGTTTCTGCTAAGGGTATTTCTGAGCCATTATTTAAACCAAATGGGCTAGCAATAAATCATGTGACGTACTTTAATCAATGTTTGGACAAAATTTTGATTCCTTTTATACATAAACATCATAAAAATGATGAAATCGTATTTTGGCCGGACAAAGCCTCTTCTCATTATGCAAATGCGACATTGGAGTTCTTGGTCGACAAAAACATCTACTTTGTTCCTAAAGAGAAGAATCCAACAAACTTGTTTTAATGTCGATCCTAATATTTCGGGGGGGGGGGGTTTCAACCCCCAAAACACACCCCTGAATCCGCCACTGATACTGCACTTACTAATACTTTAAATACATTTACTAAATAACCATGAAATTATATTTATTTTCTTTGAAATTGTAGAATGAGTACATTGCGGATCACGACAAACGTTTGCAATATATTAGCAAATTTACGGGCTCTGCGGGCGAGGTCGTTATTACTCTTAACGAGGCAGCTCTTTGGACTGATTCGAGATATCACCTTCAAGCTGAGCAACAGCTGAATCATAAATGTTGGAAATTAATGAAGCAAGGTAAGTAAGGTTACAAGAAAATGCCAGCAAAAGTGAAACCAAAGCATACTTATGTAATGAATTTACTGCCAGTGCTTAGTCTATCTGCTTCCAACTTTCGACTGTCATAAGTTTGTCATTTAAAAAATCTGTATACAATTTCTTGTATTTGAACTACAGCAAACACATGTGCAACAATGAAGTTTGTTGTTTGAATTAAAGTTAGCTATTTTAGCTCATATCTCGAAACGCAGCATTTGATACATTTCTATTATCCGGCTTTGTTACCCTTTTTTAAACATTTGTTGAAAGAAAGTTATAAAATTCCACCAAAACGAGGTTCAAAGTTCTTCTATTGAATTGGTTGAAAAGCAGAAAACAAAGAGAACGTTCAACAAGGCAAAATGTGCTCAAAAAGCACTTAAAAGCTTTTTCTTCGTCACAACCTAATTTTTTCCAGCCAGGGATAGACAAATCTTCTTCTTTCATTACAGAACGAATGAATTTGAATTCAAATTCAAATTTTTTTTTATCAAGTCAATGTTATTTTGCTTTTCCCCAAATACCAGTCACAAAAGATGTGCAATAATACCATAAATGCTATTAACAATAGAACTACCGGGAGCGGTCATTTGACGGTTTTCACTATTTGATTAACCGTAACTTGAAAACAGTTTAAGTTACAAATCTGGTTCTCCTTGACTTTTAGTATTTTGCACTGAGCTCAATATTCTAAAATTTTTCAATCACTCCGGCGATCTGTTTTCTTTTTATCATCGAGTTTACCTACCTGACGAAATTTACTATGGTCATGAGCAGTGTTGGGACTTATTACTTTTGACAGTAACATATAACTTATTACACATTACTGACATTTGAAAGTAATATCGTTACATTACTTATTACTGGAAATGTCAAGTAATGTATCACAAAAAGTAATATATTATTTTCCGTCAACAAATATAAATATTTGCTTAATTTCCAGCTATTAAAAATAGTCATTCTGCAAAAAACCAATCAGGTAAAATGATTATTTTATTTTGAATTACAATTTGAATTTCGCTACCTTTTTTGTTAAAACCGCTTGAATTTGCTTGCAAATGTTAATTGTTTCTCCACTACCAAACTCAGTTGGAAATAAAACCCGCGAGCTATGTTTAGTATGAACAAGTGCAGCGTTGTATAATTGTAATACATCTTAATTATGTTATCAGTGCTGTTATTTTACATGAAAGTTATAACTTTGTTGACTAAAAAGTAATATTGTAATAAGTAACTTGAAAAAAAGTAGTAATATTACTGAATTCTTATTACTGTGATTTCTTATGGGAAAAGTAACTAGTTACACTACATTTTTAAAGCAAAAGTAATATACTACGTAATTAATTACACTACTTTAATACACGTGTATTAGTCACAACACTGATCATGAGTAATAGCTTTACTTTTAAAATATTTGCCAAAACTATACTTTCTTACATTCAAGGACATAAATAAATATTGTTTTAATGCTTACAATGACAAATTTCTTCAGATTCAACCAATTTCGTTAAAAGCTCTGAATACCGTCATTTGACCGCTCACGGTAGTAGTAGGTATGAAGCCAAACCCGGTACACCTAGTGTTAATTTCAGGATTTAACATAATTTTTGCGACTTAACAGTCCGAATCATATTTTTCATGGGAAACAACTATATCGTAAAGTTCGACGTTTTGAATGGTAAATTTACTCAAAGTTTTGTCATGCGAATGTTGTTTTATTGACATTATTTACAGTAGCTTTGATGTTTATTTTGGCCAAAAAAGTTTTAGTAAGCAGTTTCGAGCTTTTATTTTTAATGATTTTTTACGTGCACTAACTTAACAATAGTATGTCGATTAACTAAACCACGAAAAATATCTCGAGGTAACGTGTGCAGATTTATTGAAATCGGTTGTCATGCTTACCCCTGCTGAGCGACAAAAAGCTGTACAAGAGCTGCCAATGTGTTTAGAAAAATGCATGGTTTGGGGCGGTGTATGCAACGGCGAAATAATAAAGTCGTTTTTTTTTTAACTTTATGATAGACAAAAAAATACCATCAATTCCTTATCGTTCGATGAATATAAGCTCTTTTATACATTGTTATCAGGTTTGACCTCTGATATTTACCTTTTGATCAAAAAAGAACGGGAATAAAAAAAAACACGAAATGAATGACACAATCTCCAAGAAGTTGCATTGACTTTTCTAATTTTTGAATATTTTTTTAATACTTAATCAAACGCTTAACAAATAACCCGTTTTATTTAGCCAAAATATGCATGTGAACAATTTCACTGGTTCCAAAAAATATATATTCAACAGTTATTTGAGGTTTTAAACCTCAAAATCTCCTCTCTGTCTGCGCTATTGATACGCAAAAAACATCCGCGTAAAAAAAGTAAATTTTTTGAACAAAGTTACTTATTCGTTTATATTGAAAAAAATAACATAAATTCATTGTAGCAAAAAAAGAAATCTAAGGAAATCATTCAATAAAAAAATTGCTTTGTAATATTTAATTCTTAAAATAATCGGTCATGAAACATTGAGACTTTTTCCTTTTTAAGGCCGTTTTCTCAACTTACCTTTAACTTTAAAGTTCACTTTAACGGGTCAATAAACCCATTTTCGTTTTCTCAACCGCTTGGTAAGCTATCCTCCCGATAAAACTTACCGGTCAAATTGAGTGCCTGTTAAACTTTAAAGTGAACTTTAAGTGGAAATGGTGCCAAGTACAGCTAACCCTTCTACAACGCGGGGAATAGGTTCCCAAAAAATGCCGCGTTGTAAGAAATCGTGTTGTAGGAGATATGAACTCCATACAAAAATTAGAGTTTGGTTCCAAAGTCAAAAATTTTTCAATACAATATTGGAATTTGTATAGTAAAAATATGTGCTTAACACATTTTAAGCGGGTAGCCTAGTATATGAAACTATGCTGCGTAGCGGGCATTACTTGCAAAACAAGCAAAAATTGCGCGATCCAAAATAAATAAAACTTGAAATTTATGAAACTAAAATAATTATATGAAATAATACTTTCAGTTTTATATGAAAACCAATCCGGTAAAAATACCGTCTCCCGCTTTTAAAGTGCCTACATTCAAAAGGTAAAAATACCCGCCCCGCTTATAAGCAGCAGTTTTCACAACGGGTAATTTTACCCGGCCCGCTTTTAATGTGTTAATATATTTTTGTGTATTTATTTGTTGAGTCATAAGAACATACATATTATGTAATTTAATAACACTTCATTTATTTAAACAAAAACTGTTTCACAAATTTTTTATAATTTAACTGGAATTAGACTGAATATTTTTTCGCAATTTTTTACACGCGTTTTTAGATTGATGCTCTTATTTGCAATGGCGACAACAAACTAACAAAAAAATTACTACATCAAATGAAAGTAGCATAAATCGTTGTGTGATGTTAGAACCGCGGGTAAACCCCTTTTTTAATTTTGTCGTTGTAGAACAAAATTAAGATGTTGGACAAGAGACTACACAATTACGTATTTGATTGTCACTTTGTAAACACATGTTCAAGTGTAGGGTGGCAATGCTATAAAAAAGATAGGTATCAAAGTATGAACAAAATGCAAAGAATTTTATTTGGGAAAGAAAACCTTTTTCAAATTAATATAGTAAATATTTGAAAAAATTTTCGTACATAAAAATTTTCGTACAAATCGCGTTGTAAGAGTAGCGTTGTAAGAAAATGTCCGCATTTTGGGAACCGTGTTGTAGCGAAAACGCGTTATAGGAACCCGCGTTGTAGGAGGGTTACCTGTACATGCATATGTTTGTTTACAAACAAAAAACAGCTCGTTATGAAATTATAATTTGAAGTGAAATTTGAATTTGGGATCTTTTGGTATGGAAAATAGGCGTGTTTCTTAAATTCATGCACTGGAAGACGTTTTTGAAGGTACGGAGTCGCAAAATGCGGCAAATAGAACATATAACAGCCAATTGGACTATTTAACTGCTTTGCACTGCTGACATGTCCAATCGCTGCTGGGCCGCCACCTGTAATAATAATAATAATTGATTGGCACGACAGCCCGCTTACGCGAGACTAAGGCCTAGCTTCCCGCAACCACCCGTGTTGTGCGTGTGAATTTTGTACGCGGGTGGAAGGGACCTACAGTTTTATGCCGATTCCGAACGGCAGGTTGGGAGCTTTTTCATAGGCAATTTTTACTCTCAGAGGTTTGCCATTTCCAGCTGAGAGGACAGCCACCGAAAGAGAAAACGAGTTTCCCGTTATTTTTTTTTTTAGGTGTTACTACATGCAGTATTCGATCTTGCGTCGCTCTGCATGCGACTCGTTGGACCGCGCACTAACCAACTGAGCCACGGCGGCTGCCACCTGTGCCAGCGATTAATCGCTGCCTGTGCAATACGTCTCGCTCTTCTCCTCTGCAAGTTCCAGCTTGGACTGGCGCTTCAAGCAGTCGAACTTGTCCCTCAACGATTTCCAACGTCGGAACACGCCCCATTTGGCAGTAAAAGCATCAGCAAGATTCAGCTGATTGCACCGCCAGTCGTAGACCAGAATTGCAAAAAAAAACGCGTAAAAATGAAAAACCGCATAAAATGTAATTGCGAGATGTTAAAAAAACGCACCAAAAAAACGCCGCAAAGTGAGGATTGAGTGTACTTGATTTGCAATTAATATAAGTATATTCAGTAGTATATTCCGTTTAGCTGCATTCACCTTCGATGCACATGATTTGGCACTTAAGCGAAAAATGCAGCTAAGCGGAATATCCTTAGTGCACCTACATATGGGCATCTCCCAGTGGCACGGACGCGACATTCGCACGCTTTCAATTACATAAAAAACAAGAAAGAAACACAAAAAGTCAATATGTTTTTTTAGTGTTCTAATGCGCTGAAATGGTGCTACATTTTAGAAATACATTTGAAAGATTTAGTACAAATTAGTACAAAATAATAAGCAATTATGCAATGAAACGGACGCGACAAAAAAAAGAAGTTTTTTTGAAGCTCTTATAGAAATATACAAAATTTAGCGATTTTTGGGAACTTTTTTTTATATATATACATGCAAATGAAGGTCAAAGGATAACTTTTCTTCGTAGACTTATGAAATATGAGAATTTTTTCTTTCCTTTTTTTTAATTAGGTATATCATGAATACGGACGCGACATCACGGACGCGACAAATTTTTCCAAGGGTATTCCCCTTATTAAATACAGTAATCGTTTTCATTAAAACACTTCAACTTTTAATAAAAATAACATATAACAAGTTAAATTCAAGTTACAGCAATCAAAATAAGGAAAAATTAAAGTTAAAAGTTCTTAGTGTGGTTTATTTAATTTTCCTGAGGAACTCTATTGAAATTAGATCGCGTTTAATATCGCGCACACAGCTCTTACAATCATTAGCAATGCACCTTTCATTCATCACATCGCAGCAAACTGGTTTTAGAAATAACTTAATAAATTAATTAAATTATATTATATTAATTATTTGTACAGTATTTTTCATCAACCCTTTCCGGAAATTTGATATATCGTACAATTTTTTTTTAAGATTTTTTTTTGACAGCGAACGTTTTTTTATGAAACGGCTTTTAAATTCTTATTAAGGAGGTTATGTTTTACCATTCTGTTTGAAAATATAAACCACAATAGCCGCGGCTATACAGTGTGAGTGCGATTTGTAAGCAGTTCTTTGCAAGAATTTGGCGATGCGATGCTTCTGCGGAGGAATATTTGAATATGTAATACTTTTTAGTAGCAAAAAGACAAACAATTTCAAAGTTTGAATCTCAGTTGATTTATAAAACTTATTAAATTTAAAAATTTTTGCTTCTAAATATTTTTCCCGAGCCTTTAAAAAATTGTATGATATATCGTACAAATGACCACAAGGATTGCAAAGCTTTGTACGATTTATCGTACAAATGGCAGGCAAAGGTTGCAAGTGATGTTTGCATTTTTTTTTAAGTTATGGATTGGTAACAGAATTTTTCTAATACAATTCGACTGATCGACTATTTCTATTCAGAAATAACAATTACTTAACGATTTTGTGTTTCACTGGGCAGACGCAGATTATGTAAGGTTAGACATGAGTACTTGCCACTCCCACTACGATAATAAGAATCAGCTATATTCGGTATCTTTCTACAAAGCTATATGGTGTTTGATTGATTCTGTGTTTTATTGAGGGGAAAAGGGCTTTGCAACAGCAATAACGGTTTTCTAAGGCCTGATAGATGTTACTCAATTGTTTATATATATAATTTATATAGTTTTCGATCAATGAAATCACGTTTTGATTTTTGTTGTTAAATTTATATTTTCTTATCAAATAAACCAATGAATTGTTCATAAAATAAAAAAAACGAAAAAACAGTTTCAAGCATTTTTACTCCTTTGCGGACCATTTTGCGATATATCGTACAAAATTGCTGAAGCTGTTATTCTCAACCAAAATAATTTTTTTGATATTTTCTTGTATTTTATTGCTAAAATGTTCAATGAGAGTCAATATTTCGAAAAAAAAAATTGTATCTCAAGAAATGCGGAAATTTACCGGAAATCGAAAAACAATCGAATCGATTCAGAGCTTCCGGTTACGGACGCGACAAATTTTAAACACCCATAAAATTTTTTTCCGATTTTGCCGGGAACCAATTATTATAGTTTTCTAACGGGAACAATGCACCTATTTAAAAACTGACAGCTAATTGCATTTGAAAAGTTTGTCCATTAATGACAACAACTAATAAGGTTTTTTGGGCACGGACGCGACAATAGGATACAGGAAGAAGCAAACTAAAAAAACTTCCGTTCTTTGAACTCCACTTTCTCTCGCTTTCTCTAATACATAAGATTGTTGTTAGTAGAAAACTTTTGCATTACAAGAAAAATAACAAATTACTTGAATAAGATAAAAACGCAAAGACAAAATGTGCATATAATTCGTCAAAAGGCTCAGAAAAATTTTTTTTTCCTTTACAGTAGTATATTTCGGTCAAAAAGTAAAAAAATTAAAAATTCTTTTACATTTATAAAATATAGATATTTAAGCTGTATTATTGGATAATAAAAAGTTTTTCTGAGCAATTTGAATTTTTCATTCGTGGTGGACCTTTTTTGGGAGATGCCCATATATTAAAAATGTCAAAATATATACATATATATTATATCAATATTGATATATTATATATATCAAAATTTTGCACGAACGAATTTATTGAATTATTGAAAAGATTACCAGTATACGACTGAACAAATTTTTATTAGCAAATGAACCAAAACATAACATTTATGTATGCACTGGATATATTGAAAATATTTATATACATATTCTTACTGATATACTTTTATGTAAAATAATCGGTAATTTTACCCTACGAATATTTAATTTTTGACAATTTCACAACCATTGCCTCCATTTCAAAAGCGACGTTGAAATGACGAAGCGTGCGTGTTGAAATGAGGTGGATTGGTAATAAAATTAAATTCGTAATAATTTTCCAGTGCTGCTAAAAGAAGTATTTTTGATACAAATCGAAGAAAACTTGTGAAACTGTGAAATTTTCAAAGAAAACTCGGTTTGCGAAGTAGTGTTTTGGCCAAACCATGCAGCTAAGCGAATAGGCAGCTAACCGGAATGTACTGTATTATGCTTTGTTACTCGTATTGTTATCATATTTTCCATGCATATATCGGATAATACATTTTTCTTCAGGCTTACCAAATGTACCAAGCGAGTCCGAGTGGCTAATTACCAACTTGCCACCAGAATCTACTGTTGGCGTGGATCCCTTCTTAATAACGGCTAATAACTTTAACGCAATGAAAAGAAACCTTAACGCGAGCGGGCATGAGCTAATTGCCTTTTCTGACAACCTTGTAGATGCTGTGTGGAGCACGCAACCAATTCTCAGTCAAACACCAATAATCCCACTTGAGGTGAAGTTCTCAGGTAAATATACTGTTGGGTGCAAATATATACAATATACAACTCGCACAATTGAGTATATTCTGCGGTGTTGAAAGAAAAAATATACTGTTACAACTGTGACTTCTCTAAGTTCGATTGTGCTTGAAAATAAAACCACTTCAATTACTCAACGCAAAACGCATTCCAAAACCAGCAATCATTTTATTTACAAATTTACACTTTGGTTATCTTTACACTACTACTATTGCATGCATTCCCTGTGCTTGCTCAAATCAGACTCGACCTCTGCGCTGCACCCGGCTGCCTTTTATACCTGTCTGGCTATCGCGCCGATTGTTCTTGCACATTCCAGTTGGACTATCGCTCGATCGTTCTCGCACAACCCATTACCATCGCAAACCATCCTTTTCATATCGAAATTATAGCAAGCCGGCCGTACTCCAAAGTGCATGCCAAAAAGTGCATACAGTCGCTCACATAAGTTTTCGTACAGCACTCTGTTCTCAAATAAATGTCTTGAATCTTCAAAACAAACCAAGTTTTTGAGTTCCATTTCACTAGTGTCTTTACCACAATACTTACACTCAAGACTCCAACAAAAATCTTAACAGAATGTTCAGCGAGACCATAATTATGTGGACGAAACTTCGAAAATTTCCCAAACATTCTTTTAAGATTTTTGTTGGAGTCTTGAGTGTAAGTATTGTGGTAAAGACACTAGTGAAATGGAACTCAAAAACTTGGTTTGTTTTGAAGATTCAAGACATTTATTTGGGGAAAAGAGTAGATACGCTTTCCAGAAATGCTTCAACAACACGCAATGGGGGGGGGGGGCGGGGTGTGCCTAATTCTTTATTAAGTACTAGACGAGCCGGTGAACGTTGATTCAACTGTCACTTTCCCCAATTAGCACTTTAGCAAATGGACCGAAGGGTATCAAATTCCTAACTGGCTATCAAACTATCAAAAACTCGCACCACTCCTTTGCATCCACAGTCCGACGGCATGGTGGAACGCTTTAATCGGACACTGAAAGAATATCTGCGGAAAGGGTAGGCAGGAATCAAAAGGATTGGGACACGCATATCCCTCTGTTCCAGATGGCGTATAGGTCTTAAAGTTCGGAGTGGTTCCGCACGACGGTCGGAACTGGAGGAAATCTACCAGTTTATGAAGAGCCGCACCCAATTGGTCAGCGATAAGATGAAAGCCAGATATGATCTACGGGCTAACACAGCAGGGCTTGGTTATGCTCTACAACCCGCAACGGAGGAAAGGCTTGTCTCCGAAACTTCAAAAGCTGTGAGAAGGACTGTACAAGGTCGTGACCAGGATTAATAACGTGGTAAACAGAATTCACCGTTGCAGCAATAGAGGCGCTATGCTCCATTTGGAGCGACTGTCGTCTTACTACGGTGGATCCTCGGCACTTGTTTGGGACGAACAAGTGTACGTAGTGGGCAGTGTGACAATACTGCATGCTGTCGCTTTGCAAGGCACTGGAATGCTCTTGGCATGTTTTTAGGGGTTTATTTTTACAACACGACCGGCTTGCGTTGACATACTTTAAGGGGCCTGATAATTTCGCTAGAACATTCGTAAAGATGATTCGCGATGATACTGGAAATTTTGAGTGCAATTACGGGAGAACGATCTGCACGACAAGCAAGCAAGTATAAGCCAATAAGTAACAAGTGTAAAGACCGTTAAGAGTGAATTGGTAAAAAAGTGATTGCGGGTTTAGTTGTAGTGTGTTTTATTTTGAAGCGCAATCCAGAGAAACGAATAAGCCTGCGTTGAGGTAGCCGAAGTAATTTTCGTAACAATAAATAAAATTTTCAATTCAATTGTCATAAGTAGCAACGCACACCTGGTATATGCTAGTTACTTATAAATATGGTATATAAATTGATTCCAATTTTTAATTTTTTATTTCCATTTGTTGCAATTTTTGAACTCATACACATCTTATGCACTTATGCGATCACGACTGGATCTGCCATACCTGGAATTCAGGAAAAGAATCTGGATTGAAGATATATGAAGTAAACGAAAAAATGAAACAAAAAGGCGGTGAATCCCTTATCATAACAGCGCTGGACGATATTGCATGTAAGTCAGAACCGAACATAATAACATCCGCACAAAGACCGAGACACCATACTCACGACTAAAGGAATGAAAATGTTGAGTTGGGGAGAAAGAAAAATACAAAACTTTTTCATTAAAATCATTTAATAAATCTTAATGTCCATTCTTTACAACTGCTATTTTGCGGCTAGAACAATAATCCCTTTCTTGTATAAGTCTGGGATGTTATCTTTGAAAAACTGACGTGGATGTTTTTCGTATCTACGAGGTTTGGTCAAAAAGTATTGCGAATTTTGAATTTACGCATTTATTTTACGCGATTAATCGCTGGTATGCACACTGGGTCTATAGAGTGCAAGTTTTGTCGGTCGAGAGAGGTCTCTACTTCTCAATTGCCTACCGAGACCGTAGTAAAAAATAAATAAATAATGTAAAAAATACGTTAAACTGCACTGCAATTTTTTGCACGTCCCCCTTCTCGAAACCTTTGGGATGTTTGGAATGTTCTTCTTTCAGATAAATTTGCAGCTGTCGGAAAATCCGTTTGTGTTTGCCTTAAATGTATTTACAAATGAGCATTAACCATTCTTGCAAAAAATAAATTAGTTTTTATCAACCATTGAAGCATTCACATATTACAGAATATTTAGTCCCATAGTGCGATATCGCCCAAATTTTTACAAAAGTAAAGCACCTTTGATACTTGCAAAAAAATAAGGCTTCTGGATTATAGTGTACAGGCAAAGAATATAAAGTGTATATAGTCAACCCTCCTATAACGCGGTACTCTCAGAACGCGGTTTCCATATAACGCGGAGCTGAAATTGCGACAGGCCTCCTATAACGCGGTACTCTTACAGCTCGGTTTCCGTTCAATAATATCCCATCAGTTCTTTCGGTGCACCCAATGAATGGTTTTAACTGGATATGTTTTAATAAACATTCAAGCTTCTCTCTTAGCCGTTTACGGCTTCGATTTCAGTAGTCTCAGAGCTCTTTCACAGTAAGAGAAAGGATGGTTTCAAAAACTAAAAAAAAGGTACACATTGCACAATATTAAGTTTCAAGGAGAATAGGCTTCAGCAGATGCTGAGGCTGCCGAAAATTATAAGCTGCAACTAGCTAGAATTATCAATGAAGGAGGTTATTCACCTGATCAGATTTTTAACGCCGATGAGACGGCGTTATATTCCATTATATTGGAAAAAACTACCATCTAGGACCTTAATTTTGAAAAATCAAAGGCGTGCTCAGGGGTTTAAACCTTCAAAAGAACGTTCAATAAAAATAAAAGAAGAATTCAATAAAATAATAATAAATAATACAAATAATTTATCTTGTCTTTTGTATTTATTGGTCTCCATATAACGCGGTACGAATGATGTGATTTGTAGTAATTCCATAACGCTGTTTCCATACAACCTGGTAGACGGTATTAGACATTTATCAACAGAACAGCCGTTCAAACTGATAATCGCATATTTTCTTGTTCAGCAAAATGCGTCGTTTGTGCGTTTTCTTAATTTTATTTGTGTTTAGTTGCACTGGTTTGTGGAGTACATAAATAACTTGTTTTTCTATATTAAACTACTTTTAAAATCTATTGCTTTATTTTATTTCAAAGGCCAAAAGTTTTGGTTTGTGAAACAGTAAACTCAACCCGACTACATTTAAATTGTCTACATACATCTTTGCAGGGCTTCTAAATTTGAGAGGATCCGACATAAGATACAATCCATTGTTTTATAGTTACGTTATTCTGTCTTCCGAAGAATCATATTTCATCGTGGACAAAAACAAAATTGGAAGTGATGTGCAAAGTCAAATGTTGGCGGAGAAAGTTAACTTAACTACTCGTGATTACACTGAGTTATTAGATGCCGTCGAAGATATCGTAAGCAAATCACAAAAATTATGTTAGCGTTAACCGCAGAGTCTGCGTATTTATTGCTTGTATTGTAAGGCAAAGTAAAGTACTTTAAACAATCTAGAATTAAAAGAATTGAATATCGACTTTAGTCACAACAACTTTTTGCACTAAAGTCAACAAACAGTAGGGGTATTCTCGATGTCTTGCACGGAGGAAGAATTCGTAAAAATGCAACCGTGCAAGACTGGAGAATGCTACACATCGAGAACGCGCAAAAAAGAACACATTGCAAAAATGCCGCAAACAGCCACAAACTTTCTCTATTTCTTTTTAATTTGATTTTCGGTTGATCCATTTCCACCTGCAAGCAATACATTGTTGTTGTGTCGTTGCTCGAAATGCATAGCCATGTCAATGTTATGCATTTCGTGCACGATGTCAGGGTTATACAAGACATCGAGAATACCCCTAGTGAGTTAACGGTTACGAACATATCGCACACCTACTACAAAACAGTCACAACTCAAAATTTTTAATTTTTCAGGAAACACAAAAAACAGTTTTTGTGCTGAATAAACATTTTTTTAAATAACGTATATACCGTTTAGTAGAAAATCTCTATAGATTTTGCTTTAGGATAAGTTACAAACATTTTTTTTAATTTTACACTAGAAAATCCAAAAATTTTAGTTGTGACTGTTTTGATGATATTTTAATTCAATAATTATCGAATTATTTTGAGATATGTCACTTTTGCTGAATTTAATCATTATAATTGACATGAAAAAGTTGAAAGTAAAATTTTGAAAATTCGAAATTAATTTTTTTTTCGAAAATATATTCTAAAATTGTCACAACTTTGCTTAAAATTAACTTCAACAAAAATTCATTTCGTCAAAAGTGACACAATTTGAGTTAGGACTCTTTTGCATTGAGCTGCAGCAATCAAATAGCATCAAACTTCTGACATGAACCGACCCCTAACTGTATTTTGGCAACAGTTAACAACAACAAAATATACTGGGCTTTTGGTTATTGGTAGATAGATGCCTTGTGCACAATATTAACCAGGGGTCGGCAAAATTGACAATGAGATGGTGTTAGTGAGCGCAGTGAAATTTCTCTCCACTGTGTAAATTACACCTGAACAGCGGTTGATTGAGAGAGCGTACTGTGTACGTGTGCTGAGCGTACTGCTCATATGAGTCATAGTATAATTATAAAGTAGTTTAACCTGAACTCTCCCCTCTTACAAATTTTTGAAATACAAATTTTTTGAAATTTCTTTCACAATATTTCATTTTGATGTACAAAATTTGTCAACAGAAAACATAGGCACATATTGATTTGAACACAAAATATTTTCAAAACTCTGTTCATAAAATTTTCTGTCAATTTTTGTAAACAAAATAGAAATACATTAGAAATACTCTCTCAGGTTAGACTACTTTTTTATTATACTATGATATGAGTAAGCTTTGCCGACCAGTGATATTAACACATAAACCCGAAAATAAAAATTTTGAGTTGTGTCACTTTTTAAGTGGGTGTGCGATATGTTCCTACACTCAATATCATACAATAGAGTCACAACTCAAAAATCTAAAATTTTCAGGAGAGGTTAAAAACTGTTTTTATTGCAGAAGCAACGCAATGAACATTAAAACGGACATACGGTGTTTTTCCAATTAAAGAAGATAGTGATAAGAATACAATTTTCAAAGTAGTTACAGATGTGTAATGTGAATTAATTTATGAGGAGAAGCCGATTTTGGAAAGTATTGAGTTGTGACTCTTTAGCATTTAGTGTGCGGTATGTCAAAGTATACGTGCACGAGTACCTCATATGACGGCCTCCGAAAGTTATACCTACGGTGGTCCCGATAAGAGGACAGTCTGAGAAATCTTAGTAGAGTAGAAATCTTACACTACGTTAAGAGTAGAGAGCGTTAGAGCTTTTCTCCTCGAAAAAAGGTACGTAGGAATGTATAATTGCCTTTTGTCGCTCGGTATTATTTATTGTACAAAGTAGGTGAGAAAGTATTTAAAAATCAGTGGGCTGAATATCACAATTTGTTGTTTTAGGTGAACTCTACCGGTGGAAAAATTGTGATGTCAACGAGTGTGAGCCAAGCTATTTATCAGATTGTCCCTCAGGATCGACTTATTCAGAACGATCTCGTTGCAATTTTAAAATCAGTGAAAAATCCAATTGAAGCTGAAAACATGGAGAAGGCTCATGTTCGTGACGGCTTAGCACTAATTCAGTACTTGCATTGGCTAAATGAAACGATTGACAAAGAAAACGTAACTGAGTTATCAGGTGCAGAGAAACTGTCAGGATTCCGAGCGTATGTTAAAGTTTTCTATTATACATATTAACATATTAACAATAGTTTATATGTCTAATTTATCATTACAAATTTATGCAACAATTCAATTCAATTAATTGATATACATCTAATATATAAAATTTTTATAAAATTTTGTAAGTATATTTGGTAAAGTATAATTCATACCGCTAGGACGAGGGAGCGTGGCATCCACCATACAATCCAAACACTGAATTGAGAATCGTTTCGAAGTTATAAGCCGCACAGTCTTGAAATTTGGTAAAGCTTCGTCCCATGACTGTGCCGCTGCACTGGTAAAATTGTATGGGCGTTGGACAAGGGGCGTGGCATTCTTTGGGATCGTGGCACCACTCATACAACCCAAATATTTAATATTGAATGAGTTCGAACTTAGAAACTACATAGCATTGAAATTTAGTATAGCGTTGTACAAGGGGCGTGCCACATTTTTTGTGACATAAATATTGTTTTATAGATAAAATGAATTATCTCTTCTTGTTTTAAAATCTAAGATGAAAGATAAATGCAAACTGCAATGCTGCAATCTTGCCATAATTTTAAAAAATCCACATCCCATTGCAATGTGCAACATATCCACTTGACAAGTGCAACATATCCATCTGACAAGTCAACATTTCCATCTGGCCATTACAACATTTGTTAGTCGTTTTCGTACACTCTTCAGCGCCATCTAGTCTGCTGCAATCTTGCCACATAATTAAAAAAAATCCACATCCACATTATAATAAAGACGGTTATAAAGATTGTCCCTAATGAGGAATTTCACTGTAAAAGCTTCATTCCAACATTTGTGTTCCCTGAGCAGCTGTGGCACCACTCACCCCATTTTTTTCATAAAACCTGACAATGTGAGGGGACCCGGAGAGTCCAAATCGAAAAATCATGCACTGAAACATGTTTAATATAAACGCTTTTAAATACAATCTTACTCGCTTTATTTTATTTTGCAGAAAACAAGATAATTTTCGTGGATTAAGTTTTGAGGTTATAAGTGCTGTTGGTGAACATGCCGCAATGGCTCATTACAGCCCGAGTATGGAGACGGATAAGCAAATTACCAGAAAGGATGTGTACTTGGTAGACTCGGGTGGTCATTATTGGTAAACAGTTTAAGTTAGAAGTTGCATGAAATATTGGCCTTTAAGACGGCTGTACGAACAGTATGCACAATATTTGAAAGTCTATTGACAAGAAGTAATAAAAACTTGTGCGGAAAAGCTTGAAATCAATGTGGAACGAAAAAAATTATCTAATTTAAACCGTAGTTATTTGTTTGGCGGTTACCGTGGCTCAGTGGTTAGAACGTTTTACCGTGAGTCAGAATATTAAAATATTAAAATTTTAAATAAAAGCAAAATATAACAATGAACAAACATAATGCATAATATAATTAACAAGATAGACTAAGTACGGAGAGCCATTACACTTGGCGTATGAGAAATTACATTTGTCGTCAAATGTTCTTATTGAACACTTGAAATTTAGGACCATACAGAAGACCGCCCAGGTGTCTTCTTCTTCTTAACTGGCACGATAGCCCGATTACGAGACTAAGGCCTAGCTACCCGCAACCATCCGTGTTGTGCGTGCGAATTTTTACAAGGTTGGAAGGGACCTACAATTTTATGCCGATTCCGAACGGCGAGTTGGGAGCTTTTTAATAGGCAATTTTACTCTCAGAGGTTTGCCATTTCCTGCTGAGAGGACAGCCGCCGAAAGAAATATTTTTGTTTTTACTTTTTTTTCGGTGTTAGCACCAACGGAATCTTGAACCTGGGTTCGACTGTCGCATTTGACTCGCGGCCCAACGCCAGCTGAGCTACTAGCCAGCTGAGCTACGGCGGCCGCCCAGGTGTCACATGTATCAAAAAGTTCAGTTTTAAAAACCGAAAAATTGCTAACAGAATAGTTTCCTATGCCTGTTTTTATATTTCACATCTTTATTTCAACAGAACCATGGCTCAACAATAAGGTTGTAGCAAGCCACCGGCTGATTGTTCATCGCTTCTGTCGGTTGAAATGAAAACACCTGACCTGAGTACTTTTTCCATTTGTTCACTCAAAATACAGCGCCGTCTGGTAACTTTTGTTTGTTTTCAGTTTCTCCCTCTTTCGGCGAAAAATATCAGATGATTTTGACAGTAGCGATAAACAATCCTACCAACAAAATACATATGGTTTTTGGTGTTGCCGGGATGCTACAACCTTATTATTGAGCCACGAACAGAACATTGTTCATAATACTTGTTTTTCCGCAAGGTGTATTAATAAGGTGATGGCACTACGATTCCCATGTATTTTGTTAGTGCTTTTGGGCATCCTGCTTGTCAAAATCAAATCAAAAGACAAGCAACACAAAAACAATTTTACCAATTTTTGACAATGAGGATGCCCATTCGCGAAAAGCCAAAAGAAAATCAGAAGAAATCAAAAGAAAATAAGAAGAAAAAAGTTTAAGCAGCTGTGTTGCCACCACTACCTTATTAAATGTGTCTTGTTTTTCCGCATTTTATTTCCAATGCTAGTGAAGAGGCTGAAGAGAAACAATACTTCAAACGCCTACTTGCAAAATGCAACCATGCTCTTTGGGGGACGCAATGTCTTGCTGTCATTCAATTTGGCGTCCCGTTGGCGTCCGCAAATAAAGAATTTCGGAGAAGCCTTTCCGTACTTAGTTTACCTTATTTATTGTATCATGCTGAAAATGTTCTCCGCAGTCAATCTACTTTATTTATTTATCATAATTTCATACTGTACAATAGTGCCCGTCTGAAACCGACTTTTCAAAGTCAACTCGCAAGCAAATCCTTTCAACAAATATCTGACAAGCGACAAGTGGAAGGATCTAATAGTTTACATAGAACAAAGCAAACAGTTTATTTGTTTAAAACAAAAATATATCAATTAATAACAAACAAAACCTTTCATTTTCATACACATTATGAGAAGTATGTGCATATGTAGGTACATTAAAGATAAGAACACAACTATAAAATCTTAAATGACAAACAAATAACTGCATGTATACATATAATGGAAGTTAGGAATATTGAAGAAAAATCATAAATAAAATCGTGTCAAAAGGATAAGAGATATATTATACAAATACAGTGGCGTCCCCAGGATTTCAGGAAGGGGGGGATATGCAGAAAAGTACAGTTTAACGCAATTTTTATACTTTCATCTTTGCGTATTATTTTTAATACATGTTGCATAAAATTGTACAAATAGTACATGTCACTTCAAGTGACATGTATTTTAAAGTTAAAAATCGCAACTAAAAAATCCAAGTTTGTTTTGAGTGATGGCATTTTGAAAACTCCTTCTAATAGAATTACGAAAAACCCAAAAGACCTAAAAAGCATAACACACCAGCTATGTAAAGTAAACAAAAAAAAAAATAAAATAACAAAACATTATGTCGTTGCATTGGCATTGGCCAAGCAGTTGAAACGTTATTGACGTTGAAACGTATTTGACGTTATTAAATTTTGTGTAATCTTACTGCCGTATTTTTTTAATTCCAAAATTTATGCATTGAAGTTGAAACTGGCTATTTACTTAACTATTCTATAATATTTTTTACCGTTTTACGCAAATAAAATGTAGGCAAGCAAAGGAAATCATCATGTTTTCAAACTATCTGATTTTTAATATCCTTAACACGTTGAGCCCGGCGCCGAATTTGCTGTCCTTTCCGTTCAGCCGGCAGCCGGCGAACGATACGATGTTGCAGGGTATTTAGAATGTTTCAATAAATTTTATTAAAAATACATTTGATCACATTTCATTGAGACTATATTTATTTTTTAACTTTAATACTTTCGGTCCCACGAAAATTCTAGTGCCGGTCCTCAGGTACCGGCGCCGGGCCCAACGTGTTAACAAAAATCCTCGACTATCCTCTTGTTTCCACCATGGTGTGGCCAGATCATGGAAGGTTGGACAATTAGGTTTTAAGTGGGTGCTCATAGAAGAGATAAAGCAAATAGTAAAAATGTTTCACAATTCTATATTGTTACATCAAATTGGATAAATGAATTTATCCCCCAAGGAGATCTCCGAATCGCCAAATCCCCTCCCCTGGGGACGCCACTGTACACATGGTAGATATATGAATACACATGTGTCTACACATTGGGATGAAAATTAGGTAATTATATTTTCATCTTCACTTCACATCTTCACTTTTCTTCTTCACTTTTCACAATTATGCCTTAAAATTAACATTCATGCTTCCGAACTTTTTAATTTTGCCCTTAAATATTATATTAAATATGTGTAAGTATATTATGTGGCCGATTATAAAATTTAAACACTTTTGGCCAATAGTTGAGATGACCATCAGCCTCAAATCGAGGCAAACTAGTTTAACCCTAATGTAGGAGAGTAGATCCAAAATTGTGACATTCGCCAGGATGCGGAGTCGACGCTCCTGTCGGGCTGGGGAGTGGCAAAGGAAGTCTTTTACAGTTTGAACATCTTCTTTATTTCCGCAACTTCTACAAACATCGCTATACGAAAGGCGCTATTTATGAGGAAAGACCCAAAAGGGTAGTATCCAGTTATGACCCCAGCAAGTTGCCGTATAAAGGACTAATTCTGGGATAGTACAAGTCGGGTTTTCGTCATGAATACGGTTGGCCACAGTGCCTGTCGATACCTGTCGATATTCATGTAGACGGTAGATAACGGCGGTAGCACAGAAACTACCATTTCCGTGTTAGACAATGAGACTCCCTTTCTCGCCATCTCGTTAACAGCCTCAACCCCTGTCACCTTGAAATAGCATCTAGTTACCATAATATTGTATGAAATTTAATTATTTTGTTTGTTATTGGTATGTGTTTATGTTTTAACTTAATGTTGATGCACTTAATGTCAAATAATGAACTGCTTTCATTGTTGGATATACAGAAAACAAATTAGCCATTTTCACTTGTCATTTTAATATATGCAGATATTAGTTCAAAAGTTTCAGTTTTGTTTGACCTGAATATTAAAAAAAAATTACCGAAACGTATGCCTTATTTCCACCGGGCCTTAAATGCATTCAACGTTTAAATGTATTTAACCCTTTCGCCAGAGATTTTTACTGGGGGAAAGTTAAAATTTAAAATTTTACGTTTTAGACTTTATGTGGTTATATTAGCATCATTCCATAAGAAATTTTTTAATTTGTATACTCGGACCCTGTATTTCAGAGTATTTTTCTTCTTTTATTTCGTATTTTTCCTAAAACTTCAAACTATTCCAAGGACCAACAAAAAATTTATTCTTAAAACCACAGAGGGTTCAGACGTCCACAAAAGTGCATGTTGCCATATGGCAACAAAATAGCGAAAGGGTTAAAATCGCAATTTAATGTTTAAACTCGCTTTCAAAACATTTTGACAACTTGCTCGCAGCCGCAGCGAAATAAACTTTGAAAAATGAAATTAACATTAAAAAATATGAAAACATGAAACGACGCAATTGGAGCTGGACCAAGGCGAATTCATACCAGGTGATAGCGTAAGGACAGCAACAAAATTTCAATGTATTTTGTTTTTGTTTTCTGGGTTTAGATTGTCAAAATCAGCCAATCAGAACAAAGCTTGCTTTTTCATTTTAAACTGTCAAAGTTTTACACAGGCACTTTGACAATCTAGACCTTTTCCACCACAAAAAAAAATCAATTCGCCTCATTTAACGCTATCACCTGGTATGAATTCGCGCCTTGAGCTGGACGGAGCAGACCTTGCTAGTCTGTGGGAAGGGGAAAACGGAGTGGTTTTTCTGTAAAAATCAACTCAGTTCTAGTGAAAACGCTTGACATTTTAGAGCTCGGTGGAAATACAATATCGGTTTCGGGCCGGCCTCAGAAAGTTGCACAAACATACAAATTTATAAAGTTTTGATACTTCTAGGGATGGTACAACAGACGTTACTCGTACAGTGCATTTCGGCACACCCACTGCGGAGCAACGACAGTGCTACACTCGAGTACTAAAGGGTTTTATTGCCTTTGCAACCGCAATCTTCCCCAAGGACACGCCGGTATGTCTCAACCAGATGATGATTTCATTTTCTAACAGAAAACATTAAGTGTTAACTAAAACCACAGGGCTTTCGTGCGAAAATACGATCATATTGAGCCTACCTGCCTTACGAGCGACATCATTACAAATTTACTCAATCCTTAAATGGTTTCATAAATAAATTTCAATGAGAAACTTCCGCTCTAATTTACCCCTTTCGCTACAGGTTTTTACTGGGGAAAGTTAATATTTTTAATTTTACGTTTTAAACTTCTATGTGGTTATATAAGTAACATTCCATAAGAAATTTTTTAATTTTTATCTCGGACCCTGTATTTTAGAGGGGTTTTCTATGAGAGCAAAACTTTTTACGCCTTTACTTTAGCCAAAATTAAGAAAACAAAGTATCTAAATTAAAAGAAAACGTCAAATTAAAAAAGTAATCTAATTTTTCTGCTTCTTCTTCCTTTAGTATGTCAAGATATACCATTAAAAAAAGGGTATAACTTCTCTTGTTTAAACTTAAATATTCAGTTTATTAATTTCGTATTTTTGTTCAAACCTTGAAACTATTTTAAAGACCAACCAAAAATGTATTCTTGAAACCACAGAGGATTCAGACGTCCACAAAGTAACATGTGCCATATGGCAACAAAATAGCGAAAGGGTTTAACGACTTAAATAAAAGTAGTTTTATATTGATTACACTTCTATATTTAGTTAGTAATTTTACATTGACTTCAATTTCAATTTAATTCAACATTGAGTTGAAAACTGAAATAGGCCGAGGTTAACGAATCTAAAATATTTGGGAATACAACAATTACACAATTCATTTTGAGGCTTAATTCGAAACTTCCAATACTATCAGATATCAGTCATTCGATCGTTATAAATCATTCAGAGGTTTAGGCATAGGTAATAAAAAGTTTGGTCGAAAAAGTTTTATGGAAGTTTTTCGGAGCTCTCTTTTATATTAATTCGACTCAAAAAATACATACATAAATACACATATTTCTTTTTTAACCTGCGTCTCGTTTTTCTTAAAATGTCTCATGTTATCCGTCACCCGCTGCCCCCTTCACTTATTTATCCAGCTAAGTTACTTAGACCACATCGCCCGTCGATCACTCTGGCAAGCAGGTCTAAATTATGGTCATGGAACTGGACATGGTGTTGGAATGTATTTGGCTGTTCATGAATACCCGCCGCTCATTAATGCAAAGAGCACCGACACACTTTCTGAACATGTTTTTACATCAAATGGTAAGAAATAAACTATTCAGAAAAGTGCTTAGTTGGAACAGAATTATTTTTAATTTGTGATCCCATACCACAGAGCCGGGTTACTATAAAGACAATGAATTTGGCATACGAATCGAGGATGTGATGCAAGTAATTAACAGCGATTTGAATAATGCATTTAATGGCCAAGGCGCTCTCACTTTCAAATCAATTACGTACGCTCCTTTACAAACCCGTCTCATAGATACAGATTTACTTACTAAGGACGAGGTAAGTTCAAGAAACACCATCATCATAATCATTGCATTGTGAATATGTTCCTACCTATTTCATACTTTGCCTTCGAACAATTTCTTACAAACCGGTACCACCGATGTCCTCCTTAATGTGTGATCTATTTGCAGGCGAATTATGTGAACGCGTACAATCAAAGGGTAATGAGCGTCATCGGACCCATTCTTCTAAAGCATAAACTTATGGACACTTACCAGTGGTTGGCTCACGAGACACGACAAATTTGTTCATGGGCCAAATAAATTAGAGTGGCTGTTCTAAATGATGACATCCACCTGAATGCACATACGACGTACGAATTATAATATACATACGAAGCATGTACATACCTATTTACATATGTGTATCACATTTTCAATAATAAGTTAACAAGGGGTGTAATAAAAATCGTACATACAAAAAGTACTTCAAGTGTCATTACAAACGTTATAAGACAAAATATTTTACTTGCTCTGAAAATTCAAGGTTTTAATTTGCATGTCTCCCTGAAATTTTTAAATTACAAGAACAAACAATATACAGAATGCGCATCTGGTGTAAAGAAAATTTTCTTTGCGGGTTCCAGCGGTAGGGTCCGTTTGTAGATGCGGGGACAGCAGTAAGGGGGATGAAAACGCACAGAGCGCGAGAGCGTAAGCTGAGAAGCTGTGAGAGCGGTGTATGAAACAGTGACGCACCACACACTGTGGTTGTTGTTGTTGGGCAACAAAGCGATGTGCCGCTTGCATGTTGGTGGTGGCTCGTGCTTGCTTTCCGCTTGCTTTTTTACAAACAAGAACAAGAAGTGGGCAGGCAAAGTTTTCATAGAAAAATTAATTGAGCGATCGCCAAGGCGCATAAATAAGGTGGTAGCACTACGGAAAAAAGCAAAATTCAATGGATTTTATTTCATTTTATTTTGGTCTGCTTGTAAAATAGAACTTGTAATAAGTACAAATGGCTACAATGAAAATAAATATATGTGTTAAATATTGAAACAACCAAGACGCATTAAGAAAGTGAGAATAAGTGGAAAACTATTGCAACTACCTATTGAATTTACTTTGGTGATCGCTTTGCCAAATCAACCACCATTTCAATGTGCACGAGTAAAGCCAAGCTGGCTTGCTGCGGAAAGCAACAACATTGCGTGTTGTTGTCGAAATGAGAATAAAGCCCAAAACCATCGAGCATTTGACATTGGCTGCAACAAAAGGCAAATGTAATGCAAAAGGTAATGTAAACACTTTGAAATTACTCATTTGAAACTACGCTCAATGTAAACGTAGTATTAAAAGTTCTTGACTTATGCGTAACCAGGTAGCAAAAATAAAGCAAACAACAAGAAAGCGTTGCATTCAGTGCAAAAACACCTGTCTACGGTGAGCAAAATAGCAAACTTCGAACCAAATGCTATAATTGCTATACACAATGTAATAATATCACTTATAAGGTTATATATTGTAAAATGAAGTCGTAATTGCTTCATAGTTAATGTTTTTACAATAAAACAGGGGAAAGAAATAAATAATTTAACAAAATTCATGAATGATGGCATATATTAACGTATGTTAATATGTGTCCAAAATATGGGTTCATTTGTAAAAAAAGATGCCAAAAATTAAAGTTTCAGTTTTCTGATTACATATTAAGAAAGAGCTTAACAAAATAAGCCATTGAGCGGAAGCCGCTTGAAAATTGGACTTAAAACTAAAAAGTAATTTCAAAATCAAAACTGAAATATTAACATATGTTAATAGTGTCAGTGTGGAGGTTAAGAACGAATTAATGTAGCAGTTGATTGCTGCCTCTGCCTTATTTCTGTTTCCTGTTTTCCTGCCTCGGGATTGTATGAGTAACTGTTACCTTCCTAGTTTCAAGTCGATTGCCTTATACTTACAAGGAATTAAACATCCAAAGGATGTGATTTATTGCCAAGGATGTTTTCGTAATACTCACATTTTGCACTCCCTACTTGTCCACAAATACGCGTGTCGGGCTGTGCCGCCATTATACACTATTTACAATATAACTACACTGTTTTTTCCAACATGTGTTACAACACACATTTCAAACGGATGGGGAAAGGGAGAGGGACCTACAGTTGAACGCCGAATCCGAACGGCGGTTTTTTGGCAATTTTCTTTTCACACTTGGAGGTTTTGCCAGCGCGCTACCCGCTGGACTATCGAGGCCACATTACTCACCACTTTTATCAGACACCAATATCGAGATATTTTGATTTGTAATTATAAAACTCGAAAACAGTTTATCTTAAAGAATTAATAATACTGTATATACTAAACTAGCAGGGCCCTGCGGCTTTGCACGCAAGCTTGAAGTCAATGGTCCCAATAAATCAAGTTTCTTCATGCTATACTCTATGGGCGATGTCACTCCTCTTTTATGTAATGCCCAATTCATTCCTCCAATCGAAGGGTGTGATATGCGACTTTCAGTTCCAAAAATAGGCGGAAAAAATTAGTCACAAAAACTATGCCGTGCCCCTTGTTCAACGCCCATAAAATTTTTCCAGTAGAATGACACATCTATGGGCCTATTCCCCATGTCGAAGGGCACATCTAAATCTTTGATGTGTGATTTGTAGTTCCACAGTTATTCAAAACATTTGAGTAGCTTAAAAAGTGCCACGCCCCTTGTCCAACGCTCACAAAGTTGTACCAATGAAACGGCACATCTAAACGGTGGCCCGCACCAAATTTTAATGCTGCCCGATTTCTCATTCCGAACATATTCCATATTGAAAATTTAAGTTGTATGGGCGGTGCCACGCCCCCTTGTCAAAAATCCCCCTATCGAAAAACACAACTAAATTGTACGTTTGTACCGAGTGTCATTGATGTGAACGCTATAGTTCCAAAATTACACCGGCATTTAAAAAGTGGCACGCCCCTTGTCCAACGCCCATTAAATTTTACCAGTGAAACGGAACATCTAAACGCTGGTCCAGCACCAAATTTTAATGGTTTTCGACTTCTCATAACGAAAATATTCCATATTGAAAATTTAAGTTGTATGGGAGGTGCCACGCCTACCTATCGGGTCGTATTCGCACTATGTGGTTTACCGAGACTTACTCAAGACGAACACTCCGTGAAAAATTCAACTAATCGGCTGTCTAGTTTTTGAGTTTTAGTGTCGTCGGACCAACAAACAAACATACAATAATTTTCATATACAACATATACCTAGATATTTGCTGCAATGCCTCGCAAAATTTGTTTATATCCATATTGGTTTGCACAAATATACCACAGTTAATTTCTGTCATGTTTGATATCCATATTGCCTTACAAAAGCATGCCATAGATAAGTTTTGTTACCATAGTGGGCGTAAGAAGGGGGCGTTGTCATTCTCATATACCTTATGTACCATTCCCCCCGAGATAAAAAATCGTTGGTGTTTATTTTATCTAAATCAGTTCAGTGGTTTTTGCCTGATTGTGGCTAAAAAAAGCAACGTCACACTTGTTTTTATATAATAAGTAAAGATAATGCGTCATTGAGCAGTTTGAGACCAATAAGATTTTATCTTACTCTAACCAAATAAAGTAAAAGTAATAAATTTTGGTTAAAAATAACCACAGCACAGTGCAACCGTGCTTCGCAACTCAGTTTTTTTTTAATTTTTTGAAAAAAAACCCTGAAAAAATCACCGAGGAGCAACAACTGCTAAGTGCTTGCAATTTTCAATACTGGTTTTCTTCTTGTTCTAACTGAAGGTTTTCATGGCACATAATTCTTTATGTCATACACATTTCCACATGTGTAAAGATGTAAAGAATGTTTTGTAAACATGTATATGTATTATGGTTACAAGTATTTCCTGTTGTTGACTGATTTATTTATTTATTTATCTTTTGCTCCATCTATTGCATTTTCAAAAGGTCGCTCTAAGTGTTTCCAAACATTGCTAGCATATGAGTTTCCGGTGCTTTGTAATTTATGTTTGACTTCTTCAACTTCTGCATTTAGTCGAAATGTAGGGCACATCATTGATAAATCAATGTTTACCAAATCACTTTTGATTTTAAGTTTAAGGAACATGAACTACATATTTGTCGGTATGCAATGACTAATTCACGCATATTTATATGTTCGCGTATCTGGTCTAGAATACATGGTCTCCTTTTTGCTTTCATACTATGCGTTACGCTCTCAAAGAATACAAAATTTAGAATTGAAGCAACCCTCCGACGTTAACCCTCCGATGCCCAACACGGTCCGTAGGGACCTATGGCGTTTTAAAATACGCGACATTTCAATACGGAAGGAGTGATGAGCTGGAGACTTTATGACTTCTATAAATGGAATATTTAGAAGCTGTTAAAATCGATTTCGGCACGATTGCATGTATTTTATCACCATATTTATCGCATTGAAGTCATTTAGCGCGTCGATGCGCGACAAGGTCCGCATGGACCTTGTAGGTAGCTCCATGTAATTTGCTCTTATTTTTTGTTAGTTACTATAAATAGTTAGAGTGCCAAATATTGATAGCAGCACAATTTCAAATAAATAGTTGAAATTAAAATACGCACGGTGATATGCCACCGTACGCGCTTTCAACAACTGAGCATGAGTGAGCAACAAGCAGTAATACAGACTTTGGTCAGATATTTGGAAAACAATGAAGAACCTTATTTATTCACTGAGGAGACAAATTACGAAGATTTCTTGCCATACGATGGAACACATGATGCTGAAGTTGAGATGAATGTCATTCTGGCGGATGAAACTGACTCCGACGATGATGATCAAACTCCATTATCAATTTTATAATGGCTGAGGGTATTGCCTAAGTATATATAAAAATGATGAAAAACAGAATAAAAAGTAAAATAAATATATATAAAAACCCATTACTCTAAAAAATGCCATACTTGCAGCGGCATAGATGCATGAGCTGCTAAAGCAAAGTTAGGCAACTAAATGCAATTATTTTGTATTGTATACGTTCTTGCCTATCTGTAGTAACAAATATATATATGTTCACCGAAAAAATTTGCACGAAGCTTAGCTTTTTGGCTTTCCAAACACATCTACACACACATTATGTAGCGCTACATTATAAAATTACACATCTTATATGCAATATTACAAAAAAGGTTCCTGGGGCCCTTGTTGGGCTTTGACCGTGTAAAAAATTATCGGTTATCGGAGTGTTAAGCTAAAGGTCGGGCGAGAAGGTACAAGCCCTAACCACTATTAATTCGTACCCTACGTTCAGTAGCTCGTCGAAGTGCTCTTTCCATCGTTGTAGTATTCTGTCTCTGTCCTTGATGATAGTGCCATCTGTTTCTTTACATACATTTGCTCTCGGCTGATATGCTTGTACACAGGATTTGATTTTTTGATGCATTCCTCTTATATTTCCATCTTCGAAGTCCTCTTCAATAAGTTCTACTTTTTGTTTTGCGCTGTTTCTCTTCTTTGTTCTTAAGATTCTCTTCGTCTTTCTTCTCTCTTCTTGGTACTCGCGCAGGTTACTTCTGGTAGGTCTTGAAAGGCAGATTTTTCGTGTTTCGTTTTTCTTCTGGACCGCTGTTTTGCACTCTTCATCGTACCAACTCTCTTGCTACAGAGTTTAATTACCAATAAGCAAAATTTAAAGTCATTAGTTGTAAGAATTCTGGCTAACAGCATTTGTCATAGTCGTATGTTCTAATTTGTACAAATTAATGCCAATAAAGAACAACTAACTAGTCAAAAATTGGACTGATCGAATGAACCATGTAACTCGTAGCCGCGGCGCACATATGCTGGAAATCATATTTAAAAAATAAATGCCATAAATTATCTACCAGATTATAATAAAAAGATTTAATTCCAATAATATTTCTTTGGTATTGTCATTTTAAGTTCTCAAGCTCTTAACCCACAACCTTTACAACACACAGCCGACTTGTCCCATCGTCCTCCTCCACCTTTGCCCCAATCGCCTCGGAATTCGCTGGTATTTTCTAGTATTGACATGAGATAACTTTTTTTGCCGCTACGCTTCGCTCATAGCCGGTGTGCAGCGGGAATTCAACGTTGGCATACTTCAGCACATTTTCCTTAACCCTTTCGGTTATTCTATACCATATGGCATAGCCTCTTTTTAGTGCCTGTTTTAGGTCAAAAGCTTGTGGATACTATATTTTTATATTTTTGTATTTTTCTCTGAAGGTTTTTTTACCAAATAATGAAAATATTTTGATTAGTGTACCAAGTAAATTGTAGGGGTTCAGAAAGTGCGCAGTCCTATCGAGCTGCGTATTTTACAAAAAGAGGTCACTTCGTACTTTTATTTATTCTATTACAAAAATCAATTTATTTCATAGGTTTATGTAAGTAATCTAGTAGGTATTTATTGCTTTAGTAAGTGTAAAAAAAGTTAGATCCGAAAGCAAAGTTAGGCAACTAAATGCAATTATTTTGTATTGTATACGTTCTTGCCTATCTGTAGTAACAAATATATATATGTTCACCGA
Organism: Melieria omissa; assembly: GCA_963971225.1. Classification (NCBI taxonomy): domain Eukaryota; kingdom Metazoa; phylum Arthropoda; class Insecta; order Diptera; family Ulidiidae; genus Melieria; species Melieria omissa. The sequence continues at coordinate 48,268,924 of OZ020267.1, read as the reverse complement.
AAAAATTTGCACGAAGCTTAGCTTTTTGGCTTTCCAAACACATCTACACACACATTATGTAGCGCTACATTATAAAATTACACATCTTATATGCAATATTACAAAAAAGGTTCCTGGGGCCCTTGTTGGGCTTTGACCGTGTAAAAAATTATCGGTTATCGGAGTGTTAAGCTAAAGGTCGGGCGAGAAGGTACAAGCCCTAACCACTATTAATTCGTACCCTACGTTCAGTAGCTCGTCGAAGTGCTCTTTCCATCGTTGTAGTATTCTGTCTCTGTCCTTGATGATAGTGCCATCTGTTTCTTTACATACTTTTGCTCTCGGCTGATATGCTTGTACACAGGATTTGATTTTTTGATGCATTCCTCTTATATTTCCATCTTCGAAGTCCTCTTCAATAAGTTCTACTTTTTGTTTTGCGCTGTTTCTCTTCTTTGTTCTTAAGATTCTCTTCGTCTTTCTTCTCTCTTCTTGGTACTCGCGCAGGTTACTTCTGGTAGGTCTTGAAAGGCAGATTTTTCGTGTTTCGTTTTTCTTCTGGACCGCTGTTTTGCACTCTTCATCGTACCAACTCTCTTGCTACAGAGTTTAATTACCAATAAGCAAAATTTAAAGTCATTAGTTGTAAGAATTCTGGCTAACAGCATTTGTCATAGTCGTATGTTCTAATTTGTACAAATTAATGCCAATAAAGAACAACTAACTAGTCAAAAATTGGACTGATCGAATGAACCATGTAACTCGTAGCCGCGGCGCACATATGCTGGAAATCATATTTAAAAAATAAATGCCATAAATTATCTACCAGATTATAATAAAAAGATTTAATTCCAATAATATTTCTTTGGTATTGTCATTTTAAGTTCTCAAGCTCTTAACCCACAACCTTTACAACACACAGCCGACTTGTCCCATCGTCCTCCTCCACCTTTGCCCCAATCGCCTCGGAATTCGCTGGTATTTTCTAGTATTGACATGAGATAACTTTTTTTGCCGCTACGCTTCGCTCATAGCCGGTGTGCAGCGGGAATTCAACGTTGGCATACTTCAGCACATTTTCCTTAACCCTTTCGGTTATTCTATACCATATGGCATAGCCTCTTTTTAGTGCCTGTTTTAGGTCAAAAGCTTGTGGATACTATATTTTTATATTTTTGTATTTTTCTCTGAAGGTTTTTTTACCAAATAATGAAAATATTTTGATTAGTGTACCAAGTAAATTGTAGGGGTTCAGAAAGTGCGCAGTCCTATCGAGCTGCGTATTTTACAAAAAGAGGTCACTTCGTACTTTTATTTATTCTATTACAAAAATCAATTTATTTCATAGGTTTATGTAAGTAATCTAGTAGGTATTTATTGCTTTAGTAAGTGTAAAAAAAGTTAGATCCGAAATAAAGTTCACTAAGGCTGTAAGATTTTTTTTATTTCTTACTAAGCCACTTTTTCGAACATTAATTTTTAATAATAATTGATTGGCACAACAGCCCGTGAGACTAAGGCCTAACTTCCCGCAGCCACCCGTGTTGTGCGTGTGAATTTTGTACGCGGGTGGAAGGGACCTACAGTTTTATGCCGGTTCCGAACGGCTGGTTGGGAGCTTTTTCATAGGCAATTTTTTTTACTCTCAGAGGTTTGCCATTTCCAGCTGAGAGGACAGCCACCGAAAGAGAAAACGAGTTTCCCGTTATTACTTTACTTATTACTTACTTACTTTTTCGAACAATATTTAAAAAAATGACTTTTGATTATTCATTATGTAGGCTTAAACAGTAATAAAATGGAAAAGAATGATTTTTAAAGTTAAAAACAAAAAAGAAGTACCGAAAGGGTTAAGATCCAGCATAAATCCGTGCCTTATCATGAAAGCACATCGTCCATTATATGATCGCGATGATGAACCCATGTTACAGGGTGTTGGTGCCGATAGCACCAACTTTTTTACTTTTCCTTTTACCGGCACACGCTCGCCAGTCGCTGACCTCAGCTGTATGCCATGCAGTGGTTCCCAACTCCTCAGAAGCTTCCTTATTATGATTGAATATGACGCGCCAGTACTGACACTGGACAACCCAAACGTTTTTTAATCTATCTTTCCTTCAATTGTCAAGCTGCTGGGTTGTCGTGTCAGCTATGAGACGAGGACGGTGGGGCCGCTGGTTGTAGGATCAGCTCAAGCGCCTTTGCGCTGACTTTTATTAGTTGAACGACTCCTCCTCTTCAGCCCTACGATTGTTGTCTCGATTTTCACGATTCCTTGTTTCGGGCGATTGCAATCGAGAACGGGAACGTGAACTTTGAACAGCTGTATTAAGCAAACAAATTAAGTACTTACATATATGGTAAATGCTATAGTGTTTATAAAAAGCACGACTCTCTTCTTTAAAATGATTCCAAAATGGTGGAATTTGGCGATAATCATTTTTGTATTTATTCCCCCACTGACAGAGCAGCGTGACCACATATATTTGTGAGCACATACACCCATACCTACATATGTTTCATGTTTATAAATATGTGCTCGTACCTAAAAAAGGTATATGTTCATACACAGAAAAATGTGCATTTGAGTTTCGTTTAATAGCTTTTCCCCTGCCCAATTAGAGTGTGGCTACGTTTATCTCGCGCAAAGATATTTCATAGCTGTCTGCAAGAGTATCATTAAATATCCATGGAACGTGAAAATGATGGCTATGATCCCAATCTTAAGTTATCGAGAAGACTAAATATCTCCTTACGCGAACACAACTTCGCACTACTCGCACACAGGGCCGCTGTGGTTAACAAAGTTCGAACTGTCTTTGGGCCTTAATCACGCAAGAAAAGGGGGTGGGGAGTTCATGTGCATACCAAAAATATTCGCATTTTTATGCCAAACAACATTGTCTTAGACATCGAAGCTCTTCAAGTTTTCATACTTTCCGTGTACAAATGTACAAACTTAAAAAAACTCAGACGTGCTGGACTATTTCTTTGTTCGCACAAATTATTTATACGATACGATTGTAAATATATAGTTGTAACTCTGTTCTAGAAATGCTGTTGTACAGTGTTAACGGCGTCCGCTCTTTTAACAAGGTTTAACATATGAAAAACTATTCTTGTTCTCAAAAAAGCGGGCGCCTACATAAGTTTGTCCAGCACTGTGCGGACATATGAAAGTATTTACTATATGTGCAAAGTTACGTAAATTAGGGGAAATCTGGATAGTATGAAACTTTTTAATTCCTGAAAGTAAATTTGAATATATTTACTTACATATGTATGAATGTGTGTCAAATTGGTTTTAAAAGCAAAGATGATTTTTCAGTTCGACCATATTTTAGTCGGCCTTAGCTGACTTGTCTTCACTTTGCACTATAGTGGTGTATTTTTGCCAGCCGGCCTTCAGTGTTTCAAAGTAACAAAAAAATAGGGAAACAACATTAACTGCTAATTGTAACAGCGTTTAAATTTAATAAAAATGCAACTTTCTATTAAGTAGCCGCCGAAAGAAAAATTGTTTTTTCTTTTTTCCGGTGTTAGCAGCAACGGAGTCTTGAACCTGGGTTCGATCGTCGCATTTGACTCGCGGCAACTGACTTGCTGCAACTAACAACTATCGAATCTCTAAAATGTTATTTAGTCTGATTTGCTTATCAGCGGCATGAGAATTACTATTATGACAAAAACTCCAGCAAGACGCTGCGCTATATCTGTCAAATTTTGAGTTACCTACTGTGCCGAAAGTATCCCACTTTGCCCTAGGCGCGGTGACCAGCATGCTTTGATACCTCTACAATGACACTACAGAATGCTGCTGGACTGTTAATTATTTGCCAAATGTCCTTATCGTGTCCACATAAATTCTTTAATTATCAACAAAGTACAATATAAATATAAACACAAAAGAGAATAGTGGCAATACATACAATACTACATCTCGGCCACGCCAACGTGGCTAACGCCACAGTCAAGAACTTAATGGGCGTGAAAGACGTATCTGAGAGTGTAACGTTGCTGTTTCCATGGAACAAACCAATCGAAAATTTTTGTAAAATTATACATTTATTTTCACGTACTCCGGGCGTGGAAAAGCAACAAGCGTGCGGGGATGTGGGACTGTCTTGTGGCTATTAAAGGCATATAACTTGTTCACACAGATACTATCATGCTAAGTATGTATGTTTGTGCATCGCCCATGTGAAGACCGGTCTGAAAGTACATACACAAAAAAAGCCATTCACAAACGTAACAACGACGGCACTCGAATTATCATGAAACAAATACATATTTTCAGTGGCGCCACTGTCTAAGGAGTGGCGACGAAATATAATTCGCAACAGCCAAGATGTGATATTGATAACTTTTAACTACTTATACCGGCTTAAAATAAATACAATGTACAATGCACTCTGAAACTAATTTCTTTTCACTTTGTCCAGATAAACATGATGTGAGATAAACATGATGTGAAGAAATTTATTTAAAATGTTAGAAATTTATTTGGCGAAAATAGCGAACCGTCGCGATAAAGATAAATAAGTATGCTCCTAATAGTTTTGGTTTTTGAATCTAGTGATCTAAAAATATTTTCAATAAATTCAATAATTCTAAGGTTTGTATAAAATTAACTGAATCAATTCTTAAATCGATAAAACGATGTGAATACCAAACGAAAAACATTTTTTTACAAATTCAATTGATATGCAAAGTTAGATATGTAATGCGTACCAATAATAATTAACGAAAAATATTCTTTTATAAAAAGATTATTAGCGAAAAATATTTTTTGTATCAAAAAACATATAAAACCCGGTTTTTCTCTTGAAAAAATCCATTATTCATTTGTAATAAGCTTAATACCATATTATAGCTTGTGGAGTTCCTAAAGTTGGATAGATTTATTTTAGAAAAGTGGCATCAACTAACCCGCAAATGCAAAGGTGCACCTCAAGGCAGAGTAACATATAAGTAAGATAAGTACATATCTTCAAATTAAGCCCCGATATAATTTTTTAAAACGACAACTAATGTTATCAGAATTAATGTTCGTAACTAATCGAGAAATTTGCTCGTTTCAATAAAACAAGTTTAAAAATAAACGATGTTTATTTTGTGTCAACTTTCAAATTAAACCAACTGATGGCCCTTCGTACAGCTACAGAAAAGATTTTAGTCGTAAAAATTTTGTCACCATATTGTGACTGTTTATTAAAGCAGTAATATTTGTATTGACCACTATACGTTTTGGTAAAGCCAACGTACTACAACAAAGTGTGGCACTCTAAGGTCTGCGATTATGGGTTACGAACTGTTCGGATATATTAAAAAGTATTATAGGTAAATGACTTTGTTTCTTCTTCAGCTGTAGAACTGATAGTTTAGAGCTGAAAATGTATACAACGTTTTCACGGTGACGAACATGTTAATTTTTGCACGAAATTGTCCAATTAAAATACGTTTTCATAAAAGTTTTACACTTTAGCCGTCATTTCTACGGCCTATTATTCAATTATGATTCATGAGTTATGTAACATTTATTACCGACTTATGGAAAAGTCATATAGTATGATATGCTAAATAGCTCACACACTTAATATATAGTCGTTCACTGAAAAAGTTGTGGACGACTAAAAAGAATTATGACCGAATCGTTCTTACATCAAAAAGTTATATTATTTTATCAACTGTTTAAACTGGAACCGGTTACTTATTTCGCACATGTGATTGTCAAATCACATTTTTGAAGTTATTTGTTTTGTTAAAAATTGAAAATATGAGCGGGGTTATGCACGACATACGCAAAATTAGTAAAATGTAGCAAAACTAGTCGTATGACACGGTATTAATTATAGAGTCCTGTATTATTTAAGGCCAGTTTTAGATTTTATACGCCTAGGCGAATGTCTAAACGGAGCGTGTGACACTTCGTGGTCTAAAGAACATTTTGCGTGTCTAAGAGAGTTCACATTTAAATGTGTTCGCATTTTTGCCATTCGTGGACTGACTCTCTTGTTTTGCCTGTCTTTCTTGTTAGTTTTACTTGCAGATACAAGTTCATCGTTTGTGGCACGGGCATTGAAAAGTTCTTGGGGACGTTTTGCAATGCAATGATTATTTTTTACTAATATTGGACTGGTCATTGAAATTTCCTTTTTGTTAACGATATGTGTACTTGACTTTTGCCTCAAAATCGGTGCATGCTCACAAGTATCGACGTACTGTGTGAGCGGCCGTACACTAGCTCCTTTCATTGCTCCATTAAATGGTAATAGAGAACTATCAGTTTGCTTAGCGGCCGATTCAATTGAATCAGAGAGCTCTTGTGAGCCAGACAGCTTACCACCTAAGCCGTCAAATAACTTTGCTTTGGCTAAAACCATTCCAGCGTTTTGGCTGCGCAGACGGGCTATTGATGCGCGGCCATTTGTTTCTTCATCGACTGGTGTAGACATCAGAAAACGATTATTCACCGATTGCTTATTGACGGAACTTCCTTTTATCGTTGAAATGGGAGTTCTAGTCGAACATGGCCTTCGTGGTGCCGACAATGGCGGAGGCATGGGTGTACTACCACTATCGATCCATGGATTACGAGTGGGAGGGCTGCTTTTCGCATTCGTCGCTAATGTAGCTTGCTTGAATTTTGGGACACTTTTGTGAGAACCACTGTTAAAGAACACGTCGCCGGCAGTCCACTCTTCATTTGCAACGTCACCATATGCGTTTAGTTTATCTACATGATTATGTTTCTTCGTGAGGCCTGTGAGCAACGTGTTAGGTTGTTCTGGCTTAAGATTACTTTTTGAATTGAGTGGCAGAGTAGTCTCACTCACTACATGAGCATATGTAGTTGCGCCGTTATTGACGGATGATGTTGAACTAATGTGCCATGTCCGATTTCGGGAAAGCCTAACCGTTTCTTGCGATCGTCGACGTATGGTTCCAATTTTTCTTGCACTTGGCGATCGAATCACCATTCGGTCCAAACTGCGACGAATTTGCAATTCTCGACTCAATCTCTTCGCCAACCGCTCTGTAGTAGGTGAATTAAAATCTTCTGTTTCTGCAACGACTTGCTCATATTTTTGTTGGACATGTGTAGGTCCACTAAAAGCATCAACATGGCTGTCAACCACAACTGACGACCGGTACAAGCGAGACTGCGAGAGTGTTTCAAATTCACGTGAGATGTGCGTTTCAATTGCAGACACACGTTTTTTAATTGCCTTGTATTCCGCGTTCATTGCAATTGCACCCGCTGCAGCACTGGGCATTTGAATTTTCTCGCATTCTTTAATATGGACTTCGTTGTCAGTTCCAGTACACTCAGCAATTTTCATGAGTGGTTTTGATGGCGACCCTATGCCGCCTGTTGCTCCCATTGTAAGACAAGGGTTATTGGTTAGATCGTTGCTCTTGTCTTCCATTGCAACTCGAGTTTTGGGCTTCGGCCATCCAGTACCAACAATACTCCACCGCCTTTCCATTAACGGCGCAATGGGATGTTGTGCCACATCTTCTCTGGTCTGTCGATTACCTCCCAAACTTAAGCGGGACTTTTTTGATTCTCTGCAAAAATTAACGTTAAAATAAAAGTAATCGCTTAGTATGTAGCAGTCTGAAAATTATCAACATAAGCAATTTACAAATTTTTTTTATACGATCAATCCCGACACTCTTGACTATTTGTTCTTGTAATGCATGTGCACACAACATTCTATAAAATCAATAATGGATAAAAATTCTTCCTGTAGTCAGATTTCTTTTTACTGTTTCTTTTCGATTTTGACATTGTATTTATCTCCGCAGTTTCTACATCCATATCCGCTTGTTTAATTGCGTTTGTCCATCTAATACTAATATTCTGTACCAAATATGTTGAAAGTTTGCTTACTTTGTCATCGGGGTGTTTGGCAAAAATCCACCGCTGCAACTGGGAAGTAGAGCGAGTAAATCCTTCCTGCAAGGAGATATTTTTACTGTATTTACATTCGCGCATAAATCTATAATTCTTGTGACACAGGCACAATGTATGTACCAGCCGACGCTTTACATATGTATGTATGTTTGCGAGCTGAGCACTGGCATGCACATGTAAATGCGTGAGTACGCTGTTCGCCATGCGAGGGATGCGCTTACTTTTTCTTGGCACTGAATGCACAAACAGGGTCGGCGAATTTTCGCTTTTTTGGCTGCTTCAGGCAAGGAGTTGCAACTGTTTGTTGTTGCTGCTGTTGCAACTGGTTCCTGACGGAGGCGTTAGTTACTACATTGCTATTGTCTTGAGTGTTTTCTAAGTTTTCCGAGCTTCCTAGAGCAGAGCCAACTATTTTCTTAAGGCCATTGAACATTTCTGAAAGATGGTAGCAAAGTTTTAGGTAAATTACAACATGTCAACTTTAACACAATTACGAGTTAGCGAACCGCTGCGTCGTTTCTTCTTTTTCTTCTGGGCAGATTGAAGTGTTTCCGCGGACCTTGACGG